>CP129445.1:43190000-44577500 GCA_030445155.1 Quercus variabilis | reverse complement strand
GTCAGTCCACTATGCTAAATAGAAGTACTAGTCTTGTCTGATGGTGATTAATGATTTCTGTGGTCGTTTTGTCTCTAATTTTCTGTTAGCTTATCATTAGGTTGGGTTGAAGCCATTTAGGCATCCTACTGTGGAGTTCTTTGATAAGGGAGTTGGCGTTTCATGGAAAGCTTATAGGGATTTGGGTAGTGGATTTACTTGTGCTGATTCAGTTATGGGTCCTTTCATGGCTATTGTTGGGACCACCACCCCGTTGACTGCTTTTGATGAGAGGGGGATTACATACTTGGCAGCCACCAATGTTGGGTGGTTGCCTTATCTAGTTGATGAAGGTGTTCGCTATGTTCACTATTCTGCCAATAGAGTAAGGAGGTAATTTGGGCTTGATCAAGACATACTCAATGACTTCGCTGCTATTTTGGAGTCTACTACTTCGATCCACCCCTTCTTACGCCCTAGTGCCTTTGAGTTTTAGAGCAGGCACTTCATAGCAGTCACTATTTCGAGTACCCAAAGAGAGGGCCTTTGCACTATTGAGATGCACAGGTACTAGCAAGCCGTGAAGATCTCTTTTGGCTAGGACTTGTTGGATGGCCAAGGGTTTTCTCTTGTACCTCCCATAGGCCTACATGCCATCATTTTTACGAATCTGTGATTGTTGCTTCCCACTAAATCTGTGGTGTTGTATGCTAGGAAGTAGAGAAGGTTTGCTATATTTTAGTGGCAGGAGAAGGAGAGGTGGTGGTATTTATATGCTGATGAGTTCCCTTCGGGTTGGGAAAAAAAGGTGAAGGTGGTGAACCTTCCTGCACCTATGAAGTAGGGCTCGGTGTCTCAAACCACCAATAAATTTGCCAAGAAAGGTGACGACTCTTACGAGAATTGCTCTAACCTTGTCCCATATAAGGGAGGCCTTCTTCTTATTGGCAACATATTTCCTGAGAGCTCTTCTCATCCTTCTACTCGTACCCATTCCAGTAGGCGTTCTACTGCAGGCAAGCTTAAGCCTTCTACACCAAAGCCATCCGCGGATTCTCTTCCATCCAATAGGACTCATGGCAGTAAGAAGAGGACATCTCCACCAGCCCTATCTACCACTACCAAAAGAAGAGTATGTTATCTCTAAACTTATTCTTTCTTTATTTTAATTGTCTATCGGGCTTTCCTCGGCTAACTTTGTACACGTATTTTTTTTCTCCTCCATTGGCAGTCTAAGTACAAGGAAGATACTTTAGCCACTTGTCGTATACTTAATGAGCCTGAGTTTGAGGTACACTCCTTTCCTTTTCCTTATTTGTGAATGCATCTTCATTCTTTGTCATTGTAGCATGTTATTATATACCTTCTCTCTCTCTCTCTCTCTCTCTCTCTCTCTCTCTCTCTCTCTCTCTCTCTCTCTCCTTTTTTACAAGCTTGTTTATCTCATTTCCTGCTTTAACATCCTTTCCTTATGTTGATCTTGAGCTTATCTTTGTTTATCACCCTACGAATGAGGAGACTCCTACTACTGCTGGCACACTTATGGAGGGCTTCTTTGACGAGGCGAATGCCATGGCTAAGGACATGGCTTCTGCTTCTACTGTTGCTACATAGGAAGCTCCTGTAGAAGCTTCATTCCCTCTATTTGAGCCCATTTTCACTAAAAAGAGTACCCAGGTTGAGAGGGTTGTCATTGGGGAATCTGCTCCTATTCTTGCCAAGATTCCCACTCCTTAAAAGGGAATTACCCCTACGATATTGTCCTAGGTTGAGAGCACCTCTCCTTCTACATCCTTTGTCATATATGCTAGCAGTCCTTTCATCGCCCTCTCGCAGGTCATGAAAGTTGGCTATTCCTTGGTGGTCACCCCGTCTTCTATCCCTGATGTAGACTTGTCTTCTGATGAGGAGTCAGAGGAGGTCTTTGAGGACTCTGAGGATGAACCCATTATGAAGACACAGGTTTCTGATTCTGACGAGGATAGTGATGGTGATAAGTAAGACTTGTTCTTGCCTTGCAGTCATGGATATGCTTGAGGAGCCCAAGGCTGTAGGAAATCCCACGATGCCTATAGCCCCTGTTTCTACAGTACCTGTAGCCCCCACTTCCACTGGCCCTAGTAGTTTTCTTACCCTTGTACCATCTTCAATTAGAAATCTTATCATTGCACTCATCTCTTTCCTTCGTCTACTCCTTACGGACTTATGTTATGCCTTATGTTCTCTTTCAGGTCCGTCTCCTACTGAGGTGGCTCTGACATTTCGATTTGAGATTAGTAGCAATTTTGCCAACATTCCCAATCCTACAAGCAAGGTTGTTGCCTTCTTCGCCCGTTTTGACCAGGCCGAGACTAATGACCTTGACCCCTCGGACTTTTGGGGTGTCGAGTCTCCTTATGTCAATTTTCATGGCTTCTAGGTACATGAGGAGTGTGTCACCCATTTAAAGGTGGTCAGCAACCATGAAGATTTCATGCAAGGATTCCTTTTTGATCATTCTATAAGGGAGCACTTCTTCAAGTTGTTAGGGTGTGTGATGAATGACATTGAGCATAACTTATCGACACAGATTCTATTGAGAGGATCTTATAGTGGAGGCCTGCAGTTCAAGAGTTGATCAAAGTTGGATTTTCTGTGGAGTTTCTGCTGGACCATTTATGAGAGATTGCTTGAGCCCTCTTCATGAAAAAGGTCTAGCCTACTGTAATGCCATTGGCACTCACATTGAGAGTTTGAAGAAAGAGGTGGTAGACTTAGAGGCTCCAACCGCTTACTAGCTCCAACCATAAACACGTCGTAAGTGTCTTCTTTCTAGCATTACTGGCTCCAACCACATCGAGGACCAGACCCTTATTTTAGGACTTTAATTACTTAGACAATTATCCCCTATAATGATGTAGCTTTATTTCCTTGTGTTTATTTCTTCCCTCCCCCACTCCCTCTCCACAGTACACTTTATTTCTTCAGCAGTTATGACTTAGTCTGATACGACTTATACATTTTAGATTTGTAATCTATAATGCTACATCTATTACAATTGCTATTATGTTTTATGATACAATGTATTTTTGCTAATACTTTATGCATTATATTTATTATCTTTTGCTTTTAAACATAAGTTACAATTAAAACAACTACCGTGCTTTCTTGTGATGCTATCACTTGCAAGGGTGGTCACTTGGAGGGAAAAAAACAAGGAAGAAAAGGAGTGATTACATAATGTTTCTCTGTGCATAATAGTGTTTTAACCACTTACCATTAATGGGGTCCATTAAATCTTTTCCATCCATCTGGGCTAAGCGTTAATACCCACTTGCATGTGCTTTTCATACCACGAAGGGTCCCTCCCACTTTGGTGAGAATTTAGATGGTCTTGCCATACCTTGCTTGACATGGTCTGCTGTCCTTAACGCAATTCGTCCTTTCGTAAAAATTCTTTCTTTAATTGTCATGCATAAGCTTTAGTCATCCTTTGCTAGTATTTATGGCCACGCTTTTAGGCTTCCTATCTCTCCTCATCCAACCCTTCAAGGTCCTCACACCTTTCTGCCATGAAGACTTCCTTCTCCTTTTCTTTCTTTTGCATCTGCATAACCCTCAAAGATGGTATCATTACTTCTACTGGGCTTACCACTTCTATCCCATATACTAAGGAGAAGGGAGAGAACCTTGTGGCAAACTTGGGCAAGCTTTGATAAGCCTATAATGCGTCTGGCATATATGTCACGCATCCTTTGCTGTATTCTTGACTCATTTTACTAATTATCTTAATGAGGGTCTTGTTGGTTACTTTTGCCAACCCATTCCCTTGCAGATAATAAGGCAATGACCAGTAGTGCTTTACTTGGTAGAATTCTAGCATCATCCTCACTTTTTTGTTCACAAAGGGTGTACCATTGTTGCTTATGATTCTGTGAGGAAACCAAATCAGAAAATTATGTTTTCTTTGATGAAATTTGCCACAGCTCCTCCAGTGGCTTCGCAGACTGGTATGGCCTTAGCACATTTGGTGAAATACTTTATAGCCATAAGGATCCATATGTACATATTGAAAGGTGGATTGATTGGTCCTACCAAGTCAAGCCCTCAGGTGTGGAAGGGCCATAGAGTGACCATGCTCTGCAAGCTTTGTAGATGGGTATTGATCAAATTGGCTTGCACTTGGGAGCCGTGGAACTTCTTTACAAATTCAGCTGCGTCCTTCCTCATAATGGGCCAATAGTAGCCCATCTACAGTATGCATTAGTACAGTTTCTTCTTGTTTCTTTCAACATCTCACAGGCCTGCTCTAGCCTTAAACATTGTAGTGGGTCTTCATCGTATCCCTTCTTAAAAAGAATTCCTTCATGTAGGAAGTAACAGGTTACTAGCTTCCTAAGTTTATACCTTTCTCCATGTTTCTATGGCAGGATGCCTTCTGTCAAGTATCCCATGAACGAGCTTCTCCAATCCTCCTTGGTAAACACAAAATAGCTCTCTTCCTTGTCTATGGCCAGATGGCCGGCTTCACATTAGGTTTAGACAAGGTCTGTGTTCTTGCTCATACTTGGCTAATAGAAGCTAGCTCTCTACAACCTTTGGTATAGACTGGCCTCGCCATAGAATCCACAAATTTTGTTGTGCACTTTCTTTAGCCTTCTCTGGGCCTCCTCGTGCTCCACACATCTTGATAGATTTCCTCTTATCATTCTACAGTACAGCTCTCCTTTGGTTAGGGCATAGTCCTTTAGTGTCTTCAATATTGCCACGTCTTTTTCTTTTAACAGGGCTTCCTTGATGAGAGCCTTTCAATCCTCTTTGCATCCTTGCTTCTCCTAAAACCTTTCCTAAAGTACTTCAATTATGAATTCCCTGCACTTATTAATCATAACTCTAACATTGCTTCCTTTAAAGGCTATCTATGAGCCTAATGTAGCCAGTGCATCTGCGTATCGGTTCTCACTCCTCTAATCATGCTTTATTTCAAATGTACAAAAATTTTCCTCCATCCTTTGGACTAGTGTCCTGTACAGTGCTAGACTTGGTTCCTTTAAAGAAAAACTCCCTTTAGCCTGGCAGACTACTAAATTGGAGTCGCCTATCACCTTTAGGTGCTTGATCCCCATCTCAAGGGCTACTGCCAACCCCGTTAGGTAAGCCACATATTCTGTTGCATTGTTTGAGCATGGAAATTCTAACTTGAACGAAAGTGCCACGGTCTCTTCACCATTATGATAAAGGACCACTCCCGCACCTCCTGAGTTTGCCATAGAGGAACCATCGAACTTCATGATCCAATGTTCTTTGACCACTTCTACCGTAGCTACTTCTCCTGGTACCTCATCGTCTAGTGGGAACTCCTCTTCTCTTGGAAATTAGGCCAACAAGTCTGCTATGGTATAGCTCTTTACTGCCTTGGGTGTTCCCACTTTCAAGTCATACTACGATAATTGTAATAGCCATTAAGATATTTTTCCAGACAGGATGGGTTGCCAGAGAAGTGCTTTGGTCGCATGGGATTTCGTCATCAGCTGTACCTCATAAGCCACGAAGTAATGGCCCAATCTTTGCGACGCATAGACGATTTCCAAGCATACCATTTTTGCCCTAGGATTACACGTCTCAGCATCCCTTAAGGCATGGCTTATGTAATAGACTAGCTGTTCAATGCCACCTCCATCCTCTTGAGCTATCAGAGCCTAGATGGCAAAAGGGCTTGAGGCTAAGTAAAGTTGCATTGGTTTTCTATGGATTGGAACTTGCATTGTGGGGAGGTTCATCATAATCTGCTCTAGCTTTTGAAAAGCTTTCTGCTATACATCCCCCCCATTAGAAACTTTACCTCTTCTTTAATGACTTCGTAAAAGCCAAAGTAATTGATACTAAACCAAGGATGAACCTCCTGATGTAAGAGACCTTGCCCCGAAAACATTTCAACTTTTTGACCATAGCCACTGGCTTTATAGTTGCTATTGCCACTGCTTTGGCCGGGTCTATGTCTATCCCTTTGCTGTGGACCAAGAATCCCAAAAATTTCTCGGCAAATACTCCAAAGGAGCACTTCAACGAGTTCATCCTTAGCTTGAAAAGTTTGCATCTTTCAAACACCTTTACATGATCTTCTCACCTTCTTGACTTTACCACTATGTTGTCCACATAGTCCTTCATTTCTCGATGCATCACATCATGAAATATGGCAATTATGATGCATTGATAAGTTGGGCCTACATTTTTTAGCTTGAAATGCATCATTGTGTAGTAAAATTTCTCGATAAGCATTCTGAAAGCAGTCTTTTCTTCATCCTTTGTTGCCATCCGAATCTGATTGTACCTACTACACCCATCCGTAAAGCAAAACATGGCATTTCCTACAGCAAAATTTATTAACAAGTCCATGTTAGATAATGGGAATTCATCTTTGGGATAAACCCAATTAAGATTTCTAAAATCGACGCAGCACTATATTTGCCCATTTTTCTTTTTCACAGGTATGATGTTGGACAACCACTGTGGGTGTTGAATTGGTTTGATGAACCCTGCTAACAATTTCTATATCTTTTTTTACTATCTACTCCTTTATTTTGGTGTGGAACACCCTGGCAAGTTGAGCCACTGACTTGGCCCAAGATCCACATTGAGCAAGTGTACAACTAACCCTGGGTCTAGCCTAGGTATCTAGCTATAATCCCAAGCAAAAATGTCTCTAAACTCTTTTAATAGCAGGATCAATTTTGCCTTTTCTTCTTTTGAAAACTTTGAGCTTATTGGAGTTGGTCATGGCTTTTATAGGCCTATGCCCAGGTTGATTTCTTCCAAATTTTCCCGTACACCTTCATAATTTATATACTATCTTGTCATTAGGTGTTCGGACCTTGACACAACGTGGTGTATTGTTAGCTCTGAAGTTGGCACTTCATTCCTTTTTCTCTTTCGCATCAACAACTCCATTAGATCAGGTTCTATGTCGTCTTATATGCCCTTCCACTTGGGGACAAAGGTGCCTTGCGGCTTAGATACTAAACTTTCTCCAAATGGTGCCCTTTTGGCATAGAACATGGTCTCGACCAAATGGGCCTCTACCTGCTCAAATGGGGATGGGTTTGCTACTATTCATATCATCCTGCCATTTAATCTCCCTTTCACGCACTGGTGATTAGTGGACAAAATTAGGTGATGCTTGTGCAAGCATGGCCTTCCCAACAGTATATGATAGGAAACTTCTGTCTTTACCACATGGAATCGAGCTATGGAGGCTATCGGGCCCACCTTCATCCATAGTTGTATATGACTTGCAATGTACTTGCCCCTTCCTTTAAACCTTGTCACTTCCAGTGGGCATCCTTGAATCTTGCTTTCTAGTATTCTCGCTGTTTGCAGCATGTTAAGTGGGATGAGGTTTATAGAAGCACCCATGTCAACCAAAGCTCTCTTAATGGGAATTTGGTTTATGGAGGCTACTAGGTAAATAGGCCTTTTGTGGTCCGAGTACCCCATCTCCATGTCTTCATCGCTGAAAATAATCTCATTAGTGCCTTGTAGCAAAACTTTGTCAGCCCAGGCTTCTACGGTAAGACATTCTACTCCTGCTCCTAAGGCAATACTTACCAAAGCCACCGTGGCCATCCTTCATTTTTTTTTCATGAGCTCCAGTTGATCAAACAAGTTTTTGAATTGGAAACTTTTCTACATGGTGGTGATGGCTATGGCAAGCAGAGCCAACCTTTCCCCTTCATCCTCACCCGAGTCTGCGCAAATGACAACTGTTACTTACTATCCCCTTTCTTTTATGATTAAGGGGGTAGGTTTCTTTGCACCTCTAGTTGGGACAACTTAAAGGTTCCTTCTCTAATTTTTTGGTGCACTAGTCTATGGAGCACCTAGAATTTTGTGATGGCATGCTACATATAGTTATGCAAATGGCAAAAATGTAGGTCTCTCTATTCTTCTTCAATGGGCTCTCTAGAGACTTGATTGGGTTTGAAAACCCCATCTGCAATCCATTCATCTAGGAGCACGTTTAGCTCCTTTGTTATGCATGGTATTAGCGGAGGGCTCTCGTACTCCCTTCCTTTTGACTTCCTTTTCTTCTCGCCAATGGACACTATCATGGCCTGTGGTGTGGATCTTCGCTCCTTAGGCTTATCAGAGCAAGGCCTGACTAATTGGGCCATCTTTCTAGCCTTTTTCAATAGCTGCGCAAATTAAGAAACATGTAAGTTTTCCAGGACAGCTCTATACCTCATGATCTTATTGCCTATACACATTTCCACCAGCATCTTCTCTTTACAGTGGTCATAGCAATCGAGGGCTATGTCCCTAAACCTTTTGATGTACTCCATGAGGTCTTTGATGCTTATTTACTTAGTGCCTTGCAAAGTTGCAAGTGTCACCATATCTTCTCTGTGAAAATACTTGGTGCAAATCATGTCTACTATATCATCCCACGTTGGGATTGATCCTGTCTTCAAGCCAATGTACCAAGTATATGCCCGGTCACATGTGGACTTTGAAAACTCTTGGAGGCAAAGGTCCTCGTCTATTGCATAAGGACCGAGGGCGTTAATAAACTTACTTACATTCTTAACAGCGATTCCCCCTCTGCTATCATATTGTGTGAAGGTTTGCGGCTCATATCTATCAGGATATGGCTTACTGAGTATCATCGATGGATAGAAATGTCTTCGTGCATAGAATCTTTCCTTGGGCACCTTAGCCCTTTCCTGTTCTAACAATGTTGCGACGTCAGTCATCGTGACGAAGCGCTACTTTGCATTCTACGAGCCACTACCTCTAAGGGTTTCTTCCTTGCCTATCATATGTTCGGGGTCATGTTGGCTCCCTTTTTCCTTAGTCTTGTCTGCCTTCAGCTAGCACATTTCCTCCATCAGCTATTAATGTGGAAGTGCTATATAGACTGCAATACTTCAATGAAGAAGTAAGTATTTTCAGCGGGATTCCTTTGCTGCTACTGTGGCCCAACCTTCGCTCCATTAGCATCCTCTACTTAATTGGGTTAGTGCGGCATGGCTGGCCTCAAAACTCATATTTTGTTTCATCTTTTGATCTTGGGGACATAACTTGCGAGGCATCTGCTTGCTTTCCTTGTCTTTCTCCCAACTCCCTAATGGAGTCACTAATTTTAAATGTGGTGGACCTCTTTATGTTGTTGGGCCTCAATACCTCCTGCTACACTATGGCCCATAGATCTGAGGTAAGAGAGTTGGAATTGGCCTAAATGAGACTACACTTTAGGCCAGCTTATGCGCAAGTTGGGCTATCCCAATATAGATGCATTCTGGTAGGAGCACCACGGGTTGGGCATATGGTACGGGCATGGCAAGAATAACTGTTACAGATGTTATAGTAGGAATACAGTATGACAAAATAACTAGAAGACTAAATAGAATGAGTAATATTGACGCTAATAAGGAAAGTAGCTAATAAAGTTACATAATAATATAACAAATGGAAATAACACTACGGCAAACAATTTAATAACTGAATAGTAAACTAGTTACCCAATAAGCAAAAATAGCAAAAAAACCCGTACTTACCTCTTTTGGGTGAGATGCCATCTTAGCAGGGTATTTCTCCCAAAAAAGCTTAAGCAGGAACCCTAGAATAGACCCTTTTTTTCTCCCCACTGCCAAACCACACCCTTTGAAAGCCTTGACCCGTGGCCCACTTCCCATGTATTGGCTAGGTACAAGTAGGTGGTGCCCTAGCCCTTTATGCATGCTCCACTCCATCTGAATTTGTTTCTTTCTAGCCTTCATAACATTTCTAATGCCTCCATGCTAGTTGGAGTTTATCTTTTGTGGCGTGAAGGATATGTAGGCTTTTGAGCTCATATTCTCTACCTTTCATCCCTTTTTGGACTGGGCATTACTTGGGAAAAAAACCCCAATTTTCCTACCGAGCTTGTGTTTTCCTTTTTTGTGTCCGTGAGCCTTTTGGCTATTGATCTTGACATATCACTTCATTGTGTCTACTATAGTTTTACCTCTTTTTTTCATTTCTTGTTATCCCATGGGCTTGTGGACTGATGCTCCTACTCTATCAGCCCACTTTTTCATCAATCTTTTACTCAAGGCTTCCTTGGCCCACTTTCCATATCTTTACCTCTTTTGGGCTTTGTTGGCCAACATTTCTACTGTGCCAACCCATTTCACTACCTCATTCCTAAGGCTTCCTCAGCCCATTTACTTCTTCTTTATCTCTTTTACTCCAATGGGTTTTTTGCTAAATTCTTTGGCCTTCCTCGGTCCAATTACTACATCTCTACCTCTTATTACTTTTCGAGCTTATTGGCCTTCAAGCCATCCCATTGAGTTTACTAATTCATTTCTCAGGCTTCCTTGACCCATTTACTTCCTCTTTACCTCTTATTATTCTCATGTGCTTACTACTTCATTCCTTGGGCTTTCTTGGCCCATCTACTTCTTCCTTACCTCTTTTTATTCTTGTGGGCCTGTTGGCCATCGATCTTGTCATTTCAGCCTATTGAGCTTGTTTCCTTATTCATTTTACCGTTTTCCCTTCCTTACCTTCTCTATTGTTAGGCTTCTTCTGCTGTTGGGCCTTTTGCCAAAAATGGGCATTAGCACCAATCATGAGCTCTAAAAGAGTGAGAATTAAATAAACTATAGTAGCTAGATCCCACTACAATTCTTTTATTGTATTCTTCCCCATTGCTTTGAGAGTATTTTTGTTGGTTTATGGGAACCAATGTTGTTGCTACCTGAGATCTCTAATGGAACATCACCAACAAAATTAACTGGGAAAACCTAAAGGATATGGAGGATTAAAAAAAATTTTAAAAAAAAAAAAAGAAAAAAAGAAAAGAACTCACATAAGAGGGACTTTCCAAATTTGTAGAAGTGGGGTAGAACAATTGCATAGGCAACAAATAAGTAGATTTAGGGTGGCAATTGAATAGTTTAGATAACTGCTTGATTAGAGAGAGAGAGAGAGAGAGAGAGAGAGAGAGAGAGAGAGAGAGAGAGAGAGAGAGAGAGAGAGAGAGTCACAGAGTTGAAGGAAGTTTGAATTAAAGGACAATTAAATTTATAGGACAAAAATTAGGGAAAAATAGTTAAGAGAGAGAGAGAGAGAGAGAGAGAGAGAGCAATATATATATATATATTGTTTATGTCCTTATTATTATTATTATTATTTTTTTTTGACAAAAGGGCCTAATGGCAGAAGAAGCCCAACAATATGAAAAAGGTGGAGAAAGAAACCAGCAAAGTAAAGACCATTGGGCTAGAATGACAGGAATAATGGTTCATAGGCCCACAAAATAATAAGTGGCCACAAAGAAAGCAAACAGGCCAAAGAAGCCCCAAAGAATGAAGTAGTAAGCCTATGAGAATCGTAAGAAATAGAAAGAAAGAAAAAAAGGGTTGAAGGAGCCCAAAGAAAGGAATTGATAAATGGGATTGGTTCGTAGGGCAATAAACCCAACGGCAAAGGATGTGGTAATTGGGCCAGGGAAACCCAAAGGATTTAACAAAAGCCCATGGGAATGAAAGAGATAGGAAAGAATGAAATAGGCCAAAGATGCTTAAAAAATGAAACGGGCTAAGGAGGCCTAAAGAATGAAG
The DNA here is from genome assembly GCA_030445155.1 of Quercus variabilis. NCBI lineage: Eukaryota > Viridiplantae > Streptophyta > Magnoliopsida > Fagales > Fagaceae > Quercus > Quercus variabilis. Next base: position 44,565,936 of record CP129445.1, on the reverse strand, counting down.
AGGGTTGAGGAAGCCCTACGTGTTGAATGGACTGGCCCAGCAGGAATGCTGGGCAGTAAAGATTAAAAGAAGGAATAATATTAGAAATTGGCATGACAGGCGCTTCAGCTCGTAAGCCTAGAAGTAACAACAAGACAAATAAGGGTGAATGATATCATAGCAGTAACAATGAAATGGCATGGCAAGAGCATTAGCCAGCCCACAGACAAAGGATGAAAATGGGACATGGGACGAATTAAAGGAAGGAAAACCCACACCTAAGCAATGCCTAGCCGAAGAAGATATGAGATGCAAAGAATGAAGACCCAAGAACTCATTCATGTTGCAAGAGTTAAACAAGCACTAGAGTATGCAGTAGAGTCAAACAAACTTGTAGGCAATGGCAAATGCGTGAGAGCCAGAAAATCAATGGACTCATATGAAAGTGGAGCATGCATACAAGGCTCAGGCACTACTTGTACCTAGCCAATGCAGGGGAGGTAGGCCACAGGTCGGAGGTGAATCTGGCGGTAGGGAGAAGGGGGAGCCTATTTTGGGGTTCCCACTTAAGCTCTTTTGGGAGAAATGTCCTGCTAGGATAACATCTCACCCAAAAGAGGTAAATATGAGCTGGAATCACTAAGTGCATGCTATAGAGGTTAGTAACGGATAAGTCTAGCCCTTATCCGAATGGGAGTGTCAAGGGGAGTAAAAAACAAAAGCAAAAAAAAAAAAAAAAATCCACTTTTTTCTGGGAATGAGGTGTGGCACTGCCAACATAGTATAGTGGTGGTGGCTGGGCAGACAACAGACCAATAGGCAATCCTAGAAGGGCACCCATAGTTGGCCAAAGATGGTTAAGGGATAAAAATGGCAAATTTTTTCACGGTAGGCAATATAAAAGGCCATAGACATGCATAATAAAAGGGGGGGGGGGGGGGTGGGGGGAAGGAAAATGAAGAAAACAGAGAAAAATGAGTAAGAGAAAGAAAGAAAATAGAAAACCAAGAATGATGAAAGAAAATATGAGTGATAGGAGTAAAAGCATGCATCAATAGGCTACCAACTTCTTTCCCTCTCAATGGCCCACTCTCTAACAAGTCAAGAGTCTGAGATTAAGCCATCTAGGTCAATTTTCCAAAGTGAGTAACTTCTACAGCAAAATTCCTCTCTAAGGTTACCCACATTGGAGATTGGTTCTCTTTTTTGGACTTGAATCTGCCAGAGAGCCAAGCTCATTCCTCTAGTAGACTAATCTTCTTTTCTTTTTGTCATGGTTGATTAAGGACTAACGTGACTTCTTGTCAATAATCTATTCCTGCCATAATCATGTTGTGATACTTTTTCCTTTGTGAAACTGTTAATGTATTATTGTTGTTAGAAGAAAATATTTTAATTAAAGTGTTTTTGTTATCTTGCCATATTGTGTTTGCTTGCTATAATGCTTGTAATAGTTTTTACTGCCGTGAGCACGTGAATACGCTCAAGATTCCTGTCAAGATGTATCAACACAAGAATGACCCAAACTTGCGCACAAGCTAGCCTAAAGTGTGTCTCAGTTAGGCCAGTCCCGACTCTCTTATCCTAGAATCACAGGGCCATGGTATAGTGGGAGTAATCTAGCCCAAGACGCAAAAGAGGCCCACCACACACACACACACATATATATTATGTGATGGAGTAAAAAATGGGAAAATGTTAATTGCAAAAGAAAGGGGAGGAAAAAAGCTAGTGGGACCAATGGCGTGACCATTGATGTGACTTAACAGGAACGTAGTAACAATAAGTACTACGCCTTAGCTTTTATATATATATATATATATAATGAATTGATAAACGTGTTTATGCTTATTTTTCATGCATATACAAAGAACTTTTCTTATGTTCTCTTTGGTCATTTCTTTTATCTACAATCTTTTATCAATTTGAAACCAAACGGAAGTAAAGACTTCTGGTTTTTTGGAAAGCAAACAGAAGTGAAGACTTAAAAATACTTTATCGGTGTATTATGTCAAATACTCTAATCGTTTGTTTGGACGGGGTATTTCTAGCTTGGATTTGCGTCAAAGGTTAGTTCTATTCGGAGTAAATTCTGAATTTGGCAATGACAGAGAGTGGAAATCCAAAATTCTTTAGAATTCTTATAAGGAATTTGTACAACAAAAATTTCCGTCTACAAGTTCCACCAAAATATGTGTTATTCTACAAATTCCATCTCAATTCCCCTTCTAATTGTGCCAGATATTTTAGAAAAGGGAAAATGGGCTTTTGCCTTTATTTTTTAAAATATTTAGTAAATTGCCTCTGTTTTGAAACTATTAAGTATCGTGTCCCTATTTTGAAACTCAATTTTTAAAAAATCGAGTTTCCCATAGAACTCAATTTTATGATTATCAAGTTCTAGGTAAGTTTTTGCCACACTGGAGGAGATCAGATGATTGAAACTTACTTAGAACTCAATTTTTAGAAAATCGAGTTTCAAAATAGAGACACAATGCATAATAATTTCAAAAGAAAGACATTGTGCTAAATGTTTTAAAAAATAAGGGCAAAAGCCCATTTTCCCCAATTATGCATGGATATGATCTGCACATTTAAGACTAAAATCCCAGCCGCTAGAGTTTAGACCTTATTGACTCTCTTACAATGGGAATGTAATAGGAGAAATTTTTCTACTTATTCTTCATATAAGCTCTTCAATAACTGGCTGTGCCAGCGGGTCACTACATTTGTAGCAACTGTTATCATGTGGAAAACCTCTGACCTCAATTAGCACATTGAAGCTGGAATGGCCATGTGCCACCTTTCTAATGATCATGACAAACTGAAATGAAAAGTAGAACAAACTGCTCATTCATTATGGCCTTGAAAATCATTTCTTATAATCCAAGCACAAAGCTCCCACTTTTATGGGGTTTGGGAGAGGTTATGGTAGACAATCTTACCCCCCTCCCCCTGCTTTTTTTTGGGAGAGGCTAACTCCCGGACTTTAACCACAAGGTGGTAACTTTAACAAGGGGCAAAGGGCAGGAATGAACAAGCCATGTAGTGATAAATCCAACAAATACATGGCTAAAACCCCATGGATATGTTTTGGACATTCACATAAACCTAAATTGATTTACACAGAATAAGGTATACATCTGCCACAAACTACAAAAAAAATTAACATGCTTCTAAAAAATGACTTACACCTTTCTCATTTTTGGAAGAAAATTGATGTTAGAGGTATACAATAACACAATATTCATCCAGTCTATATCATCCAAATTTAAGTTTTTTTTTGGGACCAATCTCTGAAAATAAATTTGTGTACAAATCTGCAATCATAATAATAAGTATCATGTCAACTCAATTCCAGTGGAGTAAAGAAAAATGTTGCTTGAAACCGAAAAGGCTGCAGTGGCCATCTAAACTAGTGAGTGGAAAGATATCATTCTACTTGAGCCTAATATTGTTGTCTTCCTCTCATGTAGAAGACCTCTATATGTCCAATCACCAAGAAGCTAAGACCATTACATGCAAACCCAAAATAAGCATCTCAAGATGTCTTTGGGAAAAATCAACGACGAGGAGGGTCACGCTTATTGTAATGTCCCCAACCACTGCCATAGCCATAGCCAAACATATCACTTTGATATCTCATTTCAGGGCTTCCATTCAACATTCCATAACCCCCGCCACCTATATAAAATTATGAGAGCTTAAAAGCAATTTTCTTTCTAGAGTTTAGCACATTAAATACTCTCACAAGCCAATGATAATATGAGAGAGAGAGAGAGAGTTCACCTAGTTCTCGTGTTCTCCTCTCTGTATTTAGCTGCTCTATTTTTAGCTTCTCTATTTCACGAGCCATGGAAATGAGGTTTTTTTCCATTGATTGCTTCATTTCAAGTTGTTCTTCTTTGGCTTTTTTCTCATACTCATAAGCCCTCCTAAAAATATGTTGCATGATAAATTCAACCATGTTGAAAAGGAAAGCATTCGGCATTGTATATGATAATTCATCTTTTAATGGTCCTAGCATCTGTTTCATAAGAATGAATAACAAGGGAGCTGAAAGGAAAAGTATTAATATCAGAAATTCTATTTCAAACCTGGCCTCAATAAGGTCCTTGCGCATCCCATCCATATCAGCTGACATGGCAATTAGTTGCTGATTCTCAGCTTGTGCACGATTAACATCTTGTGTGAGTCTTTGGACTTGGGTAGACAAATCCTGTCTTAATGCATTCAAGTTCTGAACTTCAGCTCTTAACTGCATAACCTCTGATCTCAGAGGCTCAGAAGCACGGAGATCAGCTTCTAGCTTTAATCCTCTCTCAATTAACTCCCTGGCTTGTACCTCTTTCTCAACCTGCAGTTTGGGAATGACCTGCCCCAATCTGTGAATCTCATCTTTTGCAGCAGTTAATTCCCTTTGAAGATGTGTATTGTCATCAATAACAAGCCGGTTCTCTGCAATTATCCTCTGCATTTCCCTATGTTGCATTTCAAGTTCATCTTCCAAAGCAGCAGGGTGAATTGGCAGCGGTCCTGGTCCACGGTTCATAACAGACCGAGGGACATCACGTAAACCAGGGAAATTTTCAGGATGACGAGGCATACGGTTTCTCCCTGACATACTCAAGTTCCTGCAGAAATGACATAAGCATCATCTACAGGGCAAGGAATATTTTCCACAAGGTCCAAGCTATTTTCAAATAAAGGCAAAAGATGAAACCTGGTCCCATGCACAAGGAACAAAGCTGTTCAAATACAATTCTACATAGAAGGTTTCAGCACATCCTTTCTTGTCACTTTATTCCATGCTTACTTGACTATGCCCATAATGTAATTCAATCTTCAACAAACATAAGAATGACTTCCAATTTTCATAGAACACCAGATTCATAAGATTATCACATTAATGGATCACTATCGTTTTATCCCCAAAGAAAACATCAATCTGTAGTCTATTCAAATATAAGGTCCACAAAAGAGGATAATATATGACCAACCTAATTAACCTTCCACAAAAGAGGATAATATAAGGTCCACATAGAAGAAATACAATCTTTCATCATTTTGAATGTTCCACCACTGAGTACCTAAAGGATTAATTTATCATTCAACACCTCACTAAAGATGATACATACTTTCTAGTAACCAAGGATGATACAACAATTCAAACAAACCTGTGTCAACTTACATAAAAAGAAAGGACTGTAAATTCCACGAAATGGTCATGGTGTACAATAAAAGGCAAGAACAAAAGGGGAAATTACAAACTACTCTTGCTTGGGAACCACTGAAACAGTCCTAGTTAGCTAAACAGGTAAAGTCTCTTATTGTTGAATAAGGGACCTGAGTTCAAATCTCACCTTCATAAAAAAAAAGAATTGGCATATTGGCCAAATGATAAAGAGCAATCATTATGGAATACATGATCCCGCTAAACTGGTACTGGGTATACGCACATATCTAAACCTAGCAATCTGATTAGACTCTTCGGCAAATGAACAAAATGAGCTTTATTTCTATACAAATCTAAGCAATGATCTTAGCTCTCCACACGCCTCAAATTTATGTGAAACAACAAATAGCTAATCCCAGTCAACAATTTCAATATGACCAACATGAATTGCATTTCCATGAACACGTTCATCTCTCCTCAAACCCATCAACATTCATATCTATAAATTTCCAATTTACAATATTGATCACACAATTATCGAATCAATTTCATTCCCTAAGCTTATCACAATTATAGCATGATTCCAACCAACATTCCACGCTTCCTTCCTCTAATTTGTTTCCCAAAAGCATAGCTAATGCGTTATAAAAAGACATTATAAAACTTGCATAATAATAATAACAACAAATCATACCCCTTCATATAGATTCAATTAATAATAATTAAAAAAAATGCAAAAAAAAAAAAAAAAAAAAAAAGGAGGGCGTAAAGTACAAACTTATTTAATTGAGGAAGACCTATATATATATATATATATTTTTAAGGATGGTATAAGAGTTAAAAGGAGAACAAAAATGAAGCTGAAAAAAGATAGATGGGTTTATTACAACAAAGGAATTCTTGAAAACAGCGAGGAACGAACGACTCTGTTTTATGGTGTTTGTGTCTTTTGAATTTGATTGAAGGAATAGAACTTACAAGGAAGGAGGAATCAGAGTTGAGAGTCCTTGGACGGGAGAAGTGTCTGTGTTTGTGTCTCACTTCGCCCTACACCCTACTCGCCGATTTCCCCAATCACCAATTTACTCCTTTCGTATTTCATTTTTCTCTCTCTTCTTTTGTTTTTTTGAAATATAATGCACGTATTAATGCCAAGTTCACAACAATTTTATAACAAATACTTTTTTTTGGAGAAAATTTTCTAACAAATTTTAGATAGCAAGATGTTACTAATTACTACTTGCTAGTTCTAAATTTGAACCAATAACAACTTATCACTTACGATTTATTATAAAAATATTGTAAATGTAGCACATCTCTTCTAGTTTAAGCACACCACTAAAATTACTTGTTTACCCATTAATAATAATAATCAGTAACACATTGTCATCTATAATCAAATTGACCTGCGCATAACCTTTGATTTATTACATGGCCAAATTGAGAATTGTTCCCTAAACTTTAGGTAGTGATTTTTTCCTTTCTAAAATTTAAAATGATTGCTTTTAATTTTAAATTACTTTTTGATGGTTAAATAAGAGATCTGAAGTTTAATCTATGTCAACACCAAAAATTGATTAGTATTTTGGTTTGATGATAAAGAGTATCATTAAGAGTGAACGACATAAGTTGAAATTCTCTTAAAAAAAAAAAAGTTAGGGAAATATTTAATAATGTTATTCCGAAAGAGAAATGTTATGCTCACAACATTTTCACGAGAAATTATAAGTGATAAGTTATTATTATATCTAATTTGAATCTAAAACTTAAATTACTTTTTTGTTTATCCATAACAGTCAATAATAACTTGTCACTTGAAATTTGTTGTAAAAATATTGTGACAATATTACTCATTCTGAAAATACTCAATGTTGATATCTTTGAGGATGGTGTTGGGAAAGGTTTTTGTAGTATTTAAGTTGAGTTAGGAATCACAAAGCATTTATTAAGGACAAAATGTTTAAGTGGGGTAGGTCCAAATCCATCAGAATTTATTTTCAATTTTTATGGTCAACTATACATAGTGATAGGCATAATTTTCTAAAAATGAATTATATTGTGAATAGATTTCTAATTTTTCTATATAGTGTATGGTAAGAACACTTAATAAAATCTTTTTTTTTTTTTAAATATAAATATACATTTATAAGGGTATATATATTATAAATTTGAAATATATTTTACTAATAACTAATTTAATCATTAATTATGTAATAATAATTATCAAACTAACTAAATAAATCAAATTAACATGTGATTACAACATACACATTTAAATTTATTAAAACTAAAACGATAATATATGAAAAATGACCCTAAAAAAAAATAATTTATTTTCATCACATTCATCATCTTGTCTAATCAACTTTATCTAAGTCAATGTTATCATTATATTCATCATTTTGAAAATTTATTTCTTCATTAAAATTTTCTTTATCATCATCAGCATTTACTATCTCTCATTGTTCTTTTATTTTAATAATATTTTTTTCATTTTTTTTTTCTCGACATTTTAGCTTATTAGACTTACAACAATAATGACAAAAATAAAAAATAATTATATTTTCAATTAATTGTTAGGGTTTGTGCCCTAAAATCCAATTTATTAGCATGTTATTAATAAATAAAATTTTTAATTATATGAGATTATTTGTAATTGAACTAATTGGACATTGTCATTGTCCTTGAGATGCATTGCATGTGATTTAGTTACAAAATATATAAATCACATGTTCCTCGTAAACTCAAAATGTATTTTGTAGTCGGTGATCAAATTAGGTTTTTCATTCGCGAAGACTATAACATATCAACTAAGATGGTTTGTCTTGATCATAGAAGTGGGGACTTATAGTTGATGTGTTGATGTGTCTTAAGTGTGTAAGACATTAAACTAGACCGCTGTGAGATTAATTATTCAATTAACAACTGTCACTTGAATAATAAATCTTACGACTTATAATTTCATAGACTCTCAAGAGAGGATAGTGAACTTGATCATGAAATATAGGTTACTTTGATATATCAGAAGTGAGGTCTAATTTAATGGTCAAAACCTCAGTAAGGTAGGTGACCACAGATAGTGTTGAGGGAACACATATTCTCAAGATAGAATCCATAATCTCTTTTATAGAGACACGAAATATCTCCTTGAGATAAGTTTTATAGGAACTAGTTATTCAGGGCCAGCCACTTTAGTAAGGAGTTACTAAAGTATATATTTATTGAAATTAGATTTCATAAATATGAATAACTAAAAGATTAAATTGGGGACTTAAGGAATAAAATATTTGTTACAAAGTGATAGTTTATTATGACCTTGTTCACTATGGATATTTCATGGAGTGGTCAAATAATATCATATTAGAGTTTTGGGATATAATTTACTAATAAGGCCTAGAGTGCAATTATATTTCCATAATGGTACTTGTTATATAATTAATGGTAACTTTGAGCTTGTTAAGAGTTGATAGATAAGTTTGAAGCCCATTAGAGCTAGAGCCTCATTAGTCCCTTTGTTCCCATCCCAAATCACACCCTTAAGCCCAATTGGGCTAGCCCAAAAGGCTAACTCAATTTGATAATCGATTATTTATTTAATATGAGTTATTAAATAAAGTAACTGCCAAGGCAATTAAGATGTATGTATGATTAAAAGAAGAGAATATAGTTTTTCTCTGTAGTATCTTTTGAATACACTTTTTTTTTTTGGAAAATCAAAGTACTTAAGAACTAATTGAGTGATCACTTATCTTGCGCACTATGTGGAATTAGGATGAAGATTGAAGGTATTCTCAAGTATTGTTTTTGAATTTCACTGCATTAAGGTATGCTTTTTGTTCTTTGTTCTAGAATTCAAGGTTATATGTTATCTCTCATGAATTAAGTAAATCCTTATGCTGCTTCCGTTGCGTGCTTTGTATGTGATGCAAAACTAGTTTTTCCAACAATTGGTATCAAAGAAAACTTTAATATCATGCTTGTATAACATGTAATTGAGTTTTAGAATTAAAGAAAACTGTTTTCTAAGAGTTTCAAAATTCTGCAGTAGTTTTTTTTTTTTTTTTTTTTTTTTTTTTTTTTGCATAATGTTTTTGTTCTATAAACTTTAAACCCATGTGTTGTGATTAATATATGAGATATATTAATTGCTGCTTGACGCCATGGTTGTAGCTTTTGTCTTGTACTGTGTATTTTTTTTGTTTGTATTAGTGTTAGACACCATCCACATATCATGCAAGTGGATTTATTGAAATAGTTTAGAAATAATATTTGATGGGTATTACTTTTTAAGGATTGCAACTAAGTGCAATGTAGTAATACTTCCCATGATATCATACAAATAGTTTATGTTAATGCTAGAATCAAAGTATTTTGTTTCTAGCATATTAGGGTTCTTGATCTGGATCTTGAAAACCTTAATATTTGATCTAAAAATATTCATTTATAAAATCAAAAGGTGTTTTTAATGGAAACTAATAAAAACGTAAAAAATAGTTACCAGAAAAATCTGAAAAAATTCAATTTTACGAGTCTTAATCGATCGAGAATTCCTTTCAATTGATCGAACAAGAATCGAGAATCGATTGAATAAGGCAGTGACTTTGTGATGAATTTCTTTACTTCTTAGATCGATCAAGAAAAAGGTTTGACCAATTGAAGGTACTAAATTTTGAATTTTCACTTACTTTTGACTAAGTGTTATGTAAGGTTGAAATTTATCAACTATCTTGTTAGCTTTATTCCATACCAATTTTCTTGTAATTTAGCACTTAGTAACCCTGTATTTAGGTGAGATTCATGTAAGGGTAGTGTGTGAAGAGAGTGTGAAGAATTGCTCATCTTTGTGCAAAGAAGCAGAGACTCGCGGCTAGGATTCATGACTAACTCGCGGCTTGCAAGCTGCCAAATGCTGTGCACATGAGAAGAATGTGGGAAAGTGAAGGGTCACGACAGTTGTCGCACTATAGGAAAAAAGTCCTAGGCTGGCTAGGCCGTTACCTCGCGACTTGAGCTCGCGACTTGGCCAAGCCGCCAACCAGCCCTGTTTGGCAAAAACTGACTCTTCGTATTCCAAACACACACCACTATATGTAGACCCTTATACCCATGAAATGTAGAGAGCTTCCAGAGAGAATTTTGTGAGAGAAACCCTAGAAAAAAACAAGGTTGCCTCATCTCCAATCTTCACTAAGAGACTCTACAAATTTCTCTACTCTTTTCTTCTCTATTGATACATCCTTGAGAGGTCATTGGCCAAATCCTTTTCTCATGACACCCACATCTGTGAGAAGGTATATTTAGTGCTAAAGAAAGCAGTTTGGAAGGGACCAATGGTTATTGGTTGATGCTATGGGTTATTGCGGAATCCGATAAGTTAGAAAAGAAAAAGGTTCGGCGCAACCTCATTGGAGCAAGAAGCTTGGAGGGCTTAGGTACCTAGGTAGATTAGGCTTGGAGGGTCTATTGCTATTCATGTATCCCAGCTACATTTTCTAGTAGATTATTGATCGCTTGGAGGGCGGTGGAGAGGTTTTATGTCGAGGGCTTCGGTTTCCTCTTCGATAACACATCGAGTGTTGTCCTTGTGTTTGCATCTCTTTTCCTTTATCTTTGCCATTTATTTTATGTTGTGAATGTGATTATATTTGGCTTAGATTGCTTATCAATTTTGTGTTTGGCTTATGTTCATGTTCTACACATTAATTGTTTGATAATAAGCTTGAACTGATATTTTGTAATTTGGGGTCTAAATGTTCAAGGGTGTTTTACACACATATTGAATACTCAATTGGTATCAAAGCGGGTACACTCACTATGGTTTAAATACCTGAGTGTGATCCGTGACCCTTTTTAAGATGGATAGGTCTCAATCCTTAAATGTTCCACCATTTTATGATGGTAATAATTATGCCTTCTAGAAAGTCAGAATGAGGGCATTTCTATGCTCTATTGATGACATCGTTTGGGATGCGGTTGAAGTTGGTTGGACTAGGCTGGAGGCTGCTAAATCTACTTGGGATAAGGCAGCTCTTGTGGCAGCCAATGCTAATAGTAAAGCTTTAAATGCTATTTTCTATGGTGTGTCTATAGATGAATTCCACAAGATATCTCACATGACAGTTGCCAAGGAAGCTTGGGAGATTTTGGAGACAACTTATGAGGGGACTAAGAAGGTGAGGGACACAAAGCTCTAAATGTTTACCACCAAATTTGAAGAGCTTAAGATGGGTGAAGATGAATTGTTTGATCCGTTCTATGGGAAGCTGAATGAAATTGTCATTGCTAAGCTCAATCTTGGTGAGAAGATTGAAGATACTAAGGTGGTGAGAAAAATCTTAAGGTCCTTGCCTGAAAGCTTTAGAGCAAAAGTCACAGCCATAGAAGAGAGTAAAGACTTGAATGAGATCAAAATTCAAGAGCTAATTAGGTCTCTCTAAACATATGAACTGAGATTGCCTTCCCGTAAGACGAGTAAATCGCTTGCTCTCAAAACCATCACCGAAAGAATGGATAATTCCTGTGAAGAAGATGGAATGGAGAAGGAAGTAGCATATCTTGCGAAAAACTTCCGCAAATTTTTGAAGATGAAGAACAGTGGGAAACCATTCAATAGAGGGAAGTTTTTATCTTCAAGAGGTGATAGGAAAGAGTTTAAGAGGAATGAAGGGAAGGATTCTCAATCTCCTTTGAACATTGTGTGTTATGAATGCAATGGCCATGGACATCTCAAGAAGGAGTGTCCCAATTTCTTAAGATGGAAAGGCAAGGCGTATGCCACAACGCTGAGTGATTCACATTCTTCAAGTTCTAATTCTGAAGAGAGTTGTGATGTAGAAAGGAACTACTCCGCATTCATGACCATTGCATATATGGAGTCCTCAGATGATTTTGGGTACACTTGTGAAGGAGCTTGGTGTGCATTTTAATTTGAAGTCTATTGGAATAGTTGAGGAGTTTGAAGATGAGAAAGATGGAGAAGCAGTGGGATTGCAAGAAACTTACAACTCACTCCTTAAAAAGACCGGCGAATATGCTAAGGTGACTAATGCAGCCATCAAGAAGATGAAGAGGGTTGGGGAAGATTACAGAATTTTTCTAGTGCAATACAAAGAGGCCAAATGTGAAGTGGAGAAAATGAAGATTCGATTTCTTGAGCATAAAGTGCTTCAAGCAAATGCTAAGGTTGATCGTGTCTCATCCAAGAAACTCAATGAAATGCTTGCACATTAAAAATCTGTCTTAGACAAGTCTGGAGTGGGATATACCGAAGGGAGAGGCTCATTAGCCAATGTCACCAAAGAAGTGAGGTTTATGAAGGCCAAAAAGCCAATTGTGGAAGAGTCTATTCCTGATAAGGTTAAGACTGAAAAGAAGAAGAATATAGCTAATCAATGAGTGTTCAATACAGTCCGTAATCCTTTAGGGGCCAGACAGGAAGCTAGAGGAAGATCACTTTCAAGATTTCAACGGGGTCCTAGAACAAATCACATTTGTCACTATTGCGGATTGCAAGGATATACCAGACTAAACTATCATAAGCTGAGAGCATTGAACAATGCAAGCGCTCCTCGATCACGAGGAAGAAGAAATGACAATAGGTCCTGGGGTGGTGAACAATCAAGAAGTCAAAACCGTGATCTCGAAATGATGGACATGATGAAGATGATTGGTGCCTTCACAAATTTCTTGGAAAGCTTCACAAAGAGGTTTGAACAATCCTAACTTTCATACCCAATCTGTCAAGGATATCACCCCAAACGCATGTGACATGTGGGTGACGAAAGGTACTCATGCATAAGCATCATAACATGTCCATGCATCAATTCTTCCTATGCTTTGTGATTATGTTCGTTTGTATGATTTTTGCTTCTGTTTGTTTGAATTGTTGTTTGGTTATTTGTTTTTTGTTTCTAAAATATTTTTACATTGTTTTTGATCAATTTGTTATTACTTTTATGTCAAAAATATAAAAACACATAAAAGGTAGAAAATCTGAAAAGTTTGATCAACTTTGTTGAGTGTTGTCTCAAAGAATGTTTTGCCTTGTACCTTTGTACTAATGGCTTTGTGCATTTAACGAGTTTAGCTTGTCTTTTATGCACTCATGTCACTGTGGAAAAAATTCTGAAATCTATGCGACTATTGTAAATAGATCTTCAACCTTGTCATGAATGATTACTGAATGATTTTATTGATCTTGAGACATGCATAGACTTGTGCCTATATATTTTCCTACTTTTATTTTATTGCTTTACTCAAAGAGCTCACCAAATGTAACTCTCTAAATGAAAAGAGATATTGAGCTGCAAAATCCTGTCGCACATACTAATATTTGACTAGAAAAAAGGAAAAGTGACCAAAATAAATTGTTGGATGCCCAAAAAGCCAAAGGCTAACCCATCAAGTTGAAATATTCAAAATTCCAGGCATCGATCTCTCAATGAGATATATTTATTCAAAAAGATCAAATGCTATGTTGAAAATGGAGCCAAATGAAAAGCGTCAAAGAATTGTACTCAAGTTTATGTGGGAGGTCATATATGCATACTTCTATAATTGAGATGGGTCACATTATCTAGTGTTAGCTGTGTACGCCTTAATTGAATTGATCATTGAAACTTCACATTAGACTAAGGACTATCTCATGTTTGATATCCACACACAACACACAAGTCTATGTTCAATAAATGCCATATTCATTTGTGTGATTGTATTTGTTTAAATGTGTTTTCACAAGCTCAATCTTTGTTGATCAAACACAAAAAGATTTTTGAGTGTTTTAGTTTGTTTTTGGAAAGTATTTTGTTTTTACAAAAAATGTCGAAAATTTCAAAAACAGTGTTGCCCTGTTTTGGCGACTTAGTCGCGGGTAGAACCAGTCGCATGCTTCAATTGCGAGCTCACTTCAAGACTTTTCACAGCTTACTATTGAGTCAGGTTTGTTGTCATGAAAAGTACTTAGAAATTTTTTCAAAATTTAAGTTTTATGGTTTTCGCGGCTTAGTGTGACGACTCGTTCACGAGTGGAAGGTCTAGTCGCAAGGGGTATACAGAGTTTTTTGTGGCTCATATCGCGAGTACATCGTGGGTAGACCTTCCAGTCGTGAAAAACACTTAGAAGATTTTTTGAAAATATTGTTTTCACAGTGTTTCGCGGCTTACCTTAGCGAATTACTGGCAACTTAATTTAGTGGCGAAAAATGCGTGTTTTGTGTTTTAAAGACAGTTTTTAAAATAGTTTTTCAGTTTTCCCTCAAATATCAGTGACTGTTCATTTTCTTCCTCATTTCTCTCTATCAAACACTTCGTGTCTCTCTAAAAAAGCTTCCATTTTTGTATCATGTCTTCATCAATCACCAAGAAAAAGGTATGGATTTTCCTTCCCTCACTTCATTCTTACTGATTTGAATTGTTTTTCATGATTTACGTGCTACAACTGCGTTCTACGATTTGTGCTCAAACATAGCTTTGCCTAAATGTTGGGTTTGATTGTTTGGGGTTGATTTTTCTTGTTGCTAAATGTGTTTAGTGTCATGTTTTTGCATCAGATTGCTAGTCTTTGTTCTGAGCACTGTTATTTGATAGAGTTTTTACTCTTTGGGCTTATGGGTTATGGGGCTTATCAGAATGTATGAATTTTGGAGTTTGTGGACAGCATTGTTTTTGATTTTATATCACCATATCATATGGGTGCTTCTGCATTGAGGTCTTTCATTTTTTTTCATACTCATTATGTCATGTTTCATTGACATATGCATCCATCTGTCTTTCTATGTGTTACACTGTCATTTTCTAGTTATTTAATGCTTACTCTTGTCTATATCTCTATAGATTAAACTTGTTTGATCTGTTGTTGTTTTGATTTGTGATACCCATCTTGTGGTTATCAACTGGCTTGGTCTGAATGGTGATTTCAAACAACCACTTTCTTAACTGTTGCTAATGTTCAGTATATATCTATTGTGTTGTGTTCTTGTGGCCTTTTCTGCTTGTTTACAGATGGCTGCATCTCCTACAAAAAAGAATACTACTACTAAGAAATCTTACAAAAGACTGAAAATGGACCCTAACCTATTTAAGTTGATTCAACACTTTGAGAGATATAGGGATTCTTTCTCAAAAGGAACCATCATTCAGGAAAATTTGTTGATTTAAGGGATTTGAAGGACACCTTCATTCCAAGTTGTTTTGAAGGTAGAGGTTACGAAAAATTGCTGAGTGACTTACCTCCTGTTTGTGAGCCTCTAATCAGAGAATTCTATGCAAATGCTGTGATAAAGGAGGAGGAGTTGAGTTGTTGGGTGAGAAGAAAGGAATTTACCTTAGATGCTCATGACATTAATAAGGTTCTAGGGCTTGAGGGTTTAGAGGATTATGAATTCACTAATTACAAGGACAGAAAGCTTTCTCTAGACACTGTCCAGACCAGGATTGGTAGGGTTAAAGAAAACAAATGTCTCAACACTACTAATTTTCTTAAAGACGTGAGGTGTCTGACCACCATAATGATGAACAACTTGTATCCTATAAGGAAGATGACTACACTGACAAATGCCAGAACTATCTTTCTTATGGAACTTAAGGAGAAAACCTTCATTGACATCAGCTCTCACATCTTTAACACTATAGTGGATGAGACTAGAACCACCTCAAGACCCAAGCTGATATTTCCTAGTCTTCTCACGAGGATGTTCAGAGCAAAGTGTTAACATATGTGTTCTCACTTATTAAGAACATATGTCACTTATTTATGTAAATTGGCTAATCCTCTGAAAAAACGCACTCTACTTGTAATTGGGTAGTTCTAGGTGTTTTTAATACTTCAAGAAACAAGGTTTCAAGGTCAAGTGTTGAAGTCATCAAGTCTGTCCAAGAAAAAACAAGTTGAAGTGCAATTTCATTAAAGGTCGACACCTGCTCAATAACTACCTTGACACCTGCTATCTGTCGAGATTAAAAATTTTAGATTTTCTGATATGATTTTCTTGGGATTTGTGAATATGTTTTTGGGCCTTCTTTTCTTCAAACCCTAAACATATAAAAGGATTGTTTTAAGAGTCGTCAAGTGTGACACAAGTTGCAAACTCATTGAGCAATCTCTGTTCAAGCAAATTATGATCAAAAGACGAAGTTCTTGACCTAGTTCATCTTCTCTGAAGAAGTTGCTGTGTATTTACACCATAGGGTTTTGTGACCAAGCATCTTCCTGATCTTCATCATGTAGGATGAGCTGAAAAACTTTGCAGCTAACCTTTCTTCCTTAAGTTGGTGTTCTAAAGTCACGTACTGAGATCCGCGCATTGGTTAGTCACGTACTTGGGAGCCGTGTATCAAAGATGGGAATTGTCGCTTCAGATCAAGTCCAATTGGGTATTGGGATAAGGGTTTAATTGTAGGTTGGTAAGATACTTGGGATTCCTTTACTTGTAACTACTTGATTTGATAATAGTGGAGTTTCGAGAGTGGTGACCTGAAAATCACCCGGTGGGTTTTTTGCCGCGAGGTTTTTCCCCATTCATAAACAAATCACCGTGTTATTTAATTTCCGCTACATATTTAGTTTTTGGTGATTTATTTGTGCTTTCACGCAATTGCATGATAAATTGATTAATTAATAACTTGGCTAATTAATTAATTGGTTTAATCATAAGGGGACATTCAGATTGTGGCCTATCAAATGGTATCAGAGCAGGCATACTCTGATTAGGTTTAATCTTTGTTGTGTTGATCCATTGACCCCTGCTTGTCATGGATAGAGGACAATCATTAATTATACATCCTTTATTTGATGGCACTAACTATGCATACTGGAAAGTACGCATGAGAGCTTTCTTACAGTCTTTAGATGAGAAGGTGTGGCAGGTTGTAGAGATTGGCTGGACCGAGCCAAAAGAAGAACCGGCCGATTGGGATAACACAAAGATCAAGATGGCTAACTTCAACAGCAGAGTGTTAAAGGCCCTATTTAGCGCAGTCATCAATGAGGAGTTCAAAAAGATATCCTTAACTAAAACTGTTAAGGAGGCTTGGATCATCCTCCAAACAAACTATGAAGGAACAAAGGCTGTCAAAGATTCAAAATTTCAGAGGCTCACTACAAGCTTTGAAGAAATTAAGATGGAGGAGGATGAGTCGTTTGATGAGTTCTATGCCAAGCTAAAGGACATAGTAAACTCAGTCTTAAATCTTAGAGAAACCATCCCTGAACCCAAGGTTGTAAGAAAGGTGCTCAAATCTCTACTTGAGAGATTCCATGCCAAGATTACGGCAATAGAAGAATCAAAGGACATTGACAAAATTCCTTTGACTAAGCTGGTTGGAAACTTACAGACTTACAAGCTAGGACTATCTAGGATTGGCAAAACTAGTAAAGGCAAGAGCATGGCCTTGAAGGCAAAGAGCAGTGATACAGATGAATCTTCCGATGATAAAGATTCTAAGATCAAGTCCTACATTACAAGGTAGTTTAAGAAGTTTATGAAGAATGCCAATGGGAGGAACTTCGACAAGGACCGCAGACAATCTAGTTCTTCTCAGTTTAAGAACCAAGACAAAGGGAAGAAGGGCACTAAGGATGGCGGTTAGTACACTGTTTTGGCTAGACCAAAGTGCTTCAGATGTCATGGATTTGGTCACATGAAGCATGAATGCCTAACATATCACAAAAGCATTGGGAAGAGTAAGGCACTTGTTACAACATTGAGTGACATTGAGCCTGAAGATGATTCCGACAATGAGGATGACGGAATCTTAAATGCCTTCACTGCCATAGTCAATCCTACTGAAGGGATTATTGAAGAAGTGGATGAAGAAGAAGAATTGGTGGAGTCCAAATTTAAAAAGATGGATGATCAAAATGATATCCACTCAGCCTATGAGAAGCTTTACAAGCTCTCTGAAAAGCATGAGAAATTATATAGGCTGGCCACCAAGAAGCTCAGTGATGTAGAACTTGATCGTGAAGAGTTGTTCACAAAGGTTGATGAGGCAAATCAAACCATTGGAGCATTGAGATTTAAGAACAACTATTTGGCTGAGAAGACTAAGAAGCATGAAGCTGAGCTATTTCAAGTTAGAGCTCAATTGGAGAGGACTTCAAGTGCAAAGCTTGATGAGATGCTGAATAATCAGAAAACTGCTTTGGATCGAACTGGCTTAGGGTATGGTCTTTCTTTCTCTAATACTGCTTCTACTAGCAATACTGTTTCTGTTTCTCTTGCTAATAACACTGAAATTGAGAACACTGATGTTAAAACTGAATTAGCTAGTGAGAACTTAGACAAGGGTAAATCTATCTTAGGAGCACCCCCTAAACCAGATAAGAAAGATGCTAAAAACCCTAGGGCTAAGAAGGCTAACTCTCAAAAGCCTAAACAAAAGAAGCAGCATCTCTGTCATCATTATGGAGCTGCCAGTCATACTCGACCAAATTGCTATAAGTGGCTAGCCACTTAACAAAGCAATGGCATGATAGCATCTGGAAGCTAAAATCAGTTTCAATCCTGTCTTACTCCTCTTGGAGATATTCTTAAAGCCCTCATGTTTCTTTCTAACTTGAATGGTTTCAATTCTTCCCCCTCACCACTAGTTCAAGGATTCAATCAAAGGAAAGGTTCTTCCAAGGTGTAGAAGAAAAAGGACTCTAAGTGATTTCATCACTTTCTTTTCCCTTCTTGCTTTTCTTGTTTGTTGCATTGCTTGTGTGTGTTGCATTTTTGTTGAGTCAGTCTAGTTTTATGCTTTGCTTTGTTTAATATGTTTTGTGTGTTTACTTTCAGTTTTGTATTTTTTTTTTTTTTTTAAAATTGAAAAATCAGAAAAATACAAAAACAGTGTGGGTTTTATGTACTTTGGTACTTGTGTACCTCGAATGGCCATTGAAACAAAGTTTCTAAACTTTTTATCTCTTGTAACTTAAATGAGCATCTCTATGCACAACTAAGCAAGTGAGCTCTGTGGCTCTTGTTTGTGATGAGTAAGATTAAGTTATCTCTTAAAGCTTAGCACTTATATTACTCTTTTTGATGGGTAAGACTAGAAAATCCTAAGAGAAAGGCATAAATAACAATCTCATCACTGTTGCTCGCCAATCATAAAAGACACTTGTATGCTTCGGTATAGCAAAAATGTAGTGTCAAAGACATTCGTATGCTTCGGCATAGTAAAAGTGCGATGTCAAATGCTTAACATCTTGGGTATTTCTTCTTTCTCTTTTATATGCCCATGTATGGTATGCTAAAATAAAAGAAAATATGTAAAGAAAATAAAAAGCAAAAAGATCAAAAATGCTTTAAATATGGTTGCAAGCGTGTATTCTAGGAGATGTAGGAGTTATAGGATGTACCTCGAAGGTGATAGTCCCCATCAAACAGTTATGATTGTGTGTGAGTTAAAGTTATTTTCTCATATCTCAAATCCTCATAACATGTATACACATACGCAATCTTGCAATGTTTTTCACACACAACACGCAATATTCTTTGCTACTCTTGATACATGTGTAGGTACAATGTGATTTGACCATCATAAGTGTTTACATATGCTAATGTATGCTCACTAAACTGTCTTAACTTGTTTTTGAAAAATAAAATTGGTTAGACTTGTTTAGTGTGTGTGTGTGTGCGTTTTTGAGGATCGATGTGCTTAAATTCTTGTTGAGAGATGTTTTTGAGAGCTTTATATGTTGAATGGTTCATTGGTTGAGGTGTATGTTGGATTACATTCATGTCTGTGTTTTTCTCTTCTCGAAAAACTGCTTTTAACTACTTGCTCGACACCTCCTCGACACCTCCTCGATAGCTGGTCATCTGTCGAGCTTCTCAAGCCTTTTTCTTATCGCAATCTTGACACCTCTTCAACACTTGATGGATCGATCGAGAAAATTTCTGTCTCCTCGACACCTTGTCATACGATCGAGCTTCTAATCTTTGAAATTTGATCTTGCATCTCGATACCTCTCAACACCTCTATTTGTCAAAGGCCATTTCTCTCGATACCTCTCGACACCTCAACTGTCGAGATTTACTGAAGTGTCTATTTAAGGACTTTTCGCGATTCAGACTTCATTCCCTCGATCTGTCTGTGGCTGTTCACCTCCCAAACACCTTTTTCTCACTCCAATCTTCAAACCCTCTTGATTTTCGGCCTTCCCTTGGTTTCAATCACTTGGTAAGTGCATTTTTCCCTTCCTTTTCCATGCATTGCATGTTTTGAAACCTAGGTTTTGGGATTTTTTGAAATTTTTGGGGTTTTTCAAAATTAATGAGTTTTTATTGAAATTTTGGGTTGGGTTTTCACTTAGATACTTTCAAAATGGCATACATTGCATTCCATGTGTATTAGAATCACATTTACATGCATTTAGATGTGTGCTTTATGCTATGTGCTGGTAGGATTGGATTGGGCTGAGCCCATGATGCCTCTTTGCTTTGCATGTCACATGCTCATGCATTCCTATGCATACGTTCTTGTTGTTCATCATATTTGCTCTACTTGAACTATGTTAGGACTTTTCTGATTGCCTCCCTCTCTATCTCTTTCTTATTCTTTTACGTTAGTAGTGTCTATGGCATCCAAATGTAAATCCACTCCTGCTCGGAACCCTCTATGTTCTGGAGCTTTCTCTTCTTCTGACTCTTCTCCTCTTAACCTTCAGTTTCGTGATGGAGATGCCCACAAGGCATTTATGGAGAACTTTTCTAGACGAGGTGTTCATTCGGAACGCCAAGTCATTCTGGCGGACTTCGCCAACATTGACCTTCCCTCTGTCATTCATAGTAGGGGATAGGGGTCACTGTGTGACATCCCGATCACTTGTCCCCTTGTACTGATTCAGGAGTTTTACTCCAACATGCACATGATAGATCGTTCAGTACCTCTCTTTTTTACTCGCGTTCGAGGTACACGCATTCCTATCACATTCCAGCTAGGTACGGATGTACTTAAAGTTCCTAGGATAGAGTTTCCTGACTATCCTTCTTGTGAGCATCTTAGGACTGTGTCCAAAGATGAGCTCATCTCTGCCTTTTGTCAGTGTCCTGCTGATTGGGGTGAGTATCAGTACACATCATGTAGGCCTTTTGCTAAAGGTCCTAGATTCCTAAACATGGTGATGACATTTGTACTCCATCCTCTCTCTCATTACAACTCTATCACAGAGCCTTATGCTCGATTTTTGTTATCTCTTCTTGAGCATCTCACTATAGATTTTCCTTCTTGCTTTATTCTTTCTATCATAGATGTTCATCTTGATTCAGCATCCTGTGATAAGCTCATCTTTCCTTCCACTATCACGAGGATCTTACATCATTTTTTTATTCCCTTTCTTGTGTCCGACCACTTCACATACATATCTACCATAGATGCTGCTACCGTAAAACGTAGTAAGGCTCAGTTCAGGTCACGACAGACGGATTCCACTCCTCCCTCCTGTTCAGCTCCGTCCAGATCTGCTCCATCTACATCCACTCTTTCTTCCTCTACGGGCGATGTATCTCTAGGAGACATTATGGCGCAGCTGCAACGCATGGACACTCGCCTTGATACACTCTTTGCTGAGTTGTATCAGGTGAATGTTCATGTTGGTCGTATTGCACAACGGCAGGGAACCATGGGTGGTTTTGCTCAAGAGGCTACTCCTTCATCGCCTACTTCGGCAGCTTCAAATTCTGAGGATGATGTTGATGATGATGATGATGATGTCGATGCTAGCTCTACTGATGAGATGTCTACATGACACTCTACCCTTTGTCACTCGTGACAAAAAGGGGGAGTAGTTTTGGGTTATGAGAGTAGTCATCTTAGGGGGAGAGTTAGTATAGGACATTTTGATAGAGGGAGTGTTGATATTCTTGAGGGATGTAATGAGGTTTGGATGTATCTTTTCTTTTCTATTCTTTATAGATACATTGTTCTTGTATATGAGGTCCTTTGACCATTTTTATATACATTGTACTTATACTTCTTTATATATATGGATGTATGTTTCTATCACCTCTCTCTTCATGTGTTGTTTCTTCTCTATCTTTATACACATGTTCTTTATATTTGTATGCAATCTATTATTTTTGTTTCACACAAAATGCCTTGATGAGTTTTGTTTAAAGTGTTTCAGAAATACAAGTTGTCAAAGTCTACTTGCTATAAACTCTCTTCTTGCAAAGTTTTTCAAGAGTTTGTGTTAGGATAGATTTTATTGTGAATATGAGTTTAGTGATTTATGACTTCTCTTATATGTTCATTTACTTGTTGTAATTTTGTCACGGATTGCCAAAGGGGGAGATTGTTAGGACATATGTGTTCTCACTTATTAAGAACATATGTCACTTATTTATGTAAATTAGCTAATCGTTCGACAAAACGCACTCTACTTATAATTGGGTAGTTCTAAGTGTTTTTAATACTTCAAGAAACAAGGTTTTAAGATCAAGTGTTGAAGACATCAAGTCTGTCCAAGAAAAAGCAAGCTGAAGTGCAATTCTCGACACCTGCTCAATAGCTACCTCAACACTTGTTATTTGTCGAGATTTAAAATTTCAGATTTTCTGATCTGATTTTCTTGGGATCCGTGAATATGTTTTTGGGCATTCTTTTCTCCAAACCCTAAACATATAAAAGGATTGTTTTAAGAGCCGTCAAGTGTGACACAAGTTGCAAACTCATTGAGCAATCTCTGTTTAAGCAAATTATAATCAAAAGACGAAGTTCTTGACCTAGTTCATCTTCTCTAAAGAAGTTGCTGTGTATTTACACTATAGGGTTTAGTGACCAAGCATCTTCCTAATCTTTATCATGCATGATGAATTGAAGAACTCTGCAACCAACCTTTCTTCCTTAAGTTGGTGTTTTGAAGTCATGTACTGGGGTCCGCGCATTGGTTAGTCACGTACTTGGGAGCCGTGCATCAAAGGTCAGAACTGTCGCTACAAATCAAGTCCAATTGGGTATTGGGGTAAGGGTTTAACTGTAGGTTGGTAAAGTACTTAGGATTCCTTTACTTATAACCGCTTGATTTGATAATAGTGGAGTTTCGGGAGTGATGACCTGAAAATCATCTGGTGGGGTTTTTACCGCGAGGTTTTTCCCCATTCGTAAAGAAATCACCGTGTTATTTAATTTCCACTGCATATTTAGTTTTTTGTGATTTGTTTGTGCTTCCATGTAATTGCATGATAAATTGATTAATTAATAACTTGGCTAATTAATTAATTGGTTTAATCACAAGGGGTCATTTAGATTGTGGCCTATCACAAAGGGTGTTCCAATCCCTCAAGATATCAGTCCCATGGCTCCTCTATCAATTATAAACAAGTTTACCCTCTCAAGGATACAAAGTTGTCTTTTAGGTGAAGAAGAGGAGAATGTCCAAGAAGAAGGGGATCTAATGGAGACTAAAGTAGAAGCTGCAGAGCAATCAGTCATACTAAGGAGTAGAAGTAAAACGAGTAAAGCCTCAACTTCTTCAGATGTACCTCTTGGTGCATTTCAGATCATCCTGGAGAGGCTTGATACACTCGGAGAGGTTCAAAATCAGCATACTGAAAGAATGACAGCAATGCAGGATCAGCTTGATGTACTTTTAGCTAAATTTGATAGCATACACACCAACTAGGAGCAGTGACCCTTTGGCCATTCCGGTCAAAAATGGGGAGAATTTTTGGGGCAGCTCTTAAGGGGGAGCTCTTATTTGAGGGGGAGCTTTCATTTTTTAATAATGTTATGTCTATAGCTTTGATAATGTGTTTTGGATAACTACTGTTCTATAGGTTTGTTACACTGTGGTTTCTGTTTTTGTTTGGCTAATGCTTAACTCTTGGATAGATTTACATCTTTAGTAGTTATTCAGTATATAATATGAGGTTTTTCAGCTTACTATATGTGTTTATGTTTGTAGTTGGTACCTTCGTAGGTTTTTAAGGTTTTTGTTTATGTTTTGTATCCATTTTGCTTTTGTAAGCTTTTAGGGTTTGTTTCTATGCACTTTGTAGGCTTTATGGTTTGTACCTTGCCTTATGCAGCCCGTGTGCTTTACTATATCAGTACTTATAACTAAATGTTATGCATTTCCTTCTAAGTACTGTCACTCTTGTGCTCTTGTAGGATTTTGTTCCTAGATGCATATACTTTATGTATTGTGCATTGGTTGAGTGTTGGTCATTTAAGAGATTTACCTTGTGTCTGTTAGCTTGAATGTCCGGATATTCATTCCAAGTGTGAATGAGTATTGTGATCACTTGGTTATAGTGATTGCTTGTTTTTGGTCTTGCCATGGTCTATTGCTTTTTTCCATTGTGCTTGATCGCATTGTGCTTGCTTCATATGCATTACAAGTTTTCTGCATACAATGATCTTATTGTGTTATTGTGTTTTAGGAGATGTTTTGGTTTATGGTTTAAGAGCTTCACAGATTCTAGAGTTAGGTGTGAGTGAGTTTTCCAATTGTTCCCAACTTACGCGTTAAGTCTAGAGTTCGTTTTAGGATTTTGTCATGGAATAGCCAAAGAGGGAGATTGTAAGGTTGAAATTTATCAATCATCTTGTTGGCTTCATTCCATGCCAATTTGCTTGTAATTTAGTATTTAGTAACCCTGTATTTAGGTGAGATTCATGTAAGAGTAGTGTGTGAAGAGAGTGTGAAGAATTGCTCATCGTTATGCAAAGAAGCAAAGACTCGTGGCTAGGACTCGTGACTAACTCGTGGCTTGCAAGCCACTAAATGCTGTGCACGTGAGAAGCATGTGGGAAGGTGAAGGGTCACGCCAGCTATCGTACTACAGGACAAAAGTCCTAGGCTGGCCAGCCCATTACCTTGCAACTTGGCCAAGCCACGAGGCCAAGCCGCTAACCAGCCCTGTTTGGTAAAAACTAACTCTTCGTATTCCAAACACACACCACTATATATAAACCCTTATAACCACGAAATGTAGAGAGTTTTCAGAGAGAATTTTGTGATAGAAACCCTAGAGGAAAACAAGATTGCCTCATCCCCAATCTTTACTAAGAGATTCTACAAATTCTTCAACTCTCTTTCTCTCCATTGATGCATCCTTGAGAGGTCATTGACCAAATCCTTTTCTCATCACACCCATGTCTGTGAGAAGGTACATTTGGTGCTAAGGGAAGTAGTTTGGAAGGGACCAATGGTTATTAGTTGATGCTATGGGTTATAGCGGAATCCGGTAAGCTAGAAAAGAAAAAGGTTCGGCACAACCTTATTGGAGCAAGAAGTTTGGAGGACTTAGGTACCTAGGTAGATTAGGCTTGGAGGGTTTATTGCTGTTAATGTATCCCAACTACATTTTCTAATGGATTATTGACCGCTTAGAGGGCGGCGGAGAAGTTTTACGCCGAGGGCTTCGGTTTCCTCTTCGATAACACATCGAGTGTTGTCCTTGTGTTTGCATCTCTCTTCCTTTATCTTTGCCATTTATTTTATGTTGTGGATGTGATTATATTTGGCTTAGATTGCTTATCAATTCTGTGTTTGGCTTATGTTCATGTTTCGCACATTAATTGTTTAATAATTAGCTTAAATTGATATTTTGTAATTTAGGGTCTAAACATTCAAGGGTGTTTTACACACATATTGAACATTCATGTTAAAATTTTGATAAAAAGCAAGGCCATGTGTGATGAGATTTCACATAATTCTATATAAAGTGATTAATTTTTATAGTCCTTAAAAGTTAAGGACGTTTATTAATCATTATCTAACTATGAGGCCTAATGAGATTAAAAGATATTAGTTAAATAGAACTCTTAGTCCTAAATTGTTTAGGACTTTTCTTTTAGGAAACATTCTAATGAGATTGGAATTGTTGTATGATTAAAAGTCCTTAATTTATTTCAATTAGAAGTTTTTAATGAGATTAAAGCTCTAATTAAATTTATATAGTTTCTAATGAGATTAGAATCCTTTATCAAGTTGTGAGAGACTGGGGAATTGGGTGCTCTCAAAAAAGGGATTTTTGTGTTTTTAAGGGCACCTCTCTTTTTGGGTAAGTTGTGTGGAGTTACCACTTATTTTTTAAATAAAAATATATGAAAAAGTAAATACAAATTACATGATCAAAATACTTCATTGTCATTGATTGAATAAAGAAAAGTACAACTTTAGTAAATTAACCTTACAAGGCTTTAGGTCCTAGTTACAATCTATGTAAAAGAATCAAAACTTTGGTCCTAGTTACAATCTTCCAAAATTAAAAGACAAAACACTAATCTACCTATCCAAAAATCCTAAGATTGAGGGCTAGGTTACGGAATGGGAAGGTGTTAGGCACCCATTTCGCCAAGACAGAGTTTGGTTTTCTAGACTTTAATGACCAATATACCATTTTTGCATGATTTTGAATGATATATTGAACACACATGACACACACTTGACAAAATTAATTTAAATAAATTTTCCTTATGGATGTGTCATTTTTAAAGAAAATTTAGATCGGTTTTGTGAATAAAAAAATTGAATTTGTAAAAAAAAAAAAAAAATAGATATGTTTTATGTAAAATAAAGAATAAGATTTTTGTTAAAAAGTATCAGTTTTGTTTTGTGAATAAAAAAAATTGGATTTGTAAAAAAAAATCAAATCTGTTTTTATGTAAAAGAAATTTTAAAAAAAGGACTTTTTGAAAGAGGATCCACATTCATGAGATAAATTTATTATACCTGCATCATATATGAAAAATAAATAAATAAATAAATAAATAAATAAAGACAAGACCTTAACCTAACTTTCAATTCCTTCTTTTAAACTTCAAACTCTGCAATTTTGTAACAAAGAAAAATTTGTCTAAAAAAATTAGATTTGTATTTAATGAAAATACATATTAGTTTTTGAGTTAAAAAAAAAAAAAAAAATCAGACCTGAAAAATACAGATAAGCTTTTGCACTAAACAAAACTAGATCTGAAAAATACATATCAGTTTTTTAGTCTTTTAAAAAAGGTCAAACCTACAAAGTACAGATTAGTTTTTGTGTTTAGAGGAAATCAGATCTGAAAAATACAGATAAGTTTTTTGTGTTTACAGAAAATCAGATCTAAAAATATACATCAGTTTTTGTGTTTACAAAAAATCAGATCTAAAAGTACAGGTCAATTTTTTAGTTTTCATAAAAGAATTTTGTTAGCCATTGCAAAAATTGATCTGTATTTTAATATTCTAGAAACGTAGTTAAGCATGCTAACCATGTCAAGAATAGGACATAGCAAAAATATGCTAAACATATTCATGCATTAAACAATGACCAAAATTAATGAAAGAAGAAAAACAGAATGTCTCTTACATAAGCGTGCTCTTCTAATGAAAGAATATTTTAGGATTCAAGGAAATTTGTTCACCTCTTTGAAGCCTAAAATACTTTACTTACAAAAAATAAGTTCCTAAAGCAAAAACCTCCAGAATATCTTTAATGTAAGGGGAATAGAGAGGAGCCCCTAATTCTGATTTGTTTCCTCTATTTATAGAGGTTGGGATGCTTAAAAAATGAGATTAGATACAAATTGGAACGCATCCTCATCTCTAAAAAATTGTAAAAGATAGGCCTTATCTCAATCAAGGAGTCCTTGGGCCGTGCCAACAATTTGGGCCAATCAGCACTCCAAGAGTGCCAAATGGCCCTTTTGGGTGCCGCGTCTGCATTTGAGTTTTGGATTTTTTAGCCGGGAATTGTACTTAGATGCCTTTTTAATCTGTATTCTAAAAAGTAATCCCTTTTTCCAAATATTCAGGTCTTTAAAGTGATAATTATCTTGTAGATAAATATTCTAAAAAGTCTTGCTTATCCACAACTTCTTTGTTATATGATTATCCATTTTATTCCCATGCAAGCAAGTTTATTTTTGACACTGACCATTTAATTAATTTTAATTTTTTATCCAATCAAAATTAATTTAAATTAATCATGCGTGATCGGTTCCACCCAAACAAAATATATACAGATCGTACAAACTTGATAATGTGATATCTTTCAATTCGACAGTTCGATTTGGAAATTGGACACACCATTGCAACCATTAAAACCTCAAGATCATTTTTATGATATCCAATGAATGAATTAATGCATGTAATGCAACTCTAAATGTCGGGTATATGAATGGTCACTCTAGCCATCTTCCTTTATTAAATTATGTGTGCAAAATCAAGTGTCTCCACAAGTAAGTTAAGGATAGAATTCTTTATAACTAATTTTTGATCAATTAGATTATAAGGAATCCTAAATAGTTTAGGACTTCCATTTTAGTTTGTGATTCTAATGAGACTGGAGTCTTTAAAAAGTGTAAGGTTATAAATTTTGATGAAAACCCAAATAATAGGTGGGAGTGTTTAATTCAAAATGACCCTTTTGTTAAGTTTATTGTGATGTGAGTAGGTACCTTGTCTTGGCCTTAAGCGTTGCATTCCATGTGGAGGGTGTTTACTTCACGGATTACATGATTAAACTTCTTTGTGATTACACGAATGTTTGTTATGCTATTGTGACATGACTTAGTCAGATCACATTGAATTTAAACAATTAAACACATTTGATGTTTACAGTTAAACTTGTGATAAGATCACAATAATTTCAATACAATCCACTTGTTACACTATGGAGGGTGTTTAATTCATGGTACTACAGGTTAAACTTCTTAATTATGGATGATGTGTGTTTTTAATTACGTTGAGAACGACCACGCTACTGTGGAGTTACTTGGTGACTCACATAGAGTTTAGGCAATAGTGTACACTAGACTAAGTATAATATTAAGCTCCTAACGGAGCTATGTCATTATTACTTAGAGGCTAAGGGAAGAGCCGCAAATTATTTTTGTTTCGTAAGAGTTACCATGATAGCATTAATAATGAGAATAGTTCTCACCTGATCATAGTGATTGATATGACATCGCTACCAAGGAATATTAATTGTAGGATTGGGTTGTCGTTGCACCTAATATAATCTGTTTTTATGGGATCTATATTATATGGTTGTGGATGCAAAACTATAATGTCCTTCTAATTATGTTCATAGTCTCAAGTTAAAGTTGTCATAATTTTTTTTTCCTCTAGTTGCTATTTTAATTGAATCACATTAACAAAGAAACAATTTTGGACATTGTGCTTAAAGGAGCTGAAGTACATAAATTTTCGATTTAGCATTGTCTTTTCCTATACATGTTGCATTTTTGGAAGATAGCTTATGATGTGATCATACTCTTATTGAGATGCTAAAATGTTACATTGGCTTCTATCTTAATTGTGCTATAGCATGAGATGCAAAAGTTAGCACTAGGTTTAGACTTTATATTAAGTCTAAATGAGATGTTTGGTATGAATCATATTGAGTGCTAAGAAAGGTTTAAGGAGTTTCAATTCTATGGCATTTTATGAAAATATTTTCATTTTTAAATGAATTGGAATTCTTGAATGTAGAGATTAATTATTAATCTTTTATGGATATGATCTACAAGTCATTGTTAGAATCATTTGAACAATTCAGATTGTTTTGAAAATAAATAAATTCTTTTTATTTTACCTGAGTTGATAAATGAGTTATACGTAATGGAAGACATCCTAAAAGCTAAGGCTAGGATCAATAGACTTAATTCAAATTCTAAGCCTTAACCGAAAGGTAAGGGTAAGAAGAAGAATGATAATACCAAATAGTTGAGCAAGCTAGTTGCCCTGGGAGTTGCCAAAAGGAAATTAGACTCAAAAGCATGACCTAAAAGAAAGTGTTTTCATTATAGTAAAGCTAAGCATTATCCATGATTGCAATCTAAATGGAAATTTACATGTTTTAATTTTAAAGTGAAAGCTTCCATCCTTTAGTATTATATGTTTTGGCACTTAGTCTAGGTCTTATTAATCTAAATGATATTCAAGACTGGTGAAAGATGGGCTTTTAGAAACATTACTTTTGTTCTATGCCTAGTCTATGAATTTTATTTAAAGGATAATATGACCTAGGGCTCCTTTATAGTAAAGGAATATAGTTCCAATGACTTCTTTAAGTCAGTGCATACTTGAAGGAGGAATATGGCTCTTTTAAGGGTAGATCTGTTCTAGAAGAAAAATATTAGAACTTGTTGTTGGACAACTATAAAATACATATAAAATGAGATGGTTGTATTAGATACACCACAAGATATTATTCTATAGATAGCTAGTACAATGGTACCATATCGTAGTTGGAGGATTATCAAATTACCTAATAAATTCATACTTTTGGGATACTTGAGAACTCATCCCACATGGATATGAATTTGATCATTGGTCCTATGTAAAGGCAATAGATGATATGAATATGGATTACTGGATCAAAGTTATGTAAATAGAATTAGATTCTATTTAAAGTGTAGAACTTGTAGAGGTGCCTAATGAAATTAAGCCTTATGTTTTCAAATAAGTCTATAAGAAAGTGAGATTGTTAGATTAGAAGGTGTAAACCTTCAAAGTCAAGACTAGTGGCAAAATGTTTTTTTTTTTTTTTTTTTTTTAAGAAATGGACGGATTATGAAAAGATTATTTCACCAATAGTCATGTTTGACTTTATCTAGATTCTCTTATCCAATATATTTCGTTTAGATGAAATATGGCAATGGATATCAAGAAAGCTTCTCTTAGTGGCGATCTTGAGGAAGACATTTATATGATGTAGCTAGACCAGTTCATTGCAAAGAACCAGTTGTATTTAGTATGCAAGTTGCTTAAAATCCATTTATGGACTACAGTAAGCACCTAGATCATACAATGTCATCTTTGATCAAGCAATCATATTGTTTGATTTTGATCAAGTAGTGATAAGCCTTATGTGTGTAAAAGCTGTATAGAGTAATAAATCTCTTAATATAAGATGATGACATTCTAATCATTTATAATGTTATATAGATATTGTCATCAATAGAGTTATTGTTGTCTAGACCAGTTTAATATGAAGTACTTGGGTGAGACTGTTCACATTCTAAGAGTTAAACTTTTGTAAGACCTAGAAATTAGGATGTTGGGTCTATATTAAACTACTTAAATAGATTAGATCCTAGCCAAGTATAGCATTTTATACTTCAAGAAAGGATTGCTTCCTTTTAAGTTTGAAGTTCCTTTGTAAAGGACTATAATCCTAGACATATAAAAGGAAGAGAATATGAAGACAGTTCCTTACAATGTTAATAAGAAGTCTCAATTATGCCATGCTATATACTAGGCCAAGTATCTATTTTGTAGTGGGCATGGTAAGCAAATATCAATTAAAATTGAGGATTACTTAACTTAGTGGGAGTAAAGCATATACTCAAATATCTTAGGAGAAAGGGAGATTATATGCTTGTCCACCAAAGTGAGGATTTGACAGTTACTGTTTGCACAAACACTGACTTTTAGTTTGATTGTGATTCATGAAGTTTGACTTTAGGATATGTGTCCACTCTAGGTGGTGAAGATACACATTAAGCATAAGTATCATCTCATTAGAGAGATAGAAGAGCGTGGGATGTAGTAGTAGAAAAGATAATTTATGCAATAAATCTGGTTTAAACTTCTTTCCAGACCTTGCCTTAGACTGACTATAATTTACTCCAAAGGGAAATTAGTGTCAGATATATGCAAAATTGTCTTTGAGGGCAAGTGGGAGATTATTAGGGTTTGTGCTCTAAAATCCAATTTATTGGCATGTCATAAATAATTAAATTGTTTAATTATATGAGACTATTTGTAAATGAACTAATTGGACATTATTATAGTCCTTGAGTTGCATTGTATGTGTTTCAGTTACAGAAGATATAAATCACAAGTTTCTTGTAAACTCAAAATGTATTTCGTAGTCAGTGATGAAATTAGGCGTTTCATCTATGAAGATTGTAGCATATCAACTACGATGGTTTGTCTTAATCATGGAAGTGGGGACTTCTAGTTAATGTGTTGATGTGTCTTAAGTGTGTAAGACATATTGAACTGGACCACTGTGAAATTAATTATTCAATTAACAACTGTCACCTGAAGAATAAATCTCACAACTTCTAATTTCATAGACTCTCAATCCTGAGAGGATAGTGAACCCAATCATAAAATGTAGGTTACTTTGACATATCAAGAGTGAGATCTACTTTAATGGTCAAAACCTTAGTATGTTGGGTAACCATAAGTAGTGTTGAGGGAACACATATTCTGAAGGTGGAATCCATAATCTCTTTCATATAGACACAAAATATCCCCTTGAGATAAGTTTAATAGGAACTAGTTATTTAAGGCTGGGCATTTTAGTAAAGAGTTACTAAAGTTTATATTTATTGAAGTTATATTTCATAAATATAAATAACTAAAAGATTAAACCGTGGACTCAAGGAATAAAATAGTTATTACAAAGTAACAATTTATTATAACTTTGTTTACTATCGATATTTCATGGTGGGATCAATGATATCATATTAGAGTCTTGGGATATAATTTATTAATTAGGCCTAGAGTGCAATTATATTTCTATAGTGGTACTTGTTATAGAATTAATGGTAACTTTCGGCTTGACAAGAGTTGATAGATAAGTCTGATGCCCATCAGAGCTAGAGCCTTATTAGTCCCTTTGGTCTCATCCCAATTCACACACTTAAGCCAAATTGGGCTGGCTCAAAAGGCTAACTCAATTAGATATTCAGTTATTTATTAAGGGTTATTAAATAGCCAAGGAAATTAAGATGTATGTATGATTAAAAGAAGAGAAAACAGTTTTCTTTGCAGTATCTTTTGAATACACTTTTCTTTTGAAAAATCAACGTACTTAAGAACTGATTGAAAGACCATTCATCTTGGGCACTATATGGAATTTGGATGAATATTGAAGGTATTCTCAAGTCTTGTTTTTTAATTTCACTACATCAATGTACATTTTCTATTCTTTATTCTAGAATTCAAGGTTATATGTTATCTCTCTCATGAATGAAGTAGATCCTTATGTTGCTTCCGTTGCGTGTTTTGTATGAGATGCAAAACTAGTTTTTCCAACATTAATACCTTATTCATAATATAGAAAAGAAATTCACAAATATAAAAATGAAGTGCAAGTATGTATTCCAAATTTTGTAGGAGATAGAGAAAATGAAAAAAAAAAAAAAAAACTTATGGACATGTTATTTTATTGGGCTAAATCAAGTAACCTAATCATTTTATGTTAAAAATAAGCCTAAAAACCTGTTGGATAAAAATAAAAGCACAAATTTAAAAAAAAAAAATTTAAAGAACATGTCTATGTATTGTGCAATAAATACAATACGCACCATTATATGTTACAATTCATAACACCCTTACAATACGAAACTTTCTGTAAATGATATGATACGTATTGTGTATTATATGATAATGATATCAACAACTATGGTGATAGGGATTAGAACTTGAGAGTAGGCCAAAGCATGGAAGACATACAAAATTTTGAACCGTGGATGACAACAATGACAAACCAAAGAACCATAGAATTCTTATTTTAGGATAGGATTCCCTTGATTTTTGGATGAATTTTTTAAGAATAAAAGTGAGAAAACCATCAATTTTGAATAGATAAAGATCATAGATGGATTAAAATTTAAAATATTTTCCCATAAAAGATGATGATCAACTAGGTTGAAATATCAAATTTGAACCAAATGCGTTAAATGGAAAAAGGCTTAGTTACCTAATTGAAGATAAATGAAAGATTTTGCCTCAAAGATTATGAAATTTGAATTTCAAAATTAGTTGTCATCATAAAACACTAATGACTAATTATTTGATAAAAATATTTTGGGTAAATTGCAAATTACACCCCTAATGTTTTAGGGTATTTGGATTTTGCAATTTGAAGTTTCATAATTTGGAATTTACCCCTTGAAGTTTGGCAGTGTTTGAATTTTACATCCTAAGGTTTTAAAATTTGGATTTAACCTCCTAAAGTTTGTGAGTGTCTAAATTTTACACCCCCAATTTCTAAAACTCTAGGGTGTAAAATCCAAACACCTCCAAACTTGAGGGAGTAAAATTCAAACACTCCTTAAATTTAGGGGGTAAAATCCAAATTTTGAAACGTTAAGGTATAAAATCCAAACTTCACCAAGCTTTAGGGGGTAAAATTCAAATTCTGAAATTTCAGGATATAAAATCCAAACACCCCTAAACTTTAGAGGTGTAATTTGTAATTTACCTAAATATTTTCCAAAAGGTAGGAGAATAATATTTCAAACATTAATACTAAATTGGAAGGATATCAAGGTTTAATGAAGACATTCGTTTAATTAAGAATCCTCTAAATAAGACTTATGCATAATTTCAAACCAGGACATTAAAGACTATAACCCTTAATTATGCACAGATGCTTGTCTTCTCTTACATGTTTGGATGCTTAGATGGACACAAATCAAATTTCAATTATCACACATTTTTTCTTCTTAGATTTTGGGTTTGGGTTCTCCTGTAAGTCGAGAAAGGTTTACTAGTAACCATTAGTCTTCTTTACATCAATGTCGAGTTCCAAGTTTGACTTCCAAAAATATACCATATATGGTAAGAGCATTCACATTAGTATGTGAATAAATTCCTGTCTATTTTAGTATAAGAACCTATTTTTTCTATTTTACACACCTACTTTCTAAAAAGACCAAAATCAGTTAATCTATTTTACAAATTTATTTCAATATAATATTCGTTTATTTTATTTTATTTTTTATTACTTCCTTCAACATAGATTTTAACGTTCTCTCTTTCTCCCTCTTTCTCACAGCTACAATTACAGCTACCACCCATGTTTAGCCATAACCACCACCACCACAAAAACCACCAAAATACATACAACATATCCGACCCATGTTGAAGCAAATCCAATATCAAAGCTCACATCCACAGCAGCATACAACAAATCCTAAAACACAAATCCAAGGAAATCTAAAACCAAATCCACCATACCTAAAATCCCAATCAAATTTTCCTTGGGATGAACCCTAATACATTTGAAATCAAAATCCAATCCAAACTAGGCACTTGCAAGCAACATCAGATCTTTATTAGCCAAGCCAAATCTAAATTCGCAAACCCACAAATCAAACAAAGAGAAAATAGAAGAAAAACCTCCCTAGAGGTGATAGCGATGAGCGGCATGGTTTGCTTGGGTTCAGGTCTGGCCAAGGTAAGGGGTGAGATTGGAGAGGGCTTTGTAGCGAGGAATGAAGGAAAACCACCACGTAGGTGGAAGCGGTGAGTGGTGGTGAGACATTTGGCCATGGAACTTTGAGAGAGGAAGATGATGAGATAAAAGAAAGAGAGAGAGGCTTCTAGTGAGAGATTCTGAAATGGAAGAAAAGAGAGTGAAAGTGGGTGTGAGAGGGTACAGCTGAGAGAGGAAAAAAATTAAAATATTAAAATACAAAGCTACAGTAACCATGTAAATTTACATGATTACTGTAGCAATAATGGATATCTATAGTAATATTGAACAAAAATGTGTAAAATTATGCACTTTTTCTATTTTGCACCTACTGTTTCAAGTGCTCTAAGATCAACCCTTCAATTTTTGACACACGACCACATACAAAAAGACCTAT
The DNA here is from genome assembly GCA_030445155.1 of Quercus variabilis. NCBI lineage: Eukaryota > Viridiplantae > Streptophyta > Magnoliopsida > Fagales > Fagaceae > Quercus > Quercus variabilis. The sequence continues at coordinate 44,530,244 of CP129445.1, read as the reverse complement.
GGAAACACTACAATATCCAAATCCTAAAGTTCAATCTCGTTATCCATACTACAAAATGCAAACAATTGAAATTCCAAATACAATCATTTGAAAAAAAAAATCCAAACACAATTGTTTGAGGTTATAAAAAATTTAAAACAAATTGACCACTATATCAGTAATATTTTGGTTTCTTCTTTGGGTTGGGTTATTGTGTTATTGAGTACTTGATTGTATTAGATGACCATTTATTTACATTTTTGGGGTCAACATTATTTGCGACCTCAAACTTTTTTTTTTCCTCTCAAAATTTAAAATCCTAATATATATATGTATATATATATATTTTAGAGGGTCCATGGGCCCCTTAATCTATGAATGGATTTGTCATTGCCATGGTAAATTTTTATTATATTTTTTAGAAGAAATTGCCTGTGGCAATTTTTTTTAAGAATACTAAGTATTTTTAACACACACACATGAGGAGAAGGGAAAAAAATTGTAAAATTGAGTATTTAATAATTTGACAAAAGCACGCTTTTTGGACATAAAATTTGGTTTATTTTATTTTATTTATTTATCCTTCATACTTTGGCATTTTATGTTTCAATTTTTATTTATATTGATGCTTCATGTTTAATTCCCTTTTCATTTTGACTATATTGTCCATTTTCAATAGTAATTTTTTTGAGAATATTTTCAAATAGTAATTAGAATGTCCATAATATGTTTTTCTGCATACAACAATAAAAGTTCCAAATTATTTTAGAACCAGTATTTAATGAAATAGTTAAAAATGAGGGACACATAATGGTATATTTATTAACAAAATAGGGCCTGTAGGGAACGGATTTGTGACCTAAGCCCAAAAGTATGGATCAAAGGCCCATCGTACCCTGGACAATAAATTTGTAGAGAGTGGGTGAAAGAGCTGGGCTGGGTCTGATATTAACAATGATGGATTGGATTACGTTAAGCAGAAAAGAAACACAAAATAACACCAAGAAAACTCTTTTGTCAATGTCCGAGGAGGTGTTTCATTGAACAATCAGTGGTTACAAAGTTCAGGGCTACTATAAAATTATTCTTTTTCTTTCTTCCTCTTTTTTCCGATCCCCTCTGTCAGGATCTCTTCTTCTTTATATAGTACCCTTCCCCCTCATCTTCATCGTCCACTTGTTCTTCATCTGTGTATCTACTTGAGTGCATGTCACATCATGGGTATGCTTTAGTTGTTTGGGAATGACGGTAGCTGAGGGTGCACTGTTCAGAGGTCTTCTCCACATAAATGCGGCCAGAAAAGCTGTTGTAGTGCATTAAATACGGTAGTAGCAGCTTTTCCATTAGATATTTCTTTGTTCTTATCATCTCCAGCCTTTGCTCTGAGCTTATCTTGATCTGGTGAAGTCCTCGGACAGCCACTCTGGCTTTTCTCGTACTCAAATAACCTGAGACTTCTTGTTAAAGTAATATGTCCTCCTCGGACAGGAGATACTCTCCTCGGACATGAAATACCTTCCTCGGACAACGCTGATCTTTCATGAAGATCCTGCTCCTAGCTGGGCTTTGCTCTTTTATCTCTCTCTCTCTTCGGGTATAAGATAGTCGTTTCGTGGGCCTTTGGTTCATAATGTTGGGCCTGGTTTCTTCTCCCCCACAATAGCCCCTCAAAATTTTATTTCTTTCCCACGCAAGCGGGAAGAAATAATAATTTTGACTTGAGAGGCGGGAACGAAAGAAAAATAAAATAGAAGGAATGAATAAAAGTGAAAGCAAAACGACATAAATACCCCTGTTAATACGCGCGAGCTTATGGAGACGCGCGCCTCATCATTGCCACTGTAAATCTTCCATTCCCAAGGCGTTACATCACTTACTTCAGGCGGCTGTGTCTCTTGTATCCAACGGTGGATCGCGGATCAAACGGTCGGGGTTTGTCTTCGCGATTCGTGCGAGATGAGTGGTACCGCTCTGTTTGTCCCCATATATAAATATCTACAGGCAGTTATTCTTCTCACTTTACACATTCGTAGTATTCAGAGCATTTTCAGAGTTTCCAGAGAGTTCCCGTCTTCAAAAGCACTTCATTCCTTCTCGGATTTCTGCATCTTCTGCTTTCAGGGTCCTTCTCAAAAGTACATTTCAGGTTAGGAAATTCGTCTTGCTTGTGATATAGTAAGTCTCAGCGTACCTTGAGTCCTTATTTTCTCTTCGGCCACTGTTTTCTTTCATTATTCCATCCATTCTCTTGCAAAATGGGTAAATACAAATATCTCGTCGATAGTCCGGCGTTAATCGAGGAGTTCAAAAGAATCTACCATATCCCTCAGGGGGTAAATTTGAAATATTGTCCCCCAGAGGGACTATTACTAAACCGAGCAGAGGAAGAGGTCATAATTCCTATGATCGCCTTTCTTGAGGGAGGAATGACCATCCCAATGGGTCCCGTGACCCGAAATTACCTTATCAACCATAGGCTTTCCCCCGAGCAATGCGCACCCAACACCTTTAAGATATTAGGGGCCATCGACATCGTAAATGAGCAGTTAGGTTTAGGGCTAACCTGGCACGACTTAGCGTATATGTATGAATGTCGTAGCCAAAGGGGAGGGGGGTATTATCTTAAATCCCGCTCAGATGTAGTGAGGCTGTTCTCCTGCCTTCCCAAATCCAATAAGGGGATGAAGGACGACTATTTGGTTGTCTCGGGCGAATGGCACGACGGTCTACATTGTCCGACCATGCCAGGAGAGCCAGGTGTGCCCTCTCGGACTTAGGGTCTCTAACCATAGCTTTAGGATTTTCTCTTTCTGCAATTACTCCTTAGTCTGTATTTGTATCTACTTTCTAATTTGTTTGCTTTGTTTGTTTTACAGATAAGGTACATACTGCCCCTCGGCTGAGCCTTATCAACGTGCAAGCCCTTAACTACCTACTGCGCTCGGAAATATACGTCAGCGAAGATAGGCAGTTGAGGTCTATTCCGCTGATACTCGGCTATACTCCAAAGCCAGCCGACGTCCAGCCAGCGGGGAATGCCATCATTCAGGGTGATTATAGACTGCGATGCATAGACGTTGCTCGGAAAAGCTTCCTTGCGCCCTACGATCTCCCGCCAGTTCCACACCCTAATCCTCAGGGTGTTCCACTGCTCGTCCGACCGGTCCAACAAGTTCCTCTTGCCCAGCCGGCTATGAGAGAACGGGTCGGATCCTCGTCCACTTCCTTGGACGAGCAAATTGGTAAGTTTAAATTCGAAGGTGAGAGCGAAGGAGGGGTCCACGTCATTCCTTCGGACTCCGAAGAAGAGGCGGATAGGCAGTCTTTCATTCGACCACCCTTACTGCTAACAACAATACCTGAAGACTCCTCGGAGGAAGAGATGTCTGACCTAAGACTTCTTCTTAAGAAGAGGACCAACAAGGTGGAAATTAAAGAAACAAGGACTTCTCGTCCCACTGCCAATGTGCCTCCACCTCCTCCCGTCACGCAGGTTCCTGATCCGGCTCTCAAACCCTTTCCGGATTTAAAAAAGAAGAGGCCAATGGAACCTGATGACAAAGAAAAGGGGCTGCCACCCAAGACTAAACAGCAAAAAGTGGCTAAAGACTCCCGTCAAAAGAGAGGTTCCTCAGTGGAGAGCCGAGAGGATCCAAATCAGGCCGAGGTTCGCCGAGGACAACGCATATGGTCCCCTCGGCTAGAGCTCGACGGTGTCCCATTCCCCTGGGAGACCTCAGTCAGAAATTATGACGGGGGTCGGGCGGGATTGATAGCTGAGGCATTGGAGCAGCCCCTTCTTCTGCCCAAAGACATGGATTCATATAAGCGTTTCAGCCAGTATGAACTCTTTATGTCTCTGAAAAGGGACTTGGCCATGGTAAGTATATCCATTTTACTTCTCAATTATAGCGTTGGCTTCTGTGTTTGTATACTAACACTGTAACTTGGTTCAGATCACTCAGCAGGTGTTTGTGGCCGAAGAGTGGAGCCGCAAGGCCAGTGTGCAAGCCCAGGCCGAGGCCCAAGCTAAGTCTGAAGCAGAGAGAGTCTTGGACAACTTAAGAGAAGAGACCTCGAAGCTCTCGGATCAGCTAAAAGCAGTAGCCCAGGAAAGGGACAGCCTGGATGCTGGCTTAAAGAATGCAGAGTCCCAGGCCGAGTCTCAGCGCAGGCTGCTGAGCGAAGCTCAGAAAAAGTTGGCCACAGAAAGAGAAACTATCAAAGAGCTTCGCGCCGAGCTGCTGAAGGCCAAGGCGGCTTCCGAGGATGCTCAAAAGGACGCCCAGCTGGCTAAGGAGGCCACTGAAACTGAAAAAAAGGCGTCCTATAAACTGGGAGTGGAGGTGACAGAGAAAGATCTCACCGAGCAGTTTGCCGCGGTTGCTCGGGATTACTGTGATCTGACATGGAGCAAAGCATTAGATGCTGCTGGAGTTCCTCCCGACTCAGATCTTCGACGGCTAGAGAATATCTTCTATGGCGAGGATATTCGGCAGTATCCGGATGATGATGCTCCTCCTGCACATCCCCCTGAGGCTTCTGAGCAACCTCTGGTTGAGTCGAACCCCCTGGTTACTCTTGAGCCTAACCAGGGTCTTCCACTGCCATGTGACCAAGTCCCATCTGCTGAGCCCCCGCATGAGAAGGGTGAATCTCTAGAAGGGGAGCAACCACCCTCGGGTCCTTCTCAGGGAGTCCCAACATAGACTTAGGATTTTTTTTTTTTTTTTTTTTTTTTTTTTTTTTTTTTTTATGTTGAGAAAATTGTAAACCGATTTCTATCAATGAAGTAATTTTTGTTCATACGATGGTACTTGCAGTTTAATATTATCCTTTTGTGTTACAAATGATTTTACTTGGTAATTATAGTTATGGAGAAACAAAATTACTTTCTTTTGCAAATAACTTGTACGATTAATATTGTGTATGAAAAGTAGCATTAGCCACTTGACCAATTAATGCTAACCAATTTAAACACCTAGGAAATGGTTAAATAGGGTTAATTAATCCGAAATCATCTGGTCCGAGGACTACAGGCATGATCAGATTTAAGTTTAAACGTTAAGAAAATGAGTAAATAGTGTTAACTAATCCGAGATCATCTGGTCCGAGGACTACAGGCATGATCAGATTTAAGTTTAAACACTTAGAGAACGAGTAGAGAATGTTAACTAATCCGAGATCATCTGGTCCGAGGACTACAGGCATGATCAGATTTAAGTTTAAACACTTAGAGAACGAGTATAGAGTGTTAACTAATCCGAGATCATCTGGTCCGAGGACTACAGGCATGATCAGATTTAAGTTTAAACACTTAGAGAACGAGTAGAGAGTGTTAACTAATCCGAGATTATCTGGTCCGAGGACTACAGGCATGATCAGATTTAAGTTTAAACACTTAGAGAACGAGTAGAGAGTGTTATTATAAATAAACAGGAAAACAACTCGATTAATAATAATACCTCTTGAGGTTATGTACATTCCAAGGGCGGGGTATTACATGATTGTCCAAATCTTCAAGAAAATATGCTCCAATACCTGCACATGACATGATGCGATATGGGCCTTCCCAATTTGGTCCTAATTTTCCCCAGGCTGGGTTTCTTGTGTTGCCGATAACTTTTCTGAGCACCAAGTCACCGGGTTCTAAGGGTCTCGATTTGACCTTGGCGTCGTAGCCCTGCCTAAGCTTTTGTTGGTAGTGAGCCAGTCGAACCATGGCGTTCTCTCTCCGTTCTTCGATAAAATCCAATCCAGCTTCCAGGAGTTTATTATTGTTGTCCGAGCAGAAGGAACTGGTTCTCAGAGTTGGGAAATTAGCTTCCAAAGGAATTACAGCTTCGGACCCATAAGTCATTGAGAAAGGAGTCTTTCCAGTAGACCTGCGAGGGGTAGTTCTGTAAGCCCAAAGCACGTGTGGCAATTCTTCGACCCACCTTCCCTTTGCGTCGTCCAACCTCTTCTTTAAGCCGCTGACTATAACTTTATTGATTGCTTCAGCTTGGCCATTACCTTGAGGGTAAGAGGGAGTAGAATATCTGTTCGTGATCCCCAATTCGCTACAATAATTCCGAAACGAGGTACTGTCGAATTGCAAACCATTATCCGAAATGAGGGTATGTGGAACTCCGAAGCGAGTTACAATACTCTTCCATACGAATTTTTGTATATCCACATCTCGGATATTAGCAAGAGGTTCTGCCTCGACCCATTTCGTGAAATAATCGGTTCCAACCAGGAGATACTTTCTGTTCCCTGCAGCTTTAGGGAATGGACCCACGATGTCCAAGCCCCATTGGGCAAACGGCCATGAACTGGACAATGGATTGAGGGTTCCCCCCGGCTGATGTATATTTGGTGCGAATCTCTGACATTGATCACATTTCTTCGCATAGTCCCGAGCTTCTCCTTGCATGCTCGGCCACCAATATCCCTGAGTAAGGGCCCGATGTGCCAATGATCTGCCTCCAGTGTGACTTCCACAAATACCTTCGTGTAACTCTTCTAGTAGTGCCTCAGTGGCTTCTGGATGAACACACAACAAATATGGTCCCGAATAAGAGCGTTTATATAATTTTTGGTCTTCGGACAACCAGAACCTAGCGGCCCTCCTTCGGATCTTGTCAGCTTCCTTTCGTTCTTCTGGCAGGACATCATCTTTTAAAAATTCGATTAGGGAATCCATCCAACATGGGCTTTTTCGGATCTGGTGTACTTGAATTGCGTCTCTTCCCGCTCCAGTGGGCTCATGAAGATCTTCGACGATGATAACTCTCGGCAAATCTTGATCCGAAGAGGTGGCTAGTGTGGCCAAAGAATCGGCGTGTGCATTGCCACATCTAGGAACATGCATCAGACTGAAAAATCCAAATTCCTCTTCCAAGCGTTTGACTTTGTTCAAATAACCCTGCATTCTCTCGTCTTTGGCTTCGAATTCTCCTTGAACCTGGCCCACAACCAGTCTTGAGTTCGAGAACACCTTGACGGCTTTTCCTCCCATCCTTCGGACCATGACCATTCCCATCAGTAGGGCTTCATACTCAGCCTCATTATTTGTGGCGTTAAAATCTAGCCTTAGTGATTTCTCGATGATGATCCCCTCTGGAGATGTCATGACCAGCCCAATTCCAGAACCTTTCCGGTTTGCAGCGCCATCTACGTACAACTCCCAATGAGCAGGATCCTGTTGAGAAACCAAACCAACCGATTTTTCATCCATGCTCGGCCTTATTTCTACATCTTCCAAACTGGGCTCTGTGAATTCGGCCACCAGATCTGCAAGTACTTGGCCTTTAACTGACGTGCGAGGCATGTATTTGATATCGAAAGCCCCTAGAATGGTGCCCCATTTGGCTATCCTCCCCGTATAGTCCGCGCTTCGAAGTACTGTTTTAAGTGGAAGCTGGGTGAGCACCACGACAGTATGGGCTTGGAAGTAGTGAGGCAATTTCCGCGTTCCTAGCACTACGGCCAGGATAGCTTTTTCCAGTGGCAAATACTTGACCTCTGCTTCATGCAATGATTTGCTTACACAATAGACCGGCCTCTGTACTCCCTGATCCACTCTTATCAACACTAAACTTACAGCGTGAGGGACCACTGCGATGTAAGCAAATAAAACCTCGTCGGGTTCAGGGCTGGACATAATCGGTGGCCGAGATAGATAATCCTTGAGCTGTTGGAAGGCTGAGGCACATTCTTCATTCCATTCGAAACCCTTCCATTTGTTAATTAGGGAGAAGAAGGGTTTACATCTGTCCGTAGACCTGGATATAAACCGGTTTAACGCGGCTGTCATTCCTGTTAGCTTTTGCACATCCTTCGGATTCCGAGGAGGCTGCAGATCCTGGATAGCCCTTATTTGATCAGGATTAACTTCGATTCCCCTGTGCGTAACCATGTAGCCCAAAAATTTGCCTGATCCAACTCCGAACGAGCACTTCGAAGCGTTCAAGCGCAACTTATGTTTTCTCAGGATTTCAAAAACCACATCAAGATCCTTCAAATGATCAGCAACAAGTTTTCTTTTAACGACCATATCATCTATATAAATCTCGATGGTCTTGCCTAACTGCGATTCGAACATCTTGGTCATCATACGCTGATAAGTAGAACCTGCATTTTTCAGACCAAAAGGCATTACTTTATAGTGGTAGTTACCAATGGGGGTAACAAAAGCGGTCTTTTCTTGGTCATCTGTGGCGAGGGGGATCTGATGATACCCCTGAAAAGCGTCTAAAAAGCTCATCCGAGGATGGCCGACAGTAGCATCCACCAGCTGGTCAATCTTCGGCATAGGGAAGGGATCTTTAGGGCAGGCTTTGTTTAGGTCGGTGAAGTCTACACAGACTCGCCACTTTCCGCTTTTCTTTTTTACCACCATAGTGTTTGCTAGCCATTCGGGATAGAAAATCTCTTTAATAGCCCCGACCTGCTTGAGCTTTCCTACCTCCTCTCTGACTGCTTCAACATGCTCTCTGGATGGCCGCCGAAGAGGTTGCTTCTTTGGTATGCTTAGAGGGTTGACCTTCAAATGATGACAAATGAATTCTGGATCTACCCCCGGTGCTTCATAAGTGCTCCACGCGAAAACATCAATATTTCTTTTGAGGAAAACAATTAGCTCTTCCTTTTCTGACTGAGTTATCTGTGCCCCAATTTGAAAATACTTTTCAGGATCGGATTCAATCATAACCCGTGTTAAGTCCTCACATTTTACACCTTCACCCTGCCCATCGGCAGGCGACATCCGTTCCTTTAACTGCTATAGGTCTTTGATCACCCCTCCTGAAGATTTATCCACGGATCCATGCCGTATTGCCGCTACTAGACACTGCCTAGCTGAGGATTGATCCCCGCGGATTTCACAGACTCGTCCTTCGGAAGGATATTTGACTTTTTGATGTAGAATGGAAGAGACAGCCCCCAGTGTATGCAACCAGGGCCTAGCGACAATTGCCGTATAAGGGGAATAGACGTCTACCACCACGAAATCAACCTCAACAATTTCCGCGCCAGCTTGCACGGGCAGTCGAATCTGTCCCTTCGGAATGACCATTCTTCCTTCGAAGCTGAATATAGAGGAGCAATACGGAGTTAAGTCACTGGGTGTGAGATTTAATCCCCTGAAAAGATCAGGGTACATGATCTCTACCGCGCTGCCTTGGTCTACCATAACTCTCTTCACATCATATCCCCCAATCCTGAGGGTGACAACCAAAGCGTCCTCATGGGGCTGAATAGTCCCAGCCTTATCCTCGTCCGAAAAGCACAGAATGGGGGATATTGCATTCCCAGGGATCCTCGGATTCCTATCAGCATCTTCTACTGGCAGCTGAGCCACAGACATAACCTTCGACGGACGGGATCCGGTCCTTCCTGGGGCTGCGAAAATGACATTAATAATTCCTAGAGGGGATTTTGTAGAATCCCCCCTTTCGGAATCCGAGACCGATTGCCCTCGCCCACTAGAGCGATGCAAAAGGTGCTTCAGCCTGCCCTCACTGACCAGTTGGTCCAGATGGTCCCATAAACTTCTGCAATCTTCAGTCGTATGCCCATGATCCTGGTGATATTGACAATAGACATTATGATTGCGCCTCTCCGGATTCCCTACCATTTTGCTCGGCCATCTAAAGAATGGTTCGTTCTTTATCTTATCCAGAACTTGATGAACAGGCTCTTTAAACACGGTATTAACCGTTTGGGCATTTGTGGAACTTGAGTGCCCAACGAAATCTCTCCTCGGCTTATTGTTGTTGTAACGATCCGACTTAAAGTCCTTCCTGTCCTGGGTGGTAGTCTTATCCTTACCCTTCCCTTGTTGCCTATCCTCTTCTACCCTCTTATACTTCTCGATGCGATCCATAAGCTGGCGCATGCTGACAATGGGCTTGCCGGACAAAGACGTTCTTAAACCATGATCAGTGGGGAGTCCTAACTTGAACGTCTCCATGGCCATGGCGTCGAAGTTGCCCTCCATCTCATTAAACATCTCCCAGTATCTGTCCGAGTACGCCTTCAGTGTCTCCCCCTCACGCATGCTTAAGGACAGAAGGGAGGATAGGGGCCTGGGCACTCTTCGGCAGGTGACAAATCGTGATCCGAAAGCTTGAGTAAGCTCTTGGTAGGAATCAATGGAATCAGCCCTCAAGTTATCAAACCATCTCATGGCTACAGGGCCCAGACTCGAGGGGAATACTTTGCACATCAGTGCCTCGTCCCTGGCATAGACAGCCATTCTTTGATTAAAATGGCTAACGTGTTCCACAGGATCTGTCCTGCCATTATAGATAGTAAAGGTTGGTTGATTGAAACGCCGAGGCAGCTCCGCTCCTTCGATCCTTCGTGTAAAAGGTGACCTAGAAATCTGATTCAGGGCTTTACTCATGGCATCGTTACCTACCCCTCCATATGGTAGTTCTCGTGGTCGTTTCTCACGAGGGTGTTCAGCTTCATACGAAAAGGTTTCGCTGATTGGAGTTTGAGAGTTCTGCTGATAAGTAATGTCTTGTCCGTCGTCCAGGTCATCATCAGGATGTGGTGCAGCACGTTTCCTCTTTTCCATACGTAACTCCCTCTTCAACCTTTCAATCTCTATTTGCATGCTGTTTTTCTCTGCATGGGAAACATGACTTCCACCACGAGGATGGGATCGTTCAGTGTGTGTAGTATGCACACTACCTTCTCGATCCTGCCTACGCTCCAGGTTAAGAAAAGGATCAACATGCTGGGAGGCCCCGGATTCTGCTGGTTGTTGCCCTTGAGCAGCCATTACCATCCACTGTCACTCTTCCCCAATCGTTTAAGCTCTTCCCACAGACGGCGCCAATTGTAGGGAACGGATTTGTGACCTAAGCCCAAAAGTATGGATCAAAGGCCCATCGTACCCTGGACAATAAATTTGTAGAGAGTGGGTGAAAGAGCTAGGCTGGGTCTGATATTAACAATGATGGATTGGATTACGTTAAGCAGAAAAGAAACACAAAATAACACCAAGAAAACTCTTTTGTCAATGTCCGAGGAGGTGTTTCATTGAACAATCAGTGGTTACAAAGTTCAGGGCTACAGTAAAATTATTCTTTTTCTTTCTTCCTCTTTTTTCCGATCCCCTCTGTCAGGATCTCTTCTTCTTTATATAGTACCCTTCCCCCTCATCTTCATCGTCCACTTGTTCTTCATTTGTGTATCTACTTGAGTGCATGTCACATCATGGGTATGCTTTAGTTGTTTGGGAATGACGGTAGCTGAGGGTGCACTGTTCAGAGGTCTTCTCCACATAAATGCGGCCAGAAAAGCTGTTGTAGTGCATTAAATACGGTGGTAGCAGCTTTTCCATTAGATATTTCTTTGTTCTTATCATCTCCAGCCTTTGCTCTGAGCTTATCTTGATCTGGTGAAGTCCTCGGACAGCCACTCTGGCTTTTCTCGTACTTAAATAACCTGAGACTTCTTGTTAAAGTAATATGTCCTCCTCGGACAGGAGATACTCTCCTCGGACAGGAAATACCTTCCTCGGACAGCGCTGATCTTTCATGAAGATCCTGCTCCTAGCTGGGCTTTGCTCTTTTATCTCTCTCTCTCTCTAATAATTTTCTATCCTTAATAATGTGGTATATCGCCTATGAGGCTTAAAGTTTTTTTTTTTTTTTTTTTTTTTTTTTTTTTTTTTTTTTTTTTCAAGTAATTTTGATTGAATAAGGAGAAAGCTTGAGCACTCATCATTTGATAGTGTAGGTAGATTCAACACACACACTAATGAGTGCTCAATATCACAAGACAAACACACCAATTTGTTTTTGTGTAGGCAAATTCAAAATCAAATCCTTTCTTCTATAATAAAAAACTTTATCAATTGAATTAAATAGACCACACTACTTGGGATTTGTTGTATTCCTCCTCTCCTTTCTTGAATATTACATATATATATAACATGTTAACACTCCTAAAATAGCTTAATAGTCTAGACATAGTCATAAAAACTAGTATGATTAAAACCAAAAGCACCCAGTTCCTATTTTTACCTATCATTTCAACATATTAAGCACACATCTAAATGCATGAATCATTGTTAAAATGAAAATGTGATGTAATGCATGATGATTTAAAATCATTTAAACAAAAACCAATCCAAAAATTTGTGAAAAAGCTAATCAATTTTGAAAATGCCCAAATTTTTTTTCAAAAAATCCCAAAAGTTAGATCAAAAATCATGAAATGCGTGATAAGAGTAGAGAAAATAAGATCATACCAGATGAAGAAATGATCTTGAGGCCAAAAAACTTCTGGGTTTGAGGTTCAGAGAGAGAGATATGAGCTTGGGGAGGTGAAGAGACAAAAACTATCAAGAGAGATCGGGGAGAAATGAAGAAAAAATGCGTTGAAACTATATATAGAAACATACGCAGCTCGACGGATCGACAGGTGTTGAGAGGTGTTTTGAATTAAAAGTGATAGATAGAGCTATTGAGGAGCTATCGAGAAGCTACCAAGAGGTGTCCAAAGCAATTTGACCTCGATGGATCAAGAAGCTATCAAGAGTCTATCGAGCATACACAAACTTCCTCGATGGATCGACAAGCTGTCAAGTAGCTATCCAGCCTGATTCTAAAAAAACTCGATGGATCAAAACTGCAATAACAGCTATCAAGAAAAGAAGCTCAAGAGGCTTGATAGATAGCCAAGCTGTTGAGAGGTATTGAGAAGCTGTCAAGATTGCTTAAAAACAATTTTTTGAAGAAGAGAAAAACATAGACATGAATGCAATCAAACATACTACTCAACCAAAGATCCAAAAAACATTTTAAGCTCTCAAAAAAATCTCTCAACAAAAAAAATTTCAAGCATTTAGATCCAAAAACACACACACACAAAATAAGTCTAACAAATTTTATATTTCAAAAACAAGTAAAGACAGTTTAGTGAGCATACATTAATATAGGTGTTCCTTGTGATGGCCAAATCACATTTTACCTGCACATGTATCAAGAGTAGCAAAGAATATTGTATGTTGTGTGTGAAAAACATCGCAAGATTGCATAAGTATCCATATGTTATGATGATTTGAGATATGAGAAAATCACTTTAACTTACACATAAACATAACTGCTTGATAGGGACTATCACCTTTGAGGTATATCCTATAACTCCCACATCTCGTAGAAGACATGCTTGCAATCATATATAAAGTATTTTGATTCTTTTTGCTTTTATTTTTCTTTGCATATTTTCTTTTGTTAAGCATATCATGCATGGGTATATAAGACAGAGAAAAGAAATACCCAATTCTGTTAAGCTTTTAACATTGCACTTTTGCTATGTCAAAGCATATAGATGTCATTTCATGATTGGCGGACAACAGTGGTGAAGTGGTTATTTATGCCTTTCTCTTAGGATTTTCTAGTTCTTTTTGTCAAAAAGAGTGATACGAGTGTCAAGTACAAGAAATTACTTAATCTTACTTATGACAAACATGAGCCACAAAACTCACTTGCATAGTATTGCATAGAGATGCTCATCTAAGCAATAAAAGATACAAATTTCAGAAAACTTAGTTTCAATGGCCATCCAAGGTACACAAGTACCAGTGTTCACAAAACACACACTGTTTTTGTATTTTTCTGAATTTTCAAAAATATTTTTTAATGAAAAACAAAAAGCAAAACTGAAAACAACCAAATAACAGCATGTTAAACAAAGCATAGCATAAAAACTAGACTAACTCAAAAACAAGAAAGCAAAACACACAAGTAATGCATACTCAAAAACAAGAAATGGGAGAGAGAGAGAGAGAGAGAGAGAGGGACTAAATCACTTGGAGCCTTTTTCCTTCCACACCTTGGAAGAACCTTTCCATTTAGCAAACCCTTAATCCGGTGGTGAGGGGGAAGAATTGAAACCGTTCAAGTTCGAAAGGAACATGACAGCTTTGAGTAGATCTCCAAGAGGAGTAAAGGAGGATGGAAACTAATTTTGGTTTCCCAATGAGATCATACTATTACTCTGTTGAGGGGCTAACCACTTATAGCAATTTTGTTGAGTATGTCCAGTTACTCCACAGTGATAACAGAGATACTACTTCTTCTGTTTAGGCTTTTGAGTGTTTCCCTTCTTAGCCCTAGGGCTTTTATACTTTTTCTTGTCCAACTTAGGGGGTGCTCTAAGATAGATTTTCCATTGTCTATGTTCTCACTAGCTAAAATAGCTTTGATATCATTGTTCTTAGATTCAACATTATTAGTAGGAGAAACAAACACAGTAGTACTAGTAGAAGCAATACTAGGAGAAGAGAAATCATACCTTAAACTGGTTTGATTGGAAGCAGATTTTTGAAGATTGAGCATTTCGTCAAGCTTTGCACTTGAAGTCCTCTCCAGCTGAGCTCTGACTTGAAATAACTGTACCTTAAGTTTCTTAGTCTTCTCAGCCAAGAAATTATTCTCAAATCTCAATGCTCTAATGGTTTTATTGGCTTCATCAAACTTCATGGAGATTTCTTCTCATTCAAGTTCCACTTCACTAAGCTTCTTGGTGGCCAACCTATACAACTTCTCATGCTTCTTAGAAACCTTATACAATTTTTCATAGGCTGTGTGGATGTCATCTTCTTCATCCATCTTCTTAAATTTAGACTCCACCAAGTCCTCTTCTTCATCCACATCTTCAACAATCCCCTCAGTAGGATTTATAGTGGTAGTGAAGGCATTTACGATTCCATCATCCTTATTATCAAAATCATCCTCAGGCTCGGTGTCGCTCAAAGTAGCAGAAAGTGCCTTGCTCTTCCCAATGGTCATGAGATACGTAGGGCATTCTTGTTTCATATGACCGAAGCCTTAACACCTAAATCACTTTGGTCCTGAAGGAACAGTGCACTGACTGCCATCCCTAGCATCCTTCTTTCCTTTGTCTTGGTTCTTGAATTAAGGTAAACTGGACTGCTTGTGGTCTTTGTCAAATCTTTTACCATTTTCATTCTTCATAAACTTTTTGAATTACCTCGTGATATAGGCTTTCATCTTAGAATCTTCATCGTCTAAAGGCGTGTTAATATCACTGCTCTTAATCTTCAATGCCATGCTCTTGCCTTTACTAGATTTCCTAATCCGTGTCAAACCCAACTCATAGGTCTACAGATTCCCAACCAACTCTGTTAAAGGAATTTTGTCAATATCCTTTAATTCCTCAATCGCGGTGAGTTTGGCATGAAATCTCTTGAGTAGAGATCTGAGCACCTTTCTAACAATCTTGGGTCAAGAATGGTTTGCCCAAGATTAAAGGTTGAGTTCACTATGTCCTTGAGCTTGGCATAGAACTCATAGAATAACTCATCCTCCTCCATCTTGATCTCTTCAGAGCTCGTGGTAAGCCTTTAAAGTTTTGAATCCTTGACAGCCTTGGTTCCTTCATAAGTTGTCTAGAGGATAGTCCACACTTTCTTTGCAGTTTTAGTGGAGGATATCTTCTTGAATTCCTTATTCATGACTGCATTGAATAAGGCATTTAATGCTTTGCTATTGAAGTTAGCCGCTTTGATCTAAGCATCAACCCAATCAGCCAGCACTTCCTTTGGCTTGGTCTAGCCTATCTCCACAGCTTGCCACACCTTTCATCTAATGACTGTAAGAAAACTCTCATGTGTGCTTTTCAGTATGCATAGTTAGTTCCATCAAATAAAGAAGGTGTAGTTAAAGATTGTCCTCTATCCATAATAGCAGGGGCCAATGGATCACACAACAAAGATTAACCCTAATAAGAGTGTGCATGCTTTGATACCATTTGATAGACTAAGAATGTATTAACCCCTTGTGAAGAATTAACCAATTAATTAATCCAATTAACATGCAACAAGCATGGTAGCACAAACAAATCACCAACTAAGTTAATATGCAGCGAAAATAAAGTTGACAAGGTAATTTGTTTACAAATAGGGAAAACCTAGATAGCAAAAACCCCACTGGGTAATTTTAAGGTCATCACTTTCAAGAATCCACATTATCACAACAAGCGGTTACAAGTAAAGGAATCTCAATACCTTATACCAACCTACAGTTGAACCCTTACCCAAATACCCAATTGAACTTGTTCTATAGTGACAATCTTTTCTTTCAATGCACGGCTCCCAGTATATGACTAACCATTCAATGCACAAATCCAAGTATGTGACTAACCACCAACTTGAGAAGGATGTTGGCTGCAAAGTTCTTCAGTCCATCAACACAATGAAGATCATGAAGTTTCTTGATTACAAAACCCTATGGCATACAAAAGCAGCAGCTTCTTGAAAAGAAAGATGAACTAGGGCATATGTCTCTGGTTAAAATATGCTTGTGAAAAACCTTTGCATCAAGTTGCACTCACTTGCATAGTTGTGATGGCCCTTAAAATAATTCTTATATATATTTAGGGTTGTGAGAAAAGAAATCCCAAACATCTATACACGGATTGAATGAAAATCATAACTGAAAATTTGATTTTCATAAATCTTGATAGATAGGGTATCTATCGAGCAACTATTGAGCATTGGGCAAAAGCTACCTTTTAAACCTCGATAGATGTTATTTGTCGAGCTAGCTGTTGAACTTTAAAATCCAACACTTCTTCACTTGTTTCTTGGACAGACTTGCATGACTTTAACACTTGGACTTGAACTCTTGTTCCTTGAAGCATTAAACACATCCTAGATCTACCCAATTACAAGTAAAGTGCGTTTTGTCAAAGGATTAGCTAATTCTATATTGACATATGTTCCTAACATATTCACATATGTCCTAACATGGTTTTGTTTAACTTATGAATTTCCCAATGTTGATCTTGGGTTTTCCAATAGGTACTTGTCAAGACTTAAGTCTTTCGTGCATAATAAAACTTATCGAGGAGGCTCCATTGTAGAAGGTTATTTGGTAGAGGAATGCTTAGCATTCTGCTGACGCTATTTTAAATCTATTGAAATTGCATTCTATCGGCCTGTAAGGAATGTCAAGGAATTCATGGGTGTGGTGGTGAGCATTACACTAGATTCAAATTTAGGGATCCAAGCACATCGTTATGTGCTATTCAATTGTGAAGAAATCACCCCATTTCACGAGTAAGTAATATGTCCTTGCATATTATTTCATGGCATTCAAGTACAATACTCTAACTTAACACTAACACGTTTGTCTACATAGTGTACACATAGTGGAGGTTAAGGCTGATTTTCCTTTCCATGTAACCGATGATGTTATTCAAAAGCAGCACATGGAGAAATTCTGCAACTGCTTTAGGGACTATGTAGGTAAAGCATATATATAAAACTATTTTTGGTTGTAGCATTTTAGATAGCATACTTATAATAAATGTCATTGTTTATAATAGGTGATGTCAATGAATGCCTCTAAGAAAAAGAAACTCTCTGATAACGTCATATGGCTTGCTTAATATCCAGATAATGAAGCAAAGCAGTTCAAGCATTAGGTTATAAATGGTTTGAAGTTTTGCACCAAAGATTTTGAGGCAACTAGGAAAACTCAAAACAATCGAGTTCGTGTTGTTACTAAAGGTGGTGCTACTTATTATGGTGTACTAATCAATATTATTGAGTTAAACTACTCTAACTAATATTGATATGCACTATTCAAATGTCAATGGGTTGGTGTTATTAGTGGGAGAGGATGCAAAAAAGATGAGTTTGGATTTCCCCTTATCAATTTTTCATGATTGATACACATGAGTGATCGATTGATTGATGAACCTTATGTATTTGTATCTCAAGCTTCACAAGTGTTTTACATGGAAGATGTGAGACATAAAGATTGGGTGGTGCTGGTCAAAACAAAACTTAAGGAGGTGTTTGATGTTAGTATTAATGCTTCACATGATGATGATGATGATGATGAAGTGGGTACCTATCTTGAGAATGTCCTTTATAATATAACTACTGATGATGCAAGTGATGATGCAAATGACAGCCATGCTTGGGCTCGAGTTAATAAAGAAGGAACCATTTGTGATACACCATTGATCAATGAGGATGAATTGCTTGAACAAGATTTTATCGATGATGAAGAGCTTGGCAATGATGTTTATGAGTCTAATGATGATGAGTCCAATGATGATGACTTCGATGATGATGAGTTTAGTGATGATGAGCGTAGTTAATACTTTTGTTATCGCTCATTATATTTTGCCTTAATGATTAGTGTTTCAGAACTTCTATGGTTAGTTTCTTCTCCTTAAAATTATATCTTAATATTTGTGTGTTTTTTCTTAAAGAATTCATTACGATCTAATACAATTATTTAAGATTTGGTTGTGTTAAGATTGGACTAATTGTTTATATTGTTGGTACACGTCAACTATTAATTGATTGGCTTTCTACAACATATCGGAGTTCGTTATGGTATTATTAGAAGGTATGTAAAATATGCTTGAAGGCATTGATGCATTGTGGTTGTAATTCTTTTACTAACAAGGTTTGGGTTCAAATTAAAAATCCAGTTTTGAACAGATTGAAGTAAAGTGAATGATATCTCGTTTGATAGTAGGTGATTTATCATGAATTCTAGATGTGCTTAAATCTCACCTTCCCTAAGGGTAGAGGGAAGGTAAGATTCAAGCTATTGACATCCACCTTAAGAAGTGTAGTACTACTTTTTGGGTAAAGCAGGTGTATGCTGTTTTTGCAACTGGAATTAACTTTGTGCATATTTAAGCTTTCTTTTTCTTGCTGCAAGACTATTGATTGGTTGATTTGTTGCATGGATGGCAGGACGGAAGACTACTAGTGGATATAACTTGTGTAATAAGGTGAAGTTTTAGGACTTCCACCCTTCAATGTATCCTTTACATTTTAAGGTTATGACTTTACTATGGAAGATTTGCTCTGATTCTCATAAATAAATACTCTCAAATTATTGAGTAATCTTGTTTTGTATGCACTTACTAAATGAGCAAGATGAAAAGTGCTAAATCTCTAAGCTTTTCTTGTCATTCTATTCGATCCATTTATATGCACTTATTGAGTAATCTTGGTTTGTATGTAGGATGTTCCTCTGGTCCAACAATCTCCAGCTCTCTAAAAATCATCAACTGCATCACATCAACCAAGTAGCTTATAAGTTTTATGTTGGTGTTCAATGACTTTTTGTATACAAAGAACTACATTTGAACAACCGCATTGTTTGGAAGTGTTGAAGGATATTTTTAAACACTTTGGAACTTTGATTATGGTATTAGCTTAATTTAAGTAGTTGTTTTATTCAAAGGACGACATCTTTTTTTTTTTTTGATAATGGTTACAGACAATGTTATGCATTTGATAATATATTTCTATGTTAATATAATGTTAGTTTGGATCCATTTGTGGTGTTGTTAATTAGTTACATTTGTGGTACTGTTTCAGTAGAACTAAATTACTATAGGTTCTTTTTAATAGGATTGTGGTTTTAAAATCTAGGGGAAAAAAAAATTTAACCTATAGTGGTGAGCAAAAAGTGCCGCTAAAGGTCTAAAATTATGTTATAATTGAAGGCCTATAGTAACATTTATAGCCCGCCATTAAAGCTTCTCACATATAGTGGCAGTCATAACCGCCAGTAAAAGGTGCATGTGTTCTATTTTACATGAAGCTCTATACCGGCGCATATCACCCACCGCTAAAGGTTGTCATCTATAGCCATGCACATATCCCATCGGTGAAGGTCAATTGACTTGAATTCTAACCTCAGATGGTGGCGGTTTTCTGCCCACCCCAATAAACCAAAACCACCGCTAAATGGTAGATCTATTGTGGTGCTTTTTGTTACCGCCGCAATAGATCTATAGTGGCACCACAACAGTGGTGGGAAGAATCGCTACAATAGCACTAGCCACTAAAGGTCAAATGTACATTTAGCGGTGCCTTTTTGGGCTTTAGCGATGCTTTTGGCCCGCCGTGGTAGTCTATTTTTCTTGAAGTGATAGTTTCATTGGGTTGGAGTATGGAGGACACACAAACTCATGCATGAATATATAGGCAGGTGTGCAAAAGATGCAAGGAAACAAAGAAAGATAAATGGGTGGCACAAAGCAAGTAAGGCAAGTATATAAACATTGCAAGGAGTGGAGGAAGGTGTGTATCAAACACACCAACACCATGGAGGTGTATCTCACAATTGGCTACACCCAATCAATCCCTAGGAGGGATGGATGCAACCACACAAGCAAGCCCACAAGGGCACAAAGCTTGGCAAAGCCTACATCTAGAGAAGCAAGCATAGACATAAAGCATAAAAGCAAGCAAGAAACCATAGTATATAAGGAAATGATCCAAACCCTTTAATATGGGCCTAAGTGTATGGATGTAGACCTAGACCATTAGATCTAGATCTAGATCTACATTATACCAAAGGGGCCAAAACCCCAAAAAGAGAGATATCAAGGAACAAAAGGGCTATAGAAGCACATGGCATAGCAACCAACATATGGATCTAAGCACACAAACATGGCACAGAGCACATAAGCACATAGATCTAGGCATAGGCATGTAGATCTGAACATAAACATGTAGATCTAGGCAAAAGCATGGCATAGAAAGCATAAGCATGTAGATTCAAGCATAAGCTTGGCAAGGAGCCTAAAACCATGTGGATCTAATCACAAATATTAAATTTAGACATATCTTAGCCCAAGAAGGCTAGGCCAACCACATTAAAGTGATAAATCATGGCATAAACAGGGAAACATGCTAGGGAGTAAGAACATGATAGGAAAAGAAATAAAGCATATCATTGTACAAGAAAAAGCTAGAAAAAAGCTATAAAAATAAGGGGGTGTAAATTGTAACTAAAAAGCTACATCCACACCCCTAAACCTCAAATCTAAGGTATGGAACCAAGGATAGGAAGATCGGGTGCAAGAGCACTACCTTGTAATTGTAGAGAAAAGAGAAGAATCAAAGGTGTTTGATGATGTTTGGATATGTTTAGATGTGTTTAGATATGATTGGGAGAGAAATTAGAGAGAGGAAAGAGAGAATCTACCTAGAAACTACCTAAAATCGTCTTCTTCTTTTTTTTTTTGGGGGGGGGGGGGGGGAATGAGGGGTCTGGGGGTATTTATGGAGGAAACCTGACCCTTTAGCTTCCGACACACCTTGTATGGCCGTTGGTCACCCCTGCTGACATCAGCAATACCAGATTTTTCTGGTCTAGATTTGGACGCATATTTTAAGGTTTTCTTAAACTTAGATTGAGCTGATCTTGGTGTCCCTTGAAAGCTCTGGATGTTTATTTTCCATAACATTAAAGAAATTGAAAATCCAAAGGTTGGATCAAAAGTTATGGCCTTGAGAAGCATGCTGATGTGTTTTGTAGGGTTTTCTAGATATCTCAACCTTGTTAACTCTGATTTTGACCCATGAATAGTCATTGGAAAGGGAATTTGATAATATTCGCAATGGTGCTAGACCTAACTCGTTCTGACGGTCGGATTAAAATTAGGGTTTATGGTACTCCCGAGGTCAATGTCAGGTCAAACTTGGTTAAAGTTGACAAAAATATCCGAGTAGCTTAGGTTTGATGTAAAAGCATGAAAAAGTTTTTCTTGAGAGGATTTTGAATTCGTTTGACTTTTGGTCAACCCAGGGTTGACTAGGGACATTTTCGTCAATTTGACCTGAAATGGCACTCTAAGTGCTCCGTTATGGGTTGTACCATATCAATCTAGATGTTTCCTCGGCCCCCTGGAGAAAAGATAATATTTTTTTGGAATTTTCAACTTCTAGCATGCAAATCGAGGGTGGATAAAATATGTTGTCTACACTAATGTTAGGCTTAGTGATGATGTTTAGGTTTGGGAGAGCTTCATTATCTATTAGGTCTTGTATCTCATGCTTGAGGCAAAAACAATTGTTGGTTTTATAGCCAGATTTCTGATGGAAGTGGTGATATTCATTGAGGTTCCAAGTATAAGGCATATGATTTGGCAAAGGTGTGGGGTCTAAATGCTTGATGAATCTTTTGGAAGTTGAGTTCTCATATGCTTGAGCAAGGGTCATTCCTAGGTCAGAGAATTCTCGGTGGGCTTTCTTTGTGAAGCTAGAGTAGGCTAGGGGTTATTGAAGTATGATGACACTTGCATCACAGGATTAGGCCGCTCCTCCGCCATATGTCTTCTTGATTGGAGGCTTTCTCTAATTGCTCATTATCGATGGCATCTTCGATCCTAGTTCCACAAGCACACAACTCCCCAAAGTAACTAATAGGTGAATGACAGGAGCCTATTATTATATGCTAGAAGCAAATTCTTGATGATCATGTTGATTTGGTCCTTTTTATTTAGCCTATTGTCCATCTGAGATGCCTTTCCCTTCCACCTTGACATGTATTCAGAAAATGTCTCACCTACCCCTTGCTTGGTAGTCTCCAAGTCCCTTAAAGTTACATCAATCATGGTATCGAAGATGAATTGATCCACGAATTCCACACCTTGGTCTTATTCGGATCTAAGCTATAGTACCACCTTGATGCACCTCTCGTAAGTGAGAGGGGAAATGAATGCAAAGTTTGCTTTTCATCCAAACCTTTCATTTCAACAATGCTTAGATATCTCTAGTCCCATCCAACTTTTCCGCATATCGAAGATCTTGAACTTGGGAGGCAATGCGATGGGGGGTTTTGTAACTTAATCCAACCATGTTGTAGAGACAATCATCCATCCCTTAAGCTTTGTGGAATGTTAGTTGCATCTCTTCTATCTTTTCCTTTATGGCCACGGTATTTGTAGTAGGTTTTTGAAATTGCATGTTCCTTTCATATTCGACCTTATCCTTGATGGAAATAAGCATGTATGTAGTGGAAAATTAACGGATCTACTTCATTCTCAATCTATAACATGCACTATGTAAATTTTAGAATTCGAGTATAAGAGAGTGTACCTTGAAGCAGTGAATTTCAAAACAAAGATTGAAGCACTTGAGAATACTTTTAATCTTCACTCCAATTCCACTAACGTCCAAGAAGTATGGACTCTCAATCAGTTACCAAAAGGAGAATTAAAGAGTGACTCATACTCACATACACACCATTTTACAACGATGTTTTTCTCTCTCTAAAAATCTTGTACATTTTTCATTTTGTATCTAACCAAATATCTAATTGGGCTGGCCTTTTGGGCCTTTCCAATTGGGCTTAAGTGTGTGGCTTGGAGTGAGACCAAAAGGGACCAACAAGACACTAGCTCCAATAGGTCTTGGGCTTTTCTGTCAACTTTTGACAAGTCCAAAGTTACCATTTACTATATTTAATACCACTATATAAATATAGTTGCACTGTAGGCCTTATATACAAATTATATCCCAAGACTTTACTGTACATGCAAACCCTTTCATAAAATATTCATAGTAATGCATAGTCATAAATGTGGACTGCCACTTTGTAGATTACTACATCTTAATCCTTGAGTACCCAGTTTAATCCTTTTAAGTTATTCATCATATATCTATGAAATCCAATTTCATGAATATATACTTTAGTAATTTCTTACCAAAGTGGTTAGGCCTAACTCTCTGAATAACAAACCCATTAAACTTATCTCAAGGGAATATTTTATATCTCCGTTAAGAGACTATGAATTCCATCTTGAAAATATATGCTCCATCAACACTAAATGTGGCTTCTCAACATATTGAGTTTTTGACTGTTACTTTAGATCTCAATCCTGATATATCAAAGTAACCTACACTTCATGATCAAGTCCATTATTCTCTTAGGATTAAGCGTTCATGAAAATATAAGTCATGAGATTTATTATTCATTTGACAGTGCTTAGGAGAATAATAAATCTCATAGTGGTCCAGTTCAATATGTTTTAACTATTATAACATATCAACACATCAACTAGAAGTCTTCACTTCTATGATCAAGACAAATCATCGTAGTTGATATGTTATAGTGTTTGTAGATGAAATGCCCAATTTCATCATTGACTACGAACTATAGTTTTATTTTACAAAGAACTTGTGACTTATATCTTCTGTGACTAAATCACATAAATCACATAAATTACATACTATGCATCTCATGGAATATGTGATAATGTCCGAATATTCATGTTACAATTATTTCATATAGTAATAATAAAACAACTTTATTTAACACAATATTAAGTCATACATAATGTCATACACAATGTCACACTTAATGTCATACATAGCATCATACAATAGGATTTAAGGGCACTAATCCTAACAATCCTTTTCATCCCAATCCTCTCCTTCATCCTCATCATGTATCTCCACATGTATGGGCTTCATGGCCTTACTTTCCTATAGCTTTGAGAGACGGCCTCCTATCTTCTTGAGGGCATTGCTTTGCTCTTCTATTGCTTTGAATATCTTTTGTGTGGTTGTGTCATCAATTGGATCAGCCATTCTTTCTTGAGATACTTCCTCTTGAAATATCTCTTCTTGTATGTGTTCTTAGTTTTGACCAAATGCCTTCCATTCTTTTCTCAAACCTAAATTGGAGTGGGGATGTGCTTACTTGATCTTGGAGGTGCAATGGTGCCTGAAAAGAAATCCCATTTTATTAAGCCCATGTCCCAATTTAAAGGTTCTTATTATTATCTTAGATGTTCTTAAAAAGTATTTAACTCCATTTTAATGAAGGACCAATTGTAGAATAACTCCCTTTCCTCTCATGAACCTTGCCCCTTGCTTCAATGGGCTTTAGTCCATTTACAATAAAGCTCTCATCTTACTCTCGTGGGCTTTCATTAGAATGTGCTTAGAGAATTTCAACCCTTTGTCTCAAATATAGGCTTACAATATATCCATCACCTTTGCGCTCTTCCAAGTTCCATTTATTATCATCATTTTATTTTTTGAAGTAACCTTCTAGCTAGAATATATTGTAGCCTTCCTTTCAATGTCCATGAATTTCTCATCATTTTGGGCCTTGGCATACAACAAGGAGGCCTAAGATTAGGGAATTTCATATTGACTTTGTAGGATGTTGGATGCTAAGTCCATAGCATATTTATTACCTTAGGCTCAAGGTCCTCCTTTTCAAGAGGTCTTTTGATTTGGGCTTATGATAGCAACTAGGCTACGGTCCCATGAACCTTTCAAGTTAAGATATACTTTTAGATTTTGGGACAAGCCTCTTATATGTGAGAACTTCTTTTTCTTTAATCCCAACATCTTGAGGCATGCCATAACTTTTGGGTAATCCTTGAACTCTTTTTTTTTTTTTTTGTCATCTTTTTTTTGTCCTTTAGAATTAGGTGAACACAAATTATATAGTTGAACAAACAAGAGATATAAAGGGTACCCTCTCATTGATAGGATCTAGGACCTCTCTAAGTGTGGGTAGGCTCCCTAGAGCTAAAGGGATAGATCAGTAGGTCACTCACAACTAAGTGGGCCACGATTCCAACCATGGGCTTGAATGGACCATTGTGGATTGGTGGAAAATAGTTAAAGCACTCAAAGCCCGTTATAGGCAATGGCACAGATTGTGAGTTGGTGGGATGAACTTCAAAAGACTTTGGCCCGAATGTAGCATACTCATCTCCCCACTCATTACCAACTGGGGTGAAAGGGATAAAAAGAACCAAGTAAGGTGTTTGCAAACAAATATTGAAAAAGTCTTTATTAGGATTAAAAAAATAAGACACATTGGAATCAAACTTTCTATCCCCAGCGGAGTTGCCACTATGGGTGTAAGTGGCAGGGAGTACACCGTGGCCAAGTGGACCAGGGCGGAGAAAGGAAATGGAGTTACCACCTAGATTAGGTCTAGGAACCATATGTATAGTGCCCTTCATGAAAGGATTGATCTTACTACCAGAGCATTTGTCTGAAGTTTAGATATGGGGATAAGAAGGTGTTAGGAACCTGACCCGTAGGTTGGCTTCCATTCATTGTGCCTTACATCTTAATTTTATTAACAGCATTCAATATTGTCATTCTAGACTCACACACACACACTAGCATACATCTAGAAATCAACATGGAATTTCATCCAAACCCTAACATACATCTATCATGGCATCGCAACATATAAAATCTAAGGGCAAAGACATCACGACAAATCCAAACAATCATATTATTACATTCAAACATAAACATATACATGGTAGCAAGGCATAATCATCAAGTATATCCCAAACATCTAAACACAATATCAAGGCCTCAAACAAATGTATTCATCATGTTCACCATCCAAATGCATGTTCATATGAATGCATGTCTTACCTTGTTGCACCACAGCACCTATGCATCATATGCTTCTTCATGGCATATCAAAAAAATATTTGAAAAGAAACCCTAATCTAGTATGTGAGGCACAAAACCCAAACAGAGATGAAGGTAAAGACTTATTGGCATGAAAATAGGGTAAAACAGAAGCATATTATGCAAACAGAATAAAGAAACATAAACAAAAAAAGGTTCAGATTAAGGTTTGGGGCACGAGTATGCGTGCACATATATAGGTTCCACGTACGCAGCCTAGTTGTATGCGTATAAATACTTTGAGTATGCATGCACATGCAGGAAGCATGCATACACATACACGCCCTAACCCTAACAAAAATAGAAAAACACACATCAACCTAAACTAAATAGGCATGTTAAACATGTATAACATAAAAGAAAGCAAGGAAAATAGATTAAAACCAAAAAAAAAAAAAAAAAAAAAAAAAGGAAAAGAAGAAGAGGCTAGAACATTATACCTCAAAGATAAACTCTTTAGGTTGATTTTGATCGTTCCCCTTAGTCAATCTTTTCACAATAAAAAACAAAAATGATTAGTAATCTTGAAACTCAATGATTATGGTCTGAAAAGGCCTCAATCAGAAAAGTATTGACTTGAGGATATTTTATGAAAAACTCTCTCTTTGATTCACTATTTCTAGTGAATCTTCTATGTTCCCTTAGGATTTTCTGTGTGTTTTAAAAAGGTACCACGTATGGCTTTATACAGTTGAAAAATGGGGGGTTTGAAATTGCTCCCAGTCGATGTGGGATTCACACTTTCTGGAACCCTAGCATGCGTACACATGCACATGTATGTGTACACATACATTTGCAGAGCTTGAGCATGCATACGCATACGTGTGTTGAGTAGAAAAAGGAGAGATAAAAAGGAAAAAGAGAGGGAAGAATATTCAAAGATGATATAAAGAGCCTCGATGGATTAAAAACTGAAAGGTGATCCATGCAAAAAAATAGAGGAATCCAAGTAGGTCGAGGACCTAGGCAAAAGTTAGGGACTATACCTGAAGAAGAAGGGGACTCCTCACAAAGAATGTCAATTCCTCCTGATGAACAGCATCCAAACCATTGAGGGTTTCAGCCAAGATGATGACAATTGGGCTTCCCCTCCCTAGATTGTTGACCACTTAAAGAATTCTTGGGTCCACATGAGGTGCTTTATGCACTAAGAAGTACCTTTCAAGGATGTAAAGGTAAAAAGTGTTAAGATGATGAGAAAGCTTCACCCCAGCTAAAGGACTATCTTTTTGAGAAAGTATTTGAAGACTATGTAGATGTTCAATTTGACAAAATTGCACCATCTTTTGGCCATAGCTAGGGGAACCCTAAAAATTTGATGAGATAAGTCAGATAGGCCTTCCTCGAGAATAGGAAGAATGATAGCATTAAAATTGTGTACACCCATGATCGCACCAAATTCTTCAAGAGTGGGGCATAATTCTACACCATTTAATTGAAAAAAATGTCAAGTAGGAATCCAAAACTCAGTGGTTGCACATAGAAGAGGCTCATTCACTTTGATTTGATGGAAGAAAGAAATACAATAGAGACCGAAAGTGATGAGAGCATCTTTGAAGTTTAGATTTAGCTTGTTAATCCATGCCGAGGTCTAAAGGAGTGAATTTTTCCATTGGGGACCTTACAAAATGTTTCCCAAGCTTAAGACATGTTTTATGAAGGTTTGGAAGCCTCTTGCAGCTGTTTTATAGTGAAAGACGTTGGTTAGGGTTTTTCGGCCTAGCGGCATGCGTGTGCATAGTCAAAGGTCCACATGCATGGTCAATGCTTGTGTGCGCATAAGTGCGTAGACGTGTGTAGGTCCATTAGGGTTTTGGATTCCCTTTTCTATTTGGAACGTGATTTCTCCACCAAGGCTTCTCTCATGACTCCTATGGCCTAAGGGACTACTCAAGATAGATTCAAGCTTAGATTTTCATACATTAAAGAAGAAAAGAAAAAGGGAAAGCAAGATAATATAAAATGCGTTCATATACAAAGTTCCCACGAGTTGTAAAATAAGTACATCTCTCAAAATAAAAGAAAAATGTAAAGATGTTCTTAAAATACAATTTAGGGCCTCAAAAGAAATCTAAAGTGTAGAACATAATGCTAAAAAAGAAAAAAAGAAAGAAATTGGGAATATGCTATGCTGTCTGTCTATTTGTCTAATTTGAGGTTCCCGACAAGCCAAACAAGCATTTCATGCTTTACTATAATGGGCTAAACTTGAAAAGAAGATAGTGTTGGGATGGGACTAAGAAATGAAAAAGACAAGGATAAAAAGGGCTCACTACTCATGTACCCTCAAGAAAAGGGTAGCCCATGACATTCGAGTTATGTCTTATAGGAAGCTCTCGAGCAAGCCATCAAGGTTGTAGGTATAGACCGACTAAGACAAGTGGGGAGGGTTAGCAAGGCCAATCGCAACAAGGCTGACCGCGGTGGGACCTACCCAAGGACTCCAAGCAATATGTAGAAGAATACATGGTTAGAAGAAAAACCTTATGGAAAATGCAAAGAGAGTGAAGGGAAGAAGATTTTTACTTACATCCTCAGAAGAAAGACTGTTGAGATGAGCTCAAACTAAAGGGAAACTCCTCAAATCCACCTCCACTCCGCAGGTAATGAGACCATAGTTCATGGCCCACTGCAAGATAAGAGAAGAAACAGTTTGCAATGTTAGGTTCTAAGGTCTTAGGAGTTTTTGTATTTAGAACTCTAATTTGTAATGTTGGCAAACCATGATCAAAACATTGTATTTAGTCTTGTTTAGAATTGCTCAAAGTTGGTTTAATATTGTAAAGTTGGAATCGAGTGGCTGCAGAAGTACTTGGGACTTTCGGCCTGGCTCGATCGATCGAAGAATAGACTCGATCGATCGAAAATCGCACAGGTTGAATTTTCTGCAGATTTTCCAACTCAGCCCTACTTCATTAAACTTTTAGGGTTTTGTGTTTTTACCCTAGGTATATAAACTAAACCCTAGCCACGTTTTTGAAGGTTGTCCATATTGCTTTGTTGCTCATACATTGCTGTTTTGTGTGAATCTCGTGTGAGATCTTTGAGGAGACTTCCTTTACACAAAACTTAGGGTTTTCAAGGTAGAGATGATTTCAACATCTTGAAAATCGTTATAGTTGCAACCATTGGAACTTAAAAGAAAAGCAAGCGGGGAGCTTGTAGCTGATTGAAGAATTCAAGAAAGAAGTAGTCCGTGGATTCGGAGCCTGCGCGTGGTCGTGTCAGGAAGTTTTACTGGTGGGTAGCATTAGGAAGTCGAGCGGGGAGCTTGTAGTCCTTCTGTAAGAACTTCAATTCTTTCATAGTGAATTCTGTTATGCCTTGAGGATCGGTGGGTCAAATCCTCCCCAGGTTTTTACCGAGTAGTTTCCTGGGTGATCATATCTTGTGTTATTTATTATTCCGCTGCTTTATATCTTGATATGATTATTTGATTGCTTTAACCTAGAATTGCATAATTTGACTAAGTAACAACTTGGCTAATTAATCTAGGCTACGCAATCTGTGTGTTTAAGGGGTCTAAATTTCCAACAAGTGGTATCAGAGCGTGGTAGCTCTTTTTGCTTGAGATTTCTATCTCTGAACTGATCCTTGACCCCAGTTGTCATGGAGCATGGACACTCTTTGTTTGTTCCTCCTCATTTTGATGGGAACAACTATGCTTATTGGAAAGTAAGGATGAAAGCATTCCTGAAATCCATTGATGAAAGGGTTTGGAATTCTGTTGAATACAGATGGGAGAAGCCCACTACTCCTGTGAGTGAGTGGCAAACTTCTGAAAAAGAAGCAGCAGGCTTCAATAGCAAAGCTATGAATGCCATCTTCAATGCTGTTTCTATGGAGGAATTTAAGAGGATCTCTAATTTTGAGGTTGCTCATATTGCTTGGAAAATCCTCCAAACTGTGCATGAAGGCACAAAGGCAGTTAAGATTAATAAATTGCAACAATTGACTTCTAGGTTTGAGAGTATTAGGATGTCTGATGATGAATCCTTTGATAAATTTTATGCCAAACTGAATGATATTGTCAATTCTGCTTTTAATTTGGGTGAAATCTATGATCAACCTAAAATTGTTAGGAAGATTCTTAGATCTTTAACTGAAGATTTTAGATCCAAAGTGACTGCCATTACTGAAAGCAAGGATGTGGACTCCATCCCTGTAGATGAACTTGTAGGATCTCTCCAATCCTATGAGTCTGACCTACCTAAAGTAAACAAATCCAAATCAATGGCTCTTAAGTCAGTTGATGATGTTGATGGTGGTGGATTTGATGATGAGCTCTCTGCTACAGAGATTGCCTATCTTGCAAAAAACTTTAAGAATTTTCTTAGGAATACAAATAGAAAGGCAAGAGGTACCAACACTGCTGAACCTAGAAATTTTAGGAAGAATGATCCCACTAAGGTAAATAATTTTGAAAAATCAAATGATAGAGGTGGTCAATCTTCTAATAATTTTTTAGGTCCTCAATGTTTTGGTTGTCAAAGGCATGGTCATATGAAATCTGAATGTCCTACATTCTTGAAGACTAAGGGTAAAGCTATGGCTGTAACCCTTAGTGATAATGAGGTTTCTGATGATGAGTTCGGGTGTGACGAGGATGGAAACTTCATTGCTTTCACAGCTACTGCTATGGTCAGTGAAAGCGTATCTGCTGAAGAGAACCCTTCTGATGGGGAACTCTCTGAAGATGCAGATCTTCAAGAGGCCTATAACAAACTTTGCAAAATTGCTGCAAAGGATGCTATGAAAGTTGATCTTGGCCTAAAGAAAATTGACTCTCTGGAGCTTGAAAAGAAAAATTTGCTTGTTAAACTGTTTGATGCTAATGAGCTTCTAAATAATGTTAAATCTGAGAACATGCTTTTGCTTGATAAAATTAGAACTTTAGAACATGATTTATCTATTGCTAGATCTGCTAGTTCTAAACTTGATCACATGTTAAATGTTCAAAAGTATCCTGCGGATAAATCTGGTTTGGGATATGTTGAAAGCATCTTTGGCTCTACTCCACATTCCACAAATTTTGTTCCTGCTTCTTCTTCTGAACCTTCTGCTAGTGAGGTTGTGAGTGAAACTGTCAAACCACCTGTGAGTGAGGTAGTTAATCATGTAGAAGTTTCACCACCTAAGAAGATTAGGGTAGACTTAAGAGAATCTAAACCTAGGGAGCCTACCAAATCTAAGGACAAGATGCATGGTAAACCTGCTTAGGTTTGTCATTATTGTGGTAAGTCTGGACATATTCGTCCTAATTGTTACAAGTGTCAAGCTGATAAGAGAGCAACTAAACCAAAAGTGCCTGTGCCTCAAGCACAAGACCCTATAGCACTAATTGGTGAATTGGTAAAGGTGTTAAACCTTTATTCCAATCCTGGAGTTGGGAATCACTCGAATGTGAATATGAACTCCAATGCTCGTGGTGCATCCAAAAGGTCTTGGATGCAAAAGACTCGAACTAACTGAGTCTTTCTGACATGGTCCTTGTGCTTAATTGCCTTTTCCTTTGGTGACCATTGTTCTTTGGTTTTTTGTCTTTTTGTTGTTTTTGTTATAGGACTTGCATTGCATTACATTCATGCATTTCATTCTAGGATGTATCTGTTTTCTCTTTTTTTTTTTTTTTTTTTAAAAAAAAAAGGGGAGAAAGCAAACATTATGTTAGACACTATTTGTCTTGATTTTTGAAAAACAAGGTTGGTCTATCTTGTGACACATATCATGGTCTGTGTACCTTGTTTAACTTGGATGAACTTTTTCATTGCACTTGACTAGTTAAAACTTTGTAGTGCATGTTGTGTGGGAAAGATGTGTTTGGTTTTTATTCTCCTTGTCTTAATCATGAAGTCATATGTTATTTAACTGTCGGACTTGATTCTTTTGAGAAAGGCATAAATAACCATCTCACCACTGTTCACTAGCCAATCATGAACACCTTAGTGCATATCATAAGATTCTGTGCTCCAGAAAGTGTAGCACATGCACAAAAAGAACATAAGGTGTAGCCTCAAAATAAATTAAAACTGGTGTGTACTATTAGGCTTAATGCCAATTCACTTAATTCAAACCGGTGTGTACTATTAGGCTTAATGCCAATTCACTTAATTCAAACCGGTGTGTACTATTAGGCTGAATGCCATCTCATACAAATAAGAGGCAAAAATACAAGAAACTTACATGATTGCAAGCTTTTGTTCTAGGAGATGTGGGAGTTATAGGATGTAACTCTTTAGGTGATAGTCTCTTTTAAATTCTATGTGATGAATTGTGTAGACTTTGTGTTTGATTGCCATTCACATATCACCTCACATGTATCTTAAGTTTTTGCTAGTATCACACACTACACAAGTTACTCTTTGTTAAACACTGTACATACGAGTGTGAGTGTTTATGGTCTGACCAACCAAGTTTGAAAATATCTTGAGATTTGTGCACAACATTTTTGTTGCTTGAGAAAATTCAATGGGGGAATGATTGAAACGTGCTTTTGCCATAATTTGGGTTTAAAAATTTTGGGTTTTTGAAAAAGCATTCCATCTCATACTCATGCATTTTGTTTTTACAATTTAATGCTTTGAGTAGTTGTTTTAAAAATTTTGGTTTGTGTCTTTCAAAACTGGATTTTTTCTCAAAATTTAGTGAGCCTCTGCCCATTTCGATCGATCCAGCCTGTTTTTCGATCGATCGAAAAAGTGCCTTAGTTTGTTCTAAAACGACTGTCACATTCGATTGATCGAATGTAATTTTCGATCGTTCGAATATCGTGAAAAAGGTTTTTAAAAGGCACTTTTTTGACTTTTTCAAAGATCCTATTTCAAAACTTTTCAAACCTTTTTCCTCTCTCCGCGTTGGCAAGCTTGGTATTGTGAGTTTTTGTTGTTTTCTTCCGAAGTCTTTGCACAATCTCTCTCTCCTCAAGCCGGTAAGACCCTTTTGCCCTTCCTTTTGATTTATTTTTCATCATTTCATGCATAAATTCATGCTTTTAAGGGGCGATTTTCGCACTTTGCTTTTTTGGTTTTTTCTTTTGATTCAAGCCATAATTGATGCAATTGATCATTGGGTTTTTGTGGGGACATGTTATAGACATGATTTAAATAGTTTAATTTGATCAATTTTGAGTTTGATGTGAAATTGAAAAATCTAGGGTTTACTAATTGATCCGATTTGGGGATTTTGTGAAATTGAGTAGAATTTGATGCAATTGGCTTGTTGGATTGATGAAATTAAGCATTATAATCTATGTGTTGTGTTTTGTGATGCTCAATTCATCATTTGGTTTTAAAAATTTTTCAATTTGTGTTAAATTTTTGGGGTTTTTATTAAGAAAATCTTCTGTTCAAGCCAATTTCGTCAATTTAATCTCAATTGAACTTAATTGCTCACTGCATTAGTACATGCATTATGGCATTGTATCTGCTCATGCATCATATAGATTTTAATTCTATTGTTTTTTTTTGTGCTAACTTGCAGTCTGCCTTTGGTTTTGTTTTTTTTTGTTCTTTTGGTTTTCTCTTTGTGTATCTGTCCTTTCCTTAGCATCATGCCTAGGAAAACTAGAGCCCATAGGTCCCTTCCCTCTTCCTCTCCATCCTCTCCCTCCTTTGACCGTGAGAGGTTTCTGAGTGAGAAAAACCAAGATCTTTTTGAGAAGCTTAACCTTAAGAGGAAGATTTGGGCTGAGCGTTCTGTTGTGTTAGATGAGCTAGATCCGGCCATTAGGGCTAACTTTGAGCGTCGGGGCTGGTTACCTTTGTTAGACATCTCTGATCCTCCTCCACCGTCTACCTTGATTAGAGAGTTCTATTCGAACATCTCTATCCACATCTATGATTCCAACACTTTTGTAAAGAGTTGGATACGAGGTGTTGGGTACACCATTACTCCTCAGGTAGTGGCTGCTGCTCTAGGGGTACTATTGGTTAGGGATCCTGTCTATCCTTATGATGAGTCTCCCGAGCTGAGCGATGTTTTGTCTTACATCACTGGTTCTTCTGTCCAGTGGGGTTCTGATCCTATGATCACTTCTGCTGAGCTCTCCGGGTTACATTATCTTTTCTTTAGGATAGCCTGTCATTCCATCTGGCCTATTTCTCATGTGCACACCATTCCTCTGGAGAGGTGTGTATTTTTGTACGCTCTTGTTACTGATGCTCCTATCAGTTTTCCCCATCTGTTTCTTCGTTCTTTGAACGAGGTTTATAGGAGTTCATCTTCTTTACATGCCCTTGTTCATCCTATTTTCATTCATAGGATTTTGCTCCATCTTGAGCTTCGTGGCTTTCCTTCCTCTGAGCCTGTTCATGTGATTGCTCCTATCGGTGCGTCTTTTCTTAGACAGAGGGCTGCTCATCTTCGAGCTGGTTCTAAACACCCTAGGTCTGAGCCCTCTAGTAGCGTACCTCCTCCTCCTTCTTCTTCTGCAGGTCCTGCTGGTGAGGATATTCCTGATCCAGTTGGTGCTGATACTGCTGCTGCTGATGTTCCTTCACCTCCTTCGGCCGACTTTGATGTTTGTCGTACTTTGGAGACTGTCATGACTGTTCAGCAGGCTCATGGTCAGATTTTGGTGGACTTGCTGGATGAGATTCGTGCTCTTCGAGTGGATTTAGCACGTCTTCATTCTTCCTCACCACCTTCTTTTGATGGCAACTCATGATTGCTCTTTGGCATTCCGTCATAAAAAGGGGGAGTGGAGTTTTGACTTGGAGTGACTTGGAGTTTTGTCTTGTGGAGATTTTTGTTGGTAGGGGGAGATAGTGTTTTAGATTGTATCTAGGTGCTTCACTATGTATATCATTTTTTTTTGGGATATTCATGTTAGGGGGAGTAACATTGTTTGATATACATTTATTTTTTATTGATTCTTGTTGCTTTATGATTCACTGCGTATTGATTTATATTTATGACTTGTTCATTTTTATATGTCTTTATTTTGTGTTGTGTGGATCTTACAAGAATGTTATACCTGTTGTTTTTACTTTTTTCTGTCACACATGCGTTTATGCGTTTGTTGAGTATTTCAGGAATATACAGGTTGATTCAACTAAGCTGCTGTCTACACTTGCAACTGATGGATAGTAGTTAGGCTGAATTTGATTTTATGAGCATTACCTTTGTAAAGGGCTTTTTATTTGTCTTTGTAAAGGGCTTTTTATTTGTAAAACTTTGAGCTGTTAATTAGGGTTTTGTCACGGATTGCCAAAGGGGGAGTTTGTTAGGTTCTAAGGTCTTAGGAGTTCTTGTATTTAGAACTCTAATTTGTAATGTTGGCAAACCATGATCAAAACATTGTATTTAGTCTTGTTTAGAATTGCTCAAAGTTGGTTTAATATTGTAAAGTTGGAATCGAGTGGCTGCAGAAGTACTTGGGACTTTCGGCCTGGCTCGATCGATCGAAGAATAGACTCGATTGATCGAAAATCGCACAGGTTGAATTTTCTGCAGATTTTCCAACTCAGCCCTACTTCATTAAACTTTTAGGGTTTTGTGTTTTTACCCTAGGTATATAAACTAAACCCTAGCCACGTTTTTGAAGGTTGTCCATATTGCTTTGTTGCTCATACATTGTTGTTTTGTGTGAATCTTGTGTGAGATCTTTGAGGAGACTTCTTTTACACAGAACTTAGGGTTTTCAAGGTAGAGATGATTTCAACATCTTGAAGATCGTTATAGTTGCAACCATTGGAACTTAAAAGAAAAGCAAGCGGGGAGCTTGTAGCTGATTGAAGAATTCAAGAAAGAAGTAGTCCGTGGATTTGGAGCTTGCGCGTGGTCGTGTCAGGAAGTTTTACTGGTGGGTAGCATTAGGAAGCCGAGCGGGGAGCTTGTAGTCCTTCTGTAAGAACTTCAATTCTTTCATAGTGAATTCTGTTATGCCTTGAGGATTGGTGGGTCAAATCCTCCCCATGTTTTTACCGAGTGGTTTCCTGGGTGATCATATCTTGTGTTATTTATTATTCCGCTGCTTTATATCTTGATATGATTATTTAATTGCTTTAACCTAGAATTGCATAATTTGACTAAGTAACAACTTGGCTAATTAATCTAGGCTACGCAATCTGTGTGTTTAAGGGGTCTAAATTTCCAACATGCAAGATGATAGTTACCAAGATAAATGACAGCTTGCAAGATGATAGTTTGCAAGGTAAAGATAGTTTGCAAGATGATAGTTTGTGAGATACAATACAATTTGCTAGATGATAGTTTACAAGATAGATGATAAGCACGATTTGCAAGTGCGAGCATGGAATGTAGTTTGTAAACCTAGATGACATGGCAATAGATACAGTTTGCAAGAATAAGAACCATATAAGAAAATAAATAAAGTCTAATCTCAAAGAGCTTCTAAGGCCCCACTAGCTAGTGCAAAGTCCCCTAGTTGAGAGTATCAAAGGATGAGAAGAGATAGGAAAGACAAGTTTAGCCCCAGTTCACCTCCTGAGTTTGCCCGAAGTCCTGGAAAAGGGCCAACCACCTTAAGGACACAATCTTCCCTCCATTGGCATAGAGATATGCCCCCAAACATATATAATAGGAATGCCTTAGCCATTTGGGCACAATCATCAATCGTTGCATGAGAACAAGGCCTATAGTCCACCCTAAGATTGAAATATCGAATGCTCTCACTAGTGTACCTATGCCCCAATAGGTCTACACCTAGTTAAATGCCAGACTTACCCTCTAAATTGATGAGGGACCCATCGAATCTCAAACTTGTCATATGGTAGAAGTCATGAGGAGTCACTGTCATCTCCTTCTCAGCAATGTCGAAGGTGTGGGTAGGGTCTTATCACCTCTCAACCAATGTTTGCACTAGTATGCCACTGGCCGAACCCTTAGGAATCAAGCAGATGATAGGATCAAAACCAGTAACATGTACCAAGGCCTTCATGTCTTCCATTAAGGCCTTATACTAAGAAGAGATGCAATTGGTATTGTGGTACTGCCTCTACTTGTGAAAGTGGGTAAAACATGCAAAAAAGAGATGAAAAGGAGCATGAGAGTCATAATTGGACAAGAAAAATGGGAAAAGAGTGAAAAAGAATAAAATCGAACAAAAAAGTGAGTTTCCAATTACCCACATGTGCATGCAGGTCCTGTGTATTTGTATGCAGAGTCTCTACATGCGTGTGCATGCTGGGGCATACATCCGTATGAACTAAAGAACATGGATGTGTACATATGAAGAGAGCATGCACATGCATGAGTGTAGACAGAGTTTTCTTTGACATTTTCAACCTACCTAAGCATGTTCCTACTGCTTGTAAGACCCCGGGTTTTCATCTAACCCATCCCATAACAAAATCCTAGCATTTACATGTCCAAAAATATATTCAAATGGAAGTGTAGATACTATATTTTGTTTGCCCTCGATATGCGTGCTAGACCCCAAAAATTCCAATAATATTAACTTTTCATCATAGGGATGGCCTAACCCATTCGAGCATCGGAACACTCGAAGTTCCATTCCATGTCAAATTGACCAAAATGCCTTGGTCAACCCTAGGTTGACCGAAAGTCAAAGATTGATTAGAACTACTACAAAACAACATTTTTTCATATTTCTACATCAAACCCGATCTACTCGGAGATTTTCATCAACTTTGACCATGTTTGACCCAAGATTGACTCCCGGGGGCCCTAAAAACCCAAATTTTAATTTGACTATTAAAATAGGTTGGGCCAATGTCATTGCGAAGATTATTGAATTCCATTGTGAAGATTATTGAATTCCCTTTCGAATGACTATTCATAGGTCAAATCGGAGTTAAAACGGTTGAGATATCTCGACCATTGGAATATTAGTTTCTTTGGTGTTTTGAAAACTAGACATCAAGACCTTTCTAGGGACACCAAGAGCATCACAATTAGAGTTTGAGAAGACCTTAAATATGTGATCAAATTTAGGAGGAAAAAAGACGAAAATGTTGATGTCAGAGTACCCGACCTGGTGCATATAAAGTGGCCGCTAGGCTGACCTGGCACACAAAAAGTGGCTGTTAAGCCTCAAAAAGCGTGCCAAGCCTCTATTTAAACCCCCTAGACCCCTAGATTTTAAGAAAATATCCGATTTTGGATATTTTGGAGCACTTTTCTAGGCAGATTCTCTTTCTTTTCCTCTCTAATTTCTCTCCCAAATACATCTAAAAACCTTTGATGCTCTCTTTTCTCAACAATCAAGAGGTAGTTTTCTCTCTTTTTCCTCTCCTTGGTCGTAGGACCTTGGATTTGAGGTTTTAAAGGTGCAGATGTAGCTTTTTAGCTACTATCTACACCATTTGCTTTATCTTGTTTTATAATATGTATTATTGCTTTCCATAATATATTAGTTACTTTATCTTACTTCCTTGTATGTTGTTGTTGTTGTTGTTTTTTTTTTTTTTTTTTTTTAATAGCTTTTTTAGCACGTCTCCTTGCTTTCTAACATTTTTTATTGTTCTGATGATGTTGGTCTAGCCTTCTTGGGCTAAGATATGTCTAAATACTAAGTTTGCGCTTAAATCCATATGCCTAGGTGCTTTTTGCCATGTTTATGCTTAGATCTACATGTTCATGTGCTCCTTGCCATGTTTATGCTTACGTCTACTATTCTCCATGCTTTTTGCGATGTTTATGCTTAGATCTACATGTTTATGTGCTCCTTCTCATGTCTATGCTTGGATCTATAGGATAGACACTATGCCTAGTGCT
Source organism: Quercus variabilis (assembly GCA_030445155.1). Taxonomy (NCBI): domain Eukaryota; kingdom Viridiplantae; phylum Streptophyta; class Magnoliopsida; order Fagales; family Fagaceae; genus Quercus; species Quercus variabilis. The sequence continues at coordinate 44,491,309 of CP129445.1, read as the reverse complement.
TGCTATAGCCTTTTTATCTCTTGTTATGCTTTTTTTATTGTGTTTTGGCACTTAGGTAGTGTGTAGATCTAGATCTTGTGGTGTAGGCCTACATCCATACACCTAGGCCTACATCAAAGGGTTTGGATCATTTCCTTTATGAATGTGTTTGCTTGCTTGCTTCTATGCTTTATATCCATGTTTGTTTGGCTAGATTTAGGTTCTTGCCATGTTTGGATCCGGTGTCCATATTGTTAGGTTCATGCCTAGGACATCCCCTTTTGTTTGATAACATGTTTTTTCATCCCTTCATGTGCTTAACATGCTTATTTGCCCCAGTTTGGCTCTCTTTGTTAGTTTTCCCTTTTGCATGCCTTCTTTCTAGTTGTTTCTTTGCATGTCTGTTGGCTTGTTTCCTTTGTCATTGCATGTACACACTTGGACCAAGGGTGCAACTCACTAGGCGCGAGCAAAGAGGGCAAGGATACAAGCGAGAAGATGCAAGCCCAAAAAGGGCAACGTTTAGTTGATTAGGAGGCCTACCCTCCCCAAGTGGTTTTCTTTCTTTCACTTAACCTTTTCCCTAGAACCATGTATTAGAAATTTTTTTCCCTTGTATCTTTTATTTTTCCTGCACTTTGCTTGGTCCACATTCCTTGGGTATGACAATGTCTGATTTATATTTCTTGTACCTTGTTGGGCCATTCCCTTGGAATGTTGGCAATGCCTACTTTACTTTCTCGCTTTATGTGTTAGTATTGTACATATTGTATGTATATCTATATATGCTTGTATGTGGGTGATCGTGCACTTTGTATGATGGACTTTTGTGGTTGAGAGAGTGACCCTTTCTAGTAACGAGTGCTCTTAACCTTATAGTGTGGGTATGCACTCAAGGTAATTGATGTAGGTGCATATTCATGCTACATTGTGTGCATGATCATCGTGGTGTGATTGTCTCGATTCATGTCACCTGAATGACATTGATTTCCTCGTGTATGTAACATGCATTAATATGCTTGGTACTTTGAAGGGCTCTAACTCGTCTCAGCATTAGCATGTTGGCACTCGCTGTATATACAGACATGAAACCCTGTTGGTCCACCATAGTGCACTAAACGCGAAACTCAACTATATTTTTGCCGTGAAAATGGGGTACCTCCGTTGTTGTATTTTCACAATGAAAGCTTGGTGAGAATAATGTTTTGTGTGCTATGACGCACTTGAGGCAAAGTGCTGCTAGATTTCCACCACAAAAAAAGTGAAATGCTGCTGGATTTTCGTCGTAGAAATTTGAAAACAATTCCAAACACACTAGGGAGGCATCGATCAAGACCACACCCTTTCTGAAACCAAACCTCAAAGCCCAATTCATTTAAGGCCTCAAAAGCTAATGCCAATTGCTTAATTTTTTAATTGCCAATGTCCTTAAATTAAGATTTTACCAAAACAAAGGACTGTTTACAGATAGGCGTTATGGGGTAACCAACACCTTCCCACATGTAACCAGACTTCTGAACTCAAGAATCAAGATTTTTTATCCATCCGTATTAGATTAGGAAAAACAACATTTTTCTTAGCCTAAGATTGGTAATAATATCAAATAGAGTCAGGGACCAATCACACCTTAGAAAAAACCCAATGATTGGTGGTGACTTCACTTACCTTTGGTAACTCCATTTAAATTGACTCATTTCTAGTCACACTAGAGGCCTACCCTTTTTCACAGCACCTGAGCTCCCAGGCTCGTGCACACCTCTTAAGGGAGGGTATGCATGCAAGCATCACCATGATGGGTGGTCAACCGCCATGAGGCATCGATAGGAAGATTAGAGCAAAATTTGAAAATGAGAAAAGTTTGAAAAACTTACCAATCATGCCCATGCACCCTTTAAGAGATGATTTTATGGCTTGTAGATCAGAGGAGGAGACTTGGTCAACCTTGTGGCTCCATCCTAACAAGTGAGATTGAAGATTTTGTCGAAAATTGCGTAGGAAGTTTTCTTGGTTTTGGACTTAGGTTCCATTGAGAAGATGAGATAGTTTGAGAAAGGAAGAGAGTTTTCGATTGTGAGAGATGAGAGAATAAAGGAGGAGCAAATGGTTTTTATAGAGAAAAGAGGGAGTTGAGGGACTAGAAAGACAATGAAGAGATAAGGAAGATGATGAGAATAATAAAAGAATGAAACAGTTGGTAACCATTGAAGAGAAATGAAGAAGCTGGAAGGCAAGTTTAGGCCTCCCACTAAACTACATGTAGTTTAGCTAATCACAAAAGTTTGTAGAATATCCTTAGTGGGCTCTTGACATATAGGAAGCATAAGAGAGTCTAAGAAAGGCCCCAGTAGATTATGAAGTAGTAGGAATGTTACAAAGACATTTAAATGACAAAAATACCCTTAGTAGATTAAAAGGCACAAGGAGCCTAAGAGACATCACTAGTGAATTGAAGGGATTAAGAAATATCCCCAATGGATTAAAAATCACTAAGAAAACTCCTTCATGAGTTAAGATCATCAACCAACTCCCCAATGAGACACAAAATAGGCAAGTTTTCCCCAAGAATAATTAGGGACTCCCTTCTGGATCCAAAACACCAAGACAACTCCCTCGAGGGTTTTAAGGAATAGAGTTTCCCCCAAGGAGCCGAGAATTACCAAGAAAACTCTCCCATGAGTACAACTAACATCAAACTCTCTGACGAGTCATAAGAGAGAAGAAACATTTTCCCTAGTAGGCTACACATCGTTAAGAGACTTCCTCGTAGGTTGAAAAATTACCAAGAGGGCTCCCTTATGGGTCACCAACACACACTCCTCAATGAGTTATTTTCCTCAATACATCATTAAGGACTTCCTCGTGAGTTCAAACTGCCAAGATTGCTATCATACTTGGGCACATATCCTGCAAGAATTGACCATGCAAGCACAAACCCTAGACAAGTTAAGAAAAGAAGAATGCAAAACTTGAGTACATATCCTTTTTGGAATTGAACATGTACATTACATAGAGGCAAGAGCCTCACCAGAGTAGAAGAGATTGAGATAAAGATAAAAGTCACATAAAGGCAAAAGCCTCACCAGATTAAAAAAGGTTAAAATAGAGATAGAAACTACCTAAAGGTAATAGCCATCTAGAGAAGTTTAAGGCAAAAGCCCCAGATGGACACCATAGACATGTATCCTTCGATAGTGAACATGTTTGGTCTCTTATTCTTTTGATTTCATTAGTCAAGCTCAAGAATCAAAAGAAGGGCATTTATAGACACCACATCTTGTACGCCTTACAACTTGGTTCCTCGTTCCCCACAAGGATGTTGGAATTCTAAAGTCCAGGGTTGGTTTAGGGTCCAATTTGATAGAAATTGACTTGAGGAAGTGTTTTTAAAAAATTATTACTCTTTTTTGGACTAAATAAACTCTTTTCGGAAAACAAAGACCACAGAAACCTTAGAGCATGCGTGCACATGCTTAATGCATGTGTGTGCATGCTAGGGTTCCAAAAACTGGAAAGGAAAAGTTTTTTTGCATTAAAACTTGGTTTGAATGAATCTCACATTGTCTGGGAGCCACCCCAAACCCCTTTTTTTCAACTGTATAAAGCCTAAAATGTTAAATTTTCAAAGGATAGTGAATCAAAGAGGGAGCTTTTCACAAAACACACTCAAGCCAATATTTTTTTGATTGAGACATTTTCGGGTCTTAATCTTTGAGTTTCAAAGGTTTATTAACTGATTGTGGTTTGGTTGTGACTAGATTAACTAAGGGGAATAGTCAAAATCAAACTAAGGAACTTTTGTTTGGAGTTAAAAGTTCTAGCTTCATCATTGTTTTCCTCTTATTTTAATACTTTCTTTGTATGTTTTATTTATTTTATATATTCTTTAACATATCTATGTAGTTTAGGTTTACGTTGCTTTTTCGTGTTAAGCATGTTAGGTTGTTAGATTTTAGTTTATGCTTATCTAGTGTTCTTGTTTTCTGGGTTAGGGTTAAGGGCATGTATGTGTGCACATGCTTACTGCATACGTACGCATACTCAAAGTATGCACACGCATGCCCTATGTATGCACACATATACTCATGTCCAGAAACCCTAATCTAAGCTTGTTTGCTTCTATTTCCTTGTTTTATTTATGCAACATGCCTTTGTCTAAGTTGCTTTTCATATCTTTAAGCCCTTGCTTCTTTGTTTTGCTTTGCTTGTTTACCTCTTTGATGCTAATTAGGGTTTTGATTTGTTTGATTACCATGAACATGCATATAATATGAACATGAATTGATGCATAGGTGTTGTGGTGCAGTGAGGTAAGTAAGCTAAGTCATGCATTTATATGGATATGCATTGATTTGACAATGACGTTGCCTTGGTGACAGCTATGAACATGCTTGTTTGAATGTTTTGATGATTAGATGCCTCTAATATAATGATTCTGCCATAACATGTTTTTGCCTTTGTGAATATGTGTTTACTCAATTCCATGATAGATGAATGATTAGGTTTGGGATGAATATGCCATGTTTGCTTGCTTTAGATGCATGCTAGGGTATGTGATAGTTAGGATAACAATATTGAGTATGCCCTTAATGGGATTAAGACATGGAACACAATGAGTGGAAGCGACCCATGGGTCGGGTAGGTTTGGGTGCTTAACACCTTCTCATGCCCATACTTAAACTCTAGGCACGTGCTTTGATAGTAGATCAGTCATTCCATGAAGGGCACTAATATATGGTTACTAGACCTAATCCAGGTGGCAACTCCATTTTTCTCCATCATGGTCCACTCTAGGCTAAGGCCTACTCCCACAAAATACCACGATTGTAGGTGCTTGCGCCCATACTCTTGAGCGTGATCCTTTCAAAAAGTCTTCAGCCAGTGAAGATGATGATGCTTTTCGCTTTGAGTATAATGTTGAGGTGATGCCCTCTCAATGATTTACCATTTGTCACTCGTGACAAAAAAAGTGAGTAGTTTTGGTTATGAGAGAGTAGTCTTGTTGTTAAGAGGAAAGCTAGACTAGTGATAGGGAGAGAGTGCTTTTGAGATATGTAGTGAGGTTTTTGTTGTATAGTTCTCATTACATGTAACTTGGTCTTATGACCTTTTACATACATTATATTTCTTTGATATATATGATGATGATGCATGTTTTGACATTTATCTCACGTGTTGTTTCTTATCTCTTTTTATACACATATATCTTTATTTATACAACTTGTCTATATTTCACACTCGATGCCTTGATGAATCTTGTTTAGTATTTCAGCTAAGACATGTAGCAAGTATTTCATATTGTGGTCTCTCTTCTAGCAAAATTTTTCAAGAGTTCATTGTTTAGTTAGGCTTATGTAATTTTGTGTAATAATTAGGAAGATTGTTGTTTTATACTTCTTTCATAATTAAGCTTTTGGTTTAGTCATAGATTGCCAAAAAGGGAGATTGTTAGGGTCATATTTTCTATGTTGTTCAAGCATATCAAGTGGTATCATTAAAGACATGAAATTTGATTCAAGAAATAAGTAAAGAAAAGTTGTTTCATTAAAGCTTGACACTAGCTGCTATCGAGGATTAATGGAGAAGCTTGACACAATCTTGATTTGTTGAGAACTATAAATTTAGAATTCTCAGAACTGAATTTCGGCCCACGATGACTTGAATGATTATGGTTTCTCTCTCTACAACCTTAGTCATATATAAGGTTTATTTTAAAAGCCATCAAGTACAGAAATAGAGACCTAGAACTCATATAATTTGTGTAAAGTTATTGCATTTGTACGCTTTAGGGTTTTAGAACCAAATGCTTCCTGATCTTTATTGTTTATGAAGTGAAGAACTTTGCAGCCACACGTACGAGGATCCATTCAAAGGTGTCAGTCACATATTAGAGATTTGTGCAAAGCAAAGAAGTCTATTACAAGATCAAGTTCAATTGAGTATTGAAGCGAAGGTTCAACTGTAGGTTGGTATTTTGGGATAGGCCAGGATAGTGGTAAGATTCCTCATACTTGTAACTTCTTGATTATTGATTAGTAGATTTTTGGGAGTGGTAACCTTAAATTCTTTCGATAGAATTTTTGCCTTGTGAGAGGTTTTATCCATTTGTCAACAAATCATTGTATTAATTTATTTTCCACTGCATTTAGATTAGTTGGTGATTTGTTGATGCTTCCATGATTTGCATATAATTTGACCTAATTAATCAACTTGAGTAATTGAATTAATTAATCGAGGTCAATTTATTTTAACCCAACATAATTTTTGGCATGATGCTTGTTTATATGTTCTGTTCCCATCACATGAATATGAGTTTGAGTGAGTTAAGTATGATCCCAATTTCCAGCATATTTTATCTCCTTTTTTTTTTTTTTTTTTTTTTTTTAAATATAAAGCATACCTTTTCTTTATTATAATATAATACTTATTAACAAAAAAATATAAAACAATGTTGTAATATTTTGATTTTTGTTTAATTCATGACCTGTGGTAATAGTATATGATAGAAACTTATTCTCCTCTAAACTGCTCTCTCTCTCTCTCTCTCTCTCTCTCTCTCTCTCTCTCTCTCTCTCTCTCTCTCTCTCTCTCTCTCTCTCTCTCTCTCTCTCTCTCTCTCTCTCAACACATTAGTGAACAAAACTTACTCAATTTTTGATTCTCCAAAATAAATAAATAAATAAAAGCTTACTCAATTTTTTAATAAAAAAAATTTGCTGATCATATCAATTTTTAACTAATTAAAAAGCAACACTATATTGTACCTGTGGTATATTTAATGTTTAATTAAAAAAAAAAATCTTTAGAAGTACCATTCTATTCATCTATTTGCCCAACAATTAAGTTGCGTTTTATATTTTTTTTGGATCTCACAGCACTGTTTATGGACCATTAAACCCATAAAAAATGCAACAATCACTCATTACTATAATGTTTTCTATGTGAAAAATTATTTTATTATAGTATTTTCAGTAATAAATTTTTAATTTTTAACCAAATAAACCATATTTAAACCTACCCTATATATCGTACTACCTACTGAAAAGAAGAACAGTAACATGCAGTGGAAAGCACTTTTTCCCATGTGGGAATCCTTTTTCCCTTCTGTGTATTCTTTTTCACGTTGGGGAGCAGGTTGGGACCAGATACAAATTTAAATCCAGATGGGAACTGTACGACAGTTTGCAATTTCTCTTCTCCCCCTCGCGCTTTTCATAAGTTTGTACTTCCAATTTACTACACAATAAATAGGACATCAATATCATATTTCTAACTCGCATAGTATTTGTATAAAAGAAAACGTATTATATTTTAGTTAATTAAGCTCAAATTTATCTACAGTTTATGTAAAATTATGAAAAAATATATAGTTGCTATTAATCATAAAAATTTTTATTGACAATATTCATTTTGCATTTAGCTTTTTATTTTTTTGTTTATATATCTCAAGTACGCAAGATTAAAGTGGATGATAATTATTGTATGTGAAGAAATATAATCAATTAAAAAAATAATATTTTAATGAAATATAGTATAAAATATATATTTTGATGTAAAGTATTTTGAAATATGAGTATATAAAATTGAAAAAAAAAAGTTCTTATATTAAAATAAACAAATTTTTGTAAAAACTAATGTGAATGTTCTAGGAAAAAAAAAAAAAAAAAAGACCTGCTTTCTTCTTAATTTTCAGGTACGACTTTCTCTGTCTTTCAAGCTAGGCCATTTTTCATTAGCTAACTAAGCAACATTTTCTACCTCATAATGGCATTATATGCATGGGATCAGAGAGAATTGAACGTAAAATAAATTGACATAGGCTTTTCAGTTAATTAAGATATCAATTTATTTTGTCGCAATAACAAAAGGATATCAAATTATTTATGCGATCCTATACACATTCCAGTCTCTTAGTGAGTTCAAAAGAAACTGGGTAGTTGACAGTTATTTGCTGAGTAAAGGAAAAGCAGGTCCTGAAGCAAAGGATGCCCTCTTGACGAACCTCCCTTTCATTCGGGGCCTCTTTTCTGCATTCAACTTCCGAACCTCATATCTTATTTTCTTTGAGAACAGCCGCGTTCGTCTTTTTTCTCTGTATCTTGACACTCTTGCTTCTCTTCCTCCGTCAGCTATTGCAGGGTTTCCCCCAGTTCCACCAAAATCCCCATAAGGGTGATGAAACTCAATACTACAAGTACCCTGAAAAATTCACACAAGTATTTGGTTAGTGTCAACAATCTGGTGGAATTAAACACATACACATTCACTACCTGAATACCGAAATCAATCCACCCAACTACAATTGAATCAGCAAATTGATGTTCTTGATACTTAATTTTTTATTTGTAAATACATAACTCACAAACCACTTAAAATTGAGCGGTAACCATAGATGGTTTATTCAATTTGCAAGATGACCAAAAGTGCAAACTAAAGACCAGTTCACTGTGAAGATCCAAAAAATAAAATCTGAATGATGAAATTGACAAAATGGACTGAACTTGAAATCGAGACAACCTTGATCTATTTGGTTTAGTGTAATACAATTTTAGTGCTCAAATCACAATGGAAGAGATGTAAGCAAGCATGAGTATGAAAAATTTTATATTCAACCTAGCTAACACAGATTAAGAATGTTTTATTAGTAAAAGATTTAAACCTAGGACCTAATTAACCCCAAATTGAATAGGGTTCTCAGCAATTTATCATGTTTTGCCATGAATAATTAAAGATATATAGTATATATAAAATGAAGAGAAGGCAACACCTACCATGCAGTCAGGCCAACATTCATCAGGATCAAAATCTGGCCGATCCCCGTTGGTCCACGGAGACCCTTGGCTAGCCCATGCCGCAATTACTGCCTCGTAATCCAGCCTCAACAGTATCTTCTTTTTATTCTTTTTATCCTCAGCTTCATATCCCCCACCATCAATATTCCTCATCACAGTCGCCTTCTCATCTTCCTCCTCACACGTCACAGGAGAATCATAGTCAAAGCTCAACTCAAAGGGTTCCCTCATCATATCAATCTCCGAATCATCAACCAGGCAAGCTGTAACAGATTCAGTACCCACTTCTTCCTCAACCTTGACTCTTCCACTAGCTAAACAACCCTCCTTCATAACCTTCTCTTTACAATCCATTAACCCCAGCTCTTCCATACCAAAACACTCATTCTCAAGCCCTCTACCCAATAAGCTTTCAACATCAGCAGCAAACTCAGCAGGATCCATGTCAGAAGGAATAAACTTGTGTAAATTATCCACATCATGACCACAGTTAGCTAACAATACCTTAGTTTCACTACCATTAGGACTAGAATTAACGGCTGCTACTGCTTCTTTTGGCGTTGTAGGCGTGCACAGCTCAGCAACAAAGGGATCGAATATGGGAACCCTATAAAGAAGCTGTTCTTCATTTTCTTCATGTGAAATCTCATCTGCACCGACTTCTGGCACAATAGGAAATGGGTTCCGCAGCGGTTCTTCATTGGATTTAGGTGTTTGATAATTCACTGGCTTTCCATGTCGTGGTGTTCTTGCTTTTCTAGTGAACCCTCGGTGCCATGATGGTACAGAAGTCTGTACAGCTGCGTCTGAAGATTTGAACGATGCAGTTTTTAGGCGAACCCTTTCATGTCTACGTGCTAATTGATTAGCTGAGTGCACCGAAGAGTCACAAACTTGGCATAAGAAAGCATCATCGGCTGGACAGTACCATCGTGCGCGTTTTCGTACACAGCTATCGCAGGCTCTAGCTGTTTTTCCACCAACGGCGTTTGCAACATTCTTGTCACAAATCATAACTCAAAGTATATGATTCAAAACAAAATTGGAAGCTAGGAAATACAATTCAGAAATGGAGCGTATACAAAAAGCAAGCAAAAGAGTTACAAAAAAAAAGTATGTTGGAATTGACCTGAAAATGGTGCAATTATTTTCTTTCTTTGCTGCAGAGGAAGTGTGACCCACACACCGCGCTTTTACGGAGTATTTAACTGAGATTGGTTTGCTTTGGATTGCACTTTTGAGTGTTTTCTATAGAGAGGGATTGCGCTTTTGGGTCCACAACAAGGCCTTATCTTGTTTTTAATTGGTTGAGCTTGTAAAGTTCATCCTAATCTCTGTCTTTTCATTGGCTGCCTCTCCAATGAAGGGATTTCTTGTGGGCTCCACTGCTAAGGATGAGAATGAGTCTTCTTGGTCCCAGATCTCACTCTCTGTGTCCAACTTTTCCTCACTAAAATTTGAGCGAGACCCTTTTGTTGTTTTGTCTTCCTGCTCCACCATATGCCCTGTTTAAAGTTAAAACTCGTGGTTGCGGTCCCCATGAGCAATCTCTCTCGATCCCTCTCCGTCTCTCTGTAAGTTTTGGCTCCTCTCCAATAAATCCTTTTCTACTAGGGTTAAGCAATAAAATCTTGACACATAAAATCAATTCCCGCATTCCCTCTCTACCACCGAGGTCGGCACGTAATGCACACACATCGTACTCTATAAATGGAAATTATACATCCCTACGAGATCAATTTAATTGTTAATAAAAACGATTATCAATTTTTTTTTAATAAAAACAATTCACAATGTGCATATTAACTTTAGAACAAAACAAAGAAAGAAAACTGCATACTAGTAGTAGCTATGGGCCCATTTGGTTAGGAATGGCAACGGGTCGGGTTCGGGCCGGGTTTTTCCATATCCGAACCGACCCACGGGGCAATACCCGTAACCCGGACCCGGCCCGTTTAGGGTTTCGGGTTTTTTTCCGGAGCCCGAACCCGCCCCAGCCGGGCCCCTTGGGCCCCGTTTAGGATTGGGCCCAATTCGCAGCCCAACCACAAAAAAAAAAAAAAAAAAAATTAAGCCCAAATTTTTTTTGTAATTTGAAGCATGTAATTTGAAGAAAAAATTATCTTAAAAATTGAAAATAATTTAATCACCGGCACCCCTAAGATTTTTGACAAAAATATATATATGCCCATTCCAATCCTAAAATGCACGACCCATTCTTTGGCCCATTAACAAATTTGCAATAACTAAAAAAGAAAAAAACCCAGATCTTTTTTTTTTTTTTTTTTGCACAGAGAAAAAAACCCAGATCCCTTCTTAATTAGGATACCCATCTAAATTAAATTATGATTCAAAAATCTAAATAAATACACACAAATCACAACATCAACTTCACAAGTCACAACCATTTACTCCCAAAAATAAAATATGAATTTGTTAAAAAAAAAAAAATTACATACGCTGCGTATGCAACGGTTCAAGAGGGATTCCGATCAGTGATCCTCTGAGTCTTTGACATCGTCATCTAAGTCCTAAGTCTCCTAACCAGTCGAGTTTGTGTGGTGACTGAATACGCCTCTCTCTTTCTCTATGCTCTGCAACTTTAATTTTCTTTTTTCTTTTTCTTTTTTTTTTCCTTAGGCTTCTACAACTTTAAGTTTGAGACACTTTCCAGGTTTTGGGATAGAAGAATAAGTAGTGATGACGTTTTCACTGCAGGCTGAAGGCTGAAGCTGAAGAAAAACGGCGACAGCTCGACGGTAAGAGCCAACGGCGTGAGTTGAGGGAGAGGGACTGAAGGTCGGAGTGAATCGGCGGCGTATGTGGGTTGGGTGTCTCGCCGTCTGAGCTTTGGTGGTATTCACGGTGGTGGTTTGAGATAGAGTGAGGGTGAGGGAGTATGTGAATGTCAGATTGAGAGGGAGGGAGGTTGCTGAAGAAGAAATGGGGGATTAGGGAATTTAGGGTTAGATTTTAGGTATATATATACCGGGTTTTTACCAGGTCGGGTCTCGGGTCGGGTCTCGGGTTTTTTATAAAACCCGGACCCGACCCGGACCCGCTTCGGGGTTTTTTTTTTCTAACCCATACCCGATCCTATTTCTAATCGGACCGGGTAAAATCCGGCTCATTAGGGTCGGGCCGGGCCGGGTACCCGCGGGTCGGGCAAAAATTGTCATCCCTACATTTGGTAAAAGCATTGTCATTTTTTTATTTCAAAATAATGTGAAAACTCTATTAAAAAAAGTGTGTTAAAATTAAATATGTATTTAGAGTAATTATGATGTAAACAAAACAATGTGTTCTGCACCATGTTTCTAAAACATTTTTTTCAAATTTGAACACACACAATTGAGTGCTTGCATTGGCTGTTTGATGTATTTGGGGCCTTAAAGCGAAAACTGATTATCTTGTTTTACATGCAAAATTACTACTAATTAATATGATCCACATAGATTTTTTTTAAAGTAAGTTTATAGACAAAAACTTTGAAAAAACTTCTTACACTATTGATGTGGAAGATTGATAATGGTAAGTAAAAAAATGATGTTAGGGGTAGACCTAGATGAAAACTAGTAAAAGTTTCCTAACTATTGTGAAAAATGTTGTGAATATATATATATATATTTCCCTTTTCTGAAAAATGCTATATTCATAATATTTTTCACAACAAATCAAAGGTGTTAAGTTTCTTCTTGTTTTCTATTTGAATCCACCACTAAAGTTATTTTTTTTCTATCAATAATTACTTATAACAACTTGTTACTTAGAATTTGTTGTAAAAGTGTGTCGATGCCTCGCGGCTGTTCGACCACCCATCGTGGGGACACTCATGCGCTACCTAGAGCGTTCAGGCTTGGGAGCTTGGAGCTTGTGGAGGGAGGTTGTACCACGGGTGTGTGACTAGAATTTAAGTCAATTATAAGGAAATTACCAAGGGTAAGTGAAGTAGCCACCACTCATTAGGTTTTTTTAAGGTGTAATTGGTCACCTGACTTTAATTGATTTAATTACCAATCCTAGGCTAAGAAAAAATGTGTTTTTCCTAATGAATGGGTAAAACATCTTGATTCTTGAGTTCGAAAGTTTAGTTACGCATGGAAAAAGTGTTAAGCACCCCACAACGCCCATATATAGACAATCCTTTATTTTGGTAAAATCATAATTTAAGGACATTGGCAGTTGAAAAATGAGCTATTGGCATTAGCTTTTAGGGTTTTAAGCAAATTGGGCTTTAAGGTTTGGATTCGAAAAGGTTGTGGTCTCAATCAATACTTCCCTAGTGCGTTTGGAATCGTTGCCAAATTTCCACGATGAAAATTTAGCAGTATTTTGCCTTATTTTCATGGTGGAAATTTGGTAGCACTTTGCCTCTGGTGCATTATAGCACACAAAACACTATTCTCACCAAGTTTTCACTGTGAGAATACTACAATGGGGATGCCCCATTTTCACGATGAAAATCCAGCAGAGTTTTGCATTTGGTGCACTATAGCTAGAAAGGGCCACTCACGTTGCCATGAGGTTCCATCATATAAAGTGCACAATCACCCATACACATGCAAGAATATATATATATATATATACACATGCATCATGCACAATGCTATCACACAGAGCCAGAAAGTAAACAGACACTGTTAACATCCTAAGGGTATGGCCAATTTAGGTACAAGAAATGTAAAACAGACATTGCCATACCCAGGGAACGCGACCCAAGTAAGGAGCAAGAAAGATAAAAGGTACAAGGAGAGGGGGAACCCTAATACATTGCTCTAGAGAAAAGGCTAAGAGAGAGGGAGAAAGAAGTAACCACTCGAGAAGGCTAGGCCTCCTAATTTATGAACATTGCCCAATGTGGGCTTGCGTCTTCTTGCTTGCATCCTTTCCTCTTTTACCTGCGCTTAGGAGGTCTCACCCTTACTCTAATTATCCATGCTCCATGCGTGTACATGCAATGATAAGAGAAACAAGCCAGCAGACAAGCAAAGAAACAAGTAGAAGGAAAGCATGCTAAAAGACAAGCTATCAAGAGGAGAGAGAGAGAGAGTTAAGCAGGGGTAAACAACATGTTATCAAACAAAAGAAGGTGTCCTAGGAGGGCAAATGTAGGTTTGGATCAGGTGTCCATAGTTACACTGGATTGGAGTATGGACGACACACAAACTCATACACAAACATGTAGGCAAGCGTGCAAAGAAGCAAAGAAAGCCAGACAAGTGACATAAAGCAAGGAAGGCAAGTTTGAGAACATCGCACGGAGTGGAGAAAGGGTATGCATAAAACAAATTGACATCACAGAGGTGTATCTCATAAGGGGTTACACCCATATAAGCCATAAAAAGGACGGATGCAACCACAGAAGCAAGTGGCCCCAAAAATCGACAAGCAGATTTCCACGGAGGGCATAAAGCATGGCAAAGCTTGGATCTAGATAGACAAACATAAAGATAAAGCGTAGAAGCAAGCAAACAAGCATAGACATGCATAAAGGAAATTATTCAAACCCTTTGATATAGGGCTAGGTGTATGGATGTAGGCCTAGACCACAAGATCTAGATCTACATCCTACCTAAAGAGCCAAAACACAAGAAAAAGGGACAATCAAGAGATAAAAAGGCTTTAGAAGCACATGGCATAGGAACCAACATGTAGACCTAGACACATGAACATGGCACAGAGCACACAAAGATATAGATTTGAACATAAGCATGGCAAAGAGCACATAAGCAAGTAGATTTAGGCATAAAAATGACAAAAAGATGGAAAGAAGTAGATCTAAGCACAAGCATGCTAAAAGGAACCTAAGCACATGGATCTAAGCACAAATACAATATTTAGGCATACCCTAGCCCAAGAAGGCTAGGCCAACATCACCAAAGCAATAAAACATGGCAAAAAATAAAGAGACATGCTAAAAAGGCTATAAAACATGCTAGGAAGCAAGATAAAGCAAAGATATACTATGGAAAGCAAATAGACATGCTAAGAACAAAGATAAAGCAAAGGGTGTAGATTGTAGCTAAAAAGCTACATCTACACCCTTTAAACCTCAAATCCAAGGTCGTAAGGCCAAGGAGAGGAAAAAGAGTGCAATAACACTACATCTTGATTGTTGATAAAAGAGAGGAATCAAAGGGTTTTTCTTTTTTATTTTATTTATTTTTTATTTTTTATTTTTTTTTATGTGTTTGGGAGAGAATTTAGAGAGGAAAAGAGAGAGAATCGGCCCAGAAAATGCTCCAAATTTCCTTTTTCTTTTTCTCTTTTCTTTATTATTATTATTATTATTATTATCTTTTATCTAAGGGGTGTCTTTATAGCAAATAGGTGACCCATCAACTTTGCCAGCCACTTAGTGGCCACTGACTTGGAATGGCCTAATGTAGGCCTTCCTGTGATTGGATTGGGTTGATCTTGGTGTCCTTGGAAAGGTATGGATGTGTAGTTTCTAGAACACTAAAGAACTTGGAAATCAAAAAATCGGATCAAAAGTTATCTCAACCATTTTAAATTTGAATTTGACCCATGAATAGTAGTTGGAAAAGGAATTCAATAATATTTGCAATGACGCTAGTCTCGACTTGTTTTGATGGTCAAATCAAAATTAGGGTTTTTGATGCCACCTTAGGTCAAACTTAGTCAAAGTCGACAAAAATCATCGAGTAGCTCGGGTTTGATGTAGAAACATGAAAAATATTGTTTTGGGATGATTTTTACAGTGACTTTCGGTCTACCTAGGGTTAACTAGGGGTATTTTGGTTAATTTGACCTGAAATAGCACATTGAGTGCTTTGATGCCTGTACAGGTTGTGAGACATCAATCTAGATGTTTCCATGATCCCATGGAAGAAAGTTAATATTTCTGAGATTTTTGGGGTCTGGCAAGCAAATCGAGGGTGGCAAAATATAGTATCTACAAAGTACTGAAAAATGTTGTGGACGTAGCATTTCTCTCTTTTTTTTTTTTTTTTTTTGTTTGTTTGTTTGTTTGTTTTTTTTTTTTTTTTTTATGATTTGATAAAAAAATATTATTTTATTTATTGGTTAATATTTAGGCATAATTAATACTATTACAATGAAAGAAACAACCCCACAGTTTTAAATTTTGGGGCCTTTTTTATACTTGGAGCCTTAGGTGACTGCATCAATTGTCTTTGGCATTAAGCCAGCACTGGGTGCTAGATACGAGTACCCATTTTTTAAGAATTTTCTAAAAAAAAGCATAAAAGTAATTTTAGTGACGAGAGAGAAATTTCCGCAATATTACAACAACACCAATGATCTCTCTCTCTCTTCTTCTCATTTCTTTACCACCATAGCCATAAACTCATATGAACAGACACCCCAAATTAATGGACATCCACATAAGCTGCAAAATACATACCCAAACACAAATACAAAATCACGAAGAGACCATCATGAACCCTAGCCTCCATATGAACACAACACGTTACTAGGGCACACACTAATCTTGAGATGTGTTCATTTTGGACAAAGAAAGACAAGGAGATGAGAGAGATAGTGAATCAGATGAAGAAAGAAGGCTCAAGAGGTAGAGAGTGTGAGACTAGGAGGAAAATATGAGTGGGCCATCACTGGTTATGGCAGTGGCAAGTGTCCATGAAAGAAATCAACCATGGGTGTG
The DNA here is from genome assembly GCA_030445155.1 of Quercus variabilis. Taxonomy (NCBI): domain Eukaryota; kingdom Viridiplantae; phylum Streptophyta; class Magnoliopsida; order Fagales; family Fagaceae; genus Quercus; species Quercus variabilis. The sequence goes on along the minus strand of CP129445.1, from coordinate 44,474,893 downwards.
GTAGAAATCACAAAAGAGTTTAGATCAGAGAGAGAGAGATAGGGAGTGAGAGAAATCGTGAGAGAGCCACCACCAGTAGTGGCTAATGGTGGACACTACATCAGCCATGAAGGGCCAATAATGGGACTTTGTGTCTTAGGGTTTTAGATGAGAGAGAGAGAGAGAGAGAGAGAGAGAATAGATGATTTGAGTTTGTGCAAGTAAGTGGGATGTGTAGGTGTTCAAAACATTTACAATTATGCCATTGAATCTTGTGTTTTTTATTTTTGAAAATGTTAACCAACGCCTTTAGGGTATTGGTTTAGGATCTATTTTTAGAAATATTATATGAGAAAGTGATAAAGTAATTAATTTTGTTGACAACTTTTTATATTTCCTATGAAAGTGGTGCCAAACTTTTCTAATATGGTTTATTAACAATTGTCCTAAAGGCACTCATTTACATGACCCATTTTTTAAAGTGTTTTCATAATACATGTTTTAATTTCTCAAAATTAAAAAACCATATTCTAAATACTCTATTCAAAATTTTCTTACCAAACACATCATTTAAAAATGAAACACATGTGCTTGAGGATTTAAATCCTTGAAAATTGTTTTCAAATAATGTTACCAAATGGGACTTGATTTCACATTTCCAACTTTCATTAGACTTGAACTCTTGGTGCGATGGTCACTCAACAAGTATAATTGTTTGTGGGGTGCGAAAAGCAAGGGTCAAGGTTCAAGTTTCTAGGAGGCAGCTTCACACACATATACACTTAAATTAGGCTAGAGTAGAATTTCTATCTTGTATCAAAAAACCTTCATTAGAATTTAATTAACCCTTATTTAATTTTTATAGTTTAATTTATTTTATTGATAAATAACATGTGTTTTTGGTGGAAAGGCATAAAGTTAATTGAACTACTTTGTTTCACTGTGAAAACTCAATTAATATATCTATTAACTTTATGTAGTAAATGAGTTAAGTTCAAGTTTACATCTATTTGTGTCAACTATTATATGAGTCATCCTAAAATTGGTCTTCATATATATATATATATATATATTATATTAAAATAATTGAGTCCAAATTAGTTTAATTGTTGTTTAATTTAGCACTATGTGCCCAATTTTGGTGCCGAGTAACCTATTTATAATAGTTAGCACGAAAGCCGCGATAACCATCTCGCTCATCTAGGTAATACCACCTCAGGATACTATTGTTGGAGGTTTCTTGGGGTAAACATGGGTTACGAGTAATACATATATATATATATATATATAAGTTCATAAATGTAGGATTCCATATAAAATTTATATTAGATTATAGAAGCTTATAATTTATCAAATTATTATTTGTAATTTAATGATAATATAAATATGTCATTTCATAGTAAAGAAATATATAATATATTAAAATAAAAGTTAATTTAATAAATAATTCAAATTAATTTCTAACTATACTTTAATTTCGTGCTAAGTATAATGCCAATTAGTCTTTTCATACTTTAATTTTGTGGCAAACTTCCCTACAATTTCAAATTACTTCAAGTCCATTTGACACTACTTATGATCTATTACAATTAAGCTCATTTAAAATTACTTCTGAGATTCTTTAAAATGTCTTCAAATTTCTTAGCAAAACCTATCACCATGGATTCAGACTTCATCGATAGGATTCAAAGAATAAACTTGACGGAGGATGAGGGAGAAGCCACTACAAGAAAATGTATTTTTAGTGACGAAAATTTTCGTCACTAAAAATCCAGTTTTTCATCACTAAGAACCTTTAGTGACGAAATTGGACTTTTAGTGACGAAATTCGTTTCGTCGCTGTAGCCCCGTCACTAAAAGTCCTGGCGACTTTTAGCGACGAAAAATTTCGTCACTAAAAGTCCAATTTGGTAATAAAAAAAAAAAACTTTTAGCGACGAAAACGTTTCGTCGCTAAATGTTTTCCACGCTAAAAACAGTGTTTAGTGACGAAAATATTTCGTCACTAAAACCATTTCAGTTTATTAAATCATATTTAGTGACGAAAAATTTCGTCACTAAAACTATTTTCGGGTACATATAGTGACGAAAATATTCGTCACTAAAACTATTTTTAAAAAAATCCATGCACATATAGTGATGAAAATGTTCGTCACTAAAACCATTTCTTATAAAATTCCACTATATTTAGTGACGAAATAATTCGTCACTAAAACAATTTTTTGTTGCCATATTTGTGACGAAAAAATTCGTCACTAAAACATATTTTCTGTTTTTATTATTTTCATGACGTTGATACTAACCTGTAACCTATCATTACATTATTCAAACCTCAAATTTGATTAACACAATTATTTCAACAACACATTTATAAAAAATCGATCCATACATTTCACAAGTTAAAATTAAAACAAGTATCAAATTCAAACTCCTTCCATACAATAATTGTTTGCAACACATACAATAACTTAAAATGTTTTATAACAATACAAGAAATGTAGCATAATATAATTAAAACCCCCTAGAGCCAAAAGATGTCCTCATATGTCTTCAAACAATGCCAAAAGTAATCCCCTAAAGCCACCAATAAGAAATCTGCACAAATATAAAAATACTATTACATTAAAATCGTAAAGTAAAAACATTAACTATGTTATAAAAAAATTTCTAACAATTAGTTTCAAATGATACATAAAAAATGAAGTGTTACCTATAAGTGATTTAACTTGAAGATGAACCACCCCCATAGTTAAAACCGTCATCATAACCCTTGCTCCTCAAAAAATTAAGAATATTCTTTTGGATCTCATCTTGCTTAGCTCGTGCCTCTTGCTCCTTAGCTCGCTCCTCTTCGTCCCTAACTCTTGCCTCTTTGAGCTCAAGTATCTCATTTTCTAACCGATGAATATACTCTACCGAGGCACTAGATGAGGCAGTGGTTACTAGAGAAGAAGAAGGTCTCATGCCAAGTCCTTTTACAATACCAGATTTTTTCTTAAAAACCAAGTTTGAGATTTCCTCTTGTGTAAGGGGAATTGCATTAGGATCTTGACAATGATCCTCTTGCACTTTGAGAATAGTTTCCTACCATTTGAGAGAGGAAAAAAAAAAAAAAAAACAACAACAATCACAACATTAATACTACATATGTAATAACTTTACAAACATGATAACAATGGAATAATAGGGATGGAATGATACACATACATATGTCGCTTCATCGTCATGGTGTATCCACTTATTTGTGTTTGGATTAAAATGAACATCTTTGTAGACTTTTGCCAATTCAGGAACTTGACCGCCATTATTATTTGTCTAATTAATTAACATTCGAGTGTTAGTTATTTATAGTTAATTAATCACATGTAATATACTAAGATTTAAGAAAATGAAAAAACACGCACCTCCTCATCAACCCTAACAGCAAGTGCCTTTGTCTCGCATCTATGTTTGTCTGAAGTTTTGCTTCTATTTTCAGAATTAATTCTTGATTTTTCCTAATAAAGAACATTCAAGATATTTATTAAATCATTAATAAAACAATATAAATTTACTTCATCATTTGACAACATAATATAGTAAATATTGGATAATAATAATATACGCATAAATAATTTACCAGCCAATCCTTATTGGTCCATCTCCCTTCAATAAGTTCAGTCCATTGCTCAAGTGTGACATTCTTTGGCGGGTGGATTTTTGCATAGTCTTCATCATGAGATTGTACAAGCTTCTTATAAGTTTGATACAACTTGTTAGAGCCACTACTCAATAATCTTCCACATTTTGTATTTACTGTTTTCGTTACTAAGTTGGAATCTCCTTCAAGCTCAAACTGATCCTGTAAAATAAAGTATATATGTATTATAAAAATATTATTATATGAATTAATATACTTAGTGAAAACAAAGACAAGTTAAACATTATTAATATAAATTTACCACAATATTTTGAAGCACCACATCTCTAGTAGCAGCATCAACACTTTTCCAATTTTTTACGTTGTAACTGAACAAATTACTTCGCACTTGTACCCCAATTTGATTGACAAGCTTGCACGCATTCTTCCCAATAGGAGCATCATACTTTACAGCTATACGTACTGGTAGTTTACCACTTTTTTCAACAAGTGCCCGTACTGCTATACCACGTGTTGTTCCACGGGTATTTCTGCTAGCAGATCCTATTTAAAAATTATCAATGTTATAAAATTATACATTCTATGTACATTAAGTATAATCTCAATAGTAAAGACAAGGTGCAGTTGCAATTAAGTATGTTCTATGTAATTACTAGTCATGCTAGTTAATGCGTCGGTAGCCTCTGCACTTGAAAAACTTTGGGCAAGAGGATTTGCTTCAAGAGGTGTTTCTGTAGATTGAACCGTAGATTGGACCGTAGATTGGACCACCGGGATAGATGCCTCGCCTCGCGAGCATGTAAGTCGTCCTGGTGCCATCTGTAACTAGAAACATATATATAATAGAACAACAAAGTCATTACAAATAATAGAACTAAAGTTATTATCTATTGCACCCTATGGAACATCTATTGTACCTTATGGATTAAAGAGTTAGATGACTCAACATCATTCTCATCGTCACCAATAGGTGGTACATAATCATCATCTACCACAACACTAGCTCTACTTCTTTTCCCTTTTGCACAATTGGACTGAGCAGAATCCTTTAGAGAAGTTGAGATGTGCTTCAATCCCAAAGCATCAATTATCTCTTGGTTTTGCCTCATTTTATCCAATCTTGCCATCTCATACCTCGGTATATTATGAGTGTATTTGGCCTTTTTGGGCATTTTTTGAAGCTATGTATTGACATGAAAGATAAGTACAATTGCTACTAACTTAACATTATAATCCACACTATTATCCATATCAAGCAATTTACAAGTGCAAAATTTGAATACAATTGCTACTAACTCAACACAACAAATGACCATATTAATATCCATATCAAGTTCAAGATAAGCACAAAACATCTCAATAATAATTACTACTAACTTTACATATTATAGTCCATACCATTATCCATATCAAGCAATTCACAAGTGCTAAATTTGAACACAATTGCTACTAGCTCAACACAACAAATGACCATATCAATATCCATATCAAGTTTAAGATAAGCACAAAACATTTCAATAACAATTGCTATGTAGACAAGCATAAAACTTTAAGACAATCACATAACATTTACGACAATTGTTATGAACTCTACATATCATAATCCATATCAAGATCAACATCAGGTATGTCATGCTCTTCATTTTGATTAGCGTCTCTTGAAGTTTCACCTTCAAGAATAACCTCAGTTTCAACATCACCCATATAATACTCAATAATATTGTCTTCAACATTGATAGGGACAATATCAACAATTGCTTCTTGTTGGAATGCGTCACTATCTTCTGTATTATCATTGGATTCTCCGCCCCTGACTTCTGGGACATCAAACACTCCCCTATGTTGGATGCATTGCACAATTTTTCAAGGGTCACGTGATTTCGTATCTTGAAGGTAGAAAACTTGTTTCACTTGACTAGGAAGTATAAAAGGGTCATTTTGATACCATCGACTTGTAACATCAATGCTCGTGCAGTGTGCATCAGTTCTTATCGTTCTCCTTCGACCATTGGTACTACTATTATACCATTCACACTGGAACAAAACAACTTTATAGCAAAACATATACTCTAATTCCCAAATTTTGCACACATGACCATAGAAGTCATGCATTTCTCCTTCATGGTCCCCTTCGGTACATACACCACTGTTTTGGGTTACACGACGATTGTCTAGATCCCTTGTATGGAACTTTACACCATTAACCATACAAACAGTGTACTCCTTCACATATGGCTTAGGACCATTTGCTAATGACCATAACTGTTTAATAGCTTCTGATGACTCATTAACTTTCAATCTATTCATCTATAATGACATACAACAAATGATATCCTATTAGTAATAAGCAATGACGAATAAATTTAAATGTTTAAATTTATTAGTGTGATTAAATTTCAAATGTCTTACACGTTCTCTAAACCACTTGAGAAACTCTTGTCGTTGGATTTGAGTTATGGCTTCTCCAATAGGATTATGCAATGTGTTTTTGTGTTCGCTGTTAAAAATAAAATGATTTATTTTCAGCTAAGCAATGCAAATAATATTCAAAACTTGATTAAACAATATATGCATATGAAATCACATACTTTAAATAAGGCTCTAGCTCAGAACTATTATACAGCAAGTACCAATGAGCAGTATCAAGCAATGCACAAGACAAGTCGCCATCATTCCACCTACCACCTGTAGGTCGGGCAGTTTGTGAAAAAACTATCAATTCTTCGCTAGATTCACCAAAATCTTCATTTCTTTCTCTTCGGCTATGCACAATTTCAATCCCATCAATATACAAAGACCAATTGTTAATACATTCTTTAAGAATGTAAGCCTCTACAATCGAACCTTCTGGTCGAGCTCGGTTGGAAACGTATCTTTTCAATTTTCCAAGGTACCTACAAGGATAAAATACACATAGAATGTGATTTTATACCATGTGGAAAAAATGCAATTGATGAATGCATCAAAAGATCTAGTTACCTTTTAATTGGATACATCCACCGATATTGTACCGGCCCTTCTAGAATTGCTTCTCGAGGCAAGTGAACAGGAAGATGGACCATAACATCAAAGAATGCTGGAGGAAAGAATCTCTCAAGCTTGCATAGTATAAGAACTATACGTTCTTCTAGTTTCTCCAATTCACTTCGCTTTAAGGTCCTTGAGCATAAGTCTTGAAAGAAGTTACCTAACTCAAACAATACAATACTAATGTCTTTATCTGCAAACCCTCGCAATCCAATTGGAAGAATTCGTTGTAGTAGCACATGACAGTTGTGACTTTTCAAACCAGATAATCTACCATTTTTTGCATTCACTGACCTTGATATGTTGGCTGCATAGCCATCTGGATACTTGACTGATTTCAAAAAGTCATAAAAACCATCCCTTTCATTAGGACTTAATGAAAAGAAAGCTCGAGGCTTGGCATATGATCCATCAGGACGTTGTTTCAAATGCAACGTGTGCCTGAAGTTCATATTTTGCAAGTCTATCCGAGCCTTGTCAGTGTCCTTGTTTTTCCCCTCAATGCCCAACAAAGTACCATAAGTACTCTCACTAATGTTCTTCTTCACATGCATGACATCAATGTTGTGCTTAAGCTTCTTATTTTTCCAATATGGAAGCTTATACAAAATACTTGCCTTTGACCAATTTGGCTCCCCAATAAGTTGTTTCTTCTTGTTACTTGAATGCTTTCCTAAAATTATATTTGGCATTCTATCTAGCTGCTCTTGTATCTTTTCCACTTGTAACTCTAAGGATCTCTTCCGCTTCTCTGGTAAACCATTATGCAACCGACTATGTCTCCAACGATGTTTCATAGGTAAATAAGCTCGATGGTTAATGAATCCAATTTTACTTTCCAAAGCTTCTAAATATGGTTGATCATTGCAAGTGTAACAAGAATGATAACCCTTTGTCCTCCACCCGGACACGTTACCAAATCCAGGATAGTCATGTATTGTCCACAACAAAGTTGCATGCATCTGAAAATGCTCTTTACTATAAGCATCATAAGTTTCTACACCTTCTTCCCACAACTCCTTCAACTCATCAACCAATGGTTTCAAATAAATATCAATTTTAATCCCCGGTTGATGGGGACCGGGAATAAGCAAGGACAACATAAAATATGGCTCCTTCATAACCAACCAAGGCAGTAGATTATAGGGGATAAGTATGACAGGCCACATACTATAGTTGTTGTTCATATTCCCAAAAGGATTAAATCCATCTGTAGCCAACCCCAACCTTACATTGCGAGGTTCAAGAGCAAAATCAGGATGTTGCAAATCAAACTCCTTCCACTCTTCACTATCAGCCGGATGTCTCATTATCCTATCATCCACACGTTTGTCTATATACCATCTCATGTCCTTAGCTCTTTGGCTTGACATGTACAATCTCCTTAGTCTCGGTGTCAATGGGAAGTAACGCAATACCTTGTGAGGAATCTTCTTACCTTGAGTACGTGTATCTTTGTACCTAGGCACCTCACACACCAGACATTTATCAAGATTTTCATTTTCCTTCCAAAATAATGCACAATCATTTTTGCATGCATCTATATGCTCATATGACATGCCCAAGTCACGTAATATCTTCTTTGCTTCATAAGTTAACCTTAGAACCAAGTTACCTTTCGGTAAAACTTTTGTCAGCAATTCTAGCATCATATCAAGTCCCTTATTACTCAAGTTTGTCATTACCTTTACATTCAACATCTCAATAACAAACTTCAAGATACTATAATCAGTGCAACCCGGATACAACTCACGCTTTGCATCTTCCTCAAGTTTGTCAAAATGATGTACCTCCTCATCTTCAGTTGCATTTCTTGGTTCCCCTCTAATTCGGTCATCTACCAAGGCATCGATATCATTCATATGATCACCATCTGACATTTCATTATCATGAATATTCTCGTTCAATACATGAGCTTCTCCATGATGATACCAATTAATGTAGGATTGCATAATTCCACGATGAAGCAAATGTATACGCACAGTTTGAGGAGATTGTCGATAGCAATTCACACAATGAATACACGGGCATGGAATATTACCACTCAAGTCTAAAACCGCTCTTGCAGAATCAATAAATGCATTGACCCCTTCAATATATGGATGACTTAATCTGCCATCGGGTGTCTTACCTATTGTCATCCAACTTTTATCCATGTTTGACTACAATGATAAGACGAATCCTACTTTAGTAAAATAAGAACAACGCATACATAATGTATTATAACATCTAAGTTTATAAGCTACTTAGATAAAGTTCTATCACATTCATGAATGTACAAGTCTATATTAATACTTAAATAAGTATACATTGCATATACAAATATACACTCCCAATATATATTTAAACCACCTTATAACACCATGTAAGCCACCCGCTTGTTCCAACACAACAACCCACCACAAAACCGGTCACAAACATCACAAGTATAAAGTGTTTATAAGTATTGAAATCGAATAAAGTAATATTCATCACATCTAATTAATAAGTTTCATTCACATTTGTAAGAAACTAAAAACACTTCCAATATAAATGTAAACCACCTTATAACACCGTGCAAGCCACCCGCTTGCTCCAATACAACAACCCACCACAAAACCAATCACAAACATCCCAAGTATAGAGTGTTTATAAGTATTGAAATCGAATAAAATAATATTCATCACATCTAATCAACAATACTCATTCACATTGGCAAGAATTGAAAAACATTCCCAATATGTATTTAAACCACCTTATAACACCATGCAAGCCACCCGCTTGCTCTAACACAACAACCCACCACAAAACCAATCACAAACATCACAAGTATAAAGTGTTTATAAGTATTGAAATCGAATAAAGTAATATTCATCACATCTAATCAACAATACTCATTCATATTTGCCAGAAACTAAAAACACTTCCAATATAAATGTAAACCACCTTATAACACCATGCAAGCCACCCGCTTGCTCCAATACAACAACCCACCACAAAACCAATCGCAAACATCGCAAGTATAGAGTGTTTATAAGTATTGAAATCGAATAAAGTAATATTCATCACATCTAATCAACAATACTCATTCACATTTGCAAGAATTGAAAAACACTCCCAATATGTATTTAAACCACCTTATAACACCATGCAAGCCACCCGCTTGCTCCAACACAACAACCCACCACAAAACCAATCACAAACATCACAAGTATAAAGTGTTTATAAGTATTGAAATCGAATAAAGTAATATTCATCACATCTAATCAACAATACTCATTCACATTTGCAAGAATTGAAAAACATTCCCAATATGTATTTAAACCACCTTATAACACCATGCAAGCCGCCTGCTTGCTCCAACATAACATACCACCACAAATCCAATTTCTAACATCACAAGTATAGAGTTTAATAAGGTTTTCAACTAAAATTTACTTACTTTGCTCAAGCTAAGCTTACAACTTTCAGAAAAAATCCAAAGTTATTGTAAACAATATGTATTTAGCCTGTAAAAGAAAAGTAAAATTTATAAGTACTTAGGGCATATAACTATTTATTTTCATTATGTAATAATAACACTACATTGTTTTATCCTCAATGTTCAAAATAACATGAATTTCTAAACTCAAAATACTGTACATTGAAAAATGTACTCAAAAAACTAGAGTTACAGTATCCACAACTTGGCATTGCAACAAAATACTATAACTATTGAGTTTCTGACATAATAGTACAATTTTGCCATTACCAAACCAATTAATAACATTGCTCAAGGACTGTAGCACACCATTCACACCACAATTACTTAAGGGGGAAAGCAAATAAGAAATTAAATGCAACTAATTGTGATTCAATAACTTATTTGTTCTTCACTATAGAAGACCAAACTTTTATCATGCAATCCAATGAACTAGAGAACAAATACTTATCCAATGAAGTAGGATATCAAAAAAGTAGGCTAGTAGGGTATTCTTAGCAATGCCTAGTAGAATGGTTAGTGTATTTTCTAGGTCTCAAATGTATCAGTCCACTCTTTCTACAATTTCATTGATTTTCTTGTTTTCTTTTACCAATTAAATAAAGACAAAAGGCCAGAGGCCAAAGATAGGGGCATGAAAAGAAATTTTCATTTATAGTCGTAGTTGTGTTAATCACACGAAAAGCTACTGTGTTTCTCTACTATCACTGTGCTTTTGGATAAAGATTAAGAGGTAGTTTATAATAAAACGAAAATTAACATACTTAAGAAGAGGTAGCTGAAATTTTTTTGCATAATCATTCAACTAAAATTGAATTCTGTCATATCATTGAAAATCTCATTCTAATCTAACATTTGTTTATAAAATAGCCAACGATTCAATGTTCCTAGACCAATATGGTATTATGTCATAATAGCATCTTAAGAATGGTAAAAGAGGAAAAAGAAAAGAATTGTAAGAGATATCAAAGGATGCAAGTCCTAAGATATTTCATTAAACACTGCCAATTTTCATGATCCCAAACCTAGTCTAGATCACCATAAGTGGTAAAGTAAAAATCACCATTCACACCACAACGGACAATTCACATGGTGAATATGACAAAACTTCCAAAACATAAAAACAAAAACAGTAAAAATTGCTTTTAATACCAATACGCCAAAGTCCGTAACAAAGCTCAGCCAAATCTCTCAGCTGCAACGCTGCTTCCTATACTCATTTTATTTGTTACCTGAAAAGTAAAAAGCCAAACATGGAAACTCATCTCACAGTTTACACACATGGAAATTAGTCCAAACCCAAAAAAACACAATAAGCACATGAACCCAATATCTTACATATTTGCACAACTATTATATATATATATTGACATAAAAACAATATTCCCGTTAATTGAATCCAAGGACCAAATACGTAAAAACAAGAAGCAACCCAATTGCAGAAAATGGATGCAGTTATAGACAAGCTCCATCAAATGTGAGAAAGAGCACAGTTAGTCAGAGTGATCAAACACAAAGGCATCAATGCACAGTACATAAACACAAAAGTCTAATAAGCACCCATTTTTGCAAACTCTATAGTTGCATCAACGTCAGACCCCAAAAGAATTATAAACACAGCACCAGCATGGTAATAGCTTTCCTAATTTTTCCCAACCAAACACACTACAGATGCATTATTTGTAATTTCTACACAGCAATACACAGTTACTTTAAATTCCAGTTTACAGCTAGAGTTGCACCAATCCCAAAACATGAATTCCTTCCCTTTCTCCAACCTACAATAGCAACCAAAGACACCACAAACACCACCAAAACAACCAAAGAACACTTTCAGAAACATACGTATACATAACCAAACCCCAATAGTCATTCAATAGAACCCCCAAAATCCAATACCCGAAAACTACCAATATCTTCCCATTTCCCAAAACCCATCAACACCCAAAAAAAAAAAAAAAAAACCCAGAATCAATTTTCCCAAACAAAGCAAAACCCATCACCCAAAACACCAAATTCATAAAAAATTCAACACAAACTCTCTAATCATCCAAACACAAAGACCCATTAATTTAGAAAAAGTAAACTACAGAAAATGATCAATAAACCTTCGTCGTTGCGAGCAGTGAAGACAATGGTCTGAATCGGCGACAAATGGGCAAAGCGTCGTGGTTCGAGGAGGCGAAGTGTCGCGGTTCGAGGAAGGTGAAGCGTCGCCGTTCGAGTGGCTTATCGGCGACGGTAGCTGCTCACAGATCGTCACCGTTCGCGAATGGCTTCGTCGACGGTTGGCTATGGCGTCGGTGACAGTTCTTGGCGACGGTTCTTGGCTTCGTCGGCGATTTGCAACGGTTCTTGGCGACGGTTCGCGACGAATGGCTTCGGCTTCGGCGACGATTCGCGATGAATGGTTTCAGTGACTGTTTGCGACGGCTCTCGGTGACGGTTTGCGACGACTTTGATATCGGCGACGATAACTGCTTATCGGCGACGCTTCCTCTTCATCGGCGACGGTAGGCTAGGTTTCTCTTTTTTTTTTTTTTGTTTGGGTTTCTGTGGGTTTTTGACTAAAAATTTGAGTGGGTGAGTGTTTTTGTTCTGCTGAGTGGGTGAGCGTAAATTTTGGTTTGGAGTATTTATAGTGGTTTGTAGCGACGAAAACATTTCGTTGCTAAAGACCACTTTTAGTGACGAAACTGAAATTTGTCACTAGAAGTGGGAAATAGCAACGAAATATCAGTTTCGTCACTAAAAGTGGTCTTTATCGACGAAATGTTTTCGTCGCTAAAAACCACTTTTAGTGAATAATTTTTGTTTCGTCACAGAAGACCCAGAATTTGTTACACTTTTAGCAACGAATTTTATTTTCATCACTAAAGAGACCATATTTTGTTCAGATTTTTAGCGACGAAATTCAACTTTCGTCACTGTAGCATACTTTTAGTGACGAATTATGATTTTGTCACTAAAAACATTTAAGTGCAAAACCATTGTTATTTTTAGTGACGAATAGTTTTCGTCACTAATTCTTTCTTATAGTGACGAAATGATTTTCGTCACTAATACTATTACAGCAATACCTACAGTGACGAAATATTTCGTCACTAAAAATTTCAACTTTTAGTGACGAAATATTTCGTCACTATAGCTTAATTAAAATTGCGCCAAAATTTCCCTCCACTGGCACCTATTTTTTAGTTTACAATAGTGACGAAATTTATTTTTCGTCGCTAAATGTAATAATTTTTTTCACTTTTAGTGATGAAATATGAATTTCGTCACTAAAGCTGTATTTTTAGCGACAAAAAATATTTCCTCACTAATTTTCGTCGCTAAAAATACATTTTGTTGTAGTGAGCTGTCACAGTTGGGAAGTCTCAGTGGGGAAAAACCTTGAGGAATGCTCCTTGAGCTTGCTTGGGCGTTTTCTCACAACCTTGCCCTACAATTAGAGAGCTACCAAGAGTTTGTTAAGGTAAGTATGGAAACTCAGCTCCAACCTAAATATTGTTACGTGGGAGAGGGATTGTTTTAGTTTGAATTCACAATGGAAAGCCAGTTGTTGTGGGTTATGAACAACGGACCTTGGAGTTTTGATGGCCACATACTAGTCCTTCGAAGATGGGAGATGGGCATAAAGGTGAAGTCGGTTACCTTTCTATCCCTTCCATTATGGGTGCAAGTTTGGGGTTTACCCTTCAATCTTCTTTCTGAAGAGGTTGGTAGGGAAACAGGGAACGGGTTAGGGCGAGTGGTCCAGGTCGACACCAAGGCCTTCACATCTGATCAGGCCTATTTCATTAGAGTTAAGGTAGAGATTCCCCTTTATAAACCTATTCACCGAGGAGGTTTTGTCTTGAACCCCGAAGGGGATAAAATTTGGACTGGCTATAAGTATGAAAGGCTAGTCGACCTCTACTTCCAGTGTGGCAAGTTCGGTCACGAGGCAAAAGAGTGTTCCACACTAAAGGACCCACACTAGAAAGAAACACCTTACGGGGAGTGGCTTAAGGTAGGTTTCCGGCAAAAGGATGATATTGGGATATCGGGAGGAAGTTTCAAGTAAAGGAGGAGATCTAGCCCACCAAGGTTGGAAACAACTTCGACAATACTAGGGGTCCGCCACAAACAACCCACAACACTACTTCACATCAGACAGGTGATATTAATGGAAACCATACCAACCTTGGTAACGGAAAGATATGCACGGATTCCATGGAAGTCAATTTCACAGAGTTATCAATACGCACTGAATTAGAAGAAAATATTTCGAGATTTGCCTCATCAAAGAAGATAACGACCAACCCCATAATAAATGCTACCCATGAGAGACTAGAAAAATAGGTGCTCTCAAAAAAGAGATTTTTGGGTGCTTTTTCAAGACACCTCTCTTTTTGGGTAAGTGTTGTGGAGTCGACACTTATTTTTTATACTAAAAAAAAAAAAATTAAATACAACTTTACATGACTGAATTTTTCCATTCTCATTGATTAAGTAAAAATACAAACTTAATAAATTGAGTATTACATGGCTTTGGGTCCTAGTTACAAACTACCAAAGAATTACATGACTTTTTGTCCTAATTACAATCTACCAAAAAAAAAAAAAAAACAAAAAAAACAAAAATAAAGCCTAGGTCTATCTATCCAAAGACACTGAATTCGGAGGCTAGGTTACGAAATAGGAAGGTGTTAGGCACCCAATCCGCCCAGACATAGTCTGAACTTCTAGACTCCCATGACCAATGCACCCCTTTATGTAAGATTTGAATGATATGTTGCATACATGAAACACTTAACTAAACTAAGTCGCATACATCTATTTTATGAATGTGTCCTCTTCTTTGTTAAAAATTTAGATCTATTGTTAAAAAAAAATTGATTTGATTAAAAAAAAATCAAATATGTTTTGGTATAAAAAAATTAGCTGTGGCAAAGAAAAATAAATCAGATCTGTTTTGTTAAAAAAGGTTTTTTTGTTTAAAAAATATCAGATCTATTTTGGAACCAAAAAAAAAAAAGTTTTTTTAGTTTATATGAAAAAAACCAGATCTATTTTGTAATAAAAAATCTAGATTTGTAGAAAGCTTTTAAAAAATCAGGACTATTTTGTTATGTGAAATAAAAATAAAAATCTTTTTTTTTTCTTTTTAAGAAGAGAACTACATTCATGAAATAAAACTATGCTACTTGTATCAAACAAAACAAACACTTGTATCAAACATAACAAACATGACATTACTACTCAGGACTTTCTTTTTTATTTCAAAGTCTGCTTTGTTTAAAAAATTTAGATCTATATCTTAAAGAAGATATAATTCAGTTTTTAAATAAAAAAAAAATTCAGATTTGCATCTAAGGAAGATACAAATTTATTTTTTATTTTAAAAATTCAGATCTATATCTAAAGAAGATACAAATCAGTTTTTATTTTGAAAAATTCAAATTTGCATCTAAGGAAGATACAAATAAGTTTATATATATAAATCATATTTGCATCTAAGGAAGATGCAAATTAGTTTTTGTATTAGAAAAAACTCAGATCTGCATCTGAGGAAGACACAAATTAGTTATTATGTTAGAAAAATTTTAGATCTGCATCTAAGGAAGATGCAAATCTATTTTTGTACTAGAAAAAATTCAGATCTGCATCTAAGGAAGATACAGATCTATTGTTATGTTAGCAAAAATTCAGATCTGCATCTAAGGAAGGTATAAATCTGTTGTTTTTTTTTTTTTTTTTTTTTTTTGTTTTGAAAATGATTTTTTAATGAGTAGATTTTTGAAATTCAAAAGATAAACCATAACAAGAAAAGAATTAAGAACATGTTTTCAAGGAAAAATTTAACAATAGATGGCATCCACGTCAGAAAAAAAAAAAATCATAAATCTATTCATGCATCACCAATCAAAATTAATGAAGAAGATTAAAGAAAGAAAAGAAAAGAAATTCACTACCTCTTGCATGCGTGCTCTTCGTTGTGAATGGATATTTTAGGATTTAAAGAAATATATTCAATTATTTTTGAAGTATAAAATATTTTGCTTACAATAAAGAAATTCCCAAGGCAAGAGCCTTAAAAATGTCTTTAACGTAAGAGGAAAAGAAAAGAATGAGAAAGAGGGAAAATCTCAGAGCCTGAAAAAGTGTTTCCAATTTTGAGATACAGCCTTTATTTATAGAGGTTCGAAGGCTTGAAAAAATAGCTAAATGATTAGAATATGAACTGGAACATGTCCTTATCTCTAAAAAATCGAAAAGGATGAGTTTTATCTTGATCTAAGTGCCCTTAGGCCGAGGCCTGAATTTGTGCCAATTGGCACTTTGAAAGTGTCAATCAACACTCCAAAAGTGTTGAATGGTGCTTTTGGGTGTCAGTCTCTTGTTTGAATTTTGGTCCGTTTTGGACTCCTTTTTTGAGTCAGGATTTATACTTAGACTCGTTTTTAATCCATATTATAAAAAATAAACTCGATTTTGGATAATTTAGACATTTTCAGCAACAATTATCTTGTAGATAAATACTCCAAAAAGTCTTGTAGAATTAATTTAAATTAATAATGCATGGTTGATTCTACTTAGACACAATGCATGCTAACCATGCAAACTTGATCATGAGATATCTTTGATTCAACAGTCCGATTTGGAAACCCAACATACTGTCGCGATCGTTAGAATCTCAAGATCATTTTTATGATATGCAATAAATAAATTAATGCATGTAAAGCAATCATGAATTTTGCGTACAAGAATTGTCACTCTAATCATCTTCCTTGATTAAATCATGGGTGCAAAATTGAGTGTCTACACTACCCAATATGAAATTGAGAGGATTGTGGGATTGAAACCTAGAAGAAAACCTTGTCAGCATCCCAGCAGACTACGTAAGTGAAGAACATGCATCACATACACTAGGGGGACAGTGACGTGAGGAGGCATATGACTCACTTAAAAATAAAAACCAAGAGCGAATGAGAAAGGAGCTAAATGGACAAGAGTGGAACGCATGTCCAACACACACACCACGGATACTCCTAAGTTTTCCATCAACGTAGGAACTAAGAGGGGTCTTGTTGAGTATGGAATAAAGACTGAAGATAGTAATCAACTGGCCAACAAGAGAAGCAGAACCTTAATAGCTATTTACACAGTACCTATTATAATAGAACCTTATTCAATGGTGGAGGTTGTAGATCAACCCTACCAATCTCAATCAGTATCTTAAGTTGGAACTATTGGGGGCTTGGGAATCAACACGCAATTGATGTTCTTTCCCACATTGTGAGGAAAAAAGCTCCCAAGATTTTGTTTCTAATGAAGACAAAACAATCAACGGACAAGATGCAGCGGATACAAGCTGATTTACCATACCACTGCATGTTTGTTGTACCTAGTGCTTGCCAAAGTGGTGGACTAGCATTACTGTGAAAGGAAGAACTAGTCCTGTGTGAAGGAAGAGCGTTCAAACCTACTCACCACATCATATAGATGCCCTCATTCTTAATGGTATCCATCCCACATGGAGGTTGATAGGGTTTTATGGGTGGCCAGAGGAGCACAAAAACATGAATCATGGGGTCTCCTTAAACACCTCCACTCGAGTTTTTCTGTCCCTTGGCTATGTTGTGGGGATTTTAATGAAATACTACACTCAGGGCAGAAACAAAGAGGTTTACCAAAGCCTATTTAGCCAATGCAAGAGTTCCGCACTGCCCTGTTAATTTGTGGGCTTGTAGATTTAGGATTCCAAGGGAATATATACACATGGAACAATGGTCTCCTCAGATACGCATTTGTGTAGGAATAACTAGACAGGGCATGCACATCAGTTGAATGGAGAGAGCTATTTCCTCATGCCAAAGTGCCTCACATCCAAGCCTCCTATTTCAATCACGTACCGGTTCTTATCAAGATAACAAGACCAGACCAACTAGGAAGAAGTAAAAAAGTACCTAAGAGCTTCAAAGAGAGATGGGTTTCTCTTGTTGATTGTGAGAACGTTGTCCATCAAGCATGGGTGAGTGAGACAAGCACTAGGAGCCCAATGTTTCGGCTTTTCGAAAAAAATTAAAAGGTGTCAGCTAGCTTTGGTGGAGTGGAGCCGTACTACCTTTGGTAACCTCAAAATTGAATTACATGAGTAGCAAACGATCTTGGAGGAACTATCACTACTGAATGACCTCAAGCAACTCCTAACAATCAAGGCCATTAAAAAGAACATCAATTCACTACTTCCCTGAGATGAGCTCTTCCAGCAGCAGAGGTCAAAGTCCATTTGACAAGCACCACCGTAAGTACCATATATTTGGATTAGAAGATCAAAATGGTGACTGGTGTACTTTGTGAGAATCGAATAGCCCAAGTGGCTAAGCAGTTCTTCTAGGAATTATTTACCTCGACCAATCATGTGAATATGGAGACAGTCTTGGACTTAGTGGAACATATGATCACCCAATAATGAATGAGTCCCTACTCTAGCCATACATACTTGAGGAAGTTAGACAAGCACTCTTCCAAATGCATCCCTCCAAGTCTCTTGGACCTAATGGTGTGTTCCCTTTCTTTTTGCAAAAATTCAGGCATATTGTTAGGAATGATGTTATTGAAGCAGTTATTTCAGTGTTACATTCTGGTCACATGTTGCATAAAATGAGTTACACTCATATTGTGCTTATCCCAAAGAAACATGACATCAAGTAGTTGTCAGGCTACAGACCCATAAGCCTTGGAAATGATGTATCTAGAGTTCTCTCTAAAGTTTTAGCTAACCGTTTGAAGCTTGTGCTGCCTAAGGTGATATCTAATGCTTAGAGCGCTTTTGTGCTTGAATGGCTGATTACAGAAAATAGTAGACTTGTCTTTGTTTGGTTTTTGACTAGATGCTTCCTCATAGGTGGATAGGATTTCAATACCTTCCCAAACTCCTCTAAATTTGCCTAGGATAAAAAAAAAAAAAGGACTATTGAATGTTCAAAATGTGTGTAAAACACCCTTGAATGTTTAGACCCCCAAATTACAAATTACCAATTCAAGCTTATTAACAAACAATGTACATGCGGAAAATGTAAATAAGCTAAATTAGAATTGATAACATGATCTAAACCAAATAAAATCACATCCACAACAAAAATTAAATGGCAAAGATTAAGAGAAGAGAGATGAAAATATGAAGACAACACAGCGATGTGTTATCAAAAGAGGAAATCAATCCTCGACATAAATCCTCTTCACCTCAATAATCCACTAAAGAATGAAGTTGGGATACATGAATAGTAGAAGACCTTCCAAGCCTAATATACCTAGTGTACCTAAGCGTTCCAAGCTTCTTACTCTAATGAGGTTACGTCGAACCTTTGTCTTCTTTAGCTTACCGGATTCTGCTATAGCCCATAGCATCAACCAATATCCATTGGTTCATTCCTTACTACTTCCTAAGTACCAAAATGCCTTTTCACAGATGTGGGTAAGGTGAGACAAGGATTTGGCTAAGTGTACCTCTCAAGGATGTAACAATGGAGAGGGTAAGAGTAGAGGAATTTAAAGAACAAAGATGAAGATTGTCGATAAGTCAATCTTGTTTTTCTCCAGGGTTTCTCTCTCAAAATTCTCTCTAGAAGCTCTATACATTTTATGGGTATAAGGGGTATTTATACTGGAGTGAGAACGAAATGCGAAGAGTTAGTTTTTCCAAAACAGAGTGGACTAGTGACTTGGCCTCACAACTTGACTGAGTTGCGATTTCAAGCCACGAACTAATTGAATGGCTAGTCTGGACTTTTTGTCTTGTAGTGCTCCAGCTGGCATGACTGTTCAGCTCCTTCGCATGCTCCACATGTGTGCCACTTTCTGTGACTTACAAGCCGTGAGATCCAATCGTGAGCCACTTGCTAAGTGCACAAACTTTCGCTTTTCTTCACACTATTTTACACACTACCCTTACATGATTCCCACCTAAAAATAGGGTTTCTAAATGCTGAAATACAAGCAAATTTGGCACGGAATAAAGCAAATAAGATGGTTGATTAAATTCAACCTTACAATCTTCCCTTTTGGTTATTCTGTGACAAAACCCTAAAACAAACTCTAGACTTAACATGTGAGTTGGAAACAGTTGAACAAAACTCATTCACACCTAACTCTAAAATTTGTATAGTTCTTGACCCATAAGAACAAGTATCTCTTGAAAAACAACAACACAATATGATCATTGTATGCAGAAAACTTGTAATCCATATGGAGCAAGCATAATGCAATCAAGCAAAATGGAATTAAGCAATAGACCATAACTTGACCAAAAACAAACAATCATTATAAATAGTGACTACAATGCTCATTCACACAAGGAATGAACATCCAGACATGCAAGCTAATAAGCTCAATTGCAAAGTATCATTTGCATGTCCAACACTCTACCAATGCAACAGCGCAAGGAAATTGCATTAAGGATAAATATCCAACAAGGGCACAAGAGTGACATACATAAAGAAAATGCAAACATTTAACAACAAATACTAGGCTACAAAGCATGGGTACAAAACAACACAATATAAACTTATAATTGTTAAACCATAATAACACAAGTTTTAAATCCTAATCACATAAACCAACCATGAGTTTAAAAACAAGAAATTAACCAAGGTGTTTAACAAAGTATGTAGCAAACCCATAATTAAGACATTATCCTAAACATAATACCAACTCGACCACATAACATTAAAACACATAAATAACATAAGCATAAATTAAATGCGTGCATAGCGCATCTTTTCTCCATGGGGCCGTAGAAACATCTAGATTGGCATAGCGCAACTCGTTTGGGCATCGGAGCACTCCAAGTGCCATTTTAGGTTGTACATTTTTAGACCCCTTAAAACACAACTAGATTAACCTAATCAATTAAGAAAGTTCAAATAGCGTATAAAACACTATGAACGTTTAATGTCAAACAACATATGTGTAGAAAATGAACATAAGCTAATAACAGAATTGATAAAAAATCTAAACCAACTAAAATCACATCCACAACTGAAATTAAATGGTAAAGATTAAGGGAAGAGAGATGCAAACACAAGGACAACAAAACGATGTGTTATCGAAGAGGAAATTGAAGCCTTCGGCATAAACCTCTTCGCAGCTCTCCAAGCGGTCAATAATCCACTAGAAAATGTAGTTGGGATACATGAACAGTAATAGACCCTCCAAGCCTAATCTACCCAGTGTACCTAAGCCTTCCAAGCTTCTTGCTCCAATAAGGTTATGCTAAAACTGTCTTTTCTAGCTTACTGGATTCCGCTATAGCTTGTAACATCTACCAATAACCATTGGTCCATTCCTAACTACTTCCCAAAGCACCTAAAAGCCTTCTCACTGTAGGTATGGTGAGAAAAGGATTTGGCCAAGAACCTCTCAAGGATGTAATAATGGAGAGGGTGTGAGTAGAGGAATTTGAAGAGTCTCTATGTAAAGATTGTGGATGAGTCAATCTTGTTTTTCTCTAGGGTTTTTCTCTTAAAATTCTCTCTAGAAGATCTTTACATTTTTTGGGTATAAGGGATATTTATACTAGGGTGAGAAAGGAATGCGAAGAGTTAGTTTTTCCAAAACAGAGCTGGTTGTATGAACACAAATATATCATATCAATGTAAAGAGAAGAAAATAAAGAACACAAAGATATGATGACCTAGGAAAACCAAACCAGTAAAAAACCTGGGGAGGATTTAACCTAACTATCCTCAAGGTAAATTTAATCCACCATGAAAGAATTGAAGTTTATATAATAGCAACTTAGACCACTAACATCCTATTGCTACCTCGAGTAGGAAACTTACTACCACGACCACGTGACAGCTTTGAGTCCACAGGCTACTTCTTTCTTAGATTCCCAGCAAGTGCAAGCACTCCTGCTTGTGTATCTTTAAGCTCTTGAATCTGCAACTGAATCGATCATCAAGTTCTTGACATAGTCTTGATTCTTGATAACCCTAAGTATGTGCGAAGGCAAACACCTCTAGATCTCACAAAAGATTCACACACATAACATAAAGTACAACTTCAAAACGTGGCTAGGGTTTTCCCTTTTATACTTAAGACAAAACATAAAACCCTATACGTCAAACAGGCTTGGGCTGAGTTGGAAATTCTACAAAAAAAACAATCTGCCCCACTTTTGATCGATCGAGTTTAATTATCGATCGATCGAGCCAGGTAGATTGACACAGTATATCCAATAGTAACTCGATTCCAACTTTACATAAAAACAGATACTTTGAGCAAGTCTAAATAAGACTAAAACAGTTTTGATCATGGTTTGTTAGGTCAAATTAAACAAAATGCCCCTAGTCAACCTTGGGTTGACCGAAAGTCAAAGTCGGTCAAAATCATCCCAAAATAACAATTTTGATGTTTCTGCATTAAACTCAAGCTACTCAGTAATTTTCGTCAATTTTGACCATGTTTGACCTGAGGTTAACTCTCGAATGCACTAGAAACCCTAATTTTGATCTGAGTATTAGAGCAAGTTGGGACTTATGCCATTGTGAGGATTATCAAATTTCCTTTCCAACGACTATTCATAGGTCAAAATCAGAGTTTAAATGGTCGAGATATCTAGAAAATCGTGTAAAGCACATCAGCATGCTTCCCTGGGCCATAACTTTTTATCTGACCATCGGTTTTCAATTTCTTCACTTTTCTGGAAACTAGACATCCAGTGCTTTCTAGGGACACCAAGATCAGCTTAATCTGTGTCTGGGAAGATCTTCAAATACGCATCCAAAGCTAGACCAATAAAAGCTAGAACTGTTAATGTCAGCAGAGGTGGCTGGTAGCCATACAAGGTGCCCCAAAAGCTGAAGGGTCAATTTTCCTTTGTAGATACCCCCAGACCCCTCATTTTGCAAAAAAGGGAAGAAGATTTTGGGCAATTTCTAGGCATATTCTCTCACTCCTCTCTCTAATTTCTCTCCTAAACACATCCAAACACATCAAAACACATCCAAACATCATCAAACACCTTTGATTCTTCTCTTTTCTCCACAATCACAAGGTAGTGTTGTTGCACCCAACCTTCCTCTCCTTTGTTTCATAACTTGGATTTGAGGTGTAGGGGTGTGGATGCAACTTTTTATCTACAATCCACACCCTTTTATTTTTATAGCTTTTTCTACTTTTTCTTATTCAATAGTATGCTTTATTACTTTTCCTAGCATGTTCTTGCTTCCTAGCATGTCTTTATGGTTTTTGTAGCATGTTTCCTTACTTATGCCATGATTTATCGCTTTGATGTTGTTGATGTTTGTACTTAGATCCGCATGCTTTTGGGCTTCTTACCATGTTTATGCTTAGATCTACATGTCTATATGTTCTTTGTCATATTTATGCTTAGATCTATATGCCTATGTTTTCTTTGCCATGTTTTTGCTTAGATCTACATGTCTTTGCTTAGATCTATGTGCTTATGTGCTTTGTGCCATGTTCATGTGCTTAGATCTATATGTTAGTTTCTTGTGTATTGGCCCATTTTGGTGGGGTGTAGATCTAGATCCTGTGGTCTAGGCCTACATCCATACACCTAGGCCTAAATCAAAGGGTTTGGATTATTTCCTTTATGCATGCCTATGTTTGCTTGCTTGTTTCTATGCTTTATGCCTATGTTTGTCTATTTAGATCTAGGCTTTGCCATCCTTTGCGCCCTCTATGGGCTTGCGCTTGTTAGTCCTTGGGGCCACTTGCTTTGTGTTGTTGCATTTGTCCCTCATAGGCTTTTTTTTTATGTAACCACTTGTGAGATACACCTCCATAGTGTTGGTGTACTCGATACACACCATTCTCCACTCCATGTGTTATTGATGTGCTTGCCTTGCTTGCTTTGTGCCACCTGTTTGGCTTTCTTTGCTTTTATGCATCTTTGCTTTTATGCATCTTTGCATGCCTGCCTACTTGTTCATGCATAAGTCTGTGTGTCGTCCATACTCCAATCCAATGGAACTACGGACACTCAATCCAAACCTACATTTGTCCTCCTAGGACACCCTCTTTTGTTTGATAACATGCTTGTTTGCCCTTTCATATGCTTAGAATGTTTTGTTTGCCCCCATTTAGCTCTCTTTGCTAGTATGTTCTTTGCATGCTCTCCCTATCTCCTTTTTTCTTTCTTTGCTTGTCTACTGTGATGTTTCTTTTGTTTTTGCATGTACACACATGGAGCATGGACACTTATAGCA
Organism: Quercus variabilis; assembly: GCA_030445155.1. Taxonomy (NCBI): domain Eukaryota; kingdom Viridiplantae; phylum Streptophyta; class Magnoliopsida; order Fagales; family Fagaceae; genus Quercus; species Quercus variabilis. Next base: position 44,450,565 of record CP129445.1, on the reverse strand, counting down.
AGGGGTGACCTCTTAGGCATGAGCAAAAAGGTCAAAGATGTAAGCAAGAAAATGCAAGCCCATAAAGGGCAATGTTTAGTAGATTAGGGGGCCTAGCCCCCATTAGAGCGGTTTTCTCTTCCTATCTCTCTCTAAGACTCTTCTCTAGAGCATGTATTAGGGTTCCCCGTCTCCTTGTACCCTTTTATTTTTTCCTGCTCCTTGCTTAGGCTGTGTTCCCTGGGTATGGCAATGTTTGTTTTATGTTTCTTGTATCTTACTGGCCATACCCTTGGAACATTAACAATGTTTGATTTACTTTTTTTGCTTTGTGTGGTTGCATTGTGCAAGATGTATGTGTACCTATATTGCTTGTATATGGATGATTGTGCACTCTATATGATGGACTCTTGTGGTTACATGAGTGACCCTCTTTAGTCATGAGAGCTCTTGACCTTATAGTGTGGGTATGTGTTCAAGGCGATTGTCGTGGGTGCATATTCGTGCTATATTGTGTGCACGATCATCGTAGTGTGATTGTTTTGATCCATGTCACCAAGTGATGTTGGTTTCCTCATGTATGTGACATGCCTCAATGTGCTTGCTGCTTTGAAAGGCTTCAGCTCGTCTCAGTGAAGCATGTCGATACATGCTGTATACATAGACACAAAACCCTTCCGGTGTGCCATAGTGCACCAAATGAGAAACTTTGTAGGATTTTTCACTATGAAAATGGGGCATCCCCATTGCCATATTCTCACATCAAAAGCTTGGTTAGAACAGTGTTTCATGTGCTATGATGACCATAGGTTGCTGGATTAACATCATGAAAATAAGGCGAAATGCTGCCGAATTTTCGCTATGGAAATTTGGCAACGATTCCAATCACACTTGGAAAGTATCGATCGAGAACACACCCATTCCAAAATCAAACCTCAAAGCTCAACACGTTTAAAGCCCTAAAAGCTAATGCCATTAGGTTGTTTTCAATTGCCAATGTCTAAAATTTAAGGTTTTACCAAAACAAAGGATTGTTCTTAGACTGGTGCTGTGAGGTGCCTAACACCTTCCCCACACGTAACCAGACTTCCAAACTCAAGAATCAAAGATTTTTTTATCCATCTATATTAGATTAGGAAAAATGACAATTTTCTTAACCTAGGATTGGTAAAAAAATCAAATAGAGTCAGGTGACTAATCACACCTTAAAAAAAATCTAATGATTGGTGGCAACTTCACTTACCCTTGGTAATTTCCTTAAAATTTACACATATTACAGTCACAGCACTCGAGGTATGACACACCTCCATACCATATTCTTGCACCGAGAGAAGTGCGCGAGCATTGTCGCGATGGGTGGTTGAGCAACAACGATGTGTCAACATTTGTGTTTGAAAAAACGCGTGAAACATTGGGGGATGGAGCCTCTTTCGGTCGATTTTCCACATCAGATAAATGGAGTTTAAGTGGAGAATTGATTGCTTAGGAATTGTCATATGAGGTGGGCTCAATAACTGCGGTTGGTTTGGAATCAAATCTCTAAATATCCTTATCAATCTCAGCCAACTTGGAAATGAAATTAATATCCAAATTGGTAATGTTGGAATTAATTGCAGCCAGATTTGGTGGGATTTATTCCTCTGAAGTTGGAAATGTAACTGAGGATGGGGAATTAATTTGTGTAACCGTGGAGCCTTTTGAAATTGTAACCGTATCTGAATTGAATGCCTCCCTTGAATCCTCGGTTTCCATGTTTGATTAAGCCACCGTGTGATTAAGTTTCCCCTGGGCTTCCTATGTTGTGGACTGTGCCGCCACTGTCCCTGTTTTTTCCTCCCTCCGATGAGAAATTTTGGTCTCATAATAAGTTGGAACATGGATGACATTGTTATTGAAAGGTTTGTAAGGGGTAGCCCGTATTCTTGACCAAATTGCAGTTGGCTTAAGGGGAGAGAGCCCTTACTGTCAATCCAGATGTCATAATCCATGTTGTCATGATCCAAACAGCCACACCAATAGCACAGATTGGGTAAATATTCATACTAGAAGACCACCCAGGATTTTTCTCCATTCTCTAGTGTAATTAGTCTCCCTCGACACAACGGTTAAGTAATTTCTATTATCACCATGACTCGAATGAAGCTGCTACCATCCTCTGTGTTAGGTCCTATCGACCGAGTTACTTCACCAATAATTTCACAAATGTTCTTGGCCACTTTTCTCGACATGAATCTAATGGGCATATGATGGGCTTGTACCCAAAAGGCAGCTTTATCAAATTTTAAGTTTCAAGGCAAGCAATCATTTTCATACCGTTGAAGGACCACCAAATGCATGTCGAAACTCCATGTCTCATTGTTTATAATTCTCTCAACATTAGGGAGATTATTGAAGACAAACAACACTTTATGATCACCAAAGGGTCGGATTTTAAAACCATTCATAGAGCGCCATAGTTGCTTAAAGGTTCTAGCAATAGCATTTATATTCAGTACTCGTGTTGTTAAAAACTTTTCCACCAGGAAAAACTCATTAGATCGTTGGAACTTTTGAAGGACTAGACTAGAGCTCTCTTTCTCAAATGAGAGATAGATTACCCCACGATCTTGTCAAGTCATCCATGGTTGTCAATGAAAGGATGAGAAGAGAATGATTAGGCTCTGCTTAAGAGGAGGGAATGGAATGGAAAAGAATAAAAAGAATAATTTTAGAATATTCTTTTCTTCTCTTGTTTGGGAGTTTTAATTAAGGGAATGGAAAAGTCCATTCCCTTGTTTAGGAGTTTAAGTGGAAGGGAATGGAATGGGTAGGAGAGAACACTCATTTCTCTCTATTCCCTTAAAACATCAAATTTTCATTCCCCCCAAAATTGGGAGGAATGAGAGGGAATAGAATTAGATTTAATGATTTTTTTACTGAAACTCTCAAAATACTCATATATATTCAACCCTTTATTTTAAAATAGGGGTCTAATAGTAATATTGTCATAAAATGATTCCATTTCATTCCCTCCATATTGCTTCCAAACAAGATTACACATTCCATTCATTTTCATTCCTTTCCATTCCTTTATTTTAAAACATTCAATCAAGGTTACTTAATTCCATTCCATTCCATTTTTTTTTTCCATTCCTTTCCCTTACTTAAATACATTCCATTCATTTCCATTCCCTTATGATCATCTCATTTCATTCCATTCCGTTCCCTTATAAACTCCCAAGTGGAGTCTAAAATAAAACAGTTTCCCTATAGCCCACAAAAGAAAAATCCACTAGCGCAAGAGGCAAGCATGTGGCTTCAAGAGGACAAATTCACCTTTGTAAAAAGGGTCGTAAAATTCTACAGCCTAAGAGAAGATGAAGAGCTCAACTTTCTTAGCGACAGAGAAACTGGCTAGTGAAAAAAATAACAGAAACAAGTTCTGTTGGGTTGGCAGATAAACAACTTATTTCAATCAATTTAAAAAATATGACCAAAAAAGGTGGGTTAAGAAAGTCATTTCCCACATGTTTGTTTTTTGATTATTTATTTATTTTTATAGAATCCCACATGTTTGTTGGTTGTCTCAAAACATCTCTTAATCAAAATTGAATAATTTTCATACTTAATCAAATGATATCCTTATGTGATGTTTTCAAGACTTAGAAATAATTTAAAAAAAAAAAGGTCAATGGTTTTTGTGGGGCCAAGAAAGTGTGCAGCCTTGGCCCATTCCAAGCCAGGCCCAAATGGCCCAATCTGAGGAAGGATGACTATCCAGGACAAATTTGGGGAGAAAGCTCCTTTGGATCCACGTCGAGGACCCCCTCGTCCTCGGCATACTGAGGATAACAATAAAGTGGGGGGGGGGGGGGGGGGACAAACCCAGAGCGAGTTGTCACCTCAACACTTAATACACTCACCTAACCCTTCTGGCCGCATTAATGGGGATGCACCCCCCGGGCAGGGCTACATCGATCAGGGTGAACCACTTGAGCACAAATACGACCTCTGATGGGACAAGCAGCCAGAGGAGAGACCAATGAGCGATCAACAGAAGGAGGGGGAGAGTAATATATAAGGGATACGAGCAAAGTAAAAAGAGAGGAGAAAAGGGGAGAGAGAGATCTGGGAAACAAGCCTCCTCGGCCATTGGCTGAGGAGCATCCCTCAGTTGTAAATTGGCCTAAGTGTTCTTTTAATAAGAGATAAAGTAGTTCCGGCCCGGTGAGGGCCGGCCGATGCCTAAACCTTCGACCCACTCTCTACAAATTCATTGTTCTAGGTTCGTTGGGCCTTTAACCCATTTCTTTTGGGCTTGGGCAACGAAAACCAACCCTATAATTGGCGCTATCTGTGGGAAGGATTAGTGCGCCGGCCGGCGCAACAGGCGACGGTTCTAAGTAATCGTTCTATGAAAGATTGGTGGTGATACAAAAAAAAAATAATAATAATAATAGTTTGAGACAGGAGATTCAACAGCAAAGAAAGAGCTCGATATTATTTCATAAAAAGAAAAGTTACAGATTACAATCAGAGGCTCAAGCAGGCGTGCTTTACAACTATTTCTACCAGCTAGTTCTATAATCAGAGGCCCAGGTGGACCCACCCTAAAACTAGCCAGAGGGAAGTGTCAACCCGTGCTTTTATTGGCATCAAGAGAATGGGAGAGCTTGACAATAAAAGCAGGGAAGGGGGCGGGCCAGGTGCGGCAAAGCTTGAACAAAGTGAGGAGTAGATGCAGGCGCAACGGGACACCCTCCCTCATGATGTTCCCTTGATTCTTTCCAACCCTCAGGAGCGTTGGCCGTAGGAGACGGCAACGCTCAGGCACCAGCCGTGACGTGAATTCACACATCTCCTCCATCGGGGGTGCGCTCCGAGGAGAGACATTAGGTACTTCAACGACATCCCTACGGGCCACTATGCATGGCACCATCGGGGTTACGCCTAAACTCTGCTGCGCCGGAAACCCAGTGGGGGCTGCAGCCACGACGGCTCTTGGCACAGATGTCCTCACACCCGCCCAAAGCCGCCCCATAGCTACCGACTTCGGCAGGGTTATTCAAGGGGCTTGGGGAGCTGAAGGGGTGTATTCTTTCTGTTTGCGTTTGGGAATTCATGGAGTGTGAAGACACCTTCCCCCCGAAGAGTCTTATATAGGGGATAAATGTTGGTGGGAATTAATTCGCACAAAATTCAAAAGGAGAGTTGTCAACAGTGTAAATCACGGAGCCACCAAATTCCGAGGGGCTATAGACCGCTGGATGTGTGCTAATTCACGAGGACATTAATGAGGGCGTGTCTCGTTCACTGAAACGCCAAGCGCGAAAAATGAATCGCCAAAGGATGCCTCGTAAATGAAAAAGGTGGGACTCGAACTGGAGGTGAGACAAAATGCCACGTGTAAGATCATAATCTAACCCGAAGAGGAATTATCTCCAGTGAAGCAATCCGAAGACAAACCCCTACTTGCAGGAAAATAGAAGTGATAGACAGAACCAAGGCATTGCATGGTCCTCAGACTCAAGCCTATGGGAAAACTAATCACACCGTTATATCTAGGTACTAGACAGAACCAAGGTATTGCATGGTCCTCGGACTCAAACCTATGGGGAAACTAGATGCTTACAGAAAAATAGAAGTGATAGATAGAACCAAGGCATTGCATGGTCCTTGGACTCAAGCCTATGGGAAAACTAATCGTACCGTTATATTTGGGTACTAGACAGAACCAATGTATTGCATGGTCCTCGGACTCAAACTTATGGGGAAACTAGATGTTTACAGAAAAATAGAAGTGATAGACAGAACCAAGGCATTGCATGGTCCTCGGACTCAAGCCTATGGGAAAACTAATCACACCGTTATATTTGGGTACTAGACAGAACCAAGGTATTGCATGGTCCTCGGACTCAAACCTATGGGAAACTAGATGATTACAGAAAAATAGAAGTGATAGACAGAACCAAGGTATTGCATGGTCCTCGAACTCAAGCCTATGGGAAAACTAATCACACCGTTATATCTGGGTACTAGACAGAACCAAGGTATTGCATGGTCCTCGGACTTAAACCTATGGGGAAACTAGATGCTTATAGAAAAATAGAAGTGATAGACAGAACCAAGGCATTGCATGGTCTTCGGACTCAAACCTATGGGAAAACTAATCGCATCGTTATATCTGGGTACTAGACAGAACCAAGGTATTGCATGGTCCTCGGACTCAAACCTATAGAGAAACTAGATGCTTACAGAAAAATAGAAGTGATAGACAGAACCAAGGCATTGCATGGTCCTTGGACTCAAGCCTATGAGAAAACTAATCACACCGTTATATCTGGGTACTAGACAGAACCAAGGTATTGCATGGTCCTCGGACTCAAATCTATGGGGAAACTAGATGCTTACAGAAAAATAGAAGTGATAGATAGAACCAAGGCATTGCATGGTTCTTGGACTCAAGCCTTTGGGAAAATTAATCGCACCATTATATCTGGGTACTAGACAGAACCAAGGGATTGCATGGTCCTCGGACTCAAACCTATGGGGAAACTAGATACTTACAGAAAAATAGAAGTGATAGACAGAACCAAGGCATTGCATGGTCCTTGGACTCAAGCCTATGGGAAAACTAATCGCACCGTTATATTTGGGTACTAGACAGAACCAATGTATTGCATGGTCCTCGGACTCAAACCTATGGGGAAACTAGATGTTTACAGAAAAATAGAAGTGATAGACAGAACCAAGGCATTGCATGGTCCTCGAACTCAAGCCTATGGGAAAACTAATCACACCGTTATATCTGGGTACTAGACAGAACCAAGGTATTGCATGGTCCTCGGACTTAAACCTATGGGGAAACTAGATGCTTATAGAAAAATAGAAGTGATAGACAGAACCAAGGCATTGCATGGTCTTCGGACTCAAGCCTATGGGAAAACTAATCACATCGTTATATCTGGGTACTAGACAGAACCAAGGTATTGCATGGTCCTCGGACTCAAACCTATAGGGAAACTAGATGCTTACAGAAAAATAGAAGTGATAGACAGAACCAAGGCATTGCATGGTCCTCGGACTCAAGCCTATGAGAAAACTAATCACACCGTTATATCTGGGTACTAGACAGAACCAAGGTATTGCATGGTCCTCGAACTCAAATCTATGGGGAAAATAGATGCTTACAGAAAAATAGAAGTGATAGACAGAACCAAGGCATTGCATGGTTCTTAGACTCAAGCCTTTGGGAAAATTAATCGCACCATTATATCTGGGTACTAGACAGAACCAAAGGATTGCATGGTCCTCGGACTCAAACCTATGGGGAAACTAGATACTTACAGAAAAATAGAAGTGATAGACAGAACCAAGGCATTGCATGGTCCTCGGACTCAAGCCTATGGGGAAACTGCTCGCTCCTCTATACCTGGATAATAGACAGAACCAAGGTATTGCATGGTCCTCAGACCCAAACCTGTGGAGAAACTAGATACTTACAGATAAGTGAAATCGTTAGACAGAACCTAGGCACTGCATGGTCCTCGGACTCAGGCCTATGGGGAAACTAATCGCTCTATCAGACCATGGTGCCGAACAGAACGGGGGCGTCGCACGGCCCTCGGACTCAGGCCTACAGGGAGGATAACTACAAAATATCCTAAGTTAGGAAAGGACCAAGCCCTACAGAGCCCTAGAGACGCAAGAGAGCTGCCGATGCATACGTTCTCTCTCCTTATCATCGTTATTGGCGCAACTGATCGACATGCCATTCAAGATAAAGTTATGCAGATCTAAGGAAGAAAGGGAAAGTAGGCAGCGTGTACACAAATAAATGATTCAAATAAAGGGAAATCAAATTCGCATTACAACGATGAGTGCGTAAAAATTGCATGGCAAGAGCCACAGTACATAGAAGAGAAGTATAACAAAACAAAATGACAACGTGAAAGCAGGACGAGCCGAGATGCCGGGAAGTCTACTCCTCTTGCTCGGGCTGGACAAAGGTAACCCTTGACCCTTCCGAGCCCTGGCCTAAGGGGATGGCTTGCAAGGGAATGTCGAAAGCAGTTGCTTCCTCAGCGGCAGGGTTGGATCATCGGAAAGGATCTCCACTGTCCCTGGGGGCACCTCCTTGCCTGAATGCTCCCCTAGTTCAGCTGCCCCCATCTCTTCGATAATCTCCCTAACCTCAGGATCCTCAGGGGCGGCCTTGCGGCTAGCAAGGGGTAATACACGCTCTCGGCCTTCCATAGGTCGGACGTGGCCTCCACCCCAGCTTGTTTGAGGGCCTCAGCCCAAACCTGCGAACAATATCGCCTACACACCCCTGGGACTTGAGCCTTGTAGGTAGCCTCTACCGTAGCCACCCCATCAGCATAGGCTGCAGCTTCAGCCTCCTCCTTGTCACACTCGGCCATCTCCTTGCCATGGTCAGCCTCGTCCTTAGCTCGCTGGGCCTGATCTCTGGCAAATTTTGCTACCCTCTGAGCCTCCTCGGCCTTAGCCACACCAGCTCGCAGGTCAGTAATCAGATCCCTCGCGATCCACAATTGCTCCTCTGCTTCGTTTAGGCGCCCCGTCTGCTTCGCGACCTGGGTCTGGGCGCCCTTAAGACCAGACAGCGCATTGTCCCACTCCCGGGTCACCTCCTTCAGAGCCTCTCGGGCCTTGGCGAGGTCAGCTTCGGAATTCTTCAGAGTACTGGTGGCCTGGTATTGCCAGTCGCGCTCCTTTTTAAGGGCCTCCTTCTGGTCGTTTACCGCCCCTTCCAACGCAAAGATTGCTTGGATAGCCTGCCAGAATAACCAACGTGCTATAAGCCCAATAAAAGAAAATGAGTGGGAGAAGATCTGAAATTGAAGTCCTTACCATCCCTACATATCGCTTAAGGCTGAGGAAGACCTGCTCATTCATCAAAGAGCCAAGCTCCGCCATGTTTACCGGGAGCAGCAGGCTCCTCTCCAGGGCATCAACCATTCGCGTCCCTTCGCCCTCGTTGAAGTCCCTGAGGGAGGCATGATCCCTCAATGGCTCCCCGCAGAGCATCGGAGCTGGGAGCCAAGCCTCAGCCTCGGACGAGGTGATGTCGGAGACCTGCCTATCCGGACTTCTACCGCCTATCCTCAGCTGCTTGGACGACCGCAGAGTAGTATCTCCCTCTTGCGAAGGAACTGTCTTCTCCTCTATAGGCCCCTTGCCCTTATCCTTCCTCTTCTTGGGTGTGACAGGCACAGACCGAGAGGGCGAGCGTGTCTAGGGAGGAGGAGGGAGCTTCTGCTGAGTCAAAGTCGACCTAGTCTTCGGTGGGGTAGAAGGAAGCTTTTGCTGGGCCTTCCCTGGCTGGCCTTCGATCACGTCCAGCAAGTTGGTAGTTGGCCTTCTTTTGTAACCCATTGTTGGTGGAGGGGCTGCAGAAGCAAGGAGGTCTGCTTCGCTCAGGTTAGGGTCACCCAGGTCCCCAGGCGAATCCTCGGACCGATCAAGCTCAGCAAAAACGACAAACGGGTCCTCCTCCCTTTCTGGACCTTCCTCGGCAGACTCAGCGAATGGTTGGGAAGAGGAGGGGACGGCTAGTGTGACAGCTTCCTGATCGGGGGGCTCCTCGGGAATTGAAAACCCGTCCTCGGTCACAGTAATCCTCTGAAGCCAAAGATCGTTGGCTAGGATGACGTGTTTCGAAACCGGGAACGACCTCTGGGTGGGCGTATACCCCAAGATTGAATGGGCGGCTCTGACTTGATTGTCGTCCTCGTTTACGTAAACCGGCGCCCTTAGCACCTTCTGCAAGTCTTCCTGGTTGGTCAGATGGAAGTGGCGCTCAAAGGCGTGCGGGTCTGCAAACGGAAAACACCGCCATGTTAGCGAAAAGAAAAAAGTGCAAGAAAACTCAAAACCCCTCCTACTCCTACTGCCCCACTTGGTACCCCTTTTGTCGTTGGGCAGTGAAGGCCATCATGCCATGCCCCTGACACGATGAGAAAGTCATCGCTAAGCCCCTTATTGGACTTAGGGAGGCACTGGATGAGTCGCACCCTATCGTCCCTCATCTTCAGATAATAAGACTTGCCCCTAAGATGCTGAAGGTTGTAGCACCAATTCACGTCGTGGTGAGTCAACCTTAGCCCCATCTTCTTATTCAGGACATCCACACAGCCCAAAATCCTAAAGACGTTTATCCCACATTGGGTAGGGGCTAACCAGAAGTGCGTGAGGTAGTCCCTCATCACTGGTCCCATTGGGATCGTCATTCCCCCTTCGAGGAAGGCAGTGATGGGAATTACCACTTCACCCTCCCGCTTATGTAAGCGCCAATCCCCATCCTCACTATATCTCAAACCTACATTGGCGGGGATCTGGTAGTCGGTGATGAATTTCTCCATCGCCTCCTCGGTGTGGACGTATTTCTTAAACCTACCCATCCTAGTTGACGCTTAAAGGAGATAAGAAAGGACAAATGAAGGAGATGGAATAGTGGGAAAGAGAGCTCAGAGAAGGATAGAGCAACTTACTGAAAAGAGGAGGAGTTCCCCGGACGGGCTTTTTGTGCTGAAGATGTAAGTGTGGCTGGACTCAGAAAGGACGCACGAGAGCTCTTGATTACGAATAAGGAACAGGGAGAAGCAGTTCTTACAGGTATTTATACCCCGAATCGAGGAACGATGTGGGTTTTCCCGCCCATAAATGCAAGACGAACCCCTATCGTTGGATAGATAACGCCTCACTAGACGTGGGGAGCACAAAGCCGCCTGAATTTAATAGTGGGCATGTTACGTGCTCCGGAACGTCAGCAACGTGCATTGGGCAGGTGAATAGACCCCAATCCTGACAGGGGTGAAGCCGAGGATGTCAAAATCCTACTCCCCGCCCAAGGATGCGTGCAGCAAGATTTTGAGAGGCTGTTGTGGGGCCAGGAAAGTGTGCAGCCTTGGCTAATCCGAGGAAGGATGACTATCCAGGACAAATTTGGGGAGAAAGCTCCTTTGGACCCATGCCGAGGACCCCCTCGTCCTCGGCATATTGAGGATAACTATAAAGTGGGGGGGGGGGGGGAGACAAACCTAGAGCGAGTTGTCACCTCAACACTTAATACACTCACCTAACCCTTCTGGCCGCATTAATAGGGATGCAACCCCTGGGTAGGGCTACATCGATCAGGGTGAACCACTTGAGTATAGATACGACCTCTGATAGGACAAGCAGCCAGAAGAGAGGCCAATGAGCGATCAACAGAAGGAGGGGGAGAGTAATATATAAGGGATACGAGCAAAGTAAAAAGAGAGGAGAAAAGGAGAGAGAGAGATCTGGGAAACAAGCCTCCTCGGCCATTGGCCAAGGAGCATCCCTCAGTTGTAAATTGGCCTAAGTGTTCTTTTAATAAGAGATAAAGTAGTTCCGGCCCGGTGAGGGCCGGCCGGTGCCTAAACCTTCGACCCACTTTCTACAAATTCATTGTTCTGAGTTCGTTGGGCCTTTAACCCATTTCTTTTGGGCTTGGGCAACGAAAACCGACCCTACAGTTTTAATTTATAAACTTATATAAAAAAAAAAAAAAAAAAAAAAAAAGTATGTATATTCAATGTGCCTATGAATATTCAAGGAAATACAAGCTAGTTATATATAATATTTAGCCATACAGAGTTATTAAATCATAATTTTTATAAGTTCTTATACAAAAATTAATCTATATAATTAACTTAAATAGTATAATTTCAATTATAATGTAGTTATTAATTATTAGCGCATATATTTTATGGAGTAAAAAAGCTTAGTTATGACCATTGCATACCCTTGGTGCAATGGTCACTCCACAAGTATAAATGCTTATGGGGTGTAGGGGGCAAGAGTCAGGGTTCAAGTTTTCAAAGAAGGAATTTCACACACATATACATTTAGATTAAGCTAGAGTAGAAATTCTATCTTGTAAAAAAAAAAAAAAAAAAAAAAAGGCTGAGTTATGTGGTGATTAGTGATTACTATATACGGGGATAAATAAATTAATAAAGGGATTGATGAACAAGTTCCGACTTATTCCATGAAAAAATGAACTAAACTAAACATGTAATTTATCTTAATATTCCGTTCAACTTAGCTTATTTACAGTTTAACACCCCTATTCAGTGGGTTGTGAAAATTTAAACTCATGACCTTCCTTTTCATCCTATAATTTAATTTCAACCTTGAGATAATATCTGTCAATTTAATTAAATATTGTTTATGAAGTCATGCCTTATCAATTGACTAGTTGCGAGGCAACTTGTACAGTTTTTTATAGTCTTGATGTATATGTATTGGCATTTGAAAAGACATCCCCTGTTTATGCATATATGGTTAATTTGAACCAAAGAAAAGGCTGGAGAGCTTGACTAAAAGTGAAGAGATTAGCAGTTATTAGGTAATGCATACGCATGTTGGAAAGCAATATGTGAAAATGTGTATGCCTATAGACTCTCTCATGTTGGATCAAGGTTTGATAATGGATAAAGCTGATGTGGAGACCTCATCAATAGCTGTGAATCAAACCCACATATTAACATATAGGAAAAGAAAAACTGGGCAAAGATTTTGGAAGTTTTGATGGGAAATACGTGGACATATTCTTTAATTTGAAAGGGACTCACCGGAGTCCTGTCCGTAGCGATCCACGTCCACCGGCCCCACCTATCTCTATCCTACCACAACTTGGAATCTTATTAAACAAAGTTGGGTACTTTCCTTATCGCATAATCTTCATACTTTGAGAAAGAGGAAAGAAAAAATTAAAAGAAGAATACAAAATATTTTCTTCATATTTGGGAATGTTTCACATTCCTCCCCAACTATTCAAAACTTAAACATAATCTCTTTAAAGTTTGAACTAAATTACTGAACTAATCTCTTTATATATATATATATATATAAAAGTAGAGACTTCGTGAGAGAGCATAAGATTCTGCCATTTATTACTTTGTATGAGTAGTATTTCTTTTGACATTTCACCTCAAACTGGAGGATACACAAAATAGTGACACATGTCCTTTTGACAATGCATAAAACAATAATACATATAACATTGGGAAGATAACGTCACATGGCCGGTAATTATTGGTGCAAGTCAAATTTTTTTATAGTTAAATATCCATTATTAGCTCATTTAAATACTCCATTACTTTTTCCCCTTTTTTCCTCTCAAAAACAACTTTATAGAGAAATTTCTTTATATGCATATAACTCAAAAGGCTTTTTTAGGGGGGATTGGGGTGTTAGTAATTTTGTATACATATTTCTCTTTTTATTTGTAAAATAAATAAATAAATAAATAAACAAACAAAAACATAGATCTCTCTCTCTCTCTCTCTCTCTCTCTCTCTCTCTCTCTATATATTTATATATATATGAGATAAGTTCAAGTTACACTTACACCTAGTGTAACTCTAAAAAGTTACGATTTTTTTAAACCATTGGATTTAAGTAGATTTAATGGTAAAAAAAGACACTTATTAATGCTAATATTCTAACTAGGATCTCACTAATTATCCTTTATTTATTACATTCCATACCTATCTCTAAACCAAAAAAAAAAAAAAAAAAAAATCTATATGCCTCTCTCTCTCTCTCTCTCTCTCTCTCTCCACCATTGTTCTTCCACCTCCATGACCAAGTCGGCTGTAGGAAAAAAAAAAAAAAAGTCACAGCCGTTGTCCCCTACATATTAGGTTATTACATAAAAAAAAAATTAAAAATTAAAAAAAAAAAATCCCTTGGGGATGACCCCAAGATGCTTGCAAGATGTTTTGAACCCAAGATTTCATGTATATCATAAGACTTTATTAAGGTCCAAAATGTAATAAGGAGTCAGGCCCATAGAAGTAAGAAAGGCCCAACCCGTAGAAATGAAAAAAAAGGTGAAGGTTTGGCCCTTAAAATGAGAAAGGGGAGCTCGGCTTATAGGAAGAAGAAAACAAACCTTCGGCCTTAGAAAAAGGATGAAGGAGACTTGGCTCAACAATGTGAAGAAGTCATTATGCCTAAGGAAGTCCAATAAGAAAAGGAAGAAATAAGGAACATAAAGGGGCTGAGAAGGAGTAGAATTTAGGCATAGGCTATGCGAGGATTGGCCAATCTAAGGGTATAGATTCTCTAGGAGAGCTAGAATATGCTAAACAGGATGTGGATGGCTCAGGAGATGGAATGCTCATTTTAAAGAAGCAAGAAAGATGAAGGAGGCCATGTCAACATTATTTGTAAGAAGGAATCTGTTCCATTTGCAAGAGAAAGGTGTTTAGGAGCCTTTTTTACTACACCATTTGCAAGAAGGAATCTATCCCATTTTTAGGAAAGGAACAGATTATGAGAAGTCAACATTAAAGCCTTAGAACTTTGAGGTGTCCCTTTTAAGGCTTTGGAAGAAGAATAAGGAGTTTTGACCTTATAGAAGAATCTGGATTTACTCAAAAGGGATCTCCCGCAAGAGGAAATTCAGTGAGTAGGCTTTCAGCTATCAGCTCTCAGGAGAGTGAAGTAAGAGAAAAAAAGGGGAAAAGACCAGCCACCAATGCCTTGGATAGAATAATGGCTCTGGTACCCAGAGCACCCAAAGAATGGACTATTGATTTGAAGAATCTTCAAGCAGAACTATTAAAAGGGAGAACCCAAGCTAAGGAAGGGCATTCAAACACAAGCACTCAAGATACAACAATGCTAGAAAATGGGCATTAAGCTTCAACTTGAGATATAGTGGGAAGAGTGAGACATTGTAAGAGGTCTTGGATCAAACGCTTAAGGAGTCACTTGGGTTCAAAGGGATTCAAACTTCACAAGTCTTGAAAGCCCAGGTGGAGCGACTCAAGTCTATGATTTTTGAACTTTATTGAGCCTTGTGGAACATCCCAGCAGAGCAGGACCTAATGTACTTGAAGACTAAATATAATAAAATATAATACCACTCTATTTAGAGGATCTTTGTCACTCTATTTGCTTTGCATTTTATTCTCTAGTCCTTAATTATTCACTCAACCAGTATAATATATATATATATATATATATGTATGTATGTATGTATATTTATGTTGTGAGATTCATGTCTTGTGCACAGATTGGTTCATAAAATGACCCAATGAGGTCACGGTGAGACAAGCTCACTCCAACCAACAATCAACTGTCCATCCTTGGAGGCTTAGGATCCCCTATCATTATTAGGTTGGGGAACCATCCAAAAAGGGAACCCACATAAAAAGGTGTCTCCACTAGGGACTAGGAAAATGAGGGGGAAGAATCAGTCCCTTCACAAGCATGTCTCCAAGACTAGGGAGCAATAAAGGTACTAACTTGCCACCCGTGGCATTAAGGCTTGTAGGGGAGAACGAAGTTGCCTCTTGACTATTGACGCCTCGTGGTTGCTTAACCATCCATCACTACGATGCTCGTGTGTCTCTCATCTATCCCAGCCTTGGTGCGAGAAATGATGCTATGGAGGTGTGTCATACCTCGAGTGTATGATTGGAATATGAGTTGATTATATGAAAATTACCAAGGGTAAGTGAAGTTGCCACCAATCATTGGGTTTTCGAGGTATGATTGGTCACTTGACTCTATTTGATTTTATTGCTGATCCTAGGCTAAGAAAAATGACGTTTTTCCTAATCTAATATGGATAGGTAAAAAATCTTGATTCTTGAGTTTGGAAGTCTGATTACGTGTGGGGAAGGTGTTAGGCACCCCACAATGCATGTCCATAAACAATTCTTTATTTTGGTAAAATCATAATCTAAGGAAACTGGCAGTTGAAAACAAGATATTGGCATTAGCTTTTGAGACTTTAAATGTGTTAGGCTTTGAGGCTTGGTTTTAGAATGGGTGTGGTTTCGATTGTTGCTTTCCAAGTGTGTTTGGAATTTTGCCCAATTTCTGTGGTGAAAATCCAACAACATTTCACCTTATTTTCATGGCAGAAATCCTGTAGCGCTTCGCCTTAGATGTGTTATAACACACAAAATGCTATTCTCACCAAGCCTTCAACGTGAGAATACAGCAATAGGGATGCCTTATTTTCATGGTGAAAATCCAGCAGAGTGTTTGGTGCACTAGGAGTAAAATATGTAAATGCTCAAAAATGAATCCACTAGTCCCTAAAGAAAATAGTATATTCAGTTGATTTTCATATTGAAGTTGGACTCAAAACAAAACTGGCCAGTGACATTTTTCAAAAATGTTTTTCATATATATAATATTGTGTGTGTGTATATATATATATATATTTAAAGAGTTTTTCAAAGATATTTTGGAGTCCAATAGAAATTATGAAATCAAGAAATTAAGGGTTACATAAGCTAGGGACATAACAGTTATATTAATCCAGTCTTAATGGCTTGTGGGAATATAATGTGATGGAAGGACATAGATATAAAATTGTAAGTAATGGGACCTCATTTGTAATTCTCTAATCTTCAGGGGTCAATTGCAATGTGTTGATGGACATTATTGCAATATGTAGAACTTCAAATATTTTCTTGATATGGTTGAGAAAATTAAGGAATAATTTTGAAAAAGTTTCAAGATAACTCAATAACATTCAAAAGGTTATTAATTAATCCTACAGCTAAAGATTAGGATCCCTAAGGATCCTACATTCAATCTCTCTCTTGGGTTTTAGAAGTCTTAAAAAAAATAATTAAAAATATATCAAATCAGTGGTTGGCCATCAGAACTACAGAGTGATACTACAGTCTTCTAAAAACCCAAAAAGAAATAGAGAGATAGATATGAATACCTTGAGAGGTACACAATTTTGTTCTATTTAGAATCTATGGTTGTGTTGTACAACGAACTTTAAATGAAAATATAATTTTTTTTTTTTTTTTTTATATTGCTTTCGCAAAAACTATCAGTGGTATTAGAGCAAACCACACTTAATCATGGATTTTGAATTTTTATTCATATTAGTATGTATGCCAAAATTTATTTCCTATATGTCGTGAATGATATATGTGATATGTTAATTTTTTATTCTTTATTTTTAAATATTTGGAGAAGTGGAGAATGTAAGGTTGAAATTTATCAACCATCTTGTTGGCTTTATTCCATGCCAATTTACTTGTAATTTAACACTTATTAACCCTGTAATTAGGTAAGATTATTGTAAGGGTAGTGTGTAAGAAGAGGTGAAGAAAAGCTGAAGTATGTGCAAGAAAGTAGGGTTTCATGGCTAGGACTCGCGGCTAACTTGCGACTAGCAAGTCACCAACTGCAGGCACGTGAGATGCACACATGGGGAGCTGAAAGGTCGCCAGCTGTCGCACTACAGGAAAAAAGTCCCAGGCTGGCCTGGCCGTTACGTCGTGACTTGAACTCGCGACTTGGACAAGCCACGAGGTCAAGCCGCCAATTAGCCCTGTTTGGCAAAAATTGTCTTTTCGTATTCCAAACACACACCACTATATATAGACCCTTATACCCACTAAATGGAGAGAGCTTCCAGAGAGAATTTTGTGAGAGAAACCCTAGAGAAAAACAAGATTGCCTCATCCCCTATCTTTACCTTAGAGACTCTACAAATTCTTCTACTCTCTTCCTCTCCATTGTCACATCCTTGAGAGGTTATTAACCAAATCCTTATCTCACCACACCTACATCTGTGAGAAGGTTTATTTGGTGCTAAGGGAAGTAGTTTGGAAGGAACCAATATACATTGGTTGATGCTATGGTCTAGTAGTGGAATCTGGGATGCTAAAGCAGAAATAGGTTCGGCGTAACCTCGTTGGAGCAAAAAGCTTGGAGGGCTTAAGTACTTGGGTAGATTAGGCTTGGAGGGTCTTTTGCTGTTCATGTATCCCAACTACATTCTTTAGTGGATTATTTGATCGCTTGGAGGGCGGTGGAGAGGTTTTACGCTGAGGACTTCGGTTTCCTCTTCGGTAACACATCGTGTGTTATCCGTGTGTTTGCATCTTCCTTCCCTTTATCTTTGCCTTATATATACTGCTGTGGATGTGTTTATATTTGGCAAAGATTAGTTATCAATTCTGTGATTGGCTTATGTTCATGTTCCGCACATTAATTATTTGATTATAAGCTTGAATTGGTAATTTTATAATTTGGGGTCTAAACGTTCAAGGGTGTTTTATACACATATTGAACTTTCAATAGGTATTAAAGCGGGTACACTTGTTGTGGTTTAAATACCTAAGTGTGATCCTTCTCCATTTTTTAGATAGATAGGTCTCAATCTTTAAATGTTCTACCTTTTTTTTTTTATGGTAACAATTATGCCTTCTGAAAAGTTAGAATGAGGGCATTTCTATACTCTATTGATGACACCATGTGGGATGCGGTTGAAATAGATTGGACCAGGCTGGAGGCTAAAAAATCCACCTGGGATAAGGCAGCTCTTGCAGCAGCCAATGCTAACAGTAAAGTTTTAAATGCTATTTTTTGTGGTGTGTCTCTTGATGAATTTTATAAGATCTCTCATATGACCGTAGCCAAAGAAGCTTGGGAGATTTTTGAGACTACATTTGAAGGTACTAAGAAGGTGAAGGAGACAAAGTTCCAAATGCTTACCACCAATTTTGAAGAGCTCAAGATGGGTGAAGATGAATCGTTTGATTCATTCTATGGGAAGCTTAACGAAATTGTCATTGCTAAGTTCAATCTTGGTGAGAAGATTGAAGATACTAAGGTGGTGAGAAAAATCTTGAGGTTCTTGCCTGAAAGCTTTAAAGCAAAAGTCACAGCCATAGAAGAGAGTAAAGACCTAGATGAGATCAAAATTCAGGAGCTAATTAGGTTTTTTCAAACATATGAGCTTGGACTGCCTTCCCACAAGACAAATAAATCACTTGCTCTTAAAACCATCACTGAAAGAATGGATGATCCTTCCGAAGAAGATGGAATGGAGAAGGAAGTAGCATATCTTGTGAAAAAATTCCGTAAATTTCCAAAGATGAAGAACAATGGGAAACCATTCAACAGAGGGAAATTTTCATCTTCAAGAGATGATAGGAAAGAGCTCACGAGGAAAGAAGGGAAGGATTTTCAATCTCCTTCAGACATTGTGTGTTTTGAATGCAATGGCCATGGGCATCTCAAGAAGGAGTGTCCAAATTTCTTAAGAGGGAAAGGCAAGGCGTATGCCACAACGCTAAGTGATATAGACTCTTTGAGTTTTGATTATGAAGGGAGTTGTGATGGAGAAGGAGACCACTCCGCATTCATGACCATTGCACATGTGGAGTCATTAGATGATTTGGATTCACTTGTGAATGAACTTGATGAATATTCTGATTTGGAGTCCATTGGGATTGTTAAAGAATCAGAGGTTGAAGAAGAAGAAGATACATCTAGTCTTCAAAAGAATTACGCCTTACTTCTTGAGAAATCAAGTGAATATACAAAGGTGGCAAAGGCGGCTATGAAGAAGATGAAGAGAGCTGAGTAAGACTACAAAAGTCTACTGGTAAGATACAAGAAGGCAAAGTGTGAGATTGAAGCACTTAATGGTGAGCTATCAGAAACTTACACAAAAGTAAGGTTTCTTAAGCAAGAGGTAATGCAAGCTCATGCCAAGGTAGATAGAGTCTTCTCCAGGAAACTGGATGATGTTATTTCATCTTAGAAACATGCCTCAGATAAGTCTAGTTTAGGATACGCCATGGGAAGTAACTCGTCAGCCAAGGTCACCAAAGAAGTGAAGTTTGTGATGGCTAAGGAGACGACTGTGGATAGGTCTAGTCCTTAGAAAATTAAGGTTGAGAAGAAGAAGAATGTGACTGATCAACGGGTGATAAATAAGTCCCGTAATCAATCAGAATCTAGATATGGAGCTAGAGGGAGATCAGTTCCAAGATCACAACAGGGTCTGAGAACGGAATATGTTTGTCACTATTGCGGATTGCAAGGACATACCAAACCCTTCTATCAAAAGCTGAGAGCAGACAACAATGCAAGTGCACCTTGGTCATGAGGGAGAAGAAATGACATGAGGTCTTGGGGTGGTGAGCAACCAAGAAGTCAAAACCGTGATACAGGAATGATGGACGTGATGAAGATGATCGGTGTCTTCACCAATTGCCTGGAAAGCTTCACACGAAGGTTTGACAGTCCCAACTCTCATACCCGATCTGTCAAGGATATCACCCCAAACGCACGTGACATGTGGGTGACAAAGAGTACTCATGCATAAGCATTACAACATGTCCATGCATCAATACTTCCCATGTTTGCGAATTTGCTTGGTTGTGTGCTTCTTGCTAGTATTTAGGTTGTTATTTTGTGTGTGTGTTTGTCTTTGGTTCAAATGTTTTTACATTTTTGTTATGTTTTTTTTTATCAATCTTTTACTGCTTTTGTGTCAAAAATCCAAAAACACATAAAAAGTAGAAAATCCAAAAAGTTTAATTGGTTTTGTTGAGTTTTGTCTTAAAGCATGTTTTACCTTGTACTTTTGTACAAATGACTTTGTGTATTTAACGAGTTTAGCTTGTCTCTTATACTCTTATGTCATTGCGAAAGAAATTCTGAAATCTATGTGATTGTTGTAAATAGATCTTCAACCTTGTCATGAATAACTAGTGAATGGTTTGGTTGATCTTAAGACATGCATAGCCTCGTGCCTATATATCTTCTCACTTTTTATTTTTATGCGTAAAGAGCTCTCTAAATGTAAATCTCCAAATGAAAAGAGATATAGAGCTGTAAAAACTTGTCACACATACTAGTATTCGACTAAGAAAAAGGGAAAGCAACTAAAATAAAATGTTTGATGCCCAAAAAGCCAAAGGCTAACTCATCAATTGAAATATTAAAAATTTCAAACATCTATCTCAAAAAGAGATTTTATTTGCTCAAAAAGTGCAAATGATATGTTGAATATAGAGCCAAATGAAAAGTTTCAAAGAATTGTTATCAGGTGCTTGTAGGAGGTCATATATGCACGTTTCTATAATTGAGATAGGTTACATTATCTAGTGCTAGTTGTGTATGCCTTGATTGAATGGATCATTGAAGCTTCACATTAGACTAAGGACTATCTCATTTTTTATATCCAAACACAACACACAAGTCTATGTTCAATGAATGCCATATTTATTTGTGTAATTGTACTTAATTAAATGTGTTTTCACAGGCTCAATTTTTGTTGATTAAACACAAAAAGATTTTTGAGCGTTTTAGTTTGTTTTTTTTTTTGAAAGTATTTTGTTTTACAAAATGTCAAAATTTTCAAAAATAGTGTTGCCCTGCTTTGGCGACTCAGTCGCAGGTAGGTCCAGTCACATGCTCTAGTTGCGAAGCTCACTTCGTGAGTTTTCGCAGGTAACTGGCGAGTCAAGGCTGCAGTCGTGAAAAAGACTAATAAAATTTTCAAAATTTTGAGTTTTTGTGGTTTTCGCGGCTCCCCTGGCGACTATCTCGCAGGTAGATCTTCTAGTCGTGAAAAACACTTAGAAGATTTTTCAAAAATCTTGCTTCATAGTGTTTCGCGGCTTACCCTAGCGACTTACTGATGACTTGATCCAGCCGCAAAAAATGCATGTTTTGCGTTTTAAAGACAGTTTTTAAAATTGTTTTTTAGTTTTTTCCCTCGAAAATTTGTGACTGTTCATTATCTTTCCCAAATCACTCTTTCAAACACTTTGTGTTTCTTTAAAAATGCTCTCATATTTGCATCATGTCCTCATCAAACACCAAGCAAAAGGTATGGGTTTTCTTTCCCTTACTTCATTCTTACTATTTTGCTTCTTAGGTTATTTTTTTGAATGCTACATCTGTGATTCTACGATATAAATTGTTCAAACATGGGTTTGCCTAAAATGTTGAGATTGATAATATGAGGGTATTTTTTGTGTTGCAGAGGTGTTTTAGAGATATATGTGTGTTCATCAGGTTGCCAATATTTGGTTTGAACATTGATATTTGTTAGATTTTCTTTTGGGCATATGGTTTTGGGGTTTCTATATTTATCTTTGAATATGGTGTTAGAATTTTCAGGCTATTTGAGTGTGTGGTGTTTGTGGTTGGCATTGTTCTTATTTTAAAACACTTGATCTTGTTTGTGTTGCTGATTTTAGTTTCCTTCTTGCACACTTCTTACTCATTATGTCATGGTTCATTAACATAGGATCATATCTATCTGAATGTGTTTTACAATATCTTTTTTTTTTTTTTTTTTTTTTTGGCTCTTGTCTACTCTTATGTTGTTTAAACCTGTTTGATTTGATATATCCATCCTTTGGTTATCAACTGTGCTGTTTCTGTGTTCTGTCTGGTCACTCTGTTACTCTCTTTGTAACTAACTTGTTGCTAATGTGTGTGAATCTCCACAATGTGCTTTGTCTTGTTGTGGCCTTTTCTGCTTGTTTACAGATGGCTGCATCACCTACAAAGAAGAAGACAACTGCTATAAGAAATCTAACAAAAGAATGAAAATGGACCCTAACTTATTTAGGTCTATTCAACACTTTGAGAGATATAAGGATTCTTTTTCTAAAGGAACCATCATTTAAGAAAGATTTGTTGATTTCAAGGAGTTGAAGGACACTTTCATTCCAGAGTGTTTTGAGGGTAAATGTTGGAAAAAACTGCTGAGTGACCTTCAACCTATGTGTGATCCTCTAATAAGAGAATTCTATGCAAATGCTATGATAAGGGAGGAGGAGTTGAGTTGTTTGGTGAGAAGAAAGCAATTTACCTTAGATGCTCATGATATTGATAAGGTTCTAAGGCTTGAGGGATTGGAAGATTATGAATTAACTAACTACAAAGATAGAATGCTTTCTCTAGAAACTGTCCAGAAAAGAATTGATGGGGTTATAGATAAGAGATGTCTCAACACTTCTGATTTTCCTAAAGGTATGAGGTGTCTGACCACCATAATGATGTACAATATGTACCCTATAAGGAAGATGACTACACTGACAAATGCAAGAGCCATCTTTCTCATGAAACTTAAGGAGAAAACCTTTATTGACATTAGTTCTCACATCTTTGATACTATAGTGGATGAGACTAGATCCACCTCAAGACCCAAGCTGATTTTTCCTAGTTTTCTCAAGAGGATTTTCAGAGAAAATGGTGTTGCAATTCTTCAGGATATCAGTCCTTTGCCTTCTCTATTAGCAATTAACAAATTTACTCTCACAAGGATACAAAGTCATCTTCCAAGTTAAAAAGAAGAGGGTGTTCAAGAAGAAGGTGATCCAATGGAGACTGAAGCAAAATCTATAGGACCATCTTTCACACCAAGAAGAAGAGTTAAGAGGAGCAGAGCCTTTACTTCATCTATTGCATCTCCTGATGCATTTCAGATCATCCTGGAAAGGCTTGATGAACTCAGAGAGGTTCAAAACCAACATACTGAAAGGATGATAGCAATGCAGGATCAGCTGGATGTACTCCTAGTCAAGTTTGACAGTATTCACACTAACCAGGAGTAGTGACCCTTTGGCCATTTCGGTCAAAAAGGGGGAAAATTTTTGGGGCAGCTCTTGAGGGGGAGTGCTTGTTTTGAGGGGGAGATTTCTTTATCTCTTAAATGTTTTGTTTGTAGCTTTGATAGTTTGTTAATTAACTATTTTTATTATTGGTCCTAGTCTTGTTTTGGTTTAAACTCATAACTCTTGAATGTGTTTAATACTTGGATCATTTATATATTGTTGATGTTATTCTATTATTTTAGCACTTTTGTTTAAGCTCTGTACCCGTGTTGCTTATGTAAGCTTTAAGGGTTTGATTATGCACACTTGTAGACCTTTGTGATTTGTGCCATGCTTTATGCAGCCTTTGTGTTTTGTTAAATCAGTACTTCTAACCTAATGCTATGAATTCGTTTTTAAGTACAGTTACATTTGGTCATTCAAGTGATTTGCCTTGTTTTTGTCATCTTGAATGTCCAGATGTTCATTCCAAGTGTGAATGAGCATTGTGTTCACTTGGTTATAGTGATTGCATGTTTTGGTCTTGCCATGGTTTATTGCTTTATTCTATTGTGCTTGATCGCATTGTGCTTGTTCTATTTTCTTTACAAGTTTTCTGCATAAAATGAACTTATTGTGTTGTTGTATTTCAGGAGGTACTTGGTCTTATGGTTCTAAAACTCCACAGATTCTAGAGTTAAGCGTGAGTGAATTTTCCAACTGTTCCCAACTCACACGTTAAGTCTAGAGTTTGTTTTAGGGTTTTGTCACGAAATAGCCAAAGGGGGAGATTGTAAGGTTGAAATTTATCAACCATCTTGTTGGCTTTATTTCGTGCCAATTTGCTTGTAATTTAGCACTTAGTAACCCTGTATTTAGGTGGGATTATTGTAAGGGTAGTGTGTGAGAAGAGTAGAAGAAAAGCTCAAGTATGTGCAAGAAAGCAGGGTTTCGCGGCTAGGACTCACGACTGACTTGTGACTGGCAAGCCGCCAACTGCATGTTAGGATTAATGCCCTTAAATCCTATTGTATGATGCTATGTATGATATTATGTATGACTTAATGTTGTGATTAATGAAGTTGTTTTATTATTATCTAAAATAATGGTAACATGAATATTCGGACATTATCATTTAGTCCATGAGATGCATAATATGTGATTTAGTCACAGAAGATATAAGTCACAAGTTATTTGTAAACTCAGAATTTTAGTTCATAATCGGTGATGAAATTGGGCATTTTATCTGCGAAGACTATAACATATCAACTAAGATGATTTGTCTTGATCATGGAAGTGGTGACTTCTAGTTGATGTGTTAATATGTTTTAAGAGTTAAGACATATTGAACTGGACCGCTGTGAGATTTATTATTCTCCTAACAACTGTCAATTGAATAATAAATCTCACGACTTATATTTGCATGAACTCTTAATCCTAAGAGAATAATGGACCTAATCATGAAGTGTAGGTTGCTTTGATATATCAGGAGTGAGATCTAAAGTAACGGTCAAAACCTCAGTATGTTGGGCAGCCACATTTCATGTTGATAGAACATATATTCTCAAGATGGAATTCATAGTCTCTTAACAGAGATTTAAAATATTCCCTTGAGATAAGTTTAATGGGTTTAGTTATTCAGAGAGTTAGGCCTAACCACTTTGGTAAGAAATTACTAAAGTATATATATTTATGAAAATTGGATTTCATAAATATATAATGAATAACTTAAAAGGATTAAACCGAGTACTCAAGGATTAAGACGTAGTAATCTTCAAAGTGACAGTCTATATTTATGACTTTGAATTACTACGAATATTTTATGAAGGGGTTGCATGTATAATAAAGTTTGGGAATATAATTTATTAATAAGGCCTAAAGTGCAATTATATTTATATAGTGGTATTAAATATAATTAATGGTAACTTTGGACTTGTCAAGAGTTGACAGAAAAGCCCAAAGCCCATTGGAGCTAGTGTCTTATTGGTCCTTTTGGTCCCACTCCAAGCCACACATTAAAGCCCAATTGGAAAGGCCCAATAGGCCAGCCCAATTAGATAATCAATTATATATAAAGGGAGAGACATACAGATTTTTTATTAGAGATTAGAGAAAAAGTGAGACACCATTGTGAAGTGGTGTGTATGTGCGAGTGAAACCACTCAATTATTCTCCCTTGGAAATTGATTGAGAGACCACACTTCTTGGGCGTAAAGTGGAATTGGAGTGAAGATTGAAAGTGTTCCCAAGGACTTATAATCTTTTGTTTTGAATTTCACCGCACCAAGGTACGCAAATTCTGAAATTTACATAATGCAAGTTATCAATCATGAATGAAATAGATCTTTGTTTATTGCTTCCGCTATGTGTTTTGTATGAGATACAAAACCAAATATAACCAACAATTGGTATCAGAGCTAGGTTTTCATATCATGATTGTATAGCATATGATTGAATTTCAGAATCAAAGAATATCATTTTCTTTGCATGATAGGATTTTTGATTTCATAATTTATTTTTGGAGATTGACTTTGTGTTGATGTGAAATGAATTCCTTTTAATATGGAATTCCATCTTCAAAAGGATTTATGTTGGGCCACGGTTGCATTTTGTTGTCTTAAAGGATTCATTTGAATCCTTGCTATATATAACAATGATTAAAGAACCATTCGGTTATATATAGATTGAAGTTTTTATAAACTTCTAGATGATATACATGGCTTGGCGCATATATATTTATCCTTGGCCATAAACTTCTAGTTGTTTGGATACAGTTATTGAAATAACTGTCATGTGCACGGACCAAATGATTGCATTGGTTGGACTTTATTACACCACTTGGCTATATTGAGTTAATTGAACGTTATTGAATTGATGAATTGACTAATATAAGGAAGTGGTACAAGGATTCATCAATCCGTATATTATATATATAATTTTATATGGATTCATATGCATGTATTTAGTTATTGCACTGCTTGGCCATCCTATAAACAATTAACATTAAATTGTCATATGCTTATAGGATGACACATGCATATGTTAATAGTTTATAAAGGATTCATCCAATAATATATAAATTAATATATATATATATATATATATATATGGATTCATAGGCTTATTGATGTAAGGTAGTGATACAATGTTCATATGCATTCAAATTTTATATGCCTTGGATGCCTTGGATTCATATATTAAGGTGTATTTCATATGTTGCAATTCATATAGAGATACATGGATATATATATATATATACATATATATATTAATGCTAGGATTAAAGTATTCATTTAATGAAAATTATTCCTAATGAGATTAGGATTATGTTTTCAAGGGTTTCTAGCATTAATATGGCTCTCGATCTTAAAAACCTTTAATTTAAAATATCTAGTGGGAGAGAGATACAAGGGTTGGATCTCATGGCCTCCATTATCGGTTCATAGTAGTGTGGGTAAGCACCTCATCTTGGCGTATATGCCTTGTGATCCCAAAGGAGGGTGTTTACTTCAAATCCTACGAGATTGAACTAACCTATTTAAAGTAGTGTGGACAAGCACCTCGTCTTGGCGTATATGCCTCGCGATCCCAAAGGAGGGTGTTTTTTTTCATGGTACTACAAGTTTAAACATTATAAGGGAGATGAAATGTGGTTACATATGATTCTAGATAATGGTGTACACTAGACTAAGTGCAATGTTAACCTCCCAAAGGAGCTATGTCATTGTCACTTAGAGGCTAAAGCTAATACGGCATATTATTAGTGTATGATAAGAGTTATCATGATAGCACTAATAATGAGAATAGTTCTCAATCAATTAATGTGTTTATAATAAACTTGCTACCAAGGAATTATAGACATGGATTGGTTTGTCGTTGCATATATTATTTTATGGTTTTATAAGGTTCCATAATATATGTTTATATGCTTAATTGATAATGTCTAGTTTACTTATTATATTCATGTTTATTATTTTCAGATTTAAAATCATGGCATCATTTAGCCCACTTGTTGCTATACTTAATCAAAACAAACTGACTGGATCCAACTATGTTGACTGGAAAAAAAACTTGGACATTGTTCTTACTGCTGAAGAGCACAAATATGTGCTTACTCAACCATGTCCTAGCTTTCCATGATTAGATGCTCCTCTTGAGGAAAAACAGCGATATGATCGTTGGCAAAAATCTAATGAGATGGCTAAGTGCTATATCCTAGCATCTATTTCAAATGTTCTACAGCATCAAATGCAGGATGTAGAACTAGCTTCGGACATTATACTCAGTCTGAAGGAGATGTTTGGTGAGCAAGGCTGTTCTGCTAGGCAAGAAACTATAAGGCAGATTTATAATACCAAAATGGCTGAAGGTACTTCAGTGAGGGAGCATTGTCTTAGGATGATCTCTAATCTGAATACATTAGAAGTTTTAGGTGCCGATATTGATGGAGAATCCCAATAACACATCGTGTGTTGTCTGTGTGTTTGCATCTTTCTTCCCTTTATCTTTGCCTTATATTTATTGTTGTGGATGCGTTTATATTTGGCATAGATTAGTTATCAATTCTGTGATTGGCTTATGTTCATGTTACGCACATTAATTGTTTAATTATAAACTTGAATTAGTAATTTTATAATTTGGGGTCTAAATGTTCAAGGGTGTTTTATACACATATTGAACTTTCAGAGAACAACAAAAATCTATGTCGTGATTGATATATGTGATATGTTGATTGTTTGGTTTTGATTCATTTTCTGTATTCTTGATTATATTTGACAAATATGTTGTTGAAGTCGCATGTCTCTTGCATCTACTCTTGAGTTGTGTGTCATAGTGCTATTATTGCTTTATAGATTGTCTATTATGGTTTCATGCATATGTGATTATTTGTGTGACCCATATTGATATGTTTTAGTTCATTGACTCACCTTTTTATGTTGATAAAATCTTGAGTATTGCTGAATTAAGGTGTTGAATCTCAATTAGTGGGAATTGTATCAGATACATAAAGAATGATATTTAAATAGTCCAAGCAGTAATATATATTAAGTGCTAATTAGGATTATTTTACAGAATACTCCTATGGCCCTCCATTGTTGGTGAATAAAGGTCATATTAAATTAAAATTTGGTTGAAGCCAAAAGGATAGACTTGATTTTGGTTTAGAAGTTCTTCTTGTTTACTTCTTGGGAAGATAGGTGTATGACTGGTGGGAGTGTGGCTAAAATAGCAACATAATCATACTATTACATATATCTCATCTAGATAATGGTTTTGCACTTAAACAAATAAACATGACCACTAAAATAGTGTAAAGCATGTTTGATTTGGAGGCCAAAAGTAATTTCGGGAGTCATAGATAAATTAAATAAAATTAGAAACATGAGATGAAATCATGATGAATAATATCTATTTGCCTTTTTATGGTGCACACTGTATATTTCTAAAGAAATTAATGGAGCATGCAAGGTAAGGGTTCCCGATACCCATTTTGAACTATTTATGAATATAATTGTTATATTCTGTTTTGGGAATCTATGATATTTTGTTCTTGTGGGAGTTACCATTAGTTATTCAAAAACCTGAATCTGATAGATATATGTATGTGGAAATATTATTTTGTATTATTTTGCAAATTCATTATGACCAATTTTAATTCCTTAGCTAAGATTTTGGATGAAAATCGATTTGTCTAGACCAAACTATGTAGATTGGAAAAGGAACCTAATCATTGTTCTCATTGCTGACAAAATAGCTCATGTCCTTAATACTGAGGCACCAAGCCACTGAGGAGCATAGAGATGCATTCATTTAATAAGTGACATGAGGCTAATGAAATGGCAAAATGCTACATAATGGCCTCTGTGACCAATGTGTTGCAAAAACAATGCCAAGGTTATAGCAAAAGATATGATGCTGCACGTCAAAGAGATGTTTGGAGAACAAAGCACAAGTGCACGACAAACTGCTATGAAAAATCTCATGTCCACCAAAATGGTGGATGGAACTCTAGCTCAGGAGCATGTCCTGAAAATGATTTCTTTCATCAACAAACTGGATATGCATGGTGCAGAAATTGATAGTGAGACCCAAGTTGATGTGATCGTAGCATCTTTAATTGATTCTTTTAATCAGTTTATCATGAATTATAACATGAATAAGACGGAAATGACATTGTCAGAGCTGCATAATATGTTGAAAGCAGCTGAGGATCTCATCAAGAAAGAAAAGCCTACTGTAATGTTGGTTGAGAAATCTGATACTTCTTTTAAGTTGAAGCCTAAAGGTAAGAAATTTAAGAGAAAAGGGTCTCAGTCATTCAATAAGGCTCAGGGTGACAAAGTGAGTAAGGACACTGAGAAAAAGAAAGCAAAAGGAAATTGTTACCACTATGGTAAGCCTGGTCATTGGAAGAGAAACTATTGCCATTATTTGGCTTCTCTAAAGAATGACAAACCTACAGAAGGTATGCCAAATTTGCTCATTATTAAAACAAATTTAATGGATGGTCCATTTGATTTTTGGTGTGTAGATTCTTGTACAATCTCACACATTTGCAATATATTGCAAGGGTTCAAGGAGACCTAAAGGCTAAATGAAGGGGGGTGATCCTAAAGATAGGGACTGGTGCAATTGTTGCAGCCACTGCCATTGGAACCTTTTATTTAGAATTATCTTCTAGTAGAACTCTTGTCTTAGAAGATTGCTTATATGTGCCAGAAGTGCGAAGAAATTTAGTTTCAGTTTCAAAACTTGTTTGCTCAGGATATTCATTTCTTTTTACTTCTAAACTTATTGTTAAGTTTAATAATAAATTTGTAACTTCTGGCATTTTACAAGATGATATTTATTTTTGAGTTTTATTGATAATTCTATTAATTGTGTTGAGAATGATATTGTTGTTAGTGTGTTATCTCTTAAAAGAATAAGAGATGTTAATCCTACGTATTTGTGGCACTTAAGGCTTGGACATATCAATATTGATTGAATCAATAGATTGGTAAGGGATGGGCAACTGAATCTTTTGAAGGTAGAGCCTTATCCAATTTGTGAGCCTTGCTTACAATGGAAAATGACCAAAAGTCCCTTTAGAGGAAAGGGAGCTAGAGCCACTAATGTATTAGGATTAATACACACTAATGTTTGTGGTCCTATGAATCATATGGCAAGAGGTGGTTTCTATTACTTCATTACTTTTATTGATGATTATTCTAGGTATGGTTATTTGTATCTAATGAAACATAAATCTAAACCCTTTGAAAAGTTCAAAGAATTTTGTAATGAAGTTAAGAAACAATCTGAAAAATGCATAAAAGTTCTTTGCTCTGATAGAGGAGAAGAATATCTCTTGGATCAATTTAAGGAATATCTAAAAGAAAATGAGATTATTTTTCAATTGACTCCCCCTACCACACCTTAACATAATGGTGTGGCTAAAACAAGAAATAGAACCTTATTAGATATGGTTCATTCTATGATGAGCAAGTCAAAGTTGCTAATTTCATTTTGACGTTATGCTTGGAGATTGCTGTTTATTTATTAAATTGAGTCCCCACCAAATTAGTTCCTAATACCCCATATGAGTTATGGACTGGTAAGAAACCAAGTCTAAATCACTTAAAGATATGGGGTTGTCTAGCACATGTTAGAAAGTATAATATGGATAAGCTAGGACTAAGGAGTGATAGATGTTTATTTATTGGCTATCACAAAATGTCTACTAGTTTCTACTTTTACAATCCTAGTGAGCAAAAAGTTTTTGTGAGCAGGAATGCTATTTTTCTTGAGGAAGATTATAACTTAAATGAAAGTAAAGTAAATTTTTCTCTTGATGAACAAACTAATAACATAATTGTTGAGTTGAATGAGAACAATGAAGAGCAAGTAATAGTGCCTACTAAACCAAGCAAAATACAAGAGACTCAACATAGTAAAAGGACTATCAGGCCTCTAGTTAGACTCACTTTGTTAAATGAGATTTATCTAATGGAGTCAGAGGAGCATGATAATGATCCTTTTACTTATCAAGAAGTAATGACTGATAAGAATGTTAAGAATTGGAAAAGGGCCATGGAATCAAAGATGGAATCAATGTATACCAGCCAAGTTTAGACCTTAGTAGACAAACCAGAAGGTATTAAGCCTATTGGTTGTAAATGGGTCTACAAAAGGAAGATAGGACCTAGTGGTAAGGTGGAGACCTATAAAGCTAGGCTAGTGTGGCAAAAGGGTATAATCAAAAGGCTGGAATTGATTATGAGAAAACCTTTTCACTAGTAGCCATGCTAAAGTACATAAGGATTTTATTGTCAATTGTTGCACATTATGATTATGAGATATGGCAAATGGATGGTAAAACAACTTTCTTGAATGGACACATTCGAGAAGAAATTTTTATGGACTAGCCATAAGGTTTCATATCTCATGGTCAAGAATCAAAAGTGTGCAAGTTGATGAGAACTATATACAGCCTAAAGCAAGCATCACGCAGTTGGAACATCTGTTTTGATGAGGCAGTCAAATTGTTTGGTTTCTCACAAAATATGGATGAACCTTGTGTTTACAAAAAGGTTAGTGGGAGCACTATTACATTTTTAGTTCTTTATGTAGATGACATACTACTCATTGGCAATGATGTAGGAGCAATGTCATCTATAAAAGTATGGTTATCCAGTCACTTTGCAATGAAAGATCTTGGTGAAGCATCCTATATACTTGGAATCAAACTATTTAGAGACCGAAAGAAAAGGTTATTGGGACTTTCACAAGTCAATTATATTGACAAGATATTGGCTAGGTTTAGCATACAAGATTCCAAGAAAGGGTTTTCACCTTTTAGACATGGAGTTCATCTCTCTGATCAAATGTGTCCTAAAACACAAGAAGATGGAGAGAAAATGAAAAATTGTCCTATGCTTCAGGAATAGGAAGTTTCATGTACGCAATGCTTTGCACTAGGCTAAACATTTGTTATGCAGTGAGTATTGTAAGTAGATATCAATCCAATCTAGGTTCTGAGCATTGGACAGTAGTGAAACATATCCTCATATATTTAAATAGTGTTAGGATTAATGCCCTTAAATCCTATTGTACGATACTATGTATGATATTATGTATGACTTAATTTTGTAATTAATAAAGTTGTTTTATTATTATTTGAAATAATGGTAACATGAATATTTGGACATTATCACAGAGTCCATGAGATGTATAGTATGCGATTTATGTGAAAAGTCATAGAAGATATAAATCACAAGTTCTTTGTACACTCAAAATTTAGTTCGTAGTCGGTGATGAAATTGGGCATTTCATCTGCGAAGACTATAACATATTAACTAAGATGATTTATCTTGATCATGGAAGTTGTGACTTCTAGTTGATATGTTGATATGTTTTAAGAGTTAAAATATATTGAACTGGACCGCTGTGAAATTTATTATTTTCCTAATGACTGTCAATTGAATAATAAATCTCACGACTTATATATTTACATGAACTCTTAAACCTGGGAGAATAATGGACCTGATAATGAAGTGTAGGTTGCTTTGATATATCAGGAGTAAGATCTAAAGTAATGGTCAAAACCTCAGCATGTTGGGCAGCTACATTTAGTGTTGATAGAACATATATTCTCAAGATGGAATTCATCATCTCTTAACAGAGATAAAAAAATATTCCTTTGAGATAAGTTTAATGGGTTTATTATTCAGAATGTTAGGCCTAACTATTTTAATAAATAGTTACTAAAGTAAATATTTATGAAGTTGGATTTCATAAATATATGATGAATAACTTAAAGGACTAAACTGAGTACTTAAGGATTAAGATGTAGTAATTTATAAAGTAGCAGTTTACATTCATGACTTTGTATTACTACAAATATTTTATGAAGAGGTTGCATGTATAATTTGGGATATAATTTATTAATAAAGCCTATAGTGCAATAGGGCAACCCAATCAGATAATCAGTTAGTTATAAAGGGAGAAACATACATAATTTTTTCATTTAGTGAAAAGAAAAAGAGAGACATCATTGTGAAATAGTGTGTATGTTTGAGTGAAGCTACTCGATTATTCTCCCTGGGAAACTGATTGAGAGACCACGTTTCTTGTGCGTAAAGTGGAATTGGAGTGAAGATTAAAAGTGTTTCAAAGTACTTATAATCTTTTGTTTTGAATTTCACTACACCAAGGTGCGCTATCTTGTTCTTAAATTCTGAAATTTACGTAGTTAATGTTATCAATCATGAATGAAATAGATCCATGTTTGTTGCTTCCATTGTGCGCTTTTATGAGATACAAAATCAGATTTTCCAACAAATAGGACCAAACATTATTTCTTGGTGTTTGGTGGTGAGGATCTGACTGTCCAAGGGTATATAGATTCAAATTTTCAATATAATATTAATGATAGAAAATCAATTTCTGGATTTGTGTTCACTCTTGGCAAGAGAGCAACAAGTTGGAGAAGTTGCAAGCAAGATACTATTGCAGACTCTACTACAAAAGCAGAGTATATAGCTGCAAGTGAAGCTGCAAAGGAAGCTGTATGGATTTGCAAGTTCATTCAAGAACTTGAAGTTGTTCCTTCTATTGAGTCTCCCATTACCATCTATTGTTACAATAGTGGGACTATTGCAAATGCAATAGAACCAAGGGCTCATTAAAGGACAAAACATATTGCATGTAAATATCACTTAATACATGATATCATACATAGAGGTGACGTAGCAATAACAAAGATTCCCTCTACCAATAATGTTGCAAATCCACTCACAAAGACATTATCTCAAAAGGTGTTTGAGAAACATTTGGAAGCAATGGGTATTAAATACAAGTATGATTGGTGTTGAGTGCAAGTGAGAGATTGTTAGAATTATGTGCCCTAAAAAAAAAATACAATGCATTTTTCATTTGGTAATAAAATTTTATTTTCACATACATAATTTTTATAGGTATATTTCATTGTTTAAATGTGGCATATGATGTTGCCTCTGTAGAAAATCATGTTAATGGTTAAGGAACCAAAAACAGAAAGTAATGATTTTTCATAAATTATTAAATTATTCTAGGTTGTGGATATTAATTGAATATCACCATTGAGGCCTATGCTTGTTGCGTTTCTATATGATAGGATGATTTACTCCATCATTGAGATAGTCACTTTAAGTAGACAAGTGGGTGTAATGTAACAAGTACATACACTGAATTGGATCCGATCAAGAACACCTTATGAAGTGATCATTGTTAATTAAAAGGTTGTTCTATCACAATTTTTCTATTGTCCTCAAACATGAGAGGTTTGTCTATATTTATTTATTATGCACATAACATTGTCAATGTCAACTAGTGATGCTAATTCTGAATGCTATATACTGACACGTTGGGTTATGTGTGTAATGAGTAAAATATGTAAATGCTTAACAATGAATCCACCAGTCTGCAAAGAAAATAGTATATTCAATTGATTTTCATATTGAAGTTGGACTCAAAACAGAACTGGCTGGTGACATTTTTCAAAAACGTTTTTTGTATATATAATATTGTGTATATATATATATATATACATATTTAAAGATTTTTTCGAGTCCAATAGAAATTATGAAATCAAGAAATTAAGGGTTACATAAACTATGGCTGTGTGGTACAACAACCTACGGTTGCTAAGAGAGGTACGCAATTTTGTTCTATTTAGAATCTATGGTTGTGTGGTACAACGATCTTTAAATGAAAATATAAACTTTTTTTATATTGCTTCGACAAAAACTATCACCCACAACATCAAAGTTATAAATCATTGCATAAGCAAGGAAACATGCTAGAAAAACTATAAAGACATGCTAGGAAGCAAGAACATGCTAGGAAAAGTAATAAAGAATTTCATTGAACTCGATAAAACTAGGAAAAGCTATCAAAAGAAAGAGTGTGGATTGTAGCTAAAAACCTACATCCACACCCCTAAATCTCATATCCAAGGTATGGAACCAAGGATAGGAAGATTGGGTGCAAGGACACTACCTTAATGATTGTAGAGAAAAACAATGCACCGTAATGCATGAACATGTTACGTGCAAATATAAATAGCATTAAAGGCAAAAACACAATCCAAACTACATGTGAAAAAAATGCTACAGAATGCAATGCGTGATCATGGGATATCATTTCAGCAAAACCCAACCCAAAAGATGTATTAAAAACACAAAACCATGAAATTTTCCCAAAACCTAAAATGTAAGTCACAAAATGCATGAAATGCATAAAGAATGAGAAAAGAAGAGATTTAGACCACTTACCAAAGAATAGGAGCTTGGAATAGGTCGAATTCTTGAAAGGAGAAGGAGATTTGGTGAATAGAAGTTATTTGGGTCAAGAGAGAAGAGAGCGAGATCAAAATATTTGAGTGAGAAATGAATCAAGTCAAACCTCAAATATATATAGAATCAAGCATCTCGATAGATCGAGAGGTATCAAGGAGGTGTTGAGAACAAAATCTCGATAGATCGAGAGGTATTGAGGAGGTATCGACGGCCTAATACTTCGATTGATCGAGGAGGTGTTAAGATATCTATCAAGCAAATAGAGAGTTTAGAAATTTGGTTCGATGGATCGGGCTATCTATCAAGAGGTATCGAGAGAAATCCAGAAAACCTTGATAGAAGAGGCTTGTGTCAAGAGGTGTTGAGCTAGTACCGAGCTAGTATCAAGCATACAGAAACAAGGTTTTACAAGGAGGAAAAACACAAGAAGAATGCACATAAGATAGACACCAAACCAACCATCAAAGAGACATGTTAATCACTCAAAAAAAAAAAAAAAACTCGGTCGAGTGGACCAAGGCAGAGAAACAAGGAGTCACCACCTAGTTTTATGGTCTAGGAGCCATGAATATAGCACCCTCACGTAGAAGGACTGATCTTACAACCAAAGTATAGGGTTGGAGTTTAGGTACGATTTTGGGAAGGTGTTAGGCACCCAAAACTACCCGACCCGTGGGTCAGCTTCCACTCATTATGACTTATATCTTAATCTCATTAAAAGAATGTTCAACATTGTATTCTATACTCTCTCTCTCTCTCTCTCTCACACACACACACACACACTCTCTCTCTCTCTCTCTAACATGCATCTAACATCCTGAAACCTAACATTCATCTACTTATTTTGTAAGTAGATATGCCTCTTTAAATAGAGGAGAAAACCCAGAATTCAGCACCCCTATCTCCCTTTGCTGCTACTTAAATAATGCTCCCAAGTGTAGGATTGTCACAAAGTAATAACTCGGTAAGTTCGGGGTCGAATCCACAGGGAAAAGGGAATTGATTAGCAAACCACAAGAGAATAAAACTATAATAACAAAGTTTAATTGAAGAGATTTTTTATGATTTAGTAAAGTTAATTTAAATTAAGAGAAAATAACAATATATTAAGGCGCTAAGGTCCAGGGATTCAAACCCAACCGTTTATTGGTATGTTCTTAACAATTATTTAATGGTTTTAATGCTTATGTTTTTATGTTTTTGATTGTTTTATTCATCTAGAAAAGTGTTTAGTTCTATACAATCCTTTGATTTATCATAGACTTCAGGCACATTAAATGCTTAGTATTCTCTGCGAACTAATTCACTAGTTTTGTTTTGTCTAGAATCAATCAACTGCATTAAACTACCTTAGACAATTACTTCTTGAGTTTTTATTGTTAAATCATCCAACTAAGACCATCCCTCATATGAATTTTAGTTGAGTTATAAAATAAATATTGTTAAGACTATCAATAGATGTGTTGTGTGTTGATCCCTAAACCTTAGCACCTTAATATATTGTAATTTTCTCTTAATTTAAATTACCTTTACTAAACCATAAAAAATATCTTCAATTAAACTTTTTATTTTAGTTTTATTCTCTTGTGGTTTGCTAATCAATTCCCTTTTTCCTGTGGATTCGACCTTGAACTTATCGAGTGATTACTTCACGACAATCCTGCACTTGAGAGCATTATTTAAGTTGCAACAAGTTTTTGGCGCCATTGCCGGGGATTAGGCGATTAGAGAAGCGTTCCACTTTGTTTGGAGAAGTTTTCAACGTTAAATTTCTTCACATATTTGGTAATATCTCTCCAACTCGTTTCTTTTTAAGTAGTTTAGTCTTCTTTTAGAGTTTTTCTTTTATTTTTACTTCTTTTTATTGTTAAAGTTATTTGTTGTTTTATTTTATTTTCTTTTTCCTTTTTCTTTCTTGTTTTACTATTGCACGAGTGTTTGGTGTCGTGATAGTGATAATCGCTTGGTTAGAATTGATTCTAATAATTTGTTTGGCAATTTATCTGATTCTTTCACACATTCTCACACACTTGATATCATGGCGGACTTAGAGAGTAATCATGGTGATGAGAATAATTTAAATAATGGAAACTTCCATGCTCACCAACCCATTAGAACTCTCAGGGATTATTTGCAACCTACTAGGAGTAGTGCACTATCATGCATCATTTTTCCAACTAATGCAAATAATTTTAATTTTAAGCCCAGTATGATTTCATTACTTCCTAAATTCCATGGCTTAGATTCTGAAAATCCTTACCTACATTTTAAGGAATTTTAGGAGGTATGTTCTACCTTCCATGACCAATCATGTAATGAAGAGACCATTAGGTTGAAGTTGTTCCCTTTTTCTCTTGAAGACAAGGCAAAAACTTGGCTTAATTCTTTAAGACCTAGGTCAATTGGTACTTGGCAAGAGATGCAAACTGAATTTTTAAAGAAATTTTTTCCAATTCATAGGACTAGTGCACTTAAAAGACAAATAATGAATTTTTCGCAAAAAGATAATGAGACATTTTATCAATGTTGGGAAAGATTTAAGGATTTGCTTGATGCTTGTCCACATCATGGCTATGAAACTTGGCGTATAATTAGTTTTTACTATGAAAGTTTAACTCCAAAGATGCACCAATTTGTAGAGATGATGTGCAATGGAGAATGTTTGAATAAAGATGCTGATAAGGCTTTTGATTGTTTTGATCTTTTAGCTGAGAATGCCCAATCTTGGGATACCACTGATACCTCAGATAGGTCTAGAGCATCCACCAATCCCTCTGGGGGTGGTAAGTACCAACTTAGGAAAGATGATGACCTTGGTGCTAGGGTGGCTAGTCTAACTAGGAAGCTTGAAGCCATGGAATTAAGGAAGGTCAATGGAATCAATATTGTGCCTAAAATTGATGAAGTTTGTAGAATTTGTGAGACCATGGAACACCCTACCAATGAATGCCCTACAATTCCATCTTTTAAAGAGGTGTTGCATGATTAGGCAAATGCTATGAACATGGTGAAAAAACCATACCCTTCCCCCTATTCAGAGATGTATAATTCAGGGTGAAGGAATCACTCAAATTTTAGTTGGAGGAATGATAATGTGGTTGCACCTCCTACACATGGTACTTCAAATTTTGTTCCTTATAATCCCCCTCCAAAGAAGAGTCTTGAGGACACCTTCCAACAATTCATGCAAACTCAATCCACCATTAATAATCAGAACTCACAAGCCATAAATGACATTAGGAGCACTCTCACTAAATTGACCACATCCATGAGCACAATAGAAAAGGGTAAGTTTCCATCTCAACCACAACCAAACCCCCAAGGTCAATTTTGTGTTGATGATTGTAGTTCCTTTGAAAATAAAGTAAGTCAAGTTAAATCTATAACTACTCTTCGTAGTGGAAAAATCACTGGAAAAGGTATTCCTAAAAGCAATAAACATGATGAATCTTCCAAAATAAAGAGTAGTGCTAAAGTCCTTAAGCCTAAATCTAACGAATTTGAGAGGTGTCCTATCCCTACTCTTTTTCCCTAAATGTTGATTCCATCTCAAAAAGTGAATCAAAATTTTGAAATCCTTGAAGTGCTTAAGCAATTTATAGTAAACATGTCTCTTTTGGATGCCATAAAGCAAATTCCATCATATGCTAAATTTTTGAAAGATTTGTGTACTGTTAAGCGTAAGCTTAATGTACATAAGAAGGCATTTTTGATTGAACAAGTTAGTGCAATCATTCAAAACAATAGACCTCCAAAATTTAAAGATTCAGGTTGTCCCACTATTTCATGTGTGATTGGTAATTCAAAAATAGAGAAAGCTTTGCTTGATCTTGGGGCAAGTTTGAATCTTTTGCCATATTCAGTATATGAGCAATTAGGTCTTGGCGAGCTAAAACCCGTTTCCATAATTTTACAACTTGCCAATCGATCTACGATTGTTCCTAAGAGTGTTGTTTAGGATGTTTTGGTTCAAGTGGACAAATTTTATTTTCCTGTTTACTTAATTATTTTGGATATGCATCCTATTTCTAATGCTAATTCTTAAATATCTGTGATTTTAGGATGCCCATTTCTTACAATTTCTAATGCATTGATAAATTGTAGAAGTGGAGTCTTAAAATTATCTTTTAGGAATATGACTCTTGAGCTTAATTTTTTTAATAATTGTAAGCAACCTAGGGATGAAGAGGATGTGCATGAAGTTGACTTAATTGAAACACATGTTCAAGAACAATTCAACAAAACATGTTTTTCAAATCCATTAGAAGCTTGTATAGTAAATTCATGTGATTTTAATTTTGATGAGAATTATGAAATTGCATACATTCACTGTCTTTTGGAATCTGCACAGGAATTGGAAGTGAGCAATTGGAAATTGAAATATGAGGAGTTGCCACCTCGTGAGATAAAGTTGTTGCCATTTAGTGCGCAAGTACCAAAATTGGAGTTAAAGCCCTAGCCTGTTGAGCTCAAGTATGCTTTTCTAGGAACTAATGAGACTTTTCTTGTGGTAATATCTTCTAAACTTGACTCTTTGCAAGAAGGTAAGTTAGTAACTATTTTGAGAAAACATAAGAGTGCCATAGGATGGAACATAGCTGACATTGAAGGAATTAGCCCATTGGTTTGTACTCATAAGATTTATTTAGAGGACAATGCTAAACCATCTAGGGAGATGCAACGTAGGTTAAACCCTACAATGAAAGAGGTAGTTAGGATTGAAGTGCTCAAATTGTTAGATGTGGGTATCATATACCCCATCGCAAATAGTAAATGGGTAAGTCCTACTCAAGTGGTACCTAAGAAATTTGGAATAATTGTGGTAAAAAATGAGAATAATGAGTTAATTCCAACTCATGTCACTAGGAAAGATTGCTTCCCTTTACCTTTCTTGGGTCAAGTTTTAGAGAGAGTAGTGGGTCATGAGTACTATTGTTTTTTAGATGCGTATTTTGGGTACTATCAAATTGAAATTGCACTTGAAGATCAAGAGAAAAAGACTTTACTTGTCCTTTTGGTACTTTTGCATTTAGGAGGATGCCATTTGGTTTATGTAATGCACCTGCCACTTTTCAAAGATGCATGCTAAGTATTTTTAGTGACATGGTAGAACATTATTTAGAGGTTTTCATGATGATTTTTCTATGTTTGGTGACTCTTTTGATGAATGCCTTTCTAATTTGCAAAAGTTCTTAACTAGGTGTGAAGAAAAGAATTTACTATTAAATTGAGAAAAGTGTCATTTCATGGTCACAAAAGAGATTGTATTAGGCCACATTGTTTCTTCAATAGGCAATGAAGTGGATAAAGCAAAGATTGAGTTGATTGCTAATTTGTCTACACTTAATACTGTTAAAGATGTGAGATCATTCCTAGGACATGCAGGATTTTATAGAAGGTTCATAAAAGACTTTAGTTTCATATCTAGACCTATGTGTAACCTCCTAACAAATGACACTCCCTTTGAATGGACCCAAGCTTGCCAAGAAGCTTTTGATAAGCTAAAAGGCATGCTTACCACTGCACCTATCATGCAACCACCAAATTGGACTTTACCTTTTGAAATTATGTGTGATGCAAGTGATTATGCGATTAGAGCTTGTTTTAGGGCAAAGAAAGGATAAAAAATCTCATGTAATTTATTATGCAAGTAAGACTTTGAATGAAGCTCAAATGAATTATTCTACAACTAAAAAAGAGTTACTTGCTATGGTATTTACCTTAAATTAATTCTATTCATATATTCTTGGTTCTCTTGTTGTTGTTTTCATTGACCATGCAACTTTAAAATATCTTTTTTCAAAGAAGGATGCAAGGCCAACGTTGATTGGATGGATTCTTCTACTACAAGAATTTAATATCACCATCAGAGATAAAAAGGGAGTAGAAAATGTGGTGGCAGACCATTTGTCTCACCTCACTTTTAATGAATCCATGGATGCATTGCCCATTAGGGATTCATCCCCTGATGAACAATGTTTTCCATCTCTACTTTGTCTTGGTATACTGATATTGTAAATTTTCTTGTCAAAGGCCAAACACCATCTCACTGGAGCGCTTAAGACAACAAACGCTTCATGGTTAAGGTACGCAATTTTTTCTATGATAATCCTTATTTATTTAAGTATTGTACATATCAAATCATTAGGAGATGTGTCCCTAAAAATGAAATATTTAGTGTCATCTCCTTTTGTCATAATGAAGCATGTGGAGGCCACTTTTCTTCAAGGAAAACCATTGCAAAGATTTTGCAATGTGGTTTTTATTGGCCTAATTTGTTTAAAGACACTCATCATTTTTGCAAATCTTGTGATTCTTTTCAAAAGTTGGGAGGAATAACTCGTAGGAATATGATGCCTTTAAACCCAATTTTAGTTGTTGAAATTTTTTATTGTTGGGGCATAGATTTCATGGGTCCATTCCCTCCTTCTTTTGGATATCTTTACATTCTAGTGGCTGTAGATTATGTTTTAAGATGGGTTGAGGCTATTCCTTGCAAAAAGAATGATCACAAAATTGTTTTGAAATTTTTAAAGGAAAATGTTTTGTCAAGATTTGGCATCCCTAGGGCAAAAATTAGTGATGGGGGCTTGCACTTTTGCGACCGACCTTTTGAGGCATTAATGAGAAAATATTGCATACCACACAAGGTTGCCACCCCATATCACCCACAAACAAGTGGACAAGTTGAGCTTGCCAATAGCGAGATTAAAAAAAATTTGGAAAAGACGTTTAACCCAAATCATAAAGATTGGTATTTGAGGTTGAATGATGCACTTTGGGCGTACTGCATTGCCTATAAAAATATTCTTGGTATGTCTCCCTATAGACTTGTTTATGGTAAAGCACCTACCTGTGGAATTGGAACATAAATCATATTGGGCAATAAATATGTTTAACTTTAACTTTGACAAGTCTAGTTCATTGAGAAAATTGTAATTGAATGAGTTGGAAGAAATTCGGCATGATGCATATGAGAATTCTAGGATTTCTAAAGAAAGAATGAAGGTTTTTCATGGCAAACAAATTGTAAGGAAATCTTTTGAACCATCTCAAAAAGTTCTTTTGTATAATTCTAGGTTACATTTGTTTCTCGCAAAATTGAGATCTAGATGGACTAGACCTTTCATTGTTAAAAATGTTTTCCCCCATGGTGCCATAGAAATTGAAAATCCTAAGAATGGTAACATATTTAAGGTGAATGAGCAATGTCTTAAGCCATTTCTTGAGAATTTTTCACAAAAGGAGGAATATATTAATTTGGATGATCCCATTTATCAAGACTTGCCAAGCAATTAGCATTAGTATTTGTGTCGTAGTTTAGATTTTTTTTTTTTTCTTTTATTATTTTTGTTGTTTTGTTTTCTAACCCATTTTGCAGGTGTTAGAGTTTTTTTTTTTTTTTTTTTTT
The DNA here is from genome assembly GCA_030445155.1 of Quercus variabilis. Classification (NCBI taxonomy): domain Eukaryota; kingdom Viridiplantae; phylum Streptophyta; class Magnoliopsida; order Fagales; family Fagaceae; genus Quercus; species Quercus variabilis. The sequence continues at coordinate 44,407,489 of CP129445.1, read as the reverse complement.
CTTTGTTCATTTATGTTCATCTCTTCAAGGTACTCTCTGTAATCTCTACTATTTATTGTTTTTTCCTTATTATCATTGAGGACAATGTAAGTTTTAGGTTGGGGGGAGGAACTTGAGAAGATTTGCTTTTGTTTTTATTTTATGTTAATTCTTTTCTTTCTTTTTTTTTTTTTGGTTATTTTTAGTGATTTTTGTTTTTGTTTTTGTTTTTGTTTTTAGTCCCTTTTTTTTTTTAAGTGTTGCTTTAGCAAGAGTTTTAAGTCAAAGTTCTTTATGCTACTTCTATCTAAAGAATTCCACTGTTTTTCATGCTCAACTAGTATGCACATGCACTTTAGCCACATGAACATGTTTCTTGGTTGAGAGATAGAGATGACTTCGAAAATCTTGAAAATAAAATGTAGAGACTATAACCCAAGTGAGTTCATAAGCCATTCATTTTTTTTAGAGTGTTATTTTCTTTTGACCTCATTTTTCATTTGGAAGCACATAACTTTGTTGTCGCTTAGTTTCATTATTCTTTGATTTGGTCAAATGCTAAGAATTCATCAAATTTTATGCCACACCTAAATATGCTAAAGTCATGGATTTTGAAGAACTATCCCAATCCTTAAGAGATGATTTTAGGCCATCTTTGTTAATTTTGAGCCTTTATTATTTTCTTTCTTGATACATTACCGCTAGTCACCCATTTGAGCCAATTATTTTAGTTGTTCTTTCTCAAACCCTTTCCTAAGGTGTTCCAAGAATGAATGCAATCAAATTGTTTGATTATGATAAATTTGTGGTGAAATAGTTGGAAGAGAAGAAGGACTCACTCACCCCTTGCCTTAGCAAGGCTTCTAGCAAGCCATAACAAAAATAAAAACTCTAAAAACTACAAAGAAACTTTAAGAAAACCAAAATTATGATCTACAGCAGCTCTCTTCTAAATTTTGCCCTAAAGAGCATTCTAAGATCTTGGAGGTAAACTTTTTTAATTACTATTTTGGGTGTCATATGCCTTCTTTTTTCTTTTTTTTTTTTTTTTTTTTTGGAGAAAGAAATATGTTTTGAATTTTGTCATATGAGATTTTATCTATCATCTTAAGATTGTTTGTAGACTACTCATAGACCCATGCTATGCATTGGGATATATAAATATTTTGTAATACAATATAATGTGTAATTTGTTCTCTGAAATTTGTTGAAGAAAATTTGTTCCCTTTAAAAATGAAAAAAAAAAAATACAAGTATTTTCTATCTCTCTTTTTCTACAAATATAACATTCTATTATATATATGGGTGTGTTTGATATATATATATATATATATGTTGATGTGGTCCATATTCTTTTAACTATTATAATAGTGCAATATGTTTTCGTAATTTTTTTTTTTTTGGTAGAACTAAAAATTTTTCAATTTCAAATATATCATTCAAATTTCTTATTCTCTTAATGAGATTATCATGATAATTAAAACTCATCACAAAATTATAATATTGTTGTTAAGTTATGGTTTTTACATAAAATTTATGTTGGATTTATTCCATGACAAAAAGTGTTATAATTTCATTAATTTATTTCCTTGTATTTTGTGGGAATTAATTGTGATGGGTTTAATATTAAGTTGGTGAAGATTGCTCAAGAAGTTAATCTTGCAACTTGGCTCACGATTGGCTTGGGACTACAACACCCGCGAAAGGCCATGTGAGGAGCACATGACAAAGTTCAACAGTCAATGTGTTTTGTGAGTCACTCACGACTTGGTCAACCTGCAAGATACACTGACCAGCAAGATTTTAATTGTGCCTCTTATACCATTCAACCATAATATATATACCCCCATAAGCCACAAAATTGGAGGGAGGCTATTTAGAAGAAAAACCCTAGAATTGTGACAGTCCCACACGTTTTCTATTTTCCACTAAACAGTGAGAAAACATAATTTGTTCAATTTGTCAATATTTCGTACTTTTTCTTTTTTGATGAAGTTTCATACTTTTTCTTAGCACAATCCTTTAGATGGTCCCATACGTTATTATTTTTTCAAAGAAGAATTTTCTTTCAAAGAAATTGTATTAATGCAATCCTTCTATGTACAACTCTCTATTCTTGTCTTTCCCTTCACTTACTTTTTCCTCCCTTCTTTCCTTTTCTTTCATCTCCCTTACTACCAAAGGGAAAATTAGTAGGTACTCTCGGAGTACCATAAATGCGTAGTCCCTCCCTCTCACATGAATGGTGGGTCCTTCCATGAATTTAATTAGCAGGACCCACCATTTATGTGAGAGGAGGGAGTATGTATTTATGGTACTCTGGGAGTACACAATAATTTTCCTTTGGCTAATAAAAAAGAGAAAGAAAACCAGTATTTTGAGGAAATTAATAAAAATATGTAAAATAAATGTCTATTTACCATTTTAGTCCTTAACAATCTACTATGTGTCAAAATGGTCTTTAACATCTCAAATGTGTCAATTTAGATTCTAAACTTTTAGTATTGTGTCAAAATAATCATTGTTATTAAGTGGTACTTGAACAAAATAGGTGTGGCTAACATTAATATCAAAATAGTATTCTTATGCCATCTTAAGTTATCATGTGGGTTATCGTGTGTTCCTAATTATAAAAATATTTAGAAATATGAAAGATTCTATTCTTTTCCTTTGCTTTTTGGGGAACAAAACGAGGTTTAAGTCTTGACTTTTTAGTTAAGGTGCTCATGAACGACATTTGAAAAATATACTATTTACCTAGTTTTAAAATGTAAATTTTTTAAAAATAAAAAGCCAAATTATCAATTTTTTTAAGAAGTTAAAGTTATGGACAAAACTTAGGTATAGTATCTTAGGTGCTATTCCTTAGATTTCCCTCTTAAGATTCAGTCAGGTGGCTACTTAACTAAAAAAATATATTTCCATCCCATAAAAAAAAATCCACATGGCAGAATTTTAAAAGGGGAACCTAAGGAACAACACCCAAATACTATACCTAAGTCTGACTCTAAAGTTTTTACCAATTACTATAAAAAAAATTTATAAACTTATACAATTGGTGTCATGTCAACAAAGTAATAAATAAATTTTAATTATTTTTCTATTTTGTGTCTAAAAATCGATACATCCATTTAATAAAATGGAAGGTAACCTAACATCACTCTATTTACAATTACTTGTTCATGAAATCATAGTCCCATGTGACCCTTTTAGTCGACTAATACAAACATATTCTTACAATTTTTTAGTATAAAAATAAACTACAATTTATTTCATGAAAAGGTAAGCCAAAAAAAAAAAAAAAACTATGACTAACCTTAAATTGGTAAACTTCCCATAATAGTAACATAAGACATGCCCAAAAAAAAAAAAAAAAAAAAAAAAAAAAAAAAAAAAAGGAAGAAGCACGAGATGATGAGAAGTCAAAACCATGTAAGAAAATCCTAAATTGAATAGGTTTGTTGAAGCCAATTTAGTAGTGTGATAGTGTTATAAAGTTGTTTTTTCCCTTAGTTGGAACTGTGAAATAATGAAAGGATACTTGTTCTTAAACTTTGAAGATGCGAATATTGTATTTAATGTAATCCTTCTATGTACAACTCTCTCTTCTTCTCTTTCCCTTCCCAAAATCCTCCCTTCTTTCCTTTTCTTTCATCTCCCTCCCAACCAAACAGGATATTAGTTTCCAAATTTGACTAATAAAAAAATTAAAGAAAATAAATGTTTTGAGGATATTAATAAAAATATGTAAAAAAAAAAAAAAAAAACATGTTTATTTACCATTTTAGTTCTTACTATGTGTTGAAATAGTTTTTAACATTTAAAATGTGTCAATTTAGTTTCTAAACTTTTGGTATTGTGTCAAAATAATCCTTAATGTTAAACAGTACATGAAAAAACTAGCTTTTGGTATTGTGTCAAAATAATCCTTAATGTTAAACAGTACATGAAAAAACTAGCCACTCCACACTTCCGTCACAACAGCTTTAGCTTAAGAAACAATTACAATATGCTATTAACCTTGAAGCTGATACCTTTTCTCCCTTAGACCCTCTAACACTTTGTGCATGGGGTTCAGCTACATGGTCCTTGATATATATATATATATATATATTTATTTATTTGACGTTTAATAAATTTAGAACTTCCTTGAGCATGGCCCTTAACATGTTTATCATAATTAAGGTAAATCCTAATGAGTACTTCACTTAAGCATATGTGAAAAAAGCATATACAGGCCACAAATGGTAAAGGACAAAGAAAGAATTGACAATCCCTTTTAATATGGTTAATTGCTTTGCCTCAATCAGTTGCCCAAACAACATATCGCTTATTCATTGTTCCATCTAGTGTTGACGTTACTACATAGATGATGATGGTAGTAACGATGTTGTGTCATGGGAGGCTACAAAAAGTCTCGACTAGTGTCTCTAAAGACAGCTTGTATCCCAGGGTGTCTATTAGATATGATGCATAGCTTGCTCCAGTTGATAACATATCTTCTTATACAAGCCAAGAACCAACCCCAAGTCTCTGTGCTCTCGCTCTCAACAACGGTGAAGGCTAGTGGATAAATCTTATTATTAGCATCTGTCACCATTGAAATTATCAATTTCCCTTTACATTTCCCATAGAGGTGGTTTGCATCGATGCTAATGACAGGCCTACAGTGCTCGAACCCAACATTATATGGACGAAACGCCCAAAATATGGACTTGAATGTACAAGTTCCCCATTTGTTATTATCGTCCACTAGCAACTTAAACTTTGGATGCGGACTTGCATCCTTATGTTCTGCCAAAAAATGCAGCAACCCTACATAAGACTCCTTAAAACCCCATATGTAGCTGCAATGGCCTTTTATTTGGCATCCCATACCTTGTATGTGAACCATAATGATTACGTTAGAAATGAATACAAGTTAAATAATTATAGTTGAAGAAAACAAATCAAGACTTGTAAGGCTATAAGATGAAGATGATATTTCTTTCTCTTTATTCCTTATTCTTTTTTTTTTTTTCAATTTCATTTTTCATAATATAAGGTATTCATGGGTTTTAGGAAAAAAGATCATGCTTATACTTCCATGAAGACTAATGTCTCTACATTGTATTGAAAAAAGAATACAAGTTAAAGAATACCTTAAAGTGAGATACTTCATGTTATTAGTTTGCCAAAGCAAGATGGCATAAGTTCTTTATCTTATACGCGGGGTCTTCTCTTATATAGCACTTAAGTATGTATGCTAGGAACACTAAATCAATCATCCGACCATCATGAGCATTCTGAATTTTGTCACACGTGTGGGGGCCCTTGCATTTTGCAATCTTCTAAACATTGTCTCTCTTGCAATAGATCACACAGACTGACCATGAACAGGAATCATTCTCGCAACTCACCATTAGCATCTCTAAGTCTAAATGCTCAGTTTTGAAGCTAAAATTCTCTCCCATTGCGTACTAGGTCAACGCATGCCATACTGCCAATTTAGTCGCGAATACCATCCCTTTCATTGGCTGCTTCCCAAGCCTCCAACTTGATACTTCAGCTTGCATAACCGGTGATGGATCAAATATATTATCCCAAGTGTTTTTGGTGAACCATCCCGGCGTAGGATCGGGACCGGGGTATGTGTCTCTATTCTTTTCTACAACCACATATTCGATATGATCAACATCCTTATGTTCACCCATGGTATCTAGGAGCTCCTCGAAGTCATCCCTAGTAACATCAATATGGGTTGCATTGTCACCAAGTCCATGATCATCTTCCATGTCATCATGAGATAAATGCTCTCCTTCATGCATTTCCTAGGGCCATTCCTCCTGAATCAAGTTCACATGTGGAAATGTCTACCACGATTCATTGCCATACCCATCTCCAGTGTTCTCTGCACACCCTTGATAAGACTGTAATGGTATTGAGTCGATGTGCTCATCTACAATTTCATCAAAAATAATATGTTGTGAACCCTCTCCAGCATCTACTATGGTAGGCTCAATAGTGACATATAGATCCGAAGCAATGAATCCCTTCACCTTTGTTTAACAACTTCCCACATCATCTTCACTTCAGCGCCACCCAATAACTGTAGTGAATTGTAGAAAACTTGGGTGTCTACAACCCATTGAGGTGCTTGATATACGATGGAAATGTTATACCTAGAGTGGTCTAACCCCATCGCCCTCAATATTCTTTGTTGCAATGGCATAAGACCTATCCAACGCTTCACCTTAACATATTTATGCTTTTGGTTCGAGCATTGGTATGACAACCCATGCAACTCATGATAATACGGTTCTCCATCATAGTAAACATAGAAATAGTGAAAATCCATCACTAACCTATTCAAAGAATATTGTAGTTGCCATAATCTATAACCACTTAAATAAATTTGGTGTATGATAATAATAAGTTATAATCAAACTCAACCTCATTGACTTTACGTATAGACATATAAATAATTGAATCTCAATCATTCAAATAATTTATACACATAGACATAATGTGCACTTAACCATATGTATATTTTATACACATATAAAATAATAAAAGGTCAACCATTTCAACTTTGTTTTATTAAGCCAATTTCTTTGTTGAGTAATGAATTCATATTATTATGAACACCCGTATTACTATAAAAGTCAACAAAATTTCATATTAGCTCTATCTATCAACCCATGAATTTTACACAATTAAGCCACACATGAACTATACTTGTCACTAATTGGGAATTCAACTAACCTTTACTAATAATTGTGTACATATATATATATGTGTGTGTGTGTGTGTGTGTGTGTGTGTGTGTGTGTGTGTGTGTGTGTGTAGTTCTAGCACTTGCTTATTCTCAAGGCGTTGTTGCATTGAATATTATTTTCAAAGGATTTGCTTAATTTTAGTGTGTTTACGGCACTATGTGTATGTGTGTAACTTACAAATTAAAAGGAATTATTTTCAGCTAACAAGCAATTACTTTTTCATGTGTCCTTCACATGGTGGTTCTAAATAAAATAATCTTACTATGCATGCTCTCTATTTGCTATCATATGGTCAAGCTTGATTCCTTTATATTTTTGCTCCATCTGTTTTGACAAAAAAGTTATATATATATATATATATATCAGCAGTTGTACATAGTTAATATTGCAAAACTCATCACATGAAATGCACCCCATGCATAAAAATCTCATATGACTAAGCATTTAACTATTACCTCTATATACTGATCACAGTAGGGTTGACCCAAAGGTGGAAATGGATAACATGTTGGTCTTGGATGGAGACACTGACACTGAGAGTCATAGACTTGCAGATGGTGACCCAACTACTAGTAAAGCTTTTGCTTCTTTAGAGCAGAGCCTTCTAACTCATCACATGTACTTGGAAAGATAGATACTGAAAATAGTTGAAAACTGGGGGGGGGGGGGGTTATTTTGTTAAGAGGTACTCGAGTCTATTATTCTTGAGTGCCATTCATTATGTATTCATTGCATTGGTTAGCGCCAGTAAGTAGGTGTGGGTAATAAGTATGCCACTTCATGCTCAAGCTTGTAGGACTCAAGTACTATATTGATATACCCAAGTTTCTATAACTCGAGGATGGCTTGGGTATAGAAAATGAAATGAGTGAAATCAGGCAGATTCATACTTGAGTTTCATGGACTCGAATACTGTGTTAGTAGTACCCGAGTCCACTAAACTTGAGAATGGTTCTAGCCTACTTTCCATATTAGAATATTTAGTACAACTTCTTTGCAGTTTACATAATGACCATTACCTTATTTGAAGAATCCAAAATTTTGTATTTGGATGGTAGGAATTAAAGTACAAGCAGGTGATGGTGCATGCATTTGCAAATCTAATTAGATATTTTCTTATTGTTCCTCAAATATTTTTGTTTTCCTTTCTTTCTTTTTGTAAGTGGATTTGTAGTTGTAGATAACAAATTGTCTGATTTCTTTCCTTCTTGTCAACATATTAACCACATATTAGGTGATTTTGGCACTTATTTTCTCTCTTTTAAAAAACACTCACAATTGTCCCTCCTCTTTCTATTTCATCTCTACCTCATTAATTTTTGACCCACCTCTTTAGATGACAAATACCTTTAACAAAACCCAACAAATTTATAGCTAAAATTCTACTTCTTAAAGTTACACAAAATGTACACTTAGGTTGATGATAAGAGCAATTGTCATGGAATGGATACCATAGTTTCTAAGAGAATTACCCTTGCTAGTTTTAAGAATTGGATTTTCTGAGGTGTTCTTGGCCAATTCAATTGTCTATTATGTATTTATTTCTACTTATTGTGCATATACTGATGGATATATGTAATAATGTTGCAGCTTTGAAAGACCTCTTCTCCCATTACGTGGAAGCATGGAAATCATGATACTCAGAAGTTGTTGGAAAGAAGCCAATACAAGTTTCTTGATACTTCCTACCAATGAGATCCCAATGAATAAGTACAACAATGAAATACCACTTTTTTCTTTGTATTGATTAGTGGTTTGACAAAGAGTGGTTTCATGTTGTATGCATGTTCTTTGAAGAGGAAAAATATAAGTTGACGGATCGTAGTGAAGTGGGCTAGGTGATTCCTCATCCATGGGTCGATGAGGGATAGGCCCATTAAGTGCAAGACTTGTTAAGGACGGATCCATCATGAACGGATGCAACCTAGATGGATCTATTTGCCACGTGTTAGACAGAATCCCTAGATGGGAATACTTACGACACACACCATAGAATCTTAAGGTAAATAGAATCCTAGCGCAAAGAGGATTCTAGAAGTTGTGCACATTAATGAAGATCTTCTCTATAAGGAAAAGACTTGTCCATCACGTTTAGGACTTCTAAAAAGGATTCCTACAAGGAAAGGACTTCAACTCCAAGGGAAAGAGTTCAATCTTCGACTAATATAAAAACCCCAAGACCCTTATAGATCAAGTACGCATAATTAACCATTCTCTAGCATTTGAGAGTTGTGAGCAATTCTAACTTGACCTTTAGAGGGTACTTAGCCAGCACCACACCGGTGTCCTCTGTTAGGTTTTCTCTTGTCTTGTGTAGGTTACATTTTGAGCATGCGAGTATTGTGTGGCTCACTGGTGATTTTTTTGGCTTCATCAGTTGGCGCCGTCTGTGGGGAGCATCTCATTCTTTGTGATTTATAAGCCGTGTTATCGCTTCTCGGACAAAAGAGTTGCATGGTGCTCACTCGCTCGATGGCAACCATCAATGACATCCAAGGAGAGGAACCACCCACAATTGCCCTTGAGAGACAGGTCCAAACTTTCACCACAACTGTAGAGCGTCTCACCAAACAAAATCGCGACCTAGAAGAGCAGCTGCGCTAGAAGAGCGTAGCACCAAAAAAATCAGAGGGAGGACCAGGAAGGTACCAACGCTGTGCGAAGAGATCGAAAGGGGCCCAAGTAGGCAAGCACGGCAACATATGAACCTCCCATCCCTCATGGACATGGCTCCCCCCTCTATTGTCGCGGAGATACAGGCAATGAAGGAACGGATGGAGGTCATGATGAACGCCCTCAAGGGACGAGAGTCCAGTGATCTTGACGACCTAGTCAATTAGACCGACTCTTCATTCACTGCCCCCGTCAATTCCTTTCCCCTACCACACAATTTTCGCATGCTGCAGATAGAAAGTTACGACGGGGTCAAAGACCTTCTAGATCACCTAGAAATCTTCAAAACATTGATTCACCTTCAAAAGGTAGCAGACGAAATCATGTGTAGGGCCTTCCCCACAACATTGAAGGGTCCTGCAAGGATATGGTCCAATCAACTGACGCCTAACTCCATCAGCACTTTCAAGGAACTAAGTGCTCAGTTTACTTCACACTTTATCGGGGGACACAGATACAAGAAATCCACGGCATGCTTGATGAGCATCAAGCAACGAGAGGATGAGATGCTAAGGTCCTACATAACCCACTTCAATAAGGAAGCACTTTCGATTGATGAAGCTGACGACAAGATATTGGAAGCAGCCTTCACGAATGGGTTGCAAAAGGGCAAATTTTTGTTTTCTCTATACAAAATCGACCCAAAGACCATGTCAGAAGTACTTTACAGGGCCACCAAGTACATGAACGCAGAGGACGCACTACTGGCTCGAGAAGAAAAGCCCAGAAAAGATACACGGCAGGACTGAGGACTGAAGAAACCAAGAATAGGAGACAGAAGGGATAAAAGGCGCCCTAAGCCCTTGGAAGGAAGGTTTACAAGCTTCACTCCATTGAATGCCCCATTAGACCAAGTCCTGATGCAGATTAAGGACGAGGGGGCTCTAACATTTCCAAGAAAGCTGAAGAGTGACCCATACAAGCAATCTAGAGAAAAGTATTACCGCTTCCACCGTGATCATGGTCATGATACGATCGATTGTTACAACTTAGAGTAATAGATAGAGGCCCTCATCAAACAAGGAAAGTTGTAAAAATTTGTCAGCAAGGAGAAAGCGGATCCAAATCCTCAAAAGCAGGCCCCTCGACGGGAATAAGCATCCAAGACCCCCCATTAGAGATATAAGGATGATTGTAGGGGGAACCGCGACTGCTGGCTCATCCAAAAAGGCTCGAAAGACCTACTTTAGAATGGTCCATAATGTACAGCTAATGGGCCCTGTACTGAAGATAGCACGGAGAGAAAGCCCCATCATTGAGTTCTCAGAAGAAGATGCAAGATGTCTTCACCACCCGCATGATGACGCGCTTGTTGTCAGTATACATATGGGGGACTATAATGTGCAGCAGGTGTTGATCGCCAACGGTAGCTCAGCTGACATCTTATACTACCCAGAATTCTAGCAAATAGGGATTGACAGAACATGATTGATACCAATGAATGCTCTACTAGTCGGTTTTGGAGGAACAAGGGTATTCCCGTTAGGTGCGGTCATCCTCTCGGTGACGGCGGGAGATTATCCTCAGCAGATAATGAAGGACATAACATTCCTTGTGGTTGATTGCTTATCCTCCTATAATGGTATCCTCAGACGACCCACACTTAACTTGTGGAAATCAGTAACATCAACATACCACCAAATGATCAAGTTCCTTACAAATTATGGGATTGGAGAGTTGTGAAGAGACCAGGTGGCCGCCCGCGAATGCTACATTGCCATGCTAGAGATGGAGGATCACCAGCAGACCATGCGTATAGAAAAGCAACATACCATAGCGGAGCCGGATAAAGAATTGGAAGAGGTAACCCTCGATGAATTAAGGCCTAAACGGATGACTAGGATGGGGACATTGGCCAGCCAACTAATACGTCAAGCCCTCGCAACATTTCTCAGGATAAATCAAGACATGTTCACGTGGAGCCACGAGGACATGCCCGGGATTGATCCCTTAGTGATGGTTCATAGGCTGAACGTGAACTTTGCATCCTTACCCATCCGACAGAAAAAGCGAGTGTTCGCTCAGGAGCGAGATAAAGCGATAGCAAAAGAGGTCAGAAGCTACTAGAAGTAGGTTTCATTCGAGAAGTATACTATCCCAACTGGTTAGAAAATGTAGTTATGGTAAAAAAAGCCAATGGGAAATGGAGAATATGTGTTGATTTCACTGACCTCAACAGGGCGTGCCCAAAGGACAGCTACCTACTCCCTTAGATAGACACCCTGGTAGACTTGACGACGAGACACCAGCTCCTGAGTTTCATGGATGCCTTTTCAGGATACAATCAAATCAAGATGGAGGAGGTGAATCAAGAGAAAACTTTCTTTGTTACCAGCCAAGGACTATTTTGCTACAAGGTAATGCCGTTTGGGCTCAAGAATGCGGGGGTGATGTACCAGAGACTAATGAATAAAATGTTCACACAACAGATTGGGAGGAACATACAAGTCTATGTCAATGACATGTTGGTAAAAAGCCTGCACGAAAATGACCATCTAGACGACCTCCAAGAAACGTTCGACACCCTGCGCTTATATAACATGAAGCTGAATCCAAGCAAGTGCGTGTTTGGAGTAACGGCGGGGAAATTCTTCGGTTTCATGGTGTCCTAAAGAGGCATAGAGGTTAACCCAGAGAAGATACAGGCCATAATGGAGTTAGAGCCACCGAGGATAGTGAAAGAGATGCAAAGCTTGAATGGCAAAATTGCTGCATTAAACAAGTTCGTCTCTAAAGCAATGGACAAATGTTTACCATTCTTCCGCACCCTGAGAAAATCATTCGAATGGACGGACAAGTGCTAGAAGGCATTTGAAAACTTGAAGAAATACCTTTTCATCTCCACCATTGCTTAGTCAGTCCAAATAAGGAGAAGAACTCTACCTCTACTTAGTAGTTTCAAAAGCAGAAGTCAGTGTGGCCTTAGTAAGAGAGGAAGAGAGATTTCAACTACTCGTCTATTTTATAAGTAGGGCATTCCGAGGGGTAGAAGAAAGGTACCCTCAAATGGAGAAGTTAGCATTCACACTGGTAACTGCAGCACAAAAACTCAAGCCATACTTCTAGGCCTATACCATTATATTCTTGACGAATCAGCCCCTAAAAAGAGCCATGAAAAGCCCTGAGGCTATTGGACGAATGGCTCTATAGGTAATAGAACTGAGAAAATTTGATATACAGTACCGCCCACGAACCGCGATAAAGGGGCAAGTTGTGGCAAACTTCATCGCTAATATACTTAGTTAGAAGGCAAGGAGGTAGAAGCCCTCGGACAATGGAGCATCCACATAGACGAATCTTCAAACAGACAATCCGGAGGTGCTGATGTGGTGATCCAAACCTCGGAGGGAGACAAAATCAAATGCATGATTTGATTGGACTTCCCCACGACCAACAACGAGGCCAAGTATGAAGCCTTGGTGGAAGGGTTAGACCTTGTAAAGGCGATAAGTGCTAAAAATATGGCTGTACATTGCAATTCCCAGATAATAATAAGTCAAATTAATGGCGTCTACGAGTACAAAAATGAAAGGATAAAGAAGTACCTGGAAGAAGTGAAGAATTGGATTGGCAGCCTTGAAGTCAGATTCGTTTAGATCCCAAAGGAGGAGAATGAATGTGCCGACCGTCTTGCAAAAGCAGCCTCCGTAGAATTTATACTTGTCCTAAAATAGGTATTGTCGTTTGTCCAAATCTCCTTGCTTATTGATGATGGAACAAATATGCAGGAAGTGAATTCTGAGAACAATTGGACTATGCCATTAATAGCATACCTAAGATCTGGCACTCTACCAGATGGGAAAGATGCCGCTAGGAAGTTAAAAGTCCAAGCCTCACGATTTGTGCTAATTAGAGATGTCTTATACAAAAGAGGATTCGCTTGACCATACCTAAGGTGTTTGAGCCACGAGGACGTAGGCTACGTGATAAGAGAGGTCCATGAGAGTATCTGTGGAAACCACTCAGGGGTACGATCATTAGTGCACAAATTGATCCAAGCAAGATACTATTGGCCTACTATGTTGAAGGACGCCTAAGCTTATGTCAAGACCTGTGACAAATGCCATAGGTTCAGTAACCAGATTAGGCAACTGTCCGAGGAGCTGACACCCATAACAGCCCCTTGGCCATTCGCCCAATGGGGACTAGACATCATGGGACCCTTCCAGATGGTAGTGAGGCAGCTAAAATTTCTAGTAGTTGGTATCGACTACTTCACTAAGTGGGTGGAAGTAGAAGCCCTAGCCACTATCACGGAGAAGAACATTCGAAGTTTTGTATGGAGAAATATCATATGCAAGTACGGGATACCCAGAGTGCTCATCTCTAACAACGGAAAACAATTCGACAACAGCGCATTCAAGGACTTCTGTTCGAAACTAGATATTAAGAATCACTACTTGTCGCCTGTACACCCGCAGGCCAATGGGCAAGTCAAAGTCACAAATCAGTCCTTGCTCAAAATCATCAAGACTCGGCTCGAAGGGGCAAAGGGCATCTAGCCTGACGAACTACCAAGCATCCTATGGGCATATCATACTACAGCAAGAACACCCACCAGAGAGATGCCATTACGACTAGCATACGAAAGCGATGCTGTCATCCCAGTAGAGATAGGGCTCACAAGCTGTTAGGTAGAGAGCTACAACGAGGATAAGAACGAAGAGGCCTTGCACCTTCAGCTGGACCTGGTGGATGAGGTCTGGGCAATAGTAGAATAGAGGTTAGCGAGGTACTAGAATCTCATGGCAAAATACTACAACTCCAATGTCAAGCATAGAGACTTTTAAATTGGAGATCTTGTATTACGGAAGGTAATAGGCGTTGCTAGAGATCCTTCGCAAGGAAAGCTCGACCCCAACTGGGAAAGACCCTACAGGATCATATCATGGTAGAGGAAAGGGACCTATCGCCTAGAAAGTCTGGATGGATGGAAGTTGCAACACCCATGGAAACGGAGCACCTATAGAAATACTACCAGTAGAGACAATATGAAGAGCATCGACAACCCCAAATTTCCTAGTTTATTATTTAGTTTTACTATTACTAGTTGTTAGTTCGAACAATTCTTTCTACAAGTGCCTTTTTAAGCCCAAGGGGGTAGGTACTTGTTTAGGCTTGCTCAAAGTTGGTTTATTATTGTAAAGTTGGAATCGAGTGGCTACAGAAGTACTTGAGACTTTCAGCCTGGCTCGATCGATCGAAGAATAGACTCGATCGATCGAAAATCGCACAGGTTGATTTTTCTACAGAATTTACAACTCAACCCTACTTCATTAAACGTTTAGGGTTTTATGTTTTTACCCTAGGTATATAAACTAAACCCTAGGCACGTTTTTAGAGGTTGTTCCAATTGTATTGTTGCTCATACATTGCTATTTTGTGTAAATCTCTTGTGAGATCTAAAGGAGCTTTCCTTTACACAAAGCTTAGGGTTTTCAAGTTGGAGATAGTATCAAAATCTTGATAATCAACTTGGTTGCTACCATTGAAGCTTAAAGAATATCAAGCGGGGGTGCTTGTAGCTGATTGAAGAATCTAAGAAAGAAGGAGTCCGTGGATTCGGAGCTTGCACGTGGTCGTGTCAGTAAGTTCTACTGGTGGGTAGCATTAGGAAGTTAAGCGGAGAGCTTGTAGTCCTTTTGTATGAACTTCGATTCTTTCGCATAGTGGATTCAGGTTTACCTTGAGGATAGCTAGGTCAAATCCTCCCCAGGTTTTTACTGTGTGGTTTCCTGGGTCATCATATCTTGTGTTCATTTATTTTCCGCTGCTTTATATCTTGATATGATTGTTTGACTGCTTTAACCTAGAATTGCATAATTTGACTAAGTAACAACTTGGCTAATTAATCTAGGCTAACCAATCTAGTTGTGTTTTAAGGGGTCTAAAACCGTTCAAGTGGTATCAGAGCGGGTTGCTCTTTTGTTAGAGATTTCTTGATCTCTGAGCTGATCCTTGACCCCTGCTATCATGGATTCTTGGAAAATCCTTGTGCTTAATTGTCAACTTGTCTACTTGCTATCTTTGCCTTTTGTTGTTATTGGTAAATTTTTCCTTAAGTATCTTGACACAATCACATGTGATGAGAATTATGTATGTTATACTACTTTAACTGCCTTAAAGGCACGTGATTCTCGTCTTTGGTATTTGGATAGTGGTTGTTCCAGGCATATGACAGGAAATAAAGGTCTATTCAAAACACTCTTCGAAGGAAAGATAGGGACAGTCACTTTTGGAGATGGAAGTAAATCTGTGATCAGAGGCATTGGTACTATGGACATTCCAGGATTACCAATGTTTGAAGATGTTTGGTATGTTGATGGATTGAAGGCCAATTTACTCAGCATAAATCAGATTTGCAACAATGGATTGAATGTTCTTTTCACCAAGTATGAATGTGAGATACTTGGTGGAGGAGGTGACTGTATGTGTGTTGGTGTAAGGACAGCTGACAATTGTTATGGAATAACACCAAGTGTAAACAACAAGTGCTTCAGTGCAAAGATTGATCAAGTTGATTTATGGCATCAACGGTTGGGGCATGCCAGTCATAAGCAGTTAGAGAAGATTTCCAAGTGTGAGGCAGTTATCGATTTACCTAAATTTGAAAAGATTAATAAATGCATTTGTGGACCATGTCAGATAGTTAAACAAGTAAAATCTAAGCATCCTTCTGTGACTAGTGTTCAAACTTCAAGACCTTTAGAGTTATTACACATTGATCTCATGGGTCTTGCCAGAGTTCAAAGTTTGGGTGGAAAGAAGTATATTCTAGTTGTTGTAGATGACTTTACTAGATATACTTGGGTTGTACTCTTGAAGGATAAAACTGAGGCTCTTGAGAAGATGATACATCTATGCAAAAAATTGCAGGTTGAGAAAGATATTGTGATAGCTAGAATAAGAAGTGATCATGGAAGAGAATTTGAGAATACCAAGCTGGCTACTTTCTACAATGATCAAGGCACTCATCAAGAGTTCTCATCACCCAAGACACCTCAACAGAATGGGATTGTGGAAAGGAAAAACCGGGTTGTGCAAGAGATGGCTCAAGTCATGCTACACAACAAAAATTTGCCAAAATCCTTCTGGGGAGAAGCAGTTAACACTGCTTGCCATACACTCAACCGGGTGTATTTTAGACCTGACTCCAAGAAGACTCCCTATGAACTCTGGAGAGGGAAGAAACCTATGGTCAAATATTTCAAGATATTTGGCAGTGACTGTTACATTATGCATGATAGAGAGAACCTAGAAAAATTTGATGCAAAGAGTGACAAAGAATACTTCCTAGGATACTCTTCCACTAGTAGAGCTTATAGAGTGTACAATCTGAGAACCAAAACAGTCATGGAATCTTCAAATGTTGTGATAAATGATGAAGGATCTTCAGAAAGTATTGTTCCTGCTCAAGATAAGCCCCTAGAAGTTAATGATGATTTTCCTACTGAGTATGTTGTGAAACATAGTGAGGAAGAGCTGTTGGTGTTGAATGATACATTCTTAGTACCATCAAGTTCAGAACCATCCACTCCAGTTCGTGACACTCGACAGATACAAAGTGAGCTCAGTCCTCCATCTGAACAGAAAGAAATCACAACATCTCTTGTCAAACGTCCATCCTCTAGAATGAGATTGAATCATCCTTCCACAAATATATTAGGCAGTCTAAATGATAACATGAGGTTGAGATCAAAAGGCTTGAATGTGATCATGCATTCATGTTATCTGTCCTAATTTGAACCGAAAAAGGTAGATGAAGCACTTCAGGATGCTGATTGGGTAAATTCCATGCATGAAGAACTTCATCAATTCGTTCGGAATGATGTGTAGGAACTAGTTCCTAGACCGAAAAATGTAAATGTGATTGGAACTAAATGGATCTTTAAGAACAAGTCAGATGAACATGGCACTGTGGTCAGAAATAAATCAAGACTTGTTGCACAAGGGTACACACAAGTGGAGGGAGTTGATTTTGATGAGACCTTTGCACCAGTGGCTAGGTTAGAGTCCATCCGGATATTGTTAGCCATAGCAAGTCATCTAAACTTCAAACTATATCAGATGGATGCAAGAGTGCTTTCTTGAATGGAATGCTACAAGAAGAAGTCTATGTTGAGCAACCTAAAGGCTTTGTTGATCCTCACAGACCTGATGATGTCTACAAATTGAAGAGAGCTCTCTATGGTCTGAAGCAAGCTCCTAGGGCTTGGTATGACAGATTGACTGCATATCTCACTAAGCATGGGTTCAAAAGGGGATCTGTAGATACGACTCTCTTCATAAGAAAGGATAAGACTGGTTTTGTTGTAGCTCAAATTTATGTTGAAGACATTGTTTTTGGTGCTACTAATGATTCTCTTGCTCATTCTTTTGCAGATGAAATGAAGGCAATGTTTGAAATGAGCATGGTTGGTGAATTGACTTATTTTTTGGGATTGCAGGTGAAGCAAACAAAGTCGGGAATCTACATCAATCAAGCTAAATATGTAAGAAATTTAGTCAAGAGATTCGGCTTGGACAAGGCTGCTTATGCTAGAACACCAATGGCTGCTAATGCAAAATTAACAATTGATCCATCAAGTGAGTCTGTTGATATTACTTTGTATAGAAGCATGATTGGATGTCTGTTATATTTGACTACTAGTAGGCCTGATATATCTTTTAGTGTTGGTGTTTGCTCTAAATTTCAGTCCAACCCTAAGGTTTCTCATTTAAATGCTGTTAAGAGAATTATAAAATATGTGAGTGGAACATGTGATTATGGACTCTTTTATAGTAAGGAGTCTAATTTGTCTCTAAGAAATGAAGTGAAATATTCTACAATCTAGAGTCTCTAATTTAATCAAAGCAAAGGTACTGATTTCTTTTCCAAATATTCTCTATGATTATGGTTTGCTGTCAATTTAGGAATTTGGATTCATATTCCTTTTCCTCTCTATTTGTTAAAATCATGGAAAACCCTCACAATATGAAAATCCTACATGAGTTTAATGGCCTCTTATCTGTTCTCCTTTTTTTTTTTTTTTTTTTTTTTTTTTTTGTGTAAGTGTGTTTGAAATTGTGGGATTTTGAAATCTGATAGTACAACTTTCTTTATACTAAGTTTATTACTTAGTAGACTTTATTTGATATTTTTAAAAAGACTTTTAAGACTTGATTTTGTTGTTTTTGATGTTGGGTTTTAATGGGTTTAGATTGTGAAATCTGAAGGTATAGTAGTAAAAGTAATTGCAGCCAGTTTTAAAGTTTTATTTTTTTTGTTTGTTTCAAATTTCAATTACGTTTGTTAGTTTAATTTGCTAATTGTGGATTACTTCTGATATTTAAATACCATGAAATTTCAATAAGTTGAAGAGACAAGTAGAGAACCTTTCGTGTAGCCAAAACCACTACAAGTAAAAGTTTTTTTTTTTTTTTTTTTTTTTTAAATTCGTTTTTAAATTATGCCATAACTTGATTTTTATGTTTAGTGATTTGGTTGGATATGTTTGGATTTATGTATTGAGTTAGATTTGAATTTGGCTACAGTGATTGGGTTAGAATTGTTTTCTGTTTAGTGTCTTTGTTTTAGATTGAAGTATGATTTACCAAGAATTTTATTTCATATGATTTAATCTTTTAACTTTTATACCTAATTCGTAAACCTAATTTATCGTCTTTGCCTTTTGTTTTGATGGTGGGAGTGTCACCCTTGATTTTAATAGTCAAATCTGGAAGCTTAATTCTGATCTTGTAATTCTATTGAAATTACAGATATTTTGAGTTCTTTGCCAATTACAACTCTTGGGTAATCTCCAAGAAGAGTTGCTAGAACAACAACTCTTGCTAATTTTTTCAGGTTATTTATAGTGTACGATACCAGTTTTACTATAATATGGCTTTAGGTTTCAAATGTTTTATAGATGTGATTTCAAATTAGTCATTAAATGTAGAAGATCTGATAACCTGAAATAGTCCATTAGAGAGATTATATAAGTCATTCATATATTGAATGAGGGAGGCAAAGAATCTTCATTAGTTTCATAGATAACTATGATTAAACTCAACATAAGAAAATGTTTGGGCATGAGATTCTTTAAAACAAATTGTGATGCTTGCTGTTGTGTAAGACAAGAAAGCTGATATAACTGTTATTCTTTGTTTTGTTATACTCTGAATGTGCTGTTAGTGGTGCTCTCTCTCACTCTCTCTCTCTTCCTCCTATTCCTTTTCTTCTTTGATGTCCAACTGTTCTTCAATTTTTTCTTTTATCTTTCTGCATTTCATAATTTAGGGGCTCTGGTGGGTTAGTCTACTGGTTTTATGGGTGACAAGTTAAATACATCTTCTAGGTGTTTCAAAAAAATCATGATTTGTGTCAATTGTCCCAAGTCTCCTTCCTTCCAAAAAATTTGGTTTGCAATTCCTATATTCTCCATTATGATATCTTAGAAACCAGTAAATTACTTTTAAAAAGAAGCCAATGTTGTCTATAAAATATTTCAAGCTCAAATAGTGTTTTAGTTGATAATCAACAACATGGCGGGTAGCATTAATAAAAATGAGAGAGTGAAGGGACTCGGTGATGAAATATGGTCATTGGAGCAAGTGAAAGGCCTCAAGAAAGAGGAGAGGCTAATACCCACATTTTCAAAGGGAGTTAAAGTTTTCTTGACCACATTAAATTTTTTATATTGCATAGTGAGAATTGAGGATTTGCTGTTATTTGTTCAACTTCGTGCAACTTGTAAATTTATATTACTAGAAGCATTTGGTTTTACTTTGGGCGTCATTCCATTTGGAGATGATTGGAACTTTGATCAAGACAGCATGTTTATACAGTGCATTAAAGATACATTTGGTGTAGTATCTAACAAATGGCTTTAGCTGGCGTGGTTTAGATTGAGGCAATCAGAAGGAATGCTTATGCTTTATTTTGATAACGTGAAGTTGTTACTAACTTATATCTCTTGCTTGAGGTATTTGGTGCATGGAGCTAACTTACTAAAAGCAAGGCTTTGAATTTTTAAAGGAGATTTTAGAGTAAATTTCAAAACTGAGTTTTTAACTAAGATTTTAGGCTTTGAATCTTCATTCTTCTTATTTCAATTTCATGTTCATTCTCTAAATTCTATTTGGTTTTTCTTTTCTTCCTTCTTTTTTTTTTTTTTTTTTTTTTGGTCTCCAAGCCTTCTATGGTAGTTGTTGAAAAGCAGAACTGCAAAGATGTACGAGCTGTTGAAATTAAAAACCGTTTTGAAATGAAACAGGAAAAATTTGGGGCTTTTAAAATAGTGATATAGAGATTTGAGACTATGAAGCAGAGAAAGATAAATCAGAGTTTTCACACATGGTTAGATTGCCAAAATCGTTACCTGTAAAGTTTTGTTTTTAATTTTTAAAATTTGGGTGTCATTAATAATTTATATTTGGGTATTTTGGTTGTGCTTTAGGCATTTTGGGTGGTTTCAATAAAGGTATTTCAATTAGAATTGGTTTCTACTTAGAGTAGTTCTTTTGATTTGGTTTGGTTTTGGATATTTGGATTAATATGGTTTTGGGTAATTTGAACTGGTAATTAAGAGTTAGATTTGGTCTCTGTTTAGTTAGCTATACCCAATAAAGTTTAATGTTCCCCTGAATATTAGTATGTTAGTATTGAGAAAAAGATCAAGGTTCCTGGAGTTATTGTCCGCAATACTCTTGCTTACATAGTGAAGGTAGGTATTAGTTTCCACCCTGTTGGTAGTCTTCCCACCTATTGCATAGTTTGAGGGCATCACACAATTTATCTCTGCATTTCATTGAGTTTATACTATTTATTGAGGATGTGTGCAATCATATGGTGTAATTTCTTATGTGATCTCAATATTTGTAATTTGTATCATAATATGTATTTATTCCGATAGCATGTTTTGTGCATGTCATGTATGCTCAATATATTTCTGCATGAAATGGCAAAATATGAGTTTTAGTTATGGATGTTTGCTAGCAAAAACAAATGCCAACCAAAATGCTCACACTACTGCATATGAACTCATTTTTACTAAGTTCAACTTTTGAATGGTGATGTGAGTTTTATATTTATTGGGATGTGATGTGAGTTTTCGTTATTAAAACTATTTCCTCATCTAGATGGATTATATGGTATGGTGTAGCCAATGTTTCATATCAAAAATGTTTACTGGGATTAACATAAACTTGATGTTATGCAGAGACTTAAATTGATGTACCAATTCAATACTACAATGTCATTAATATAATTGTCTTAGAGGATGAAGGTCAGATGTGCCATGTGACCAATTGTTTTTCTGAGTTTTGACTCCCTTAATCTTTCTTATACAAACTTGGATATTTGACATGGTGGTATTGCATGCTTAATATGTATAATTATTTCAAAGTGTAATAATTTGTATAAAATGAAAATTAAGGCATATTGGCATTTACCTATATATATATATATATATATATTTAAGGCACATGCCTCATTTTGAATAAATTAGAGAAAACACAATTATATGCATAATTTCAATAGTTTTCCCGGGCATGGCACGGGTTTGAGGCTAGTTACTATAATGTCAAAATAACCAAATAACTAGTTGCATAAAGTAATAACTACAATTGGCAATAGATTGGGATCAAGTTTGACTCGGTTAAGTTTGAGTTATGATGGGGTTTAGGTAAAAATAACCTATGTCTAACCTTTTCATTATTTTTTAGACTCATACTAAGTTAGCATGGGTTTAGGTTAATCCGTAGTTTTTTTCCCCACTAAATATTAAAAATATAAATCAATTAATTAACAACATTTAAAATTTAAAATTGATAATAAAAAAAAATAATTAATTGATAAAAAAGTTAACTTAGGAAGTACATATGTACCCCCCAAAAAAAAAAATCCCAAAAAGTGATACTATGAAAAATACAAAATTTACCAAATAAGCTATACAAACTGATGGGGAAAAAGTAATTCAAACATTCATATTTTATGTTGTTAAAATCAACTAATTATATTTATGATCACATCAATTTTTAAATATTTTATAGTAGAATTAGTAGTAATTTTTGCAAATTTTATCCCCCAACAACTCAATTGCCATGTGTGATTGCAAAAAAAGACATAAAAGCACTAATGTCATTATCATTGCCAAGTCACCAACCTCATGAAATTCTCAACCCGCTTTCCCCAACTCCAAGGCCAATTCAATATAATTTGTGGCCTAAAGCGACAAATTTTTATATGTAAGTATTAATCAAATAAATTTATTTAATACTAATCCAAACTAAAGTGAGTAATTTTGATGCATTAAATACATAATCAGATAGAGATTTGTGTGTGTTGGGGGGGGGGGGGGATTTCAAGTGAGTAATGTTGACAATTTATCATGGAGGATATTAGTTTACGAAAATTAAAGTCCCAAACAATTAGTAGAGATTAATTATCATCAATGATCTAACACATTTACAATATTTTTTTCAAACCGTTTAGGTTTCAATTGGGGTAGATTTCTATTAATCTTGTATTTTGGAGGCCTTGTTAGTGATTAAAAAAAGAAAATGCTAAAGTTACTACAAGTTTTATTATAAGATGTTCACAAATTGATATGACAAAGACTATGATTGATGAACTTCAACAACCTAATTAATGAATTTTTTTTTTTCTCTTTTTTTTTTTTTTTTTTTTTTTTTTTTTTTTTTTTTTGTGATTGATGACACGTCAATTTGGAAGCTTATAGTAATAGTATAGCACCACTCGTGGCAAAACAAAATTAAAATTAAAATGCACAACCATTTAAAAAATATTATAAAATTTTGGGCATTTTATTATCGGGATGGGGCCTTCTTTTACAAATGGTAGAAACTTTTTGTAATGGAAACTTTAGGAGGCCTTGGGCCAGACCTGCCCAACCCAAACTCCATCCTATGGAAGTGATGGAACCCAATCATGGGCACTACCCATAGCCAGTTAACCAAAAGAACCTTGATTTGACATCCCTTTTTCTGGCTTAATGGTGGTATGCACAGATTTTGGGACATTAAAAATAGAGTTTGGGTGCAATTTCGCTTTGTGTGTATGTGTGCAATTGTGTTGGGAGAGTTCCATTGAGGAACTTCTAGGCTATGGTAGGTCTTTTCATGGTGGGCTAGAGAAGAAAAGAAATGAGGAAGCAAAATAAAGAAGAGAGGGGGGGAAACAAATTTACACTAGTGCTACAAAAGTTTTTTTTTTTTTTTTTTTTTTTTTTTTTTTTTTTTTTTTTTTAAGTTTACATTAGTAGTCTATTTAGTACTATTTTTTTGCTACATATAAAACAATTGTAGAAAAATATTGTGGGTAAAAGTCAGAGTACAAGTCTTCAGGAGGAAACTTCACACATATATACACATAGATTAGGATAGAGTTGAACTTCAATCTCAAATAAATAAATAAATAAATAAAATTATTTCACCATTTTGATACTTTTTTTTTTTTTTTGTTAAGAAAGACCACTATTAGGATACTAGCTGTCTCAAAAGTACTATGTGTTGTATTGTATACTAGTCTATATCGAAGTTACTATGTGTTGTATTGCATGCTTGTAGAGTTAGCACAATTATATAGTAAGTTATTACAGTATTGGAGGCAATTAAGGTAGTTAGTTAGTTAGTTAGCTTAGGCAATGAGTGCTTGGCAAGGATTGTATGGTATATAAATTGTTGTATTGATCAATAAGAGGCATGAAGGAATTAATCAAGTCTATTCTCTCTATTCTCCCTAAATCTCTTGTTCTTGAGGTAGTTACCCTCGAAGTAACTGTCACTTTCTCTCTATCCTAACCCTCAATTTCTTCCATAATTCCATTCTTTCTTCCTTCCATTTTCTAACTAGCCAAGCACTTAACAACCATTTTGACACTTGATAGAGAGCATCTAATTCAATTTTAACCTAGAACTTAAAGATCTTAATCGGATTAATCAATGTACATTTGATCTAAGTTAAACCAAACATATATTAAAGCATTAATGATCTTAGTTATATGATAAGAGAAGCAAATGTGTCTTTGGTAGTTTATAGGTGGATTATCTTGGTCACATTATCTCAGGTGAAGGTGTTAGCACTAATCCTAAAAAGACTACAATAATGATGGCTTGGACATCCCCTACTTTTGTCAAAGAGTTACAGAGATTTTTGGATTTAACTAGTTATTACAAGAAATTTATCCAAAATTATGGTCAGATAGCTGCTCCACTCACTGCATTGCTGAAGAAGAATTCCTTCAGCTGGCCTACTTATGCTGAGATGGCTTTCCAGCAACTCAAAGCTGCCATTAGTCAACCACCTATTCTAGCTTTGCCTGACTTTAATCAACCATTCACCATTGAGTTTGATGCATCAGGATTGAGCTTAGGGGCTATTTTGATGCAAAATCACAAACCAATTGCTTTCCATAGTCAGCTTCTCAAAGGTAGGGCTTTGCAATTGTCTACTTATGAGAAAGAACTCTTAGCATTAATCACTGTAGTTCATAAATGGAAACCTTTTCTTTTAGGTAGACCCTTCATTATAAAGACTAATCAACAGAGTTTGAAGTACATTTTGGAGTGGAGAATTGCTGCTCCTACTTAGCAAAAATGGTTGACTAAACTGTTGGGCTATTTGTTTGTGGTTGAGTATAAATAGGTTTATAAGAACAAGGTAGCTGATGCCTTGTCTAGGAGAGCAGAACTTGTCTCTGTGCATCCATCTTTAGACCCTTTTGCTAGTTCTTCATCATTGTTCTTGATTCCATTTCCATGCCCTTCTTAGATTGAGGAACTCAAAGCTAGTTATCAACTTTCAACTGAGGTGCAACATTTATTACAGCAACTACAATCTAGTTCCACATGTTCTAGATTCTTTTCTTTGTATAATGGGTTGATTTTGTATAAGGGATGAATTTATTTAGGTCCAAATTGCAGTCTAAAGCCTAAGGTTCTTCACTAGGTCCATGACAGTCCCTTAAGAGGTCACTCTGGCTTCCTTAAATCTTTCCATAGATTAAATCAAAATTTCTTTTAAGTGGGAATGAAATCAGACTTGAAGTAGCATATTAGGGAGTATGGAGTTTGCCAACAAATGAAACATGAGACTTGTATCCCAACTGGGTTGTTACAACCTTTGCCAATTCTTGATAAGCCATGGTCTGCAGTTAGTATGGATTTTGTCAGTGGGTTACCAAATATTTTGTCAGTGGGTTACCAACTAGATACAGTCAAGGTGGTTGTTGACCAACTTACCAAATATTTTCATTTCATTGGCTTATCCCATCCCTATTCTATTTCTATGGTAGCTACTTTGTTTGCTCAAAATGTCCTAAAATTGAATGGCATGCCTGCTTCCATTGTTTCTACCAAATTTTGGGTTGAGTTGTTCAAACTCCAAAGTGTTCAACTTGCTATATCTTCAGCATATCACCCCCAAGCTGGGGCAGACTAAGGTGGTGAATAAGTGTTTAGAGCATTATTTGACATCATTTTCTACTGATAGGCCTACTGAGTGGTCAGACTACCAAATTGACTCCATATGAAGTTGTGTATGGTTTTCCTCCCCCTCATTTGTTGGATTATATACTTGGCACAACCCAAGTACTATGGATTCCCTTTTATAGTCTAGACAAAATATTCTAGCATTGCTTAAGCAAAATTTGGTGACTACATAAGCTCGAATGAATCAGCACTGTGATCTCCATAGGACTAAAAGGGTCTTAAATGTTGGTGATTGGGTGTACCTTAGATTACAATCCTATAAGCAGTAGCTAGTAGCTTTCATAGCATCTCATAAGCTCTCTCCTTAATTCCTTAGTCATTTTTAGAATCTTGAGAGGATTGGTAAGATGGCTTATAAGTTGGATATCCCTAAATCCTCCTAGTGTTTCATGTCTCCTATTTAATGGCTACGTTAGGGCAGCACAATGTTTCTGTTCCTTTCTTACCTTCAATTAATTCTCAAGGTATCCTTACTCGTAAGCCAGTAGCTATTCTTCAAACCAAATCACACAAGCTACGAAGGAGAACTATCATCCAACATCTTTGAATGGTTTTAAACCCCTTAAACCAACAAGATTAACTTAGTTAATTAGCCAAGTGATTAACATAGTCAAATTATGCAAATCTAGGTTATCACAATCAAACAATCATATCAAGAATATAAAGCAGCGGAAAAGTAAATAACACAAGATATGATGACCCAAGAAACCACACGGTAAAAACCTGGGGAGGATTTGACCTAGCTATCCTCAAGGTAAACTTGAATCCACTATCTTGAAAGAATCGAAGTTCATACAAAAGGACTTACAAGCTCTCCGCTTGACTTCTTAATGCTACCTACCAGTAGAACTTACTGACATGACCACGTGCAAGCTCCGAATCCACGGACTCCTTCTTTCAAAAGATACAAGCACCCACGCTTGTTATTCTTTAAGCTCCAATGGCAGCAACTGAGTTGGTCATCAAGATTTTGAAGTAATCTCTACCTTGAAAACCCTAAGTTTATGTGAAGGAAAGCTTCTCAATGATCTTACAAGGGATTCACACAAACCGTAAAGTATGAGTAACAATACAACAAGAGAAACTCTCTAAAATGTGGCTAGAGTTTTGTTTTTATACCTAGGGCCAAAAAAAAAAAAACCCAAAACATTTAATGAGATAGGGCTGAGTTGAAAAATTCTGTAGAAAAACATTCTAGCCGACTTTCGATTGATTAAGTCTAACTTTTGATTGATCGATCTAGGCTGAAACGCACCAATGCATCTACAACCTCTTGATTCCAACTTCACATAAATTAAACAACTTTGAGCAAGCCTAAACACGACTAAACATATTTTTTTGATCATGGTTTGCCAACATTATACATTAGAGTTCTAAATACATCAAATCCTAAGTCTTTAGAACCTAACAAATCCCCCTTTGGCAATCCATGACAAAACACAACTTAAAAGCTCAAAGTTTACAAATAAAAGCCCTTTACAAAAATAATGCTCATAAATACAAATTCAATCCTAACTACTATCCATCAGTTGCAAGTGTAGACAACAACTCAATTGAATCAACCTGTATATTCCTGAATCACTCAACAAACGCATAAATGCACGTGTAACAAAAAACAGCAAAATAAACAAATATGACATTCTTATATGGTCCACACAACACATAATAAAGACATATATCAATGAATAACTCATAAATATAAATCAATAAGCAGTGAACACAAGAAACAAGAATCATGTATATCAAAAACAATGTAACTCCCCCTATCATGAATAGCCCCAAAAAAAATGATATACAAAGTGAAGCACCTAGATACAATCTAATATCTCCACTAGTTCCGTAAAAGAAAAGAAATACTCTCCCTAACTACAAAAACTCTTCTATAGTATCAAAACTCTACTCCCCCTTTTCGTGACAGAATGCCAAAGGACAATCAAATGCCAACATCAAAAGAAGGTGGTGAGGGTGAATGAAGATGCACTAAGTCAGCTCGCAAAGCATGAATCTCATTAAGCAAGTCCACCAAAATTTGACCATGAGCCACCTGAACAGTCATGACAGTCTCCAAGGTATGATGTATATCAAAGTCATCCGAAGGAGGTGGAGGAACATTAGCAGTAGCAGCATCACCAACAGGATCAGGAACATCCTCACCAGCAGGACCTGTAGAAGAAGAAGGAGGAGGTGCACTACCAGAAGGCTTAGACCTAAGGTGTTTAGAGCTAACTCGAAGATGAGCAGCCCTCTGTCTAAGAAAAGACGCACCTATGGGAGCAATAACATGCATGGGCTCAGAAGAAGGGAAACCACCAAGATCAAGATATAACAAAATCTTATGAATAAAAATATGATGGACAAGAGCATGAGAGGAAGATGATCTCCTATAAACTTTGTTCAAAGAACGAAGGGATAAATGAGGAAAATTGATAGAAGCATAAAAAACAAGAGCATACAAAAGACACACTACTCGAGAGGAATGGTGTGAAGATAAGAAATGGGTTAAATAGAGTGACAAGGTATCCTAAAGAGGAGATAGTGCAACTTAGATAGCTCAACAGTGGTGATCCGAGGATCAGAATCCCACTGGATAGAAGACCCAGTGATGTAAGACATGACATCACTCAAAAGATGAGACTCATTATAAGGATAGACAGGGTGCTGGACAAAATGTACCCCTAGAGTATCAACCACTACAGCAGGAGTAATGGTGTACTCTACACCTCATATCTAACTCTTTACCAAAGTGTTGGAATCATAGATGTGGATAGAGATGTTCGAAAAGAACTCTCCAATAAGGATAGCTAGAGGAGGAGGATCAGAAATATTCAACAGAGGTAACCAACCCCAACGCTCAAAATTTGCCTTAGTGGCAAGATCAAACTCATCTAAAAGAACAGAATGCTTAGCCAAAAATCTCTTGGTTTTTCTCACTCGGAAACCTATCATGGTCAAAAGAAGGTAGGGAACAGACCTATGAGCCCTAGTCTTCCTAGGCATAGTGCTAAGGAAAGGACAAAGACATAAAGGTAGAATCAAAAGAACACAAACCAAGGGCAGACTACAAGTTAGCACAAAAAAGATAGAATAAAAATCTATATGATGCATGAACAATTTCAATGTCACGATGCATGTTCTAATGCAGTAAACTAAGTTCAATTTAAGTTTAATTTCACAAAAATTTGCTTGAGTGTAAAGTTTTTAATTAAAAACCCCAAAATTGAAAACCACTTGTTAAGATTTAAAAAAATATTTGACTAATTGATCATCACACATGCTAGAAAATAGATTAGAATGATCAATTTCATCAAAACAACAAGCCAATTTCATCAAATTTAACCCAATTGAACAAAATCTCTAATTCAGATCAATTTCAAACCCTAGATTTTCAATTTTTCACAAATCATAAAATTGATCAAATTAAACCATCAACAACAAGTTTATATCATATCACAACAAAAACCCAATGATCAATTTCTCTTAAAAAGATCCTGAAAATCCTCCAAAAACAATAGGTTTAAAACTCTCAATGAATAATGCATGAAACTTGAAAATAAAAGACAAAGGAGGGGTAAAATGGACATACCGGCCTTAGAAGACAAAAACCTTGCAAAAGATTCGGAGAAAAAACACAAAAAAAAAAAAAAAAAAAAAAAAAAAACTTTAGCCTTGCTGAGTCAGAGAGAGAAAGAAAAAGGTTTGAAACTTTTTGAAAAGTGATTTGAACAAGTCAAAGTCTGATATTTCAAAAACTTGATTCGTGATATTCGATTGATCGAAAATTACATTCGAATGATCGAATCAACTCGAGACTTTTAAAAGGATTTTAAACACATTTTCAATCAATTGAAAAATAGAATGGATCGATTGAAATAGGCAGAGGCTCACAAAATTTAAAAAAAAAAAAAAAAGACACTGTTTTGAAAAAGAATAAACACATTTTTCACAAGAACTCCTCAAAGCATTAAAATTGATGAACAAAATGCATGAGTATGAGATGAAATACTTTTTCAAAAACCCAATTTTTAAGCCCAGATTTTCAAAGAAAAATTCAGCCATTCTCCCTTTAAATTCTAAAGTAACAAAGCAGTTAAGCATAAATCTCAAGGTATTTTTCAAACTTGGTTGGTCAAACCAAAAACACACACAATAACATGTACAATGTTTAGCAAAGAATAGCCTGTGTAGTGTGTTCAACTAGCAAAAACTTGAGATACATGCGAGGTGATATGTGAATAGCAATCAATCACAAAGTCTACAAAATCCATCACATAAAATTCAAAAGAGACTATCACCTAAAGAGTTACATCATATAATTTTCACATCTCCTAGAATATAAGCTTGCAATCATGTAAGTTTCTTGAATTTTGCCTCATAATATACACACAGATTTTAGTTATGTGATTTGGCATCAAGCCTAATAGTACACATCAGTTTTAATTATGTGAATTGGCATCAAGTCTAATAGTACACACCATTTTTAAGCATTAAGCAATTAAACCAAGGCTACACCTTATGTTCTTTTTGTGCATGTGCTACATTTTCTTGAGCACAAAATCTTATGATATGCACTAAGGTGTTTATGATTGGCTAGTGAATAGTGGTGAGATAGTTATTTATGCCTTTCTCAAAAGGATCAAGTCTGATAGTCAAATAACATGTGACTTCAAGATTAAGACAAAGTGATAAACACCATAAACATCTTTCCCACACAACATGCACTACAAAACTTCAACTAGTAAAATGCGATAGATAAGCTCATCAAAGCTAAACAAGGTATACAAGACATGTTATGAGTAAATAGATTGACCAACCTTATTTTCAAAAACCAAGAAAATAATGCCAAACACAATTTGCTTTCCTCCTTTTTTTATTATTATTATTTATTTTTTTACTTTAAAAGAGAAAACAAATAAATCCTAGAATGATATGCATGAATGTTATGCAATGCAAATCCTAGAAACAAAAAAAAAAAAAAAAAAAAAAGCAATGAAACGCAAGGACCAAGAAAGCCAAAAAAGACTAGAGACACCGAAGCACACCAATTACTTGACAAAGTGTCTCAAACTTACTTCCTTCAAGAGATTTGGTGAAGATGTCAACGTTTTGACATTTAGTAGGGATATACTCAAGAACAACAATTTTCTTTTCAACCAAATCCCTAATGAAGTGATATCTAAGTTCAATGTGTTTGGTCTTAAAATGCTGAACAGGATTCTTAGATATATCTATAGCACTAGAATTATCGCAATAGACAACCATGGTGTCTTGAGGAATCCCATAATCACTCAAAAGCTTTTTCATCCAAAGGAGCTGAGAACAACAACTCCCAGCAGCAATATATTCTACCTCAGCAATGGATAAAGAAACAGAATTTTGCTTCTTACTCATCCCCACAAGATTGGCTCCAACATAAAAACACACCCAGTGGTGCTTGTTTTTGTCATTAGCATTCCTAGTCCAATCAAAATCAGAAAAACCAACAAGAGACAAATTAGACTCTTTGCTATAAAATAATCCATAATCACAAGTTCCACTCACATACTTTATAATTCTCTTAACAACATTTAAATGAGAAACCTTAGGATTAAATTGAAATCTAGAGCAAACACTAACACTAAAAGAGATATCAGGCCGACTAGCAGTCAAATACAAAAGACATTCAATCATGCTTCTATACAAAGTAACATCAACAGACTCACCTGAATGATTAATTGTTAATTTTGCATTAGCAGCCATCGGTGTTCTAGCATAAGCAACCTTGTCCCGTCCAAATCTTTTGACTAGATTTCTTGCATATTTAGCTTGATTAATGTAGTTTCCTGACTCCGTTTGCTTTACCTGCAATCCTAAAAAGTAAGTCAGTTCACCAACCATGCTTATTTCAAACATCGCCTTCATTTCATCTGCAAAAGCATGAGTAAGAGAATCATTAGTAGCACAAAAAACAATGTCATCAACATAAATTTGAGCTATAACAAAACCAGTCTTATCCTTCCTTATGAAGAGAGTTGTATCTGCAGATCCCCTTTTGAATCCATACACAGTGAGATATGCAGTCAATTTGTCATACTAAGCCCTAGGAGCTTGTTTTAAACCATAGAGGGCTCTCTTCAACTTGTAGACATCATCCGGTCTGTGAGGATCAACAAAGCCCTTAGATTGTTCAACATATACGTCTTCTTATAGCATTCCATTCAAGAAAGCACTTTTGACATCCATTTGATACAACTTGAAGTTTAGATGACTTGCTATGGCCAACAATATCCGAATGGATTCTAACCTTTCTACTAGTGCAAAAGTCTCATCAAAATCAATTCCTTCTACTTGTGTGTACCCTTGTGCAACAAGTCTTGATTTGTTCTGATCACAGTGCCATGTTCATCTGACTTGTTCTTAAAGATCCATTTAGTTCCAATCACATTTACACTCTTCAGTCTAGGAACTAATTCCCACACATCATTTTCGAACAAATTGATGAATTTCTTCATGCATGAAATTTACCCAGTCAGCATCTTT
The DNA here is from genome assembly GCA_030445155.1 of Quercus variabilis. NCBI lineage: Eukaryota > Viridiplantae > Streptophyta > Magnoliopsida > Fagales > Fagaceae > Quercus > Quercus variabilis. Next base: position 44,375,072 of record CP129445.1, on the reverse strand, counting down.
GAAAGTTTAATATGTGTGTAAAACACCCTTGAACGTTTAGACCCCAAATAATAAAATATCAATTCAAGCTTATAATCAAACAATTAATGTGTGGATCATAAACATAAGCCAATCACAGAATTGATAAATAATCTATGCCAAATATAAACACATCCACAGTAGTAAATATAAGGCAAAGATAAAGAGAAGGAAGATGCAAACACACGGACAACACACGGTGTGTTATTGAAGAGGAAACCGAAGTCTTCCGCGTAAAACCTCTCCGCTGCCCTCCAAACGGTCAAATAATCCACTAAAATGTAGTTGGGATACATGAACAATAGAAGACCCTCTAAGCCTAATCTACCCAAGTACCTAAGCCCTCCAAGCTTCTTACTCCAACGAGGTTACGCCGAACCTATGTCTTCTTCAGCTTTCTGGATTCTGCTACTAGACCATAACATCAACCAATGTATATTGGTTCCTTTTAAACTGCTTCCCCAGCACCAAATTAACCTTCTCACAGACGTAGGTGTGGTGAGATAAGGATTTGGTCAACGACCTCTCAAGGATGTGACAATGGAGAGGAAGAGAGTAAAGAAATTTGTAAAGTCTCTAAGGTAAAGATTGGGGATGAGGTAATCTTGTTTTTCTTTAGGGTTTCTCTCACAAAATTCTCTTTGGAGGCTCTCTCCATTTAGTGGGTATAAGGGTCTATATCTAGTGGTGTGTGTTTGGAATACGAAGAGACAGATTTTGCCAAATAGGGCTGATTGGTGACTTGACCTCGTGGCTTGTCCATGTCGCGATTTCAAGTCGCGACGTAACGGCCTAGCTAGCTTGGGACTTTTGTCCTGTAGTGCGACAGCTGGCGTGACCCTTCAACTCCCTATGTGTGCATCTCACGTGCCTGTAGTTGGCGGCTTTCCAGTCGCGAGTCTGTGGAGCTTAACGCGTGAGTTAAGAATAGTTAAAAAACTCACTTACACCTAACTATAGAATCTGTGGAGCTTTAGAACCATAAGAACAAGTAACTTCTGAAACACAACAACCCGATAAGTTCATTATATGTAGAAAACTTGTAAAGTAAATGGAACAAGCACAATGCGATCAAGCACAATGGAATAAAGCAATAAACCATGGCAAGACCAAAACCTGCAATCACTATAACCAAGTGATAACAATGCTCATTCACACTTGGAATGAACATCCAAACATTCAAGATGACAAACACAAGGCAAATCACTTGAATGACCAACACTTAACCAATGCATAATACAAGAAGTATGTGCATCTAGGAAAAATCCTACAAGAGCACAAGAGTGACAGTACTTAAAAATGAATGCATAGCATTATGTTTGAATTACTGATTTAACAAAACACAAAGGCTACATAAAGCATGACCCAAACCACAAAGGCCTACAAGTGTGCATAATCAAACCCTTAAAGCTTACATAAGCAACATGGATGCAAAACAAAAAACAAAACAGAACATGTGCTAACTTAACTAAATAACATCATCAATACCAAAGTGTTAAAAACATTCAAGAGATATGAGTTTAATCCAAATAAACAACTAACACCACAGAGTTTTAAATTAGTAAAAACAGCTGAAAGCCAAAAAATAATCAAAGCTATGCACAAAACATCAAGTGATAAAGAAATCTCCCCCTTTCACTATGCTTTCTATTTCCCTATCTGTCTCCCCCTTTCTATGTGCATCTCCCCCTTTTTGTCAGGAATAGCTAAAAGCTATCGTTAAGTTTTTGTTGTATAGCATCTAGCTAAGTCTCGATAGTTGTGAGTCGCATCTAAGTTTGATTGTGAAAGGAGTTGAGAAGCTGTTCTAGATCAGAAATCTGATGAAACGCATTCTCAATGAAGTAACTTTGCTTGGGCATTTGAAATCCAGGAGGTACAGACAGAGTCCCAGATGATTGAACAGGAGTAGCTGTAGCCTGAGCAGTTGGAGATGCATGTATGGATGGCTCACTCTTAGGTTTCTTGGAGGAGTGACTTTTGCTTGCTTGGAGAGAGTACTGAGATATTGGTCGAGAATGAGGTAGAAGTCTCTCATCTGATGAAGGACTAACACCTTCACTAAGAATAATCTTCATGACTAGACTGCAGAATGGAAGAATTGTTCATGTTGCTGAACGAGCTAATATTTTCCCAATGATTTGGAATATATGAGCACAGATATTAATCGGTGCACCAGTAATGAGGTCACACAGGAATTTAGCCCTTCCAAGATTGATGAAGGTAGTACTTGATAGTCGGTAGAGATTAGAGAACATGATCAGTTTTAAAGTTGTCAGTTCAGGTGAAAACAATACAGTGTTTATAGATGATCCTGTGCTTCCCACTTCATGTTCATTCCCAAGAACATGAAGGATGTCTTGTGCCTGAAGTTCCCAATCATCGTATGGAGTTTGATCCACATCTTTTGGTTTGGTGATGTGAAGAACTTAGCAATGCAGTCTCATTTATGGAAAATTCTTTTCCTCGTACCAAGCATTTCAACTCGACTCTTGTGTATTTGGCATTTAAAAAGAATTCCTTGACCAATTCTTTGGATGGATCCTCAAAATTTCCAAATAGATCAGCCCAATCTCTTTCTTCAAAAATCTTACGGATAGATGTTGTCCCTAGTGTGTCAAACTTGACAACTCTTTCGACAATGGGAGAAGACTCTTTGAAGATGTCTGTGTAGGTCTTTGAGCCAGTGGGAGTCCTAAATCTCTCAATGGTAGAGTCCTTGTATGACTTAGATGATAATCGAGTCTATTTACCAACCGAAGTTGACAGTTCATCAGTTACAATGCCTTTCCCTCTAGATGAACAACGAGTTATCTGCAACAAAGTCGACACACAGAAAAGAACCAAAATACAATACCACCAAAAGCAAACATCAAAGTGATTAGTTTCAGTGTGACAAGAGACTTCACAAAATCAAAACAACAGTAACAACTAAGAGACAATAGGGCAATGTGTAACACAAAGACACAAATGATGAAAATGCATGGAACAAGATATGAATGGAGCAACACATTCATGAACAACAGTAAATAGCACAGTCTCTCAAAAGATAGAAACATGAAAGTGCACACATATAGTGAGAACCAAAGTAAGGGTAGGACAGGAACAACAAAACACAACATTCATAAACCCTCAAACAAAGTTCAAGCCCAATAAATCTTCAACAAAATAGAAACACTACACAAAGCCATTCTCAACATTTTAAGCAAACCCACGTTAGAACACAATATATTGCAGAACACAGATGCAACATTCAAATCAAGAAACTAAAGATCAAAACAGTAAAAATGAAGCAAAGGAAGTAAAACCCATACCTTTTTCTTGGTGTTTAATAAAGACATGATGCAAAAATGGAATCTTTTTCAATGAGACTCGAAGTGTTTGAGAGAGAGAAATGAAGAAGACAATGAACAGTCATTGATATTCAAGGGAAAAACTGAAAAACAATTTTTAAACTGTCCATAAAATGTAAAACACGTGTTTTTTCACGACTAGATCAAGTCGCCAAGGTAAGCTACGAAACACTATGAAGCAAGATTTTTGAAAAATCTTCCAAGTGTTTTTCGCGACTGGAAGGTCTACCCACGAGATAGTCACCAGGGAAGCCGCGAAAATCTCTGTGTACCTCTCACGACTAGACCTTCCACCCACGAACAAGTCGCCACACTAAGCCGCGAAAACCACAAAACAGCCTTGACTCGCTAGTGACCCGCGAAAACTCTCGGAGTGAGCTTCGCGACTGGACCTACCCGCGACTGAGTTGCCAAAACAAGGCAACACTATTTTTGAAAAGTTTGACATTTTTGTAAAACAAAATACTTTCCAAAAACAAATTAAAACACTTAAAATTTTTTTTGTGTTTGATCAACAGAGATTGAGCTTGTGAAAACACATTTAATCAAGTACAATCACACAAATGAATATGGCATTCATTGAACATAGACTTATGTGTTGTGTGTGGATATCAAAAATGAGATAGTCCTTAGTCTAATGTGAAACTTCAATGATAAATTCAATCAAGGCATACACAACTAGCACTAGATAATGTGACCTATCTCAATTATAGAAACATGCATATATAACCTCCCACAAGCACTTAATAACAATTCTTTGAAACTTTTCATTTGGCTCCATATTCAACATATCATTTGCACTTTTTGAGCAACGAAAATCTCTTTTTGAGATAGATGCCTGAAGTTTTTGATATTTCAATAGATGAGTTAGCCTTTGGCTTTTTGGGCATCAAACATTTTATTTTGGTTGCTTTCCTTTTTTCCTAGTCGAATACTAGTATGTTCGACAAGCTTTTGTAGCTTTATATCTCTTTTCATTTGGAGATTTAAATTTAGAGAACTCTTTTAAGCATAAAAATAAAAAGTGGGAAGATATATAGGCATGAGTCTATGCATGTCTCAAGATCAACAAAACCATCACTAATTATTCATGACAAGGTTGAAGATCTATTTATGACAGTCACATAGATTTCAGAATTTCTTCCACAATAATATGAGTGCATGAGAGACAAACTAAGCTTGTTAAATGCACAAAGCTATTAGTACAAAGGTACAAGGCAAAACATGCTTTGAGACAAAACTCAACAAAGCCGATCAAACTTTTTGGATTTTCTACTTTTTATGTGTTTTTGGATTTTTGACACAAAAGCAGTAAAAGATTGATAAAAAAATATTACAAAAATGTAAAAAAAATTGAACCAAAGACAAAACACACACAAAAAAAATACTGGTAAGAAGCACACAACCAAGCACATTCACAAACATGGGAAGTATTGATGCATGGACATGTTGTAATGCTTATGCATGAGTACTCTTTGTCACCCACACGTCACGTGCGTTTGGGATGATATCCTTGACGGATCGGGTACGAGAGTTGAGACTATCAAACCTTCGTGTGAAGCTTTCCAGACAATTGGTGAAGACACCGATCATCTTCATCACGTCCATCATTCCTGGATCACGGATTTGACTTCTTGGTTGCTCACCACCCCAAGACCTCGTGTCATTTCTTCTTCCTCGCAACTGAGGCGCACTTGCATTGTTGTCTGCACTCGGCTTTTGACAGTTAGGTCTGGTCTATCCTTGTAATCTACAATAGTGACAAACATATTCCGTTCTCAAACCCTGTTGTGATCTTGGAACTGATCTCCCTCTAGCTCCATATCTAGATTCTGATTGATTACGGGACTTATTTAACACCCATTGATCACCGCATTCTTCTTCTTCTCAGCCTTAATTTTCTCAGGACTGGACCTATCCACAATCATCTCCTTAGCCGTCATAAACTTCACTTCTTTGGTGACCTTGGCTGCCGAGCTACTTCCTCTGGTGTATCCTAAACTAGACTTGTTTGAGGCATGTTTCTGAGATGAAATAACATCATCCAGTTTCCTGGAGGAGACTCTATCTACCTTGGCATGAGCTTGCACTACCTCTTGCTCAAGAAACATCACTTTTGTGTAAGCTTCTGATAGCTCACCATTAAGTGCTTTAATCTCACACTTTGCCTCCTTGTATCTTACTAGCAGACTTTTGTAGTCTTCCTTAGCTCTCTTCATCTTCTTCACAGCCGCCTTTGCTACCTTTGTATATTTACCTGATTTCTCAAGAAGTAAGGCGTAATTCTTTTGAAGACTAGATGTATCTTCTTCTTCTTCAGCCTCTGATTCTTCAACAATCCCAATGGACTCCAAATCAGAATATTCGCCAAGTTCTTTCACAAGAGAACCCAAATCATCTGATGACTCCACATGTGCAATGGTCATGAATGCGGAGTAGTTTCCTTCTCCATCACAACTCTTTTCAGAATCATAACTCGAAATGTCTATATCACTTAGCGTTGTGGCATACGCCTTGCCTTTCCCTCTTAAGAAATTTGGACACTCCTTCTTGAGATGCCCATGGCCATTGCATTCAAAACACACAATGTCTGAAGGAGATTGAAAATCCTTCCCTTCTTTCCTCGTAAGCTCTTTTCTATCACCTCTTGAAGATGAAAATTTTCCTCTGTTGAATGGTTTCCCACTATTCTTCATCTTCAGAAATTTGCGGAAGTTTTTCGCAAGATATGCTACTTCGTTCTCCACTCCATCTTCTTCGGAAGGATCATCCATTCTTTCAGTGATGGTTTTAAGAGTATGTGATTTACTTGTCTTGTGAGAAGACAATCCAAACTCATATGTTTGGAGAGACCCAATCAGCTCCTGAATTTTGATCTCATCCAGGTCTTTATTCTCTTCTATGGCTGTGACTTTTGCTTTAAAGCTTTCAAGCAAAGACCTCAAGATTTTTCTCACCACCTTAGTATCTTCAATCTTCTTACCAAGATTGAGCTTAGCAATGACAATTTTGTTGAGCTTCCTATAGAATGAATCAAACGATTCATCTTCACCCATCTTGAGCTCTTCAAACTTGGTGGTAAGCATTTGGAGCTTTATGTCCTTCACCTTCTTAGTACCTTCATATGTAGTCTTCAAAATCTTCCAAGCTTCTTTGGCTACGGTCATATAAGAGATCCTGTGAAATTTATCAAGAGATACCACAAAAAATAGCATTTAAAGCTTTACTGTTAGCATTGGCTGCCGCAACAGCTGCCTTATCCCAGGTGGATTTTTCAGCCTCCGGCCTGGTCTAACCTATTTTAACTACATCCCACATGGTGTCATCAACAGAGCATAAAAATGCTCTCATTCTAACTTTCCAGAAGGCATAATTGTTACCATCAAAAAATGGTGGAACATTTAAAGATTGAAACCAATCCATCTCAATAAGGGGTCAAGGACCACACTCAGGTATTAAAACCACAACAAGTGTACCCGCTCTAATACCAATTTAAAGTTCAATATATGTCTAAATCACCCTTGAACATTTAGACCATAAATAGTAAAATATCAATTCAAGCTTATAATCAAACAATTAATGTGCGGAACATGAACATAAGCTAATCACAGAATTGATAACTAATCTATGCCATATATAAACACATCCACAGCAATAAATATAAGGCAAAGATAAAGGGAAGAAAGATGCAAACACACGAACAACACACGATACGTTATTGCAGAGGAAACCGAAGTCCTCGGCGTAAAACCTCTTCGCCGCCCTCCAAACGGTCAAATAATCCACTAAAGAATGTAGTTGGGATACATAAACAACAGAAGACCCTGCAACTATTTCTGTATCATCAACCAACTACATTCTTTATCTTCAACTAGACCATAGCATCAACCAACTACATTCTGGTCAAATGTATATAGTTGCATCAACCATATACATTTCTGTTGCATCAATCAACCAATGTATCAAACTGTTGCATCAACCAACCATATGATTGATGCATCAACCATAGCATCAACCATAGTTGCATCAAACTGTTGCATCAACCAACCATAGCATCAACCAACTAGACCATAGCATCAACCAACTATTGGTTCCCAGATTTCGCAACTAGACCATAGCATCAACCAATGTATATTGGTTCCTTCCAAACTGCTTCTCTTAGCACCAAATGAACCTTCTTACAGACGTAGGTGTGGTGAGATAAGGATTTGATCAATGACCTCTCAAGGATGTGACAATGGAGAGAAAGAGAATAGAGGAATTTGTAGAGTCTCTAACGTAAAGATTGGGGATGAGGCAATCTTGTTTTTCTTTAAGGTTTCTCTTACAAAATTCTCTCTAGAAGCTCTCTTCATTTAGTGGGTATAAGGGTCTGTATATAGTGGTGTGTGTTTGGAATACGAAGAGACAGTTTTTACCGAACATGGCTGATTGGCAGCTTAATCTCATGGCTTGTCCAAGTCGTGACATAACGGCCTGGCCAGCCTGGGACTTGTGTCCTATAGTGCAACAGCTGGCGCGACCCTTCAGCTCCCCATGTGTGCATCTCATGTGCCTGCAGTTGGCGGCTTGCCAATCGTGAGTCCTTGCCACGAAACTCTGCTTTCTTGCATATACCTGAGCTTTTCTTCACATCTTCTCATACACTACCCTTACAATAATCCCACCTAAAAACAAGATTACTATGTGCTTAAATTACAAGCAAATTGGTATGGAATAAAGTCAGCAAGATGGTTGATAAATTTCAACCTTACAATCTTAAAGTGCTTCATCCACTTTCTTCGGTTCAAATTGGGACAGATAACATGAGTGAGTAATCATATTCAAGGCTTTTGATCTCAATCTCATGTTATCATTCAGACTATCCAATATATTTGTGGGAGGATGATTCAATCTCACTCTAGAAGATGGATCTTTAACTAGAGATGTGGTGGTACCTTTCTGTTCAGAAGGAGGACTAAACTCACTTTGTACCTGTTGAGTGTCATGAACCGGAGTGGATGATTCTGAACTTAATGGTACTGAGACTGTTGTTAGGATTAGTGCCCTTAAATCCTATTGTATGATACTATGTATGATATTATGCATGACATTATGTATGACTTAATATTGTAATTAATAAAGTTGTTTTATTATTACCTAAAATAATGGTAATATGAATATTCGGATATTATCATTTAGTCCATGAGATGCATAGTATGTGATTTAGTCATAGAAGATATAAGTCACAAGTTTTTGGTAAACTCAGAATTTTAGTTCGAAGTCGGTGATGAAATTGGGCATTTCATCTGCGAAAACTATAACATATCAACTAAGATAATTTGTCTTGATCATGTAAGTGGAGACATCTAGTTAATGCGTCAATATGTTTTAAGAGTTAAGACATATTGAATTGGACCGCTATGAGATTTATTATTCTCCTAACAACTGTCAGCTAAATAATAAATCTCACGACTTATATTTGCATGAACTCTTAATCCAGAGAGAATAATGGACCTAATCATGAAGTGTAGATTGCTTTGATATATCAGGAGTGAGATCTAAAGAAACAGTCAAAACCTCAATATGTTGGGCAGCCACATTTAGTGTTGATGGAACATATATTTTCAAGATGGAATTCATAGTCTCTTAACGGAGATATAAAATATTCCCTTGAGATAAATTTAATAGGTTTAGTTATTCATAGAGTTAGGCCTAACCACTTTGGTAAGAAATTACTAATGTATATATTTATGAAATTGGATTTCATAATATATAATGAATAACCTAAAATGATTAAACCGGGTACTCAAGGATTAAGATGTACTAATTTATATAGTGGCAGTCTACATTCACGACTTTATATTACTACGAATATTTTATGAAGGGGTTGCATGAATAATAAAGTCTTGGGATATAATTAATTAATAAGGCCTAGAGTGCAAGCGGTATTAAATATAATTAATGGTAGTTTTGGACTTGTCAAGAGTTAACAGAAAAGCCTAAGGCCCATTGGAGCTAGTGTCTTATTGGTCCATTTTGGTCCTACTCTAAGCCACACACTAAAGCCCAATTAGAAAAGCCTAATAAGCCAACCCAATTGGATAATCAATTAGTTATAAAAGGGAGAAACATACAGAATTTTTTCATTAGAGAAAAAAGAGAGACACCATTGTGAAGTGGTGTGTATATGCGAGTGAAGCCACTCAATTATTCTCCCTTGGAAACTGGTTAAGAGACCACACTTGTTGGGCGTAAAGTGGAATTGGAGTGAAGATTAAAAATGTTCTCAAGTACTTATAATCTTTTGTTTTGAATTTCACTGCACCAAGGTACGCTATCTTGTTCTTAAATTCTGAAATTTATATAGTGCAAGTTATCAATCATGAATGAAATAGATCCTTATCAATCGAAGGGCAAGGCGTATGCTACAACTCTTTACTTTATATCAATATAGCTAAAAAAAAATACTCATATATAATTGTGAAAATAAATCAATAAAAATAAATTTGTGATCTTATATTCAATGCTCATATATAATTGTGAAAATTCTTTATTCTTTACTTTGAATCAGTATAGCTAAAACCAATTAAATAAAATACATCATATATTCAATGATTAAATATATTTATGATAATTCTTTACTTGAAATCAGATTGTAAGGTTGAAATTTATCAACCATCTTGTTGGCTTTATTTCGTGCCAATTTGCTTGTAATTTAAGCACTTAGTAACCCTGTATTTAGGTGAAATTATTGTAAGGGTAGTGTGTGAGAAGATGTGAAGAAAAGGTCAAGTATGTGCAAGAAAGTAGAGTTTCGCGGCTAGAACTCGCGGCTGACTCGCGACTAGCAAGTCGCCAACTACAGGCATGTGAGATGCACACATGGAGAGTTGAAAGGTCGCGCCAGCTATCGCATTACAGGACAATAGTCCCAAGCTGGCCAGGCTATTACGTCGTGACTTGAACTTGCGACTTGGACAAGCCGCGATGTCAAGCCACTAATCAGCCCTGTTTGGCAAAAACTAACTCTTCTTATTCCAAACACACACCACTATATATAGACCCTTATACCCACAAAATTGAGAGCGCTTCCAGAGAAAATTTTGTGAGAGAAACCCTAGAGAAAAACAAGATTGCCTCATCCCCAATCTTTGCCTTAGAGACTCTACAAATTCCTCTACTCTCTTCCTCTCCATTATCATACTCTTGAGAGGTTGTTGACCAAATCATTTTCTCACCACACCCACATCTATAAGAAAGTTCATTTGGTGCTAAGGGGAGCAATTTGGAAGGAACCAATATACATTGGTTGATGCTATGGTATAGTAACGGAATCTTGGAAGCTATAGAAGAAATAGGTTCGACGTAACCTCGTTGGAGCAAGAAGCTTGGAGGGCTTAGGTACTTGGCTAGATTAGGCTTGAAGGGTCTTCTTCTGTTCATGTACCCCAACTACATTCTTTAGTGGATTATTTGACCACCTAGAGGGTGGCGGAGAGGTTTTACGCCGAGAACTTCTGTTTCCTCTTTGATAACACATCGTGTGTTGTTCGTGTATTTGCATCTACCTTCTCTTTATCTTTGCCTCATATTTACTGCTATGGATGTGTTTATATTTGACTTAGATTGTCTATCAATTCTGTTATAAGCTTGTTATCATGTTCCACACATTAACTATTTGATATAAAGTTTGAATTGGTAATTTTATTATTTAGGGTCAAAACGTTTAAAGGTGTTTTATATACATTTTGAGCTTTCAATTGGTATCAGTGCAGGTACACTTGTTGTGGTTTAAATATCTGAGTGTGATCCTTGATCCCTTGTTAAGATGGATAGGTCTCAATCTCTCAATGTTCCACCATTTTTTTATGAGAACAATTATGCTTTCTGGAAAGTTGGAATGAGAGCATTTTTATGTTCTAGAGATGATATCGTTTGGGATGCGGTTGAGGTTAGTTGGACTAAGCCGGAGGCAGCCAAATCCACTTGGGATAAGGTATCTCTTGTGAAAGCCAATGCTAACAATAAAACTTTAAATGCTATTTTTTTTTTTTTTTTTGGTGTGTCTCCTGATGAATTTCAGAGGATCTCTCATATGACCGTAGCCAAAGAAGCTTGGGAGATTTTGGAGACTACATATGAAGGTACAAAGAAGGTTAAGGACACAAAGATCCAAATTCTTACCACCAAATTTGAAGAGCTCAAGATGGGTGATGATGAACCATTTGATTCATTCTATGGGAAGCTAAATGAAATTGTAATTGCTAAACTCAATCTTGGAGAGAAGATTGAAGATACTAAGGTGGTGAGAAAAATATTGAGGTCTTTGCCCGAAAGTTTTAGAGCTAAGGTTACAGCCATAGAAGAAAGCAAAGACTTTGATGAGATCAAAATCCAAGAGTTGATGGGGTCTCTCCAAACATATGAGCTGGGACTGCCTTCCTACAAAACGAGTAAATCGCTTGCTCTCAAAACCATCACCGAAAGAATGGATGATCCTTCTGAGGAAGATGGAGTGGATGTTAGGGTGTATGACATTATGTATGACTTAATATTGTATTTAATGAATTTGTTTTATTATTATCTGAAATAATGGTAACATGAATATTAGGATATTATCATTTAGTCCATGAGATGCATATTATATGATTTATGTGAAAAATCACAGAAGATATAAATCACAAGTTCTTTGTAAACTTAGAATTATAGTTCATAGTCGATGATGAAATTGGGCATTTCATCTGCGAAGATTATAACATATCAACCACGATGATTTGTCTTGATTATGGAAGTTGAGACTTCTGGTTGATGTGTTAATATGTTTTAAGAGTTAAGACATATTGAACTAGACCGCTGTGAAATTTATTATTTTCTTAATGACTGTCATATGAATAATAAATCTCACGAGTTGTATTTGCATGAACTCTTAATCTTGAGAGAATAATGGACATGATCATGAGATGTAGGTTGCTTTGATATATCAGGAGTGAGATCTATAGTAATGGTCAAAACCTCAGTATGTTGGGCAGTCACATTTAGTGTTGATAGAACATGTATTCTCAAGATGGAATTCATAATCTCTTAACAGAGATATAAAATATTCCCTTGAGATAAGTTTAATGAGTTTGTTATTCAAAGAATTAGGGTTAACCACTTTAGTAAGACTAAAGTATATATATATGGAATTGGATTTCATAAATATATAATAAATAACATTAAAGGACTAAACTAAATATTCAAGAATTAAGATGTAGTAATTTACAAAGTGGCAGTCTACATTAATGACTCTGTATTACTACGAATATTTTATGAAAGGGTTGCATGTATAATAAAGTCTTGAGATATAATTTATAGATAAGGCCTAGAGTGCAACTATATTTATATAGTGGTATTAAATATAGTTAATGCTAACTTTGGACTTGTCAAGAGTTAACAGAAAAGTGCAAAGCCTATTGGAGCTAGTGTCTTATTGGTCCCTTTTGGTCCCACTCCAGGCCACACACTTAAGCCCAATTAGAAAGGCCCAAAAGGCCAGCCCAATTAGATAACTGGTTAGATAAAAAGGGAAAAACGTACAGAATTTTCTGTGTGAGAAAAACATCATTAAAAAATGGTGTGTATGAGAGTGTAAGTCACTCTTTTGATTTTCCTTTAGTAACCAATTAAGAGTTCACACTTCTTGGGCATTAGTGGAATTGGAGTGAAGATTAAAAGTATTCCTAAGTGCTTCAATCTTCAGTTTTGAAATTCACCGCTTCAAGGTACGCTCGCTTGTTCTCAAATTCTGAAATTTATTTAACGAATGTTTTCAATTTCGAACGATGTAGATCTATTAATTTTTCTGCTGCATACACATTTATTTCCATCAGTGGAGAAGGAAGTAGCGTACCTTGCCAAAAACTTCCGAAAATTTTTGAAGATGAAGAATAGTGGGAAACCATTCAATAAAGGGAAATTTTCATCTTAAAGAGGTGATAGGAAAGAGTTTACAAGGAAAGAAGGAAAGGATGTTCAATCTCCTTCGGACATTGTGTGTTTTGAATGTAATGGTCATGGACATCTCAAGAAGGAGTGTCCCAATTTCTTGAGAGGAAAAGGCAAGGCGTATGCCACAACGCTAAGTGATACAGACTCTTTAAATTCTGATTGTGAAGAGAGATGTGACAGAGAAGGAAACTTCTCTGCATTTATGACTATTGCACATGTGGAATTCTCAGATGATTTGGGTTCACTTGTGAAGAAACTTAAGGAACACTCTAATTTGGAATCTATTGGGATTGTTGAAGAATCAGAGGCTAAAGAAGATGAAGATACAATTAGTCTACAAAAGAATTACGCCTCGCTTCTTGAGAAATCAGGTGAGTATACCAAGGTAGCAAAGGCAGCTATGAAGAAGATGAAGAGAGCCAATGAAGACTACAAAAGTTTGCTGGTAAGATATAAGGAGGCAAAGTGTGAGATTGAAGCACTTAATAGTGAGCTATCAAAGGCTTACACAAAAGTGAGGTTTCTTGGGCAAGAGGTAGTGCAAGCTCACGCCAAGGTAGATAGAGTCTGCTCTAGGAAACTGGACGATGTTATTTTATCTCAGAAACATGCCTCAAATAAGTCCAGTTTAGGATACACCAGAGGAAGTAGCTCGTCAGCCAAGGTCACCAAAGAAGTGAAGTTTGTGACGGCTAAGGAGATGACTGTGGTTAGGTCCAGTCCTGAGAAAATTAAGGCTGAGAAAAAGAAGAATGTGGCTGATCAACGGGTGATAAACAAGTCCCGTAATCAATCAGAATCCAGATATGGAGCTAGAGGGAGATCATGCCCAAGATCATAATAGGGTCCGAGAACGGAATACGTTTGTCACTACTGCAGATTGCAAGGACATGCTAGACCCAACTGTCAAAAGCTAAGAGTAGACAACAATGCAAGTGCACCTCAGTCACAAGGAAGAAGAAATGACATGAGGTCTTGGGTTGGTGAGCAACCAAGAATTCGAAACCGTGATCCAGGAATGATGGACATGATGAAGATGATCGGTGCCTTCACCAATTGCTTGGAAAGCTTCACACGAAGGTTTGACAGTCCCAACTCTCATACCCGATCCAACAAGGATATCACCCCAAACGCATGTGATGTGTGGATGATAAAGGGTACTCATGCATAAGTATTACAACATGTCCATGCATCAATACTTCCTACGTTTGTGAATATGCTTGGTTGTGTTCTCCTTGCTAGTATTTAGGTTGTTATTTTGTGCGTGTGATTGTCTTTGGTTCAAATGTTTTTACATTTTTATTATGTTTTTTTATCAATCTTTTACTGCTTTTGTGTCAAAAATCCAAAAACATATAAACAGTAGAAAATCCAAAAAGTTGGATCGGCTTTGTTGAGTTTTGTCTCAAAGCATATTTTGCCTTGTACCTTTGTACTAATGGCTTTATGCATTTAACGAGCTTAGCTTGTATCTCATGCACTCATATCATTGTGGAAGAAATTCTGAAATCTATGTGACTGTTGTAAATAGATCTTCAACCCTGTCATGAATGACTAGTGAATGGTTTTGTTGATCTTGAGACATGCATAGACTCATGCCTATATATCTTCCCACTTTTTATTTTTATGCTTAAAGGAGCTCTCTAAATGTAAATATCCAAATGAAAAGAAATATAGAGCTGCAAAAGCCTGTCACACATACTAGTATTCAACTAGGAAAAAGGGAAAGTGACCAAAATAAAATGTTTGATGCCCAAAAACCCAAAGGCTAACTCATTAATTGAAATATCAAAAATTTCAGGCATCTATTTCAAAATGAGATTTTCTTTGCTGAAAAAGTGCAAATGTTATGTTAAACATGGAGCCAAATGAAAAGTTTCAAAGAATTGTTATCAAGTGCATGTGGAAGGTCATATATGCATGTTTCTATAATTGAGATAGGTTACATTATCTAGTGCTAGTTGTATATGCCTTAATTGAATTGATCATTGAAGCTTCACATTAGACTAAGGACTATCTCATTTTTGATATCCACACACAACACACAAGTCTATGTTCAATGAATGCCATATTCATTTGTGTGATTGTACTTGATTAAACACAAAAAGATTTTTGAGTGTTTTAGTTTATTTTTGGAAAGAATTCTGTTTTACAAAAATATCAAAATTTTCAAAAACAGTGTTGCCCTATTTTGGCGACTTAGTCGCGGGTAGGTCCAGTTGCATGCTTCAGTCATGAAGCTCACTTCGAGAGTTTTTGCGGGTTACTGGCAAGTCAAGGCTGCAGTCGTGAAAAAGACTTTGAAAATTTTTCAAAAAATTGAGTTTTTATGGTTTTCGTAGCTCAATGTGGCGACTTGTTCACGAGTGGAAGGTCTAGTCGTGAGGGGTACACAGAGATTTTCGCGGCTCCTCTGGCGACTATCTCGCGAGTAGACCTTCCAGTCGCAAAAAACACTTAGAAGATTTTTTGAAAATCTTGGCCTTACAATATTTCGCGGCTTACCCTAGCAACTGACTGGCGACTTAATCAAGTCACGAAAAACGCATGTTTTGCATTTTAAAATTGTTTTTCAGTTTTTCCCTCGAAAATTTGTGACTGTTCATTATCTTTCCCAAATCACTCTTTCAAACACTCCGTGTTTCTTTCAAAAACCTCTCATTTTTGCATCATGTCTTCATCAAATACCAAGAAAAAGGTATGGGTTTTCTTTCCCTTGCTTCATTCTTACTGTTTTGCATTTTAGGTTATTGATTTGAATGTTGCATCTGGGATTCTGTGATATAAAATGTTCTAACGTGGGTTTGCCTAAAATGTTGAGATTGATTATGTGAGGGCATTTTTTGTTGTAGAGGTGTTTCAGAGTTTTTGTGTGTTCATCAGGTTGCTTTTATTTGGTTTGACACTGATATTTGATAGATTGTCTTTTAGGCATATGAATTTGGGGTTTCTATATTTTTCTCTGAATGTGGTGTTAGGATTTTTAGGCTATTTGAGTTTGTGGTGTTTATGGTTGGCATTGTTCTTATTTTAAAACACCTTATCTTGTTTGTGCTACTGTTTTCAGTTTCCTTCTTGCACACTTCATACTCATTATGTCATGGTTCATTGACATAGGCTCATATCTATCTGAATGTGTTTTACAATGTCATTTTTTTTGCTCTTGTCTGCTCTTATGTTGTTTAAACCTGTTTGATTTGATATATCCATCCTTTGGTTATCAACTGTGCTGATTTTGTGTTCTGTCTGGTCACTTTGTTGCTCCCTTTGAAACTAACTTGTTACTAATGTGTGTGAATTTCCACATTGTGCTTTGTCTTGTTGTGGCCTTTTCTTCTTGTTTACAGATGGCTTCATCACCTACAAAGAAGAAGACAACTGCTAAGAAATCTGACAAAATAATGAAAATAGACCCTAACCTATTTAGGTCTATTCAACACTTTGAGAGATATAGGGATTCTTTTTCAAAAGGAAGCATCATTCAGGAAAGATTTGTTGATTTCAAGGAGTTGAAGGGCACTTTCATTCCAGAGTGTCTTGAGAGTAGAGGTTGGAAAAAACTACTGAGTGACCTTCTACTTATATGTGACCCTCTAATCAGAGAATTCTATGCAAATGTTGTGATAAGGGAGGAGGAGTTAAGTTGTTGGGTGAGAAGAAAGGAATTTACCTTAGATGCTCATTATATTGATAAGGTTCTAGGGCTTGAGGGATTTGAAGATTATGAATTCATTAACTACAAGGACAGAATGCTTTCTCTAGAAACTGTCCAGAAACGAATTGGTGGGGTTATAGAAAAGATGTGTCTCAACACTTCTGATTTTCCTAAAGATATGAGGTGTTTGACCACCATAATGATGTACAATCTGTACCCTATAAGGGAGATGGCTACACTGACAAATGCCAGAGCCATCTTTCTCATGGAACTTAAGGAGAAAACCTTCATTGACATCAGTTCTCACATCTTTGATACTATAGTGGATGAGACTAGATCCACCTTAAGACCCAAGCTGATTTTTCATAGTCTTCTCATGAGGATTTTTAGAGAAAAAGGTGTTGCAATCCCTTAGCATATCAATTCTTTGCCTCCTCTATCAATAATTAACAAATTTACTCTCACAAGGATACAAAGTCATCTTCCAGGTGAAGAAGAGGAGGGTGTCCAAAAAGAAGGTGATCCAATGGAGACTAAAGCAGAGGCTATAGGACCATCTTCCACACCAAGAAGAAGAGTCAAGAGAAGCAGGGCCTCTACTTCATCTGCTGCACCTCTTGATGCACTTCAGATCATCTTGGAAAAGCTTGATGAACTTAGAGAGGTTCAAACCCAGCATACTGAGAGGATGATAGCAATGCAAGATCAGCTGGATGTACTCTCAGCCAAGTTTGACAGCATACACACTAACCAAAAGCAGTGACCCTTTGGCCATTCCGGTCAAAAAGGGGGAGAATTTTTGGGGCATCTCTTGAGGGGGAGTGCTTGTTTTGAGGGGGAGATTTCTTTTTCACTTAATGTTTTGTTTGTAGTTTTGATATTGTGTTGGTTATCTGCTGTTAGTATAGGTTTGTTACTCAGTGGTTTCTGTTTTTATTTGGATTAAACTCTTATCTCTTGGATAGTTTATTTCAGTAGTTACACAGTATATAATATGATGTTTATTCAGCATATGTACTGTTATGTTTTGGTTTGTACCTATTACCTCTGTAGGTTTTTAAGGTTTATATTATTTGTACCCATGTTGCTTATGTAAGCTT
The DNA here is from genome assembly GCA_030445155.1 of Quercus variabilis. Classification (NCBI taxonomy): domain Eukaryota; kingdom Viridiplantae; phylum Streptophyta; class Magnoliopsida; order Fagales; family Fagaceae; genus Quercus; species Quercus variabilis. The sequence goes on along the minus strand of CP129445.1, from coordinate 44,356,977 downwards.
TAAGGATTTGGTTGTATGCACACTTGTAGGCCTTTGTGGTTTGTGCCATGCTTTATGCAGCCTTTGTGATTTGTTAAATCAGTACTTCTAACCAAATGCTATGCATTCATTTTAAAGTTCTATCACTCTTTTGCCCTTGTATGATTTTTCCTAGATGCACATACTTCTTGTACTGTGTATTGGTTGGGTGTTGGTCATTCAAGTGATTTGCCTTGTGTTTGTCATCTTCAATGTCCGGATGTTCATTCCAAGTGTGAATGAGCATTATGATCTCTTGGTTATAGTGATTGAATGTTTTGGTCTTGCCATGGTTTATTGCTTTATTTCATTATGCTTGATCGCATTGTGCTTGTTCCATTTGCCTTACAAGTTTTCAACATACAATGAACTTATTGTGTTGTTGAGTTTCAGGAGTTACTTGTTCTTATGGTTCTAAAGCTCCAGAGATTCTAGAGTTAGGTGTGAGTGAGTTTTCCAACTGTTCTTAACTCACGCATTAAGTCTAGAGTTTGTTTTAGGGTTTTGTCATGGAATAGCCAAAGGGGGAGATTGTAAGGTTGAAATTTATCAACCATCTTGTTGGCTTTATTCCGTGCCAATTTGCTTGTAATTTCACTTAGTAACCCTGTATTTAGGTGAGATTATTGTAAGGGTAGTGTGTAAGAAGATGTGAAGAAAAGCCGCCAACTGCATGCACGTAAGATACACACATGGGGAGCTGAAGGGTCACGCCAACTGTCGCACTACAGGACAAAAGTCATAGGTTGGCTAGGCCATTATGTTGTGACTTGAACTCGTGACTTGGACAAGCCACGAGGTCAAGCCGCCAATCAGCCCTGTTTGGCAAAAACTGACTCATCGTATTCCAAACACACACCACTATATATAGACCTTTATACCCACTAAATTGAGAGAGCTTCCAAAGAGAATTTTGTGAGAGAAACCCTAGAGAAAAACAAGATTGCCTCATCCCCAATCTTTGCCTTAGAGACTCTACAAATTCCTCTACTCTCTTCCTTTCCATTGTTATACCCTTGAGAGGTTATTGACCAAATCCTTTTCTCACCACATCCACGTCTGTGAGAAGGTTCATTTGGTGTTAAGGGAAATAGTTTGGAAGAAACCAATATACATTAGTTGATGCTATGGTATAGTAGCGGAATCTGGGAAGCTAAAGAAGAAATAGGTTCGGCGTAACCTCGTTGGAGCAAGAAGCTTGGAGGGCTTAGGTACTTGGCTAGATTAGGCTTCGAGAGTCTTCTGCTGTTCATGTATCCTAACTACATTCTTCAGTGGATTATTTGACCGCTTGGAGGGCGGGAGAGAGGTTTTACACTGAGGACTTCGGTTTCCTCTTCGATAACACATCGTGTGTTGTTCGTGTATTTGTGTCTTACTTCACTTTATCTTTGCCTTATATTTACTGTTGTGGGTGTGCTTATATTTGGCTTAGGTTGTCTATCAATTCTGTTATAAGCTTGTTATCATGTTCTACACTTTAACTGTTTGATATAAAGCTTGAATTGGTAATTTTATTATTTGTGGTCTAAACGTTCAAGGGTGTTTTATACACATTTTGAACTTCCAGTAATTCAATTGAAATAAAATTGTAACAACTGAAAAAAAAAATTTGTAGTTAAATTACGCAAAATAAAACCAATTAAGATAAGGTTACTTACCTCCAAAAGCCGTATCAAAAGGAATTTCTCCCTAACACTTCTTCTAAAATCCTTAGATCTCACCTAACAATTTTTCAAATATCATTTACTCAATAATCTAATATAAAATAAAAAAAATAAAAAAAAAACTTATATGAATACCCAACCAAAAGAGAGACTGCTAAAAATATCCCATAATTTTCCACTATTATTCCACGGTAAAAAAAATCCACCATAATCATAATATATATATATATATATATATATCTCCTCCACTTTCTGCCACTAATAGTACTTAGGGACAAAGCCTATAGATACACCATACTTATAGACATATAGGTCAAAAATACACCACTTGATCTTCTATACGTTTGCTCATATCTTTTTTTTTCTACCATTGTCGCCCCAAGTTTTCTCTTGGCATGAGGACAAATGACTTCCACAAGCTTTTATTGAAACACTATTCTCCCTCTACCAAGTCAATAAACAAATAATAATATATTAGAAAGAAGTTGGTGTTCCTTCCTTTCGTCAAGCTTTTTTTTTTTTTTTTTTTTTTTTTCATCAATCCAATACAATTCCTTTAAGAACTGACCCATGCGGCCATGGCTAAAGAAAGTCTCACTATTGGGCAAGATGCTCACATAAGAAAAATATTCTAATACTACATAAAATCTAAATTTGACAAAAGAATGAAATTTCTTAAGCTCTTACCTCAAAAGTGTAGTCAATCATTTTCTACTTCAATCCTTTGAGTAGTCTCCTCTATCAAAGTGTCTCTCCATATACATTGACTTAATATGCTTATATATATAGCTAGGGTTTCAACCTTATTTTCTAAAAACTCCCTTATAATTATAAATTATAAAATTGGCCCCACAAAATTTTACTTAAATATCCCTCATTTTTTTTTTCTGGGTATTACACTCATAAATAAAAGCTCAGAAACCTACTCCTTCCCACCAAACTTCCTTAATTGAGACACAACCCTATAAAACATGAACTGTATCCTCTGTCTCTTCCTTGCAAAACTCACAAACAGAATTCTGAGTTACTTTCCTCTTGAAGAGATTTAACTTTATGGGAAGAGAATCACCACTTGCTCTCCAAATAAAGTGTTTAACCTTGTTGGGGACTCTTAAATTCCAAATTGACTTCCAAAAACCACTATATGTAGCTGGGTTCGATGAACTAGCCTGTGATTTTCAGAAAAACTCAGATAAGTTTTTGTATGCAATGTACCTATTGCCTATACGCCAAGTTAAGTCTAAAGCCACAACCTCCCTTGCTTTCAAGATGCTTTGCCAAGCATAGGAACCACTAGTTTGGACATTCTCATCCATAATAAAGCAATGAAGACCTTATAAAACTGAGAGCTTGAATCATGGAGATGTCTCTAAACCTGTTTAGCAAGGAGCATGTCATTGAACCTTTCCAGATCTTTGAAGACCATTCCCTCCGGATCTTGGGTAAATAGAGATTCTTCTAGCTGGCCCAATGAATTTTCCTGTGCTCACCTTGATAGCCCCACCAAAACTTTCTAATCAGGGATTTGATGTCATTACATAGGCCTTTTGGGAGGTTAAAGCAACTCATCATGTAGGTTGGCATTCCCTGAACCACTGCCTTGATCAAAATATCCATGCTTGCCTAAGAGAGAAGTTTTTCCTTCCAACCTTGTAACTTGTGCCAAATCCTTTCCTTAATATAAATAAAGCTCTGTTTCTTGGCTCGCCATGCTAGAGAAAGAAGTCCAAGATATTTTCCATATTGGGAAGTAGCATTAACCCTTAGAAGATTCTTCATCCGAGAACTAGTGTTGGAACTAAAAAAAAAGTGAGTTTTATCCCAATTGATTTGTTGATTTGAACCTTTCTCATAGGTAGCAAGAATGTCCAAGATTTTTAGGCAAACATTCTCATTCAATCTGCAAAACACAAGACTATGGTTGGCGAAGAAGAGGTGAGACACCTTTGGCCCCTGTTGGCAGATCGACACTCTTCTAATAGCTTCTTCAATTTCAGTTTGTTAGAGGAGGAAGTGTAAGCCTTTTGCACACAGAAGAAAGAGAAAGTGTGACAGTGGATCTCTTTGATGAAGACTCCTATTAGGATGAATAAGACCACAAGGTTCACCATTAACCAAGATTGAGTAAGAGATTGATCATATGCAGGCATTGATCAGAGCTATCCAAAGGCAACCAAAATGTTGTCTGAGATTAGTCTATTCGACATGAATATGCTTTGAGATTTTGAGACCAACTATGGGAGAATTGTTTTTAAACATTTTGCAATGACTTTAGGAATAATTTTATACATCACATTTCATAGGCTTATAGGCTGAAAATCCTTGGCTTTCTCAGGAGATTTAAAAGGGATATGAAAGTATGGTTAGTAGAAGCAGGAAAAATTCAAGAATTTAGAGCTGATAAAGAAGCGTCAACAACATCCTTACTAAGTATATCCTAGTAACTTTTGTAGAACAGTAGGGGCGTGCCATTTAGGCCAGGAGCTATTAAAGATTTCATTTGCTTGAGAGCTAATTCCACCTCCTCTACAATGAACTCTCTAGTTAAGCTTGCATTCATCTCTGCTGTAATCTTGGGTTCCACACCTCTTAGGATGGGCTCAAAATCAAAAGGATTGGATGAGCTGAAGATATTCCTACAATACTCCACAAAAACAGACCCAATCTTGGCTTCGTCCTCCTCCACAGTGCCATCTTCAAGGAGAAGTTTAGAAATGAAAATTCACTTATTTCTTTGGCTCCCTCGATTGTGGAAATACTTAGTGTTGAGGTTACCTGACTTCAATCATTCCACATGCCCCCTTTGCTGCCACAAACATTCCTCTTGAGCCATTAAAATCTTACTTCCTATCTCAAAATTTGAAGCAAAGCATGATTCCAACCTATCATCGAAACGGCTTCAGCTTGCTAAAGTAATTTCTTTTTCTTTGTCAAATTATTCCAAATATTCCCAAAGGATCGCTTGCTCCAAGATTGCAATTTTTTTTTTTCATAGGACTTGATAAGTGAAATTATAGCATGCGAGGCACTCCAAGATTTAACCCGTTGGTTTTGCTCGTGGAATAGGTCCTACAACTTAAGCTGACTAGGGTAAGTTATGAGAGAAATTGAAGACCCTAAAACTGACAGACAGTGACTTAATAGGAAGGAAGTCCGCAAAGCACACCAAGGGGGTAACACCATCAAAAAGCTGATGCCATTATGGCTGAAGGGAATAAGACAAGCTGACGATCCTAAAGCTGACGGTCTTAGTAAAACCTTGGCTTGGTCGCCATGCATAAGTATATAAGGAAATGACTTGTATCCCAAGCTTAATGTTTGTGTCCTACAAGGAAAAAATTCCGTAATATACGCTCATTAGGTTTCCTAAAAGGAAAGAACTTCTAACCCAAGGAAGAGATGGTCAACCCTCTACTACTATAAAAGCCTCAATACTCTCACAAATTAAGGTACGCATAATTGACCCCTTTCTAGCACTCTAGAGCTGTAAGAAGTACTAACTTGACCTTCGGAGGGTATTTGGTCGGCACCACACTAGTGCTCTCTATTAGGTCTTTTGTTTTCTTTGTGCAGGTGACATTTCGAGTGTGCGAGCATTGTGCAGTTCACTGGTGATATTTCCAGCATCATCAGTTGGTGCTGTTTGTGGGAAACTCGAATTAGCCGTACAATAATTTCCTGAACAAAAGAGTTGCATGGTGCTCACCCACTTGATGGTAACCACAAACGACGTTCGAGAAGAGAAACCACCCACAACTGCCCTCGAGAGACAAGTTCAAACTCTTGTCACTGCCATGGAATGCCTCACCAAACAAAACCACGACTTGGAAGAATAGTTGCGCCAAAAGAACGTGACACCAAATAACCAAAGAGATGATCAAGAAGGGACTAATGCCGAAAGAAGGAACTAAAGGGACCCGAAGGTAGTAATGCTCCAAACCAACAAGAATGACAGGAGACCAGCCATCCCTTCGATTTTGACATGGCCACCCTTACATGGTCCCAGAGATGCAATTAATGAAGGAAAGGATGGATCTTATGATGAACACCCTTAAAGGGCAGGTGTCTAGTGACCTCAACAATTTGGTTCATCAAACTGATTTGCCATTCACTACCTCTGTCAACTCCTTCCCCCTACCGTAGAAGTTTTGCATGCCACAGATTGAGAGCTATGATGGAGCCAAGACTCGCTTGATCACCTAGAGACCTTCAAGACCTTGATGCATCTTTAAGAAGTAGCGAACAAGATCATGTGTAGGGCCTTCCCTATGACGTTGAAGGGCCCTGCTAGAATTTGGTTCAACTGGCTAACGCCCAACTCCATTAGCACCTTTATGCTATATTGCAATGTTAAAGATGGATGACCATTTGCAAACCATGAGCTTAGAAGAACAACAAACGGGGGCAGAACCTATAGAGAGACTCGAGGAGATACCCCTCGATAGCTCTAGGATGAATAGGACCACCAAGCTCGATACTCTTGCTAGCCTGGCGATTCGTTCAGCACTCGTAACTTTCCTTAAGGAAAATCAAGACGTGTTCGCCTAGAGCCATGAGGACATGCCAGGAATTGACCTTTCAGTTATGGTGCATAGGCTGAATGTGTCACCATCCTGTCCACCCATCCGACAGAAGAAGCGAGTCTTCACCCAAGAGCGAGACCTAACGATAGTAGAAGAAGTCGGTAAGCTATAGGAGGCAGGCTTCATTAGGGAGGTATACTATCCCGACTGGTTAGCAAATGTGATAATGGTCAAGAAAGCCAACGGGAAGTGGAGGATGTGCGTGGACTTCACCGACCTAAACAAAGCTTGCCCCAAAGACAACTATCCCCTCCTACAGGTCGACATTCTAGTAGACTCTACAGCCCAACACAAGCTGTTAAGCTTTATGGACGGTTTCTCTAGTTACAATCAAATTCAAATGCATGAAGCTAATTAGGAGAAAACTCCGTTCGTAACTAGTCAAGGACTCTTTTATTATAAGGTGATGCCATTTGACTTAGAAAATGCAGGCACAGCGTATCAGAGGCTTATGAATAAGATGTTCGTGCAGCAGATTAGGAGAAATGTCCAAGTCTACATTGACGATGTGCTGGTGAAAAGCTGAAGGAAGGAAGACCACTAGGAAGACCTCAAGGAAACATTTGACACTCTTCGCTCTTACAACATGAAGCTTAATCTAGGAAAGTGCACCTTCGGAGTGATAGCAGGAAAATTCCTAGGATTCATGGTGTTGCAGAGAGGCATCAAGGCCAACTCGAACAAGATCTGGGCCATAATGAAGATGGCACCCCTAAAGAATGTGAAGGAAGTACAAAGCCTTAACAGCAAAATAGTTGTGTTGAATAGATTTGTGTCAAGGGAAATGAACAAATGCTAGCCCTTCTTTTGCGCACTGAAGAAATCTTTCGAATGGATTGCCAAGTGTTAGCAAGCATTTGAGGAGTTAAAGGCTTATCTCTCTTACCTGCCATTACTAATCCCTCGCAACTCGGTGAGGAGCTTTTCCTCTATCTAGCTGTCTCCCTTGCTGCCATCAGTGCCGCCTTGGTCAAAGAAGAAGAAAGAGTGCAGAAGCCTGCGTATTACACTAGTCGGGCACTTCATGGTGCTGAAGAAAGATACCCACCAATGGAGAAACTCGCCTTCACACTAGTCACGGTGGCACATAAACCCAAACCGTATTTTCAAGCCCACACAGTGATCATCCTAACTAACAAGCCTTTGCGATAGGCAATGAGCAATCCTGAAGCTACTGGCCGATTAGCCTTATAGGCCACAGAGTTGAGTGAGTTCGGCATCCAGTATCGCCCACGAACCGCCTTTAAAGGACAAATCGTCATAGATTTCATAGCAAAATTCACAAATGGCAAGGACAAGGGGGCAAAGGAGTCTCCTCAGTGGAGCATACATGCAGACAGATAATACAACAGACAGGCTGAGGGAGCTGGCATCGTATTACTGTCACCTAAAGGGGACGCGGTCGAATGTATGGTCTACCTTGATTTCCCTACCACCAACAATGAAGCGGAGTACGAGGCTTTAATAACAGGGCTTGATCTCGCCAAAGCTGCAGGAGCCGCAAACATGGTCATTTACTACTATTCTTAGGTCGTTACCAACCAAATAAATGAGGACTACGAGTGTCGGGGTGAAAAAATGAAGAGGTATCTGGACCAAGCAAAGAAGAGGGTAGATGAGCTAAAGGCCAAAATCATATGAATCCCTCGGGGAGAAAACGAACAAGCCGACTGCCTAGCCAAAGCCGCCTCAGCCGAACATATGACCACCCTAGATAATGTACTCTATTTTGTTCAGCTCTATCCACTGATAGATTCCATCGATATGCAGGAAATAGGCTTTGAAAGCAATTGGACCACACCGTTGGTCTCTTACTTAAAGAATGACGTATTGTTAGATGAAAAGAAAGCCGCAAGAAAGCTGAAGGTCCAAGTAGCGAGATTCGTCCTGTTAAGAGACGTCTTGTACAAAAGAGGTTTCTTCTGCCCATACCTAAGATGTTTAGGACCTGAAGAAGCAGACTACGTCATGAGAGAGGTACACAAGGGAATCTACAGAAACCACTCAAGATTGAGATCATTAGTGCACAAGCTAGTACGAGCAGGGTACTTTTGGCCCACCATGCAGAAGGATGCCGAGGTTTATGTCAAGACTTGCGATAAGTGCCAAAGGTTCAATAATTTCATTAGACGACCAACCGAAGAGTTAACCCCAATGACGGCCCCATGGCCATTTACATAATAGGGACTAGACATTATGGGACCATTCCCTACGGCGGTATGACAACTGAAGTTCCTTGTAGTAGGCATCAACTACTTTACAAAATGGGTGGAAGCTGAAGCCTTGGCCACCATCACGGAGAAGAGTATGTGGAGTTTCGTTTTAAGATGTATTATATGCAGGTTTGACATCCCTAGAGTCTTAGTCTTGGACAACGGGAAGCAATTTGACAATGACTCCTTTTGGGACTTTTGCTTACAGTTGGGGATACGAAACCACTACTCCTCCCCCACCCACCCTCAAGCTAATAGACAGGTCGAAGTCACGAACTGATTCTTGCTTAAGATTATCAAGACTCGGCTCGAGGGGGCAAAGGGTATATGGCCTGAAGAGCTACCAAGCATACTTTGGGCATACAGAACAACGGTGAGGACACCCATAAGAGAGACACCATTCTGACTAACATACAGGAATGAAGCTGTCATCCTAGCTGAAGTCGGACTCACAAGCTATAGGGTGCATAACCATGACAAGAGCAAGAACGAAGAAGCTAGACGTCTATAACTCAATCTAATAGACAAAGTCAGGGAGACAGTGGAACAAAGGCTTGTGAGGTACTAAGACCTCATGTCCGAGCATTACAATTCCCAGGTCCGACACAGAAACTTCCAAGGTAGAGATCTCATTCTCAGGAAAGTCTTAGGCACTGCAAGAGACCCGAGCCTAGGAAAACTCGGCCCAAATTGGGAAGGACCTTACCGAGTCATGGTGTGGCAGAGGAAGGGCACCTACCATTTGGAGATGATAAATGGACGGAAGTTGCAACATCCTTGGAATGCTGAACACTTACGGAAGTACTACTAGTAGAGATGACAATGTGAAGAACAACACCACCTTTCATTTTATAGTTTACCGCAGCAAATTTTAGCTATACTCCTCAAATTTATTGTTTTAGTTTCTGCTACAATAAGCCCAAAGGGCAAGTTTTTACTTTGTTTTTGCCACAGTAAGCCCAAAGGGCAGGTTTTCTTTTTTTTAGAACTGCTTTTTTCTACAAATGCATGGCAATAAGAGGAGTTTATTCAGAATGGCTGATGTTTTTTATTTACAAGTTAGCAAAAAAATAGACGACCTCAAGTCCATAAGAAGAGAAAAGGTTTTAAGTCTCTAAAAATAAATAACCTTAAAACCGTAAAAGCATGCGACTACAAGCCTATGAGGCAGACAGATCCATCCCAAAAGGATGAAGCATGGCTAAAGCCCTTGAATGGGCAAGAAACCAAGTCCAAACATAGACAAAGCCATAAGAAGCAAATGACTTCACTATCCAAAAACTACATAGCATCAATTCATCCCAAAGGGATGAAAAAATGTCAGCCAACCAAGCTGACCAGCTCATCAAAGTGACGAGTTCACCAAGCCCACATTGTAGTTATAAAAACCAAGTCCCGTAAAAGTGACGGTCTCATCAAAAGAAAGGGATTATAAAAAGGATAACTCCAAGGCATAGACAAGAAGCTGATGGACAAGTAAAAGACTGATTAAAAACCCCTTAAAAGGACAAACAGCTTCACTAAGCTGACAGCATCATAAATAGACGAACCCATCACTTAAGGAAGTAAACATGGTCACTGGAGCTGAAGGCTCCATTAGAATACTCAACATACAAATAAGACAAAGCTGACGGCTTCACTAAGCTGATGGCTCCACTAGAATACTAAACATAAAAATGGTAGTCAAAGCTGACGGCTTCATTAAGCTAGCGGCATAAACATAGACGGGTTTGTAATCACGCATAAAGATGGCAAATCAGTGCCATAAAATCATAATTCATGATTAAGCTGACGACCCCAGCCTATGACTGGGAAATACACTTAAAATCTATGAAGCAAGAAAACGAAGCATACGAACAAATGGCCATACATACATGTTCAAAAGTGACGGGTACTAAGTATCACAGACAAAAGTAAATTACTTACAAATAACAGCCTAAGAAACTAAGGGGCATTTAAAACATTGTTTGCAAATGGGAAAAAAAATATAACAGTTACAAAAAACAAAACTATGGCTGGGTGGAATAAGCGTCACTTGAAGACTTTTTACTTTTTTGAATGAGAGGGTCTTCTACGTCTAGGTCCTCCACAGAAGGATTGGAAGTAGTGATAGGGGGTTTGCAGCAGGCTGGGCCAAAACAACACTGCTGTCTTCAGGAGGAGAGGCATCCTCGAAGTCATCACCTTTAACAACGACAGTGTCGTTAGCAGGCGTCGCGAGTTGGGGATCATCCTTAGTAATCCTAGATAGGTCCAGCTAAGGAAAGGCTGACGCAACCTACTTAAGGTAATCGTCAAACCCTGTGCTGTAGTATGCACGACAAGAATCAATGAAGGAACTTGATGCCTTGAATTTCTAGACCACATTTGCCCCAACCTGCTCCACCTGCTCACGAAAGGCCGTCAGCTCTTGCTGTAAATTCTCCTTCTGATGATCCGCCTCTTCAAACTTCTCCCTAGCCTCCTTCAAATTGTCGTTCAGAGGACAGACGGCCTCCTTGTACTGAGCCTATTGGTTCAACAAGTTGACGTTGTGCTTTCTGACGCGAGTAACGACGCCCTCCTTGGCCACACACTGGTCCTAGAGTGCTTTCACACCTACCAAGGCCTAAGAAGAACACAACCATCAGTCAATAAGCAAGAAAAAGATAAAAAAAGAAAGATAGTTAGGAAAGGCAGCTTACCCGTGTTAGGTCGAAAATAGCAGATGCCCCCAAATCCTTCATCCCCAACTGAGCACAGGGATCTATATCCGTCGACTTTATGAACGACTCCACTTCTTCAATACCATAATCCTTGTGCGTCAGCAGGCAATGGGGCCCCTTAAAGACAGGATCAAAAGAAGTCATCACCCTCTTTCAAACCCCATGGCCTGATTTGGGGGATGACTTCTCTGAGGGCTCATCCCCAGAAGTAATTGCAACCTTCTTAAGGGGATGAACATCTTTCTCGTCAGTTTTCCTCTTTGACAGACCCTTAGTGATGGCCTTGGGAGCTGACAAAGATGTCAACTCTCCCTTTGACCTCTTCTCCTCTTTCTGAAAGGCAGTATCAACCCTTATCCATTGCTTAGCTGCCTCCATCTCTACAAAAATAACAGACATGTATAAGCAAAATTGACGGCAAAATGCTAAAAATGACAGGACCATAGAAAAAAAAAAAAAAAAAAAACTGCTCACAACAGCGAGAAAATTTTTCCAACTTGTGAGCTTCAGGCGTTGGTTTTGGACCCCCGCAGTATGCATGAAGAGTGTCAAGAGTAATTAAATCTTGACACTTTTGCTCCCCTAAGGGAATCTCTAGAACCCAATGGATAAAATCCCTCTGCTTTTCAAGTGTAATTAACTTGCTCAAATTCTTTTTGAAACTTCTTAGCATTTTTCTTCAAGTGTTTGATGTTAGGAATATCAACAACATCCAAAGATTCATGTAACATAGCATCACAATTATGAGGATTATCACTCATAGAGGCATTTTCACAAACACGTGGCATGTTACACTCATCATTAACCAAATCATACAAAGATGCATACAAAGCACTATCCATGGCAAATCAACCAAAGGGTCAAGGATCACACTTAGGTATTTAGACCACAACAAGTGTACCCACTCTGATATCAAATGAATATTCAATATGTGTGTAAAACACCCTTGAACAATTAGAACCCCAAACAACAAATTACCAATTCAAGCTTTATATTAAACAATGAATGTGCGGAAAATGATAACAAGCTTATAACAGAATTGATAAACAATCTAAATCATAAATAATCACAATCACAGCAGTAATTAAATGGTAAAGATAAAGGAAAGAGAGATGCAAACACAAGGATAACACACGATGTGTTATCGAAGAGGAAACCAAATCCCTCAGCGTAAAACATCTTCGCTACTCTCCAAGCAGTTAATAATCCACTAGAAAATGTAGTTGGGATACATGAACAGTAATAGACCCTCCAAGCCTAATCTACCCAAGTACCTAAGCCCTCCAAGCTTCTTGCTCCAATGAGGTTGCGCCAAAACTTTTTCTTCTCTAGCTTACCAGATTCCGCTATAAACCATAGTATCAACCAGTAATCATTGGTCCCTTCCAAACTGCTTCCCTTAGCACTAAAATAAACTTTTCACAGATGTAGATATGGTAAGAAAAGGATTTGGTTAAGAACCTTTCAAGGATATATCAATGGAGAGGAAGAGAATAGAGGAATTTGAAAAGTCTCTTAGGTGAAGATTATGAATTTGGCAATCTTGTTTTTCTCTAGTGTTTCTCTCTCAAAATTCTCTCTAAAAGCTCTCTACATTTCATGGGAATGAAGGGTATTTATACTAGGGTGAGAATGGAATGTGAAACGTCAGTTTTTCCCAAACAGGGTGTTTTGGCGACTTGACCTTGTGACTGGGTTGAGTCACAAGTTCAAGCCGCGAGCTAACTACCTGGCCAGCCTGGGACTTTTGTCCTGTTATGCAATAGCTGCCGGGTTCCAATTGTAATCAAAGTTTTAAAATTTGGATAATACTGGGCAAACAAATATTTATGGTATATAAGCAATAAGTTTTTTACAACCATGGTTAATTGTTCTTCTTCACTTGGTTTATTCATCATCTGTACCGCCTTGGACCTCCACTTGGTAATGAAGGTAGAGAAGGATTCTTTCAGCTCTTGCTTCGTGATCTCCAAATCTCTTCTTGTCACATCCACTTCTATGTTGTATTTGTATTGATTGTGAAACTCGTGGCAAATGTCCTCCTAGCTTTTGTTTTAGCATCATCTAGGTTGAGAAGCCATCTAAGAGTGACCCTAGTCAAGGTGTTTTGAAACATTTGAGCGAGTAGTTCTTCAGTTGCTCCTAGGGGCTGCATGACCCTCATATACATCTTTAAATGGGACTTTGGGTAGCCAATCCCATCAAACTTGTCCAAGGTTGGCATCTTGAACTTAGGAGGCAATCTCACATCAGGGAAGAGTGAGAGTGATTGGTAGTCCATGAGGTCTTTCATATTACGAGCTCTCTTGATCATCTCTTCCATCTTGTTTATCCTTTCATTGATCTTCTTCTTGCTCTCCATGGTTGGAGGATTATAGTCAGTCTTGTTCTTCTCTTAGCCACTCTTCAGGTTCTGAAACTGTTGTACCATAAGGTTTATGTCCTCCCTCAGCTGCATTTGACTAGCTACCATGGTGTTGAGTAGCTCTTGAGTGTTCATGGGTTCTTTAGTGTTCGGATGCTCCCACCCTTCCTCCATAGAGTTAGGATCTTCAGATTTCTTATGGCTTGAACTGTCTTGTAGGTCAAATATGGGATTGTGATTTTGTAGCAATGGAGTGTCTTCTATGCTCATGGGCTTCAGTACCATGATGGGAATGATGGGCTTGGAACTGGAACTACTAGTTTGAGTGTCAGTATTGGGTTCTCTTTAGAGTCTTCCCTCTAATCTTAACGAAATTCCCCCCTAAAAAATGCTCAATTGGGTTAATCAAAGCTAGGTCCCCATCTACATCAATCAACTAACAAAACAAACACACGTAACATGCAATGCAATTTTATCATAGACCAATCTAAGGGTAGGTTCTAAGTCATTACATTGTAGGGTGAGTTTGTGTTGTTTCATTGTTTCCCATAGCTAGGACATTACTCCTCCCAACTTGTAATGTAATGAACATTACGTTGGTCTAAACGGCATGGTCTATCCTTTATAGTCAACAAGAAGTGACCCAGTGACTTTGGGAAATGAGTTGGTGAGTTCACCACTGGGTACTCGAATCTAATGAAGATTGGTCATCCATGGTTACTACCACCATATTGTTGAGATGGGTGCATACATATTTGTTGTTTTGATGGCAAACACTATGACAATTAGGGAAAGCTCTTAACAATCAACATGGCAACACAAACAAAAATATCATACAACAATCTCAAGACATAAACAAACAAACAAACAACAATATCACGCAAAAGACAAGGGTATATAGTTGGTCACTTAAAGTCTAACATGAAATTTAGTCCTCGACATCCCCAGCAGAGTTGCCACTGTGAGAGATCACAGAAATTTGGGGTGCTCTCAAAAAAGAGATTTTGATGCTTTTAAGGGCACCCCTCTTTTTGGGTAAGTGGTGTGTAATCGCCACTTATTTTTTATACAAAAAAAAAAAGAGAAAATAAATACAAATTACATGATCAAAAGACTTCATTGTCATTGATTGAATAAAGAAAAGTACAACTTTGGTAAATTAACCTTACAAGGCTCTGGCTCCTAATTACAATCTATACAAAATAATACAAAGCTTTGGTCCTAGTTACAATCTACCAAAATTAAAAACAAAACACTAGTCCACTAACAAAAATCCTAAGTTTGGAGGCTAGGTTACGAAATGAAAAGGTGTTAGGCACCCACTCTGCCCAGACAGCTTGGTCTTCTAGACTTTAATGACCAATATACCCTTTCTTGCATGATCTTGAATGATATGTTGAACATAAACTTAACAAAAATTAATTTAAATGAATTTGTTTTATGAATGTGTCCTCTTTTTCAAGAAAATTCATATATGTTTTGTGAATAGAAAAATTGGATTTGTAAAAGAAATCAAATATGTTTTTATGTAAAAGAAAGAACAAGATTTTTGTTAAAAAGCATTAGATCTGTTTTGTGAATAAAAATTGGATTTTTAAAGAAAATTGAATCTATTTTTTATGTAAGAGAAATAACAAGATTTTTGTTAAAAAGCAACATATATGTTTTGAAAAGTAAAAATAAATAAATAAATAATTAGGTTTGTAAAAGAAAAATCAGATCTATTTTTATAAACAAAAAATTGAAAGAAAGACCTTTTGAAAGAGGATCCACACTTATGCAATAAATTTATTATACATGCATCATAAAAAAAAAAAAAAAAAAAAAAAAAAAAAAAAAAGACAAGACTTCAACCTAACTTTCAGTTCCTTTAAAATTTCAAACTCTGCAATTTTGTAACAAAGAAAACTTTTTCTAAAAATAATAATATTTGTATTTAATGAAAATACAGATCAGTTTTTGTGTTAAAAAATCAGATATGAATTTAATGAAAATATAGATAAGTTTTTGTGTTAAAAAAAAAAAATCAAATCTGTATTTAATGAAAATACAAATAAGTTTTTGTGTTAAAAAAAAAATCAAATTTGTGTTTAATGGAAATACAAATCAATTTTTTTGTTAAAAAATCAGATATGAAAAATAGAGATCAATTTTTGTGCTAAACAAAATTCTAGCAACGTATTGAAGCATGGTAACCATATCAAGAACAGAACATGTAAAGACATGCTAAACATATTCATGCATCAAACAATAAACAAAATTAATGAAAGAAGAAAAACAGAATACCTCTTGCATGAGCGTGCTCCTCTAATGAAAGAATATTTTTGGATTCAAAGAAATTTGTTCACCTCTTTGAAGCCTAAAATACTTTACTTACAAAAAAGAAGTTCTTAAAACAAAAGCCTCCAAAACATCTTTAACGTAAGGGGAATTGAAAAGTTAGAAGAGAAGAGCCAGAAAGAAGGAGGGTCAGAAAGTGTGCTGAATTTTGAGAGGTGTCCCCTATTTATAGAAGTTGGAATGCTTCCAAAAATTAGTTGAATGATTAGATATGAATTGGAATGCATCCTCATCTCTTAAAAATAAAAAAAGGTAAGGTTTATCTCATTCCAAGAGTCCTCGGGCCAAGCCATGAATTTGTGCCAATTGGCACTTGGATAGTGCCGATCGGTAATCCAAGAGTGCCAAATGGCCCTCTTGGGTGCTGAGCCCGCGTTTGAGTTTTGGCCCAATTTGGACTCTCTTTTTGAGAAATTTTAAGCTGGGAATTGCACCTAGAGGTATTTTTGATTCGTATTCTAAAAGTTAATTCCTTCTTCTAGATATTCAGGTCTTTGAAGTGATAATATCTTATAGATAAATATCCCAAAAAGTACTTGATTATCCACAATCTTTGTTATCTGATTATTCACTTTATTCCCATGCAAGTAGGCCTATTTTTGACACTAACCAACAACCAATCAAAAAATTATATAACTAATTTCAATTGTTTTGCCATTCAAAATTAATTTAAACTAATCATGTGTGGTCGGTTCCACCCAAACAAAATGTATGCAAACCATGCAAACTTGATCATGTGATATCTTTCAATCCGTCGATCTAATTTGGAAATAGGGCACACCATCGCGACCGTTAGAACCTCGAGATCATTTTTATGATATGCAATGAATAAATTAATGAATGTAATACAATTCTAAATTTTGGGCTATATGAATGGTCACTCTAGTCATCTTCTAAGATTAAATTATTGGTGCAAAATCGAGTGCCTACAGGTTCACGTAACCAAGGACCAAACTATTGGTTGTCAACAGACAAAGTTCCTTTACTTTCAAACCATAGGTTGCAATCTTTATCATTGTGAGATAGACAACCACACCTATAATAGAGATTAGGTAATCGCTCATACTTGAAAGCTACCTATTGATCCTTCCTTGCATCCAAAGAAATAATACGCCCTCGACAAGTTGGTTGGGAGATATTAATAGAAACTCGCACTCGTAAGAATCCACCACCATCAATATCAGGGAAATTTGATTGACGATGAACATGACCAATGGTCTCACAAATCCTTTCTACCACCTTTCAATTGGATGAGCTAAATGAATGCCGAAGTAATGAAAACCATGATGAAGACAAGTAAGGACATGTTCGCCATCACCAATGACGAGCCAAATGATCCTTCCAAATTCATCATGCCTATTGTGGGGCCCATTAATAATTGGACTTCGGTTAGGTTTTTTGTAAACATGGGGAAAAAGTTTTGTAATGCAAGTTCCAATGTACTTTTCAATAAGATGATTTCTGATTTGGCTTACTTTGATGTGTCCCATAACTTTGAAATTTTGCACTTAAATAATTCAAATGAATTTGAAAATAAAATTAATAAATAATAGGAAAAGAAAATTGAACCTATGGAACCAATTCCTGAAACTGTTAATTTGGGCAATATTGAGAATCCACGCTTAATTAAAATTGGCTCAACTTTAAATGAAAAAGAAATAAAAGATCTTCAAGAACTCTTCATGGAATTTCAAGAGATGTTTGCATGGTCTTATGAAGATATGCCTGGAATTGACCCCAAGATAGCTCAACGTCACATTCATACTCATGATCACATGGTGCCTGTCAAGCAAAAATTGAGAAGAATGAAGATCGAATGGCTTTTAAAAATCAAGGAGGAAGTCACTAATCAACTAAAAGTAGGGTTCATCAAACCCATACATCAAGCTGAATGGACAGCCAATGTCATGCCCGTACCTAAGAAAGATAGAAAGGTGAGGATGTTTGTAGATTTTAAGGACATGAACAAGGCATGCCCTAAGGATAACTTTTCTCTCCTTCACATTGATGTCTTAGTGGATAACACGGTAGGAAGTGCCTTGATGTATTTCATGGATGGCTTTTTAGGATACAACTTGTTGGGAAATTTAGACCCTAATTGATAGAATTAACAACTTTTAAACCAAAGTTGTTAATTAGATTTATTCTGAATAAACCTTGTTAAAATAAACAAACATCAATATCATACACAATGGAAAAGTAAATAAGACAAGATATGATGACCCAAGAAAACCAATGAAACAAACTAGTTTCACAATAAAAAAACCTAGGGGAAAACCTTCCCGAAAAGCAATCCACTATAATAATGAAAGTTTTAGATCTAGTATAAAACCTTTGTTCCTAGACTCAACAATCCCCATAGATGAACTTACAACAGAAATCTTCGACCGCTTTAGAACCTCTGAACTCTTCAATATATGAACACCACCCTTTTGCACGGATCCCAGTACGTTACTAACCAATGATGCACAACTCCTAGTGTGTGACTAACTCCAATAACTTGAAGATGTTGTTGGCTACAAAGTTTTTCACTTAATCAATAATGAAGATCAAGAAGCACTTTGTTACAAAACCTTAAGGCGCAAAGATGCAATAGCTTCTTTAAAAAGAATAAGGCACTCGGTCACTTTTTGCATGTGTTTTCCTTGTACTTTCTACTATAATGGCCTTTAAAATAAGCCATATATATGTCTAGAGTTGTGAAGAAAGAAACCCTGCACATACATGTCAGCATAGGCCGAAAATTAGATTTGGTAATTTTGATTTCATGGATCTCGATAGATATTTCTGATGATCACTAAGTCTCTAACGGGTTGAATGAACTTCGAACGCTCTGGATCTAGTAAAGTGAATCCTGAAAGACCAAAAGAAATCAGAAAAGCAGACCGGTGGATGCCGGCCTTTGATTCTCCGATGGTAAAGTCAGTCAATTGAAGGAAAAAAGAAACCCTCAATACTTAACTTATCTCCTATTCTTTACCAAAGAAAAAGTCCCCTTACCTCTATGCAGACTGGCCTTTATATAGTGTTGGAAATCGGTTATCTTTCTTAGTCGTCGTAACGTTTGGAAAGTCCAGAGGGTAACTCCCTTAACTGTCATGAAAGTCACTTCTTCGGGAACTGTGTTAAGATTCAAGCAATACAACTCTTGGCCGTATGCATACTTAAGCTTCTAACTCTTGGTGAGTTTATGCCTTCTCGTCCGTCCATGATGAATAGTCCGTCCATGCTTTCTAGTCCGTCCATGATGGATAGTCCGTCCATGCCTTCCAGTCCGTCCATGATGGATAGTCCGTCCATGGTGAAGGATGAGGTTTAAAACATACTCGTCCTTCATTGGACGAACATAGTGGAGAGGGCTAATGGTTATCAAATATGGACTAGCGTTGATATGGACGAACGTATGGACGAGTGTCTGGCGCAATGTTTTTCTTGCACCATCAGTTGCCCCCTTGTCCATGCGTCGTCCATGAATATGTAGTGGTTTACTCTTCTGCACGTGTGAGTTTTCCTAATAATCAGATATACCACGTGTCAATACGTGGTTGGCGATTTGTTTCGTCGATTCAGTTTCTCGAGACGGAGGCCACGTGTCAGTGTCTGATTGGCCACGTCGTTTCATATGCTCAGGTCAACCATCTATAAATAGTGGAATGCCCCCATTACCCTCTTACTTCTGAGATTTTTCCTTCTTGACATCCCTCGTCTAGATCCTCGTCTAAGACTTTCCTGCGTCCATAGTTTCAATACGTCCTAGATCCAAGTACTTCCTCTCCCCTCGTCTTTTAGGTTTTACAAAATTTTCCTTTTTTAGAAAATGTCTGGAATTACCATCTCCTCGTCTAGTAATAGTACAGAAAGAGCCATAGACGAGTACTATGACGGGAGTAGTAATAATTCCAGTGACACTAGTAGTAGTAGTAGTAGTAGGGGAAACACTACCGACGAGGAATACGTCTCAGGGGTCCCTGGGGTTCCTTTAGAAGAAATACAAAAACATCTTAGGAAAACTGTAGGGTCCCAGGTAGGTACCTCGTCTTCTATTCCTCCGTCTAATCCTTTGGACGAGACGGAGGTCACTGTATATAGTTGCGCTGTAGATATCCCCTCAAAAACGGACGAGGATAGACTAAACAACCTTAAGGAGTGGTACCAAATCCCGGACGAGTTCAATCCTAGATTACCCGTCCGTGGAGAGTGATGCTGCAATCCTCGTTTTGGAATAGGTGTATATGAGGCCTACCTTCTTGGAGGTCTTAGGTTTCCCTTGAATTCTTTTATTAGAGAACTGTTATTTAGGTTAGGTTTAGGGGTGTGTCAATTTAACCCAAATGCATGGAGGTTAGTTGTCTCTATGCAAATTTTGTGGAAGGAAGTGTTTGGAGGAGATCGTCCTATTACTGTGGACGAGTTCCTCTATTGCTATAAACCTTCCGAGATTCACCAGTCTCCTGGCTTTTATCAATTCACAGCCAGGAGTAAAGATTGTAAATTGGTTAAGTCCCTGGCCTCGTCTGACAGAAAATGGAAGACGGAGTTCTTCTTCGTCTCTGGATTCTGGGCTGGAAGTCCCATAGACGTTGGCCGGGATTCTTTTGGTCGTTTCACTGGGGACCTAGGGAACCTTCGTCCTGAGGGTAAGTCCCTTAGCTTTTCTTCCTTTTTACTTGTTTTTGACTTATTAACTTATCTAATCTTTTCTTGTTTGTTTTTTTTTTTTTTTTTTTTTTTTAAAAAAAAAAACAGCTGTTGGACGGCCTTCTTTGAGCAAACTACACCGTGATCGCGTCCATAGGGCTCGTCTACACGTAGACAGGGATTTCCACTCCTTGGTCACCCTTAGACTACTGGCCAAGTGGAGTTTAGGTCCTAACCCTACTGATATTGCCATTGCACACGAAGTCACAGTTAGAAGGAGTAAGTAAATTCTTTTACATTCCTTAAATCTTTTGTTTTTACTTTTCTAAGTAAATTCTGTTCGTCTTTTGCAGGAATGGCCACCATGAGAGGCAACAAAGGAAAAGAAATTGGTATAGAAGGGAGTCGTCCTGAGCTTGATCACCAGGGTCGTCCCTCTGCTGGGGAAAAAAGAAAAACCATTTCCAAAAATTTGAACTTGGAGAACCTCCCCAGTAGGCGAGGTAAGAAAGTTAAACACGGGTCGTCCCAAGTGATCAAGCCCACTCCATCTTCGCAGCAACCCGCTAAGGTTTACGAGGTTGACTCGTCCACTCCTGTGGAGTCTACCCCGTCCAAGACTCCTCCGTCCAAGACCGTACCCTCCTCATCTCAGCCGTCCCAGAGGGTCCCATCCAATATAATTGAAAATGAAGATTTGGCTTGGGAACGCTTTGAAAGTGTTGTGAAGGACGAAGACATCAACGCCTGTTATGACATGTCCTTGAAGGATTTTGAACATTCAGGTGTTCATGACCTCTTCAAGGTAAAGCCTTTCCCTCGTCCTGACCATGTATACACTTTTTACTCTCTCTTTTTTTTTTTAATATATTAACTTATTTTGCTGTTGGCTTCCAGGGCATGTCTAAATTCATAGCTGCGTCCAGACAAGCCACTGGGTTGGATAGGACGAGGATTCTGCTGGAGACGAGAATACAGGAGGTGAAAGAGGAGGCCAAGCAATGGGCTGAGGTCGCTGCCAAGACGACAGAGGAAGTGAATGAGCTCAAAGCGTTGGTTGAAGAGTTGAGGGCTAATGCTTTAGATAAAGACGCTCGTCTTGAGGATTTACAGAAGAGGATCGACGAGCAAGGCATTCTCTTTTCTAAGGCTAAGGAGGATGCAGTGGCTGAGTTTAAAGCGTCCAAGCAGTATACTGATGCTTTGGACACTAACTATGTAGCAGGGTTTGAAGACTTCAGGATGGACGCTGCTGAAAAATTTCCTGAAGTGGACTTCAGTTCCATCATGCTGAATCTAAACCCTGCCACCACTAGCTCTCTCCTTGAACTTAACTCTGAGGACGCCAACATTGAGGATGATGCTACCACTCAGCCCCAGGACGATCCCAATCCAGATGCTTCTATTTGAAAAAATGTTAATGACTGTAGTAGTTTTTTTTTTTATTTTAAATGTAACTCAAGTACTTTTAATTCGTCCATATTCAAGGACGAATCTTGATGAAACATTCAAAAGGGTGTTTAGGACGTTTCTAGTCCGCCCTTAAAAAACAATTAAATGTGTACTACTTGCTTTATGGACGAGTGTTTATGCTTTACATTTAATTCATTTTACCTGTCTATATTTTATATACAAATTTGAAACCATTCTAACTGGAATCCTCATTTGCCATATAGTCATGTAAGATGATAATAAAACTTCATTAAAAATGGTTAAGTGTATGGGCACTACTCGTCCTTAGACTTGTTTGTGCTTCACTTCGTCCATGGAATACCTTCTTTAAAGTTGGTGATTCTGCATAAGCTTAAAATGCTCCTGTTGCCTTTCGTTCGTGACACAATTAAATTGTTTCTCGTTTTGTTTTTTTTATCCTCCCCCGTTTTCATGGACGGGTATCGCTTTGTTTAGCTTGAGATTTGATACCAACTCTACCTCGTCCCTAGGTTCGGACGAGAGATCTGATATCAGCTCTACCTCATCCTTAGGTTTAGGCAAGAGTGCTTTTGGACGGGTATCGCTTTGTTTAGCTTAAGATTTGATACCCACTCTACCTCGTCCCTAGGTTTGGACGAGAGATCTGATACCAGCTCTACCTCATCCCTAGGTTTGGATGAGAGTGCTTTATATCATTTTGAGATTACATCTCTGCATCCAGAGAATTTTCTCGTTTTGAGCTTTTCAGCTGTTTTCAAGTTATCATGAACAAAAAGCAGTGCTTGAATCATGGATCTACACAACATTATGTACATTCCACAAATATTGTTCATAATACATTGTTCATAGACGAGGCATGTTTTAAGAAACTAATGCCTGCCTTAAAAGAAAACCAAACACAAACCAAACCATAAAGCTGTACACAAACCAAACCATAAAGCTGTTTCTGATACAATAATAAAACAAACTAAATAGTCTTTTAAGTTTATGTAATCTTCAGACTCGTTCAAAGCCATGTCGCTTTATTGATAGTATTTCCTCAAGTGCTCCACATTCCAAGGATGTTCTAACTTCCTCCCATCCAGCGCTTCCAAGTAATAGGATCCCTGTCTTTTGCAGTTAATGACTCTGTAGGGGCCTTCCCAATTTGGTCCCAACTTCCCGTGAGCTGGGTTCTTTGTTGCCAGGGAAACCCTTTTCAGGACGAGATCGCCTACGCTGAAACGTCTTGGCTTCACCATCGCATCATACTGTCTAGCCATAAGGTTCTTGTACCTTGCCATCCTTTGCTCAGCGTTCATCCTGACTTCGTCTATGAGATCAAGACTCAAACGGAGTTGCTCCACATTATCGTTGTCTTGATACATTGTTACTCTGTGACTAGCCATATGCACTTCTGCAGGTATAACCGCTTCTGCTCCATATGCTAGCTTGAAAGGAGTCTCCCCTGTGGGAGTTCTTGCAGTCGTCCTGTACGCCCACAACACACCTGGTAATTCATCAGGCCATACCCCCTTAGTCCCCTCAAGCCGAGCCTTGATCAACTTCAGCAAGGATCGGTTTGCAACTTCTGCTTGACCGTTAGCTTGTGGATGGGCTGGTGAAGAGTAGTGATTTTGTATACCAAAATGTAGGCAAAAATCTCTAAAGATTGCATTATCAAACTGTCGTCCGTTGTCCGATACCAACACCCTGGGCACACCAAATCTGCACACAATGTTTTTCCACACAAAGTTTTTTACATTTTGTTGGGTAATATTAGCTAAGGGTTCTGCCTCTACCCACTTGGTAAAATAATCAATTCCAACCACAAGGAACTTCATTTGTCTCACACCTAGAGGGAACGGACCCAGAATATCTAACCCCCACTGTGCAAAGGGCCAGGGGGCCGTCATTGGAGTCAAATATTCTGATGGTTGCCTAGGCACGTTGCTGAATCTTTGGCATTGGTCGCAGACCTTGACGTAGGCCTTAGCATCAGCTTGCATGCTAGGCCAATAGTACCCTACACGAACGATTTTGTGGACGAGTGACCTGGCTCCTGAGTGATTGCCGCATGCCCCTTCGTGGATTTCCCTTATTATGTAGTTTGCCTCGTCCGGTGCCAAACACCTTAAATAAGGCTGGGAAAAACCTCTTTTGTAAAGAACTTCATCCATTAGAATATACCTGGCTGCCTTCACCCTTAGCTTTCTTGCTTCGTCCTTCTCTTCAGGGAGTTGTCCATTTTTTAGGTACGATACAAGTGGAGTCATCCAACTTGTCTTGCCTTCCACTTGTTGTACTTCTGGAATGTCTATACTTGGCATGTATTGGATCTCATCTACCTCGTCTACGGCTTCACTAGCTGAGGCTTCTTTTGCCAAAGCATCTGCCTCTATATTTTCTTCTCTTGGAACCTGAACGAAGTTCACTTTTTCAAACTTTTTGACGAGGTGCATCACCCTGTTTAGATATTTTCTCATCCGTTCTTCCTTTGCTTCAAATGTGCCATTCACTTGACCCATGATTAGCTGAGAATATCCCTGGACGAGGAGTGATCTTGCTTCAACAGACTTGGCCAGTTCTATCCCTTTGAGAAGAGCTTCATACTCAGCTTCATTATTAGTTGTCTGATACTGCAAACGGACCCTGTATTTTAGTTTATCTCCCTGTGGTGACTGTAGAACTACACCTACTCCTCCTGCATGTTGAGTAGACGAGCCATCCACGTAAACTACCCACTTAATGTTTTCTTTCTCGTTCGCCTCGTCACAATCCGAAGTAAACTCTGCAATGAAATCTGCCAGAACTTGGGCTTTTATGGTGTGCCTTGGTTGATATTTTATGTCAAACTGACTGAGCTCGACGGCCCATTGGATCAGACGTCCTGCAGCCTCCAACTTGTTCATAGCTTTCTTGAGTGGGTGGTCTGTCATGACATTAATGACATGAGCCTGAAAGTAATGCCTGAGCTTTCTGGAGGCTGTTATCAATGCAAAAGCCATTTTCTCCATCAATGGGTATCGTCCTTCTGCCCCCCTCAACGCCCTGCTGGTATAGTACACAGGCCTTTGGACCTTGTCTTCCTCTCTTATTAATGCTGAACTTACAGCATGCGGGGTGACTGCCAGATACAAATACAACTCCTCCCCTTGCACGGACGGGCTTAACAAGGGGGCCTTGGTAAGGTACATCTTCAAATCTTCAAATGCTTGCTGACATTCATCAGTCCATTCAAATGCTTTTTTAAGGACCTTAAAAAATGGTAGGCACTTGTCAGTTGCTTTGGAAACAAACCTGTTGAGGGCGGCGACTCGTCCAGTAAGAGATTGAACTTCTTTAACACTGCTTGGAGGCTTCATATTCAATATTGCTTGGATTTTATCGGGGTTTGCTTCAATTCCCCTGTAAGAGACCATAAACCCCAAAAATTTCCCTGATGACACCCCAAAAGCACATTTGCTTGGGTTTAATTTCATATGATAATGCCTCAGTGTATTAAATGTTTCCTGCAAGTCGTCCAGATGCCTGTCCTCGTCCTGAGTTTTCACCAGCATGTCGTCTATATAGACTTCCATATTCCGCCCGATTTGTGGACGAAACATATGATTGACCAACCGTTGGTACGTTGCTCCTGCATTCTTTAAACCAAAAGGCATCACTTCATAACAGAATAAACCCTGACTGGTAACGAAGGATGTCTTCTTCTGGTCTGCTTCGTCCATCCGTATCTGATTGTACCCTGAAAAAGCGTTTAAGAAGCTGAGTAATTTATGGCCCGCAGTAGAATCAACCAGCTGATCAATGCGTGGTAACGGGTAACTATCTTTTGGGCAAGCCTTGTTGAGGTCCGTGAAATCAACGCACATCCTCCATTTGCCATTCGCTTTCTTTACCATAACTACATTGGCCAACCATTCAGGGTAGTATACCTCTCAAATGAATTTCGCCGTGACCAGCTTTTGAACTTCCTCCTTAACAGCATTTTCTCTCTCTGGGGCAAACACTCGCTTCTTTTGTCGAACTGGTTTGAAGGAAGGGCATACGCTCAAATGGTGGGTAATGACGCTGGGATCTATGCCCGGCATATCATCGTGACTCCATGCAAACACATCTCTATTTCTTCTCAACAAACTAATGAGATCCGTTTTGACTTTGACTTCTAAATCTGCCCCTATCCTGGTGCACCTCTCTGGGTCATTATCATCTAAAGGAACATTCTCCAATGCTTCGACAGGTTCTGCTACAACCCTCTTTTCTTCAATCGTCATTGCCTGAATTTGGTCGTCCGCAGCCAACATGGCCAGGTAACATTCTCTTGCCGTTAATTGGTCTCCCCGTACTTGGCCTATCCCATGCTCCGTTGGGAACTTGACTGACAGGTGGTAGGTAGATGTTATAGCCTTCCAGCTATTTAAGGTTGGCCTCCCAATTATAGCGTTGTAAGAGGACGAACAGTCAACCACAAGAAAATTCACCTCCCTGGTAACTTGCTGCGGATATGCCCCCACTGTTACTGGTAGCAAGATGCTGCCCACAGGTTGTATCTTCATTCCGCCAAATCCCACTAGAGGGGAGCTTACTTGTCGCAGCTGATCTCGTCCTATCCTCATCTGTTGAAAGGCTGGATAATACAAAATGTCAGCTGAGCTCCCATTGTCTATCAACACTCTTCTGGTTTTATAATCAGCAATGAGGAGAGTGATGACTATAGCGTCGTCATGGGGGTGATGGATTCTCTCTGCGTCCTCATCCGTAAAGGTAATTGTCTGCTCCTCTGTAGTTTTCCCACCTGGTAATCGCCCTGAGAGTTGAACATTTTGTACTGCTTTCAGATATGCCTTCTTTGACTTGGACGTCTGTCCTGTAGGACTTCCCCCTAGGATGATCCTTATTTCTCCAAGTGGTGGCCGTGACGTTTCTTCTACCTTCGCTTTCAATTTCTCGTCTTTGGGGTTTCGTCCAAGGAAATTCCTCAGCTTTCCTTGTCTGATGAGATTTTCTATTTGCTGCCTCAAATCAAAACATTCATCTGTATCATGCCCGTGGTCCCTATGGAAACGACAGTACTTGTTCCGATTGCGTTTGTTGGGATCCCCTTTCATCTTCTCTGGCCACTTCAAAGTAGGCTCGTCTTTAATTTGCATAAGAACTTGGTCAAGTGGCATGTTCAAAGGGGTATATTGTTGATTTCGGGATGAAGGTCCTGCTTTCTTTTCTCGATCCCTTCTATCTTCCGTCCGCCCCTTCTTGGGACGAGGATTCTGATCTGACTGACGTGGTGGGTTGGCTTCAATCTTCTCAATTCTTTTCCTTTTTTTGGCTATGATAGCATCCTCTGCATTCATAAAATTCTGGGCTGAATGAACTAGTTCAGCCATTGACTGGGGGGCCTGCTCATACAACTTATGAATAAATAGATCAGAATGAACGCCATTATAAAATGCAGCCAAGAGGAGTTTGTCATCCACTTCGTCCATAGCCAAGGCATCCCTATTGAAGCGTGTGATGAAGGACCGCAAGCTCTCATTTTCCCCTTGTTCTATGGTCAGCAAACTGGACGAAGAACGTTTATGCCTCTGCCCTCCAATGAAGTTGTTGACGAACAGCTTGCTCAACTCCTCAAAGGATGCCACTGTGTTAGGAGGTATTTTGCTAAACCACACTCGTGCTGGTCCTTTCAGGGTAGTAGGAAAAGCTCTGCACATTATTTCGTCTGGAACTCCTTGGAGATGCATAGTAGTTTTGAAGGTGGCAATGTGGTCAAAAGGATCTCTAGTCCCGTCATATGAGTCTAACGGGGGCATCTTGAACTTAGGTGGCAATGGATGCGCATTGATGGACGACACAAAGGGGGAATCAGTTCTGTGAACCAAATCTTCCACAGGGTTTGTTTTCTTCATATTTTCTCTCATCTCGTCCATGACCCTTCTCATTTGGTTCATTTCCCTTTCTAGATGAGGTACCCTCCGTGAAGCAGTGCCTCTTGACTGATCGTCAGTCTCAACATTCCTTTCCTCCTCTTGACTCTGGGCCTGCTCTTCAGCATTCCGTTCATGAGGCTGCCTTCTTAACTCAAGTTGCCTAACCAACTCCTGGTTTTGGCGAGTTAATTCTGCCATAGCAGTAGCCATGGACTGCATATGCTGAAAAGAGGGTGGGTGCATGGCTGGTGCTGACTGACGGTCGCGGTGAGGATTGTTAGATGCATCCCCACTATGTTGAGGGCCTGGACTTGTTACTCTAGACCTTGTCCGAACCATTTCAACCCTTGACTGGAGAGAACAACTATAAAACTCAGTGAATCAAACAAGATTCAATAACTACTCTTCCCCACAGACGGCGCCAACTGATGATCACTAAGTCTCTAACGGGTTGAATGAACTTCGAACGCTCTGGATCTAGTAAAGTGAATCCTGAAAGACCAAAAGAAATCAGAAAAGCAGACCGGTGGATGCCGGCCTTTGATTCTCCGATGGTAAAGTCAGTCAATTGAAGGAAAAAAGAAACCCTCAATACTTAACTTATCTCCTATTCTTTACCAAAGAAAAAGTCCCCTTACCTCTATGCAGACTGGCCTTTATATAGTGTTGGAAATCGGTTATCTTTCTTAGTCGTCGTAACGTTTGGAAAGTCCAGAGGGTAACTCCCTTAACTGTCATGAAAGTCACTTCTTCGGGAACTGTGTTAAGATTCAAGCAATACAACTCTTGGCTGTATGCATACTTAAGCTTCTAACTCTTGGTGAGTTTATGCCTTCTCGTCCGTCCATGATGAATAGTCCGTCCATGCTTTCTAGTCCGTCCATGATGGATAGTCCGTCCATGCCTTCCAGTCCGTCCATGATGGATAGTCCGTCCATGGTGAAGGATGAGGTTTAAAACATACTCGTCCTTCATTGGACGAACATAGTGGAGAGGGCTAATGGTTATCAAATATGGACTAGCGTTGATATGGACGAACGTATGGACGAGTGTCTGGCGCAATGTTTTTCTTGCACCATCAATTTCTATCGAGCTTCTATGGAAATTCTATCAAGCTTTCTTCATTAAAACTTGATAGAAATGAATCTGTCAAGCTTTTGTCAAGATTGTATCTAGCTTCTGTCTAGCTTTAATGAACAACTTTTCTTTACTTGTTTCTTGGTCCAATCTTAATGGCTTTAATACTTGGTATGAACAACATGTTTCTTGAAGTACTAAACTCATCCTAGATCTACCCATTTACAAGTAAAGTGCATTTTGTCTAATGATTAGCTAATTTACAATTACATATTTTCTAACAAGTTCCACATATGTCCTAACAATCTCCCCCTTTGGCAATCCATGACAAAACTACAACAAACAAATGAAGTATGAAAAAAGTCATAAATCACTAAGCTCATAATCACTTGTTGAGTACAATAAAATATAATCCTAAAACAAACTCTTGAAATCCTTTGCAAGAAGAGAGTTCGTGGCATGATAGTTTTTGACAACCTGTCTTTCTGAAATACTTTAAACAAAACTCATCAAGACATCTTAGTGTGAAACAAAAATAATAGAGAGTTCATGGCATGATAGATTTTGACAGCTTGTCTTTCTGAAACACTTTAAACAATACTAATCAAGGCATCTTAGTGTGAAATAGAAATAAAAGATTGCATAAATAAAGAAACATGTGTATAAAGAGAGAAAAGAAACAACACATGTAGAGGTATGTTAAGAAGACATACATCATCATCATCATCATATATATATATATATATCAAATACAAGCAAAATGTATATAAAAATGGTCACAAGACTGGTGTACAAAAAGCTAAAAGAAGCTCCTAAAACAACAAGGGGGTAAACACTCCCCCTAACAAGATGAAACACAACTCCCCCTTACAAAGGCAAGTATTTCTCCCCTTAACATGTAGAACCATAAAAAAAAACCACATTTTCTCCCCCTTTATTTTCATGATTGACAAAAGGGTACAAGAAGCTATAAAGCTTCACCCGAGAAACATAAAGAAGATCAAAGATGATCAAGAGGGCACAAAGAATCCATATAAATGCATGAATGTAATGAAATAAGATGCTATGGATAACAAGAAAATAAAAGGATGCAAAACATGTGAAAAGTAATGTATGCAAGAGGGTCTCGACATATCAAGAAGCTGTCGAGCTACTATTAAGCAAAAGCCAACCTCGATGGTTCAAGACTCTGTCGAGGATTGTAAAGTTGAAAATTATCAATCATCGTGTTGGCTTAATTTCATGCCAATTTGCTTGTAAATTAAGCACTTAGTAACCCTGTAATTAGGTGGGATTATTGTAAGGGTAGTGTGTGAGAAGTTGTGAAGAAAAGCTCAAGTATGTGTAAAGAAGCAGAGCTTCGCGACTAGGACTCGCGGGTGGCTCGCGGCTGCAAGTCGCCAACTTCAGGCATGTGAGATTCACGCAGGGAAGCTAAAGGGTTGCGCCAGCTATCACACTACAGGACAAAAGTCCCAGGCTGGCCAGGCCGTTACGTCGCAACTTAATTTTGCGACTTGGACAAGCCGCGAGACCAAGCCGCCAATCTACCCTGTTTGGCAAAATGTGTCTCTTCGTATTCTCATACCACCTCACTATATATAGACCCTTATACCCACTAAATGTGTAGAGCTTTTAGAGAGAATTTTGTGAGAGAAAACCCTAGAGAAAAACCAGATTGCCTTATCCCCAATCTTCATCTAAGAAACTCTACAAATTCCTCTACTCTCTTCCTCTCCATTGTCATACCCTTGAGAGGTCTTTTACCAAATCCTTCTCACCACACCCACGTCTGTGAGAAGGTTTATTTGATACTGAGGGAAGCAATTTAGAAGGAACCAATATACATTGGTTGATGCTATGGTCAAGTAGCGAAATCCGAGAAGCTAAAGAAGAAATAGGTTCGGCGTAATCTCGTTGGAACAAGAAGTTTGGAGGGCTTAGGTACTTAGGTAAATTATGCTTGGAGGGTCTTTTGCTGTTCATATATCCCAACTACATTCTTTAGTGGATTATTTACCTCTTAGAGGGCGGCGGAGAGGTTTTACGCCGAGGACTTCGGTTTTCTCTTCGATAACACATCGTGTGTTGTTTGTGTGTTTGCATCGTTCTTCCCTTTATCTTTGCCTTATATTTACTGCTGTGGATGTGTTTATATTTGGCTTAGATTGTCTATCAATTCTGTTATTAGCTTATTATCATGTTCCGCATATTAATTGTTTGATATAAAGCTTGAATTGGTATTTTTATATTTTGGGGTCTAAACGTTCAAGGGTGTTTCATACCTATATTGAACTTTCAATTGGTATCAGAGTAGGTACACTTATTGTGGTTTTAATAGCTGAGTGTGATCCTTGACCCCGTGTTAAGATGGATAGGTCTCAATCTCTCACTGTTCCACCATTTTTTTTATGGTAATAATTATGCATTTTGGAAAGTCCGAATGAGAGCATTTCTATGCTCTATAAATGATACTGTTTGGGATGCTGTTGAGATTGGTTGGACTAAGCCGACGGATCCTAAGTCCACTTGGGATAAGGTAGCTCTCGCAACAGCCAATGCTAATAGTAAAGCGCTAAACACTATTTTTTGTGGTGTGTCTCCTAATGAATTCCACAGGATCTCTCATATGATGGTAGCCAAGGAAGCTTGGGAGATTTTAGAGATGACATATGAGGGTACAAAGAAAGTTAAGGACGCAAAACTTCAGATGCTTACCACCAAATTTGAAGAGCTCAAAATGGGGGATGATGAACCATTTGATTCATTCTATGAAACGCTCAATGAAATTGTAATTGCCAAATTCAATCTTGGGGAGAAGATTGAGGATAATAAGGTGGTGAGAAAAATTTTGAGGTCTTTACCAGAGAGCTTTCGGGCAAAAGTCACAGTCATAGAGGAAAGCAAGGATTTGGATGAAATTAATATCTAAGAGCTCATTAGGTCACTTCAAACATATGAGCTTGGTCTACCTTCCCACAAGACAAGTAAATCGCTTGCTCTTAAAACCATCACCGAAAGAATGGATAATTCTTCTGAAGAAGATGGAGTAGATAAAGATGTAGCGTATCTTGTAAAAAACTTCTGAAAATTCTTAAAATTCAAGAATAGTGGAAAATTTGGTGTCAAAGGAAAATTTTAGAGTTCTGGGGGGGAGAAGAAAGAATTCCGAAGGAAGGATGATAGTGTCACAATCATCTCAAGGAATCACTTGCTTTGAGTGTAATGGACACGAACACTTCAAAAAGGAATGTCCCAACTATTTGAAGTCCAAAGGAAAGGTCTATGCCACTACTCTGAGTGACTCGGATTCATCAAACTATGACTCGAAAGAGAGCTGTGACGGAGAAGGAAATTACTCCGCGTTCATGACCATTGCTCGTGTGGAGACCTCAGAGGATTTGGATGTTCTTGTGAAGGAGCTTGGTGAGCATTCTGATTTGGAGTCTATTGGAATAGTCGAGGAGTCTGAAGATGAAGAAGTTGGAGAAGCAGTGGGATTGCAAGAGACTTACAACTCACTCCTTGAGAAGACTGGTGAATATGCTAAGGTGGCTAATGCAGCCATTAAAAAGATGAAGAGGGCTGAGGAAGATTACAAAAGTCTCCTCGCATGATACAAGGAGGCAAAATGTGAGATTGAAGCACTTAATGGTGAGCTGAAAGAAGCTTACACAAAAGTGAGATTCCTTGAGCAAGAGGTAGTGGAAGCTCATGCCAAGATAGGTAGGGTCTCCTCTAGGAAGCTAGATGATGTTATTTCATCTCAAAAACATGCCTTGGACAAGTCCGGGTTGGGATACACCGAAGGAAGCTGCTCATCAACCAAAGTCACCAAAGGAGTAAAGTTTGTAAAGGCAAACGAGACGGTTATTGAAGGGTCCATTCTTGAGAAAGATGAGGATGAAAAAAGGGAGAATATAGCTGAGCAACGAATGGTGAATAAGCCCCGAAATCAGTCTGTGGCCAGAAATGAAACTAAAGGAAGATCTTTCCCAAGATCACAACGAAGTCCCAGAACAGATTATGTGTGTCATTATTGCGGATTACAAGGACATACCAGACCTAATTGTCAGAAGTTGAGATTAGACAACAATGCAAGCGCACCTCGATCACGAGGAAGGAGAAATGATATGAGGACTTGGGGTGGTGAGCAACCAAGAAGCCAAAAATGTGATCCAGGAATGATGGACGTGATGAAGATAATCAGTGCGTTTACAAATTGTTTGGAAAGCTTCATACGAAGGTTTGATAGCCCTAACTCTCGTACCCGATCCATCAAGGATTTCACCCCAAACGCACGTGACGTGTGGGTGATAAAGGGTACTCATGCATAAGCATTATAACATGTCCATGCATCAATTCTTCCTATGCTTTTGTGGATATGATTGGCTATATGTTTTGTGTTTTTGAGTATTGATTTTTATTTTGTGTTTTGTTTGTGTTTAAAATACTTTTACACTTTTCTGTGTTTGATCATTCTTTTACTATTTTTGTGTCAAAAATCCAAAAACATATAAAAATAGAAAATCCAAAAAGTTCGATCACTTTGATTGAGTTTTGGTCTCATAGCATGTTTTGCCTTGTACCTTTGTACTTATGGCTTTGTGCATTCAACGGGCTTAGCTTGTCTCTCATGCACTCATATCATTGTGGAAGAAATTCTGAAATCTATATGACTGTTGTAAATAGATCTTCAACCTTGTCATGAATGATTAGTGAA
Organism: Quercus variabilis; assembly: GCA_030445155.1. Classification (NCBI taxonomy): domain Eukaryota; kingdom Viridiplantae; phylum Streptophyta; class Magnoliopsida; order Fagales; family Fagaceae; genus Quercus; species Quercus variabilis. Next base: position 44,323,308 of record CP129445.1, on the reverse strand, counting down.
TGATTTTGTTGATCTTGACACATGCATAGACTCATGCCTATATATCTTCCCACTTTTTATTTTTTGCTTAAAATAGCTCTTTAAATGTAAATCTCCAAATGAAAAGAGATATAAAGCTACAAAAGCCTGTCGCACAAACTAGTATTCGACTAGGAAAAAGGGAAAGTGACCAAAATAAAATGTATGAATGATGCCCAAAAAGCCAGAGGCTAACACATCAATTGAAATATCAAAAATTTTAGGCATCTCTCTCTTAATGAGATCTTCTTTGCTCAAAAATTGCAAATGATATGTTAAATATGAAGCCAAATGAAAAGCTTCATCGTATTGTTATCAAGTACTTGTGGGAGGTCATATATGCATGTTTCTATAATTGAGATAGATCACATTATCTAGTGCTAGTTGTGTATGCCTTGATTGAATTGATCATTGAAGCTTCACATTGGACTAAGGACTATCTCATTTTTGATATCCACACACAACACACAAGCCTATGTTCAATGAATGTCTTATTCATCTGTGTGATTGTACTTGATTAAATGTGTTCTCACATGCTCAATCATTGTTGGTCAAACACAAAAAGATTTTTGAGTGTTTTGATTTATTTTTGGAAAGTACTTTGTTTTTTACAAAAAGGTCAAAATTTTCAAAAATAGTGTTGCCCTGTTTTGGCGACTATGTCGCGGGTTAGCCCAGTCGCATGTCCTAGTTGCGAGATCACTTAGAGACTTTTCTTAGTATCACTTCAAGTAGCAACCAACCCTTTATCTTTTGACTTCTTGTTCTTTTCCTACATAAGGTAGTTTGGGCACTTGATTTTCATATAACCAAAAATTTTGCACTCATATAAGGGGTTTCTGATGCTTACCTTTCCTAGTGAATTTAGATTTCTCAATGTCCTTCATTCTTCAATGATAGTGATCTCTACATGGAATCTTTCAAGTAAGAACCTAAGGATTTTCCTAACAATTTTGGATTATGCTATGGACTCTCCAAGGTTGAAGACAAAATTCACAATATCCTTAAGTTTAGCATAGAACTTATCAAAGGTCTCATCCTCCTGCATCCTTATTTCTTCAAAACTCTTAGTGAGTCTTTGAAGCTTCACATCCTTACTGCGTTGGTACCTTTATAAGTGGTCTCATGAATGGTACAAGCTTCCATGGCACCTTTCATGGATGATATTTTCTTGAATTCCTCATTGGTCACCCCACTAAACAAAGCATTCAAGGCCGTACTGTTAAAATTTGCCGCTTCGATTGTTACTTCATCCTAATCAACCGGTGCTTCCTTAGACTTCATCTAGCCAACTTCAACAGATTGCCATTCTTTTTCACCTAAAGCCTACAAAAAAAAATTTCATACAAACTTTCTAGTACGAAAAATTAGTGTCATTAAATAAAGGAGGAATCAAAAGAGATTGTCCACTTGTTTGGAAATTTAGACCTCGGTTAATAAAATGAACAAGTTTTAAACCAAAGTTGTTAATTAGATTTATTCTGAATTGTTAGGATATATATGTTTCACTTGTTAAGAACATATGTCACTATTTTATGTGGTTGGCTAATCCTTTGACAAAACGCACTTTACTTGTAATTTGATAGATCTAGATTGTATTTAATACTTTAAGAAACATGTTTTTCAAGTCTAGTATTAAAGCCATAAAGATTGGACCAAGAAACAAGTAAAGAAAAACTGTTCAATAAAGTTGGATGGATAGCTCGACACCTGCTTGACACCTCTCGACAGTTGGGTTATCTATCGAGATCTTCAATTGAGAGATATCGCAATCTCGAGACCTTGCTATAGCTGGTGGATCAGTCGAAAAGTCTTTTGTCTCCTCGATAACTCCTCGATAGCTTCTCAATAACTATATCTGTCTAAGTTTAAAGCTCGACACCTCCTCGACACCTCCCGATCAATCGAGGTTACGAGAATTCAGATTTTTAGATCTGATTTTCAGCCCATGCTGACATGTATGTGTAGGGTTTCTTTTCTCACAACCCTAGACCTATATAAGGCTTATTTTAGAGGTCGTCGCATAAGAGAAAATAAGGAAAACATATGCAAAAGGTGACCAATGCCTTTTTCTCTCTGAAAGAAGCTACTACGTCTTTGTGCCTTAGGATTTTGTAACCAAGTACTTCTTGATCTTCATTGTTGATAAAGTGGAGAACTTTACAGCTAACAATCTTCTTCTAGTTGGTGATTAAGTCACATACTGGGATCTACGCAATTGGTTAGTCACATACTAGGATTCATGTATCAAAGGGTGGTATTCATATATTGAAAAGTTTAGAGGTTCTGAAGCGGTAGAAGGTTTCTACTATGAGTTCATTTACAGGGATTGTAGAGTTTAGGGACAAAAATTTTGTACTAGATCTGAAAGTTCTCTTTACTATAATGGATTGCTTTTCGGGAAGGTTTCCCCTTAGGTTTTTTTACTGTGAAACTAGTTTGTTTCATTGGTTTTCCTAGGTCATCATATCTTGTCTTATTTATTTTTTCACTGCATGATTTTGACATGATATTGATGTTTGTTTGTTTTAAAAGGTTTTATTCATAATAAATCTAATTAATAACTTGGATTTAAAACTTGTTAATTCTATCAACCAATGTCTAAATTTCCCAACAACTAGTATCAAAGCGGGTTCACTCTGATTGGAATAATTTCCTAAGTATGATCCTTGACCCCCGTTGTCATGGATCATGGACAATCTCTTTTAATTCCTCCTTTATTTGATGGAACTAATTATGCATACTGGAAAGTTTATATGAAAGTTTTTTTGCTGACTCTAGGTGAACAGGTATGGCAAGCTGCTGAAGTTGGCTAGATTAAGCCAAAGGAAGGGCCGGTGGATTGGGATGATGCAACAATCATAGCGGAAAATTTCCACAGTAAGACCTTGAATGCTTTATTTTATGGGGTGACCAATAAAAAATTCAAGAAAATATCATCCACGGAAGTTGCCAAGAAAGCATAGATCATTCTTGAGACCATCTATGAAGGTACCAAGGTAGTAAGGACTATGAAGCTTCAAAGACTTAATAGTAGTTTTGAAGAAATAAGGATGGAAGAGGATGAGACATTTGATGAGTTCTATGCTAAACTCAAGGATATTTGAATTCTGCCTTCAACCTTGAAGAATCTACAGCAAAATCCAAAATTATTAGGAAAATCCTTACGTCCTTACCTGAAAGATTCCATGCTAAGATTATTGTCATTGAAGAAGCAAAGGCTATTGATCAAATTCCTTTGACTGAGCTTGTATAGAACCTTCAAACCTGTGAGATGGGATTAGGTTTAATGGAAAAAGGTGGAAAGAGTAAAAACTTGGATCTTAAGGGTATAGATGAAGAGATAGAGGACTTTGAAGATGAAGATGAAGATAATGATAAGGATGAGGATCTAACCTTTATAACTGATGAGATTATCAAGCTTCTTCAATTTAGGAAAAATGATAAGGGCAAACATCCTAGGAAATCTAAATCCTCAAGGAAGGGTAAGAATGAGAAACCTCTTATTCAATGCCATGAGTGCAAAATTTTTGGTCATATGAGGATAGTGTCCAAACTACCTTATGAATGAAAAGACCAGATAGTCAAAAGATAAAGGGTTGGTTGCTACTTAGAGTGATACTGAGAATGACTATTCCAATGAGTATATGGATGAATGTTGTCACGTTATGGCCTTTGCTGCATCAACCGATAAGGTGATTATGGAGAGTGCTAGTGACAATAAGGATTCTTCTGATGATAAAGTACCCAAGAAGTTGACCCTTCAAGAAGCCTATGATAAGCTATACACTGAATTTATAAAATCTGAAAAGACTTTTCATCTTTGTAGAAAAGACCTTAATGAGGTAAAAACTGATCTATTAGTCAAACTAGATGAGACTACAAGGTTAGTTGAGACTCTTGTTGTGAAGAACACCTCATTAAAAAAGAAGGTCAAGAATCTTAAGGTTGAGCTTAGTCAAGCTAAAACTCAAATAGAGAGGATGTCTAGTGCAAAGTTTGATAAAGTATTGAGTGCTCAAAAGCTTAGTTCTGATAAGACTAGCTTAGGATATGTCGTTTCCTCTGGCCCCTCCTCTTCCATGTCTTCTAGATCAAAGACTATCTTTGTGCTCTAATCTAAGAAAGGTGATAAAGGTGTAAAATCTAAAACTGATTTGTCTAATTCTAAATCCTTTGTTAGGCTTCATGTTTATCACCATTGTGGTGTTGCTGGACACATTCGTCCGAATTGCTTTAAGTTATATCCTTATAAGCAATTGTCCAAATTGTCACAGGTTTCCTCTCATGAACCTACACCTTTATTTGGAGAGTTATTAAAAGTTTTGAGCTTTTTAACTCACTTTCAAGAGAATTTTAATTCTTCTATTCCCTTTAGTAATCATACTAGGGCACGTGCCTTTTCATCTTTACGGCTAAAGACTCGTGTTATGTGTATGAGAAAGGAGCCTAGGACTTAGTTGTCTTTTTTGTTTGTTCTCTACTTTAATTCTTTCTATCTAAAGTAAGACTCTCTTTGCTTGATTTTTTATCTACTTTTGGAATCATGCTTTCATGCATCTACATCTTTCTATCATGCCTTCATGCATATGCATCTTTCTTTCATGCTTTCATATTATTTGTCTATTTTTGTTTGGTTGTTTAGTTTTTGTTTTTTTTTTTTTTTTTTGCTTTCAAAATAAAAATAAAAATAAAAAATCAGAAAAATACAAAAACAATGTGTGTTTTGTGTACATTGGTACTTGTGTACCTTAGATGGCCGTTGAAACAAAATTTTCTAAATTTTATATCTTTTATAGCTTAGATGAGCATCTTTATGCGTAATTAAGCAAGTAAGCTTTGTGGCTCTTGTTTGTGATGAGTAAGATTAAGTTATTTCTTGTACTTAATACTCATATCACTCTTTTTGATGGGTAGGACTAGAAAATCCTAAGAGAAATGCATAAATAACCATCTCACCACTGTTGCCCACCAATCATGATAAGACATCTATTTGCTTTGACATAGCAAAAGTATGATGTCAATGACATTTGTGTGCTTCGGCAAAATTGGAATGTCAAATATCATTGGGTATTTCTTTTCTCTCTCTTATATGCCCATGCATGATATGCTAAATAAAAGAAAAATAAAAAGCAAAAAAAAAAAAATGCTTTAAATATGATTACAAGCATGTATTTTAGGAGATGTAAGAGTTATAGGATGTACCTCAAAGATGATAATCTCTATCAAACAGTTATGATTGTGTGTGAGTTAAAGTGATTTTCTCATATCTCAAATCGTCATAACATGTATATATTTATTCAATCCTGCGATGTTTATACACACAACACGCAATATTCTTTGTTACTCTTAATACATGTGCAATTAAATGTGATTTTGCCATCACAAGGTTTTAAATGTGTTAATGTATGCTCACTAAACTGTCTTAACTTGTTTTTGAAATATAAAATTGGTTAGACTTGTTTCGTGTGTGTGTGTTTTGGGATCTATGTGCTTAACATTTTTTTCTTGTTGAGAGATGTGTTTTTCACATGATTTACATCTTTTTATTATCTTGTCATCCGTAGCATCTTGTTTCATTACATTCATGCATTTATATGGATTTCTTGTACCCCTTAGATCATCTTTGATCATGTTTATATTTCTCGGGTTAAGCTTTCTAGCTTCCTATAACTTTTACCAATAATGACAAAAAGGGGGAGAAAATGTGGAGACTTTGTAGTTTCTATTACTAAGATTCTACATGTTAGGGGGAGGAATAGATGCCTTTGTAAGGGAGAGACGTGTTTCATCTTATAAGGGAGAGTGCTTACTTCCTTCTTATTGTACACCGGTCTTGTGACCATGTTTACGTACATTGTACTTATCTTTGATATTTATATGCTGATGTATGTCTTCTTCACCTACCTTTAAATATGTTGTTTCTTCTCTATCTTTATACACATGTTTCTTATTAATTGTATGGAATCTATTATTTTTGTTTCACATTAAGATGCCTTGATAAGTTTTGTTTAAAGTATTTTAGAAATACAGGTAGTCAAAGTCGACTTGCCATAAACTCTCTTCTTGCAAAGTTTTTTAAAAGTTTGTGTTAGGATAGATTTTATTGTATTCAACAAGTGAATATGAGTTGAGTGACTTATGACTTCTCTCATATGCTTATTTGTTTGTTGTGATTTTGTCACGGATTTCCAAAGGGGAAGATTGTTAAACATATGTGTTTCACTTGTTAAGAACATATGTCACTATTTTATGTAGTTGACTAATCCTTTGACAAAACGCACTTTACTTGCAATTGAGTAGATCTAAGATGTGTTTAATACTTCAAGAAATATGTTGTTCAAGTCTAGTATTAAAGTCATGAAGATTGGACCAAGAAACAAATAAAGAGAAGTTGTTCAATAAAGTTGGACGAATAACTCGACACATGCAGACAAGTAGCTCGACAACTACTCGACGCCTCTCGACAACTAGGCAATTTATCAAGATCTTCAGTTGACAGATATCGCAATCTCAACACCTCTCGATAGCTGGTGGATCGATCAAGAAATCTTCTGTCTCCTTGACACCTCCTCGATAGCTGTATCTATTGAAGTTTAAAGCTCGACACCTCCTGGGCACCTCCCGATCGCTCGAAGTTACGAGAATTTAGATTTTCAGATTTGATTTTTGGCCTGTGCTGACATGTATGTATAGGGTTTCTCTTCTCACAACCCTAAACCCATATAAGGCTTATTTTAGAGGCCATCACATAAGAGAATACAATGAGAACGTATGCAAAAGGTGACTAATGCCTTATTCTCTCTAAAAGAAGTTACTGTGTCTTTGTGTCTTAGGGTTTTGTAACTAAGTACTTCTTAATCTTCATTGTTGATGAAGTGAAGAACTTTGCAGCCAATAATCTTCTTCTAGTTGGTGATTAAGTCATATACTGGGATCCGCGCAATTGGTTAATCACATACTAGGATTCGTGCATCAAAGGGTGGCCTTCATATATTAAAGAGTTCAAAAGTTCTGAAGTGGTAGAAGGTTTCTACTGTGAGTTCATCTACAGGGATTACAGAGTCTACAGACAAAGGTTTTGCACTAGATCTGAAACTTCTCTTTCCTATAGTGGATTGCTTTTTGGGAAGGTTTTCCCCCAGGTTTTTTTTACTGTGAAACTAGTTTGTTTCATTGGTTTTCTTGGGTCATCATATCTTGTCTTATTTATTTTTTCGATGCATGATTTTGACATGATATTGATGTTTGTTTGTTTTAACAAGTTTTATTCATAATAAATCTAATTAATAATTTGGATTTAAAACTTGTTAATTCTATCAACTAGGGTCTAAATTTCCCAATATGAATAAACCTTGTTAAAACAAAAAGACATCAATATCATGCCGATATCATGCATAGTGGAAAAGTAAATAAGACATGATATGATGACACAGGAAAACTAATGAAACAAATTAGTTATCAAAGTAAAAAACTTGGGGGAAACCTTCCTGAAAGGAATCCATTATAAGAAAGAGAAATTTCAGATCTAGTACAATACCTTTGTTTCTAGACTCTATAATCCCTGTAGATGAACTTATAGCAGAAACCTTTTACCACTTCAAAACCTCTAAACTCTTCAATATGTAATGTCACCCTTTTGCACGTGTTCTCCTTGTATTCTCTTCTATAATGACCATTAAAATAAGCCTTATATATATCTGGGGTTGTGAGAAAAGAACCCCTACACATACATGTTAGCATGGGCCAAAAATCAGATATGGAAATTCTGATTTCGTAGATCTCAACAGATATTTCTGTTGAGCTTCTATCAAGCTTTTGTCAATTTTTCTTTACTAAACCTCGATAGATATGAACCTGTCGAACTATTGTTAAGATCTTTCCAGCTTTTATCGAACTTTAATGAACAGTTTTTCTTCACTTATTTCTTGGTCCAATCTTTATAGCTTTAATACTTCGCTTTAACAACATAATTCTTGAAGTACTAAACCTATCATAAACATACCCAATTACAAGTAAAGTGCATTTTGCCTAAGGATTAGCCAATTTATAATTACATATGTTCTAATAAGTTCCAAATATTTCCTAACATAACCAAATCAGGAAGGTTTCCAAAGATATGACCAAAACCACTTTCATTACCAAATGGAGAATCTATTGTTACACGGTGATGTCGTTTGGCCTTAAAAATGCTGGGGCAACCTACCAAAGGATGGCTACAGCCTTGCGACATAATATGATGCATAACGAGTTAGAGGTTTGTGTTGATAATATGATAATAAAATCCATGGATAGGGGTATACACACCATAAACTTGAGGAAGTTCTTTGAGAGTATTAAAGGGTATGGGCTTAGATTGAACCCACAAAAGTGTACCTTTGGAGTAACTGTCGAAAAATTGCTAGGCTTCCTAGTGATTGATAGCAAGATAGAAGTTGACCCATCCAAGATTAAAGCCATATTAGAGATGCCTCCACTAAAAAGTGAGAAAGAAATAAAGGGTTTCTTAGGTCGATTACATTACATTAGTCGATTCATTGCCAAGCTCACCTCTGCTTGTGAGCCTATCTTCAAACTCTTAAGGAAGAATGAACCACATGCATGGAACGATGAGTGCCAAAAAGGCTTTGAACTTATCAAGGAATATCTCCTCCACCCACTTATTCTAGTGCCTCCACAACATGGAAGACCATTACTCCTATACATTTCCATCACAGGGGATGCAGTTTAAAGTATACTTGCACAAGAAGATGATGACAAGAATGAGAGGGCCATATTCTTTTTATGCAAGAGGTTCCATGATTATGAGACTAGTTACACTCATGTAGAAAAGTCATGCTTTGAACTTGATTGGGCCATACAAGAATTGAGACATATTGTCTCACCTTTCCAAATACTGGTAGTAGCAAGAATGGACCCATTGAAGTACCTCTTTAAGAAACCCACTTTGAGTGGAAGATTGTCAAGATGGTTGATCTTGTTGACAAAATTCGATTTGAAGTATGCAACAAGAAAAACTATCAAAGGGAGCATTGTGTCAGATTTCTGCACCAAGAATCCAATAGAGAGGACAGATGGTAAAGAAGACTTTCTAGATGAGGACAATTTGGATGTTAAGTTAGGGACATGGAAGATGTACTTTGACAGAGCCTGTAAACCAATATGGGAATGGGATGGGAATACTCTTGATCACTCTCGAGGGATTTCACATTATGGGGACAAAGGAAAGGGAAAATTAAAATTAGGAGTCCCCACCTAGATATATGGTCTAGGAACCATGAATATAGCGTCTTTTCGAGGAAGGAAGTTCAATCTTACTACTAGAGTTTGGGTTTGGTGTTTAGGTATGCTCTTTAAAAGGTGTTTGGAACTCTATATCACCTAACCCTAAGGTTGGCCTCCCATCATTGTGTCCTATATCTTAACCCTATTAAAAACCATTTAAATACTTGTATTCTAGACTCACACACACTAACATGCATCTAGCAAACAAGATGGCATCTTTAACCCTAAACACATACTTATCCATCTATCCAAACAAAAGAGAGCCAAACATATAAAAGAAAACTCTGGCATTCATCTAAAACAAAACAACAACTTAAACATGGCAATAAGCTCCTAGGCTCAATTTTTTACCATTCCCCTCAGTCAAATCTATCATAATTCAATGAAATAGTGATTAGTAATCTTAAACTCAAAGGATTGGGATCAAAAAAGGTCCCAATAAAATAAAAAGAGACTTAAGGGTATTTTTTTGAAAAACTCCCTTTTGATTTAGTATTTTTAAGTGAATCTTAGGTTTTTCCCATGGGATTTCTGTGTGTTTTGAAAATGCACCATTTAAGGTTTTTTATAGTTAAAAAAATGGGGTTTGGAACATCTCCGAAACAATGTGGGATTCATTTCAAACCTCAACCATTATTGCATAAAACTTGCATTTCTTATGCTTCTGAAACACTAGCTATGTACACAAGAATGTACCTGCGTACGTATGCTTTAGCTCGCATACATAGCCCACAACCCACATATGCAAGCTGAGAGCTACTTTAGTCATTTTATTTCCAAAAATAGATTTTTACTCATTCAAAATGTCATATTTTCCATTTTAACACTCCTTAAGTCCAATTAATATCTGATTAGGCTCGAAACTAGCCTTAGGACTTAGAATTCAAGCATCATTAGGGAATAAGGGCCCGAGTTGTAAGGGGTACCAAATGAGATGTCTACAAATGCCCCTCTACAAAGACAATTTATTCTTCCTAATTATTAAATTCTAATAATCTCCCGTTGATGATTAAAAATTCCTTAAGTATTCAATATTTTCTCTCGAATAATATCAAAAATATCTTCAAATAACAATTCCATATCTTTATGTGAATTTAATTAATTGGAGACTCATTACGTACTTTGCATTTTCTAAAAAATCACACTAGTCGCGGTAAAGCGTCTCTACTATAATTTGTAAAAAATAGTAAGCATTAAGGATAAGAATTAAACACTCAATCGTGGAAAAATAAAAAATAAATAACTCAAAAAATAAATTGTGTGTTCATTGCTAGACTACATCAATGCTCTAGAAAATAAAATTTAGTTCATAATAAAATTGAAAAGAAAACAAATAAAACTTATGTCTTTCATCCGAATTGGTTGATCAACATGAAGCTTTCGCATTTGTCCTCAGATACTCCTCTTTTGAAAGACTCCCAAAAGCAAGTTCTTCTATGTGGCGCCTCCTTTTCCTCTCAGGTTTCTCTCTTCTTCTTTTTTCCCTAAATAGCCTTTAAATAGGTCAAGGAATCCTATTACAAGTTGAATTCCCGTTTGGAAAAAATCCCAGATTTTTAGGCTTCATTTAACTGACGATTTTGGCCCATTTAAATTTAGAATTCGAACTTTTAGTAAACTACAAAGTTGTAGCCTTTAAGTTAAATTTCCAACCCAACTTGAATCATCTTGATTGGATATCTGAGCCGAAAGTTATCCCAAAAATACTAACTGATGTGCAGGTTGGAATCCTAATCCGAATTGGATTTGGATTTGGTACAAATTTCCTTTGATTTCTTGCTCCAATTGGACTTAAATTTAATTGGCCTAGCCCCAATTTTCATGTAAAGCCCTTGTTACCTGCAACACAAAGATACTATATAATCAGTAACAAAATAACATAAAAGTAAAGCTAAATATGTAGATATGTAAATACTTTATTGTATATATTTCATGCATATCAAATACCCCCAAACCTACATTTTTACTAGTCCTTGAGCAAAACAGATAAAGAGTAAAACAAAAAAAAGAAAATATCCTAACTAATCCACTTTCGCTGGAAATTTCGATTGCATTTAGTGTATGCAACGAGCCTTTAAACCTCTAGCTTACACTAGTGGACGAGTTGTAGTCTCATGAAGGTTTGCAAGGAATATACCCACAAAATTCTAAGAATGAATACTAAAATAAACAAAATAAAGAGAATCTATTTTTTTTTTTTTCAATTGTCTTTTGCAAAGAGGATTAGTTCAAGTTCAAAAACACTACAAATGCTAAAGAAATTTCTCATACCATCAAAACTCATTGTGAGTGAAAAATGGTAGTCAACCCAAACATACTCTTAGTTTTAGAATAAACTTGACTTGAATTTCTATTTGAAAGTATGCTTCAACTCAAACCTTTCCGGTGTTATCACTCAACAAATGAAATCACTCTGAAATGGGGTGTAACACTCTCAACAATATATGTGAGTGGAATAATGTAAGAAAAATAAAAATCTCAGATATAAATCACATGAAAAACACTTAATCAAGAAAGAACAAGTAGTCTCATGAAAAGATGCCAAAAAAGAATTTATACCACACTTTTTATTCAGTCATATCAATATCTGAACTATACAATCTTCAAGATCAAATAAGGACTTTATTAGGATGTAATGTAGGGTAAAAGTAAAGAGTGTGAAATAAAAATGGGTAAAGGTAAATATAAGAAGTGTTTTTAAGATTTGTCGGAAAGTCAACTCTTCTTGGAATTTCCATTCAACATTTTTTTTTTTCAACTCTTCTTCTTCAAAGCAATACTCCTTTACATTTCATTTCTCAAAATTTGATGAGAACCCTTTTTATTTACTTCTTTTTGACACTTTTCCCCTTTTTTTTTTATTTTTTACTTACTTCAAGTCGTTACTTATCTTTTGACGTGAATGCAGGCATTTATGATGGATGCACCTAGTTACTCAACAAGTCACAAACTTGAAGTGCTTTTGCATACTCATATTTCAAGTTACAGTTTGACATAAGAGTAAACATTGGTAATGAATACCCCTAGTTACTAAGCAACTCAAAACATTGGAGTAAATGGAACTCTGTACAATTTTTTTCTTCTTTGAATTCTTACACAAACCACCACATTGAAACAAACTGATCAAATTCCATCTTGAAACACTATGGACAAGGGCTTTAAGAAAGAAAGGCTAATTAAAAGTCTCAATGGGGTGACTAGCGATAATGTATCCAAAGAAAAAAAAAACACATATATGGCTCAAAGTAGACAAAAATGGCCTAATCTCATCTCTTAAAGACTAGTATAGTTCATTCAACATCAATGATTTCAAAAGGTTCAAGTGTGGCATAAAATCATTTTTTCTTGGCCAAAAGCAAGAACAATGAGACTACAATAAGGGAAATATGTTACGCACTTCCAAATTAACTTTAAGATTAGAAAAAAATAAATAACCTTCCAAAAATAATGATTGGCTCAAAACTCACAAGGGTTATAGTCTCCACATTGTTATCATCAAGATTTTCTAATCATTTTTATCCTTCAACAACAAGTTGTGTCTGAGTGGCTACGTGCATGTGCAATGAATTGAGCATGAAAGCAATGAAATTCTTTAAGTAAGAGTAGTATAATGAACTTAAAACACAAACCTCAAGCTAGGCAAAAGATTTTTTTTTTTTTGAAATAAATAAAATTAATTCCCTTCCCCCAAACTTAACTTTCACATTGTCTTCAATGGGAAAAAGGAAGAAAAACTAAATAAAAGAATGAGAAAGGAGAAGAGATTCTCCCCTGATTTTAATTGAATATTTTTCCTTGAGGTGCAGCCGTATACCCATTGAAGATTTCTTTGGTCTCTTTATTCCTACAAAATGAAAGAAAAAACAATAAGATAAATAAATAAATAAATAATAATAATAATAATAATAATAATAATAATAATAATAATAATAATAAAAACATAAACATAAAGATTATTAACAAAAAAAAAAAAAACCTTGGGTTGCCTCCCAAAAGTGCTTTATTTAATGTCTGTAGCTAGACGTTATCCTCCATTAAAATCTTGTGTGTGTAATTTGAAGGACTAATTCCTTTGATGTCAAAGATGGGCCAACCCAAAGCTATTTTGTGTTCCCACAGGATTCTCAACAACTTTTCCTCCTCTACATCACTCAAAGAACTGTTAATAATAACTGGAAAAGTAGAGTCTTGACCTAAGAAAGTGTACCTTAACTTTGATGGAAGTGGTTTGAGCTCAAGTTTAGGTGGTTCCTCTGGTGGAGATGTTGGCTGACATGATTTTAGGTCTTCCACTTTTGGTTGCATTGAAGGAGGAAAGAATGGTGTAGCCTCCAAATATCTTTCACACTCTTTAACCTCTTCATCATTGAATTTAACAGGTGTAGAGTGAGTAATACATACCTCAAGTGGTAACTTTTAAAAATCAATTGCACAAGTCTCATCGGCCATGATCATGTCTCGGTCACTTATTTGAAAAAAAAGAATGTGTCTCGGAAGGAAATTCCATAGACTTAAATACATTAAAAGTGACCTCATCCTCTCTGACCCTCAAAACAAGTTTTCCTTGCTGGACATCAATTAAGGTTCTCCCTGTCGCAAGGAAAGGTCGACCCAATATGAAAGGGATCTCTTCGTCCTTATCCATATCAAGGACAATGAAGTCAGCTGGGAAGATGAACTTGTCAACTTTTACTAATACGTTCTCAATGACTCCTCTTGGATATTTAATGGATCTATCCACCAATTGTAAAGAGATAGTGGTTGGCTTTACTTCTCCAAGACCCAATTTCTTGAAAACAAAGAGAGGCATTAGATTAATACTTGCCCCTAAATCACATAAAGCTCTATCAAAATAAGACTTTCCTATAGTGCAAGGGATAGTGAAACTCCTCGGATCTTTCAGCTTAGGTGACAGCTTCTTTTGTAAGATTGCACTACTTTCCTCTGTCAGCATTACTGTTTCATGCTCCTCCAATTTCCGCTTCTTTGATATAATATCCTTAAAAAATTTAGCATATTTAGGCATTTGTTCCAAAGCTTCAATGAGAGGAATATTAATATGCAATTGCTTAAATATAATTAGAAATTTAGAAAATTGATCATCCACATTGTTTTTTCGTAATCTTTGTGGAAAAGGAAATCTTTGTGGAAAAGGAATTGGTGGATCATAAATTGAGGGAGAATAAGTCTCAAAAGTAACTTCCCTGGATTTTTTGGATTTTGAAACTCTTTCATTCTCGTTAGTCTTCTTAGCTTGCTCCATTTCTTTCATCTCTGACTCGGCTTCCTTCATCTTTAACTCCTCATTATCCACAGCTTCATCTTGTTTGGCATTTGTTACTTTTGGCTCCTCATATGTTCATCCACTTCTCAATGATATTTCCTTTACACGTTCTTTCGGATTGGTGACAGTGTTGCTTGGCAAAGGTCTTGTAGTCCTCTCTATGAGCATGCTCGAGAGCTGACCGATTTGCACCTCAAGATTGCAGATTGAAGCTGAGTTGTTTTGGATTGCCACATCTGTCTTCTGCATGTACTTCATGAACATGTCCTCAAGTGTCGGCTTCTTCTCTTGCTATGGAAATTGCTGAGGTGGTTTAGCCTGCCCTTGGTTATTGCTCCAAGAGAAGTTGGGGTGATTCCTCCATCCAAGATTGTACATGTTCGAGTATGGATTATTTTGATGTTGAAAATTTGACACGTAATTTGTATGTCCATAACTCGATTGGGCAAAAGGATTTCCCACTTGGCAATCGACACTTGAATGATTTCCTGCACAATGATCACACAACATTAGTTTGAATAGCATTAACATTCATTTTACCTAGTTGTTGAGACAAAGTTGTCATTTGTGTAACCAATAAGGTAATCGAATCAAGTTCTAAAACTCCAGCTGTCTTTCTTGGCATTACTCTTTCTGTAGGCCATTGATAGTTGTTGGATGCCAATTCTTCTAGAAGTTCATAGGTTGCCTCATGAGTTTTGTTCATTAAAGCTCCAACAGCTGCTGCATCAACCATAGACCTATTTATAGCTCCTAGTCCATTGTAGAATGTTTGCACTTGAAGCCATGCTGAAAGGTCATGATGAGGACACCTTCGCAATAAATCTTTGTACCTCTCCCATGCTTCACATAATGATTCACCCTCAAATTGGATGAACGTGGTGAGATCATTCCTTAGCTTTGCTGTCTTTGCGGGAGGGAAATATTTTGCAAAAAAATTTTGTGCCAACTCCTCCCATGTAGTAATAATGCCAGGTGGCAAAGAATTCAACCAAACTTTTGCTTTATCCCTAAGTGAGAAGGGAAAAAGTCTTAGTCTAATCGCATCATCTATCACTTTGTTATGTTTAAAAGTATCACAAATTTCCAAGAAATTTGCAATATGGACATTAGGATCCTCTTGTGATAGCCCCTCAAACTGGATAGTCTGCTATATCATCTGAATGATGGCCGGCTTGATCTCAAAATTATTGGCTTGTATGGCTGGCCTCCTTATGCTCGATGTAGCTCCATTTATCGAGGGCATAGCATAATCTCTTAACGCCTTTCGCTCTTTATCGACCATCTTAGATGGAGATGTGTTGGCCTCTTTCTTCATTTCTTTCTTAAGTTGACATAAGGTTCTTTCAATTTCAAGATCAAAGAGTGTATGCTCTGATAGTTTAGATCGGGGCATGCACTTTTAATTCCGAAAAAGAAAGAAAACAAACTCATATGCACCTAATTAATTTTTTTTTAATAAATAAAATAAAATCCAAAGTAGTAAATATCTAGCTAGTATCAATATCAATAACAAATAGTTAATCCTCAGCAACGTTGCCAAAAACTTGTTCACGTAAAATAATCTGCAAGCGCACAGATCATAACAAGTAGTAAAGTGCTTTTAGAAAACAAATGTCGAACCCACAAGGATTAACTATGTTATTGAATACCAAAATTCACTAAATAAATTACTATTTGGAAATTTGAAAACAAATGGAATCTTCTACTATCTAAATTAAATTAAACTATTTAATAAAAATAAATGTAAGAGTAAAAGGAATTAACAAAGCATAAAACTCTAATAGTGTAAAAATATAATAAGAATTGATCTAGAGCAGTTGATTTCACCTAACAAATCTCACACAATTTATTCTTCCTAATTGTTAAATTCTTATAATCTCCTATTAATGATTAAAAATTCCTTAAGTATTCAATATTTTCTCTCGAATAATATCAAAAATATCTTCAAATAACAATTCCATATCTCTATGTGAATTTAATTAATTGGAGCCTCATTACATACTTTGAATTTTCTGAAAAATCACACTAGTCATGGTAAAGCGTCTCTACTTTCGCTCAACTAATGGTGTTTAATTCTAGAACTAAAATAACAAACACCTCTCGGTCTCATTGTAATTCAATTTATCAAACTATAATTTGTAAAAAATAGTAAGCATTAAGAATAAGAATTAAACACTCAATCATGGAAATATTAAAAATAAAATAACTCAAAAAATAAATTGTGTGTTCATTGCTAGACTACATCAATGCTCCAGAAAATAAAATTTAATTCATAATAAAATTGAAAAGAAAACAAAAAAAAAACGCATGTCTTTCATTTGAATTGGTTGATCAACATGAAGCTCTCGCATTTGTCCTCAGATACTCCTCTTTTGAAAGACTCCCAAAAGCAAGTTCTTCTATGTGGTGCCTCCTTTTCCTCTCAGGTTTCTCTCCTCTTCTTTTTACCCTAAAGAGCCTTTAAATAGGTCAAGGAATCCTATTACAAGTTGAATTCCCGTTTGGAGAAAATCTCAGATTTTTAGGCTTCATTTAACCGATGATTTTGGCCCACTTAAATTCAGAATTCGGACTTTGGTGAACTACAAAGTTGTAGCCCTTTAAGTTAACTTTCCAGCCCAACTTGAATTATCTCGATTGGATATCTGAGCCAAAAGTTATGCTAAAAATACTAACTGTTGTGCAAGCTGGAATCCTAATCTGAATTGGACTTGGATTTGGTATAAATTTCTTTTGATTTCTTGCTCCAATTGGACTTGAATTTAAATGGCCTAGCCCCAATTTTTATGTAAAGCCCTTGTTACTTGCAACACAAAGATATTATATAATCAGTAACAAAATAATATAAAAGTAAAACTAAATATGTAGATATGTGAGTACTTTATTGTATATATTTCATGCACATCAACATGTATACTATCCCAGAACCTGTTTTGCCACTTGCAAGCAAATGGCAAGTGACTCACTATTCTAGAGTCACTAAAAAGAAAAAAGAAAACAAAAAAAGGTGTTCTTATGAGCTAACCCAACAAACAACAAACATATATAGTCTTTGTGGTTTCCGTCGGGGCTCTTACCTCAAACTTCTCCGGGGGACTTATTCCTCTTGTCTTCTTCACTTCTTTCTCTACCTTTTCTAGTAAGGCTCTTGCCTCGAGTTGGCCTTAGCCTCTTTCTCTATCACTATCTCTATCTTTTTCTACCGTGCTTGTATGTTCAATTCTTAGAGGATATGTGCATGAGTAGGATCCACTAGGGATAGTGAAGAACTCGCTGAGGAGTGGATATGCATGGGGAGGAATCTTCTGCCTCTCATGACTTGTTTGGAGATGAGAAACTCACTAAGGAGTAATATGGATGGACTCACTGAGGAGTAGTGGTGTGTGATCTATTAGGGAAGAATCTTTTGCTTCTCATGTGGTTCACTAAGGATTTTGAGGGAGAATCTCCCACTTCCTCGCTGGGGACTTTTTTGTGTATAAGGCTTGTTGAGGAAGAATCTTCTACTTCCTCACTTGAGATTTGAATGTTTTGATAATTTATGTCTAATTGTGGAAGTCTTGAGATGTCCCTTTTTCTTTTCTTTTCTTTTTTTTTCTTTTTTTCCTTGTTTGTTATGACATCTAATGTGGGAAATTGTAACAGGAGGGACATGTTGCTGTTAAGCCTATTAATCCTTCACACCTCCCTTGGATGGTTTATGCTTATGGTCCGGATGGCTTTGCTTAAGAGCATGCCATGCCCCATAATCCTAATGACATGGGCTATCCTTTCCCTCCTAACAATCCTTTTGTCCTTTCTCTTTTTTCCGAATTTCTCTTTTTGTTTCAATCACTAACCCTTCCTTCTTTGAAATACAACGAACTATCCAAGAGCATGAGGAGTTGGTGTAGCTAGATGGGAATCTCAAGTTGGAGGTGACCAACTACTCGAGGGAGTTGTACAGTCCTAGAGGAGTGGCCCACCCATGCAATGGTGATGATGATGATGATGGTGGTGGTGGTGAGGAGGAGGGCTTAGAGGCAACTCCTAGCTATTGGTCAAGGAAGAGGCGGCACCATTGATTACCTGCAGTTTAAGACACATATAGGCACCGAACACACAACTTTTTGGCTTTTTTGCTTTTATGGCTTTTATTTCCTTTAGCAAACATTTGGATTTAGTTTGAGACAAAGGATTCTAATAAGAATATCTTTTTACATTTATTCTTTGATGCTTGCAATCTTGTGCTTGGAACATGTCTTGAATAATTCTTTAGGTCACAGGAACCCTAGGAATGCTTGGGAGTGGAGAAACCCTTTTTAAAACAGAGGAACATAGGCTTCTTCCAAGCATCATGCATATGTGAAGGTGAGCCTATAGACGTAGCTTTGACTTTGCGTATGCAAGGTTGACTTTGCACATGTGGACCGCAAATTAGAAAAACCCTAGCCAACTTACTTAGGTATAAAAGTAACCATTTGGGTCCAAAACTCTTACTAATGTATTTCCAACTCAGAGAACACTTCTTTGAGGTCCCCTAATGGTAGAAAGCTTTCCCCTCGATGTCTCCACTTGGAATAGGAAGCTTGGTCTCGATTTCAAGGATTCATTTCTCCCTTTGTCCTTTCTTGCACCTTCCTTTACCATCAAATTAAGGTTGATAAACCTTTTCTTTGTGCTACTACTAACTATTGGGTTCCTTCACAACATGTATTCCACTTGAATGAAATAGAATTACGCCCTACTATTGAGGAATTTGCTGCTATCATGGGTGAACTAGAGACTGATGATCTTATCTTTCCTACTATGGGTGGGGATCTTCCTTCCTTGCTGCGAGTGGTGTTGGGTGTCCCTAAAACCAGGGCCAATAGGTGGTGTGTTTTTGGCAAACTCAACCTTAGGTTGGTCTTTAATTACTTTTCCGTTTTGGGCCTCCCTGAGGGTGAAAAGCCACAGTTATACTACCTTCGTGACTTTTGCTTATGTGCCCTTGCAAGGTATTTCTTGGTTCAACAATCACATTCTGTGGACCTTCAGATGTGTATGGTGGCTTATGGGCTAAAGAGAGGTAATCCAATGGGCTTGATCTTGGCAGAAACCCTCAATGGTTTGGATGCCTTTCAAAGGAAGAAAGCAAATTTCTTTATAGGAAGTCCTCTTCTTCTTCAGGTATGATCCCTAACTTTTGCCTACATTCTCAACCTAGTGGGATTCCTCTAATTTTTCATGGATTGCCTTTTGGTTTTCAACCCATCGAGGCACCTTATATCGTCTTTCAAATTTTTTTCTATTTTCTCACTCACGTTCTCCACTCTCTCTCTCTCTCTCTCTCTCTCTCTCTCTCTCTCTCTTTTCTTCCCCCTTCCCCTTTTTTGCCAATATGGCTATAAGAGAGGCTTCGGTTGCTTCTTCCACCTACTGTGCCCCTCAACACCTACCTCCCTAGCCTTCTTAGGGACCACCAGCTTTATGATGTCTTGGGCTTTAAAGCAGGCATTGAGCTTATGGGTCGCCTTATGGAGACCAACATTTAGTAGGTCATGGAATGGTGGCATATCTCAAGCATGGTTCACAATTGCTGCAAGGACCATTGTGTGACTCTAGTTAGGCTTCGATGCTGCTCTTACTGTTCTACTTGTCGTATCTCAAGGCAATTTGGAAAGCGTCAAGGAGCTCCTAATGGTGAGGGTGCCTTCCATACCACAGTGTTCACAAATAGGATCTTAGGCAAGATTAGTGAAGCTTGGCCATGCCGTAGGGTGATGAAAGACATTTTCCCCCCAAATACATCTACTCCACTACAAGCTACAAGCAATGGTTGAAGGATGACATGAAATGGATTTTGAAGCATGAGAAGGACTTAGTGACCGCCTTGATATGCCCCATGTTTTACTTTTCTGCACTTTTATGATTCTCATTTTTTGTTTTTGAATTTAATAAAAGATTGGAATGTTCCAAATCCCCCATGAAAGAAATGAGAGAATTTCCCTTTTTATTATCTTTGCTTATTGTTATTTTTTTATTCATTTTTTTTCTTTTCTTTTCTTTTTCATTTGCCATGTAATTTTTGGCCATGACGTCTATTGAGGAATTTTTGTCATGCCTATGGTCTATGACGTCCCTAAGATCCTTTGCCATCATTGGGCCTGGTACCATCTAAAACAAGAACCCATATTTATTAAAACTCAAATTTAGATAAAATATAAAAAAGAAAAAAAAATTATTATATTGCCACATATGTCTGGTTGAGAAATATGGACACACAAAAAACAACGCCATACTCATGTCTAAGAGTCCAAATCTTCTGTCTCATCAATTATGCTCCACTTCATGCTCCACCAATAAAACTTGGACAACTAGTCTCTCTCATTAAATGAGATAACTCTGATTTTAATAAAAGAAGCTAGTTGTCTCATTTAATGAGATATCTCATTTAATGAAAAAGGTTAGCTGTTTAAATTTTATTAGTGGAGAATGAAGTAAAGCACAATTGATGAAATAGAGGATTTAGACTCCATGTCTGATACGTGGCAAAAAGTGTACCGCGCTGACAAGCATACATTCATGTCTAGTACGTGTCTGGAAAGAGAAAAAAAATTAATTGGGACTTGGCTTGGACACGGTCAAGACACAACTACCCATAAAATTGAGAAAAAAAGAAACTAAAAAAAAAAATTAAAGCCTCAAATCGCATTGTATCTCCACTCCAACTAATCAGAATAGTTAGATTGGCGCAGATCCCTGCTCAATGGTGCATCTTCGACTTTGTACCCAATAGATCGATACTTCTTCAGCTTCATCGATGCTTCTCCAAGCTTAGATTGGCCCAAACTGTTGCTATACCCAAGATCGGCCTCTCTCTCTCTCTCTCTCTCTCTTTGTTATATGGAATATATAGTGCAATTGTACGAGGAACCAGGAGACTACAAGTTTGGTAGTTTTAAAAGAGAAACCAAGAGGAGACTACAAGTTTATTTTTCTATTTTTTTTCAAGACCTTTAATGAGTGACAAAAGATATAACATTTAAGAAAAGCTCGTAATAGTACAACGTATCTTATTTCTTTTCTTTTTGTTTTCGTTTTCTACGTTATAATTAATAATACATTGGCCACAAGAGGAAGAAAATCTAAAATAAAATAGAACAAAGTTTAGATACAAAATCGATTGTAACCTTAGGCTACAAACTCACTCAATATCTTTTTATTGGAGGTGAATTTTGACAAATCCATCATTGGATTGCATCTTCTTCTTATATCCTCCATGTTTGTAAAATTTCAAGAAAATTAAAGATCAATAACTATGTCATCAATAAATTTTTAAATTAGAAGTTTTTATAATTTAAAATTATGCATAAAATATAAGATTATAGATTATATAGTAAATGATATCCAATTGACACAAAAATTGACATGTGCATTAAGAAGGTAAAGAACATATAATTCAACGGTTAAATTTTCAAAATATGTATTAATATTTATTTTATTGAGTAACTTTGTAGCCTAAAACTACAACCAATTTTATAGCTAAAGTTTGTCCAATAAAATAATACTTTTTAAAACTAAGAATAAACATGAATTATACTTAAACATTTTTTTAAATATATCTTAAAAATATATTCATCAATTAATTAATTGTCATATCTTTACCGTCTTGTGTCTTAATTTTTCAAGAAAGGCTTTGTTGTCATGCTACGTATTGTATTGACAATATCAGTGCAACGTAGTTTGTTTGGTGATATAATTAAAAAAAAAAAAAAAAAGCATTTGGAGATGGCAATACATTTTCTTTGATGGTTTACATAATATTTTTTAGGAGAGACTGCAGAAAAACAATTTGTAATGTAATTCAAGACCACCTGAAAGACAGCTGAAAAAAAAAAGTGCACATGACCGTGAATTGCATAGCAGAATGATCATTGACGTTGATTGTTGAAGGAGGAAGTAAGAGAGAGGGAGTAGAAGAACAAAGAGAACAGGCCAACTGAGAGAGAAGAGGTAGGAGGAAGTAGGCCAAGAGAGTAATAAGGTCGAGGAGAAAAGGCAAAGGTAATAAAGGGGCATTGTAAGAGGAAAAAATGCTGCTCTAATAGAAAACCACAAAATGGATTGGTAACTAGAAGGACACCAAGAGAGAGACAGAGAGAGCAGTATACAAATTACAAAGTCCAAGTAGAAGCTTAAAGGTTCTTAACTTTATTGCCTGCGAAGGATCCAAATTCAGATAAAGCTTTTTGATCTTTCTCAGATTAAAGTGGGCTCCTTTTTCTTTTTCAGAGACAGATAAAAACAAAACCCACTTTTTAATGCTCTTTCTAGGACGAAGACGATATTTAGCACCAGAGTTCAAACTTTGACGTAATGGCGCATAGCCTCAGTTGTTGTAGATTCACGTGGGCTACTAGCGCGCTCTCTCTCTCTCTCTCTCTCTCTCTCTCTCTCTTATGTCATATAATTAAACGTAACAAATATTCAAATATACTAATCCAGTCGATTTTAGTCTATGTTTTGGAATAGGAAACTGCATATTTTAGTCCGAAGTTACCAACATTAACAGTGCCCTGCAGGAAAAGATACAAGGGGATTCATCGCATAAACGGTGGAATATATTGTTTTCTTTGCTTAGTCAAGTCAGGTTTGTACGTTGATATGACATTTCCTTGAATACTGGTCGTACCATCTTTAAATGTAGCTAAGGACAATGATTTGACACATTTTTTTTTTCTTTTAATCAGAGAAAATTTATGGTTTGGAGATAAGCATGAGAAAGCATCCAAAAAGAGAAGACAAACAAGAAAAGGACATCCATTAATTCACCCTAAAATGGTACGAGTCACAAGGCTTAAGCCCCATACCAACCATCAAAACAACCACTGAATTGATTCTTCAAATATCACCCTAGTAGCAGTTCATGAGGAAAATGGTTTGCATCTTTATTGACCCATCTGAAGTAACACATGCTAAGAATTGTGTTGCAATTTGCCTGTCTTCAGATGAGCAACTCGTATTTTTCCAAGGCCTCTCATAAGTTATTCCAAGGATTCTGGACAAAATTGACTTATGCCTTTTTCGCCTAAATTATATAACATTCTGCCCCTCTTTCCAAACTAATTAGGGAAATACTCCTCTTTTATAACTTGATTTGCTCAAAATCAAGTTTTCAAAAAAATAATTCTAGAGTCTTATAGTGGCATTTTAAGGAGCATATAATAACGTTTTAAGGACCTATAGTGACGTTTTTGAACTTGATCTCCATGAACTCGAGTTATAGATATATATTTTTTTTTTACTTTTTTTACCTATAACTCGAGTTCATGGAGGTTGAGTTACAAAACGTCACTATAGGCTCCTTGAAATGTCACTATAAGGCCTAACTCAATTTTGAGCAAATCAAGTTTTAAAAAACGAGTATTTCCCTAATTAGTTTGGAAAGGGGGACAGAAGACTATATAATTTGGGCGAAAAGGACATTAGCCAATTTTGTCCCAATGATTCCCGTAGCTAAAAATGCTATAGAAAAAGTTTGGAATCACCTTGTAGTAGAATTTTTTCAAGGTTCTAGGATACTACCTGATGATGTGTAAAAATTGTTAGTGAGTTGATCATCCACACATGTGCCAATGGGTGTACCTGAAGAACAAAAAGAGAGAAAGAACCTACAGAGAACACCGGTAAGGTGCCGGTCAAAGACCCTTCAAAGATTGAGTCAGTGATAGAAGAATCTCCATGAACTCAAGAATGCAAGAGTTAGGGATAATTCACGTACCTCAAGAAGGTTAGGGTTGGCTGTTTATATAGTAGCGGAGAGATGTCCTGAATCCCTTGATATAGGGGGAATTTCCTTATGGAAAGGAGAATCCCAAGATCTTAGGGATCTTCTTCCCATATAGTGAAGATTTGATTGTGCAGTAGGATCTTTGGCCATGGTGCATAAGTTATTTCCATGTATGGATATATGAGTGGGCTCCACGTGCATTCCATGTGGAACCTTAGGGCATTGGGTCATCAGAAAGGGGTTGGATCGGCATCGAACCAAACCTGACGATCCATAAGATTAGTGATTCCATGAAGATTGGTTACAAACACAAGGCTGACGACAAAGCCAGGATCGTTTGGCACCCTATGTCGATTGGTAAAAAATTATCTTTATCAACTGCCCCCTACTCCGTGAGTCGTTGCGTAGCCGAAGGGTCGCAAAGTATGTGGTCATAAATGCCTTGTCTTAATGTTTGCGCATCATAAATAGAGGTAATTATGTCTTATGTACTGGGCGAGGGACATGTCTCGCTCTCTGATTCGGGGCATCAAGCATAGCAATGCTTTGTCTTTCATGCCAACATGCCATATAAATAGTCCAATGCCATTATTGTCTTCATTATTCGAATATTTTCCATTTCTGATCCCAAAGCCCATTCGTCGGTTTCCTCTTCTTCGTCAATTGTCCTTACCCCATTGCTTTCGTCTACTTTAGGTATGCTTCGCCAGTCTTGTTTTACTTTTTTTGCTTTCACCTTTTTTCCTTTGTTAGTTTCACACTTAGGAGGTAAGAGTAGAATCTTAGTTTTTATTCATCGCTTGTAGGTGAGAAATGTCTGGAGATAGTGAGGCAATGAGTGGATGTACATTGTCAGTCCACATAGGTTCGGACTACGACCAAGCCAATCAATCTAGGGTTGAGTACTTGTTTGATGGTTCATCGATTTCTAAGAGGGAGTCAGTGTTTGATCCTTCCCTCGAGGTAGCTAGTCCTTCTAGGTGAAGTCCTAAGGAGATTGTTCTTGCCAACAACTAGTCAGTCCATGACTTTATAGCTGACATGAGCGATAAGGTTTTTAGTAGGTTGAGGCCTCGTTTTTAGATACTTGACGACTTGCCTAATAGGAAGGGTCATAGTGGTAAGAAGTGCTATACTAGGGGCTCGTTGGACATGGGTTTTTATGAGACCACCTTCATAGTAAGGCTTCATCTACCTCTTACCTCATTGCATCGTTGATTAGTGGCTTAAATGGGTGTGTCTATTTGTCAGATTGACCCTAATGCATAGAGGATATTCATTGGAGCTGAGGTGTTATGGGGTCAGCTTAGTGGAGGCCATTGGTCTCTAATCTTCGAGGAGTTTTTCTATTGTTACAAACCCTAGGATATTCCTCAATCCAAGGGTTTTTATAATTTTGAGTGTCGTCGAGCTGCCTTGAGGTTGGTATCTGACATGCCTGACTCTAACTACCAGTGGAAGGCTAGGTTCTTCTTCCTGTAGGGGGTTAACTGGGTGTGTTGCCCCAACAAGTGGGATAGCGTAGGGTCTTTTTATGACCATTCTTGGGGGGTTTTTGAACAAGTCAGGTGAGTCACTAGTTTTGTTTTTTACAACTAACTCATGTAATTTTTCGTTTGCTTGTTTGAACTACTGTTTGTCTAATGATCCTTCCTAAACATGAGGCATTTTTGGAAAAGTTTTTAGCTATTTCGTTCCCAGAAAGGTCGTGGAAGAGGCTTGTCACTTTGGACACTCTTCACGCTTTTTGTGGAGGACTCATCCCTTCCATGGAAGCCCAATGACTTGATCAGGTTTTGTGAGTTCGTAAGTATATTAACTCATCATCATCGTTTTGTTTTAGTCTGAACTTCCTACTTTTTAACTTATTTGTTGATTTTAGAGATGGGTTCTTTGAAGAACAAACAAGCCACAAAGAATAGGCAGGAGGAGATTGAGAAGGTTGCCACATTGAGGGCCTAAGGTGGGGGATCATTGGCCTTGCCCCTTCATGTATCCAAGAAAGAGTGCCAATGGCCCCTCCATTTGTCTGAAAACATGCAAGGTCGTTGCTAAAGCTCCTCGCCATGGGATTGGGAAGGGTCTTATGACTTCCCAAGGCCTTGTTGCCCTTCCTCCTCTTCCTTTGTTGGTGAACGATAAGGAGTATGTAATGGATACTACCTGTTCCATCATCCGGGATGCTGACTTGGACGAGTGCTTGCAGCATAAAACTGACCCTTTGGGTGAGTTCAGTATCTTTGATATGATGAGGGCATGTTCTATTTCCATCGTATTCATCCCTTTTTAACTACTTTTGTCCCTTTTTGAATCCTCTATTTCACTCGTCCCTTTTGACTAGGGCTTGGTAAGGATGCGAGCTCTACAAATCCGCTGTACTTCATTGGAGGCATCAGTCAAGTGCCTGAAGAATCATTTAGAGACTGAGACAGATTCTTTAAAGAAATTCAAGGAGTCTGCTCAAACCCTTGGTCAGGAGGTGATTGAGCTAAAGGCCAAGCTTGGTGGGGTGACTCACCAAACCGACGAGCTAATGAAGGAGAACGCCAATCTGAAGTCCAAGGTGGCTGCTGTTCATAAGCACATGGATAAGGTGAAGGAGGAGGCCATAAAGGAGTTCCAAGTGTCCCAACCCTATTTTAATGAGGTGGGGGGTTATTATGGGGACGGCTTCAAGGACTTTCGCAAGCAAGATGTCCTTCTGTTCCTAGACTTGAACTTCTCCCAGATCCAAATCAGACTTAATGCCTCGATGACTCCAGCTACTGAGCCTATTCTCAACGATATGGAGACTGATGATGAGGTGCTAGTGACCAATGGACCTGGTGATGTGGTTGACGACCCTAAAGAACCCGAAAGGCAAATGACCAACCCTCCTGCCGATACTTAAAATTGTTTTCTATATTTTCTTTTGTCTTTTAGTTTTCTCTTTCTAGTTTGTAATTCAAAAACAAAGGTGGTGCCACGTTTTGGGCATAAGTTACTCTTACCCTTTGTTTAGGCTAATACTCATACTTTCAGTAATTTTATGATGCTTTATGTTTATCTTATAACAATTCTTCTTTTGAGTTGTGTACACACGTATTTGTGCTCGTTGGTTTGCTTTATATCAGCCCAACTTTGTTTTAGTCGTCGGTCTAGAGATACTAATTTAGAATGTTAGGTACCTAGTGGCCCTTTGAAGAGGATGACTAAAGAGTCATGATTCGTCGGCTTCCCATAACCCAACTTTCTTTTCTTCTCTTTTTTGAATCGTCAATCTATCTTATTGATGAGACTTAGTTTTTTATCAGAATTTTTGCACTTACATGCATCCTGACTTGTCTATTTACCTTATAGATAGGACCCAACTTTTTAATAGAGCAGGAGCTTAAGGGCATCTTTGGTCATCGGTTCATCCCATAGGTAGGACTTAGGATTTGATAGGGATCAGGTGCTTGAAGGCATCCTTGGTCATTGGTCCATCCTATAGGTAGGACTTAGGTTTTGATAGGGATTAGGTGCTTGAGAGCATCCTTGATCGTTGATCCATCCTATAGGTAGGACTTAGGATTTGATAAGGATCAAGTGCTCGAGGGCATACTTGATCGTCAGTTTCCCCTTTAGGTAGGGTTTGATAGGGATCAAGTGCTCAAGGGCATCCTTGATCGTTGGTCCATCTTGTAGGTAGGACATAGGATTTGATAGGGATTAGGTGCTTGAAGGCACCCTTGATCATTAGTTTACCCTTTAGGTAAGGTTTTACTTTTATAAACTTTTCTTTATTGTAGATAATTCATTTCATAAAAATAATTCCATTTAAAAGTAAACTGAATAATATGTGGATAACTTGCCGTCTAATCAGCTGGAAAACTGGTCTGTCAATCATTTAAACAAAAACTAAAGAAAAGTGATAACATAAGTGATAACGTAAGCGATAGCATAAGTGATAACATGAGTTGCTATCGATGCACTACTGATAGTATCTTCTGAGGTGCTCGGTATTCCATGAATGGTGCAGCCTTTGCTCGTTGAGGGTTTCAAAGTAGTAGGTGCTCTTCCTATTGCAATCAATGATTCTATACGGACCTTTCTAGTTGGGTCCTAACTTTCCTTGTGTGGGGTCCTTGGTGGCCATGGTCACTTTCCTCAAGACAAGGTCCCTGATGCTGAAGTGCCGAGGCTTAACCTTGGTATTATAGTGCTTGGCCATGAGGTCTTGGTATCAAGTCATCTGTTGTTTAGTAGTTGCCCTTACCTCATCAAATAGAACCAAGTGCAGATGGATCCCTTCTTTGTTCTTCCCTTTGTCATGGTGAGCTATCTTGTAGCTTGCTATTCCTACTTCCATAGGGATGATAGTCTCACTTTTGAATGCCAAACGAAATGGTGTTTCTCCTATGGGTGTCCTAGTGTTTATTCTATATGCCTATAAGGTGCTTGATAACTCATCCGACCATATCTCCTTTGTCCCCTTAAGTTGAGTCTTGATTAGTTTGAGCAAGGATCTATTTGTAACCTTAACTTTCCCATTGGCTTGTGGGTGGGCGAGCGAAGAGTAGTGGTTATTTATTCCTAGTTGCTGGCAAAAGTCTCTAAATACATCATTGTCAAATTTCTTTCCATTATCAAAGATGAGGACCTTAGGAATTCCAAATCAGCAGATAATGCTCTTCTAGATGAAGTTACAAACATTTTTCTCCGTGATAGTTGCTAATGGTTTTGCTTCTACGCACTTGGTGAAGTAGTAGATCCCCACAACAAGGAACTTGAGTTGTCACATCGCCATTGGAAAGGGTCCCATTATGTCTAGCCCTCATTGAGTGAAAGGCCATAGGGCACTAATTGGGGTGAGTAGTTCTAACAGTTCCCTTATGACGTTGCTGAAGCGTTGGCACCTGTCACATGCCTTCAAATAGGATTGGGCATCCTTCTACATGGAAGGCCAATAATACCTAGATCGTATGAGCTTATGGACCAGCGATCGCACCCCTGAGTGGTTCCTACACACCCCTTCATGGACTTTCCTCATGACATAGTCTGCTTTATTGGGGATCAAACACCTTAGGTATGGTTGAGAGAAGCCCCTCTTGTATAACACATCCCTTATCAGCACAAAGCGCGAGGCCCTAACCTTCAATCGTTGGGATTCATCGCAGTCTTCAAGAATTGTCCCATCCTTATGGTAGGAGATGATCAAAGTCATTTAATCAACGCCTTTCGATATCACTTATATCTCCAATTCCTCAATGGTGATGGAATGCTGAATGAAGGACAAGACTCAATGACTGACCATCATGTGTTCAACAGATGCGGCTTTGGCCAATTGATCGACATGCTCATTTTCTTCCTTTAGGACTTGTATGAATTCTACTACAAAGGATTGACTCATCTGTCTCCTAACATGGTTGAGATATTTCTTTATCCATTCTCCCTTAGCATTGTATTCCTCGTTAATGTGCCCACAATAACCTGGGAATCACTATGAAGGACAACTACTAAGGCCCTAGCTGCTTTGGCCAAGTCAAGTCCTATGAGTATGGCTTCATACTCAGCTTTATTGTTGGTTGTCGGGAACTAGAGTCAAATAGCACATTTTATGATGTCCCCTTTAGGGGATTGTAGGACTACCCCAATCCTTCTAGCATGTTTGTTGGATGACCCGTTTGTTTGGACCTTCCAAAGGACTACCCCCCAGTCATCGGTTTCACCTGTTGTATACTCAATGATGAAGTCAACTAGTGCTTGGGCCTTGATCGTGGTCCTTGGGTAGTATTGTATGTCAAACCCACTCAACTTTATTACTCATAAGACCAATTGTCTAACTGCCTCTGGGTTATTCATTGTCTTTCTAAGGGGTTTGTTCATCTAAACCTCTATAGTGTGTGTTTGGAAGTATGGCCTAAGCTTGCGGGCTGCTATGATTAGAGCGAAGGCCAATTTTCCATTAGGGGATATCTTTCTCCCATCCCCTTAAGTGCTCGACTAGTATAGTATACAGACAATTGCACTCGATCCTCCTTTTAGATGAAAGCTGAACTAACGGTTGTAAGGGATACGACCAAGTAGAGGGAAAACTCTTCGTCGGGTTTAGATGGACTTAGGAGTGGCGGGGATGCTAGGTACGCCTTTAGTTCCTCGAATGCTCTCTAGCATTCGTTGGTCCATTCAAATGCCTTCTTCAGGACTCTAAAGAATGGCAAGAATTTGTTCGTTGCTCATGAGACAAACCTATTAAGGGCTACGACTCTTCTGTTTAGGCTCTGTACTTCCTTGTTGTTCCTCGGGGGGTTCATCTCTAAGATTGCCTAGATTTTATCAGGGTTGGCTTTAACACCCCGTTGGGATACCATGAAACTAATGAACTTTCTTGACGATACTTTGAACACACATTTGCTAGGATTGAGCTTCATACCATAGAGGTGAAGGGTTTTGAACGCCTCTTTAAGATCGTACAGGTGGTGCTCCTCTTCATTACTCTTTACTAACATGTCACCTACATATACCTCCACATTCCATCCGATCTGTCAAATGAACATGTTGTTTACATGCCTTTGGTACGTTACCCCCGTGTTCTTCGATCCGAATGGCATGTCCTTGTAGTGAAAAAAGGCCTTGGCTTGTGACGAACAATATCCTTTCTTAATCACCAGCATGGCCATGTAGCATTCTTAGGCTGCCATATGATCTCTGCGGGCCTCTCCTATCCCACATTCTATAGGGAATTTCAGCAATATGTGATATGTAGATGTGGCAGCTCTCCATGCGTTGAGCATTGGTCGTGAGCATTGGTTGCCAGATGATGGCAATATTGGTCAACGAACAGTCTACTACCAAAAAGGTGATGTCCATGGTGATCTATTAAGGGTAACTGCCGATGGTGATTGTTAAGATAATGGATTAAATAGGTATGACCTCTGTTCCTCTGAAGCCTATTAGAGGGACATCCGATGGTATGAGTCATTCCATATCAATCCTCATTTGTTAGAAGGCTAGATAGTAAAGGATGTCAATTGAGCTTCCATTATCTACCAACAGCCTTTGTGTATTGAAGTTTGCTATGGTTAGATTGATTACAAAAGCATCATCGTAGGGGTGGTGGAGTTGTCGAGCATCCTCCTCAGTGAAGCTGATCATCTGGTCATCCATCCGAGTAAGCTTGGGCAGATGACCAATGAGTTGGACATTTTGCACCATTTGTAAGTAGGTCTTTCTTGCCTTCCTTGAGGACCCAACCATTGTGCTTCCCCTTACGA
Organism: Quercus variabilis; assembly: GCA_030445155.1. NCBI lineage: Eukaryota > Viridiplantae > Streptophyta > Magnoliopsida > Fagales > Fagaceae > Quercus > Quercus variabilis. The sequence continues at coordinate 44,291,729 of CP129445.1, read as the reverse complement.
TCACTCTTATTTCTCCAAGTGGAGCCCTGGGTTGCTCTTTAGCCTGTCGGTTCAACTCCTGGTCCCATAGTAGGTTTTCTCCTACCCTTTCTTGTCCTACAAACCACTGCAATTTTCCTTACTTGATGAGGGCTTCTATTTATTACTTTAGATCATAACAATCAAAAGTGTCATGCCCATGGTCTCGATGGAAGCGGTAGTACTTGTTTCTTGGCCTTTTGTTGGGATTGTACTTCAACTTATTAGGCCATGTCAATGCGGGGTCATCCTTAATATGCATCAGGACCTGATTGAGCAGAGCGTTAAGTGGAGTGAAGTTGGTGATCCGTCCTAGCAGAGGCCTCAACCTTCGTTTATCCCTTTTGTTGTTCGTTTGGACTGCTTTTCTTCCTCTGTCTAGATGGGATCATCATGCTTTTCTTGTTTCTTTGGCCCACCCCCCTCTAGCAATCATGGCATCCTCAGCATTCATGTACTTCGTGGCTCGGTATAGCATGTCAACCATGCTTTTCGAATCGTTCTTGTACACGGAGAACAAGAACTCTCCAGATCAGAGTCCATTGGTGAAGGTTGTGACTAGGACTTTATCGTTGGCTTGATCGATCAGTAGTGCCTCCTTGTTGAATTGGGTGACGTACGACCTTAGTCTCTCATCATCCCGTTGCTTGACATTCAAAAGGCTTGCCAAAGATCTCTTATACCACTGACCTCTAATGAAATGTGTGACAAAGAGCCCACTCAATTCCTTAAAGGTTGAGATGGAATTAGGGGCTATCTTACTGAACCATACTCTAGCTGGTCCTTTAAGTTTGGTGGGAAAGGCTCTGCAGATGATCTCGTTCAAGACTCCTTGTAGGTCTATGAGGGTTTTGAACAATTCCAAGTGGTTGAGGGGGTCCTTCGATCCATCGTATGCTTCCACTTGCGGCATCCTAAACTTGGTTAGAAGGAAGAAGAATGTGACCGACACGGTGAAGGGTGAATTGTTGGGATTAGTACCCTTAAATCCTATTGTATGATGCTATGTAAGATATTAAGTTTGACATTGTGTATGACATTATGTATGACTTAATATTGTGTTTAATGAATTTGTTTTATTATTATCTGAAATAATGGTAGCATGAATATTCAGACATTATCATTTGGTCCATGAGATGCATAGTATGTGATTTATGTGAAGAGTCACAGAAGATATAAATCACAAGTTCTTTGTAAACTCAGAATTATAGTTCGTAGTCGGTGATGAAACTGGGCATTTCATCTGCAAAGACTATAACATATCAACTACGATGATTTATCTTGATCATGGAAGTAGAGACTTCTAGTTGATGTGTTAATATGTCTTAAGAGTTAAGACATATTGAACTGGACCGATGTGAGATTTATTATTCTCCTAAAGACTGTCAAATGAATAATAAATCTCACGACTTGTATTTGCATGAACTCTTAATCCTGAGAGAATAATGAACCTGATCATGAGGTGTAGGTTGCTTTGATATATCAGGAGTGAGATCTATAGTAATGGTCAAAATCTCAGTATGTTGGGCAGCCACATTTAGTGTCGATGGAACATGTATTCTCAAGATGGAATTCATAGTCACTTAACGGAGACATAAAGTATTCCCTTGAGATAAGTTTAATGAGTTTGTTATTCAGAGAGTTAGGCCTAACCACTTTAGTAAGACTAAAGTATATATTTATGGAATTGGATTTCATAAATATATGATGAATAACATTAAAGGATTAAACCGGGTACTCAAGGATCAAGATGTAGTAATTTACAAAGTGGCAGTCTATATTAATGACTTTGTATTACTACGAATATTTTATGAAGGGGTTGCATGTATAATAAGGTCTTGGGATATAATTTATAGATAAGACCTAGAGTGCAACTATATTTATATAGTGGTATTAAATATAGTTAATGGTAACTTTGAACTTATCAAGAGTTGACAGAAAAGTCCAAGGCCCATTGGAGCTAGTGTCTTATTGGTCCCTTTTGGTCCCACTCCAAGCCACACACTTAAGCCCAATTGGAAAGGCCCAAGAGGCCAGCCTAATTAAATAATTGGTTATGTACAAAAGGGAAAAACGTTCAGATTTTTCTAAGAGGGAAAAAACATCATTGAAAAGTGGTGTGCATGAGAGTGTAAGTCACTCTTTTAGTCATCCTTTTGTTACCAATTGAGAGACCACACATCTTGGGCGTTAGTGGAATTGGAGTGAAGATTAAAAGTATTCCCAAGTGATTCAATCTTCAAGTTTTGAAATTCACCGCTTCAAGGTACACTCACTTGTTCTCTAATTCTGAAATTTTAATTAGAGCATGTTATCAATATCGAATGAAGTAGATCCGTTTAAAACTTATTTTCCGCTGCATTCACATCTATTTCCATCAAATGGTATCAGAGCGGTCTTCAATTTCGTATTGTTTAACATGTTTTGTGAGTTTTAGAATTGGAGAAAATAGTTTCATATTGTTAGAAGATTATGTTTTAATTTTCTGCATGTTGTTGAAACTATGATTTGATGAAAACTGAAATTGATGTTGTGATGTTGTTAAAATTTAAATTTAAGTATGTTAAATTGAGTTTTAAGGCTATAGCATCAATAGAATTCAGTTTTGACATTGATCTCTATCTATCATGTTCGTATTCAAGATGTTTGTTCATGAAAACCCGTAGAAAACTGCCTTAGAAAATTTCTGGAAATTTGAGTTTCGCGATTTTCGATCGATCGAAAATCACTTTCGATCGATCGAATAAGACAGTGATCAGACTCTTTAGAACGATGGATTTTCGATTGTTAATCGATCGATCGAATTTGTTTTTTCGATCGATCGAGTAGCGATCGAGTATCAATCGAAGTAGTCAGAGGATCAAATTTGAATTTCTTAATTTTTTCGATCAATCGAGGGGCACTTTCGGTCGATCGACAGAAAGAAAATCAGAAATTTTTCTAAGTGTTTTCACATGTAAAAGTACTAAAACTATGTGTAATTAAATTATGCATGTTTTAAAACTAAAAACCTTTCCTTTAAAACATCTAGTGGGAGAGAGATACAAGGGTTGCATCTCACGGCCTCCATTGTTGGTTTAAAGTAATGTGATTAAGCACCTCGCCTTGGCGTATATGCCTTGCTCCCTTCGGAGGGTGTTTGATTCATGGTACTACTAGTTAAACTTCTTAAAGATAGATGAAATGTGTTTTTACATTGAGAACGACCACGCTTCTGTGGAGTTACTTAGTGATTCACATTGATTCTAGGCAATGGTATACACTAGACTAAGTGTAATGTTAACCTCTCTTCGGAGCTATGTCATTATTACTTAGAGGCTGAAGGGAAAACGACAAATTATTTTTGTTTGGTAAGAGTTACCATGATAGCATTAATAATGAGAATGTTTTTCGCCTAATCATAGTGATTTGTATGACCTCGCTTCCGAGGAATATTAATTGCGGGATTGGGTTGTCGTTGCATATATTATATTATGGTTTTATTAAGGTTCCATACTATATGTTTATATGCTAAATAGATAATGTCCTATTTACTTATTATATTCATGTTTATTGTTTTCAGATTTGAATATGGCATCATTTAGCCCACTTGTAACTATTCTTAATCAAAACAAACTGACTGGATCCAACTATGTTGACTGGAAAAGAAATTTGGATATAGTTCTTACTGCTGAAGAGCATAAGTATGTTCTTACTAAACCATGTCCAAGCTTTCCTTCATTAGATGCTCATCTTGAGGAAAAACAACGATATGATCGTTGGCAGAAATCTAATGAGATGGCCAAGTGCTACATCCTAGCATCTATTTCAAATGTTCTACAGCATCAAATGCAGGATGTAGAACTAGCTTCAGACATCATGTTAAGTCTGAAGGAGATGTTTGGTGAGCAAGGTCGTTCTGCAAGGCAAGAGACCATGAGGCAAATTTATAATACCAGAATGGCTGAAGGAAGTTCAGTGAGGGAGCATTGTCTAACAATGATCTCTAATCTGAATACATTGGAAGTTTTAGGTGCCGACATAGATGGAGAATCCCAAGTGGATATGATACTCCAGTCACTACCAGAATCATTCAAGGAATTCAAACTTAACTATAATATGAATAAAAAGATTTATACCTTGTCTGAATTAATGAATGAATTGGTAGCGGCAGAAGGCATTCTTGGCACTTCCAATGTTGAAGCTAATGTTGGTGAAGCTTCTACTTCTCAACCTAAGCCGAAAGGTAAGGGTAAGAAGAAGAAGAAGAAGGACTTCACCAAGCAAAAGGGTAAACAAATTGCCTTAAGGGTTGCTGATAAAGGAAAGAAGATCAAAGGAAAGTGTTTCCATTGTGGTGAGAAAGGGCATTGGAAGAGAAATTGTCCAATATTCAAGGCTGCCAAGAACAAAGGTATGATTAATACATTCCTTCTTGAAATATGTTTGGTACAGAATCTCACGGATTCCTGGTGTGTGGATTCAGGTTGTACTAATCATATCTGCAATTCCTTGCAGGGGTTCCAGGAGACCAGAAAGCTTAAAGAAGGGGAGTTGTTTCTTACTTTGGCTGATGGGAGCAAGATTCCAGTTGTAGCTGTTGGTGTCTGTAATTTATGTTTTGAATCTAGAGTTCTAATATTAAAAGACTGTTTGTATATACCTAATGTTCGTAGGAATTTAATTTCAGCTACTTACTTAGGTAAACATGGATATTGTGTTATCCTAAAAGACAATGTTGTAATAAAGAAGGATAAATTGTTTATCTGTTCTGGCAATATTGTGGATGGTCTTTATATTTTAACTCCTGATAAGCATGAATTATATAATTCTGAATTAGATAATAACTCACATGTAAAATCATTAAAGAGAAAGTTTCCTTCTACTAGTGATGCATATCTTTGGCATTTGCGTTTGGGTCATATTAATTCAAATAGGATTCAAAGACTTATCAAAGATGGACTCTTAGAGGCCATGGACTTTGATGAATTTCCAGTTTGTGAATCTTGTTTGGAAGGTAAAATGACCAAACGATCTTTTAAAGCAAAAGGTTCGAGCCCAAGATTTGCTAGAACTAGTGCATTCTGATGTATGTGGTCCTATGTCAATCCAAGCAAGAGGTGGCTATGAGTATTTCATTACTTTCACTGATGATTACTCAAGGTATGGTTATGTATACCTAATGAGATGGAAGTCCGAAACCTTTGAAAAGTTCAAAGAGTTTAGGGCTGAAGTTGAGAATCAATTAGGTAAACGCATAAAGGCCATTCGATCTGATCGTGGTGGCGAATACCTTCTTGGGGATTTTAAGGATTACTTAACTAAAAATAGGATTGTATCCCAATTGACTGCACCTGGAACTCCTCAACAGAATGGTGTAGCAGAAAGAAGGAATAGGACTCTTTTAGAAATGGTTCGGTCCATGATAAGTTACTCAACTTTACCGATTTCTTTTTGGGGTTATGCCTTAAATACAGCAATACATCTTTTGAATTTAGTCCCATTAAAATCTGTTCCCAAAACACCGATGGAATTGTGGAGTGGACGTAAGCCTAGTATGAAATATCTCCACATTTGGGGTTGTCCTGCACATGTGTTAAAAGGGAAGCCTAATAAATTGGAACCAAAATCTGAAGTGTGTTTGCTTGTAGATTATCCAAAAGAAACTAGGGGTTATTTATTCTATGGTCGTAAAGATAACAAAGTTTTTGTTAGTACAAATGCTAAATTCTTGGAAAATGACTATATGAATAATTTTACTCCTAGAAGTAGAGTTGTGTTGGCTGAAATGAATGAACCTGTAAATGAACAACCAATAGATGAAACTAGGGATGATGTGGCTGTATTAGATACACCACAAGATACTACTCATGACATGTCTAGTACTCAGGTGCCTCGTCGTAGTGGGAGAATTGTTCAGCCTCCTATAAGATTCATAGGTTTGGGAGAAACTTATGAAGCTATCTCAGAAGAGGTTGAATCGGATCCCTACACATATGATGAAGCAATGAATGATATAGATGCACATCAATGGGTCCAAGCTATGAAATCTGAATTGGATTCCATGTATTCCAATCAAGTTTGGGATCTTGTAGAGGCGCCTAACGGCATTAAACTTGTTGGTTGCAAATGGGTTTACAAGAGGAAGAGAGGGATAGATGGAAAGGTTGAAACCTTTAAAGCAAGGCTAGTGGCGAAAGGGTATACACAAAAAGAAGGTATTGATTATGATGAAACCTTTTCTCCAGTAGCAATGCTAAAATCTATCAGGATTCTCTTATCCATTGCTGCTCATTTTGATTATGAGATTTGGCAAATGGATGTCAAGACTGCATTTCTTAATGGCAATCTTGAAGAGGAAATCTATATGATGCAACCGGAAGGTTTCATAGCAAAGAACCAAGAGCATATGTTATGCAAGTTGCAAAGGTCCATTTATGGACTTAAGCAAGCATCTAGGTCATGGAACATCAGATTTGATGAAGCAATCAAGATATTTGGTTTTGAACAAAATCTTGATGAACCATGTGTGTACAAAAGGCATCAAGATAAAGTAGTAATGTTCCTAGTACTTTATGTTGATGATATTCTACTCATTGGAAATGATGTAGGGGTAATGTCATCGGTAAAGGTTTGGTTGTCAAGCCAATTTGATATGAAGGACTTAGGTGAGGCTAACTTTATTTTAGGGATCAAGCTTTGGCGAGATCGCAAGAATAAAATGTTAGGCTTATCACAAGCTGGATATATAGATAAGGTTCTAGAACGGTTTAGCATGCAAAACTCCAAGAAAGGATTACTTCCTTTCAGACATGGAGTTCCTCTGACTGATGACCAAAGGCCTAAAACTCAAGAGGAAAAAGATATGATGAGACAAGTTCCTTATGCTTCTGCAGTAGGAAGTCTCATGTATGCCATGCTTTGTACTAGACTAGATATCTGCTATTCAGTTGGCATGGTCAGCCGATATCAATCAAATCTAGGACCAAAACATTGGCAAGCAGTAAAGCATATTCTCAAGTATTTACGGAGAACGAGAGATTATATGCTTGTTTACCATTGTGAGGATTTGATTCCCATTGGCTATACAGATTCAGATTTTCAATCAGATCTAGATTTTAGAAAATCCACTTCAGGATGTGTTTTCACCTTGGGAGGTGGAGCCATTAGTTGGCGGAGTATTAAGTAATCTTGTATTGCAGACTCCACCATGGAGGCAGAATATGTTGCTGCTTGTGAAGCAGCAAAGGAAGCTGTATGGCTCAAGAAGTTCCTTTCTGACCTTGGTGTAATAAGAATGAAGCAAGTTCCAATCACATTATTTTGTGATAACAGTGGAGCAGTTGCACAATCTAAAGATCCAAGGAATCATAAGAAAGGAAAGCACATTGAGAGGAAGTACCATATCATTCGAGATATTGTTACTCGTGGAGATGTGGTGGTAGCAAAGATTGAAAGTGCAAATAATCTAGTAGATCCATTTACTAAAACTTTGCCTCAAAGGACTTTCGAGTCACATTTGGAGAGAATGGGAGTTAGATTAGTGCACAATAGTCTTTAGGACAAGTGGGAGATTGTTGGGATTAGTGCCCTTAAATTCTATTGTATGATGCTATGTAAGATATTAAGTTTGACATTGTGTATGACATTATGTATGACTTAATATTGTGTTTAATGAATTTGTTTTATTATTATCTGAAATAATGGTAGCATGAATATTCGGACATTATCATTTGGTCCATGAGATGCATAGTATGTGATTTATGTGAAGAGTCACAGAAGATATAAATCACAAGTTCTTTGTAAACTCAGAATTATAGTTCGTAGTCGGTGATGAAACTGGGCATTTCATCTGCAAAGACTATAACATATCAACTACGATGATTTATCTTGATCATGGAAGTAGAGACTTCTAGTTGATGTGTTAATATGTCTTAAGAGTTAAGACATATTGAACTAGACCGATGTGAGATTTATTATTCTCCTAAAGACTGTCAAATGAATAATAAATCTCACGACTTGTATTTTCATGAACTCTTAATCCTGAGAGAATAATGAACCTGATCATGAGGTGTAGGTTGCTTTGATATATCAGGAGTGAGATCTATAGTAATGGTCAAAATCTCAGTATGTTGGGCAGTCACATTTAGTGTTGATGGAACATGTATTCTCAAGATGGAATTTATAGTCACTTAACGGAGACATAAAGTATTCCCTTGAGATAAGTTTAATGAGTTTGTTATTCAGAGAGTTAGGCCTAACCACTTTAGTAAGACTAAAGTATATATTTATGGAATTGGATTTCATAAATATATAATGAATAACATTAAAGGATTAAACCGGGTACTCAAGGATCAAGATGTAGTAATTTACAAAGTGGCAGTCTATATTAATGACTTTGTATTACTACGAATATTTTATGAAGGAGTTGCATGTATAATAAGGTCTTGGGATATAATTTATAGATAAGACCTAGAGTGCAACTATATTTATATAGTGGTATTAAATATAGTTAATGGTAACTTTGGACTTGTCAAGAGTTGACAGAAAAGTCCAAGGCCCATTGGAGCTAGTGTCTTATTGGTCCCTTTTAGTCCCACTCCAAGCCACACACTTAAGCCCAATTGGAAAGGCCCAAGAGGCCAGCCCAATTAGATAATTGGTTATGTACAAAAGGGAAAAACGTTCAGATTTTTCTAAGAGGGAAAAAACATCATTGAAAAGTGGTGTGCATGAGAGTGTAAGTCACTCTTTTAGTCATCCTTTTGTTACCAATTGAGAGACCACACATCTTGGGCGTTAGTGGAATTGGAGTGAAGATTAAAAGTATTCCCAAGTGATTCAATCTTCAAGTTTTGAAATTCATCGCTTCAAGGTACACTCACTTGTTTTCTAATTCTGAAATTTTAATTAGAGCATGTTATCAATATCGAATGAAGTAGATCCGTTTAAAACTTATTTTCCGCTGTATTCACATCTATTTCCATCATGAATCAGTACGATGGACTAGTTCCCAAGCTAGTAGACACTTGACCCCTCATAGCACTCATCATCATATCCATATTCTCTTTCATTGCCTGCATCTCTTATGCCATACGCAACGCATTGACTTCCAATTTTGAGGGATGACTGATATCCTGCTGGGCTCGCCTACTGGTGGTATTGCTTTCTTCTTGGTCGTCCCTTTCTTCGTGATCGTTCGTTGGGGGACGGTTATTGTTGCGTTTGCCCCTATACTATCCATCATTCTGATTGTTGGGATCCTAATCATTCTGCTACTCCAACTGTTATTTCAACTTGTGGTTCCATTAAATGAACCATTCAACTGCTGTAGCGAGGGTTTGCACCTGCCTTTCCAATGCACTGGGTGGGTTCTCGATCTCCTAGTTGGTGGTGGTCATTGATAGTGTCAGAACCATGCAACTCTTTGTCCTTAAAATGACGATATGGCTTATTACTCATTCCCTACAGGCAACACCAACTAATGACGCACAAAAATCATTAGTGAGTTTCCACACGTGTACAAATGGGTATACCTGAAGAACAAAGGAGAAGAACCAAACAGAGGGCATCGTTGGCATGCCGGCCAAAGACCCTCCGAAAGTTAAGTTAGTGATATAAGAATCTCCAAGAACTCGAGTGCAAGAGCTAGGGAGAATTCGCATACCTCAAAAAGGTTAGGGTTGGCTATTTATAGAGTAGCAGAGAGCTACCCTGAATCCCTTGATATGGGAGGAATTTCCTTATGGAGAGGAGGATCCCAAGATCTTGGGGATCTTCTTCCCATATAGGGAAGATCTGATTGTGCAGTAGGATCTTTGGTCGTGGTGCATAAGTTATTTGCATTTATGGATATATGAGTGGGCTCCATGCGCATTCCATGTGAAACCCTAGGGCACTGGGTCGTTAGAAAAGGGGTTGGATCGGCATCGAACCAAACCTGACGATCCACAAGATTGGTGATTCCATGAGGATTGGTTACAGACACAAGACCGACAACCAAGCGAGGGTCGTTTGGCACCCTATGTTGATTGATCAAAAATTATCCTCATCACTACCAATTGGATAGCCTAAAACGTGCTAACTGTCTTTGCTTTTTTGGTTTAGGTGTGTGTTCTAAATTTTTTTTTTTTAATTTTTTATTGTTGTGTGTCTCATGGTTTGGAACGAGCTTCTAATTGTGTTTATTGTTCACTTTTGAAAATATTATAAGATACTGGGTGTAGTGTGGACTTCAACTTTATTCATATGACACACACATTTCATCTCATCTCACACATGTGAGATCCGTTCAATTTTACTTCTGGTTTTTATTTATTTTTCTCTCTTTTCTAATCAATTGGGCATTTATGGTCAGTAGCATTTTTAACAGACCATTCGTAGCACACTTTCCAATCAAATTTTCCTTGGCTCTCTCCTCCATTAGAACATAAATACTGTTTTTTCTCTCTCTCAAATATTTTTTTTAGTGTGATTTATATTTATTAACAAATCGAGATTAAAAAAAATATTAGAAAGTTGTTACTAAATCTCCGTGAGTGGAATTGCATTTATTATGAAGGTTAACGATATAGTCTAATTTTAAGAGTTGTTCGGCCAAGAAAGTTATTCACACTAAGTTCTAATATAAGTGGCACAAACCAACTTTTAAATATAATGTTTTGCAATGTAATTCTATTGTATCGTGAGATTATTCTAAAATTTTCTTTATTTTCTATTTTTACTAGTTATTTGGGTTATTATTTTTGTATCACACTTGTTTATTCACTAAAATATTTCCAACATGCTCTAGCTTGATCATGGATGTTAGTGTTTACTTTTTTAGTGTAGCCAAATAATTATGTTCCTCTTCAATCTCGAGCAACCACGGCTATGCCGGAGATTTCTCTGTCAATCGCTGCATCAAAGTTAAGTTTAATGAATCCGGACTTTGGAAAACTTCTTAAACAAAGCTGCATCTTGGGGGATGATTGGTGATGTTCATGCTTCTTAGATTCCAATGCTTCTTAAATAACTTTTCCAACCCTTTAAAAAATATCTCTTATCCAGGGAATACCTCTCGCGTAGTCGCGTTGGACCAAATTCCTATTTTTCTACACCTAGTCTAGGATCAAGGTTCCAATCAGTAAAAAAAAAAAATTAAAAAAAAAAAAAATTTATTTTTGCTCCTCCATGAGGCCAGGTGAACAACACTTCTTTTAATGAGTTTGAATTCTCTACCTAAATTCTATCCAATCTAATTCCTCAACAACTACCAAACCACATTGATTTGGTTACGTGGCACCAGCAAAACAAATGTATGGGAAATTTTTCCTTCGTAGGCAATACATCAGAATCTATCGGTCAAAGATGCATCTTTTAAGTCCATCACAATTTTTTTATTGCCTTGGCTTGATAGGCAACATAAGATTTCTATTATTTATGGCCTATTTAGATGGAGGGAAAAAAATAAGAGTGGAAGAGAGTAGAAGAGTGTTAACTAAAAGAAAGTTAATTTTGTACTAAATCTACTTTACTTTATTTTTCTCATTTTTCAATCCAAACGGACCATAACGATTGAAGTAGTAAAAATTTAGTCCGATGTGGTCTGCCTCACCACAATGATAATAAGTAGAAACAAACATGGATAATTTTTCTTCTTTAGAAGGGGGGGGTTTAGACTTAGTCTGGGAGCTTTAACTTTACCTAAAACTCTTTTTCCCTTGTCTATCTTGAAAATGATGACAGAGGAAGGCAAAAAAAAACAAAAAAAATTTCTTTCCTTTATCACTAGGATTTGACCTTGAGGTGCATGGGATAGATAATCCCATTGCAGTATACCCTAAGCCCCTAGGAATTGACCTTGAGGTATGTGGGATGGATAATCCCATTACAGTGTACCCTAATATCCTGACTTTTCAGAGCTAGACTTTTAAAGACTAAACAACACTTGAAAAGTAGAGACCTAGATTTATCTAGCCCATCCTCTCTAGTTTAACTTTCTCCATAAGGGAGGCTACTGTTTTACTAATATTGTGCCTGATTTGGTAAATAAGAAATTTGCTTAAAATGGTTACATAAAACTTGCTGGGTTCGTAATTAGTTTGAACGAAAAATCAATGGATGCTCTTGCACTTAGTAAAAAATTTTAGAAACTTTTTTTATAAAAAAATAATAATTAATTTTTTAATGACTTTTTATATTTTTTGTAAAAATGATATCAAAACTTTTTAAAAATAATTTATTAACAATTATCTTAAAAATACCTACTAATAAAATCTTTAATTATATCAGGGCTAAAATAGAATTTTCATCGTCAAAACCTTATTTCTCTCATCCATAACCTCTTAAAAGAACCTTGGCGTGGAATTATCAAGGCATTTGCAATGGGCTAAGGGGCCCATTTACAAAATTTTCCATTAAACCAAAGGTAGACGAGAAAAAGGTTTATCTTTTACCCAACAATTTATAACTTCAAAAACGTTTTCTTAGGAAAAGTACACGTTTGTCTATTCCTTTAGAAAAGTATTTTGATTGATCTATAATATATGTTAAAAAAAAGGCCCTGACAATTTTTATAGATGATTCCTTGACACGGAAATTTATCTAGTGTAAATTTTTTGCTCTAAAAATGGGTGCAAGGATCCCTCTTTCCAGTCTATTGCTAACTAAATTTTATCAATTAAGTTTGAATGTAAGAGGCCAAGCTAGCTTGATCAGACTCAACAATTACCTCCAAAATCAAAGTGAGAAGTCAAGGTTTGCAAATTGCAAGGCTCCTACACCTTGAGTTGTGTGGTATTGTTAGGCTAAATATACAACAATACGAAGCAATTATTTAATTTAATCCAGGTCTTACAATGTATCTGCAGGATTAATCTTTTACAGGCAATAACCCCTTTTTTTGGAGTAGTGTGTTTATTACATACAAACTATTTTACACGGTTTTAACATGTGCTCAAAAGCAACTGAGATCATGACACAATTTCCAATTAATGTAAATCTTAAAATATATCCACAAGACTAATATTTTTACAGGCTTCCATAACAAATTTTTCTTTTAAGTGGTGCTTATTAGAGACAAACTGTTTTACACAATTTGCACACGCCCTCAAAAATAACTGAAGTTCAAAAATTGTGATTTGAAGTCACAATTTTTAAGTTGGAAAGATTTTAGTTACTTTCAAGGGTATGTAAAATTCTGTGAGATAGTTTGTTTAACCCTTTCTTTTACACACTTCTATGGCTTGTTGAAACCACCCAAAATAATTATTAGCATGTGATACTACTGATTGTCATTAATTAACAAGTCGAAACAGATAATTTACGTCCGGATCAATACCAATCAAAACAATTACTTTTATCTCAAAAAAGGTATTTTCTAAATCTTATGCAATCTTAAATTTATTATTATTATTATTATTATTATGGTGTTTTGTACCTATATACCTGTATTTTTTCATAGTTAATATCTCTCGTCAACCAATTTAAACTAGAATTAGACGAGTCTTTGGCATTAAGGAACTCGGTTCATATTGAATCGTATGACGTTGGGGTGAAATTTGAGCTAACGTCTGTATAGTTGTTTTGGCAAACAAAGAAAAGAGACTATTGCCAAATATACGTACGAAGTTGTTTTCATGGTTGTTCATGGTAAATAATTGAAGGTCCTTTCAATCTATTAACCTAAGAGTATTAGCATTTGGAAATGCAAAAAAGTTTTTATTTTACATTCTCAAAACTTAATTTATCTATTTTACCATTTCATTTTACAACTCATCTAACATCTCAATTTCTATTTTTATATACAACTCATGTGTGTGTGTGTGTGTGTGTGTGGGGGGGAGGGGGAGAGGAAAGCCCAAAATTATGTATTGGGCATAGGGCCTTATTTGAAGACTAAAATGTGTCCGAAAAGAAGAAAATGGTTAAGAAGGAACCTAGGTGGGAGAACTATATCTGGAAATGAACGGAGTGTATAGTCCAAAGAGTGTGTTCTCCTCGGATATAAAGAGTCTCAAGCAAGTACCTGAGAGATTCGAGTGACCTTCCTGACGGTTTCAATGATAAGGATAAATCTCAAGCATGCATAGAGATGATAAGAATAGATAAATATCTAGAGGAAAAACTGTTATCACCATATTAAATGTATTGCAGTTACTTTTCTGGCTGCATTAACGTGGAGAAGACCCTTGAACAATGTATTCTCAACTACCACTACTCACAGAGGACCATAGAAGATGCTAGATGGGATATACACTCAAGGGAAAGCTCAGATGACTAACAAGTGTACGATCAAGATGATCTAAAAAGAGACTATATAATGTAAGAGGTCTCCCAGAGGGAAAGGGGGAACAAAAAAAGTCTGTGATATTTCTAAGAATGATACATGCAAAAGTTTGTTTCTTCGGACATGAATATATTCAAGTTTCAAGTTTGTTCTTACATTGATTCATCAGTAAAGCCTTTATTGAACGTTGTTTAATTCACAACCAGTCCAGCTCTTTCACCTACTATCTACAAATTCATTGTATTGGGCTTATTGGACTCATACTCCAAATCATTTGGTCTTGGGCCACAAATCTTGACCGTTCAATATATATATATATATATATATTAATAGGTAAATCTTAGAGAAAACTCAATTAGAATTTGAAATTAAAATCTAATTTTGCGTAATGTGTCTTAATTTATGTAGAAATTACATCATAATTATCCACTTAAATTTGTGCAATGTGTCCATGCAAGTTTTTTAATCTTTGTACTAAGTGAGTTAATGAGTGCAAAATACTAAGAATCTAATATTAATGAACTATTAAAAATAAAAAATAAAAATAAAAAATCACATATACTCAATAAAAATTGCCACATATTCTATTTTATTTTTTAAAAAAATCATAAGTAGTATTAAATTTAGGTAAGAATTTTAATATATGACTAATTATGTTTACTTTAAAAAAAAAAAAATTCTAACTATTTATATTTTTATGATGAAAATTTTGTTTAATTTTAAGTGTATCTATATGTATGCATGTTGTAAGAACCAAATAAACTGGCTTAGCCCAAGCCCACTTGGAATAGTAAGTTGTACAATTCAACCTCGACCCAAATCAATAAAATTTGTAAGAGAGGGAAATAATTAACAAGAGAGGGCTCTACTCAAGGATGAAAATAAAGAAGAAAATGCTAATGTTATAGAATAGATGAGCAAATGTCTCCACACAAGCCTGTCCGAGGAAGCCAATGTTATACAGAAGGTTGCATTGTTCACTCTCTTTTCTCAATGTTTTTTTTTTTCTGTTTCTTTTTCTTCTCCCTTGATACTTATGTCTGGATCCTTTTCTACGAAAACCATCTTTTTCTTATATACTCTCCCTTCCTTTGTATCCTGAAATTCCATCTTTACCTCCCTCATTTCTCTTTATGACACTTGTCCTTTTAAACATCTGAGAAAGGTAGTAGATGAAGTTTGCTTAGTTGTGAATTACACTATTCAAATCACTTCCTCATCAATGTGGTTGATAAAACTGTTGCCCACTATTTAATACGGAAGCAATAGGCTACTTCTCTCTGGAAACTTCCCCTACTCCTCATGATTCTCTTACCTCAACCAATCCTTCCCACCTGAAGCTCTTAAAACCCCTTTGCCTCTTCATCTCCCCTTCTTGGGTGAACTCCCTCCTAGGGCGTATGATGCCCCAATGCCAACACCATAGCCTAACAATCCCTTCTACGATCCTTGAGCCCCCACACATGTTAGAAGTTTTTTTTTTTTTTTTTTAAAATAATTTGTCTAATTATTTATATTTTTATAATAAAAATTATGTTTAATTTTAAATCCATCCATGCATTTGCATAGTTTACATACTAGTTAAAATAATATAAACTATATTGTTAGGATATATGTGTTTCACTTTTTAAGAACATATGTCATTTTTTTATGTAATTAGCTAATCATTTGACAAAACGTACTTTACTTGTATTTGGGTAGATCTAGGTGTTTTTAATGTTTCAAGAAATAAGGTTTCAAGATCAAGTGTTAAAAGCATTCAAGTTTGTCCAAGAAACAAACTGAATAGTGCAAATTCATTAAAGCTCGATAGCTGCATATATTGAGCTTAAGAAACTTGTTTTAGCTCATGTGCTCGGCAGCTCCTATTTGTCAAGGTTTAAGAAAATTTCAGAATTCTGATATGATTTTCTGGGGATCCGTGAATGTGTCATTGGGCATTCTTTTCTTCTAACCTTAGACATATAAAATGATTATTTTAAGGGCGTTAAAGAGTTCACAAGTTGCACAAGTGTTGAGAAAAGTTTGTTCAAGCAAATTATGATTGGAGACAGAGTTTTGCCTTTGTTCATCATTCTTCTAAAGAAGTTGTTGTGTATGTGCGCCATAGGATTTTGTAACGAAGTATCTTCTTGATCTTCATTGTGGATGAACTGAAAAACTTTGCAACCAACAATCTTCTCTAGTTGGTGATTGAAGTGTTGGTGATTGAAGTTGTGTACTAGATCGGCACAATTGGTTAGTCACGTATTGGGAGCCATGCATCAAAAGGAGAAATTGTCATTATAGAACAAGTCTAATTAAGTATTAGGGTAACGGTTCAACTGTAGGTTGGTATAAGGTACTGAAATTCCATTACTTGTAAATGCTTGATGTGATAATAGTGAAATTTCGAGAGTGGTGACCTTAAAATCACCTGGTAGGGTTTTTGCCATGTAGGTTTTCCTCATTCGTAAACAAATTACTGTATAAGTTTATTTTCCACTGCATAATTAGTTTAATTGGTGATTTGTTTGTGCTACCACGCGTTTGCATATTAATTTGATTAATTAATTAAACTTGGCTAATTAATTAATTAATTCATCACAAAGGGATAATACGTTTTTGGCCTATCATATACCAACAAATAATATAAAAAATTCAGTTTCTCTCTCTTCTCTTTCCTCTCTACCTTTTTGTCTCTCTTTTCTCATTAAATAATATATATTTATTACATCCATGTGAACAGGTGGTTCTCATGGATGTAAAAGGAAAATAGAGACCCACCCCAAATGTGGGTGAATTTTGACTTGTTAGTTGCTAAAATAGCAAATTGTTATACCCCTATGCTAGTGCTCTAAAAAGAGGGTAGTGTCAATTGTCAAGACTCGAAAGTAGCTTCAAATTTAGTAACTTTTACAATAATGTTGTAGAGATATACAATTTTATAATATTCAAAGAAATTATACATATATATATATATATATATATATACAAAAGCAAATCTTTTTCATCCCCAAATAGATCCATAAATTTATACTTTATACCATAGCACTTAAAAATCTACCCATCCATCTCAATAAAACTAGTTTGTGTTTCAATAAAATTCCATAGGATGTCTATTGAAGATTCATCAAATACTCGTACTAATACTATTGCTGATCTCGCACATTCACACCATTATTGGTTTGGAACTTTTACTTGGTCAAAGTCACCCCTCATACCCTACCTTTTAAATTCATGATTGGACACTAGAAAATCACAACTCGTTGATAGACAATTGGTTTCTCAAGGAATTCACAGGATTGCATCAAAATTTGATACCTAGATTGTACGGACATGATGATCATACACGTTTTCTTTTGTTAAGTACGTTAACATGCACAAGATGTCTCAAGTCCAACACCGTGGCGAGATTCCCGGCCGGCCTCCTCGACTATCCCTTGTTTTCCTCTCATGTCTAATCTTAATCTATTCATTTTTTTTTTTTGACATTTTAGGTAATGCCACACCTGCCCCCATGGCGCGTGGTTTTTCCGCATCCTTGGCTCTTTGCTCGGTGGTCCATATTCTATTCCATATAGAGTGACTATTTTTTTTGACATCGGTTGTTAACCTACTACATCTCTCTTCCTTTATTAAATGTTGGGATCATATGTTAGAGGAGGAAAAATAGATAATATATTAGAGGAGGAAAAAAAAAATTAGGACCAGGCTCTTTTGTGGCACAACTTTAATGTAGCAGTTTGTAAATTTTGAAAAATACAATAGTAGGTTTATGTAAAGTTATAAACAATTAATTCTCATCTACTACATAAAAGAGTTGTACAAGAAAAAGATGTAATAAATGTATGGTGGTAGAATTGTTCTATTCTATTCGAGGACATGGATTTATTGGAAAACAATAAAATTCAAAGAGAGAAACTTAATTGTAGTTCTCTTTAAAGTTAAGAAAAATAATGGATTAAAAAGCAATGAAATTTCAAAGAGAGAGACTTTATTATAGTCTTTTGTGAGATTAGAAAAATAATGAACAAAACAAACTCATGTAGGAGGCGCGTGGGTTTGTTTTCTACTAACTCCTTAATTGTGTCACCGACATGCAGATTTCAAACGCAACGCTTTGCTAATGCTACGTAGTTAATGGCAGTTCAGTAACTTAATAAGAGAACAAGGGCCAGAGCAGTGAAAATGCTGTTTATGCTTTTAGTACTTTATGGTAGTAATATAGTAGTAGATTTTTGTTTTAAAAATATATGCAAGGAAACATAAACTGCAAATTTGTAATCACGTGGGCCACTGTGGGGGCGTGAGGCTCCATCTATGATCTATCACACAACACTCTCTCTCCCCCCATGTCCATAATAGCCGTCAATTGTTTCCTCATAAGTCATAGCCTGGAGGGGGAGAGAGAGAGAGAGAGAGAAATCCAAGCCTCATTTTGTCAAGACACAAAGCTGGGAAATTTCTTGAGATAGAGAGAAGAGGGTGTTTAAACATTTGAAGAAAGATTTTATGTGGGTCTTCTGGCAATGTCTTTTGCTGGCAGCAGGAGACTCATGTCCTCTTCTCTGGTGTTGCTGTTGATTATGTCTGTGTTACAGATTTGGGTCTGCTGTGATTACTCATGCCAAGCTGGGGCAATTCGGATATTTCCTGGCAGCCATGGCCGTATTGATAAGAAGAGCAAGGTGGAGCTGTTCCATAAGTATTTCAGTGGAAGAACTTTTGCTCTCAACAGAACTCATGACAATGGATTCGAGGAGAGCAAAAGAAAAGTACCCAGTTGTCCAGATCCTCTCCACAACTAGCTACTAGCATTTTTTTTTTTCATCATCATCATCTTCTTCATTTTTTTTTTTTTTTCTTTTTGATTTTGTGTTGAATCTCATATCCAAAATACCCTCGTTTTTCTCATCATTTTTGTGCAAGTATTTTGATGGTTTTGTAGTTTATGGGGGAAAACCGGGGGTATTTTGGAATTTTAATTCCTTTCTTTTGAATGTTAGATCCAAGAAAATGGACGATCATGATGTGTATAGAAGTGGAGAGTTACAATTTTACAGTGACTACAATGGCACTTTCTATATATTGCCAGAGTCTCTGTATGTACTTTGCTTAGATCCTTTTTGGTTTTAGCTTCTCTATTGAGAACAAGAAACTAGCAGAAACGTAATTACAAGAAGAGATTCATATCTTTTCACTGCAACAGTATAAAGATCTTTTTTCTTTTCTTTTTTTTTAACGAGTGCCCGAATCATTGTTATTATTGATATGTTGCTGTCGTTGCTGTTTGAGTGGCAGAAATATTGTTGTTTATCTCGCCTCATTATGAATTCAGCAGTTATATGTTGCTCTAGTCTCAGACAGTGAATAGTATTTCTGACCTCATCGAATGTAAGTCTCCAGTTTGCATTTTTGGCATCTCTTCAAGTACTGGTAGTGGTAGTGTTTGATACGTTTGGTAAGTTTCAGATTGAATATGCTCTAAAGTTGTTCCTCTCAACTTTCTAAAACAAGTAAATTGTGATTGTTCACATGTTTTCTCTTCTTTTTTAACGCTAACGAAATCAAATTGGAACTTACCATATCAATATGCATCCCACTAACGTTGATTAAAACGATCTGTGCCTTTAGAAAATAAATTAAATAATTAGTTGCGTTGACTCATACTAGTAGAATAGTTGACTTAGACATGTTTCTGTCTTACTTTCGAAAAAAATATTCCGTAGTTGTTAATACTAATCATCCATATAACAATCGGATAAATGAATCTCATAAGGGTATAATTTAGAATCACGACATTATTGTAACCTAACGACATAATATAACTGCTAAAGTGCTAAAGAGAGAACTTTTTTCTAAGTATGTTAAATAGTTTCTTTCATTACAAGAATTGGATGGGCTAGGCAACTAGAAATAATCATTCTCCACTTAAATTCCACAATTTATTGAAGGCGTAATCAACCATAGGTGTTTGATAT
Source organism: Quercus variabilis (assembly GCA_030445155.1). Classification (NCBI taxonomy): domain Eukaryota; kingdom Viridiplantae; phylum Streptophyta; class Magnoliopsida; order Fagales; family Fagaceae; genus Quercus; species Quercus variabilis. Next base: position 44,271,500 of record CP129445.1, on the reverse strand, counting down.
ATTGTGTCGAGAAGATGCACCAATTAGGTAAGCCTGTTCCATTGACTGGAACCTTTCTTAGCTTATGACTCCTACAAAATGGTGTTACGTACAAAAATTGTAGTGAGGTTAGCATAGTTATTTGATTATTTACTTCTGTTTAGAAAAGCAAGAAGGGAACCTATATTCTCTAGAACTGAGATTCATCTATAATTTTAACACAAGAAAGATACAATTTAACAGTATAGAAAAGGTTCAAGTAGTTGAATGTTAGATGGACTTTAGTCCTTGTACATGTTCGCAGCTTCGAAAAATTTACAGTATCTTTTAGTACTTTCTCCAGCAACCTTTTTGTCCGGTTATAGAAAGGTTTTGTGAAAACAAAAAGACTATCAAGTGCAGACAGAGAAAACAAAGGAGCTCTTAAATTAGTGAGCTACTATGCTTACTTTACCACATCTTTGATATTATTCCATTTTATTAGTATTTTTTTCTGTTTGTACGTTGTTAACCACTGAGAGTCTCGTATTCTGGTAATTTGAGTGTTTACAAGGATGAAGAAACTAGACAAGCAGCGAAACCAATGTGAGAAAGAGCCACGTATTGTGCGGCGAAGAAGATGTTAGAGTAGCTGCCAGTGATTCTTAGCTTTGGTGCTTTGTCTGCTAGCATTTTGGATTTGGAATCAAGTTGACTCTTCCCCAACATTCTGTTCATCAAATGACAATTTAGCTAACCAATGCTTACAAACATACTGTTCATTATTAATTTATTTATTTTTCCTCTTCTGCACGCTAATGCTATAGTAATCTCAGTCAAATCTGATAAACAAAAAAGAAGAAAGAAAATGAAATTACCCCGTTACGTTGTTGTATGTGAACTGTGATGGTCAAATGGGCCCTATGTAAATGTAGTAATGTACTATTATAGTCTCACTCATTGCGAAGAATTGTCAATAACCCACATGACTATCTGAGTTTTACAGGCTGGGGAGAATGGAATTTAAAAGTGGACGCTAATATTCCTCGTCTATGTACGTCTACTAGTTATTTCTTTTACATATCAAGGACTAGGCGTAGGGCTGTTCACGAGTTGGCTTGGGTAGGGTTTGTGCCAAACTTGAAACCGACCCAACAGATTTGGGTGGCAAAGAAGCTGGCCTGCTGCCAACTGCCAAAAACTACAGCTCGAGTCGGTTTTGGTTTAGGTCAGTGACAATTTGTTTCAGATCGAAACCAACATATCTCAATGGTGGAGATCTTGACGAATCTCGTCAACATCTGGTCGGATCTTGATAGATCTCATCAAAATCTGGCTAGATTTCAATAGATCTTGTCGAAATTTGGATCGATCTCAACAGATCTCATTGAGATTTGGCTAGATCTCGACAAATCTCGCCAAGATTTGGCCTAAGCTGGCGGGATTTGCGTCTGGGGAGAGGAGGAGTCCAGTCAGGTCAGTTGGACTCAATTTTTCATGCAAAGACACGCCAACTGATTGGTCAAATTCAATTTTTGAAAATGAAAATCCATTGCCGACCATCACCAATGGCAGGTTAGGTGAGTTTCGATCTGAGTCGGACGATTTAAGCGGGTGAGTCGGATCATGGGTCAAGATGGACAGCCTTAACTAGGATGCACATCGCACATGGGTTGGTGGATGGGCCAGCCTAAGGCCTAAATGCCCTAGCCATCCAACAATGATTGATTGCTTCGGATTGGACCCAGTTGAAATGTCAAAGGTCTGCTGCAATCTGTTATATTCCACATGCCTTTAGCTTTGTGTACTGTACTACTCATGAGTTAAATTTTATTTTCATGCCTGCACCCGGGAAAAATAAAAAATAAAAAATTGCAACTAAATATATTTAAGTAATAGACACTAACATATCGGAAATTATAATTGGATTGGAAGTCATGCTACAAAAACAGAACGCTACTTGTCCTATGCTTCTTGATGCAGAGCACCAAGTGGATTGCTACATGTTTTAATGATTAATTAATTATAATTATTGACATATTTTGCTAAGAGAGTAGGTATGTTCATTATATATATTGAAAGTTCAAAATGTGTATAAAACACTCTTGAACGTTTAGACCCTAAATTATAAAATATCAATTCAAGCTTATAATCAAACAATTAATGTGTGGAACATGAACATAAGCCAATAACAGAATTGATAACTAATCTATGTCAAATATAAACACATCCACAGCAGTAAATATAGGGCAAAGATAAAGGGAAGAAAGATGCAAACACGATGACAACACACGATGTGTTATCGAAGAGGAAATCAAAGTCCTCAATGTAAAACATCTCCGCTGCCCTTTAAACGGTCAAATAATCCACTAAAGAATGTAGTTGGGATACATGAACAGCAGAAGACCCTCCAAGCCTAATCTACCCAAGTACCTAAGCCCTTTAAACTTCTTGTTCCAACGAGGTTACGCCGAACTTATTTCTTCTTTAGCTTTTCGGATTCCGCTACAAGACCATAGTATCAACCAATGTATATTGGTTCCTTCTAAACTGCTTCCTTTAGCACCAAATGAACCTTCTCATAGATGTGGGTGTGGTGAGATAAAGATTTGATCAATGACCTCTCAAGGATGTGACAATGGAGAGAAAGAGAGTAGAGAATTTGTAGAGTATCTAAGGTAAAGATTGGTGATGAGGCAATTTTGCTTTTCTCTAGGGTTTCTCTTACAAAATTCTCTCTGGAAGCTCTCACCCTTTAGTGGGTATAAGGGTCTATATATAGTGGTGTGTGTTTAGAATACGAAGAGACAGTTTTTGCCAAACAGGGTTGATTGGAGGCTTGACCTCGCAGCTTGTCCAAGTCGTGAGTTCAAGTCGCGACGTAACGGCTTGGCCAGCTTGAAACTTTTGTCCTGTAGTGCAATAGTTGGCGCGACTCTTAAGCTCCCTATGTGTGCATCTCACGTGCCTGCAGTTGGCAGCTTGCCAGTCGCGAGTCAGCCGCGAGTCCTAGCCATAAAACTCTGCTTTCTTGCACATACTTAAGCTTTTCTTCACATATTTTCACACACTACTCTTACAATAATCCCACCTAAATACATGATTACTAAGTGCTTAAATTACAAGCAAATTGGCATGGAATAAAGCCAATAAGATGGTTGATAAATTTCAACCTTACAATCTCCCCCTTTGGCTATTCTGTGACAAAACCCTAAAACAAACTCTAAACTTAACGTGTGAGTTGGAAACAATTGGAAAACTCACTCACAGCTAACTCTAGAATCTGTGGAGCTTTAGAACCATAAGAACAAGTAACTCTTAAAACATAACAACACAATAAGTTCATTGTATGCAGAAAACTTGTAAAGCAAATGGAGCAAGCATAATGCGATTAAGCACAATGGAATAAAGCAATAAACCTTGGCAAGACCAAAACATGCAATCACTATAACCAAGTGATTATAATGCTCATTCACACTTGGAATGAACATCTGGACATTCAAGATGAAAAACACAAAGCAAATCACTTGAATGACCAACACTCAACCAATGCACAGTATAAGAAGTATATGCATCTAGGAAGAATCCTACAAGGGCACAAGAGTGACAGTACTTAAAAAAGAATGCGTAGTATTAGATTAGAAGTACTGATTTAACAAAGCACAAAGACTGCATAAAGCATGGCATAAACCACAATGGCCTACAAGTGTGCATAATCAAACCCTTAAAGCTTACATAAGCAACATGGATACAAAACTTAAACAAATGTACTAAATTAACTGAATAACATCAACAATATATAAATGAACCAAGTATTAAACACTTTCAAGAGTTATGAGTTTAAACCAAAACAAGACTAGGACCTATAATAACAATAGTTAATCAACAAAATATCAAAGCTACAAACAAAACATTAAGTGATAAAGAAATCTCCCTCTCAAAACAAGCACTCCCCCTTAAGAGTTGCCCCAAAAATTCTCCCCTTTTTTGACCGGAATGGCCAAAGGGTCACTGCTCCTGGTTAATGTGAATGCTGTCAAACTTGGCTAAGAGTACATCTAGCTGATCCTACATTGCTGTCATCCTTTCAGTATGCTGGTTTTGAACCTCTCTAAGTTCATCAAGCCTTTCCAGGATGATCTAAAATACATCAAGAGTTGCAGCAGATGAAGTAGAGGCCCTGCTCCTCTTGACTCTTCTTCTTGGTGTGGAAGATGGTCTTGTAGCCTCTGCTTCAGTCTCCATTGGATCACCTTCTTCTTGGACACCCTCCTCTTCTTCACCTGGAAGATGACTTTGTATCCTTGTGAGAGTAAATTTGTTAATTGCTGATAGAGGATGCAAAGGATTGATATCCTGAGGAATTGCAACACCCTTTTCTCAAAAATTCCTCATGAGAAGACTAGGAAAAATTGGCTTGGGTCTTGAGGTGGATCTAGTCTCATCCACTATAGTATCAAAGATGTGAGAACTAATGTCAATAGAGGTTTTCTCCTTAAGTTCCACGAGAAAGATGGCTCTGGAATTTGTCAGTGTAGTCATCTTTCTTATAGGGTATAGATTGTACATCATTATGGTGGTCAGACACCTCATATCTTTAGGAAAATCAGAAGTCTTAGGACATCTCTTTTCTATAATCCCACCAATTCTTTTCTGGACAGTTTCTAGAGAAAGCATTCTGTTCTTGTAGTTAGTGAATTCATAATCTTCCAATCCCTCAAGCCCTAGAACCTTATCAATATCATGAGCATCTAAGATAAATTCCTTTCTTATCACCCAACAACTCAACTCCTCCTCCCTTATCACAGCATTTGAATAGAATTATCTGATTAGAGGGTCACACATAGGTAGAAGGTCACTCAGTAGTTTTTCCCAACCTCTACCTTCAAAACACTTTGTAATGAAAGTGTCCTTCAACTCCTTGAAATCAACAAATCTTTCCTAAATGATGGTTCCTTTTGAAAAAGAATCCCTATATCTCTCAAAGTGTTGAATAGACCTAAATAGGTTAGGGTCCATTTTCATTCTTTTGTCAAATTTCTTAGCAATTGTCTTCTTCTTTGTAGGTGATGCAGTCATCTGTAAACAAGTAGAAAAGGCCACAACAAGACAAAGCACAATGTGGAAATTCACACACAGCAACAAGTTAGGTACAAAAAGAGTAACAGAGTGACCAGACAAAACACAGAATTGGCACAGTTGATAACCAGAGGATGGATATATCAAATCAAACAGGTTTAAACAGCATAAGAGCAGATAAAAGCAAAAAAAATGACATTCTAAAACACATTCAGATAGATATGAGCCTATGTCAATGAACCATGACATAATGAGTATGAAGTGTGCAAGAAGGAAACTAAAAACAGCAGCACAAACAAGATCAGGTTTTTTAAAATAAGAATAATGCCAACCACAAACACCACACACTCAAATAGCCTGAAAATTCTAACACCACAAGCAGAGATAAATATAGAAACCCCAAAACCATATGCCCAAAAGAAAATCTAACAAATATCAATGTTCAGACTAAATATTAGCAACCTGATGAACACACAAATCTCTGAAACACCTCTTCAACCAAAAAAAAAAAAAAAAAAAAAAAATACCCTCACACAATCAATCTCAACATTTTAGGCAAACCAATGTTTGAACATTTTATATCACAAAATCACAGATGCAGCATTCAAAACAATAACTTAAAAAGCAAAACAGTAAGAATGAAGTAAGGGATAGAAAACCCATACCTTTTTCTTGGTGTTTGATGAGGACATGATGCAAAAATGAAATCTTTTTCAGTAAGACTCGAAGTGTTTTGAGAGAGAGAAATGAAGAAGACAATGAACAGTCACTGATATTCAGGGGAAAAACTGAAATCAATTCTTAAAACTGTCCATAAAACGCAAAACACGTGTTTTTTGTGACTAGATCAAGTCGCCAGTAAGTTGCCAGAGTAAGCCGCGAAACACTATGAAAAAAGATTTTCAAAAAATCTTCTAAGTGTTTATTGCGACTGGAAGGTCTACCCGCGAGATAGTCGCCAAGGGAGACGAGAAAATCTCTGTGTACCCCTTGCAACTGGACTTTCTACCCGCGAACAAGTTGCCATATTGAGCCGCGAAAACTACAAAAACTCAAATTTTTGAAAATTTTCTAAGTCTTTTTCGCGACTGCAGCCTTGACTCGCCAGTGACCCGCGAAAACTCTCGGAGTGAGCTTCGCGACTGGACCTACCCGCGACTAAGTCGCCAAAACAGGGTAACACTGTTTTTGAAAATTTTGACATTTTTGTAAAACAAAATACTTTCCAAAAACAAACTAAAACACTAAAAAATCTTTTTGTGTTTGATCAACAAAGATTAAGCTTGTGAAAACACATTTAATCAAGTACAATCACACAAGTGAATATGGCATTCATTGAATATAAACTTGTGTGTTGTGTGTGGATATCAAAAATGAGATAGTCCTTAGTCTAATGTGAAGCTTCAATGATCAATTCAATCAAGGCATACAGAACAAGAACTAGATAATGTGACCTATCTCAATTATAGAAACATGCATATATGACCTCTCACAAGCACTTGACAACAATTCTTTGAAACTTTTCATTTGGCTCCATATTCAACATATCATTTGCATTTTTGAGCAAAGAGGATCTCATTGTGAGATAGATACTTGAAATTTTTGATATTTCAATTGATGAGTTAGCCTTTGGCTTTTTGGGCATCATACATTTTATTTTGGTCGCTTTCCCTTTTTCCTAGTCGAATACTAGTATGTGCGACAGACTTTTGCAACTTTTATATCTCTTTTCATTTGGAAATTTACATTTAGAGAGCTCTTTTAAGCATAAAAATAAAAGTGGGAAGATATATAGGCATGAGTCTATGCATGTCTCAAGATCAACAAAACCATTCACTAATTATTCATGACAAGGTTGAAGATCTATTTACAACAATCAAATAGATTTCAGAATTTCTTCCACAATGATATGAGTGCATGAGAGACAAGCTAAGCTCGTTAAATGCATAAAGCCATTAGTACAAAGGTACAAGGCAAAACATGCTTTGAGACAAAACTCAACAAAGCCGATCAAACTTTCTGGATTTTCTATTTTTTATGTGTTTTTGGATTTTTGACACAAAAGCAGTAAAAGATTGATAAAAAATATAACAAAAATGTAAAAACATTTGAACCAAAGACAAACACACACACACACACACACACACAAAAATAACAACCTAAATACTAGCAAGAAGCACACAACCAAGCAAATTCGCAAAAATGGGAAGTATTGATGCATGGATATGTTGTAATGCTTATACATGAGTACCCTTTGTCACCCATACGTTACGTCCGTTTGGGGTGATATCCTTGACGGATCGGGTACGAGAGTTGGGACTGTCAAACCTTCGTGTGAAGCTTTCCAGGCAATTGGTGAAGGCATCGATCATCTTCATCACGTCCATCATTCCTGGATTACGGTTTTGACTTCTTGGTTGCTCACCACCCCAAGACCTCATGTCATTTCTTCTCCCTCGTGACCGAGGTGCACTTGCATTGTTGTCTGCTCTGAGCTTTTGACAATTGGGTTTAGTATGTCCTTGCAATCCGCAATAATGACAAACATATTCCATTCTCGGACCCTGTTGTGATCTTGGAACTGATCTCCCTCTAGCTTCATATCTAGATTCTGATTGATTATGCGACTTATTTATCACCCGTTGATCAGCCACATTCTTCTTCTTCTCAGCCTTAATTTTCTCAAGACTGGACCTATCCACAGTCATCTCCTTAGCCATCACAAAGTTCACTTCTTTGGTGACCATGGCTGACGAGCTACTTCCTCCGGTGTATCATAAACCGGACTTGTCTGAGGCATGTTTCTGAGATGACACTACAACAAAATGTATTTTTAGCGACGAATATTAGTGAGGAAATATTTTTCGTCGCTAAAAATACAGCTTTAGTGACGAAATATGAATTTCGTCACTAATAATGAAAAAAATTATAACATTTAGCGAAGAAAAATAAATTTCATGGCTATTTTGATCTGAAAAATGGGAGCCAGCGAAGGGAAAATTTGGCACTTGTTTAATTAATCTATAGCGACGAAATATTTCATCACTAAAAGTTGAAATTTTTAGTGATGAAATATTTCGTCACTATAGGTATTGCTGTGGATAGTATTAGTGACGAAAATAATTTCGTCGCTATAAGGAAGAATTAGCGACGAAAAATATTCGTCTCTAAAAATTTTAATAGTTTTGTACTTCCACGTTTTTAGAGACAAAATCACAATTCGTCACTAAAAATATGCTTTAGCGACAAAATATGAATTTCGTCTCTAAAAATCTTAACAAAGCCTAAGTCTTTAGTGAAGAAACTAAAATTTGTCACTAAAAGTGAAACAAATTCTGGCTCCTTTTGTGACAAAATTGAAATTTGTCGCTAGAAGTGGGCAATAGCGATGAAAAATTTTTGTCGCTATTGTGATTTGAAAAATGAGCGCTAGCGGAGGAAAAATTTGGCGCTTGTTTAATTAATCTAGAGTGATGAAATATTTCATTGCTAAAAGTTGAAATTTTTAGTGACGAAATATTTCGTCACTGTAGCTATTGCTGTGGATAGTATTAGTGACGAAAATAGTTTTGTCGCTATAAGGAAGAATTAGCGACGAAAAATATTCGTCACTAAAAATTTTAATAGTTTTGTACTTCCATGTTTTTAGAGACGAAATCACAATTCGCCACTAAAAGTATGCTTTAGCGACGAAATATGAATTTTGTCTCTAAAAATCTTTACAAAGCCTGGGTCTTTAGTGACGAAACTAAAATTCGTCGCTAAAACCTTAACAGCCTACTACCTTTTGCAACGAAAAGGAAGAAATAGCGACAGAATAATTCATCGTTAAAGCTAGTATAAATACTTTATATCTTTCATTTTCTTCCTATTTTCTCCTATGCCTTCAGTCCTTCGTTACCAAAAAAACCAAACCCATTCATTACCAAAAGAACGAAGAACCAAACCTATTCATTCCCAAAAGAACCAAACCCACCTCGATAGCCATCGTTGATAAAACCTGTATCGTCGCCGAAACCAAGCGACGGTTCTTAAGAACCCAATCCGTCGCCAATAAAGCCTGAATCGTCGTTGAAACCGTCGCCGATAACCCACTTGAACCATCGTCAATAAAACATGTACCGTCACTGATAAAACCTGTACCGTCACTAAAACCAAGCGATGGTCCTTAAGAACCCAATTCATCGCCAATAAAGCCTAAATCATCGCCGATAACCCACTTGAACCGTCATCGATAAAACCTGTACTGTTGCTAATAAAACCTATACCGTCACCGAAGCCAAGCAATGGTTCTTAAGAACCTAATCCGCCACCAATAAAGCTTGAATCATCGCCAAAACCATCGCCGATAAGAACGAATTGCAACGATTTGAGCATCGGCGACTCTTCGATTTCTCCTAATTGGCGACACTTCAATTTCTCCGCATCGGCAACACTTGAACCATCGCCGATAAAAACAAATCGCAACGATCTGAGCATCGGTGATGCTTTGATTTCTTCGCATCGCCAACCTTCTCCATCCTCTGTGCCGGTGACGCTTCGCATCCCCTTCGCTTTGGTGATTGTTCGCCTCCCCTAAGTGCCGGCAACGCTTTGCCTCTTTCTCCACCTGTACGTCTCATTTCTCATTAGACATTTCTCTCTCTCTTTTTTTTCTTTTTTTTTTTAATTGATAATTATTGATATTAAATGTCATTCCATGAGTTTTACTTGTCTAATCCATGCATCTTGTTCAGAATGGTAACATTGGTCATGAGTTTTAATATTGTTTTGTTTTAGATTTTTTTATTTAATTTTTGTTTCCATCGTTTGTGGGAGTACAAGTTGCAACATATCTGTTACTTTTTGTTGTTGTGTTCTTGGAATTATTGTTTGTTGTATAAGGTTTATCTTTAAGTTATGTACAAGTCCAGCTTGTAAATCATGGGTGCATCTTACCTTAGTGGTATATTCTAATGTATGTGCAGTTAACTAGCAATGTTAAGCCATCACGGGCTCCCTTGCAACTGGGTCATAGCTGGTCAAGTTTGAGTAGAGCATTCAGGTATAATGTGGATTTAACAAAGAGAATGATAAACTCACCTGAAGTATTACTAATCAGTTGTATTTGTTAGATTTGCATTTGGATTTGAGGATCAAATTCAATAGATTCACTTGAAATAAATTTTAACAAAGGATGATGGTTTTTAAGTTTTGAGGATTTTGCTCCAGCAAAAAACACAAATTTTATGTAGATTTTACACTTAAAAATCATTTCAATCCCAACACTTTGTTTTGAAACAGACACAAGTGAAGTGATTTCAAATGTTGTTGTGAACAAGAATTGGGCAGTGGACACTGGTCATATTTAATCATAAAGGTAAGACTATTCATGGGTCTTTTTATGTTTTGTTTTTCTATACTACCTTTGGTTGTTATGTTATTGGTTTTCTTTGTGCTTAAGCTTAAGTACTGAGCTAATTTTGGTTGGGATGTTTTTTTTTTTTGGTGGGTTATCCATTTCTTAGCAAACTAAAAGTTTTTTTTTTCCTATGTGGGCTAAAGCTAACTAAAAGTTATCTTTCTTTTATCTTCAGCTCTCTTTCTCTTTTGTGGTTGAAGAAATTGTAAGGAACAAGGTGAAGAACACAAGTTAATTTTGGATTTTTTTTTTTTAAAGTTGTAAATTTAGCTTGAGCAAAGTAAATTCTAGTTAAAAACTTATAAAACTCTATACTTGTAATGTTGGAAATTGGATTTGTGGTGGTATGTTGTATTGGAGAAAACGGGTGGCTTGCATGGTGTTATAAGGTGGTTTAAACTAATATTGGGAGTATTTTTCATTTCTTACAAATGTGATGTGTGTGATTGCTTTTGTGGTGGGTTTTTGTGTTGGAGCAAGCGGGTGGCTTGCATGGTGTTATAAGGTGGTTTAAATTCATATTGGGAGTGTTTTTAATTTCTTGCAAATGTGAATGGAACTTGTTGATTAGATGTGATGAATATTACTTTAATTGATTTCAATACTTGTAAACACTCTATACTTGTGATGTTTGTGATTGGTTTTGTGGTGGGTTGTTATGTCAGAGCAAGCAGGTGGCTTGCATGGTGTTATAAGGTGTTTTAAATACATATTGGAAGTAATTTTCAATTCTTGCAAGTGTAAATGGACCTTGTTGATTAGATGTGACAAATATTACTTTAATTGATTTCAATATTTGTAAACACTTTATACTTGTGATGTTTGTGATTGGTTTTCTAGTGAGTTGTTGTGTTAGAGCAAGCAGGTGGCTTGCATGGTGTTATAAGGTGGTTTAAATATATATTGGGAGTGTTTTTCAATTCTTGCAAATGTGAATGAATATTATTAATTAGATGTGATGAATATTACTTTATTTGATTTCAATACTTGTAAGCATTGTACTTGTGATGTTTGTGATTGGTTTTATGGTGGGTTGTTGTGTTGGAGCAAGCGGGTGGCTTGCATGGTGTTATAAGGTGGTTTAAATATTGGGAGTGTTTTTCAATTCTTGCAAATGTGAATGAATATTGTTAATTAGATGTGATGAATATTACTTTATTTGATTTCAATACTTGTAAGCATTGTTATGATGACGCTTTTAACTCAAAAAATACATGATTGCTATCATTTTGGGTCAATTTTTAAGGAGAATTATCTAAATGTTTTCTTTCTATGTGATTATGAATTTAGTTTTGTCAATTGATGGTTTGATGAATACCATAGTGTGTGCACTTGTGTCAACTATTGCATATGTGCATCTTTCTTGTAACTTGTAAGGTCCTAGGATTTAGAATGTTCTCTCTCGATCTTCTTGTTGAATAGTGGGGTACTAGTTTTGCTCTCTTTTGGGTTGTATATTATGCTCTTTTCCTAGTTGAGGAGTTCAACCTGGTGGCATCTGGTCTAGTGCATTCATTACAAAGCAAATCTGTCACTAATTTCTTTCTTTTTTCATGGTAGCTTTGAACTAGTCTCATATCATGTCACTAGAATGGAACTCTGAACTTGGGAATATTTTATAGATTCTTTGAATGGTGTTGGCTTTAGAATACTAGGAGGATTTACATTCCAATTTAGATGGTCCTTGTTTTCAAGTAAAGTTAGTTATGGCTTTGAGAATGTTTTCTTATCCCAAAAATACAAAAAAAAAAAAAAAAAAAAAAAAGAAAACAAAAAATACTGCTTTAAAGAATGTTTAATTGAGCTATTGAGTGTGTGTGTACCTTTTTGTGGGAAGATAGAAATGCGATAGGCACTTGGGTCACCTGTGCTTAACTTTTTGGAGAGAAGAAAGGTGACAAGATTTAGACAACCCCATACCTTCATAGAGCTGGAACTGGGCAAACATGGGTAGAGCAGGAAATATTACAAAACAATTACTCCCAACACTGCACCTTCCCCTCAAAACTCTGGCAAAATATTCTTAATTTTTTGAGGAGCAAGGGTTATGATAATGCTTTTACCTATGGGGGTGGTTCATCTTCAAGTTAAATCACTTATTGGTTAGTACTTTATCTTTAAGTTAAAACACTTCATTTTTTATGTATCATTTGAAACTAATTGTATTATATTACATTTGAAAATTTATATTTGCTTTCTACAACTTATACAGAATTTTAATTTATTGGTGTGGCTACTCTTAATGCATTGTTAGAAATGTTTCTTATAACATAGTTAATATTTTTACTTTACGATTTTAATGTAGTAGTGTTTTTATATTTGTGCAGATTTCTTATTGGTGGCTTTAAGGGATTTACTTTTGACATTATTTGAAGACATATGAGGACATCTTTCGTTGGTTCTAATTATATTATGCTACATTTTTTGTATTGTTATAAAACATCTTAAGTTATTGTATGTGTTGCAAACAATTATTGTATGAAAGGAGTTTGAATTGGATACTTGTGAAATGTATGGATCGATTTTTTATAAATGTGTTATTGAAATAAATGTGTTAATCAAATGTGAGGTTTTAATAATGTAATGATAGGTTACAGGTTAATATCAATGCCATGAAAATAATAAAAACAAAAAATAAGTTTTAGTGACGAATTTTTTTGTCACAAATATACCAACAAAAAATTGTTTTAGTGATGAAATAGTTCGTCACTAAATGTAGCGGAATTTTGTAAGAAATGGTTTTAGTGACGAACATTTTCGTTGCTATATGTGCTTGGATTTTCTTAAAAATAGTTTTAGTGACGAATTTTTTTGTCACTATGTGTACACGAAAATAATTTTAGTGACGAAACTATTCGTCACTAAATATGATTTAATAAACTGAAATGGTTTTAGTGACGAAATATTTTTGTCACTAAATAATGTTTTTAGCGAGGAAAACATTTAGTGACGAAGCGTTTTCGTCGCTAAAAGTTTTTTCTTTTTTAAACAAATCTGACTTTTAGTGACGAAATTTTTCATTACCAAGACTTTTAGTGATGAGGCTATAGCGGCGAAACGAATTTTTTCACTAAAAGTCCAATTTCGTCACTAAATGTTCTTAGTGACGAAAAACTGGACTTTTAGTGACGAATTTTTTCGTCACTAAAAATACATTTTGTTGTAGTGTGTAATAATATCGTCCATTTTCCTGGAGGAGACTCTATCTACCTTGGCATGATCTTGCACTACCTCTTGCTCAAGAAACCTCACTTTTATGTAAGCTTCTGATAGCTCACTTTTAAGTGCTTCAATCTCACACTTTGCCTCCTTGTATCTTACTGGCAGACTTTTGTAATCTTCCTCGACTCTCTTCATCTTCTTCACAGCTGCCTTTACCACCTTTGTATATTTACCTGATTTCTCAAGAAGTAAAGCATAATTCTTTTGAAGACTAGATGTATCTTCTTCTTCTTCAACCTTTGATTCTTCAACAATCCCAATGGACTCCAAATCAGAATATTTGCCAAGTTCCTTCACAAGTGAACCCAAATCATCTGATGACTCCAAATGTGCAATGGTCATGAATACAAAGTAGTTTCCTTCTCCATCACAACTCTCTTCAGAATCAGAACTCGAAGAGTCTCTATCATTTAGCATTGTGGCATACACTTTGTCTATCCCTCTCAAGAAATTTGAACACTCCTTCTTGAGATGCCCATAGCCATTGCATTCAAAACACACAATGTCTGAAGGAGATTGAAAATCCTTTCCTTCTTTTCTTGTAAGCTCTTTCCTATCTGTTGGGAAATATAGACCCCAGTTGATAGAATTAACAAGTTTTAAACCCAAGTTGTTAATTAGATTTATTATGAACAAACCTTGTTAAAACAAACAAACATCAATATCATGTCAATAATGAATGCAGCGGAAAAGTAAATAAGACAAGATATGATGACCTAGGAAAACCAATGAAACCAACCAGTTTCACAGTAAAAAACCTGGGGGGAAACCTTCCCAAAAAGCACTCCACTATAGTAAAGAGAAGTTTCAGATCTAGTACAAAACCTTTGTCCCTAGACTCTATAATCCCCGTAGATGAACTCACAGCAGAAACCTTCTACCACTTCAGAACCTCTGAACTTTTCAATATATGAACGCCACCCTTTTTGTTGCACGGATCCCAGTACGTGACTAACTCCTTTGCACAAATCCCAATACGTGACTCACTCACCAATTTAAGAAAGAAGAATGTTGGCTGCAAAGTTCTTCACTTCATCAACAATGAAGATCAAGAAGCACTTGGTTACAAAACCCTAAGGCGCAAAGACGCAGTAGCTTCTTTCAGAGAGAATAAGGCATCAATCACCTTTTTGCATATGTTCTCCTTGTATTCTCTTATGTAACGGCCTTTAAAATAAGTCTTATATAAGTCTAGGGTTGTGAGAAAAGAAACCCTACTCAAATACATAAGTCTGGCCCAAAAATAAAAAAGCTGAAAATTCTGATTTCCCGTAACCTCGATCAATCGAGAGGTGTCGAGGAGGTGTCGAGGTTTAATGAATCTCAACAGATACAGCTATCAAGAAGGTGTCGAAAAGGTGTCGAGGGGACAGAAACTTTCTCGATCAATCGACCAGCTATCGAGATTGCGATAAGAATCAGTTGAAGATCTCAACAGATAGCCAGGTGTCGAGGAGGTGTCCAGCAGCTATCGAGATATCTATCCGCAGGTGTCGAGCTATCTGTCCAGCTTTATTGAACACCTTTTCTTTACTTGTTTCTTGGTCCAATCTTCATAGTTTTAATACTAGACTTGAACAACATGTTTCTTCAAGTATTAAACACAACTTAGATTTACCCAAATACAAGTAAAATGCGTTTTGTCAAAGGATTAGCCAACTACATAAAATATGTCCTTAACACTATCACCTCTTGAAGATGAAAATTTTCCTCTATTCAATGGTTTCCCACTGTTCTTCACCTTTAGAAATTTACAGAAGTTTTTCGCAAGATATGCTACTTCCTTCTCCACTCCATCTTCTTCGGAAGGATCATCCATTCTTTTAGTGATGGTTTTAAGAACAAGCGATTTACCCGTCTTGTGGGAAGGAAGTCCAAACTCATATGTTTAGAGAGACCCAATCAGCTCCTGAATTTTGATTTCATCTAGGTTTTTACTCTCTTCTATGGCTGCGACTTTTTCTTTAAAGCTTTCAGGCAAGGACCCCAAGATTTTTCTCACCACCTTAGTATCTTCAATCTTCTCACCAAGATTGAGCTTAGCAATGACAATTTCATTGAGTTTCCCTTAGAATGAATCAAACGATTCATCTTCACCCATCTTGAGCTCTTCAAACTTGGTGGTAAGCATTTAGAGCTTTGTGTCCTTCACCTTCTTAGTACCTTCATATGTAGTCTCCAAAATCTCCCAAGCTTCTTTGGCTACGGTCATATGAGATATCTTGTAAAATTCATCAAGAGACACACCACAAAAAATAGCATTTAAATCTTTACTATTAGCATTAGCTGCCGCAAGAGCTGCCTTATCCCAAGTGGATTTTCAACCTCCGGCCTGGTCCAACCTATTTCAACCGCATCCCACACGATGTCATCAATAGAGCATAGAAATGCCCTCATTCTAACTTTCCAGAAGGCATAATTGTTACCATAAAAAAATGGTAGAACATTTAAGGATTGAGACCTATACATCTAAAAAAGGGGTCAAGGATCACACTCAGGTATTTAAACCACAACAAGTGTACCTGCTTTGATACCAATTGAAAGTTCAAAATGTGTATAAAACACCCTTAAACGTTTAGACCCCAAATTATAAAATATCAATTCAAGCTTATAATCAAAAAATTAATGTGCGGAACATGAACATAAGCCAATCACAGAATTGATAACTAATCTATGCCAAATATAAACACATCCACAACAGTAAATATAAGGCAAAGATAAAGGGAAGGAAGATGCAAACACACGGACAACACATGATGTGTTATCGAAGAGGAAACCGAAGTCTTCAGCGTAAAAACTTTCCACCGCACTCTAAGCAGTCAAATAATCCACTAAAGAATGTAGTTGGGATACATGAATAGCAGAAGACCCTCTAAGCCTAATCTACCAAAGTACCTAAGCTCCCCAAGTTTCTTACTCCAATGAAGTTACACTAAACCTATTTCTTCTTTAGCTTTCCGGATTCCGCTACTAAACCATAGCATCAACCAATGTATATTGGTTCCTTTCAAACTGCTTCCCTTAGCACCAAATGAACATTCTCATAGACGTGGGTGTGGTAAGATAAGGATTTGGTCAATGACCTCTCAAGGATGTGACAATAGAGAGGAAGAGAGTAGAGAAATTTGTAGAGTCTCTAAGGTAAAGATTGGGGATGAGGCAATCTTGTTTTTCTCTAAGGTTTCTCTCACAAAATTCTCTTTGGAAGCTCTCACCATTTAGTGGGTATAAGGGTCTATATAGAGTGGTGTGTGTTTGGAATATGAAGAGACAGTTTTTGCCAAACGGGGCTGATTGGTGGCTTGACCTCGTGGCTTGTCCAAGTCGCAAGTTCAAGTCACGACGTAACGGCATGGCCAGTCTGGGACTTTTGTCCTGTAGTGTGACAGCTGGCGCGACCCTTCAGCTCGTCATGTGTGCATCTCACGTGCTTGCAGTTGGTGGCTTGCCAGTCGCGAGTCAGCCGCGATACTCTGCTTTCTTGCATATACTTGAGTTTTTCTTCACATTTTCTTACATACTACCCTTACAATAATCCCACCTAAATATAGGGTTACTATGTGCTTAAATTACAAGCAAATTGGCACAGAATAAAACCAACAAGATGGTTGATAAATTTCAACCTTACATATATTGACATGTGTGATCTATCGTCGTCGGCATCTTCTTTAAGCAAAATAGAGAAAATTGATTTCGTATTTCAAATTTCTTTTAAAAGTATCAAATAATTAATAATAAGAAAGAAGAATCTAAAATAGACACAGCAACACATAAGAGAAAATTAGGAATTTACATAGTTCGATAAGAGCCTACATTTATTGATAGCATGAAATGAATTCATTATGTTAAAGAGAGATTATAAAGTGTGTTTACACATTCAAAGGAGGACTCACAAATAACTAAAAAATCTCTATATATTTCACTACATGTCTAATCTATATATATTTAAAAGCTAAGACGTAGAATTTAATATTATTGTACTCCTGTTGAGCCACCTCATCAACCATGTTATACATTTTTTTTTCCTTTATGATTTTTCTATTTTATTTTATATAAAATAGTTAAATATAGTTAATAGACAAACCTGCTAATGCACTCCATTACTATTCAACATGTTACTATTCATTTATTTTAAATGCAAATATTTGACTATATAGCTACCCAAATTGATTTCTATTTTCATTGTCTTCTTTTTAATTTCAAGTAATTGTTAAAATTGAATAATTCATTATCATTTAGGGGATATATGCACACGTTTACTATTCATTACAAAGTTACTATAAATTAGATGCAAATGTTTAAATATATTCAACTATCCAAATTGATTTCAACTTATCATTTTCTTCTTTCTATTTTCAAGTAAATGAATATTTAAACTTTTCATCTTCTTATTCTTAAAAAAAAAATAATAATAAAAAAATTAAAAAAAAAAAAACTATTTTTCTCTTCCTCCAACCTTTCCCCCTCCCTCTTTACCTCTTTATCTTTCTACTTCTCTTTACTTTACTATTAAACTTTCTTCATCATTTCTTTTTTCTTATATTTTAACTCTTTTTCTCCCCATCTTATTTTGTATAAATTTCATACCATTTATTCGATTTAATCCATATTTTTTTCTACAAAAAAACTGTGGGCTCTCTCTCTCTCTCTCTCTCTCTCTCTCTTAATGTTTGTTCTTTCTTATAACTCTAATTTCGGTTGATAGTTTTTTAATTTAATTTTTTTGTGTTGTATTTTTTAAATTTCCTATCATAAATCACTCTTATAGCTTTGCTTGAATTTTGGTTTGGGTTAATATGTAGGTTTTTTTTTTTTAATAGAAATTTGAGTTTATATCAAAACAAAATATATATGGCTACGAATTTTAATGTGCCTACCAATGGACTTCTACTGAACAGAGATGTATTCACAATATTTTTAGCTTCATATACTTCTTTGGTAATGTGAATTTGAGAAAGAGAAAAGTGTAGGCAAATGATGCATGGTCTTTCATAATCCCCTATGTCTTGAAGAAAGTGGAGGGCCTATTAGTCTCCCTTCTACTGAAATTTGTATAGAAAGCCTTTTACTATAAGTTCCTTGACTTTTTGTTATTTTGTAACTGCTCTATAAGCTATACTGTGATAAAAAGTGAATAAAGTTTTTTTTATTTTTTTTTATTTTTTATATTCGTAGAGTATCAAAAAAGAAAAGAAAAATATATAGGATAAGAATTTTGTATTGTTGCTTCCCATGTGTTTGGTAAAATTTATTTTGGAAATCTTATATATTTTTCTCAAATCTATTTGTTATTTTTATTTTGGTCATTTTATTACAACTAATCAGCATCTTCACCATCAAATTTTTAGTTAATCTGAACTTTCTTGGTAAGCTTTTACTTTGCTTAATTGATCATCTTTACTAAAAATGCCAAAAAGAGAATAAGATAAAATTTAATTTACTTTATAGCATCATTATGCTATTAATGTTTTTATGTATAGATACTTAAGGAACTTTTTTTTTTTAATATTTCCACTTTATAATATATGATTTATTAATAATGATCTATTACATAGTTATCTTTATTTACTTTTTCACTTAGTTTCAATTGTGAGGAAGAAAAAGACATGGATCCATGTTTTTGAGAAAAATATATCTATAAGAATGAAATCGCATACCTGTATAGTAATAAACAAAGTATACATAATTTCAACTTGGTCTAATAGTTCTCACACTATCAATTTTTAAAAATAAAATAAAATTATTGCATTGCGTTTTCATACATATCTCACTCTATATAATACTTTACTACAAAATATATTTTGTTACACTACAAAAAATTTCTAATTTAAAACATAATTTCAAATAACACATATTGAATTTTTAATAATATACAATCTAATATATTAATTCAATAATTATCCAATAAAAAATAATCATATCATATTTTCCCGTGCATCACGCAGGTCTACACCTAGTTTTATAATAATAAGATATTATTTATTGTCCAATGCATTAACTAATATTTTTTGCATAATTTTGATGTCCAAAAGACTTGAAATTTAACTTTCTTCTTAATAAGATTATTTATCTATGATCAACTTGATAATTTGTAAGAATCAATAAAAGTTTGAAAAATTTAATGGATATCTTAAAGACATTAGTTTAGGAACAATTTTTTAAAAAATTTATGAAAAAGAAAAAAAAAAAACTATTTTTTACTGTTTTTTATATTTCCCATGAAAGTGGTATTAAATCTTCCCTAAAATGATTCATTACAAATGTCTTAAGAGTACCTGTTAAAATAACCCATAAAAGTAATACAAAGCATAACTTGAACTTTTCAAGGTCCAATAAATTTCATAGTGGAGATAGTATTGAAGAGCCTCCCAACCCTCAAAATCTAACAACAATCCTACAAGTTTTGCTTTATCTTCAAGTTCTGCTTTATTTGCCATTTAGGTTTTTTTAGCATATCCGATTCACCTTAGCTTAATTATCTGTTTGGTTGAATAATTATTTGGCTACCTAAAATGCCAGCCTTCTACCACTTCTTTATAGAGAAATAGGGAATTAAAAATGTGTTGATGAAATTTTTATTTCTTGCTTTGTAATTCTGAATTTGGTTTGTATTCTAGAGTTGATTGTATTTTGTAGTTCTATAATTTTGAATTTGGTTGGAAATTTTTATTATTATTTGTGAAGTTGAAATTTAAAGCAGTTGAGTATGAGGATATTTTATTATAGTTTGGCTTCTTGTCATTCAAATATATATCAAATTCAGGAAGGGATTACTCAGTATGTGGTTTGACCTATAAAACTTCAATGTTGCCCCATGATGGTTGAGATGGTGTGACAATCCATGAGTATACATATACTATATCCTCCTCCTCTCAGGTTCTCACACTTGCTTATTTTGTATTTTAATTCATTTTTCTATTTGGTTGGAGATTCATACTCTTCTTTATTTTATTATTATTATTATTAATAGCCTTGGTTGGAGTTTCTTAATTATTATGTAAGCATCCAATTAAGAAGTTGTATAACTGACTAGAAACTCAAATCCAGTTTGTTATTTTCTATTTGATTATTGAATGCCTTGTAGATTTTTTTGTTTGGGGTAGGGTTGGAGTAGACTATGTGTATCTGTGGGAGTCTTTTTTACATCATTATTGGTTTATTAAGTTTAATCTAAACTATATATGTAATACTATGGCTTTATTTGGTTTTTGAAGTACATTTTATATCAAAATTATTTGCCATATAAATGTTAGTAGTTGATAGTGTTAGGGTATGAAAATATGAAAATACAAGTACCGTTTTACATATAATATACCTGTCTGGCTCTGGTAATTTAATTTTGTGAATTCTTATCTATGTTCATATACCCAATTGGCTCTGGTAATTTAATTTTGTGAATTCTTATCTGGGTTCATGCATGGCTGCCAATGTCTAATTCTTATTATAATTTGTATATGATTAGGTGTTGGTTACTTGAGCTTTTAAGTTTATTTTTGGTTTCTAATTGTGATGGGAATGCGCTGTTTTAAACATATTGTCTTTCATTTCTATTTGCTAGGAAATGTGACTAAATATCTAGCACAAACTTTGTGATATTGATGGCTGACATTGAAAATGTGACATTGATAGCCATTGTTTAGATTATGTGAGACAATTATTATTCTACTGTTATAAGTATGAATATTTTATCTAAATTCAATGGGTTTCAAATCCTATTGCAGTTGCACATGAGCCCTTTGTTACATGCCATAAATGACCTACGAAAGTCTTAGAACAAAATGAGAGGTAGCTAACCTAACTTCTAGCTAGCACTTCAAGTCTTCAAAAGACAATGGATCTAATGGAAATAAGTATGTACGCAGGGGAAGATGAACGGATCTACTTCATTTGTAATCTATAACATAAACTATGAAATTTCAGAATTCGAGTATAAGAGAGTATACCTTAAAGCGGTGAATTTCAAAAGAAAGATAGAAACAATTGGGAATACTCTTAATTTTCACTGCAATTCCACTAACGCCCAAGAAGTATGGACTCTCAATTAGTTACAAAAGGAAAATCAAAAGAGTGACTTACACTCTCATACACACCACCTTTCAATGATGTTTTTTTCTCACAAATAATTCCGTACGTTTTTCCTTTTGTATCCAACCAATTATCTAATTGGACTAGCCTTTTGGGCCTTTCCAATTGGGCTTATATATATGGTTTGAAGTGAGACCAAAAGGGACTAATAAGACACTATCTCCAATGGGCCTTGGGCTTTTCTATCAACTCTTGACAAGTCCAAAGTTACCATTAACTATATTTAATACCACTATATAAATATAGTTGCACTCTAGGCCTTATCTATAAATTATATCCCAAGACTTTATTGTACATGCAAACCCCTTCATAAAATAGTCGTAGTAATACAAAGTCACAAATGTGGACTGCCATTTTATAGATTACTACATCTTAATCCTTGAGTACTCGTTTTAATCCTTTTAAGTTATTCTTCATATATTTATAAAATCCAATTTCATAAATATATATATATATATATATACACTTTAGTAATTTCTTACCAAAGTGGTTAGGCCTAACTCTCTGAATAACAAACCCATTAAACTTATCTCAAGGGAATATTTTATATTTTCGTTAAGAGACTATGAATTCCATCTTGAGAATACATGTTCCATTAACATTAAATGTGGCTGTCCAACATACTAAGGTTTTGACCTTTACTTTAGATCTCACTCCTGATATATCAAAGCAACCTACATTTCATGATCAAGTCCATTATTCTCTCAGGATTAAGAGTTCATGCAAATATAAGTCGTGAGATTTATTATTCATTTGACAGTCCTTAGGAGAATAACAAATCTCACAGCAGTCCAGTTCAATATGTCTTAACTCTTAAAACATATTAACACATCAACTAGAAGTCTCCACTTCCATGATCAAGACAAATCATCGTAATTGATATGTTATAGTCTTCGCAGATGAAATGCCCAATTTTATCACCGACTAAGAACTATAATTCTGAGTTTACAAAGAACTTGTGACTTATATCTTCTGTGACTAAATCACATAAATCACATACTATGCATCTCATGGACTATGTGATAATGTTCGAATATTCATGTTACCATTATTTTAGATAATAATAATAAAACAACTTTATTTAACACATTATTAAGTCATACATAATGTCATACACAATGTCACACTTAATATCATACATAGTATCATACAATAGGATTTAAGGGCACTAATCCTAACAATCTCCCACTTGCCCTAAAGACTATTGTGCATTAATCTAACTCTCATTCCCTCCAAATGTGACTCGAAAGTCTTTTGAGGCAAGGCTTTAGTAAATGAATCTGCTAGATTATTTGCTCTTTCAATCTTTGCTACCACCACATCTCCACAAGCAACAATATCTCGAATGATATGGTACTTCCTCTCAATGTGCTTTCCGTTCCTATGATTCCTTGGATCTTTAGATTATGCAACTACTTCACTGTTGTCACAAAACAATGTGATTGGAACTTGCTCCATTCTCATTACACCAAGGTCAGAAAGGAATTTCTTGAGCCATACAGCTTCTTTTGCTACCTCACAAGCAGCAACATATTTTGCTTCCATGGTGGAGTCTGTGATACAAGACTGTTTAATACTTTGCCAACTTATGGCTCCACCTCCCAAGGTAAAAACAAATAAGAGTTGTATCAATCCTATTGTAGCATATGCCTTGCCCGAGTCACTAAGAGTTGTAGCATACGCCTTGCCCTTCGATTTCAAATAGTTGGGACACTCTTTCTTGAAATGGCTATGTTCGTTGCACTCGATGCAAGTGATTTCTTGTGTGAATTGGGATTTCTTTCCATCTTTTCTTTTGAATTCCTTTTTCTCCTTCCCAGAATTTTGAAATTTCCCTTTACTGCCAAATTTTCCATTGTTCTTTAATTTTAAGAACTTTCGAAACTTCTTCACCAAATATGCCACATCTTTATCAACAACATCCTCATCCGATAAGCCGTGAGCTATGACCCTTTCATCAACTGTCTTAAAAGCAAGCGATTTGCTCTTCCTTTGTGTGGGCAATGACAATTCATAGGTATGAAGTGATCCAATCTGTTCTTGGACTTTGATATCATCAAGGTCCTTGTCTCTTCAATCGCTGTCACCTTGGTACGGAAGCTCTCTGGTAACGAACAAAGGATTTTCTTCATAACTTTAAAGTCCTCCATTTTCTCCCCCAAGTTGAACTTTTTGATGACTACTTTATTTAGCTTGCTATAAAAAGAGTCAAAAGACTTATCCTCACTCATTTTCAGCTCCTCGAAATGAGTGGTCACATCTGCAGCTTCGTATCCTTCACTTTCTTCGTTCCTTCATACATGGTCTCCAATATCTGCCATACCTCCTTGACAATAGAACTGTGAGATATCCTGTGGAACTCTTCTGGAGACACAACACAAAAAATAGTGTTAAGTGCTTCGCTATTTGTATTACATGCCTCGAAGTTTGCCTTATCTCACATAGATTTGGCAACCTCCGGCATAGTTCATCCAATATCCACCACATCCTAAATGGTTTCATACATTGAACACAAAAATGCCCTCATCCTGACTTTCCAAAAGGCATAGTTGCTACCATCAAAATATGGTGGTGCATTTAAAGATTGAGATCGGTCCATCTCACTACAGGGTCAAGGATCGCACTAAGGTGTTTAAACCACAAAGAGTGCACCCGCTCTAATACCAATTGAATGTTCAATTAGTGTATAAAACATTATGAACATTTAGACCCCCAATATACAAATTACCAATTCAAGCTTAATATCAAACAATATATGTGCGGAAAATGAATATAAGCTTATACCAGAATTGATAAACAATCTAAACTAGATAAAATCACATCCACAGCAAAAATCAAGGAAAGATTATTATCGCAAACACAAGGACAACACAATGATGCGTTATCGAAGAGGAAACCGAAACCCTCGATGTAAAACCTCTACGCCGCCCTCTCAGCGATTAATAATCCACTAAAGAATGAAGTTGGGATGCATGAACAGCAGAAGACTCTCCAAGCCTAATCTACCCAAAGTACTTAAGCCCTCCAAGCTTCTTGCTCCAACAAGGTTATGCTGAACCTTTGTCTTCTTTAGCTTACCAAATTCCACTATAGCCTATAGCATCAACCAATAACCATTAGTCCCTTCCTAATTGCTTTCTAAAGCACCAAATAGCCTTCTCACAAATGTAGGTATGGTGAGAAAAAGGACTTGGGTAAGAACCTCTCAAGGATGTAACAATGGAGAGGGTGAGAGTAGAGGAATTAGAAAAGTCTCTATGTAAAGATTGTGGATGAATCAATCTTGTTGTTCTCTAGGATTTCTCTCTCAAAATTCTCTCTAGAAGCTCTCTGCATTTCGTGGGTGTAAAGTCTATATATAGTGGTGTGTGTTTGGAATGCAAAGAGTCCTTTTTTTCAAAACAAGGCTGGCTGGCGACTTGACTGAGCCACGAGTTCAAGCCGCGAGATAACTAAATGGCCCTTCTGGACTTTTTTTCTTGTAGTGCTCTAGCTAGCATGATGCTTCAGATTTTCCGCATGCTTGGCACATGAGCATCTTCTGGCAACTTGCAAGCCGCGAGCTACCCGTGAGATCCAATCGCGAGTCCCTGCTTCACCACACAATCTTGAGCAATTCTTCACACTCTCTCACACACTACCCTTACATGAATCCCACCTAAATACAGGGTTACTAAATGCTAAATATAAGCAAATTCGGCACGAAATAATGTCAACAGAATGGTTGATTAAATTCAACCTTTCACTATTAAAGGCACATTCAACATTGCATCTTAAACACACATACACACACTAGCATACAACTAAACATACAACATGGCTTTTATCCCAAACCTTAACATACATCTATCATGGCAATCAACCAACCCTAGCATACATCTATCATGGCAATCATCTCATCACAAGACCTAGCATACATATCATATCACCTCATCCAAGGCAACAAACAAATCGCAAGGCAGTATCATCAACAAAGCATTTAATCAAGCATATTCAATCATTCAAACCTAGCATCATGGTTTTTATCAATCAAGGAGACCAATCATCATATTCAAAGATGCATGTTCATATATTCATATGCATGACTTACCTTCACTTACCTCATTACATTACAACACCTATGGCATCAATGCATGATCATATTAATGCATGTTCATGGCATTAAAGTAAGAAACAAAGAGAAACCCCTAATCTAGCATGTTAAAGACAAACAAAAAACTAAATAAAGGACCAAATACTTAGAAAGCATAAGAAAAGGATAAAACACAAGCATATGATGTGAAAGGAGCAAAGAAATAGAAGTAAAAAAACTCAGACTATGGTTTCTAGGCACGAGTATGCATACACATACAGTTGGCCTACGCACGAGTATGCATGCGCATACATAGGCCTGCACACGCAAGCAAATTGTATGTGAATGTACACTTCGAGCCTGCATACACATGCACACGTAGACACGCTCAGAAGAACCCTAGCCCAGAAATCAAGAACAGAAACTAAAAGAACAACAAATCTAGTAACCTAACATGCTTTAAAATAGAAATCAACTAAAACCTAAAAAAACAAGTTAACTCATGAAAAAAGAAAATAAATAGGATTAAAAGCAAGATTAAAGGCAAAAATGAAAGAAAAGAGGTTAGAACATACACCTCAAAAGAAAAGCTCTATTAGCTTGATTTTGACAGTTCCTCTCAGTCAAATCTATTCACAATCAAACAAAAATGATTAGTAAACTTCAAAACTCGAAAATCAAGACTAGAAAATGTCTCAATCAAAAGAAAATTGACTTGAGGATATTTTGTGAAAAAAAATCCCTCTTTGATTCACTATTTCTAATGAATCTTAGGTTCTCTCTTAGGATTTTCTATGTATTCTTGAAATATACCATGTAAGGCTTTATATAGTTGAAAAATGGGGGCTTGGAATAGCTCCAAGACAATGTGGGATTCATTCCAAACCTTAATTTTTAATGTAGAAAAATTGCCTTTCATAGGTTTTTAAAATCCTAGCTGCATGCACAGGTTTGTGCCTGCATACGAATGCATCAGATCTGCGTACGCAAGTCCTTGCCTGCATATGCAAGCCAAAGATTTCCTTAACCTTTTATTTTCCAAAAATAGATTTATTTGCTCACAAAAAGTTATATTTTTCATATTAAAACTTCTCAAGTCAAATTTTAATCTGATTGGGCCTAAAACCAACCTTAGGCCTTAGAATTTTGACATCATTAGGGAACGAGGGCCCGAGTCGTATAGGGTACAAAATGTGGTCTCTACGGATGCCCTTCTTTTGATTCGTAAGCTTTTGTTAATGGAATCAAAAGAATAAAAGACAAAACGTTTTGTTTCGAAGTACGACTCGAGCTCAACCTAAGCATATGACACACAACACGCATATATAGGGCAAGGTGCAACTCTGCAGAGTCACGTAGGATTCCTATGTTTGAATTTCCACCCTTATTGCTCGAGAAATGAGCAACGACAAGTTCACTATCCCAGAACCTGTTTTGCCAATTATAAGAAACAGTCGAGTGACTCACTTGAAAAGAAAAACAAACAAGGCCAACGGTTGCAACCATTGACCAAACAAACAAGGTGCTCTTACGAGCTTAAAGGATATATATTTGTGGTGTCCATCTGAGGCTCTTGCCTTAGACTTCTCCAAGTGGCTTGTGCTTTTGGGTAATGTCTTCTCCATCTCTATCTCTACCTATTCTAGTGAGACTCTTGCCTTGGGGTGACCTTGGTCTCTATCTCTATCTCTACCTCTTCTACTGTGCCTACATGTTCAATTCCCTCAGGATATGTGCACAAGTTCTGTATGATGTGCTTGCATATTCAATTCCTAAAGAATACGTGCACTAATTTTATATTTAAACTTGCTTAACTATTGTGCAGTCTTTGCCTGCATATTCAATTTCCATAAGAACCTTGGTGTTTCGACCGACGAGGGAGTCTCAAGTGAAGAATCCACTATGGATAATGAAAGACTCATTGGGGAGTAAGATCTACTGAGAAGTTTTGGTGACTCACGGGGGAGTCTTCTTGGTATGTAGTTTACTGGGTTAGTAACTTGCAAGGAAGTCTTTGGCAATGTGTGGACCACTAGGGAAAATTCTTCTTTTTCTTCATGGCTCACTGGGGAACTTGTGTTGATTCTACCCATGAGAGGATCTTGTTTGTTCCATGTGGAAATTTCTTTACAACTCATAAAGGAGTTGCCTTCATGTCTCAGGCCTACAAGGGAGTCCTTCCATGATATCGTACTTTACTAGGGATTTTGTTGGTGATTTAAACTCACAAGGGAGTTTCCTTGGTAAATTCTGATCTGCTGAGGGGTGATTTTGATACTTTCCATTCATCGGTGGATGCTTTGATGGTCTTTGTGTCCTTTACCCAACTGAGGGTATTTCTGTCATTTTAGTGCATTCTTGAATTTTCTTTTTCACTTCCTACCTTCTAGGAATCCACTGGAGATATTTGAGAGATATTTTTAACTAAACTACACGTAGTTTAGTAGGGATCTAAACTACATGTAGTTTAGCCACTAGATGTATTCCCGCCTCTTTATTTTTCTCCAATGGTTACTAATCGTTTCTTTTCTCTTCATCTCCATCATCTCTTCACATTCTCTCCAACTCTCTAACTTCCATCTCTTTTTTCTCTACAAAACTCCTTACCTCTCTTTGACTTCCTCTAATAATCTGATCCTTCTCTCTAAAATCTTCTTGTCTGAAACTCTCTCCCTCTCTAAGCTTTCTCATTTTCTCCCCAACACCCAAGTCAGAGAAAACTTCCTCTGCGCTCTCTACTGATGCCTTCAACCTTACACGTTGGAATGAAGCAGTGAAGCTGAATAAGTCCCCTTCGCTAACATACAGGCCATAAGATCGTGCTTTAGAGGGTGCAAGGATTGAATCAGTAAGTTTTTCAAAGTTTTCTCATTTTCAATTTTCTCATTGATCTTCCATTTTAATCTACTTCTGGACATGTAAATGCTTGGGTTTTGTTATGGGATGGGTTTAAATGAAAACTTGATACCTTAGGAGGGGTAGGAACATGTTTAGGATGAGTTTTGATCGAAGCATGCATGAAAATGTCGAAGAACGACCCACTGTCTGTGTTCATTCATACACAGAATCGAGCTTGTGTACACAACTTGCATTCATGCGTGCAGGGCTAGGCTTTATATGTACGCGGACTTGTTCATGCGTATGCGGTTTCCATCTTGCGTATGCGTGCCTAGTCCCTGCATACGTAGACACGGGCCTGTGTGCGCTTGTCATCAGTCAAGAACCCAATTTTAACTCCTGTTTCATCTGTTTCTTATCCAAATGCAAATCTAACAGCCTCTTTTAATCTTTTTGCAGACTTTACCCCCATTTTCAGTAGTGGAAGCACTAACCGTGTGGCGGCATGGTATAGAGTCCTTACTATTGAAACAAGGGCTCACATTTGTGCAGTGAGTTTCGAGCCAATTATCCATTTACTATCGGTGAGGTCTACTAGTGCCATTCTAGTGCAGACTTTGGCTGAGAGGGGTGGGACACTACCTACACCTTCCACGTTGTTGATAGGTAGATGATTGTGACTTCCCATGATTTCTACCTTATGACTAGCCTTAGGTGCAATAGGGCTCCCATAAGCTTGGAGGGTGAGTTAGGCACCCAGCTAGGCATAAACTTACTTGGGCGAAGGTACAGCACTAAGTCGATCCATTATTTTGACATCAAGGTGGATTATAGGCCTCTCCCACAATTGACAGTCGACTACTGTGCCAAAATGGATAGGGCCTTCTTGTTGTACCTTCTAAGGGCATACCTTTTCACCAATGGAGGGCAAACAGTATCTTTGAGGTGGCTTGCCCTCTTCCGTGACTTTGAGGAGGATTGGGAGGCCAACTGGGGGTAGGCGTGTTTGTTCTACTTGTACTCTTCCTTGGACACGCTTATTCGGGGGAGTCTACACCAGCTTTTGGGGCCTTGGAAACTCCTTGAGGTCAGTCTTTCTTCTTTTTCTCTCTTGTGGCTTCTGTATATCCATCTGTATGTCATCTAGGCTAAACTGTGCATCATGCTCTTGTAAACAATATTCATGTTTCCATCTTGCAAACTATCATCTTACAAACTGTTCACACCTATTCATCTCTATTTCTTGCAAATTGTCATTTTGCAAACTATCATCTTGCAAACTATCACCATGTAAACTATCATCTTACAAACTATCATCTTGCAAATTGTCATCTTGTAAATTGTATCCATTCTTTCCTTTCCAATGTTGGGTTGTTCAATATGGTCTCATTACTCACAGTGCGAATGTAGATTGAAAAGCTTCTCTTCAATTAGGGCTCATTTCGAGAGGCTATCTTCTAATGAGGTGAGTTAGCATTTTAATGCCTCTCGTTATTTCTCCTGCATGTCTCTTTTGTTTGTGGAATGATTTTTAGGCATAGAGATGCTTTCTGCAAAACCTAATCCTGTTTTGTCTAAGGGAGACTTTCAAACACTCAGCATATAATCAAGTTTGGAACTAGCAGACTTATTTGTTTGTTCTTAAGCAACAGGTAATTCAAGTTCTAAATTCTTAACTTTATCAAGCAAAAGCATGTTCTCAGTCTTCACATTATTTAACAATTCATTAGCATTAATCAATTTCAAAAGCAAATTTTTCTTATCAAGTTCAAGAGATGCAATTTTTTTTATGTCTAAATCAACATTCATAACATCCTTTGCAGTAAGCTTGCAAAGCTTATTATAGGCTTCTTGCAAATCTGCATCCTCAGAGAGTTCCCCATCAGAAGGGTTCTCTTCAACAGCAACACTTTCATCAACTGCAGTAGTAGCTGTGAAAGTAATGAAGTTTTGATCCTCGTCTCTACTAGACTCATTGTCAGAAATTTCATCATCACTAAGGGTTATAGTCATAGCCTTACCCTTAGACCTCAAGAATATAAGACATTCTAATTTCACATGACCATACCCTTGACAACCAAAACATTATTGACCCACAGAATTATTAGAAGGTTGACCTACTTTCTCTTTAGGTTTTTCAGTGTTAATCACCTTAGTGGGATGATTCCTCCTAAAATTTCTAGATTTAGCATTGTTTTTACCTCTTGCCCTTTTTCTGTTATTCCTAAGAAAGTTTCTAAAGTTCTTGGCAAGATAGGCAATCTTTGTAGTAGAGAGCTCATCATCAAATCCATTCACATCAATATCATCAACAGACTTAAGAGCCATTGATTTGGATTTGCTTGCCTTAGGTAAGTCCAACTCATAGGATTGAAGAAATCCTAAAAGTTCATCAACAGGGGTGGAGTCCACATCCTTACTTTTAGTGATGGCAGTCACTTTGGGTCTAAAGTTCTTAGTCAAAGGTCTAAGAATCTTCTTAACAATTTTAGGTTGGTCATAGATTTCACCTAAATTATAAGCAAAGTTAACAATATCATTCAGTTTGGCATAAAATTCATCAAAACTTTCATCATTAGACATTCAAATACTTTCAAACCTAGTAGTTAACTACTGTAATTTGTTAATTTTAACTACCTTTGTGCCTTCAAGCACAATTTGGAGAATATTCCATGCAGTATGAGCAACCTCAACATTAGAGATTCTCTTTTATTCCTCTATGGAAACTGCATTAAAAATAGCATTCATGGCTTTGCTATTAAAAGCCGCTACTTCTTTTTGAAAGGTTTGCCACTCAATAACAGGAGTAGTGGGCTTCTCCCATCCGTATTCAAGGAAATTCCAAACTCACTCATCAATAAATTTCAGGAATGTTTTTATCCTTACTTTCCAATAAGCATAATTATTCCTATCAGAGTGAGGTGGGATAAAAAGAGAGTGATTGTGTTCCATGACAACAAGGGTCAAGGATCAACTCTTAGATTAAAGGATCTAAACACTAGAGCTAACCCACTCTGATACCACTTGTTCATTTTCAAACCCCTCAAACACAACTAGATAAACATAGTTATTTATCCAAGTGATTAACTTAGGAAAATTATTTAGTTCTAGGTTAACACATATAAACCATATCATTGAATAGTGCGGGAAAATAAATAACACAACGATATGATAACCTAGGAAAACCAAACTGGTAAAAAACCTGAGGAGGATTTAACCTAGCTATCCTCAAAGTAAAATAGATTCACTATGAAAGAATTGAATTTTACACAATAGCGACTTAGACCACTAACATCCTATTGCTACCTCGAGTAGGAAACTTATTACCACGACCACGTGATAGCTCCAAGTCCAAGGACTACTTCTTTCTTGGATTCACAGCAACCACAAGTACTCCCAATCTTGATTCTTGATAACCCTATGTATATGTAAAGTCAAACACCTCGAGATCTCATAAGAGATTCACATACACAGCATAAAACAACCACTACAAAACGTGGTTAGGGTTTTTTCCTTTTATACTTAAGGCAAAACATAAAACCCTACACATCATATATGCTTGGGCTAAGTTGGAAAATTCTGCAGAAAAACAATCTGCACTAGCTTCGATTGATCGAGTCTAATTTTCATTTGATTGAACCTAATAGATTTACACAGTAAATCATGCAATACACTCAATTCCAAATTTACAAATAAATACACTTTAAGCAAGTCTAAAACAAAACTAAACATTTTGATCATGGTTTGCCAACATTACAAAATGAAGTTCTAATACATTTAAACCTAAAGTCTTAGAACCCAAAAAATCCCTCATTGATTCACTATTTCTAGTGAATCATAGGTTTTTCCATAGGATTTTTTGTGTGTTTTGAAAAGGTACCATGTATATAGCTTTTTATATTGAGAAAATGGGGGTATAGAACGGTTCCCAAACGATGTAGGATTTATTCCAAACCTCAATCTTCAATGCAAAAACTTGCCTTTCATAGCTTCTAGAACCCTAGCATGCGTATGCATTCATGAAGCTTGTATACACAGGGCTGGGGCATACGTACGTATACACGTGTTTGCGTACGCATGCCCTAAGGTTTCTATGGCCTTTATTTTACACAAATAGTTTTTTTTTTTTTTTTTTCATCTCATAAAAGAGTAATATTTTCCATGAAAGCCTTCCTTGGTCAACCCATCCATCCGAACCGTCTATGGGGCTGCCCCCTTACCATCATCCTCCTTTTGTTGTGAATTTAGCAACAAAGTCAACCAGAGCCTAGAATTTAATTGCAACCCTTGGGTGGTACTATACATCGAACTCACTCCACTCTATTGCCCATAAAACAAGTCATTCAGCTGTCTCCGGATTGTTCATGGTCTTTTGTAGAGGTTTTTCCATCTAGACTACTATAGTGTGTGCTTGAAAATATGGCCAAAGCCTATAGGCAGCTATAACTAGAGAAAAAGCCACTTTTTCCATGGGAGGATATCTCTTTTCTGCCCCTCTGAGTGCTCGGCTAGTGTAGTACACAGGTATTTGATCCTCTTCTCAAATTAGAACCGAGTTAATGGTCATGGGGATACGGCTAGGTAGAGGGAGAGCTCTTCATTAGGCTTGGATGCACTGAGTAATGGCGGAGACACAAGGTATGCCTTCAGCTCCTCCAATGCCATTTGGCACTCATCGATCCACTCAAATGCCTTCTTCAGTGTCCTGAAGAATGGCAAACACTTCTCCGTCGCTCAAGAGACGAACCTATTGAGGGCTACAACCCTTTCATTCAAACTCTGTACTTCTTTGATGTTCCTTAGAGGTGTCATCTCTAAAATGGCCTGAATCTTGTCGAGGTTAGCCTTAACACCCTATTAGGATGCCATGAAGCTAGAATTTTCCTAAAGACATCGCAAATACGCATTTGTTGGGATTAAGCTTCATATTGTAGAGATGAAGGCTCTCAAATGCCTCCTAAAGGTCGCTTAGATGGTGATCTTCCTCCTTGCCTTTCACGAGCATGTCATCTATATATACTTTAATGTATTGTCCAATCTACTAGACAAACATCTTGTTCACAAGCCTTTGATATGATGGTCTCGCGTTCTTCAGTCCAAATGATATGACCTTATAGCAAAAGAACCCTTGGCTTGTGACAAACGAAGACATTTCCTCCTAATGGATCCAAGAATTAAGAAGACTTTTTTACGTGCCAAAAATACCCCTATCAGATTATAAAAATGATAAAATTTTATTTAATATTTAATGAACATGTGAGTCAACCAATAATCCACTTATTCAACTAGTAATCTCATCACCTAAAATCAACAAAAGTGTTGGTTCTGTAGAAGGAATGTCTAATATTTTTTCACCCAGCGAACTAATTGGATTGTTACAAGAAAGTCCAATCTACATTTAATAACTATGAATTGAAAATTGATAATAACTTAACTAAGATAATAATATTAATAGGATGGCCCTTGAGTTAGCCGCTTAGCCATTGTGAATTCAACTAATTAGCATAAGGTTACTTTCTTGGATTAGAGATTGGATCCAAGATACATGGAATTACTATGTGCTTTATTTTGTGATATTTATCCCCTATGTGGTTTGTTTCATGAGGTATTTTTGTTAACTTTAATAAAATTCGGTAATGTAGTAAATTCCAATATTATTTATTGACAAAGAATTTTTAAAAATAAAGAAATAAATCGATCTACCCTAATATATTTGATTTCTCTCTAAGGAGGCGTTTGGTTCACTATGATGTGCTCTTGATATAATGCACATTACGGTAATGTGACATTAAGGTGTTTGGTTCACTTAATTTTTTCTAACATTAAGGTAATGCAAGATTACAAAATACATCACATCACCTTAATCACATCACCTTCTTAAATGAGGGTAATCTTACATTGCCTATTGTGGGAGAATATAATAATTAAGCAATTGACAAAACTGCCCTTACTAATAAATTGTATTTACAAAATTATCCAAATATAAATTTATTAAACCCTAGCCTCCTCTCTCTCATCAAACCCTAACCTCTCTCTATCTCATATCAAATTCAAACCCTAGCCTCTCTCTCATCCCATTCATAATTGAAACCCTAGCCCCTCTCTCTTCAAATCAATCCATCACTACAACAAAATTTGTCACTAAAAGTCCAGTTTTTTGTCACTATGAACCTTTACCGATAAAATTGGACTTTTAGTGACAAAACTCATTTCGTTGTTGAAACCCAGTCACTAAAGGTCCTGCGATGAAAAATTTTGTCACTAAAATTCCAATTTGTTAAAATAAAAAAAAAATAAAAAATAAAAAAACTTTGAGCGGCGAAAACGTTTCATCGCTAAATATTTTCCTTGATAAAAATACTATTTTGTGATGAAAATATTTTGTCACTAAAAACACTTTAGTTTATTAAATCATATTTAGTGATGAACAATTTCGTCACCAAAACTCTTTTCAGGTACATATAGTGATGAAAAAGTTCATCACTAAAACTATTTTTAAGAAAATCCAGGCACATATAACGATGAAAATTTTCGTCACTAAAACCATTTCTTACAAAATTTTGCTACATTTAGCGATGAAATATTTTTGTCACTAAAACAATTTTTTGTTGCTATATTTGTGACGGAAAAATTCGTTGCTAAAAATTATTTTCTGTTTTTATTTTTTTCATGGCTTTGATATTAACCTGTAACCTATCATTACATTATTAAAACCTAACATTTGAATAGCACATTTATTTCGACAACACATTTATAAAAAAAAAAAGATCCATACATTCCACAAGTATCCAATTCAAACTCCTTCCATACAATAATTGTTTGCAATACATACAATAACTCAAGATGCCTTATAACAATACAAAAAGTGTAGCATAATATAATTAGAACTAATGGAAGATGTCCTCATATGTCTTCAAGTAATGCCAAAAGTAAATCCCCTAAAAGCCACCAATAAGAAATCTACACAAATATAAAAACTATACTACCTTAAAATCATAAAGTAAAAACATTAACTATATTATAAGAAACATTTCTAACAATGCATTAAGAGTAGCCACACCAATGAATTAAAATCACAACTCCTAATATATAAGTCGTAGATAGCAAATATAGATTTTCAAATGTAATATAATGCAACTAGTTTCAAATAATGCATAAAAAAAAGTAGTCACACTATGTAGTGTGGGTTAATTGCTAAAATAAAGTACTAACCAAAGAGTGTTTTAACTTGAAGTTGAACCACCCCCATAGGTAAAAGCTCATCATAACCTTTGCTCCTCAAAAAGTTAAAAATATTCTTTTGGACCTCTTCTTTCTTATCTCGTGCCTCTTGGTCCCTAGCTCTTGCCTCTTTGAGCTCAATTATCTCGTATTTTAGCAATGGATGTACTCCACCAAGGAACTAGATGAGGCGGTGGTTACTAGAGAAGAGGAAGGTCTCATGCCAAGTCCATTATCCATATCAAGCAATTTACAAGTGCAAAAGTTTAACACAATTGCTACTAACTCAACACAACAAATGATTATATTAATATCTATATCTAGTTCAAGATAAGCACAAAACTATAAATCAATTACTACTTAGACAAGCATAAAACATTTAAGACAATTGTTATGAATTCTAAATATCATAATCCATATCAAGATCAACATCTAAGTCTATAAGCTACTTAGATAAAGTTCTATCCCATTCATGAATGCACAAGTCTATATTAATACTTAAACAAATATATATTGCACAATCAGACACTCCCAATACTCATTCACATTTGCAAGAAATGAAAAACACTCCCAATATGAATTTAAACTACCTTTTAACACCATGCAAGCCACCCGCTTGCTCCAACACAACATACCACCACAAGTATAGAGTTTAATAAGTTTTTAACTAGAATTTACTTACTGTGCTCAAGCTAAGCTTAAAACTTTTAGGAAAAAACCAAAGTTATTACAAACAATGTGTATTTAGCCTGCAAAAGAAAAGTTAAATTTATAAGTACTTCAATCTTGAAAATGATCCTCTCATAAATTACTACACAAACTCATAGCTTACACATGTAATACAATAAGTATAAGAACACCCACACCAAAAAGCAACACATTGTAGGTTCCGATTGTCAAAGAAAAAATAAGCACTCTTACCTTTACAACTGAAAAAATAAAATCCATGTAGGTTCTGATTGTAGGTTCTAATTGTAGAATCCGAGTTCTGATTGTATAAAAAGGATTGGCAATGCAATCTAAATATAACTGAACATATGAAAACCTCATCTTTGGCTCTCTTACGTTACTAGTCCTACACATGAAAGACACCATGATTTCACGAGCAACATGTTGCTTAACAAAACCAACCACCTTAATTAATTTAAAAAAGAATAGAGAGAGAGAGAGAGAGAGAGAGAGAGAGAGAGAGAGAAGTACCAAATAGTGAGGAGCAAAATTCAAAGCTTCTCTAGCATCTTCAAGAGCCCCTAAATAATTTCCCAACGCTAACCTTGCATGAGACCTGAATAGTAATAATAATAATATATTAGATAGCACCAAATGGTTTTAAATTGATGGCCTGTGAGAGCAGGAGGTCTACCTAGGAGAAATTAACCTGTGAGAACTCATTCTGGGCACTCTTGCTCAATGCTAAAGCTTCAAATTCAAGAACCCAACAAACTCTCTAACCCCGAAATTCAAAATCAGCAAAACCCCACATTCAAATTCAAAATATCACATCCACATTTCCAAACCCCAAATCGAAAAAAATAAATAAATAAAAATAAAATTTTAATTGAAAACCCATTACACAAATTCAAAATTGAAAAATTAAAGAAAACCTCGAAATGAACATAACCTTGAGTCTGTTGTACAGTGGCACAAATGGACAACGAGGAAAGCAACCTAGCCCTTCTATCTAAAAATTTATTAGCGGCCCCAAATCAATAAAAAAATTAACATTAAAAATTAAAATAAAAGGACCTAACAAAACATTGACAAATAGGAGGTGACATGCACTAGCACAAAATCGTTTGGTTTAAAGGCACTATCAACCAAAAAATTTTGTGCTTTGATTGTCAATGAACACAATAGACTGTCATCTGTCACAACAGTCATAAGCCCTAAGGCTTAAATAGCCACAAACATACAATTGCCAACTTAGAACAAACAAACACAGAGTAAGGGAGTTCAAACAGATACTATTACTAAGAATTAAGAACCTGTTATCCAAAAATAGAGTTAAAAAAAAAAAAAAAAAAAAAACAAATACCTTATATTAAAAACTCTATTAATGTAAAGCTCTATTAAAAACAAAGTTCTTAAACCTCCCTCTATCAACAAACTAGACATACATTTCTAAACTAAATACTTAATTTAAAGCAAAAAAATATGTTTTGCTACCGAAAAAGCTAAAGGAAATGAAAAAAATGACCAAGCATTTTTATTCAAAACCTTGGTTTAGTTTCTTTTTCTCATCAACCAAACACATACATCACCAATATAGCATACTCTCAACAACAAAAATGATAGCTATTTCTCAGAGGAATATTGACAAACATGTAGTGTGCACAAGATCTTTAACAAAACCCCAGTATAGAACTTAGAAGAGAGAAGTCAGAATCAAGCCCCCAAGTCTAAAACCAAAATCAAGCAAAACCCAGATGAAACCAATAAGAAAAAAGGCCAAAAATAACCTCCAAAACCCATTGGAAATCAACGAACGAAAGCCATAGAAAAGTGAAAAAACCAAAAATTGAGCAGGAACAAGAGAATCTCAACCGTGACGGAATGCTCAAATTGGCGACAGAATGGCTTTATGATGGCTTAAATCGGTGATGGAATGCTCAAATCAAAGATGGTTGGGTTTCTTTCGGCTTATCGGCAACGGAATGCTCATCAGCAACGGTTGGCTTGGGTTATGAACGACAGAATGCTCATCAGCGATGGTTGTCTTCGATGACGGTTGGTTTTTTGGGTTATCGATTTAGGTGACGATGAAGACGACATGGGAGTGCTATTTGGTGTTCAGACTCTTGGGAGTGAAATGAAATAAGAGGGGGAAGGGAAGTAAAAGTATATTTATAGTCAAGGCTTTAGCAATGCAATATTTCCGTCACTAATGCCTAATTTCGTTGCAATAGGTATTACATTTTTATGTTTTTAGCGACGAAGGTAAATTTCATAACTAAAAAATCCAAATTTTTTAAAGATTTTTAGAGACGAAATTAATATTTCGTCGCTATAGTATACTTTTAGTGACGAGTTGTGATTTTGTCGCTAAAACAATGGAATGAAGAATTATGATTATTTTTAGCAATGAATATTTTTAATTTCTACTTCTTCCTTATAGTGATGAAAGGATTTTTGTCACTAATACTATCCACAGCAATACCTACAATGACGAAATATTTTGTCACTAAAAATTTCAACTTTTAGCAATGAAATATTTCATCGCTATAGATAAATTAAGTTCGCGCCAAAGCGTCTTTTGCTGCACCCATTTTTCAGATCACAATAGCAATGAAAATATTTTTCGTCGCTAAATGTTATAATTTTTTTCATCATTAGTGACGAAATTCATATTTCACCATTAAAGCTGTACTTTTAGCAACGAAAAATATTTCCTCACTAATTTTCGTCGCTAAAAATGCATTTTCTTGTAGTGGCATGGTCGTCCCTCTCTCTCTTCCCCCTCCATCACAGACCACCATGAAAGATTTTACTCTCTCTCTCTCTCTCTCTAGCTTTGTGAATTTTAAATTCCTTTCTTTCTTCCTATCACATCGTCTTCTCTGATTTGGTGGTGCTAGGAATCAAGATGAAGAGATCATTGAATCAGAGCTAAAAACTTAAGATTTACGGTGGTCTAGGTGTAGGTCCGTGGTAGAGGTGATGAACGAGTTGGTTGGGAGCTTTGTCACAGTCATTTATGGTGGTTTGTGTGGTGGTGGTGGGGGGATTTGAGAAAATTTTGTTTAATTTGTCTTAAATCTGAGTTGTTTAGGTTGTGAGAAAATTTGGGAAACTGTTTGGCTTGTGAGAAAACTAAGAAAGTGAAAATGGAATGTTGTTTGGATGTTTGTGCAATGGCCTAGGAACCACATATATATAGCGTCTTGAAAAGGACCTTTTAATTTTACTACCAAAGATATGTGTTTGGAGTTAAGGTACGGTCTTGGGAAGGTGCTAGGCACCCAAAACTACCCAACCCTAAGGTTGGATTCCCATTATTATGTATTATGTCTTAACCCTATTAAAGGAAGACTCAATACTTGTATCTAACTCACACACACACTAACATACATCTGACAATCAATATGGTATCAAGCATCCTAAAAGACCTAATTATACATCTATCATCCTTACAAACAAATACCTATCACTCATCTAATCATGGTATCACATATTAAAGGTCCTAACATTCATATATCATGGCATCAAAGTATTCATCACATCACCAATCCTAATCATACATCAAAGCATGCTTTATCATAAGTTCCATGCTATTCATCCAAAGCAGCAATCAAATCATGGCAAAAACATAAACATAGAAAGATTAAAGCAATGTGTGATTGCATTTACACATTGGAAATACTCATCCAAACAAGCATGTTCATATACATTATCAAAGAATAATCATATCATAAATGCATGAACATTACAAATGCATAACTTACCTTTATTTACCTTGCAACAACTCAGCACCTATGGCATTATGCATGAGCATGTAAATGCATGTTCGTAGCATTAAAGCAATAAAACCCTAATTCTAACATATGAAAGCAAACAAACAAATAAACATGTGAAACAGAGACTTTGTAAGTGTAAAAACATGGAAAAAGAAGCTAAATAAAACAAACATATGAAGGCATGATCAAAAATAGATAAATAAAATTAGGGTTTCTAGGCAAGTTCATGCGCATGCATGAATAAGCCTACATGAGCATAATCAAGCCTGCTTGCGCAGGCAAGATTATGCGTACACAAGTTTCTATCCAGAAACCCTAGAAACACAGCAAAGACTTAAAACACTAAATCTAACATCCTAACATGCACTTTAAACATACAAAAACGTAAACCTAGACTATACAAACATATTATAACAAGAAACTACAGCAAACAAAATGATTAAAGCATAAAAAAAAAATTAAAGAAAAAAAAAAAGGAAAAGAAAGGTTTAGACCTCAAAGAAAAGCTCTTCAAGATAGATTTTTAACTGTCCCCCTCAGTCAAATCTATTCACAATTAACAAAAAGAGTGATTAGTAATCTTGAACTCAAAGATCAAGGCCAAGAAATGCCCTAATCGAAATAAAATTGACTTGAAAGTGTTTTATGAAAAACTCCCTCTTTGATTCACTATTTCTAGTGAATCTTATTGTTTTTCCATGGGATTTCTGTGTATTTACCATGTAAGGCTACTTATAGTGTGAAAATAGGGGTTTGGAACAACTCCCAAATGATGTGGGATTTGTTCCAAACCTCAACATAAATGCAGAAAACTTGCCTCATATAGTTTCTAGAAATCGCTATATGTGCGTAAGATCGGGCCCACAAATGTATGCAGAAAGTTACGTATGCAGACTAATTCTTGTGTGCGCATAGTGAGGGTTTCCTTTGGCCTTATTTTTCAAAAATAGATTTATTTTCTCATTAAAAGTTATATTTTTCATTTTAACACTTCTTGAGTCAATTTAACTTCTGATTGGGCCCTAAACCAACATTGGGTCTTAGAATTCAACATCATTGGGGACCAAGGGCCCAAGTCATAAAGGGTACAAAATGCGGTGTCTATAGGTATGTGGACCCATGTATGTAAGTGATTGGCCCAAAATGCCCAATATGGTTCCATAGACACTCAATTTTGCACCCATAATTTAGTTCTGGAAGATGACTAAAATGATCCTTTCAAA
Source organism: Quercus variabilis (assembly GCA_030445155.1). Classification (NCBI taxonomy): domain Eukaryota; kingdom Viridiplantae; phylum Streptophyta; class Magnoliopsida; order Fagales; family Fagaceae; genus Quercus; species Quercus variabilis. The sequence continues at coordinate 44,229,947 of CP129445.1, read as the reverse complement.
TACCCAAAAATTATAGTTGCATTACATGCATTAAATCATTCATTGCATACCATAAAAATAATCTTGAGATTTTAGTGGTCGCAACGGTATGCCCAATTCCCAAATCAGACCGTCAGATTGAAAGATATCTCAAGATCAAATGTACACGGTCTGCATGCATTGTATGGGATGAAGCCGATCATGTGAGATTAATTGAAATTAATTCTAATTGGTTAAACAATCAAAATTAATTAAATAATTGTATGATTGGTTGTTGGTTGTTGGTTTTTATCAAAAATAAGCCTGGTTGCATGGGAATAAAATGGATAATCAGATAATAAGGGGATTGTAGATAATTAAGTCTTTTTAGAATATTTATATATCTGATAATTATTTTTTTAAGGACCTAATTATCAAAATAAAAGGGATTAATTTTAGAATATGAGTTAAGAATACGTCCAGGCACAGTTCCCGGCTCAGAAAGTCCCTAAAAGGGAGTCCAAACTGAACCAAAATTGGGAATCGGACTTGGCACTTAAGAAGGCTAATCAGCACTCTAGGATTGCCGGTTAGCACATGGCAAGTGCCAATTGGCACTTCCCAAGTGCCAATTGGCACAGCTTTGAGGCCTAGCCCAGAAATGGTCTAATTAAGATAAAACGCATCCATTCAAATTTTTAGGGATAAGGATGCAACCTAGATCGTATCTAATTCAATCCAGCTTACTTTTAAAGCACCATACCTCTATAAATAAGGAACTTAAATAAAAAATCTGAACCCCTTTTTCTAACCCCACTCTCCCCTTATGTAAAAGAAATTCTGGAAGCTTTGCTTTAGGAATTTCTTTCTGTTAAGAGGCTTCACTTATATCCTTAGAAATTCATTCTTTTTTATCCCTAGGATAGTTCTTTGCTTGTGGAATATGTTCGTGCAGGTATGATTCTAACTTTGCTTTCTTTAACATGATTTTATTTTAATTTCAAAAACATGTTCTCATCTATGCTTTATTTTCCATGAATGTGATGTTGTTTTTTTGTGTTTAAATAACCATGTTGGTCATATGTTATTGCATGCTCTTTTCTTGCTTTCTAAAATTTCACATGATTAGTTGATGAACATGCCTAGATCTAGGTTTGAATCTTTTCTTAAGATTTTAGATATGCAATTTTCCTCTACGTTTTTCGAAACTAAAATCAGATCTGCATTTTTCTCCATATTTTTCAAACACAATCTGTAGTTTTTCTCAATGATTTTCAAAAAATAAAATATGATCGGTATTTTGTTTATAAAATTTGATCTGTATTTTATTTATAAAAATCTGATCTGTATTTTGTTTATAAAATCTTATATGTTTTTTAAGAAAAAAAAAATCTTTTCTGCATTTATCAAAACAAAAATCTGTTTTTTTTTTTTTAATAAAAATCTAATATGTATTTGTCTATAAAATTTGTCTTGCATTTTTCAAAATAAAATCTGACCTATATTTTTTTAAAATAAAATCAGATTTGTGTTTTTCATATAAAATTTACGTTTTCATAAATAAGTAAAAAATCTATTTTTCTCTCACATTTAAAAATCCCAAACCAGATCTGAATTTTTATTAAAAATTCATTCTTTTTCTTTCACAAAACCCATATTTAAATTTTCATCAAGCATTCTCATCAAATCTGTTTTCTACCCAAAATAGATTGTAGATCTAAGGTTCTTTAAAAAGAATTTTAACCCTAGGTCTAGGATTTGACATGGTATTTGTTGCATATCATTTCATACTTTGAATATGGGTACTTAATGGTTACTTAAAGTCTAGAAAACCAAACTCTATTTGGGCAAGGTAGGTGCCTAACACCTTCCCATCCTATAACCTAGCTCCCGAACCTTAGAATTTTAGGTTGGTAGATTTAGTGTCTATTTTTTTATTTTGGGTAAAATGTAACTAGGAAACAAAGCTTTGTACTTTTCCTTTTTTTTTTTTGTAGATTGTACCTAGGAGTCAAAGCAATGTAAAAGTTTTTCTACCATAGTGTAATTGTTTCCAATCAATAAAAATGCATACTATTCAAGATATATTTTAGTTTGTAAAGTTTTCTTATTTTACGCATAAAATAAGTGGCGACTCCATATGATCCTGGAAAAGGAAGGTGCCAATGCCTACACCCTTTCTAAGAGCACCCAAGCTTTCTAGTCTCTCACAGTGGCAACTCTACTAAGGATGTCAAGGGCTAAGGTTCACATTAGACTTTAAATGACCAATTAAATACCCTTGCCTTTGTATGATTTTTTGTTTGTCTGGTTGCTAATGTTTGTGTATTGTTTGTATAATACTTTATTTGAAATTACCATTTTGGTTGTTAAAAACTTTCCCTAACTGTCATAGTGTGTGCCATCAAACAACAAATATTCATGCACCCATTTCAACATTTGGTGGTAGTAACCATTGATCACCAGTCTTCATTAGATTCAGGCACCCAGTGGTGAAGCCACCAACTCATAGCCCAAAGTCACTAGATCATTTCTTGTTTACTAAGAGCACCCAAGCTTTTCGGTCTCTCACAGTGGCAACTCTACTAGGGATGTCGAGGGCTAAGGTTCACATTAGACTTTAAATGACCAATTAAGTACCCTTGTCCTTTTATGATGTTTTTGTTTGTTTGGTTGCTTATGTCTGTGTATTGTTTATATAATACTTTATTTGAAATTGCCATCTTGGTTGTTAAAAGCTTTCCCTAACTGTCCTAGTGTGTGCCATCAAACAACAAATATGCATGTACCCATTTCAACATATGGTGGTAGTAACCATGGATAACTGGTCTTCATCAAATTCGGGCACCCAGTGGTGAAGCCACCAACTCATAGCCCAAAGTCACTGGATCATTTCTTGTTGACTAAAAAGGATAGACCACCCTGTTTGGACCAACGTAATGTTCATTATATTACAAGTTAAGAGGTGTAACATCCTAGCTATAGGAAACAATACAACAACAAATCCACCCTAGAATGTAATGACTTAGAACCTATCCTTAGGCTGGTCCATTAAAATTGCGTTGCATTCTATGTATGTTTGTTTGGTTGGTAGATTGATGTAGATGGGAACCTAGTTTTTTTTAACCCAACCAAGCCTTTTCTTAGGGGAGAATTTGGTCAAGATCAGAGGGAAGACTCCAAAAAGAATCCGAGAACGACAACCAAGCTAGCAATTCCAGTTCCAAGCCTATCACAGTATTGATGCCCTTGAGTATAAAAGGCACCCCATAGTTACAACACCTCAACCCCATGTTCAACTTGCAAGACAACCCAAGCCACAAGAAATCCAAAAACTCTGTCACCGTGGCAAAGGGAGAAGATCACCAAAACATTGAAAAGCCAGTGAGCACTCAAGAGCTACTAAACACTATGGTGGCAAGGAAAATTCAATTAAGGTAAGACACGAACCTTATGGTATAGTAGTTTTAGAGCCTAAAGGGTAGCCAAGAGGAAAACAAGACCGATCAAAATCCCCCTATCTTGAAAAGTGAGAAGAGGATTAATGAGAAGATAAGTAAGATGGAGGAGATGATTAAAAGGGCCCGCAAGATGGAAGACCTCATGGATTATCAGTTGCTCTCTCTCTTCCTAAAGGTAAGATTGTCCCTAAAGTTCAAGATACTGTTCTTGGACAAATTTGATGTACATGAGGGCTATGCAGCCTCTGAGAGCTACTGAAGAAATGTTGACACAAATGTTCCAAAACTAGTGCCACTCTTAGGTGGCTCCTCAACATGGAGCACAATAGAGCTAGAAGCTGGGAAGACATTTGTAAAGAGCTCCATAACCAGTACAAGTACAATATAGAAGTAGACATGACAAGAAGAGACTTGGAGACCACTAAAAAAGAGTCGAAGGAGTCCTTTTCTGCCTTCATTACCAAGTGGAGATCCAAAGCTACACAAGTGAGAAATAGGCCGAATGAAGATGAGAAATTAACTATGGTTGAAAAAAACTTGTTACCTATATACCATAAATATTTGTTTGCCTAGTATTTCCAAATTTTAAAGCTTTAATTGCTGTTGGTACTCAAATTGAAGATGCAATAAATAATGGGACCATAAAGAATGGGAGTTCACCTAAGTATAAAAGGAATTTTGGGCCTTCTAGCTCCAAAACTGCAAATGTGTCTAATATATATTAAACTAATCCCTACCAACTTATTGTCCCAATGCAAATATCACAAGGGCTGCCTCCAAGGCCTAAGAGGGAATTTCATGAACTATATATGCCAATGAGTCAATTATTTGAAAAGTTGAAAGCAAAAGGGTTACTAAAACCCTTAGACCCGAAACTAGTCCTAAACCCATTACCTACAAAGTTTGATGTGAGTAAAAGGTGTGCCTAATATCACCAATAACCCCTTGCCCAACCATAGTTTTGGGAGAGGACCAAGGATCAATTGTTTGATTTTTGGGGAGGAAATAGAAGAGGACCCGTTTGAGTTGATCTATGACCTACCTAAATGCTTTATGATGACTTGGGAAGACCTAATGGGCATGACGTCCGTAGCAGGATATGATATATGGAGTGAGGATACCACAGAAATCCCAAATTACTTAACATCCACATATGGAGGGAGACACTTCAAACCCCAATCAAGTGATCCTGCATCCACATATAGGGGGAGACACTTCAAACCCCAATCAGATGACCCAACATCCACATATAGAGGAAGACACTTCAAACCCTGAGACACTTAATCAAATGACCCATAAAAAATTGCCCACATCACATGAGGGGGGAGATACTTCAAACCACCACATCTAAAGACAAAACAACCCGATAGAGGCCTTGAACAAGGCAACCCAACAAACTCCAAAGAGGATGAGGTCTTCAAGCAATTGCAAAGGACGCAAGCCACCATATCTAAAACCACTACTTCTCAAGATTTGAATGCTATGATTGGGTCTATAAGTAGGGAGCTGACTATTTCATACTCCAACAAAAATTTTACTAAGAAAGGAAAGCATCATAACGACCCATAGCACATTACTATGGATTCCAAAGGCAAGAGGATACCGATGGTCTTAATTGATGTTGGAAGTGCTTTGGATGTGTGTCCTTTAAAAACCGTAAGTTTCCTAGGCTTGAATATTGAAGATTTTATGCCATCTGATTAGCATGTGAAAGCATACGACAACAGTAGAAGCGAGGTTTTAGGTACTGTGACACTAGAACTCACCATAAGGCCAATGATTTTTTTATTATTAAAAAAATAAATAAATAAATAAAAATTAAAATTAAAATTTAAAAAATTAAAAAAAAAAAAAAAAACTGTAGAATTTCAAGTGCTAAACATAGCTTCATGCTTCAACATGCTCCTTCGGCGACCATGGATCCACGACACAGAAGCCATGCCTTCATCCCTGTATCAAAAAGTTTGGTTTCTACATGAAGGAGCTATAGTTACCATATATGGTAACACTTTAACTGTACCAAAGCCCATTTTTTATATCGATTCTAAGAAGGAACCAATAACCCTAGATGGCTTTGAGATTGAGAAGCCTGGTTTTGAAAGAAGGGAAGAAGTGGTTGAAAAGATCTCTATGGACTTCAATTTCTATAGCAATAACAATGTGGTAGCATTGATGAGAAAGATGAGTTATTTTCGAAGGATGAACCTAGGGAAGACCGTGAAAGAAGCAACTGTACAAGTTCCGACAATTCCTACAGCCACACCACCTTTCGGGTTAGGTTATATAAACTTATGGATGATGACTTATTAGAGATGGAAGTGAGGAGGATGGCCCACGCAAAGGCTAAAGCAAAAGGACTTCCTAGTCCCCCAAAACGCTTGAAGCCTTACACTTCTACACTAAATGTAAAGTTTGTCAAAGCTGGAGATAGTCAGTGTTGTTGAAGATTTCCTTAACCAAGATACAATCCTGAGTCAAAGACAATGGTGCTTGGATTTGAATTATTCTTTGATTGTGACAATAAGCATCCGAAACTAACAGATACAAACTGGGTCCTGACTGATTGGGTAGATTACATGGATCCTAATGCAATGACTACACTGTTGGGAGACATTATCTTCAACATAGAAGAGGAAGAATACTGAGAGGCATGCCAACATGCATTGAAGAACCCATATGAAGGAAGAATGTATGATGAAAGTGATGAAGGGGGAAAAGCCCCTAGTGATGACGACGAAGGTAGTTGTAGCGAAGATGACAATAGTGGCGATAGTGAAGATAGAGATGATAAGAGTAATGATATTGATAGTGAAAAAAGTAGTAGTGAGGACTATGATAGCCAAGATAATGACAATGAAAAGGGTGAACCCCCTAGTTAAAGAGAGGATGAAGATGCAAGAGCCTTCTATGAAGACAATTTTGATGATGATGTGGACTACTATGATGGAGACATAGAGGATGATGCAGAAGCTGAGGATAAAGACAGAAGATGATGCAAAAGTAGAGGGTGAAGACTATGATGAATACCCCTATGGGCAACCTTCGGATTTGAGTTGCATTACAGATGTTAGTTCAAAATTAGGCCTCTGATATGACAAGCATGGTAGGGAGATTCTCGAGCTTGGCTCATTCCATAATTCAAAATTTGGCTCACTGATGGCATACATTGATGAAGAAGATGACATAGATGCAAGACTGGCGACACTGGATAGAAAGTTAATGATCCATAGCTTCAAAAACTTAACCTTAGAGGATTTTGAAGATGAAGATGAGAGAATGGAAGTGAGAAAATTAGAATTCCTCCCCAAATATGTCCACCCAAGTAACAAAGGGAAGTAAGATTTATATAGGGAGTGGATGGACAGTATAGAGCGCCTGGATAACTATGCATTTTACCAACCTACAGACATGGAAGTTAATGATGAAAGTATAAATTATATAGATGAAGACCCCAGAGTGTTAATGCTGAAGGAAGAAGGAACTCACTAGGAGCCAGCTGCCATTGTCAAAGCCATAACTGAGTTGAATAACTAGGCATGGGAGGGAGCTACCCACCCCATGGAAGACCCTCTGAAAAAGATCAAGACTATAAAGTTGTGATTTACAACTATGTTTTATGGTGGCTTTATTCCATGACAAAAAGTGTTGTAATTGCTTTAATTTATTTCCTTGTATTTTGTGAGATTTTATTGTATTGGGTTTAGTATTAAGTTGGTAAAGACTCAAGCTTAATTAAAGATTAGTACATTTCGTGACTAGCTCGCGAGAAGTTTGCGAGAAGAGTTCCCTCGAAAAGGGCATGTGAGGAGCACATGGCTCAAAGCTGAAAAGTCGTGCCAAGCTGTCATTTTTGCAAGTGTCTCACTGATAAGGTCTTCCTATGAGGTAGTCACGAAACATTTTGCCTATAGGATTTTCAAGAGTGACTTTCTTACTCTTCACCCATACTATATATACCCTCATTACCCATAAATGTAAAAGAAGGCATTCAAAGAGAAAAAACCCTAGATAGGTTTGCAACAACACACACACCCATCTTTTAGAGAGAGAGCTACCCATTCTTAATGAGAAATCATTGTAGCCTCTTCTCCATCTCTCTCCCATTGTCATACCTTGAGAGGAGATTTGTACCCAAACACTTGCCACACTCTTTTAGAGTGTTCAATGAGGTTTTGGTGCTGCTGGGAAGTATTAGAAGAAGTCAAGGATGACAGATGCAACATAGAGCTTGTTACTGGATCCGGAGAGCTAGACAAGACCCAATTCCAAGAAGTCTTGTTAGAGTAGGAACTTGGAGGAACTAGGTACATCAGGTAGATTAGGCTTGGACGGTGTTTTGCTAACCTATGTATCCCAATTGATTGTCTAGTGGATCGATTAATGCTTGGAGGGCGGCGGAGAGGTTTTTCGCCGAGTTCTTCGATTTCCTCTTCGATAACACATCTGTGTGTTATCTTGTGTTTTCATATCTCTTCCCTACTCTTTTACATTCCATTTTACTACTGTGTTGCTATGAATATGGATTAGAGTAGCTTGTTTGTTTATTCGCTCGCATTTACTTTATTCCACACTTAGTATTAAATTAGTGTAAAATCAATCGAGCCGTAACTTTTTTTTTTGGGTCTAAACAGCTCTTGTGTTTTCAATACATTTTCGAGCTTTCAAAGTCCATTGAGCCACTCACTCCTACCAAAAACATTGTTCTATCCCCCATTGAGTCTATCTCTGCTAGTATTGTTATTCCTATTAAGTCTGTTAGTGATCGTGTTTCTATTCCTATAGAGTCCATTTATGTTGAGTCTATTAAGAACTCTACTCCTTATAATATGATTTCTGATTCAACTTATTTGTTGGCTTTGAATGTTTTTGTTTTGGAAATTAGTAAAGAAACTTTTAATAATGAGGAATTAAAACAAGGACATGTAGAACCCATAAAAGAATAAACCTAATCTATTAACTTAGGAGCTGTTGATGAATTGAAGATGGTCCAAATTGGTAATACCTTAACCTCCTCTAAGAAGGATGCATTAGTCACACCATTGAAGGAGTTCAAAGAGGTGTTTGCATGGTCATACAAGGAAATGCTCGGGATTGATACAGATATAGTACAACATTGCATTCCTATGGACCTTGCCATGAAGCTAATCAAGCGGAAGCTGAGAAAAACGAAGCCTAAGTGGACTCTTAAGATCAAAGAAGAAGTTAAGAAATAGTATAATGTAGGATTCTTGAGGGCAATCAACTACCCAAAACGGTTAGCCAATGTGGTTCCGATACCGAAGAAGGATGGGAAAGTGAAAATGTGTGTAGAGTTCAAAGACCTTAACAAGGCTAGCCCAAAGAATGACTTTCCCTTGCCTCATTTTAATATCTTGGTTGATAACATAGCAGGACATGCGTCGCTGTCATTCATGGATAGCTTTTCGGGACACAATCAGATAAAGATGGCTCTAGGAGATATGGAGAAGACATCCTTCATTACTCCATGGGGAACACATTGCTAAAAGGTCATGCCATTTGGCCTTAAGAATGCAGGTGCCACTTACCAGCAGGCAGCCACTACTCTGTTGCATGATTTAAGACACAAGGAAGTAGTAGTTAATGTAGATGACATGATAGTGAAATCCAAAGACCGTGAGTCCCAGTCACGAGTCTCTACATCCTTGCACAATCTTGAGCATTTCTTCACACTCTCTCACTCACTACCCTTACAAGATTTCCAGCTAAATATAGGGTTACTAATTGCTAAAATACAAACAAATTTGACACGGAATAAAGCCAACATAATGGTTGATTAAATTCAACCTTACACTTAAGATTGAGAAGGAAAAAGTCATGTTTGACAAGAAAAAATTTAAGACGGAATATATGTTAGAGGAGGAGAGAATCATGATGAAAGATACAAGTGGCATGACCGGAGTACAAAAATCTTTTTAAGAACAACTCCAAGAGGAAATCATGGCAAGGTGAAGTTCATGTAATTAATGGGTTTGATTACATTTTGGATGTAGCTTAGGCTTTTATGTATTTTGTAGTGGTTTATGTAAGCCTTTATGTATTTTGGTAGTAACTTTTGTATTTTGTAGTGGCTTATGTAGGCCTTTATATATTTTGGTAGTAACTTATGTATTTTGTTCTGGTTTATGTCACTTGACTTTAATTTTAAACTAGATGTTTGTGTTTGTTTTGTGACTTGTGCATGAATTGGTTATATACAGTATTTGTTGTGGCTTATATCACTTGACTTTAATCTTAAACTAGATGTATGTGTTTGTGTCGTGACTTGTGCATGAATTGGTTTTATTCATGGGGTTGTGGCCTATGTCACTTGACTTTAATCTTGCATCTATAGTAATAATTGCTTTCCAATTGTCTTGAAGGTTGCATCCATGAATCACTCTTTGCTTCTCAAGTTGCTTTTTGATGACTTAGATGATGATGAGATAATTGAAGAAATTATTGTGGAAACATCATAATCTAAACGTCATCGCTCTATCCAACGTAATCATTTGGTAGGTCATGAAAGGCTTTTTCTTGATTATTTTGCTCCCACACCAATATATCCACCCACTTTATTTTGTAGGAGATTTTGGATGAAGTGTTCTCTTTTTCTCCGTATTCAATCTAAGGTAGAAACTCATAACTCTTACTTTGTCCAAAAAAGAAATAGTGCTAGAAAACTTGGTTTATCTTCATTACAAAAGATAACTGATGCACTTAAAATGCTTGCATATGGAGTATCGGGTGATTTGATAGATGAATATGTGTGGATTGGAGAAACTATTGCATTAGAAAGTTTGAAAAAATTTGTTATTGCGGTAATTGATATTTTTTCTGAGGAATACTTGAGAAAGCCAAACGATGAGGACATTGCTAGACTGTTAGTTCATGGCGAATGCTGAGGTTTTCCAGGTACGTTAGTTTTAATTGATTGCATGCATTGGAAGTAGAAAAATTGTCCATTTGTATGGAAAGGTTAATATTGTGGTCATATTCATGAGCCTACTATTATTTTGGAGACAATAGCATCATATGATCTTTGGATATGACATGCATTTTTTAGGTTACCTGAGTCAAATAATGATATTAATGTGTTAGAACAGTCTCATGTATTTAATGAACTTGCTAAAGGACGTGCTCCTGCAGTACATTACTTAATCAATGATCATGACTACACAATTGAATATTACCTTGCTGATGATATATATCCAAAGTGGGTAACATTTATGAAAACAATCCCATCTCCACAAAGACATAAGCGAAAATTATTTGCAGCAGCCCAAGAGGTGTATAGGAAGGATGTTGAACATGCATTTGGAGTGCTTCAAGCACGTTTCGCAATTGTCCATAGACCTGCACGATTTTTCCATCTTGAAACATTCCAAAAGATCATGAAAGCGTGCATAATTTTCCATAACATAATTGTTGAAAATGAGCCGGATGATAATGAAGCGGTAGACTTGGATTATGAACAAATTGATGTAATGGATAATCCTCCTATGCATGTGTTACGTGAAGATGGATTTGTGTCATATATTGAGAGGTATGGACACATTAAAGACCAAGAAATTCATTTTAAACTTCAGTTAGACCTCATTGAACATTTATGGCAATTGCAAGGCGAGTCGTAGGAACTTCCTTTTTTATATATTGAGAAGCATGAGTCATAGAAACTTGTGCGAGTGTATGAGTTTTATTGTAATTTAGTTTGAGTTATATATGTAAGTAATCTATGGACTATATTGTTTCAGCTATAATATGCGTTCTATTTTATAAGTTTTCTTATAAAATTCCTCCATTTCATATTTCACATTGTTCCAAGATTGCTTCCAGACAATTAAGATGATAATAGGCTATCATGACGATTGAGAAATTTATTTTAGTTAAAAAATAAATTTGTATATATATAATTTGGAGTTAAAACAAAATATTATTGTTACTCTAGTTTCTTATTTGCTATCATGATGATTGAGAAATTGTTTTAGTAAAAAAAAAAATGTATAAGTTTGGGGTTAAAAAAATCACATGTTAACTCTAGACGATTATTTGCTATAATATGGCGACAGCGGTGGAAGAGTCAGTGGTGGCAGCAGAAGAGTCGGTGATGGCGGCGATGGCATTGGCGGTGGAAGAGTATGCGGCAGCGGCAGCACTGTTGGCGATGGAAGAGTTGGTGGCAACAGTAGTAGTGGCAGCGGTAACGATTACAGTGGCAATGGAAGAGTCAATGACGGCAATAGTAGTGGCAGTGGTAGCGATTGCTAGTGGTTGTGATTGTGATTGTTGTTTATTATAAAAGATATATTATTTTATTGTAGTAAATATATTATTTTATTATGATATTTATATTAATTTATTGTGTTGAAAACTAAAATAAATTCACTGTTGCAGCATTTGTATAGGTAAAATAAATAGAATAACTTTTAATGGAGCTAAATAGCTAAATTTCTAACTCCACTGCTATGAATGCTCTAAGTAGCTAGAGATATTTGCTAGTTTCCAATATGTTTCATGGGTTATGCTCACAACTACCCTTAAAGTATTGATAAATAATTCATTTTAAGAAAGTTTTAACATCACTTTTATAAGAAATGAATGAAGTTATCAAAATATTAATTGCTTTTTTTTTTTTTCTTTTCCCATAAAAACTTTTTTTAAATGAATTATTAACTAGACATGACAAAACGGGCAGGTCGGGTTCGGGTCGGGTCAAAATTAGGTTTGGGTCAATCGGGTTGCAGGTCGGGTTAGGTTGACCCGTATTTTTCACATGAATTTTTTTTTATTTTTTTTTATATAGAAAACAACATATATCCGTCATTTGGAAAGTTATACAACAAATTATTTAATGTAAAATGTATTATTTTGAATTTACCACTTATATCAAGAATGAACTCAGTTAAACTTATTAACACTTATTCAACAATTTTAAAATTATACAAAGCCTAACATTACTATCTAAAACAAAATAACACAAAGATAAGTAAAACAAATACACAAGTTTTATTTCTACACAATATCAACATTCTAAATATAAAACAAAATTACAAATGATTTATTGGATAACTCATTTGATAAAGAATAAAAATATATAAGAAATTTACAATCTTGAAAATTAATTTTATAATCTATAATCAGTTGTAGTTGACATTCTATTTCAATTTGAGATATACTTTAAAATTCGATTGCTTACTTATTTATACACGGTCTCTTTTATGAATATCATATTATTGTTAAGCAACACACACTTTAAGAAATATCATAATTTATTTTGAAAAAGTCATTTATTTTGGACATAAATTATTAAAAAATAGGTCTAAGTATTCATAATTTATGTTAATTTGATACTTTAGCTTCACTATTTTCACACTTGTGAATATTTTTTATATGTCTATCATTTTAAATTTATGTTTTTAACTCTGCTGCAATCAGATTATCTTGGTATGTACTTTACTATTTAATATCTAAAAATATTTACTCATTACAGAATGTTCAACCATTAATCTTTCAATTAATTTGCATATAATTATATAAATGTATCAATTGTTTCCTTAAAGTTCACAATAAACAACTAAACTAATATTGTCTTAGTTTTATTATTTTTTTACCCAAAAGAAAAAAAAAAGTTTTAAAAAAATTATTCGGGTTCGGGTTGGGTCCCAGGTCGGGTCAGGTTGACCTACAAAAAACACAGGTCAAGTCACGGGTCAATCCGTTTTTGCTACGGGACAAAAAAATCGGATTCAGATCGCGTATTTTTCGGGTCGGGTCGGATCAGAAAATTCTAACCCGTTTTGCCATGTCTATTATTAACCAATACTCAAAGAACATTCCTCAGTATTTCCCTATATTTATTTTCTAGGAAGGCCATAAAATAAACATTTACCATTATAAGTTAAAAGCATTAGTAACAGGCGTATTACAATCATAGCACTGCATATCCATACAACATCAACATGCAAAACTTAGATGCAATCTGGTCTCATCAGTAGATATTCTATGCATACCCAGTCATTCCAACAGCTGGGCTTGCACGATTTGTTTTGCTAGCAACCTGAGTAGTTGCCTTGGTGAAGTACATGTAGTAATACACATTGAGAATCATTGTTGCAACCACAAATACAGCACCAGCAATAAAGACACCTTTCCGCAATGTTTCACATGAGAAGTTTTGAGCATAAATCATAGACCGATACTTGGTGTGGTAAGCATTCCTCGTTGCACCTGCAATTAAGCATGCTTCTGCAACCAGAAAAGTCACCCTGCAGATGCATAAAATGAAAAATTAGCCCATCTTTATAATCAATATATTATGTTTGCCAGAAATTTACTCTATAGAGTGGTACAGAAGAGTTAAAATATCCCAGAGAGAGAGAGAGAGAGAGAGAGACGCCAACCATAAAGCTCTTTCATATGACATAATGATATGGAATTTCTATACCCTGACAAGGCACGTGGTGAATTGCAAAGGTCATCAGTTTCAAAAATTACAAATGAAACTCGTCCAACAAGAAAATGCATGGGCACAGGCATATATATATATATATATATATAGTTAATAGTATGAATAAAGCACACTTCCCAGAATAAGAGAGCAAGTATTTATGATAACATTCCATGATTTAAGTGCACACACCACCAAATGGAGGTGGAAGGGGGCGTCACAGAAACAGACAGACACATAAATCAGAAGAAAATATAACTAGGTCAACCAGAATTCTCACCATGATGAGACAAAATAAATGATAGACCAGGCTCGACTCCCACCAGGAGCTAAAGGTATCCCAAAACACATGCACTTTGTCACACCCATAAGTAGAGATTCACCAGAAAGAAGGAACAAGAAAGCACCAACTCCATATCCAGTTGCAACGTCTGAGTTGTAAACACAGTAACTTTCGTTCGTTCGAGGATCTACTTCTATATGGCCCTGTTGTGAAGAAAGATAATTGCCTGAATGCTATATCTTAGCTTAATGAAAAGCATGCATGATTATCCACAAGTGTCAAAAATCAGCAAATGATTCCCACTATTGTCAAACAAAGCATAGTTTGTGATTTTAAATATGTGGGAAAGTTCCCTTTTTTTTTTTTTTTTCTTTTGTTGTTTTATTTTATTAAGTACAGCAGGTTACATGTGATCCCTCACTGTGAGGGAAACATAAGGATTCAAAAAATAGTAGAAAAGGATAAATATAAACATTAATATTTATCTTTTCCAATAGTTTGTGCCTGTACATTGCTAAACTGCAAGGGAGTTGTAGGTAATCATTGAACTGTATGAGTATGACATGTTGCAGTGAGTAAGCACATACGGCAGCTTTAGTTTGTTGCTAGTCTATAGAGCACGTACAAATGCCAGAATGCTTCCATTCTCAACTTACAAATCCTCAAAAGAATAGTCATCAAAAAAATTCTCATTTCTATCCTTTATTTTTACTGAATAAATATATTTACTAATAACTCTGTATACAGGACATATTTTACACCTGTAATAACTAATAAGCATTATACACTGCCACTAATTGTAAAGTCTCTTTAACAGTTTGATGATGCTATGTCACCATTTGATCAGTGTTGGTAAAAGCGAGGGGCGCACTTAAGCGCAAAGACCTCTTGGGGCCTAGGCACGAAGCGCAAAGCGCAAGCGCTTGCCTGATTAAAGTGAAGCGCACATTTAAAAAAAAATAATAATAATAAATTTTAAAATAATTACTAATGAGAAATGCAACAATCAAATGATCAAATTATCATAGAAATTGAAATAAAATTTTTATATAATTCATATAACATTTAGATAAGCCCTACTTTTGCAATTTTAACACAAAAATTGCAGATCAAGTCATTTTATTTTTTTGGATAAGCTAGATATGAGTACTTCCATGTAATATCCTTTCTTAAATCTCCAATATCCATAATGCTCTATGACTAATTAGTAATATTAGTTAATAATTTAATCACTTGTAACTCTATAGGAATTAGTGCTATGTTCAACATCAACCACTAAAGTAACTAAACAATTACCACAAATATGTTATATTGTACTTTTTTTTTTCCATGAATGAGCTAAGAATATGAAGACATGGCAACATGGTAATTGGTACCAAGTAGATATCAAAAAAGGAAAAAATAGAATAAGAAGAAGAAGCTGGGTGTGTTACTGTTTCAAGGAGAAAAATCAAGAAAAAATAAAAATAAAAATAGGGAAGAACTGGGAGGTTGTGGGTTGGGTTTTAGCCTTTTAGGACAAGTTACACTCAAAATATCTTTTTTTGATAAGTAGGTTACACTAAAAACATGTCAAATCAATGGTTTATATCAATAATGTCAAGATCCTAAAGTTTTATTTCAGTTTTGATTTATTTTTTTTGAAAAATATAAAAAAGCGCCAAAAAGTGCACTTTGAGTTTTTTGAAAGAGCACAAAAAAGCGCGCCTAAAGCACACTTCTTTGAATGAGCCTAGCTTTTGAGGCAAAAAGCGCGGGAGCCTTGGGGCTTTGAGCTTTGAGCTTAAGCATGCTTTTAACAACACTGCATTTGATACATACTTCTATCAATCACTAGGAAGGAAGCAAGCAATGTATATGTGTATAAGTCTTAGGCTATTAATATAAGATGATAATTATAAGCACTCCATCTACATCTTGAATAAATATGTGAAATTAGAAAGAAGACAATGAAATAAAGTAGAGAGAGAGAGAGAGAGAGAGAGAGAGAAAAGGAATTAATGTGATTCGGCCTAACAGCCTACATCAACAACAAAAGCCCTTGATTGCTATATCTTTACAATTAAGCTCTATATATCACAATGAACCCATAGTAGGATATTTACAGTAGCCTAAATCCTAGACTAATTGACGCAGGACAACCAGACCAAAATTGAAATAACAATAAAATAAAGAGATATGACCTAGGAGTCAGCACCTAGGCCTTGCTTGGAGTCAGCACCAAGCGGAGAAACCACTAGGAGTCAGCACCTAGGGTAGACCTGGAGTCAGCACCAGACCAAATTCAAGACTTGCAATACAAGTAGAACTAGGATTTCTTGTACACAAAGTAGGAATGGACTTGAGCCTCGACTAGGATTGTGCCTTGGTAGTTAAACTCAAGATTTGGAGACAACTTGATTTTGGAGGAAAAAAAGCGTAAGACGAACCTTGAAGAAAAGCATGACTACGTGGACCAAATAACTATAGATTACACACTAGAATGAGACCAAACATACAATGATTGAGGCTTGAATGATGAACACAACAAATATTATACTGGTGGAGGACATTTATCAAAGGCATGGTTTGAAATACTCTGCTTGACAATGATAAAGATGAGTGGCCGTAAAAAAATGCCAATAAAGGCTGTCAATCATAGGTGTGGTCTAAGTAACATGGCATGAATATGATAAAGACACGTGCCCACAAAGAAACCCAATAAAGGAGGCTATCGATCAGAATGGTGCATGACACTCAACCAAGATGGCTGAAGATGCATTATTATAAGAAAGTTGAAATTGCTAAGGTCATCTTGTGAGAAAATATCATATCTGAGAAAGTCGTGTATGAGGTGTCCAGCTGTTGTCCACAACAAGGAATAAATTGAGGTGATCCTGCAAAGTGGCTGGAAACAATAGTGAAAGAGAAAAACTTGATCTTGCAATTTAAAGATTTAAATTAATAGAGGCCACAAAATCCTGACATTGATAATTATAACACATGGTCTATAGATATTATAAAGATTTAGAGGAACCATTGGTCTTGCACTGTTAACAGAAAATTAAAATATAAAAACCCAACACATAGTAGCAAAGGCTACTTCAAATTACAAATTGGGCTTATGAAGTTGGTTGCCCTGCATAAGATGAGCGACAGACTAGAGCCCAACAACAATTAATGAGGTACACTGGTATGTGCTAGTCACCAAATGGGGAATGATGATTTGGGTGGCTTCTGACCTCAGTTGTATTAACTATTTAACAAGCAAGTTTCCAATATCATGGCCCACCTATCTGACCATGCTGGCCACTGAAACAAGAGAGTGAAATTTCTAACACAAGTTCTGCCCCTTGGCCCTTAATGAGGGAAAGTGATGGTGGAGGATCAAAAGAGTTGTTGATGCCCATGGGCCTGTGAAGAACGAAAAAAAAAAAATAAAAATAAAGATTATTGAAAGAAACTAACTTTCCATACAAAGCTGCAATGGTAAGGCAAGCTTCCTGGTGCGAGGGTTGTAACAGGCTAAAGGCACACGAAGATAAAATGCTGTGGAACCTGCTGAGGAGGATATTCAATATGTGCTTGAGCTTGTTGCCCATCAACTTGAAGAGCTTCTTGAATACCGTAGTGGTCTCATTCTTGCCCAAAGCTTCTCGAAGACACCGATATGACTAGTCCATATTTTGGCAACATGATGGACCAAACCAAAAGACTTTTCTAGACCAAGAGTTGTGATCCAAGGAGGCAATAACGATGATAAAGAGGAGACCAACGAAAAAACAGTGAGCATGACCCAACTTGATCCTTTGCAAAAGTTCTTGATCTAGGTAGAGGATGGGCAACACAACTTTGGCAGTGGCAAGCAAGGCTCCAGCAGCTGCCATGTGAGTGGGGGTGAGGATGGTGGCGGCAAGAGGAATTTTGGCAAAGCTACAATTGAAGTGCAAGAGGAAAAACCTCACAACCAACAAAGAAATAAAGGTCCATGAAAACCTATTCCTGAGTAGGCCATTGTTGTGGTCTGTGTTGACTCTCTGAGTCCTAAGAGGCTATAAGAGAGAGTAACAGAAACAAGAGGAATCAATACTCTGAATTTTATTTTTTTTTTACATGAAAGAATAGAATTTTTTGGTGTCAATTGCAGATTTCATAGATGATAGTCTTGACAGATTGTATAAGTTATGGGACTTGGATCTAATTGGCTTTTGGGGGGGGGGGGGGGGTGGGGTGGGGTTGAAATTAGCATGGTTTAGCATGACGAAACACATCCACAGCAGAAAGCCATTGATGACTACATCTTTACTATTAAGGTCTATCTATTACAATAAACCCATAATAACAAATTTATTGTAGGCGAAACCCTAGACCAATACAAAATACAATACTTGAAATACAAGTAAAATTAGGATTTCATTGTTTGCGCACGAAATACAATTGGACCAGGTCCTTATGTAGGATTAGAACTTGATATCTTTAGTAAAATAAATAAAAAGAAGCATGCTGTTGTTCCAATAACATATTTCCAATTCTTACGCCACATGCAGGAATACAGTCTAACCTAGCAAGCACAGGCACGTATACAGTACAGATATGGATACAGCTTCAACAAGGTGACACAAGCAATTGGGACTTTCCCAAATAAAGTGTCCGTGCTTCCTAGAGTCTAGCAGCCTGACCATAGTTTGCCTAAATGAAATAATGAATAAACTTTGCATTAATTAATAAACTTTTAAGAAGCTAATGTCTGTAAGATGACAGCAATGAGACTCCAATTGAGAACCAAAATGATTTTAAATTTAATAGAAAGCAAGCTAGGCAGTGAAAAGTTACTCGTCCAAAAGAGAATCGGAGAACAATCCGTAAAATATACAATATAAATAAATAAGGAACCTTTTCCCTACCCAGCAAAGCAATAGTAGAACTCCTAAAGAAAAAAAAAATGAGACACAAAACCCTACTGCAGGAATAAAAAGAAAACAAAAGCTAAACAATAAACTTATAGATCCCAATCATCCAGGTAAAAAAATCTCAGAAACCCAATAACCCATTAATTAAACAAACAGGAAAGGCCCAAGAGAAGAAAAGAAAAAACAACTAATTTAGAGAGAAAAGTAAAAATGAGAAGAACCCCAACTGGAATCACATCTGAAAAAGTGAAAAACTTTAAAAGTGAAAGGTAAAAGAAGATACTTACAACGCTTCTTCGTCTCTCAGCAGCAATGGAGAAGCCAAAGGCCACTAAGCTTAGAACAACCACCAAAACGTGCACCAGGGTCGAGCCCTTCCCTTCTCCCATACCTTCTTCCAAAGTAGAACTAGAAAGAGAAAGCACAATCTCAATCTGAGAGAGAGAGAGAGAGAGAGTTTCGGCAAGTGAAGTGAGCTAGTACTGATTTACTAAAAGGGTGTTGAAAGAGAACACAGTGAGTGAGAGAACTTTACTAAACTTTCTGTACGCAGTGGAGTGGAAAGCAGTGAAAGGTTGTGTTTGAAGAGGAAAAAAGTGGATCTTAGACCCACTCGCTGAGACAGAGCGTTGTACACATGCTTAGAGATATACAGTCATACTAATACGGCGGTATGGAAGTGTTGGACACGCGGAAGGGGAAGCGTGGGTGTTTAGCATGAACACACGACGAGACGGGTTAAAAGAGGTCATCGGCTACTATGAAATCATTCCTACGAAGTCATCTTGACTTTTGAGTCACGAGGGCATTAGCATTGAAAAATTTTAATGTTCTACTATTTTACGATTTTAAAAGGCCACTTTATAATTATCTTATACCATTTTACAATATCTTTATATCCCAAATTTTTATTTTTCTTTTTTACTCATTAAAAGAATATATTTACATAATAAAATAATATACCTCAAAATTATATCTTCTCTCACATTTCTCTCCTTTCTCTCATTTTCAACTTCCTTCCAAATAAAATATTATTATTTTTTTACAATACTTGCTACAATGCAATTCTATATTTAGAATTGCATTGTAGCAGTGTTGCAAATAAATTTGCAATATTACTGTTTAGCATTCCCCAATGCTAATGCTCTGAGGATCTCTCTGATGATATATCAAAATTCAAAATAGAGAGCTGTTTCAGGGACCAAATCAAATGATCGGATATAGATAGGTGTTATTAGTTTCTTAAATCCTACCCCTTTCTTTTTCTTTTCTTCAAAATGATAATATGAATAATTCCATCTTTGGTGTCTGTAAACTCTTAGTTGTTTTATAATATAGAACAAAATTTAGCTACAAAATCGATTGTAATTTTAGATTACAAACTCACTCAATTTCTTTTTATTGGAGATGAATTTTGACAAATCCACCATTGAATTGCATCTTCTTCTTATATCCTCTATGTTTGCAAAATTTTAAGAAAATTAAATATCAATATCTATGTCATCAATAAATTTTTAAATTGCAAGTTTTTGTAATTTAAAATTATGTTTAAAATATAATATTATAGATTATATAGTAAATGATACCTGATTCACACAAAAATTGACATGTGCATTAAAAACATAAAGAACATGTAATTCAACGGTTAGATTTTCAAAATATACAGTAATATTTATTTTATTAAATGAGTTTGTAGCCTAAGGCTATAACCAATTTTGTAACTAAATTTTGTCCTATAATATATTCCTGTTAACCAAAAAAAAAAAAATCTAATCTACTACTCTATATAAAAGCAGCAGCTTTTTCCTGCAATTAAGGCAGTACTGCCACCTAGGAAAAATGAGCCATCTAAAAATCTGTCACATTCACAATTAAAAAACGATAAATTGTATTGTTACACAATGTTAAAACACCATTTTGTTTTATAGTCTATATATAATACAAAACTGAAGACGTTCGACCGATAGTTGACTTCCATAGGTTGTGTCAAGTAAGCTTTGCAACCTCCACAATCTTCCACATCATTATTATTTTTTATTAATTTTTTACTTTAATTTATTTCCTACTTTATTTTAGACTATAAAATAATAAATTTGAAATATTCCTCCACAGCACTAACCCTAAACCTAATGCAACCTTTTTTTATTTGACTTATAATCCTACGTTTGAGAGAGAGAGAGAGAGAGAGAGAGAGCCTAAACCAAAAAAGCTCACAAAATTTCAGCAATTTAATTTGAGATTTCTTTTGATTTGTAGGTGGTTGATAAACTTTCATCGTGATTTGATGGAGGAGTTGTTGTAAACAATTATGGAGCGAGCCAAGCTTCTTAGAGGGCAACCTTACTGTAATAAAAAGTTTCTACCTTTTTGCTTTTTTTATACGTATTAGCTTTTGTTTGGTATGAATTATGAAAGGAGTTTGGGCAGAATTTTATTTTTTTTTAATCAGTTTTCCTAGCTCTTACATGTTAGAGTTTATTGCATTGATTTTAGCAATGTTGATGTTTTTTTTTTTTTTGAAGGGAATGCCTCAATGAAGGACTGGAATGTGTGTGTGAGTGTGTAAAGAGAGAGAGAGAGAGAGAGAGATTAAAGAGGAGCTGTAGTTTTTTTTCCCCTTCACCGCTGATTTGAAAAGGAAAGAAAATATTTTGAATAATTTTTTGTTAGTTTATTTGTTTTTCATGATTTCATACCCTATTGAGAATCACTTTAGCATTCATATACAATGATGCTACGTGTAATCAAGAAACTATAATAAATTATAATAAAAAATAAAAAATAAATAAAAAAATAAAAAAACCTAACATATAAAACAATTGTAAACTTTTTTTTATAAGAACAATTGTAAAATTTGATTTATAACTTTTTTCTTTTTAATTGTTGGTATGTAAAGAAAAGGTTGGCTAAAAGGCGTGGATTATATCTATATAGATTTGAATTTTGACTTAAATTATGAAATATGTTATTAGTAGGTAGTAGCTCATCTTTTTTGCCTTTCAATTGGTATTCTTCTTCTTCTTTTTTATATTCATATATTTCAAAATCTATTTTTTCAAATTTCTCCCATTTGGGTGTGTGATGAGGGTTTGTTTTTGAAAGCTCAAATTAGTGTGATTCACTAATGCTTGTTTTGACTCCTAATTTTAAATTATGGCTTAATTGCTTTTACTCTAACTTATCTAAGTGTGGAACAAGAGTAAATGAAACACAATCACCGGAACTACTCTCTAAACCATAAGCAAGCAAGCAAGCAACAATAAATATTCAGCTTAAATAGTAAGGAAAGAGAGATGTAAACACAAGATAACATTAAGACGTGTTATCAAAAAGGAAACTAAAGAACTCAATGAAAAACCTCTCTGCAACCCTCCAAGTCGAAATTAATCTACTAGTGAATAAGTTGGAGTATACGAATAACAAAAGACCCTCCAAGCCTAGTCTACCTAATGTACTTGAGTCCTTCAAGCTCTTGCTACCAATGGACTTCTTGGAGTCTTATCTTCATTAGCTTTCTGGATCCCACAATGCGGCTTGATTGCATCCGCTAAGCCTTACTAGCTTATTTTGGCAAATCTTAAATGCTTCCCAATCTCCAAAATACTCTGTACACTTTGAATAGATGTAGGCTGTATTTGTATATAAATCTCCTCTCAAGGTATGACAATGGGAGAGGGGAAGGAAAAGAGACTATGAGGATTTCTCACTAAAAGGTGAGTAGTTCTCTCTCTAAAGGTGGGTGTGTTATGCTGTAGAAACCTATCTAGGGCTTTCCCTCTAAATAGCCTCTTTTACTTTTGTAGGTAATCAGGATATATATAGTATGGGTGAAGGGTAAGAAAGTCACATTTAATGTTTTGTTTATTGGCTTAAAAGTGTCCAAAAGGAAATTGTTCTTTAAATAGTTATACTATTTAAGCCAGATGATTGAAGCAACCTTTATTCAATATTTGGTACATTTATTTGTCTTCTCTCTCTAAGTCATTTTATTCATTTGAAGGTTTGAGACTATATAACATTATTAGTCTTAAAGTTATTGCTATTGGTCTTAGTATTTTTTTTTTCCCTCTTAAGCTGTAACTTTTATAAGTGAAAATTTACAACTTTTGTTTGACTTTTCTGTGCATCACACAAATTAGCGACACTAGTTCTTTCAATAAAAAAAAAAATAAAAAATAAAACTAACTGCTTGAAATACACACAAAGGCTTGCAATACTCCCAAAAAAACAAAACTTGCGATATAGAGATAGAGGAGGAAAATAAAACCTACAATACAAAGATAGAAAAAAAAAAAAAAAAAAAAAAAAAAAAAAAAAAAAAAAAAAAACAAACAAACAAACAAACTCCCGACACAGATATAGACCACTATCTGTTCCCTTGCCAAACTTAGACAATTGGAACCAGAAGCACATAGAGAAAGAAAAATCTGCCACCATTAGATCATTGAAATCGGCCTCGATACATTTTTCTCTCTCTCTATTTTTTTTTTTTTTTTTTTGTTTAAGATTTGGGTATGTAATGTTACTTTTTATTGAGTTTTTTTGTTGTATAGGTTTAGATTTGATTTTGGCTTTGATTCATTTTTTGTTTTCTGTTTTTTCTCAAATTTACAATTTTTTTTCTTCTTCCTATTTTGAATTACAGAATCACTAAAGAATTGATTTTAGTTTTGTACTTCCATTTTTAATCTTAACAAAATCATTGGGATCAAATAAGTATAGAATTGAATGTTACGTTGATATTTCTTTTTTCTTTTTCAATCTTATTTTAGGTTTTTTTTTTTTTTTTTTTGTCAGAACCATATGCACACAAAGATATAGTTTGGAAGGCACAAAGAGACAGGCCGCATACCCATTATCCCATAATCAATAAAGTTATTGTTTTTGTTATTGTCTTTTCTTCTTCTTCTTCTTCTTCTTCTTCTTCTTCTTCTTTATTTATTTATTTATTTTTTTTTTCATTTTCTAATATGGGTGTAAAGTTGTAATTTACAACTATTTTGTGTTGGCTTTAATTTCATGCCAAATTTGATTGTAATTTTGTTTAATCTTATGTACCCTGTATTTTACGTGGGATTTCTTTGTAAGGGTTATGGGTAAGAAAAAGTGTGAAGACTCGAGGCAAATTGAAGACCAAAGAAGTTTTCGTGGGTAGCTTGCGAGCAGCCTTCCCACGAAGTGAAGCATGTGCTCAACACATGACTGGAGTGTGAAGAGCCATGACAAATGATGACAGTTGGTTTTTGCGAGTATCTCGCAGATAAGGCTTTCTCGCGAGATACCCGCGAAATATTTTTTTTTGTTATTTTTTCATATCTGATATACCTTGTCTCTACCCACACTATATATGTCCACATTACCCAAATAAGTTGAGGAGTGCTTTTCAGAGAGAAAACCCTAGCCACAAACCTTAGAGAGTTAAAGATTGTCATATCTGCAATCCTCTACACAATCCGTTGTGATTTTTCTTAACTCCTACCTCTTCATTTACAAAACCTTGAGAGGTTGATAGCCCAAACACTTACCACACTCATTCTGAGTGTAAAGTGAGGTTTTGGTACTACTGGGAAGCATTGGAAGAAGCCATTTATTTGGTAGATACAATCAAGTTGAATTGTCTGATCTCGAGAGCTAGAGAAGACAAGGCTTGGCAAAGTCAGTTGGTAGCAAGAGCTTAGAGGGCTCGAGTACATGGAGTAAATTAGGCTTGGAGGGTCTTTTGTTATTCGTGTACTCCAACTTATTCTCTAGTGGATCGATTAACCACTTTGAGGGTGACGAAGAGATTTTTTACTGAGTACTTTGGTTTCCTCTTCGATAACACTTTGGCATGTTATCTTGTGTTTGCATTCTTGTTCCCTACTCTTTTAGCTTTCATTTTACTGTTGTGATTTGATGAATATGGTTTAGAGTAGTTTTATTGTTTGTATGCTCAAATTTACTCTATTCCGCACTTAGTTTAAGTTAGAGTAAAATCAAACGAGCCGTAAGTTTTAATTTGGGGGTCTAAACAATTCTTGTGTTTTAACACAATTTCGAGCTTTCACTGGGGATTGAATATGATTTAGATTTGAATTTCTTGGTTAGATTGGTTTAGATTTAGATTTAGTTATTTGAGTTAGATTTGGTTTTGACTGATCGTTTATGAAATTCATTGGGATTAATATTTGTTTTTCTTTTGAAAATTGCGACTGCTAAGTTTTTTATATTGAAAACACTGATCAGCTTTGCAATGCCTAAGATAGTAAATTTATAGCCTATTTTGTGCATGGTGCTACTCATTTTAGTGATTTCAGGCATTCTTTATTAGAAAGGTTGTTTTAGATAGGGGTAAATCAAGTAGAGTTTGATAGAATTCCCAAACGTGTTCATATGGAATGATTTGTTTTTCCCCATAAATTAGTTACTAAATCCATACTAAAGCTTTCTACCTCCAGTCCCCTAAACTTTTAAATTTTAAGTTTGGAAAGATTCTCCCCCTTGCTAATTTTTACAAGTTATTTATAGTGTACAATGCCAGTTTTACTATTAACATGGTTTTAAATTTCAAATGTCTTATAGACATGTGACTTCAAATCAATATCTAATACTACATATAAAAGCAGAATCTAAGAGAAAGTAAGGCTCTACAATTAAGGATGTTGCTACATGTAGGAAAAAACCCCATTTGAAAATCTGCCATGTTTCTAGAAAAGAACACGAAAATTTGTGACTTTAAAACATCAAGCCTTTCAATTTCATTCTTTGAATTCTATTTCATTTTTTCTTTTCTTCTCATCCTTCTTTCTTTTTTCTTCAATCCTTATATGATGGTTGTTGTTGAAAGGTAGAGATAGAGTTATATTCTGTTTTTTATTTTTGAAATTTAGGCATTAATTATGTTTTACATTTGGGTATTTTGTTCAATTGGTTCTGATTTAGGTTTTTTTGGTTAGGAATAGTTTTGTTTTGGGTATTTTGGGGAATCAATTTAAGGGCAATTTGATTTTGGATTTAACCTTCTAATTTAGAGAAAGATGAAGTTTTGTTCTCCATACATCATGTACAATTAGTTACGAATGTATTTTAGCATCATTTATTAATATGTTTGAGAGTTTTGCTTTGTTAATTTATGAAATCTGAATTGCTATGTAGGTTTTGGTTGATTTTTTTTTTTTTTTTTTTTGAGAAAAATTTAATGAAGCAGTGAGCCATATCACTAACTATAGACACTTCATTTTGTATCTTGTACGGTTGAAATTTATTAACTATTTTGTTGGCTTTATTCTATGTCAATTTGTTTGTAATTTAGGCACTTAGTAACCCTGTATTTAGGTGGGAATATTGTAAGGGTAGTGTGTGAGAAGATGTGAAGAAAAGTTCAAGTATGTGCAAGAAAGTAGAGTTTCGCGGCTAGGACTCGCGGCTGACTTGCAACTGATAAGCCGCCAATTGCAGGCACGTGAGATGCACACATGGAGAGCTGAAGGGTCGTGCTAGCTGTCGCACTACATGACAAAAGTCCCAGGCTAGCCAGGTCGTTACGTTGCGACTTGGACAAGCCGCGAGGTCAAACCATCAGTCAGCCCTATTTGGCAAAAACTGACTCTTCATATTACAAACACACACCACTATATATAGACCTTTATACCCACTAAATTGGGAGAGCTTCCAGAGAGAATTTTGTGAGAGAAACCCTAGAGAAAAACAAGATTGCCTCATCCCCAATCTTTACCTTAGAGACTCTACAAATTCCTCTACTTTCTTCCTCTTCATTGTCATATCCTTGAGAGGTTATTGACCAAATCCTTTACTCACCACACCCATGTCTGTGAGAAGGTTTATTTGGTGCTAAGGGAATCAATTTAGAAAGAACCAATATACATTGGTTGATGCTATGGTATAGTAGTAGAATCTGAGAAGCTTAAAGAAGAAATAGGTTCGGCGTAACCTTGTTAGAGCAAGAAGCTTGGAAGGCTTAGGTACTTGGGTAGATTAGGCTTGGAGGGTCTTCTGCTGTTCATGTATCCCAACTACATTCTTTAGTGGATTATTTGACTGTTTGGAGGGCGGCGAAGAGGTTTTTCACTAAGGACTTCAATTTCCTCTTTGATAACACATTGTGTATTGTCCGTGTTTTTGCATCTTCTATCCCTTTATTTTTGCCTTATATTTACTACTGCGAATGTGTTTATATTTGGCATAGATTAGTTATCAATTCTATGATTGGCTTATGTTCAAGCTCCGCACATTAATTGTTTGATTATAAGCTTGAATTGGTAATTTTATAATTTGGGGTTTAAACGTTCAAGGGTGTTTTATACACATTTTGAACTTTCATACCTGTTAATAAATTTTGGTCCCTAACCCCAATTTTGAGCTTGACATATGTCAAATAAGAGTAATTAAAGAGTTCACAATAGTTTGGAAGTAATTACACCTCAAAAGTGCTCAATTGCTTTGAAATCGATACTAAAAAATGACCTTCGCCCACTGTTTTGAATATAAATTTTGAACCACAATTATTTTTTGTGTGAGATTTGTTTTATTGGAAAATAGACATCTTGGGCTTCAATTTGAACACAACTTTTGCCTAATTTGGACTCATATTAAGTGAGTTATGACTATTTGAAGTTAGGCCAACTGGGCAGTCAGATTTTTTGGGTTTTAAAACTTTATTTTAAGGGCTCAAAACATAATGCTTTGATGTGGGCCAGCCCATAGACCCTAAGAACATCCAAAGACAATTAAAAAGCCCTAAAAACCCTAATTTTTACTTATATATACTCATCTTATGTCTCCAATCAAAACCCTAGCTAGAGAGACTGATTTTTTAGCCTCCATCTTCTCTAAAACTTTTTTTTTTCTCTTCAAAACCCTAGAGTAGAACGTTAGATTTTTTTTTTTTTTACAAAATTAAAACCTCTCTTTAGTTAGTTCTAAGGCAGAAACTATTTTTCTAAATTGATTTCTCAAAACCATTTTCAAAATCCTTTATTCTTAAGTTGTGATTACTAACAATTATTGTGTTCTTCAATTATTGTTGTTCTCTCAAACCAATCTTTGTGTTGTAGGCATTGAAGGGTAGGTTAAATAATCTCAAACTCATAATCTCAAGCAAGGTGAGTGTTATTTTCATGAACTCTTCCTTTGTTTAACATGATTCACATGAGTTCTTGATGTAGTTACTCTAGTTATTATATCTTATTTACTTGTTGATTTTAATTATGTTTGATACGCTTTAATATGATTTTAGGTTGTTTATAATCTATTCTTCTTGTTCTTATATTGTTATTTCAATTCCTAGGTTTGTTTAACATGTTTATTTATTTTATGTTAGTTTAGTATAATTATTTATTTTGTTTCATGTTTATTTGTTTATATTGATGTTTGTTTTATTTTCTTTATGTTAGTTTAATCTTTAGGGTTTCTAACATGCTTGTTTGATCTCTATGTTTATATCTTTGTTTGATTAAATCAATAAAAATGTAATTTTTCGAATCTATGCTAGAGGATGTGTACGTTGCGTATGCATCTTTGAGTATACGTGTGCATGGTTTAACCATGTGCACGCATACCTGATTATGCATACGCACCCCGAACCCAGATTAGGGCAAAATCTTGTTTTTATTACTTTAATCACACTTTAACATGTTATTTGATTCTGCTTGACTCTATTTTAGGTTTGTGGGGCCCGTGGGCCCGGAACCCCCAGCCCACTTTTAAGCTGGCCCAAGGCCCAAGCCGAGGAGGACAATCATCCCAGATAGTCGTCCAAAGGGTTTTAGCCCTTCTCGGACCCACGCCGAGGACACGCCCTTCCTCGGCACACCTAGTCTAATCCTGGGTAGGGGGCAAACCCAGAATAGGTGGTCACATCCACACTTAATGAGTTTGCTTGACCCCCCAAGCTACATTAATGGTGACAAGACCCCTGAACAGTGCAACCTTGGAGGCCGCAACCCACAGTATGGTGAAGAACCTGCCTGATGGGACAAGCTCTGGAAGCAGTGGCCTAGATGGCCAACAGCTGTAAGGCCAGGATCAAACTAAAAGGAGTATATAAGGCAAAGAGCCCCCCTTCACACTCGGACGCCAGCCGAGGAGCAACTCCAGACGAAGAACAACAAAGGAAAAGCTCAAGGAGGACCGGCGAGAGGCCGGTCGGAGCCAAACCCTTTTGCCCCACTCTCTACAAATTTATTATCGGGGATGCCCTTCCAAAAAAAGGTGCCCCTACAATTGGCACCGTCTGTGGGAAGGGTTAGTGCGCTGGCCGGCATAACCGGCGGTCGTTCTAAAGTAGTTGCTACGCAAAAGTTGGCGGTGCAAAAAAAAAAAAAAAAGAGAAGAAGAGAAGAAGAGAAGAATTGCAGTACGAAAAGAAAATTCAACAGCAAATAAAATAAAAGTTCTTTATTATTTCAGAAAAAGATTACAAATACAACAATCTTTGTTATTTCATAAAAGAAAGTTACAAATACAATCAGAGGCTCAGACAGGCATGTTTTACAAAAAATCCTACCAACTAATCCTACAATCAGAGGCCCAGGCGGACCGATCCTAGAACTAGCCGGGCAAGAGGCTCGCAAAGAATTAATATCAGGAATGAGGGAAGTGTCAACCCGTGCTTTTACTGGCGTCCAGAGAATGGGAGAACTGGACAGTAAAAGCATGGGAAGGGGGGCTGGGGGCTGGCTCACCTTGAAACCAAAGATTGAACAAAGTGAGGAGCCAACCCAGGGACCCCGGAACACCTTCCCTCGTGATGCTTCCTCGACCCTCTCCAAACTGCATGAGCATTGACCGTCGGAGATGGCAATACTCGAGCACCAGCCATGACGAGAGTTCGCGTGCCTCCTTCGTCGGAGGTGCGCTCTGGGGAAAGACGTTAGGTACTTCAACGACGTCCTCCCTGGCCACCGTACAAGGCCTTGCCAGTGTTACACCTAAACTCTGCCGCGCCGGCAGCCTAGTGGGGGCTGCGGCCACGGCGGCCCTTAACTCCAGATCTCCTAACTTTGGTCACAATCCTGGCGACGGTGTCAAAGGGGCTCAGGGAGGTGAAAGTATGTGTTTCTGTTTGTGGTGGAAGATTCATGGAATGAGGAGAAACATTCCCCCTAGAACGCCTTTTATGGAAGGCGAAAACCGGCGGGAGTTGAGCCGCGTAGAATTCGAAGGGAGAATTGTCAAAGGGAATTAATTTCCACCCAATTCCAAGGGGATTGCCAACCGCCTGATTCGTGTTAATTCACGAGGGCATTAATGAAGGCGCGTTACGGGCACCGAAGCGTCAAACACGAAGCGCGGAAGGCCAAGCGACGCCTCGTAAACCAGAAAGACGAGGAACACGAACCAGAGGCGAGATCAGCCCCACGTGTGAAGCCACAATCCGACCTGAGGAAAAACAGCTCCCAGTAAATGACCCGTGGACATCTTCACACTAAAAGCAAAGTTCTCGGATCCGAGGATGAACTCCTATTGAAGGCAACTGTGCAGTGGTGGTACGCTAACTCCTACTCCAGGAGCTTATAAGGGGTTAGTGGAATGGACTTCTATCCGATGTGAGACTGAGTTGCCCAAAGAGGTGAACACTGTGTCCTCACACTCGGGGACGAAGGCGAAACCGCGAGGGCAGCAACTGTACCTAGGTCTTGCATGGTCTACGGACTCAAGCTTACGGGGAGCTAGCCACTCGCTTCGAGGGCAGCAACTGTACCTAGGTCTTGCATGGTCTACGGACTCAAGCCTACGGGGAGCTAGCCACTCGCTTCGAGGGCAGCAACTGTACCTAGGTCTTGCATGGTCCTCGGACCCAAGCCTACGGGGAGCTAGCCACTCGCTTTGAAGGCAGCAATTGTACCTAGGTCTTGCGTGGTCCTCGGACCCAAGCCTATGGGAAGCTAGCCATTTACGACGGAGCCAAAGTGCTGCATGGTCCAAAAACCTAGTCCTGTGGAGAAGCTGACTACCTACTGAAGGGTCTGAGTGTCGAATCCAGCCACTCGAGGAAGAACCAGCCAGCGGAAGGCCTTCCGGAACATAAGGGCCAAGGTTTGCAAAACCCTCCTCCCCGTCCGAGGAAACGTGCAGCAGGGTTTTGAGGGGCTATTGTGGGGCCCGTGGGCCCGGAACCCCCGGTCCACCTTTAGGCTGGCCCAAGGCCCAAGCCGAGGAGGACAATCATCCCAGATAGTCGTCCAAAGGGTTTTAGTCTTTCTCGGATCCATGCCGAGGACACGCCTTTCCTCGGCACACTTAGTCTAATCCTGGGTAGGGGGCAAACCCAGAATAGGTGGTCACATCCACACTTAATGAGTTTGCCTGACCCCCCAGGCTACATTAATGTTGATAAGACCCCTGAACAGTGCAACCTTGGAGGCCGCAACCCACAGCATGGTGAAGAACCTGCCTGATGGGACAAGCTCTGGAAGCAGTGGCCTGGATGGCCAACAGCTGTAAGGCCAGGATCAAACTAAAAGGAGTATATAAGGCAAAGAGCCCCCCTTGTGAAGGGGGGCCTCCTCGGACGCCAGCCGAGGAGCAACCCCAGACGAAGAACAACAAAGGAAAAGCTCAAGGAGGATCGGCGAAAGGCCGGCCGGAGCCAAACCCTTTCGCCCCACTCTCTACAAATTTATTGTCGGGGATGCCCTTCCGAAAAAAGGTACCCCTACAAGGTTTATTATTTATGTTTAATTATTTACCATGTTTATTTGAATATTTTTGCCATTTTAGTTTATTTAATATGTTTTCCTTGTGTGTTTATATTTAATTGTCAACTTGTCAAATTTAATTTATTTTGTTTGATTATGTTTTATTTGTTTCCTTCTATATTGTGATTTTTAATATGTTGTGTTTTAAATATCCTTAAGTGCATGATGTATGTTTAGGTTAAGGATTAGGGCTCTCTTAATAAACTCTTTAATTAAATATGGCCTACCAACACATAATAGAGCCCGGCCCACAAGCCGGGCGGTCTTGGGTGCTTAACACCTTCTCAAGCCGTACCCAAAATCCAGACTCATAGTCGGGTACGTGAATTCATGTTTGTAAGTGATTTGCCCAAAGGGCCCAATATGGATCCTAGACCTAATCTTGGTGGCAACTCTATTAGTCCACAATGGTGACTCCACGGGGGATAGAGATAATGTTTAACTCTGACATGTTGTTAGGCCATAATTAAATAAAGATTTTATTAATTGAGGCCAATCCTATTTTATTTTGTTTTTTTTTTTTTTTTTTTCCACACACATTCACTTTCTACCCTTGTAACCTTAGTTAGTGATGAGTGGAAAGATGAGCATGTTCCATTCAGGCCAAAGTCTTTCGAAGTTCATCCCACCAACTCATAATCTATGTCATTGCCTATAATGGGCTTTGAGTACGTTAACAGTTTGCCACCAATCCACAAAGATCCACTTAGGTCCTCAGTTGGAATCATGGCCCACCTAGTTGTGAATGATCTACTAATTTGTTCCCTTAGCTTTAAGGAGCTTACCCACATGAAGGCGAGCTTAAAACCCAGCCACGTAGGGTTACCCAATTATGTGTGCATGTGTGTGCATTGTTTGAGTTGTTTGTTGGGCTAATAAAATTGATCATTCTTTTTTTTTTTTAATCTTTTATGTTTTCATAAATAAAACTAATTGTTTTTTTTTTTTTCAAGTTTTCAAGTTTTCAAGTTCTCTTTTTAAATAAAATTTTCAAAAAAAATTTGTGAAGTTTTCACCCCAAAAAAAAAAAAAATAACAAAAAAATTTTCCAAAAAAAAAAGTGTTAGTTTTCAGTTAGGTTTTTATTTTATTTTATTTTTTTAATATATAAATTCCAAAAAAAAAAGTTCAAAAAAAGTGAGTTTCTTTGTAAATATATTTTTTAAGAAAGAGTTGCTTTCAAAATAAAAAAATTTTCAAGAAATAAAATGTGAGTTTTTTAAGTGAGATTTTTTATATTAATTCCTAAAAAAGTTTTTCAAAAATAAAAGTGATTTTTTTGTTAAAAAAAAAAAAAAAAATCAAATTGAACTTTCAAAAAAGAGTTTCTTTCAAAATAAAATTTTCCAAAAATAAATCTTTTGAGTTTTTCTTTAGTGATAAACTTTTTTCAAAGGCTGGCCCATTCTAGTAGCCTATTTTTGTTTGATGTTTTGAGTCTTTCCTTCATTGTGTCTTAGGCTTAGGCCCCTTCGTGTTTTGTCTTGTGCCTTAGGCCCATTCTTGTTTTGTCTAAGGGCATTAAGCCCATCATTGTGTCATCTCAGGCCTTAGGCCCACCTTTGTCTTGCCTAGGGGCAATAAGCCCATTCTTGTATCATCTTGGGCCTTAGGCCTATTATTTGTGTAAGATTGAATTTAATCAACCATCTTGTTGGCTTTATTACATGCTAAATTTGCTTGTATTTTAGCATTTAGTAACCCTGTATTTAGGTGGGAATCTTGTAAGGGTAGTGAGTAAGAGAGTGTGAAGAAATACTCATGATTATGCAAAGAAATAAGGACTCGCGACTGGATCTCACGGCTTGCAAATCGCTAGAAGTTGCACACGTGCCAAGCATGCCAGAAGCTGAAGAGTCGTGCCAACTGTTGCACTACAAGATAAAAGTCTCAGGCTGGCCAGGTCGTTAACTCACAGCTTGAACTCGCGACTCAACTCAGTCACGAGGTTAAGTCACCAGAACACCCTGTTTGGGAAAAACTAACGTTTCATATTCCATTCTCACCCTAGTATAAATACCCCTCATTCCTATGAAATGTGGAGAGATTCCAGAGAGAATTTTGAGAGAGAAACCCTAGAGAAAACAAGATTGCCTCATCCACAATCTTCACCTAAAAGACTCTTCAAATTCCTCTACTCTCTTCCTTTTTATTGATACATCCTTGAGAGGTTCTTGATCAAATCCTTTTCTCACTATACCCACATCTGTAAGAAGGTTCTTTTGGTTCTAAGGGAAGTAGTTTGGAAGGGACCAATGATTATTGGTTGATGCTATGGTTTATAGTGGAATTCGGTAAGCTAGAAAAGAAAAAGGTTCGGCGCAACCTTGTTGGAGCAAGAAGCTTGGAGGGCTTAGGTACCTAGGTAGATTAGGCTTTGAGGGTCTATTCCTGTTTATGTATCCCAACTACATTTTCTAGTAGATTATTGACCACTTGGAGGGCAGCGAAGAGGTTTTATGTTGAGGGCTTCAGTTTCCTCTTCGATAACACATCGTGAGTTGTCCTTGTGTTTGCATCTCTCTTCCTTTTATCTTTACCATTTAATTACTGATATGATTGTGATTGTTTATGGTTTAGATTGTTTATCAATTTTGTTATAAGCTTGTTTTCATTTTCCGCACATATATTGTATGATATAAAGCTTGAATTGGTAATTTGTTGTTTGGGGGTCTAAACATTCATAGTGTTTTCAACGCTATTTGAACTTTCAATTTGTCATGTCTTTGGCCCATATTTGTTTTTTCTAGGGTTATTAGGCCCACCTTTTGTCTTGTCTTGGGACATTAAGCCCATCCTTGTGTTGTCTTGGGTCTTAGACCCATCCTTTGTTGTGTCTTGAGTTTTAGGCCTATCCTTGTTTTGTCTAGGGGGCATTAAGCCCATTTTTGTGTCGTCTTGGGCCTTAGGTCCATTCATGTTTGCTTTTTGGCTTGTCTTGGGCCTTAGGCCCATGTCATGTCATATAGGGTTGTCACCTTATCTTGTCTTTTGTTTTGGGCCCTAGGTCCATTCTTGTTTTTCTAGGGGCATTAGGCCCATGTCTTGTCAAGGTTTGTCATCTTTTTAGGGTCTTCCTTGTTGTGTCTTAAAGTTTCATTCTTTTGGGTCTTGTCTAAACTTTGTGATCTCATTCTAGGGGCATGGTTAAGTGGGAATTGAATATAAAATTTATTGTTGGTGATCTTCATGAAATGTTTCTCATAAGGATAAGTCTTTTGTAAGTGACCTATCATTGCTCCTAAATAGAATCTTGCACTGATTCCTTTGAAGACTTTTGTGGATTTGTATGATGCTGGTATATAAGTTGAGGATGCTATTAGTAGTGGACTTCCTGGGAAGAATGATGCAAAACCTCAAAAGAAGTTCAGGGTAGGAAATTCAAGTAATAGGGGTAACAATGGTGGTAAGACAAGTGATGTTAATGCTATAAATGTTTGAAGAAAGTTCACTCCATTGGGAATGACTTTATCCCAAGCATTTGAAGCTTTGTCAACTAAAGGATTTATCAAGCCATTGGATCTTGGAAGTTATACTCCAAACACCTATGCTCCAAACTACAATGCAAGTGAGTATTGGAAGTACCATCAAAGCTAAGGTCATTCTACTAATACGTGCACTCTTCTCCATCATGACATTGAAGACCTCATTCAATCTAGCAAGATCCCTAAGCCATCCATCAACCTCCCAAACATCAAGAGTAATCCTTTCCCTGACTACCATGGTGTGCCTCATCCTAATTGGGGTTAATTGATTAAGACGTTTGGTTTTTGTTATTGCATCCACAAGATT
Source organism: Quercus variabilis (assembly GCA_030445155.1). Lineage (NCBI taxonomy): Eukaryota > Viridiplantae > Streptophyta > Magnoliopsida > Fagales > Fagaceae > Quercus > Quercus variabilis. The sequence continues at coordinate 44,194,422 of CP129445.1, read as the reverse complement.
CTTTCATTTTAGTGTGTTTTTCAATTCAGAAATGTCTTTGTTATTTCAATTTAGTATGTCCTTGTTGTTTCGATTTAGCGAGTCATTCAATTCATGTACCCTTTTAATTCATCAATAAAGTGGTTTGCAATGATTTAAGTTTTATGATAAGTTCTCAAAGTTTCAAATTGATTTGATTCTCAATATGCGATGTTGCATGTTTGCCCATAATTGAACAATGGAAATTGGGATGAAGAGAGGCCATTATTCTACTATCTTAAACACATTTCCCTTTGCTCACCCCTTTTAAGCCTTCAAAGTTATTTTCTTTCAAAGTAATCATTGTCAAGGATTACCCCCGACAGTAGGGGCAATGCATGAAATAAAGTGGTAGAAAAAAAAGAAAAAAAAAACGTGAATCAAAAGTGAAAGAAAAAAAAAAGGTGAAAAGTAAAGTGAAGTGAAATGAAAAAAAGAAAAAAAAAAAGTGAAAAGTGAAGTGAAATAAAGAAAAAAAAAAAGTTAAAGTGAAGAAAGTTCAAAAGTGATGAAAAGTAATACTTGATCAAGCTGTAAACCTTAAGAAAGTAAGTTTGAGCCTTTGTTATCCATTCTTTGTGAGCCCAGAACCAAAGCCTTCATTATAAGCCAAGTAAAAGTCTTCTCTAATCAATTGAAGTTGTTTGTGTGAACTACGTTAGGCATGATCCCTTTTAGGTACATAGGCAACCTTGTGAGGTGTAGCCACATCACATCATGTAAATTGTGTAACTCATGTATTGAGAATTTGAATCAACAACATTTTTTGAGGATAAGTTGTAGTACTATTCATTGCATCTCATTTATTTGCTTCTTGTAAAAGTAAAAGAGCCTATTAGGTTGAAAACTCGCAAGCAAAAGTTAGGACCTCAAAAAAAAGGTAATAAAAAAAAAGAGTAAAAAATGCCCACTGGGTTGAAAACCTGTATGGGCGGCCTAGGCAAAAGTTAGGGTACAAAAAAAAAAAAAAAAAAAAAGGAGAAAAGAAAGTGAATCAATAAGGCTAGGGGCAAGGTGGACCCCACAAGGATGATGCATCCTAATGATTGAACGTCTCAAAAGTTATCCATAATGAGTCAAGTGTTCAGTTCCTATTTTTACCATGCTAATTAGGATGGTCTTGTTTCGTGTCTTCTTTTCTTAGAGTCTATTATGCACCTGTTGTCATTTTTCTTATCCTTTTGTACTTCTTGGTTTTTCTTTGTATGTTGCTTCTTTAGAAGTTGTCGTGTCTATCCTTGTTTTTGGTGTCTTTGTGTTTGCTTGCAATCCTTGGACTTGGTCTATGATCTTTACTATTTGTTTTCATGTCATGTGTGTTTGTTTGCTTGTTTGTGTCCTTGTTCCATCTTGGCCCTTTGGCCCATCTCATACTACATTTGGGCCTTAGGCCTCTCCTTACTTTGTGTCATACCTTAGGCCCATCCTCGTTTTATCTTGGGCCTTAGGCCCATCTTGTTTAGCTCTTTTGTGTGTTTGCATGCTTTGTTATGTTTTGTGTGTCTCCTATGTTGTTGTGTTCATCCTTTTGTTATCTTTTGTGATGACATGTTTGTTTGATGTTTTATGTGAGCCTTGTGTGTTTGTGTTCTTTTTTCTTATGTGAGTCATGTGTATATATGTTCTGTATTCTTGTATGTTTGCATGAATCTTGTGTATTTGTTTTTGCAAACCATGTGTGGTTGTGTGTTTGTATGAGTCATGTATAACTATTTGTGTCTTTGGCATAAATTTCTCATTCTTAAGTGTCTTATTGTGTTTGGATGTAAATTTCTCTCTTTGAGTGGTCCCCTTGGTGTATATTTCTAATTTTTTTAGTGGCTTGTTTGTGTTTGGACGTAAATTGCTCTGTCAAATGGTCATTTTGGCATAAATTTCTCATTCTTGAGTGGCCTGTTTGTGTTTGGAAGTTGTGAGATTGCCTTTTTCTTAGCACACAGGTGACCCGAGGATCCTGGGCCAAAAGAAAAGAAAAATATTTTTGGTGGACTGGGCTCGGTTCACTGTAGCTAAGAGGGCTGTTTTAGAATCGAGTGGTGCACAAAACAAACTTCCTCCAATACAAATAACTAACAACAAAGATATCTGTATTGAATGACTTTCAACAGTAAAGAGATGCACAATAAAGTGAAATATAATGTAAGAACAAGTCAGGGATCCTCTAGTTAATGAGGTGTATTTTATTAATTTCCCTTAGTTGTGATTACAGTGCTCACTAAGACGTGGTGTAAGGTTCAATTGAGTTCAAAAGTTACAGACTTTGATAGCTTTCCAAGCTTCAAAGGCTTGCAAAGTTTGAACATGTTGAATCCAAGCATGTACTGTAGTGGCTGCCTCTGGGATATCGAGAACGTTTCCCCTGTTTTCTCTTAAGTTTACAGAGCCTTTTCTATATTTTCAATGGACTTCAAAAAGACAATTGTGAATGCCTCAAATGATCTAATCGTAAATGAATTCTCTATCCCTTAGTCTGAATTCCCCCGTCCCCTGTAGCATGGACCCCTTCTTCCTTTTATAGCACAACTTCGGGCTCCGAGGGTACTAATGATTTCTCGCTTTTGCCCCTAGAGCTTGTGCTGTGCCAGGTTTTCCCAAGGTCATGTCTTTTCCCCTTTCTTCATAGTTTCTTACTTTTTTGGCCTGACCAAGTGAAGGTTCTTTAGCTAGTTTTCTATTTTTGGATTTCCCTGTTGGCCTGTCTGAAGCTTTTTTGGCTTTTTCTTCTCAGCGCTCCAGCCTTTTTTTCAGTTGTACTCTTCCTTGTTGCTTTCTCCAAATGGTTGGGATCACAGCTTATGCATTTTTTGCTTCGTACTTCCTGGTCCTACTACATGTCTAGAGCATCAGAGCATGAGACCCGCATACCTTTTGTCTTTTTGCTTTAATCTCACTTCGTGCGTCTAGGGATCCCCTGACTGTTGGGGCTTTCTAGGATCCCGACCAGTTCTTCTTTCTGGGCTTTCTTTGGTTCGCTGGTTCTGCCTGTTTTTGGACTTTTTTCGTGGATCTCTAGATTCCATTCCTCTGGGCTTCTTCTTCTTTCCTTCTTTCTTCCCTCTTTTCTTCATTATGAGCTTAGTCTTTCTAGCTTTATTATTTATTGATTTTTTGTGTGAAACGGGCCCAACATTTTTTTACTTCTTTGGGCCTTAGTTTGTGGCCATTTAATTTTGAACCTCAACATTTAGCCCCCCAAGCTCATGGGTTGTCTGAGCCCATGCGTAAGTTTTCTACAGGATCTTTTCCATTTTTTTTTTTTAGTCGAGGATCTCTTCCTAGTCCCTTCACTTTTTTTTTTTTTTTTTGGTAACTCCTTTTTAAATGAGACGCGGTAGTTTGGGTCTTGAAAAAAAAAGAACTTCTACCACCTACTTTTATGTTCCCCATAACGCCCATTAATAACCGTTGATAACTTCTCCCTCTTTAAATTTAATTCTTGGCAACTGGCTTGTCTTTCCACATATTGTTTCCTTTACCTGCTTTTATTTCTTCATTATGCCTCTTTCACATTATCTTTTCTTTGTCTGCCTGAATCTTCTGTTCTTAGCCTCTTTTTCCTTTTCCTTCGATCAGACTTGCTGCTACTTGCTTTTCTTCTTTTCAAGATACCCATTTGCTTCAATGGCTTCTTCCTCTTCTCGAAAAAGAAAGGAGCGTGCTCCTAGTCCCTTTGAAGGTGAGAGTTCCTCTAGTTCTACGCAAGATGAGTCTGTCGTTGGGCACGTTGCTTTTCCTTTGCGAGACCCTTGGTATACTCCTAGCTTATTCTTCCCTCAGGTGTCCCATGGCGTAACCCCTCCATCCCCTCATACTTGGGTATTCTCTGGCCAAGCGGGTTTTGTTGGTTCTGCACAAGTTCTAGATCCTAGGGAGATTTTTGATCTCCAGATTAGGCAAGGACTTCGAGAGGCGGTCCCTATCTTTTTTGATTTTGTTGCTAGGAAGATCCAAGGCTGGCCTATTTGGGTAGATAAGGAACTTTCTAATAAGGAGTTCGTGGGCCATTTGGAGCGTGCTGGTGTCCTAAAGGCAGTGGCTATTTCTAGGAATCTTGAGGGTTTCAGAGATGCCAAAGGCCTTAGGCATTTGGTGTGCCGTTGGTGTCCTGCTTTGCATACTTTCTCTTTTTTTGTTGGTGAACTGACTGTTACCCTAAAGGATGTGGTCAACAATTTTCTTCTTCCAGTGCTTGGGGATGAAAACCCTTTTGATACTAATCTTTCTGATGAGGATCTAGAGGTGGAAGAAAAATTATTTGCTTACTTTGGTGGACGTACTGCTTCTTCTGGTGGGAAACCGGCCAGGATGGGTAGGTGGGTTATGAATCTGTCGCGCGAGAAGGATAAAGAGGTCAGGTGTGCCGGGTTTCTCGCATTCTGGCTTAGCAAGTTTCTGTTCAACGAGTTCCCCGGGGATGAAATCAAATCCACTCTTTTTCCTTTGGCGATTAAGTTGGCTCAGGGTGCTCAATATCCCCTGGCCCCCATGTTTTTGGGCCATGTCTATTCTCAGTTGGATTAGCTTCATGGAGATGAAGCCAAAGGTGATTCTTGTTATGTTATTACTTCTTTTCTTCATTGTGCCATTCTACAGGTTTTTATGTGGGATCGTTCATCATTTACTTTAGCAAGGTGTAAGAATTTAAAGTTTGTAAAAGATAAGTTTCAGGGATCCCCTGATGTTGTTAAAGGGCTTTGTGGCAGCTCGACTGATAGCCACCCTATTATTTTCCATTGGCTGAGTCTAAAAAATGGCAGCCTTAACTTAGTTGAATTATTTGATCAAGTAGGCCATTTGCATTGGCGATCTCCCCGGGAGTTTGGCCCGGTTTTGTTTGTGATTCGGTGTTATCTCCTTTTCTGACTTCTACAGGGAACACTTTCGATTTACGTCATGGTGATGAAGGTAGTTTAGCCTACTTGGCTTGTTTTAATCCCTCTTAGCTTCCTGTGCTTTCCTCGAATGGATCACGGTATACCCATTACTCAGCACACCGAATACTTCGGCAATTTGGCTTTGATCAAGATATTCCCCCTGTGTTTAATGATGTAGTTCCTTCTCTTCCTTCTTTGGATCCTTTTATGAGACTTCAGGCCTTCTCTTATTGGTCATGAATGAGCCCTCAATTTGTGGTGCCCAACTTCCAGAGAGGAGTTTTTTCCTCTAGTGGTTATGCTGGTTATTGGAGGAGGGTGCAAAAGTCCTTTGTTGATTATGTTGGTTCTGGCACAATTGGGCAAGTCCCCAACCTTGTAATTTCTTCTGCTCCAACATCTAACAAGCGTCTATCCCTGCCTACTGCTGGTGTTGTTTCTACTGCTGTGAGTAGCAAAATTGGTTTTGCAGAATGGCATGCTTCCAGGGAAGGTTGGGTGACTTATGCACAGGACTTCTCAGAGACTTGGGTAGGGTGTGACCTTATTTTTGGTGCTTCTGTTGGGGTACCGATTAAGAAGGGTGCAGTAGAGACTATAAGTGCTAGTACTTCCATTGGTATGAGTAAAGGAAAAGCAATTAAGTAGGAAAAATTGAAGGAAGCCGCGGCTGAAGAGAGTGTAGAGGCTATTGGCCCTAAGACAAAGAAAAAGAAGACTGGGAAATCCCAAAAACAGTTGGTGCTTGCTGAGGAGAAGGAAGTTGAGAAACCTTTGGCCATAAGGGGCCGGGTGAAGACTAAGGTAGAGTCTTCTTTTTCCTCAGGCGCCTGTGAGTGCTTCAGTTCATGGTTCCTTGGGACCCTCTAGATGCACCCATAGTAAACAACAAAGACCCAGAGACCTTGTTGAGAGAGAGAAAAGGGCAAGGCCTCTTTCCTTCTTTTCTCTTTTAGGTTGTAGTTTTGTTATTTCTTTCCTCCTTCCTTTTTGAACTAATGAGTGATTGTCCTTCCTGCAGTCCAAGCGCAAGTTAGATCTTCAGAAGGGTAGAAGTCAATCCTCTGGTGAAGATGTGGTATGGCTTCCTTTTATCTATGTCTTCTGTTGCTTGATTTTATATATATATATATATATATATATATTTTTTTTTTTACAAGTGTTGTGTATCCGCACTACCCTGTTATTTATGCCCTTCTCTTTTTTTTTTTTTTTTTTTTTTTTTTTTTTTTTTCTTTAGGTGGAGGTTTCTCCCCCTGTGGTTGGTAAGACTTTAGAGGAGGAGGTGGCCTCAGTTGCCCTTCAGAGTGTGGAAGAGGAGGCTCCCAGCAGTGGCATAGCTGGGGAGACTGGACAACCAATGCAAGACGTCTAGGCTACCCAGGATCTTGAGGCTCCCAAGTTTTCCGCGTCCCTAGGTCCTTAATTTGAACAGATTCCTAGTCCTGTTAAGACTGTGTTACCTCAGACTGAGATAAGTACAAGGACTTTGGGAGGCGTATTATCATCCGGGCAAACAGGTGAGCCTTTATACATAATAGCGTTCTAATTTTATTCTTTTTGTACCCCCTTTCTTTTCTTTCTTTTTTTTTTTTTTTTTTTTGAGTCCTTTCCTTCTCTCTTTTTTCTTTTCTCCTTCTAGGCCAAGCTACTGCGAGATCTGCCTCTGGTGCTGCTTTTTCTTTGGAATCGGAGGATTCTGAAGGTGGGTGCTGATTCCCTCTCCCTTTCTTCCTTTCTCTTGTATCTTTATTATAGCGAAGCCCCCTGTATCCCTGCCTTCTTTTAGCCATTTTGCTGAGGCTTCCTCACCTTTTCTTCAACTTGCCATGTGTTCTTTCTCAGAGTCCTTGCAGAAGTTAGAGGAGCAAAAGGAGGAAACTCCGCCCCAAGAAGCCGATACTGGTTTCTCTTCTACCTTCTTTTGTTCTTTATTTTTCTTTCCTTTTAAGAAACTAAGTCTACCCCCCCTTTCTCTTCCGTTTTTTCTTTTGCAGGAGTTGATACTGGTGTCAAAAATCCTGAACTTATGGTTCCTGAAGGGGTTGTAGGATCTGTTCAGGTTGCTGGCCCTCATTCTGTTCAAAGGGTTGAATGTTCCTCTGTGTCTTCAGGCGGTAATGCAATAGTGGGGGAGGTTCCAGAGATGGTTGTTTTAAATCCTGCTTCGAGGCTCTCTGCCTTTCTGAGTCACTTTGATTTTCTGGAGTTCAACAGCCTCTCTACCAGTCACTTTTGCCACTTTAGGCCCTCCTATGGAAAATTCTTGCGGTTCTCGGTACCTGTGGAAGGCTTGTCGCTGCTAGAAGGGCTGTTTAAAAGTCATGGGGACTTTACCACTCGCTTTAAAGAAGGAGTATTTTTGGGGAACATTTTGATGGAGCTGTTGTGCGTTGTGTTGATTTCCTTGAGGGATTCTTCGCCGGATTCTCTTTCTGAGGAAAAACTTCTGGAATGGAGGGGAGTGATTTAGGATCTCTTGGAAGCCAAATTCAACCTATCCTTTCTGTTGGAGTATCTACGATCCTTGGCTCAGGTGCTATTCCAAAGGCAAGCTTCTAAGAACATTGATGCTAAGCAAGCTTTAGCCCAGGCCCACAAGACTTTGCAAGATTTGAAGATCAAAAGGCAAAGGGTTCTTTCTTCCTTAGCTATCCCTGCCCTCTCCTTAGGCGGCTCCTTGTTGGCTGGACTCATCTCTTAACCTTTTTTTTTTTTTTTTTGGATGAACAATCTGGGATTGTATAAGTTTTCTTTGTTTGAACATTGTTTCGGCTTTTTTTTTAGACCTGTACTTGTGCTTTGAGATTGCTTCCATGTAGTTATGCTTTAGAATTTCTTCTAAGTATTTGTGTTTTGAAATTGCTTCTAATTTTGTTTTGATGGCATGTGGATCTTCTTTTCTTTTCTTTTGTCATTCTTTTTTTTTTTTTTTTTGGGTACTGAGTCCTGGTCCATAATTCCCAAGTTTTTTGCTGTAGGTTATAGCCAGGTACCCATCTCTTCTTTTTTTTTGATTGCGCGAGTACTAAACTAGGTACATTGGGCGATATTTTTTTTTTATCCCAGCTCATGAACTTGGCAGTTTTTTTTTTTTAATTTTTTTTATCAAGTACTGGGCTAGGTATCCTCAGTATATGCTTGGGATCCTAGGCCATGTATTTGAGACTTAACTGTTTTGTAGTTTACCTTTGGGGTGATCTCGGGCCCTATATCAAAAGATTTCCCCAAGTATCCTCCCTTTTCTTCTTGTTCGCGCAAGTACTGAATTAGGTACATTTGGGTGACATATTTTTTGTCCCATTTCATGAACTTGGTAGGTTTTATTTATTTATTTATATATATATATATATATATATATCAAGTACTGTGCTAGGTATCCTCAGTATACGTTTAGGATCCTAGGCCATGTATTTGAGACTTAACTGTTTTGTAGTTGTCTGTGGGGTGATCTTGGTTCACGCATCAAAAGATTTCCCTAGGTATCCTCCCTTAATTCCATTTGTGTTAGGATTTTTGTAATACTTAAGATTTAATAGCTGAGAAATAAGAAGAAACTTCATTGAATTTAAAACATAAATGTCATTTAAGGGTTACAGCAAATCTAACAAAGATAGTAAGGATCATAGAGTGTCCTTCTACCACGAGCCCTTGAACAAAATTACTTAAATGATAATATAAAAGAAAGAAACACTTAGCATGTTGGAGAGTCTGGCAGAAAGGATTCCAGTGTACTGAGACCTCTCCCTTCTCATGCGTAGTATTGTTTTAGCCATTTCCCATTTATGGGTTCTGTCAGGATTGTCCCATCTTCTTTTGTAAGGTAGTAATACCCACTATCATGGGCCTCTCTGATGATGTAGGGTCCATCCCACTTTAGGGCAAACATGCTTTACTGTCCTCAGTACCAGCTACCCTTGAGTGAAAGTTCTTAGGCGTACTGCTTGTGCATATGCTCTAGTCATTCTTTGCTGGTACCTCTGGCTTCTTCTCTTGGCTAACTCCCTTTCCTCCTCTACCCCTTCTAAGTCTGCTATTCTCCTTTCATTGTTTGTGTCCTCAGTGTCCTCTTGACTTTCTTCAAGTACTACTCTTGGTGTGGGAACGATTAATTCTACTGGGCTGATGGCTTCTATCTCGTAAACCAGGGAGAATGGTGAGAATCCCGTGGCTATCTTCACAGAGCTCCTGCATGCCTAAAGTACATCTGCCAGGTGGTTACTCCATTTTCCTCCATACTCCTACTTCATTTTTTTAAGGATCTTCAATATCACCCTATTAGTGGCCTCTGTTTGGCTATTTCCTTGTGCGTAGTATGGTGTAGACCTTCCATGCTTGATGTAGTAAGCCTCAGTTAACCCCTTCATATCTTTATTTATGAATGGGGTCCCATTGTTGCTGATTAACCTTCTGGGAATCCCAAACCTTGTAATGATATGTCCCTGAATGAAGTTTGCTATAGCTGCTCCAGTGGCCTTTTTCAAAGGGATGGCCTCTACCTATTTTGTAAAGTACTCAGTGGCTGCCAAGATCCATATGTAACCACTGGATGGTGGATTTATAGGCCCTATGAGATCAAGCCCCCAAGTGTGGAAAGGCCATAGGGTTGTCATATCTTGTAACGTATTTGGGTGAGTATGGATTGCATCTCCGAGGACTTGACATGCGTGGCAAGTTTTGACTATCTCCTCAGAGTCCTTTTTCATTGTTGGTTAGTAGTACCCTAATAGTAGTAACTGTTTATAGAGCCTCATTTTCCTGGGTGGCTTCCACAATCACCAGAATGGATTTCCCTGACTACTTCCCTGGCTTCCCTTGGGCCCAGGCATCTTAGGGGATCCTCACTGTATCCCTTTTTGAATAGGATCCCGTTTTGTAAGAAATATTTGACTGTGAGCTTCTTGAGCTGGTGGGCCAGTGCCCTGTCAGTTGGTAGGATCCCTTGAGCCAAGTATTCCATGAAAGGAGTCCTCCAATCTTCTGTAATAAATACAGCGTAGCTTTCTTCCTTGTCCACCGAGGATTGGCATTCTTGATAGTTTTCCTTTATAGTTGTTGCCTCTTTGTTCATATTTGGCCAGTAGTATCCCATGCGCTGCATCCTTCGATATAGGCTGATCTTTTCTGAGGTCCCACAGACTTGGGTGTGTAGCTCTTCCATCCTTAGTTTCCCCTCTTTCTCATTAATACATCTAGATAGGATCCCTCAAGGCAATCTCTTGTATAGTTCTCCTTCTATTAGAGTGTAGTCCCTCAGCTCCTTGACACTCCCTCCAGATCCTGTTTCTTTCAGTTCGCTCCTCCAATCCCATTGCTTGGACTTTTCAAGGGATATATTTTGGAGGATTTTTAAGATGGAATGCTCCTGCCTTCCTATCCTGACCAGAGTGTCTTTTCCCTTGAATGGTACTTCGGATCCCAGGGTGGCAAGCGCATCTAGAAACCTATTTTCACTTTTCTACGTGTACTTTATGCTAAAGGTCAGGAATTCCTACTCCAGTTTCTACGCCCACATCCTGTAGGCTGCCGGGCTTTGTTCCCTCAGTGCAAAGTCACCCTTTACCTGAGAGACTACAAGATTAGAATCTCCCAGTACTCTTATGTGTTTCACCCCAATACTGAGTGCTATAGTCAACCCGGTTAAGTACGCCTCATACTCAATTGCATTATTAGAATAGGAGAAACCAAGCTTAAAAGATAGAGTTATGGTGTCCTCATTCTCACAGCTCAGTACAACTCCCACCCCATTTGAGGATGCTGTAGCTGACCCATCGAATCTCATTGTCCATTTCTTTTCCGGGATTTCTGCTACTGCTACCTCACCTGGGATCTCTTCATTTAGTGAGCTTTCTTCTTTCCCTAGGAATTGTGCCAAGAGGTCAGCTATAGCTTGACTTTTGATAGCCTCGGGGGTCCTGAGGCCTATATCATATTAAGAAAGCAAGACCAACCACTGTGCTATTCTTCCTATTAGGAGGGGCTGATGTAGAAGTGCTTTTATGAGGTACGACTTAGTCACTAAGAGGATTTGGTAAGCTGGGAAATACCTCTTCAGCCTTTGGGATGCGTAAATAACCACTAGGCAAGCTCTTTCTATCTTGGGATACCTGGTCTCGGTATCCTTGAGTGTTTTGCTTACATAGTATACAGGCTGCTCGTTCCCATCATCATCCTCTTGTGCCAGCAGGGCTCCTATTGCTTGGGTATTTGATGCCAAGTACAATAATAGGGGTCGCCCACGTACTAGTGCTTGGAGAGTTGGCAGATGATTCATAATTCGTTGGACCCTTCGGAAGGCTTCCTGTTGTTTTGCTCCCTAGGTGAACTCAGTTCCTTTCTTTAATAGCTTTGATAAGCCTCCTGTGGTCGAAGCCAGTCCTGGCACAAATCTTCTGATGTAGGAGACCCTTCCTAGGAAGCTTTTGAGCTCCCTCACTGTTGTTGGTCTTTTCATAATGGCAATGGCTGCAGTTTTGGCTGGATCCACACTTATGCCTTTGTGATGCATCAGGAACCTGAGGAACTTTCCTGCAGATACTCCAAAGGCACATTTCATGGGGTTCATGTGTAGCTTGTGTTCTCTTCATCTTTTGAAAACTTGTTCAAGTACCTGAAGGTGTCCTGCCCTAGTTTTCGACTTGACCACAATATCATCCATATAGTCTTCCATTTCCTTATGTATCATGTCGTGGAAGATGGCTTTCATGGTTCGCTGGTACGTGGCTCCTGCATTTTTGAGGCCAAACGGCATCACAGTGTAATAGAAATTTCTGATCGGTGTCCTGAATGCTGTCTTCTCAGCATCCTTGGCCGCCATGCGAATTTGGTTGTACCTACTATACCCGTCCATGAATGAGAATATAGAAATTCCTGTAGCTGAATCCATAAGGAGGTAAATGTTACGCAGAGGGAACTCATCTTTTGGACATGCCTTATTCAAGTTGCGGAAGTCCACATAACAACAGATCTGGCCGTTCTTCTTCTTGCAGGTACTATGTTAGAAAGCCATCTAGAGTGCTGAATGGGCTTAATAAAACCAGCTGCCAGCAGCTTTTTGACCTCTTGAGTTATCTGGGCTTCTATGTCAGTGTGAAAGACCCTAGCTGGTTGGATTACTGGTTTAACTCCAGGGTCCACATTGAGGGCATGGACTACTAACCTAGGATCCAGTCCAGGCATTTCGTCATAAGTCCATGCAAACACATCCGTGTATTCTTTGAGCAAAGCTACTAGTGGCTCTCTTTCTTGTGCTGTCAACTGACTGCTGATGAAAACAGGCTTTTGGGATCCCATCTCAGCCTCCAAGTTTATTTCCTGTAATTCTTCCTCCAGCTAGATTTGTGTCTTTTTAACTGGTTCATCTAGAACCTCCTCTTGAGCTACCATACATTCTGGTGGTCCAGGCCCTTCCTGCACGATGCACTCAGGTCCCGCGCACCTTCACAAGCGGTAAATTAACTCTCAAAAGCCTAAACAGAAGAAGCAGCATCTTTGTCATCACTATGGAGTAGCCGATCATACTCGACCTAATTGCTATAAGTGGTTAGCCACTCAACAGAGCAACGACATGATCACATCGGGAAACCAGAATCAGTTTCCATTCTCTCTTACTCCCCTTGGAGATCTTCTCAAAACCCTCATGATCCTTTTGTATTTGAACGGTTATAACTCTTCCCTCTCACTGTCAGATCAAGGAGTTGTTAGATGGAAAGGTTCTTCTAAGGTGTGGAAGGAAAAGGGCTCCAAGTGATTTTGTCACTTCTTATCTCTCTCCCTTTTTTGTTTTTGGTTTACATTACTTATGTGTTTTGCTTTATCGTTTTGAGTCAATCTAGTTTTATGCATTGCTTTGCTTTGTTTAACATATTTTTGTTTGTTTTCATTTTTAGTTTTGCTTTGTCTTGTTTTCCATATATAAATTTAAAAAAAAAAACATTGAAAAATACAAAAATAGTGTGTGTTTGTGTACATTGGTACTTATGTACCTTGGATAGTCATTGAAACAAAGTTTTCAAAACTTTGTATCTTTTGTAGCTAAGATGAGCATCTCTATGCATAACTAAGCAAGTGAGGTTTGTGACTTATGTTTGTGATGAGTAAGATTAAGTAATCTCTTGTACTTAACACTCGTATCACTCTTTTTGACAAGAAGGACTAGAAAATCCTAAGAGAAAGGCATAAATAACCATCTCACCACTGTTGCCTTCCAATCATGAAATGACATCCGTATGCTTTGGCATAGCAAAAGTGCAATGTCAAATGCTTAGCATCATTGGGTATTTCTTTTTTTTTCTCTTATATACCCATGCATGATTTGCTCAAAATGAAAAATATGCAAAGAAAAATAAAAAATAACAAGATCAAAATGCTTTATATATGACTGCAAGCATGTATTCTGGGAAATGTGAGAGTTATAGGATGTACCTTGAAGATGATAGTCCCCATCAAACAATTATAATTGTGTGTGAGTTAAAGTGATTTTCTCATATCTCAAATCATCATAACATGTATACACTTACGCAATCTTGCGATGTTTTTCACACACAACACACAATATTCTTTGCTACTTTGATACATGTGCAAGTACAATATGATTTGGCCATCACAAAGTTTACATGTGTTAATGTATGCTTACTAAACCGTCTTAACTTGTTTTAAAAATATAAAATTAATTAGACTTGTTTAGTGTGTGTGTGTGTGTGTGTATGTTTTGGGATCTATGTGCTTAATTTTTTTTTTTTTTTTGTTGTTGTTGTTGTTTAGAGATGATTTTTAGAGTTTAAAATGTTGTTTGAATCCTTCGTTGAGTTGCATGTTATGATTGCATTCATGTCTGTGTTTTTCTTCTCTTTGAGAAACTGTTTTTAAGCAATCTCGACAGCTCCTTGACACCTCTCGATATCTAGCTTATCTATCGAGCTCCTCAGTTGCTTTTTATTGCAATCTTGACAACTTTCAATAGCTAGGTCGATCGATCGAGAAAGTTTCTATCCCCTTGATAGCTCCTCGACAGGTCTTCAATCCATCGAGCTTCCTTTTTCCTTGGACACCTGCTCAATAGCTTCATCTATCAAACCCTTTAAAGCATGACACCTCTCGATCTGTCGAGAATTACTGAGTTTCTATATATAGGGTCAGCGCGATTTGGACTTCACTTTCCTCGAACTCTCTTGACTGCTCTCTAAATGTTTCACCTCCCAAACACACTCTTCTCTCTCTAAACCTCATTCCCAAGAGATTTTCGGCCTAGATCAAGTTTTCCTCACTTGGTAAGTGTCTTAATCCTTCTTTTTCATGCATTTTCATATCTTTTGACCTAAAAATTGGGATTTTTGGAAAATGTTTAGGGTTTTTCAAAATCAAAAAGGTTTTTGTAAAATTTTTGGTATGGGTTTTAAAGATTTGATCTTAAAAACTTCATGCATTGCATCTCATGTGCATTATGACTATATATTTATACATTTAGATGTGTGTTATATATATTATCTGATTATGTGCTGGTAGGATTAGATTGGGTTAAGCCCATGATGCTTTTTCTATTGCATGTCACATGTTCATGCATTCCCATGCATACATTTTTTCTTTTCAATATATTTTGATATATTTGAACTGCTTGGGACTTTTCTGTGATGAGAAGGCCAAATCAAACTTCTTTAAGAACTTTTCTAGATGAGGCATTCATTCTGAATGCCAAGTCATCTTGTCAGACTTCTTCGACACTAACCTTCCCCCTGTCGTTTACAGTAGGGAATGGGGGTCACTATATGACATCCTGGTCACATGTCCATCCATGCCGATCTAGGAGTTTTACTCCAACATGCATGGATTTGATTATTCAGTACCTCTTTTCATTACTCGTGTTCAAGGTATGCGTATAGTTGTCACACCGGAGATTGTCTCCGATGTCCTTTGTGTCTCGAGGGTAAAGCATCCTGACTACCTTGGTTGTGAGCATCTGAGGACTATGTTCAAAGATGAGCTTATGTCTGTTTTTGTGAGCATTCCTCTGATTGGGGTGAGCGTTAGTTTATTGTATGTTCGTCCTTTGTTAAAGGTTCTAGATTCGTAAACATGGTGATGACTTTTGTTTTACACCCTTTTTCTTACTATAACTCTATTATTGAGCCTTGTGCTCGATTTTTGCTATCTCTTTTAGAGCATTTTACTATATATTTTCACTCTCATTTTATTTTTTCCATCGTAGATGCTTATAGGGATACGACAACCCGTGATAAGCTCATCTTCCCTTCGTCTATCATGAGGATCTTACACCATTTTTCTGTTCCCTTTCTTGCTTCTGACCACTTCAGTGTTATGAGTGCCATAGACACCGCTACCATTAAACGGAGTGAGGTGCAGCTATGTTCGAGGCAGTCCAGTACGGTAGCTCCTCCCACTTCTTCAGCTTTATCCACCTTCGCTCCCTCTACTTCTGTGTAGGTGTGACCCTTGATGTGATTATGGCACAGCTTCAGTGCATGGATGCTCACCCTGACACTCTCACTGATAAGCTGTATCAGGTGGACACCCATGTCGGCCATATTGCTAGACGCGAGGCTCGCCTTGGTGGCTTTATGGAGTCTCCCTTTTCTTCTACCGAGGCATCCAAGGCATCTGAGGACGATGATGACTCCGATGATGACGATGATGATAGGGATGATGGAGATGCTAGCTCTCCCAGTGTTGACGAGATGTCTACTTGACACTTTTACCCTTTATCACTCGTCACAAAAAGGGGAAGTAGTTTTGGTTATGAGAGTAGTCATAGTTAGGAGAAGAGTTAGTATAAGAGATTTTTGTAAGGGGGATTGTTTACTTTGGGGGATGTAGTGAGGATTTCATGTATCTTTCTTCTTTCCTTTCTACTTTAGATACATTTATCTCTTGTACATGGGTCTTATGACCATTTAGACATACATTGTACTTATATTCTTTATATATTGATGTATGTTTTCACCTACCCTTACATGTGTTGTTTTTTTTTTTTTTTCTCTCTTTATGCATATGGTTCTTATTACTTGTATGCAATCTATTATTTCTGTTTCACACAAAGATGCCTTGATGAGTTTTGTTAAAGTGTTTGAGAAATACAAGTTGTCAAAATCTGCTTTCCATAAACTCTCTTCTTGCAAATTTTTTCAAGAGTTTGTCTTAGGATAGATTTTATTGTATTCAACAAGTGAGTATGAGTTGAGTGATTTATGACTTCTCTCATATGTTTATTTGTTTATTGTGGTTTTGTCATGAATTTCCAAAGGGGGAGATCGTTAGGACATATGTGGTTCACAAGTTAGGAATATATGTCACTATTATATGTAATTGAATAATCCTTTGACAAAATGCACTTTACTTGTATTTGGGTTGATCTAGGATGTGTTTGATATTTCAAGAAACCTTGTTTCAAGTTCAAGTGTTAAAGTCAAGCAAGTCTGTCCAAGAATCAAGTAAGAAAGTGCTATTCATTAAAGCTCGACAGCTAGTATCTATCAAGCCTTGAAGAGTTGTTCCAGCCTGTGGCTTAACAGCAGCTCGATAGATAGGGCATCTATTGAGGTTTATGAAGTTCAATTTTCCAGGATTTTTTTTCATTCAATCTGTAATTGTGATAAGCCAAAAACGAATTGACCCATTGTGACTAAACTAATTAATTAATTAGCCAAGTTATTAATTAAACAAATTAACATACAAACGTGTGGTAGCACAAACAAATCACCAATAAAATAATTATGCGGCAAAAAATAAATAACATGGTGATTTGTTTATGAATGGGAAAAACTTGACAGCAAAAACTCCACCGGGTGATTTTTAGGTCACCACTCCCGAAATTTCATTATTATCACAACAATCAGTTTCAAGTAAAGGAATCCTAGTACCTTATACCAACCTATAGTTGAACCCTTACCCCAATACCCAATTGGACTTGTTCTATAGTGACTATTTTCCCTTTTGATGCACGGCTCCCAAGTACATGACTAACCAATACTCGGATCCTAGTACGCGACTTTAATCACCGACTAGAAAGAGTTGCCGGTTGCAAAGTTTTTCAATTCATCCATGATGAAGATCAATAATATGCTTGGTCACAAAACCCAAAGGTGTACATACACAACAACTTCTTCAGAAGAGATGAACTAGGGCGAAACTTTATCTCCAGTCACAAATTGCTTGAGCAGACTTTGCTCAATACTTATGCAACTTGTGTACTTTTTGACGGCCCTTAAAACAATCCTTTTATATGTTTAGGGTTAGGAGAAAGGAAGGCCCAAACACATAAATACGGATCCCAAGAAAACAGAACAAAAAAATTTATTTTTCTTAAACCTCAATAGATAGGAGGTGTCAAGCAGCTATCAAGAAGGTGTCGAGCACACAGGCTTGAGCAGCTTTCTAAACTTCAACATATGCTAGTTGTCGAGTTTTAATGAACTTGCACTTTTTAAGCTTATTTCTTGGACAGATTTGATGACTTCAACAGTTGATCCTAAAACCTTATTTCTTGAAGTATTAAAAACACCTAGAACTACCCAATTACAAGTAAAGTTTGTTTTGTCAAAGAATTAGCCAATTACATAAAAGAATGACATATGTTCTTAACAAGTGAACCACATATGTCCTAAAAATCTCCCCCTTTGGCAATCTGTGACAAAATCACAACAAACAAATGAACATATGAGAGAAGTCATAAATCACTTAACTCATATTCACTTGTTGAATATAATAAAATTTATCCTAACACAAACTCTTGAAAATTTTTGCAAGAAGAAAGTTTATGGCAAGTAGACTTTGACAACTTGTATTTCTGAAACACTTTAAAAAAAACTCATCAAGGTATCTTTGTGTGAGACAAAAATAATAGATTGCATACAAGTATAAGAAGCATGTGTATAAAGAAAGAAAAGAAACAACACATGTAAAGATAGGTGAAAGAAACATACATCTACATATAAAGAATATAAGTACAATGTATGTGTAAAAATGATCACAAGACCCAATATACAAGATTAATGTATTTAAAAAGAAAGAAAAGAAAAGATACATCATATCCTCACTACATCGCTCATATTAACACTCCCTCTAACAAAAATGTCCTATACTAACTCTCCCCTTAAGAATGACTACTTTCATATCCCAAAACTACTTCCCCTTTTTATCACGAGTGACAAAGGGTTAGAGTGTTCAGCAGACATCTCATCGGTAGAACTAGCATCTCTATCATCATCATTCGAAACATCATTGTCATTACCATCATAATCATCATCCTCAACATGAAAATCAAAAGCCACTAGAGGAAGTGGTGAAGGAGTAGCCTCAGGAGCAAAACCACCCATAGCCACCTGCCGTCATGCAATACGACCAACACAAACGTTCACCTGATATAACTTAGTAGAGAGTGTATCAAGGTAAGCATTCATGCGTTATAGTTGCGCCATGATGTCTCTAAGTGACAAATCGCCCATGGAAGAAGAAGGAGCAGATGTAGATGGAACAGACCGAGATAGTGTTGAACGAGATGGAGTCGAACCAGAGGGAGGAGCTGCTGACTCCTGTCACGACCGAAACTACGCCTCACTACATTTTATGGTAGCGGCATCTATGACACACATGAAGGTGAAATGGTCAGACATAGGAAAAGGGACAAAAAAATGGTGTAAAATCCTCATAATAGCAGAAGGAAAGATAAGGCTATCACAGGACGCTGAATCTAGATGAACATTTATAATAGAAAGAATGAAGTGAGAAGGGAAATCTATAGTAAGATGCTCAAGTAGGGACAACAAAAATTGAGCATGAGGCTTTGTAATGGAGTTGTAGTGAGATAGAGGATGGAGTACAAAAGTCATCACCATGTTCAAGAATCTAGGACCTTTAGCAAAAGGTTGACATGGTGTAAACTAACGCTCACCCCACTCACAGAAAGCAGATATGAGCTCATCCTTGGACACAGTCCTCAGACGCTTACAACATGGATAGTCAGGAAACTCTATCCTAGGAACCCGAAGCACATCCACAACAAGTTGCGATGTGATAGGGATGCGCATACCTCGAACGTGAGTGAAGAAAAAAGACACTGAACGATTACTGCATGCTGGATTAAAACTCCTAGATAAGCATGAGAAGACATGTGACCGGGATGTCACACAGTGACTCCCATTCCTGAATGTGAATGACATCAGGAAGGTCGGTGTTGGCAAAGTCTGCCAAAATGACTTTACATTCCGAATGAACACCTCATCTAGAAAATTTCTCCAAGAATGCCTTGTGGGCATCATCATCATGGAACCGAAGAGAGAGAGGAGTAGAATTAGAAGATGAAAAAGCTCCGGAACAAAGAAGGTTATGAGTCAGAGTAGATTTACATTTAGGTGCCATAGACACAACTAGCGTAAACAGACAGAGAGGGAGAGAAAGAAAGAGAGAGACAATTAGAAATGTCCCAAAGTAATTCAAATATAACAAGTATATTGAATAGTGAGTACGTATGCATGGGGAATGAATGAATAGGTCACCACTCCCAAAATTCCACTATTATCACAACAAGCAGTTACAAGTAAAGGAATCACATTACCTTATACTAACTTACAGTTGAACTCTTACCTCAATACCTAATTAGACTTGTTCTGTAATGACAATTTCCCCTTTTGATGCACGGCTCCCAAGTACATGACTAACCAATGCGTAGATCCCATTATGCTACTTCAATCACCAACTAGAAAGAGTTGTTGGCTGCAAAGTTCTTTAGTTCATCCACGATAAAGATTAAGAAGATGCTTGGTCACAAAAACCAAAGGTGCACATACACAGTAACTTCTTCAGAAGAGATGAACTAAGGCGAAACTTTGTCTCCGGTCACAAATTGTTTAAACAAACTTTGCTTAATACTTGTGCAATTTGTGTACTCTTTGACAGCCCTTAAAACAATCCTTTTATATGTTTAGGGTTAGGAGAAAAGAAGGCCCAAACACATAAACACGGATCCCAAGAAAATAAAACAAAAAAATCTATTTTTCTTAAACCTCAACAGATAGGAGGTGTCGAGTAGCTGTTGAGAAGGTGTCGAGAACCACATATGTCCTAACAGATTGTGTGTTTGGGCTTTCTTTTCTCACAACCCTAAACATATAAAATGATTATTTTAAGGGCCGTTAAAGGAGACACAAGTTGCACAAGCATTGAGTAAAGTTTTGTTCAAGCAAATTGTGACCAGAGATAGAATTTGCCCTAGTTCATCTTTCTTGTGAAGAAGCTACCGTGTTCTGTGCATTATAGGGTTTTGCAACCAAGGAGCTTCTCGATCTTCATCATGTAATGAACTGGAGAACTTTGCAACTAACATCCTTCTCTAGTTGGTGATGGAAGTCGCGTATTGGGATCCGCTCAATTGGTTAGTCACGTACTGTAAGTCGTGCATTGAAAGAAGATATTGTCACTACAAAAAAAGTCCAATTAGGTATTAGGGTAAGGGTTCAACTGTAGGTTGGTATAAAGTACTGGGATTTCTTTACTTGTAATCACTTGTTGTAATAATAGCAGATTCTTGAGAGTGGTGACCTTAAAATCACTCGATGGGGTTTCTGCCGTGTAGGTTTTCCCCATTTTTGAACAAATCACCATGTCAATTTATTTCTACTATATACTTTAGTTATTGGTGATTTTTTTGTGCTACCACATGTTTTTATGTTAATTGGTTACTACAAAATAAGTCCAATTGGGTATTGGGGTAAGAGTTCAACTGTAGGTTGGTATAAGGTACTAGGATTCCTTTTCTTGTAATCACTTGTTGTAATAATAGTAGATTCTTGGGAGTGGTGACCTTAAAATCACTCGGTGGGGTTTCTGTTGCGTAGGTTTTCCCAATTTGTGAACAAATCACCGTGTCAATTTATTTTCTACTCTATACTTTAGTTATTGGTTATTTATTTGTGCTACCACGTGTTTTCATGTTAATTTGATTAATTAATAAACTTGACTAATTAATCAATTAATTCATTATAAGGGGTCAATACGTTTTTGGCCTACCATTAGTATCATCCCACGACATTGGTGAATCATTAGGTTTAGTCTAACCCCCTTCAACTGCTAGCCAGACTTTCTTATCTAAAGATTGTAAAAAGGCTCTCATGCATACTTTTCAGTATGTATAGTTAGAACCATCAAATAAAGGAGAAATAATCAGGGTTTGCTCACGATCCATGTCAATGGATCATGTAGCAAAGATTAAAACCTAATCAGAGCGTGCCTGCTCTGTTACTACTTGTTGGATTAAGATAGCTCAACCTCAGTTAATTAATTCAATTACCTAAATTGATTAATTAGGTTAAATTGCATGCAAATCGTGGAGGCACCTACAAATCACAAAATATACTAAATGCAATGGAAAATAAATTATATATGGTGATTTGTTGACAAATGGGGAAAACCTTTCGCAAGGCAGAAACCTCACCAAGTGATTTTAAGGTCACCACTCCCAAGAATTCACTAATCAACAATCAAGCGGTTACAAGTATAAAGAATCTTACCACTACCCTGGACTATCCTGAAATACCAACTTACAGTTGAACTTTTACTCCAATACCTAATTGGACTTGATCTTGTAGTAGTCTTCTTTCTCTTGATGCACAAATCTCCAATTTATGACTAATCCTTTTGCACGGATCCTAATACGTATCTAACTCTAGCAACTTGAATAGATGTTGTTGGCTACAAAGTTCTTCACTTTATCAACAATGAAGATTAGGAAGCACTTGGTTATAAAACCCTATGGTGTACAAATACATTAGCATCTCACAAAGAAAAATAAACTTTTGTACTCTGTATCCGTGTGTGACGGCTCTTAAAATAAGCCTTATATATGTCTAGAGTTGTGAGAAAAGAAACCCTAAAAAAATACATAAGCTTGGACTGAATTTCAGATTTGGAAATTTGAAAATTGAAATTCTCAATAGATCAAGCTTCTATCGAGCCACCTGTTGAGTTTCTCATTTACTCTTGATAGTAGTATCTGTCGAGCTATCTGTCGAGGCTTAATGAAACAAATTTTGTTCACTTGTTTCTTGGATCAATCTTCATGTCTTTAATACAAAAACTTGATATGCTTGAACAACATATTTTTTGATGTATTAAACCTAACTTAGATTTACCCAGTTACAAGTAAAGTACATTTTGTCAAAAGATTAGGCAATTCCCTAATACACTCCTTACAACAACTTTCTATTTGTTTTGTTGAAGGATTCATTAAGATGCTTATTTATTATTTTATTTCCACCCATCTTAGAGTTATGTGCAAGTGCGGTTCTTATGGGTCAAAGAAGTATACATCTAGAAGATCAAATTCTACCTGAATTGTTATTAGGAATTTTCAGTTTCTGGGTTTTATTAATTTTTAATTTTTCAATTAGGTGGTAATCTCCATATATATGTAAAGAGGCCAGTTTTTTATTTTAAGCCTTTGCGGTTTTTTTTTTTTTTTTTTTTTTTCCTGGGATTTATTAGTTTTGAAAGGATAATTGTAATGTTTTCTTTGATGGGGTTGCAAAAATATTCTAATGCTCCTATAAGGCTTGCATTTTTTTTCTTCAAAAAGAAGTTTATGACTGCACATGTAGTTCTTTTCTAGCTGCAATTACATTGAGGTTTATTCAATCTATTCTCTTCTTTTAATGCTTCCTAAATGTGGATTGAAAATTGGATTCTTATTGTTTTTCCAATAGGGATTTGGCATTTTATTATCTGGGTTATTTGAAATTGTGGATTCTCTATATCTGTGTAAAACTCTTAATAGGTTACACAAATCTTACTACTTGAACAATTCAGAAACAGCAAGACTAGAATAGCTAGGTAACTAGTCTTCTCCTTTATTCTGGACTATTTCTTGCATATTTATTGCTAATATGTTTCTAGAATGAATTTGAAAATGGAATTTGATTGCATATTTATTGGTTGTGATACAGGAATTTTGTTGTTTAAGTTGAGGCTGTTTTTCTTTTCATTTGTGGTTGAGATTTTCTGCTTCACTCCCCTTAGAATTTTGACTTATCAATTGAATTTTTTCAATGAATTTATTCTTGTACTTCAGTCCATCATAGAATTTTGATTACCCAATTGAAGTTGTTAATCAAATTTTGGCTAGTACAAATTTGCATGGATTCAGTTTGAAAATTTTAAAGTTGAGATTTTCAATGTTTACTTCTTTATGATGTTTTGTATTTTCTGAAATTTTGAATTTTTTTTCTTCAGGTTCCTTAGGTGATTTTTCTAAATTAAATTCTAAAATTCCAATAAATCTCTACCAATTATGAATTTCTAATGATATCATTCAATTTACCTCCTAAGCAAGAGTGAATGGGTGATTTGTTGTCCCTATTATACACCAATCTGTTTAGTGCATAACTTAAGAGTCCCAAAGTTCTCCAATGGAAAACTGTTGTATAGAGGGGGTTTAAAATATAGAGCACAAAATTCATGCATGTTTGATCTTTTAACCATAACTGGCTAGCCATCACAAACCATGATAGTCCTTATTGACTAACAGTGGCAGTTCTGTATCTCTTTTCTTGAGCATCTTACCCATGTTTTATGGAGACATTGTGAACTTCAATCTTCATGAGTCTCTCTCTCTGTTAGATGAATAGATTTCATTACACAACAAATACTTAAAACACCTAATAAATAGTACTAAGTTCAATTTTTTTCCCTAAAAAAAAAATCAACTTTTTTCCTTTTGTATTAACTGAGATGTTGCTTCTTGACTGTGTCTTAAATCATTCTTTTCTATTTTATTTTTTTTTCTTGTTAGATGAATAAATTTCATTACACAACATATACCTAATGATAGTAACAAAACATTTTTTTTTAAAGAGTAAAGAACTAACCATTGAAAATATTAGTATGAATACATGGCTATTGAATTATTTGATAACAGAAAAAAAGAAAAAAGAATGTTCACTGCAGTGTCCAACTCCTAGGCCTAGCCTTCTTTTAGAACTCCAACCCTATGAAGAAATTGTTTACTTAATATTTCAAAACCTATTTAAGTAGGTTGCCATTTATCGTTTCTGCTGGGCTAACAGTAAGTTAAGATTGATGGTATCCTTCGAAGTTCAGAAAAGAAATTTGATTCTTTACATGAATAAAGTTTCATTATTTTTTAAAACCAAAATAAAAAATTTCAGGCGTTCAAGTGATAATAGCATTTTTGATGTACCTTATATTAGATTAAACCCCACATTTCCCTCCCTCATTATCTACTTGCATTAAAAAAGAAAAAGAAAAAAAGAATCAAATGAGCTTAAATATTTTTGTGGTTAATCTATTATTTAGTTTGTATATATATTGAAAGTTCAAATAGCGTTGACAACACTATGAACGTTTAGACCCCCAAATAACAAATTACCAATTCAAGCTTTATATCAAACAATATATGTGCAGAAGATGATAACAAGCTTATAACAGAATTCATAAACAATCTAAACCATAAATAATCACAATCATAGCAAGATAATCTATGTGTACCCCTCGCGACTGAACCTTCCACCCACGAACAAGTCGCCACACTATCCCGTGAGAATCATAAAAACTCAAATTTTGAAAATTGTTTTAAGTATTTTTTGCAACTAGGGCATTTACCTGCCAGTGAGTCGCCAATGAGTCGCTAAAACCTTCTGAGTAAGATTCGTGACTGGGGTATGCAACTGACCCAACCCGCGACTGAGTTGCTAGAACAGGGCAACACTGTTTTTGAAAAATGGACACTTTTTGTGAAAACAAAATACTTTCCAAAAACAACTAAAAACACTCAAAAATCTTTTTGGTGTTTGATCAACAAAGAATGAGCATGTGATAACACATTTAAATAGGTACAATTAAACAAATGAATATGACATTCATTGAACATAAGCTTGTGTGTTATGTGTGAATATCAAAAATGAGATAGACCTTAGTCTAATGTGAAACTTCAATGATCAATTCAATCAAGGCATACACAACTAGCACTAGATAATGTGACCCATCTCAATTATAGAAGAATGCATATATGACCTCCCACATAAACATGATTACATTTCTTTGAAACTTTTCATTTGGCTCTATACATATCACATCATTTGATCATTTTGAATCTCATTGTGAGATTGATGCCTGAAATTTTTTATATTTCAATTTGATGAGTTAGCCTTTGGCTTTTTGGGCATCATACATTTTATTTTTGGTCGCTTTTCCTTTTTCCTAGTTAAATACTAGTATGTGCGACAGGCTTTTGCAGCTCAATATCTCTTTTCATTTGAATATTTTAATTTGGTGAGCTTTTTAATTAAAAGCAATAAAATAAAAGTGGGAAGATATATAGGCACAAGTCTATGCATGTCTCAAAATCTACAAAATCATTCACTAATCATTCATGGCAAGGTTGAAGATCTATTTACATCAATTACATAGATTTCAAGATTTTTTCCACAATGATATGAGTGCATAGGAAACAAGCTAAGCTTATAGATGCATAAGGCCATAAGTACAAAGGTACAAGGCAAAACAAGTTTTGAGATAAAACTCAACAAAGTCGATCAAATTTTTTAGATTTTCTACTTTTTATGTGTTTTTGGATTTTTTGACATAAAATCAAGAAAATATTGATAAAAAACAAAGTAAAAACATTTTAAAAAAAATAAACAAACAAATTTTCAACACTTTTAAGCAAAAAGCATACTACAAAACATGATCACAAATTATAGGAAGAATTAATGCATGAACATGTTATAATGCTTATGCATGAGTACCCTTTGTCACCCACACGTCACGTGCATTTGGGGTGATATCCTTGTTGGATTTGGTACAAGGGTTAGGACTTTCAAACCTTCTTGTGAAGCTTTCCAAGCACGAGGTGAAGGCACCGATCATTTTCATCACGTCCATTATTCCGGGATCACGATTTTGACTTCTTGGTTGCTCACCACCCAAGACCTCTTGTCATTTCTTCTTCCTCGTGATCGAGGAGCGTTTGCATTGTTTAATGCTCTCAGCTTATGATAGTTGGGTTTGGTATGTCCTTGCAATCCGCAATAGTGACAAATATGATTCGTTCTAGGACCCCATTGTGATCTTGGAAGTGATCTTCCTCTAGCTTCACGTTTGGCTTTTGATTGATTACGGAATGTATTTAACACCTGTTAATCAGCAAAATTCTTCTTCTTTTTAGTCTTAAACTTTATCGGGAATAGACTCTTCTACAATTGGCTCTTTTGCCTTCACAAACTTCACTTCTTTGGTGACATTGGCTGATGAGCCACTCCCTCTGGTATATCCCACTCTGGACTTGTCTAAGACTGATTTTTGATGAGCAAGCATTTCATTAAGTTTCTTGGAGGAGACACAGTCTACCTTAGCATTTGCTTGAAGCACTTTATGCTCAAGAAACTTTATCTTAGAATATGCTTCGGTCAGCTCTCCATTCAGTATCTTTATCTCACACTTGGCCTCCTTATGTCGCACTAGGAGAGTTCGATAGTCCTCCTCTGCTTTCTTCATCTTCTTCACAGCCGCCTTGGCCACCCTTGTGTACTCTCTAGACTTCTTAAGAAGTGAATTGTAGTCCTCTTGGAGACCAACGATGCTTTCGTCTTCTTCAGCATCTGATTCTTCAACAACTCCCATTGATTCTTCATCACTGTGCTCCCCAAGCTCTTGTACAAGCAAATTCAAGTCCTCCGAAGACTCAACATGAGCAATGGTCATAAACGTGGACTAATTTCCTTCTCCATCACAGCTTTCCTCAGAATCAGAATTAGATGAGTCGGAGTCACTGAAAGTAGTGGCATAGACCTTGCCCTTTGATTTCAAATAATTAGGACATTCTTTCTTGAGATGTCCATGTTCATTGCACTCAAAGCATGTGATTCCTTGTGAAGATTGGGATTCTCTACTATATTTCCTTCTGAATTCCTTTTTCTCCTTCCCGAAATTCTGAAATTTCCCTTTGTCACCAGATTTTCCACTTTTCTTAAGTTTTAAGAACTTTCGGAAGTTTTTCACAAGGTACACCACATATTTATCTATAGCATCCACTTTCGAAGAATCATGAGATACTACCCTCTCATCAATTGTCTTAAGAGCGAGAGATTTGCTCTTCTTTTACGAGAGCAGTGACAATTCATATGTCTGCAATGAACCAACCAACTATTGAACTTTAATGTTGTCAAAATCCTTTCTCTCTTCAATAGCTGTTACTTTGGCACGAAAGCTTTCCAGCAATGACCGAAGGATCTTCCTTACTATTTTAGAATCCTCTATCTTTTCTCCCAAATTGAATTTGCCGACGACCACCTCATTCAACTTGCTATAAAAAGAGTCAAAGGACTCATCCTTGCTCATCTTGAGCTCCTCAAAGCGAGTGGTCAACATCTCTAGTTTGATGTCTTTCACTTTCATTGTTCCTTCATAAGTAGTCTCCAGAATCTCCCATGCTTCCTTAGCAATAGTGATATGTGAAATCCTGTGAAATTCTTCCGGAGAGACACCACAGAAAATAGCATTCAAGGCTTTACTATTTACATTAGCCGCCGCAAGAGCTGCCTTATCCTAAGTGGATTTGGCAGCCTCCGGCCTAGTCTAACCCACTTCAACTGCATCCCACACAGCATCATCAATAGAACATAAAAATGCCCTCATTCGGAATTTCCAAAATGCATAATTATTACCATAAAAAAAATGGTGGCACATTTAGAGATTGAGACCTATCCATCTCAATGCGAGGTCAGGGATCGCACTAAGGTGTTTAAACTATCACAAGTGCACCGCTCTGATACCAATTGAAAGTTTAAATAGCGTTGAAAACACTATGAATGTTTAGAACCCCAAATTACAAATTATCAATTCAAGCTTATTATCTGAAAGCTTGGAAATGTGTCAAAAACACACAAGTTGTTTAAACTCCCAAATAAAAGTTACGGCTTGGTTGATTTTATACTAATTTAATACTAAGTGCGGAATAGTGTAAACACAAGCATATAAGTAAGACAACTACTCTAATCCATATTTAAAGCAACACAACAATGAAAATGAAATGAACAAGAGTAGGAAAGAGAAATACAAACATAAATAACACCGAGACATGTTATCGAAGAGGAAATCGAAAAACTTGGCGAAAAACCTCTCCGCCGCCCTCCAAGCGGAAATCGATCCACTAGACAATCAGTTGGGATACAGGGGTGAGCAAGAGAACCTCCAAGCCTAATCTACCCTTTTGAACCTAAGCCCTCATAGCTCCTACTCCAACAAGACTTCTCAGAACCGTATCTTGTCTAGTTCTCCAGATCCCGCAACAAGCTCCATATTGCATCTGTCATTTTAGGCTTCTTTCAATACTACCCAGCAGCATCAAAACTCCACTTGACACTCCAAAGGGTGTGGTAAGTGTTTGGGCTATCAACCTCTTAATGGTAGAAAATAAAGAGGTAGGAGATAAGGAAATTCTCAAAACAAATGTGTAGAGGATTGTGGGTATGACAATCTCTAACTCTCAAGGTGTTTGGCTATGGTTTTCTCTCAGAAGCTCTCATTTACATTTGTGGGTAATGTGGGTATAAATAGTGTAGGCACAAAAAGTGTGAATTAGACTGGATAGGCTGGCAGAACAGAATACCTCGCAAGTGTCTTGCGGGAAGGTCTTACCTGCGAGATACTCATGAGACACAGCTGTCTCCATTTGGCTTGACTCTTCGCATTCCAGCATGTGCAGGGCACATGATATACTTCGCAGGATGCTAAGTCACGAGATACTCGTGAAACCTTCTTCAGTCTTCAAATGCCTGAGTCTTCACACCACTCTCTCTATCACACAACCCTTATAATGAAATCCCACAATAAATACAGGGTACAACAGATTGAATATAATTATGATCAAATTCAGCACAGAATATAAGCCAACATAACACAAAGGTGTAAATAACAACTTTACAATCTCCCCCTTTGGCTATTCCATGACAAAACCCCTAAAACAGACTCTAGACTTAAATGTGAGTTTGGGAACAGTGGCAAAACTCACTCACACCTAATCTAGAAGCTGTGAAGCACTTGCAAGTATATACTTGTTACCTAAAACACAATGCAATTAAGAACAATCCATAGGATCAATTGCATGTCTAACACTCAACCAATGCAAAATACATGAAGTACTTGCATCTAGGATAAAAGATTTTACTAGGGCACAAGAGTGGGGTACTTAGGACATATTAGCAATATCTTAAAAGTACAAAAAAAAAAAAAAATGCTACAAAAGCAGAGTGTCAAAGCTTTAAACAAAAGTAGTAAAAGCATAACACTGTAAATGAAAATAAAAAACTAGTAAATGAAAAATGAAAATAAAAAAAACTAGCTTCTTCTCCCTCTATCAATGGTTACCATACTCCCCCTATCAAATCTCCCCCTTTTTGTCATGAAATAGCTAGTCATTTTCTTCTAGCTTCTGTTGAATTTCATCCAATTGAGTTTGGAGAGATGTTAACTTTGAATCAAAACGACCATGGAGAGAGTACATGATAGATGCTAGTCTGAATATCTTGGTATTGATCTCTTAAAGAGCAGTGGTAATGTTGTCTAACTACTCATCATAGACATGGGGTGTAGAGCTCGAGCTCTCCAAAGTTGCATGGCTTTCATGCTTAACATTCTTCTTGGTGTGACTCATACTTGCATAGAGAGTACGAATGGTAATTGGACTTGGCCTTAGGTATGGGCGCTCATCTTCTGAAGGGTGCACACCTTTGAGTTTCAAAATCCTTGAGATGAGGCGATAGAAAGGAATACAATTCCTTGAAGCAGTTCGGCCAACCGTTTTTGCCAAGATGTGGAAAATATGAGAGCACACATCAATCTCTTCATCCGTGATCAGATCATGCAAGAATAATGCTCTTCTGAGATTCATATATCTGGTGCTTGATAAAGGATATAGGTTGCTACACACAATCGTGGAGAGAAGATGCAATTTAGGAGAAAGAGATGCCACACAAATTGATTTCCTATTTGAGGAGAATTCCAAATTAGCTTCTAAGGCTTCTTTAAGAACCTCTTCATCTGGATTCAACTCATCATAAACCGGTGGTATGGGGAGTATTGGCCGGTTAATGTGCAGGATTTTTGCCAAATAAACAAGAGTTACTGAGAAACTCTTTCCTCTTACCCAACATTTTATCTCTTCTCCATTAACAATGGCATTGGCACAGAACTCTTTTACCATGTTCTCGTATGCATCCTCAAGAGTTGAGAGCAGAAAGTTCCAATCCTTCGTGGCAAACCATATGGGTATATTTGTGTCACGGAGAAATGGTTGATCAACAACTCTTTCAACTACCAATAGGGCATCTTGAAAATAGTTCCTATAGGTCTAAAATGCAGCATATGATCTGAACAGGTCAAGGTCATAGACTTCTATTGAGAAACGAGTCATTTTTGACCTTGGTGACGGTTCATCAACATCAATGATTGGCTATTTCCTTTTGCTGCTGCCTCCTTTCATTGCAGAGTTTTTAAAGGGAGACATATGCATAAATGAACACAAAGCAGACAGAAACATGTGCAAAAACACAAAACACATACACAAAAACTTGATTAGATTCAAGTTAGTTCAAGTTAAATAAACCTTAAAACAAAGCTAAACAACCCAACGTAAAGCACAAAGACTCAAAAAAACATGCTAAAAAGATAAAGTAAGAACACAAAGACACAATGCATGAAGATAAGTATACGTGCATGTGTGTGCAGCATGAGATGCATGAGGTGTGCCTAGAGTGTACATGGCATGGCATTAAGGTAAAAACTGAACGAAGTGTGTAAAACACACACAAGTTGATCAAAATATGATTTATATGATCAAACAAGACCAACACCAAAGATTGGAACTCATTTGAGTCTAATTCAACACAAAAATGTCACTTAGACAATCTGTCAAACACATGGCATGCAATAGTGCAAAACAGCTATGAAAAATGCATGAACATATGGAAAAATGCCTCAATACATGATAAAATTGCCACAAGGGGCCAATACAGATGCATAAATAGCAAATGGGACTTAGCCCAATCAAAGATTTTGAAAAATATTCATTGAAAAAGAGAAACCCAACCCAATTTTCGAAAATCCCCAATTTTCAAAATCCTAAGCACAAATTCTGCATAATCCGAAAATAAAAGATGAGAATAGTGTAAGAAATACATACCTTGAAAGGATTCTACATAAGTTTTGCTTGAAAATGATGGGGTTTGAATGAAATAGTGATTTGGGTTGAAAAATGGTTAGAGAAAGGCTTAGCAAGGGAAAAGAGAGATTTTGAAAAATTCTCACATCTACTACATAAAAACTAAAAATACGCGTTTTTCGTGGGTTAGAGAGTAGCAAAACAGTCGCGAGAATGGTCACCGAAGCACATCAGCTTTCGCGAGAAGCTTTAGGTCGCGAAACAGTCGCGAGGCAGTCACGGTAGCTTCTGTCTGATTTTGGAAAAATTTAATTTTAGCCAAACAACATTTCACAAGAAGCTGTTGGTCACGAGGTAGTCATGATATAGTTGCGAGAGTCTCTGTGTGACATGATGAAAATATTTATTTCCCTTAAGCCCTTTTCACAGGAATCTCTAAGTCACGAGCTTCTCATAAGACAACCTTTCAACAAGTTTTTGAAGACAAACACAAAAATGCATTTTGAACAAAAACATAAAAGCACGAAAGTATAAAATCACTTTCAAAAACAAAAAAAAAAAAAAACACTCAAAAATCCTTTTGGGTTTGATTAACAAGAATTTGAGCATACACATTATATTTGAACATGTACAATCACATAAATGAGATAAGCATTCATTGAATCAAAGTCTTGTGTGTTGTGGGTGAGTATCAAGTGTGAAAAAGTCCATAGACCAGAGTGAAGTTTCAATGATCAATTCAATCAAGTCATACACAACTGATACTAGGTCAAGTGGTCTATCTCAATTATAGAAATGAACATATATGACCTCCTACAAAATGATTACACAACTTAGAAGCTATTCATTTTGCTTTTGCATAAATCATAGCATTTGATCCTTTTTGGATAATACATCTCATTTTGAGATTGGTGCTTGAAATTTTTGATATTTCAACATTGAGAATTAGCCTTTGGCTTTTTGAGCACCATACATTTCAAAATAAAAGTAGCTTTCCCTTTTTCCTAGTCAAATACTAGTATGTGCGATAGGCTTTTGCAACTCGATATCTCTTTTCATTTGGAGATTTATATTTAGTGAGCTCTTTTGCAAAACCATAAAATTAAAGTGGGAAAATATATAGGCACAAGTCTATGCAAGTATCAAGATCAACAAGACAATTGACCAATCATTCATGACAAGCTTGAAGATCTATTTACAACAATCACACATAGTTTTCAAGATATCTTCCACATAGATAAATGTGCATATAAATACAAGCTAAGCTCGTAAATGCACTATACCATTAGTATGAAGGTACTAGGCCAAACTTACATGTGATATACACAAAACAAGCGATCAAACTTTTTGAAGATTTTTCAACTTCTTATGGGTTTTTGAATTCTTTTGAACACACTCAAAAATAGAACAAAAACAAAAACAAAGCAAAAGCTTGAAAAAGAAACATGCTAAAACCCGAAGCAAATGATACAAACCAAAGCAAGCATGAAAAGATGCACGAGCAAATGTCCCTAAACATCGAAAGAATTAATGCATGGACATGTTAAAATGCTTACGCATAAGTACCCCTTTTCACCCACATAGCACGTGTGTTTGGGGTGATATCCCTAAAAGATTGGGTACGAGAGTTAGTAGTTTCAAACTGTCTAGTAAAGCTCTCCAAGCAAGTGGTGAAAGCACCGATCATTTTCATCACGTCCATCATGCCAGAATCTCCATTTCGACTTCTTGATTGCTCACCAGCCCTACTCCTTTTGTCCTTTTTAGGGTTGTTTGACCTCTGAACACTTGCATTCTTTAATGCCTTCAGCTTATGGCAATTTGGTCTTGTGTGTCCTTGAAGTCCACAGAAATGACAGAAATGTTGAATTCTCGGACCTCTTTGCAAGTTTGGAGGTGATTTCCGTTGAACTTTAGGCTTGACCACAGTTTGAGTACGAGGCTTATTCAACACTCGTTGATCAGCTCCATTCTTCTTCTTTTCATCCTTTATTTTCTTAGGGGTAAGAGCGACTACAACTAGTTCTTTGGCTTTTACAAATCTCACATCTTTGGCAACATTGTCTAATGAGCTACTCCCTCTAGTGTACCCCAACCCGGACATGTCTGAGAAATTTTTTTGAGATAAAATAACATCATCCAGCTTCTTCGTGGATACCCTCTCTATCTTGGCATTTGCTTGCACTACTTCTAACTCAAGAAATCTAATTTTTGAATAAGCTTTAGTCAGCTCACCATTCATTATCTTTATTTCACACTTGGCCTCTTTATAATGCACTAGAAGACTCTTATAGTCCTCCTCTACTTTCTTCATCTTCTTCACAGCCGCCTTGTGTACTCTCCAGACTTCTTAAGAAGGGAATTGTAGTTTTCTTGAAGATTGGCTGTGTTTTCATCTTCCTCAACTTCAGTTTCTGTTCACGTAAAATAATCTACAAGCGCACAGAATTGTAACAAGTAGTAAAGTATTTTTAAAAAACGAATATCGAACCCACAAGGATTAACTATGTTATTGAATACCAAAATTCACTAAATAAATTACTATTTGGAAATTTGAAAACAAATGGAATGTTCTACTATCTAAATTAAATTAAACTATTTAATAAAAATAAATCTACGAATAAAAAGAATTAACAAAGCATAAAACTCTAACAGTGTAAAAATATGATAAGAATGGATCTAGAGCAGTTGATTTCACCTAAAAAATCCCACACAATTTATTCTTCCTAATTATTAAATTCTAATAATCTCCCGTTGATGATTAAAAATTCCTTAAGTATTCAATATTTTCTCTCAAATAATATCAAAAATATCTTCAAATAACAATTCCATATCTCTATGTGAATTTAATTAATTGGAGACTCATTACGTACTTTGAATTTTTTGAAAAATCACACTAGTCGCGGTAAAGAGTCTCTACTTTCGCTTAACTAATGGTGTTTAATTCTAGAACTAAAATAACAAATCACCTCTCGGTCTCATTGTAATTCAATTGATCAAATTATAATTTGTAAAAATAGTAAGCATTAAGATTAAGAATTAAACACTCAAACATGGAAATATAAAAAATAAAATAACTTAAAAAATAAATTGTGTGTTCATTGCTAGACTACATCAATGCTCTAGAAAATAAAATTTAGTTCATAATAAAATTGAAAAGAAAATAAATAAAACTTATGTCTTTCATCCGAATTGGTTGATTAACATGAAGCTCTCGCCTTTGTCCTCAGATACTCCTCTTTTTAAAGACTCCCAAAAGCAAATTCTTTTATGCAGTGCCTCCTTTTCCTCTCAAGTTTCTCTCCTCTTCTTTTTATCCTAAAGAGCCTTTAAATAGGTCAAGAAATCCTATTACAAGTTGAATTCCCGTTTGAAGAAAATCCCAGAATTTTAGGCTTTATTTTACCGACAATTTTGGCCCATTTAAATTCATAATTCAGACTTTTGGTAAACCACAAAGTTGTATCCCTTTAAGTTAACTTTCTAACCTAACTTGAATCATCTCAATTGGATATTTAAGCCGAAAGTTATGCCAAAAATACTAACTGATGTGCAAGCTGGAATCCTAATCCGAGTTGGACCTGGATTTGGTGCAAATTTCCTTTGATTTCTTGCTCCAATTGGACTTGAATTTAATTAGCCTAGCCCCACTTTGCATGTAAAGCCCTTATTAACTGCAACACAAAGAAATTATGTAATCAGTAACAAAATAACATAAAATTAAAGCTAAATATGTAGATATGTGAGTACTTTATTGTATATATTTCATACACATCAGTTTCTTTAACACCTCATATTGATTCTTCATCACTATGATCCCCAAGTTCTTGTACCAGTAAGTTCAAGACTTCCGACGACTCATTATGGGTAATAGTCATAAAGGTGGAGTAGTTTCCTTCTCCATCACAGCTCTCTTTAGAATTAGAGTTTGAAGAATCCGAATCACTCAGCGTTGTGGCATACGCCTTGCCCTTTCCTCTTAGATAATTGGGATACTCCTTCTTGAGATGTCCATGGCCATTGAATTCATAACATATAATGCCTTGAGGAGATTGAGAATCCTTTCCATCTTTCTTCTTAAACACTTTCCTATCACCTTTGGATGATGAGAACTTCCCTATGTTGAACTGTTTCCCACTAGTCTTCATCTTCAAAAATTTTCGAAAGTTCTTTACAAGGAATGCTACATCCTTTTCCACTCCATCTTTTTTAGAGGAATCATCCATTCTTTCGATGATGGTTTTAAGAGCAAGAGTTTTCCAACTATTCCCAACTTACGCATTAAGTCTAGAGTTTGTTATAGGGTTTTGTCACGGAATAGCCAAAGGGGGAGATTGTGAGGTTGAAATTTATCAACCATCTTGTTGGCTTTATTCCGTGCCAATTTGCTTGTAATTTAGCACTTAGTAACCCTGTATTTAGGTGGGATTCATGTAAGAGTAGTGTGTGAAGAGAGTGTGAAGTGTTAGGACATATATGTTTTAACTTGTTTAAGAACATATGTCACTTAATTATGTAAATTGGCTTATCCTTTGACAAAACACACTCTGCTTGTAATTGGGTAGATCTAGGTGTTTTTAATACTTCAAGAAACCATGTTTCAAGGTCAAGTGTTGAAGTCATCAAGTCTGTCCAAGAAAAAGCAAGTTGAAGTGCAGAATTTTTAAAGCTCGACACCTCTCGACACCTACCTCGACACCTGCTATCTGTCGAGAATTAAAAAGTCAGAATTCCAATATGATTTTCTTGGGATCCGTGAATGTGTTTTTGGGGCTTCTTTTCTTCTAACCCTAAACATATAAAAGGATTATTTTAAGAGCTGTTTTGAGAGATATAAGTTGCATTATCATTGAGTAATCTCTGTTTATGCAAATTGTGCTCAACAGACGAAGTTCTTGACCTAGTTCATCCTTCATCAAGAAGTTGCTGTGTCTTTGCACCATAGGGTTTTGTAACCAAGCATCTTCCTGCTATTCATCACGTGGATGAACTGAAGAATTTTGCAGCCAACCATTCTTCCTCAAGTTGGTGTTCTAAATTCGCGTATTGGGATTCGCGCATTGGTTAGTCACGTACTTGGGAGCCGTGCAACAAAGGTGGAAATTGTCACTACAGATCAAGTCCAATTGGGTATTGGGGTAAGGGTTCAACTGTAGGTTGGTAAGGTACTTGGGATTCCTTTCTTGTAACCGCTTGATTTGATAATAGTGGAGTTTCGGGAGTGGTGACCTGAAAATCACCCGGTGGGGTTTTTGCCGTTAGGGTTTTTCCCATTCGTAAACAAATCACCGTGTTATTTATTTTTCCGCTGCATATTTAGTATTTGGTGATTTGTTTGTGCTTCCACGCAATTGCATGCTTAATTGATTAATTAACAACTTGGCTAATTAATTAATTAATTAGGGTTTATCACAAGGGGTCATTCGAATTGTGACCTAACAAGTGGTATCAGAGCAGGCACACTCTGATTAGGATTTAATCTTTGTTGTGTTTGATCCATTGACCCCTGTTGTCATTGGCTGTAACCTACTTAATGAGATCTGTGTTTTCAAATACATCTTGTTTTTCTAATCATTATTTGCTTGAGTGTCTCAGAAAATACAAGTCTAAAAGTTATTTGAATTCTCTTATGATGACTATTGGAAAGGATCTCAGTTTTGATAAGAAGAAACTAGACTGTCTCAGAATGAAAATGTGCAAAGGAGTACATTTGAGAAGAGTGAAAGTTATAGGCTTAGCTCATAAAAGGCAGTTGAGAGAAAGAACCATTCCCTCTGATTTATCATCTAAGCATGAAGTATGTTTCATGATGAAGTCTGCATTCAAGGTAATGGACACATGTCTATGGTATCTTGACAGTGGCTGCTCACGACACATGACTGGAGACAGATCTCTCTTCAAGATCTTTGAATCTAAGAAAGGTGGCAATGTTACCTTTGGAGATGGAAGCAAGTCACAAATTAAAGGGAGAGGGATCATATCTCTGCCAGGACTGCCAGACATTGCAAATGTCCTTTATGTAGAAGGTCTAAGAGTGAACCTATTGAGCATTAGTCAGATATGTGATCAAGACTTCATGGTGCTATTCTCAAAAGGGAAGTGTCTTGTCATGGATGAATCTGGAAAGAAACTCATTAGTGGGGTTCGCACTTTGGATAACTGCTATGGATTGGTTCCTGATGCTGATATTGTGTGTAATAGTATTCGTTTGCCTAATGAAGATCTGTGGCATCAACGAATGGGACATGCTAGTTACAAGCATCTATTTATTGTATCTAAACATGAGTCAGTCTTGGGGATACCAAAGCTTAGTAGAATCAGCAATGTGGTGTGTGGACCATGTCAGCTTGGAAAACAGACAAAAGCTAAGCATCCAAGCACTCAAACAACAGCTACATCCAGACCATTGGAGCTGTTACACTTGGATCTTATGGGTCCAACCAGAACTGAGTCTCTTGGGGGTAAGAGATACATCATGGTTGTGGTAGACGACTTCACCAGATACACTTGGGTCATTCTACTACGATCCAAGTCTGATGCTCCTGAGCACATTGAAGCTTTATGCACAAGACTGCAAAATGAAAAGAGCCTGAAGATTGATCGAATTCAGAGTGATCATGGGAAGGAATTCGAGAACTCAAACATGGAATCCTTCTACACAAGATTGGGTATATCTCAAGAATTCTCTGCTCCTATTACCCCTCAGCAGAATGGTGTGGTAGAAAGGAAGAACAGGGTTATTCAAGAGATGGCTAGAGCCATGCTGCATAACAAAGATGTAGCTAGAAACTTGTGGGGAGAAGCTGTAAACACTGCATGTCATACAGTAAATAGGGTATACTTCAGACCCGGTACCAAAAAGACTCCCTATGAGTTGTGGAAAGGAAGGAAGCCTAATGTGAAGTATTTCAGAATTTTTGGAAGTACCTGCTTCATTCTCAAGGATAGAGAGAATGTGGGAAAGTTTGACTCCCGGAGTGATGAAGGCATATTTCTTGGTTACTCTTCTACAAGCAAGGCTTACCGAGTGTACAACAAAAGAACTATGAAGGTAATGGAGACAGTAAATGTTGTCATTGATGAGTCTTCAGAATCAAGTTCTGAGAAAGGCACTGAGGGACTTCCCAAGGAAATTCTTCCTTCTGAGCCTAGGGAAGTTCAAGACATTACTGAACAAGAACCTGCTTCTCCAAGTACTCCTAGTACTCCCAGTATTGAGGAAGACCCTGCAGACTTACCCATTTCACCAGAGTCTGAATCTCAAGAAAAGAAGGGACCTTCATCCAGAATCAAATTAAATCATCCTCCAGAAGTCATTGTGGGAGACATGAATGAACTCACATTAAGGAAACGTACAGTTGATAAATGTGTTGCTAACTTTGTGTCTTATTCCTGCTACTTGTCACAGGTTGAACCTAAGAAAGTTGAGGAAGCACTACAAGATGAAAGTTGGGTTGAAGCAATGCATGATAAATTACTCCAGTTTCAGAGGAATGATGTTTGGACTCTAGTACCTAGACCGGAAGGAGAACACATCATCGGTACAAAGTGGATATTCCGCAACAAGACTGATGAAGAAGGAAATGTGATTCACAACAAAGCTCGACTTATAGCTCAAGGATACTCACAAATGGAAGGAGTAGACTATGATGAGACATTTGCCCCAGTTGCCCGAATGGAGTCAATCAGAATTCTTCTTGCCCTGGCATGTCAATTGAATTTCAAACTCTATCAGATGGATGTAAAGACTGCCTTCCTGAATGGGTTACTCAAAGAGGATGTCTATGTGGCTCAACCAAAAGGATTCATTGATCCACACTTTCCAGATCATGTGCTGTACCTTAAAAAGGCACTTTATGGGTTGAAGCAAGCTCCTAGAGCCTGGTATGATAGACTCACACAATATCTTATGTCACATGGGTTCACAAGAGGGAAGGCTAATCAAACTCTCTTCATCAAAAGGGAAGATGGGGACCTGATAGTTGCTCAAGTCTATGTTGATGACATCATTTTTGGGTCGACTAAGGATGAACTGGCTCATGGCTTCTCAAAACTCATGCAAGCTGAGTTCGAGATGAGCATGATTGGAGAGCTGACTCACTTCCTTGGATTGCAGATTCGCCAACAAGACTCAGGTATATTTCTTTCTCAATCTAAATATGCTAAGAATCTTGTGAAAAAGTTTGGTTTGGATTCTGCTAGTTCTGTTAGAACCCCTATGAGCCCTAATGTCAAACTCACATTAGACTTGTTAGGCAAGAGTGTTGATCATTCTCTCTATAGAAGCATGATAGGTAGTCTTCTTTATCTTACTGCTAGTAGACCTGACATTAGTTATAGTGTTGGTGTGTGTGCTAGATATCAGGCTAACCCCAAAGAATCTCACATGACTGCTTTAAAAAGAATTATAAAGTATGTCAAAACCACTGCTGAGTTTGGTGTGTGGTATAGCAAGGACACTAATGGTGTCTTAGCTGGGTACTCTGATGCCGATTGGGCTGGAAACGCTGATGATAGAAAGAGTACCTTGGGGGGTTGCTTTTATGTGGGTAACAATCTTGTCTCTTGGATGAGCAAAAAGCAGAACTCCATCTCCTTATCCACTGCAGAAGCTGAGTACATCGCTGCTGGTAGCTGTTGCACCCAACTCCTCTGGATGCAAAAACTCCTACATGATTATGGTATTAGTCAAGAGCATCTCACTATTTACTGTGACAATACCAGTGCCATCAATATCTCGAAGAATCCTGTTCAACATTCTAGAACCAAACACATAGAGATTCGACATCACTTCATTAGGGAGCTTGTCGAAGATGGTACTCTCACTCTTGAGTTCATCCACACTGATGATCAGAAAGCTGATTTGTTCACCAAACCTCTTGACAATAAACGTTTTGAATTTCTTCGTCAAAACATTGGTGTCATCTCCATGGATTGATCTCCTTCTATTGTTCCTCTTCCTCATGCATTTGCATCTAGTTTTTGCTTTGTTTTGTTAACATGTTTTGTGTGTTTAATTTCAGTTTTGTTTATTTTGTTTTAAAAAAAAATTGAAAAATTGAAAAATACAAAAACAGTGTGTGTTTTGTGTACTTTGGTATTTGTGTACCTTGGATGGCCAATGAAACAAAGTTTTCTAAACTTTGTATCTCTTGTAACTTAGATGAGCATCTCTATGCACAACTAAGCAAATGAGCTTTGTGGCTCTTGTTTGTGATGAGTAAGATTAGGTTATATCTTAAAACTTAACACTCATATCACTCTTTTTGACAGGTAGGACTAGAAAATCCTAAGAGAAAGGCATAAATAACCATCTCACCACTGTTGCCCGCCAATCATAATATGACACCTGTATGCTTCGGCATAGCAAAAGTGCAGTGTCAAAGACATTCGTATGCTTCGGCATAGCAAAAGTGCGATGTCAAATGCTTAAACATCTTGGGTATTTCTTTTCTCCTTTTTATGCCTATGTATGATATGCTAAATAAAATAAAATAAAAATGCAAAGAAAATAAAAAGCAAAAAGATTAAAAATGCTTTAAATATGGTTGCAAGCGTGTATTCTAGGAGATGTGGGAGTTATAAGATGTACCTCGAAGGTGATAGTCCCCATCAAATAGTTATGATTGTGTGTGAGTTAAAAGTTATTTTCTTATATCTCAGATCGTCATAACATCTATACACATATGCAATCTTGCGATGTTTTTCACACACAACATGCAATATTCTTTGCTACTTTTGATACATGTGCAGGTACAATGTGATTTGGCCATCACAAAGGTTTTACATGTGCTAATGTATGCTCACTAAACTGTCAAAACTTGTTTTTGAAATATAAAATTGGTTAGACTTGTTTAGTGTGTGTGTGTGTTTTGCATGATCCTTGTGCTCATTTTCTTGTTGAGAGATGTTTTGAGAGGTTTATCACTTCAGTGGATCTTTGATTGAGATGTGTGTTAGATTGCATTCATGTCTGTGTTTTTCCTTCTCGAAAAATTGCATTTTTATGTGAGCTCGACACCTACCTCGACACCTTCTCGATACCTGATCATCTGTCGAGCTTCTCACATGGTTTCTTATCACAATCTCAACACCTCCTCGACACCTGATGGATCGATCGAGAAAGTCTCTGTCCTCTCGACAGATCCTCGACACCTGTTGGATCGATCGAGATTCAATTATGCTGTTTGTGCATTCTTTCTCGACACTTGTCTCGACACCTTTCGGATCGATCGAGATTTCTTCTGCCTCCTTGATACCTTCTCGACACCTTCGTGATCGATCGAGATTCTCATGTCTGTATTTCTCCTTGTATCTCGATACCTCTCGACACCTTCATCTGTCGAAGGAATTTTTCCTCGATACCTTCCTCGACAGCTTCCTCGATACCTCTCGACACCTCTGCTGTCGAGAATTAGTGAGGGTCCTATTTAAAGGTTGATCGCGATTCTGCACTCATTGTCTCGATTTCTCTCGATCTCTCCATGCCTGTTCATCTCCCTTTCACTCTCCTTTCACTCAAATCCTTCAACCCACTTGGATCTTGCTCATATCTTGCTCAAATCACTTGGTAAGATCGCTATTCTCTTCATCTTTCATGCATTTCATGGTTTGAAAACCTAGTTTTTGGGATTTTTCATAAACTTTGGGGTTTTTCAAAATTGTTGAGTTTTTATTGAAATTTTGGGTTGGGTTTGTGCTTAAATGATTTCAAAATGTCATACATTGCATTACATTTGCATTCTAATGATATTTACATGCATTTAGATGTGTGCCTTATGTTTGTGTGCTGCTAGGATTGGATTGGGCTGAGCCCATGATGTTTTTCCTTTGCATGTCACATGTTCATGCATTCCCATGCATACGTAATTCTTGTTCAACATATTTGATATATATTTGAACTGTGTTTGGGACTTTTCTGATTGTTTCCCCCTCTATCTTTTTCTCATTCTTTTTACGTTAGTCGTGTCTATGGCACCTAAACGTAAATCTACTCCTGCTCGGAACCCTCTGCGTTCTAGAGCATCTACTTCTTCTGATTCTGCTTCCTTTGAGATTCGGTTCCGTGATGGAGATGCCCATAAGGCATTTTCGGAGAACTTTTCTAAACGAGGTGTTCATTCGGAACGCCAAGTCATTCTGGCGGACTTCGCCGACACCGACCTTCCCTCTGTCATCCACAGTAGGGGATGGGGGTCACTGTGTGACATCCCGGTCACTTGCCCTCTCGTGCTGATACAGGAGTTCTACTCCAACATCCACGGGATTGATCTTTCAGTACCTCATTTTTCCACTCGCGTTCGAGGTATGCGCATTCATGTCACACCGCAACTTGTTGCGGATGTGCTTAAGGTAACTAGGATAGAGTTCCCAGATTACCCCTCTTGTGAGAGTCTGAGGACTGTGTCCAAAGACGAGCTCATCTCTGCCTTCTGTCAACGTCCTGCTGATTGGGGTGAGCACCAGTTCACATCATGTAGGCCTTTTGCTAAAGGTCCTAGATTCATGAACATGGTGATGACTTTTGTTCTCCATCCTCTTTCTCACTATAACTCTATCACAGAGCCTCGTGCTCGATTTTTGCTTTCTCTTCTTGAGCATTTGACCATAGACTTTCCTTCTCACTTCATCCGGTCTATCATAGAGGTTTATCTTGATTCGGCGTCCCGTGATAAGCTCATTTTTCCTTCTGCTATCACGCGGGATTCTACGCCATTTTTCTGTTCCCTTCCCTGTGTCCGACCACTTCACACACATATCTGCCATAGATGCCGCTACCGTAAAACGTAGTGAGGCGCAGTTCAAGTCGAGACAGCCTGGTGCCACTCCTCCCTCCCGTTCAACACCATCCAGATCTGCACCATCTACATCTGCTCCTTCTTCCTCTTCGAGCGATGTATCCCTTGGAGATATTATGGCGCAGCTGCAGCGCATGGACATTCGCCTTGATACACTCTCTGCTAAGTTGTATCAGGTGAATGTTCGTGTTGGTCGTATTGCACGACGGTAGGCAACCATGGGTGGATTTGCTCCAGAGGCTACTCCTTCACCATCTACTCCAGCAGCTTCAGATTCTGAGGATGATGAGGATGAGGATGCTAGCTCTGCCGATGAGATGTCTACATGACACTCTACCCTTTGTCACTCGTGACAAAAAGGGGGAGTAGTTTGGGCTATGAGAGTAGTCATCTTAGGGGGAGAGTTAGCATAGGACATTTTTGATAGGGGGAGAGTTATCATATTTTTGAGGGATGTAGTGAGGCTATATGTATTTCTTTCTTATCTTTTAGATACATTGGTCTTGTATATGAGGTCCTTTGACCATTTTTACATACATTGTACTTATTCTATCTCTTATATATGTTAATGTATGTTTCTTTCACATCTCTCTTCATGTGTTGTTTCTTTTCTGTCTCAATACACATGTTCTTTATACTTGTATGCAATCTAATTATTTCTGTTTCACACAAGATGCCTTGATGAGTTTTGTTTAAAGTGTTTCAGAAATACAGGTTATCAAAGTCTACTTATCATAAGCTCTCTTCTTGCAAAGTTTTTCAAGAGTTTGTGTTAGGATAGATTTTATTGTATTCAACAAGTGAATATGAGTTGAGTGATTTATGACTTCTCTCATATGCTCATTTGTTTGTTGTGGTTTTGTCACGGATTGCCAAAGGGGGAGATTGTTAGGACATATATGTTTTAACTTGTTTAAGAACATATGTCACTTAATTATGTAAATTGGCTTATCCTTTGACAAAACGCACTCTGCTTGTAATTGGGTAGATCTAGGTATTTTTAATACTTCAAGAAACGATGTTTCAAGGTCAAGTGTTGAAGTCATCAAGTCTGTCCAAGAAAAAGCAAGTTGAAGTGCAGAATTTTTAAAGCTCGACACCTCTCGACACCTACCTCGACACCTGCTATCTGTCGAGAATTAAAAAGTCAGAATTCCAATCTGATTTTCTTGGGATCCGTGAATGTGTTTTTGGGGCTTCTTTTCTTCTAACCCTAAACATATAAAAGGATTATTTTAAGAGCCGTTTTGAGAGACATAAGTTGCATTATCATTGAGTAATCTCTGTTTATGCAAATTGTGCTCAACAGACGAAGTTCTTGACCTAGTTCATCCTTCATCAAGAAGTTGCTGTGTCTTTGCACCATAGAGTTTTGTAACCAAGCATCTTCCTGCTATTCATCACATGGATGAACTGAAGAACTTTGCAGCCAACCATTCTTCCTCAAGTTGGTGTTCTGAAGTCGCGTATTGGGATTCGCGCATTGGTTAGTCACGTACTTGGGAGCCGTGCAACAAAGGTGGAAATTGTCACTACAGATCAAGTCCAATTGGGTATTGGGGTAAAGGTTCAACTGTAGGTTGGTAAGGTACTTGGGATTCCTTTCTTGTAACCGCTTGATTTGATAATAGTGGAGTTTCGGGAGCGGTGACCTGAAAATCACCCGGTGGGGTTTTTGCCGTTAGGGTTTTCCCCATTCGTAAATAAATCACCGTGTTATTTATTTTTCCGCTGCATATTTAGTATTTGGTGTTTTGTTTGTGCTTCCACGCAATTGCATGCTTAATTGATTAATTAACAACTTGGCTAATTAATTAATTAATTAGGGTTTATCACAAGGGGTCATTCGAATTGTGACCTAACATGAAGAATTGCTCACCTTTGTGTAAAGAAGCAGAGACTCACGGCTAGGACTCGCAATTAACTCGCAGCTTGCAAACCGCCAAATGCTGTAACGTGAGAAGCATGCAAGAAGGTGAAGGGTCACACTAGCTGTCTCACTATAGGACAAAAGTCCTAGGCTGGCCAAGCCGTTACCTCGCGACTTGAACTTGCGACTTGGACAAGCCGCGTGGCCAAGCTGCCAATCAACCCTGTTTGGCAAAAACTGACTC
The DNA here is from genome assembly GCA_030445155.1 of Quercus variabilis. Taxonomy (NCBI): domain Eukaryota; kingdom Viridiplantae; phylum Streptophyta; class Magnoliopsida; order Fagales; family Fagaceae; genus Quercus; species Quercus variabilis. The sequence goes on along the minus strand of CP129445.1, from coordinate 44,149,439 downwards.
TTTATATTCCAAACACACACCACTATATATAGACCCTTATACCCATGAAATGTAGAAAGCTTCCAGAGAGAATTTTGTGAGAGAAACCCTAGAAAAAAACAAGATTGTCTCATTTCCAATCTTCACTAAGAGACTCTTCAAATTCCTCTACTCTCTTTCTCTCCATTGATACATTCTTGAGAGGTTCTTGACTTTTCTCATTACATCCACGTCTGTGAGAAGGTTCATTTGGTGCCAAGGGAAGTAGTTTGGAAAGGACCAATAACTATTGGTTGATGCTATGGTGTATAACGGAATCTGGTAAGTTAAAGAAGAAATAGGTTCGGTGCAACCTCGTTGTAGCAAGAAGCTTGGAGGGCTTAGGTACACTGGGTAGATGAGGTTTGGAGGGTCTTCTTCAATTCATATATCTGAACTACATTCTTTAGTGGATTATTTACTGCTTGGAGAGCGGCGGAGAGGTTTTACGTCAAAGGCTTTGATTTCGTCTTTGATAACACATCGAGTGTTGTCCTTGTGTTTGCATCTCTCTTCCTTTATCTTTACCATTTATTTTATGTTTTGGATGTGATTATATTTGGCTTGGATTGTTTATCAATTATGTGTTTGGCTTATGTTCATGTTCCGCACATTAATTGTTTGATAATAAGCTTGAATTAATATTTTGTATTTTGGGCTCTAAACGTTTAAGGGTGTTTTACACACATATTGAACATTCAATAAATATGCAAAATTAAGCTATTATTATTGCACATAAATAAGGCCCGCCTCCTTGGCCATAGATCCAACTACTTATTGTTTGCTTGTTGATGAGGAAACAGTGTGGTGATTTGTGTAGTGTACTACTCTTCTTGCTTTACTTTTAGGAGGCTGGCCCTAAATTCTAGAGAGACCAACAAGTTGCCTATCTCTTTTAGCGTATTGCAAGTGAGACTGAGGGATGAGGGTAATAGTTTAGGGATAGAAGTAGACAACTTCTAGACCAGCTGTGGTATTCTTAAGCCTTTTTGCGGAGTAATCAATCTCATCCTTGGTGATTTTTCTCTTAGGGGATTGCTTGGAGTCTGAACTGGAATTAGGGATTGATGTGTTTGGGGATAGGGATCTCTTCAAGGTTAAGTTGTGGTTGGGGGGAGCTAATAATGGGCATGGGTTGGATTTTGGGGAAATGGGCTTAGTGTGGACTTTTGTAAAGAAAATTGGACTTATGTGGTACTAGGCTTGGAGAGGTGTGGTCTTGGTGGTGTCTAGAGGCCCTTTTGGGTTGATGTTCTAGCTAGAAAGAATAGAATCTTTAGGCAAGCACATCATGTGGCTCAAGGGACCCAGCACTAAAGCCATAATCAGGTTGAGTGGTGTGTGTATAGTGAGATGGGTCGAGGATGCATGTAGTGCTTCCACGTTTTCTGTCCTATTCTTTAGTGTGTCCAAATTTGGTGAGTCTGGTACTCGTACTGCCAACTGGTTTGGTATAGGTGGGGTGGTAAAGAGTGTGAGAGACTGGATCATTTGGTGCTCTCAATCAAAAGAGAAAGGTATTGGCACCTCTCTTTGGGGGTTATTTGGAGTCACCACTTATTTTATAAGAAAATTATACAAAAGAGTACAAATTATCTTGAATAATACAAATTCTCATTAATTTGAATGAATTACAATTTGATAAAAAGAACTATACATAGCTTTGTTTTCTAGCTTACAATCTAATAAAAAAAGGTTACAAGACTTTGTTTCCTAGTTACAATCTATCAAAAGAAAAGACAAACCACTATTCTAATGAACCAAAATCGATGGTTTAGGGGCTAGGTTATAGAATGGGAAGGTGTTAGGCACTCATTCTGCCCAGAGAGAGCTTGGTCTTCTAGAATTTAAATGATCATATAAGTACCCTTAAAATGTATATCAGGGTGTTAGATTTAGTGTTTTAAACTTGGTTGTGTTTTTTGGGTTTTTTGGGCACAAACTTGTGCACGCATATACTTGCCTGCACACGTAGGTTTGATTATGCACGTAGGGAAGTTCATGCGTGCACATGAACTTGCCTAGATCATAATTTTATTTTATTTATTTTGCTTCTGCTTTCACATGTATGTTTCTATATAGCATCTTTCCCGTATTTTCATGCTTCCAAAGTCTATGTTTCACATGTTTAATTGCTTGGTTTGTCTCAAATGTTAGAATTACGGTTTTATGCTTTCAATGCTATGAACATGCATGAGCATGCTCATGCATAATGCCATAGGTGTTGAGTTGTTGCAAGGTAAGTAAAGGTAAGTCACATATTTGTAATGTTCATGCATTTGTGGTTTGATCTTGCTTTGATGATAAAGATGAATATGCTTGTTTAGATGAGTTATGCTTAATCACATGTTTGCTTGGATCTTTTCTTATGTTTGTGTTTCTGCCTTGGCTTAATGTTATATGTTGCTGCCTTGAATATGACATGATGCCATTCTAGATGAATGCTAAGATGATGTGATTAGATGTATGTTAGGGCATGCTATGATGTAATATGATTTGTGATGAAGCATGCTTAAATGTATGATTAGGGTTTATGATGTGATGAATGCTAGAAGATGCATGATTAGATGTACGGTAAGATTTGTTTGTGAACATGATAGATGTATGGTTTAAGATGTTTAAAGCTATGTTGATTGCTAGATATATGCTAGTGTATGTGTGAGTAAGATACAAGTGTTGAGTTTGCCTTTAATTGGGTTAAGACATAAGACACAATGATAGGAACCAACCCTAAGGTTGGGCGGTTTTTGGTGCCTAACACCTTCCCAAGACCATACCTTAACTCCAAACCCATATCTGTGGTAGTAAGATCAAAAGGTCCTTCCTCAAATAGATGCTATATATATGGTTCCTAGGCCATTGCAAAAACTAGGCGGTGACTCTTAAAAACGACCCCTTGCGTCTACAGTGGTGACTTCGCTGGGGATTATGAGTTTAATTCCTATGTATCCTATGTCTTAACCTTAATAAAGGCTTATTCAATACTTGTTTGCACACACATCACATGGTTCTTTTGTCCCTTAACCTCAGTTGTTGATGAGTGGGAAGATGGAAGGCTCCATTCGAGCCTAGGTCTTAAGAAGTTCATCCCACTAACTCACAATGTGTGCCATTGCCTATGATGGGATTTGAATACATTAATGGTTTTCCACCAATCCACAAAGGTCCACTTAGGCCCTTGGTTGGAATCATGGCCCACCTAGTTGTGAGTAACCTACTTATCTATCCTTTTAGCCTTAGGAAGGCCTACCCACACTTAGAGAGATTCTAGATCCTATCAAAAGAGGATACCCTTTACATATCTCTTGTTTTTTCAACCATATATCTTGTGATCACCTAATTCTAAAGGACAAATAAAAGATATAAAAATTGAAGGATGACCCTAAAGTTATGGCATACCCTAAGACAAATGGGACGAATGAAAAAAAGTTCTCACATACAGGAGGCTTGTCCCTAAATCCAAAGGTATATCTTAACTTGAAAGGTTCACAAGACCATAGCCTAATTGTTATCATAAGCCCATGTTTGAGACAAAAGGTTGAAAATATCTAAGTACATTCTAATGAAAGCCCGTGAGAGTAAGATGAGAGCCTTGTTATAATTGGACCAAAGCCCAATGAAACAAGTGGCAAGGTTCATGAGAGGAAAATGAGAGATTTTGTAATTGGGCTTTCATTAAAATAGACTTAAAGATTTTCTAAAGACCGCTAAAAACAAAAGGAACCTTTAATTGTGACATGGACTTAATAAAATGGGGCTTCTTTCCAAATTAAGTTCCCACTCTAATTCAAGTCCAATGGAAGACAAAACATTCCAAGGGGGGATGGATGCTTCAAGTGAAAAGGCCCTCATACAAAAGCTATTTGAGTGTATGGAAGCGCAAGCTAAAGTTCTTAAGAAGATAATAAGCCACCTCTCCAAGATAGAAGAAGAAGAAGATGAAGAAAACATGCTAACTATGGACAAAGCGAGCTAACTCAAGAGGACATCAATCGTATGATGACAAAGGGGAAGATATGCCTACTTCTACCCAACTTTATGCCACAATTGAAGAGCACTCCCGAACTATAGACTTTCAAGAGGGCCCACGTCAATGACTTCTTTGAATTGGGAGACACGGGATGTTGGGAAGATCTTGATTGGCTAGAATGGACCTCGAAGGTGGGGACAACTCAAGTCACCCCAACTCATTTCATGCTTGAGCATGACATGGACCCTTCTTCTATCAACAATTAATACCTTGTACTGACTCAAGATGATGTAATCAGCTATTGGAGTGAAGATAATGGTGATTGGTTCTTTGATGAGGTGGGAAGAGATTTCACCAATGAGGGTGAGGCTCTGTATGACATAACCAAATCTATACACATATGGAAACCTCTAGAAGAGGAGGACTGGTCTACTGAGCTAAAGGAGGGCGAGAAGAAGAACAACAAGCCTTGAAGAAGAAAGAAGACAGAATTCATCATTCCTATTGTGGGACAACTTAATAGTTGGACTTGGGTTGGGTTTTCTGAAAAATGTGGGAAAAAAAGTATGTAATGCAAGTCCCAATGTACTTTTCAGCATTTTTAATAAGATGAATTATGATTTGTCTTATTTTGATGTGTCCCATAATATTGAAATTCTGCACTTAAATGATTAAAATGAATTTGAAAATGAAATTAATAAACATTTGGAAAAGAAAATTGAACCTATGGAACCACTTTTGAAACTCTTAATTTGGGCAATAATGAGAATCCACGTTTAATTAAAATTGGCTCAACCCTAAATGAAAAAGAAAGAAAAGATCTCAAAGTGTTGCTCACTAAATTTCAAATGGTATTTGCATGGTCCTATGAAGATATGCCCAATATTGATCCCAAGATAGCTCAACATCACATTGACACTCATGCTTACATAGTAACCATCAAGCAAAAGTTGAGGCATATGAGAACCAAATGGCTTTTGAAGATCAAAGAAGAGGTCACCAAGCAATTGAAGGTATGGTTCATCGAACCAGTACACCAAGCCAAGTGGATAGCCAATGTTGTGCCCGTACCTAAGAAAGATGGGAAAGTAAGAATGTACATGGATTTTAAGGATTTGAACAAAGCTTGCCTTAAGAATGACTTCCCTTTTCCTCACATAGATGTCTTAGTGGATAACACAACTGATAGTGCCTTGATTTCTCTCATGGATGGTTAAGAGTACAACCAAATCAAGATGGCTCCTAGGGATATGACCAAGACTACCTTCATCAGAGAATGGGGAATCTATTGTTACACTGTGATGCCATTCAAGCTCAAGAATGCAAGTGCAACTTACCAAAGAATGGCTACAACATTGTTACATGATATGATGCACAATGAGGTTGAAGTGTATGTCGATGATATGATTGTAAAATCCAAGGAGAGTGAAGGTCACATCGTTAAATTGAGGAAGTTCTTAGAAAGGATCAAGGAGCATAAGTTGAGATTGAACCTGCAGAAATGCACCTTTGGAGTAATCGTAGGAAAGTTGTTGGGCTTTTTGGTAAGTAATAGAGGAATAAAAGTTGACCCATCAATGATCAAAGCCATATTATAGATTCCTTCACCTAAAAGCGGGAAGGAGACAAGGGGATTTTTGGGCCAATTAGAATACATTAGCCGATTCATTGCCAAACTCACTTCCACTTGTGAGCCCATGAATGGAATGATGAATGTCATAAATATTTTGAGCTCATTAAGGAATACCTCCTCCATCCACCCATCTTGATACCCCCGATGCACGAAAAACCATTACTCCTCTACCTCTCTATCATAGAAGATGCAATTGAAAGTATGCTTGCACAAGCAAACGATGATAAGAATGAGTGAGCCATGTACTATTTGAGCAAGAGGTTCCATGATTATAAGACTAGGTACACACCTATTGAAAAATCGTGCTTTGCTCTCGTATAGGCTGTATAGATGTTGAGACACACTATTCTACCTTTCCAAATATGGGTAATGGCTAGAATGGATCCATTCAAGTACTTGTTTGAGAAGCCCACTTTGAGTCGAAGATTGTCAAGATGGTTGATCCTACTAGCAGAATTCGATTTGAAGTATGTAGCAAGGAAAACCACCAAAGGGAGTATCGTATCAGATTTTTATGCTGAGAACCCCGTGGAGGGAGAGGATGGTAGAGAAGATTTTCTAGATGAGGATATTAAGCTAGGGGCATGGAAGATGTATTTCAATGGAGCCATGAACCAATATGGAAATAGGATAAAAGTACTCTTAGTCATTCCCGAAGGATCTCACATACCCTTAGTAGTTAAGTTGAACTTCAAGGCAACCAATAACATGGCAGAATATGAGGCTTGTATCACCAGAATGGAAGCTCTCTAAGAGTTAAGGGTAAAAGAGGTTGAGGTATTTAGAGATTTGACTTTGGTCATAACTCAAGCACAAAGATTGTGGAAAGTGAAAGAGGAACACTTAAAGCCATATCAAAAATATTTAGAGGATTTGACCAAAACTTTTGACAGAATTAAGTACACGATCATCCCTAAAGCTCAGAATCAATTTGTAGACGCCTTGGCTACTTTGGCTTCCATGGTTGAAATACCCAAAGGAGTGTGGACATGGCCCTGAGAGATTGAAAAAAGTTATAGGATGGTACACAAAGAGAAGGCCGAAGCTTCAGTCTTGGTTACAGAAAAGGAAGGGGTTCCTTGGCATTTTGACATCATGAAATTCTTAGAATTGGGGGTATATTCAGACGGTGCCGACAAGAGAGAGCATTGTTCGATTAGGATGATGGCAATGCAATACATCTTATTTGGAGGACAACTCTATAGGAGATCTTATGATGGTATACACCTTCGTTGTCTAAAGAAAGAAGATGTCAAGAAAGTTATGGAAGATCTTCATAAAGGGATTTATGATCCTTATATGAATGGGAGAATGTTAGCCAAGAAGTTCTTAAGCATAGGGTATTACGAGAATACGATGGAGACTGATTGTGTAGAATTTGTGAAGAGTTGCCACGATTGCCAGACACATGCAAATTTGAATCACATACCACCCAGTGAGCCATATAGCATGACCTTTTCATGGCCTTTCTTAGTCTGGGGAGTAGATGTGATTGGAAGGATAGTCCTTAAGGCCTCAAATGGACACAAATACTTCCTAGTGGCAATTGACTATTTCACCTAGTGGGTGGAAGTGGCCTCCTACTTTGTATTAAAAGCATCAGGCTTGATTCATAGAGAATAGCATCATTTGTTGGTGTAGGGTACCTCAAGAGATCATCTTAGATAATGGTTCACACTTTGAGGGAGGGTTTAGAACAATCATAGAACTGTACAACATTGAGCATCATAAGTCTTCACTATATCAACCAAAGACCAATTGGGTCATAGAAGCAACTAATAAGGATATCAAGAACATACTAGCCAAGATGGTAGTGACATACAAAAATTGGGCCACGAAGCTCCCATTTGCCTTATAAGGTTACAAAACTTCTATCAGTGCATTAACTGGGGAAACCACCTACTATTTGGTCTACGGTAGTGAAACAGTACTTCCCATTTGGGTGGAGATACAATCTTTGAGGGAACTAGCAGAAACCAAAGTCCTAGAGGAAGATTGGGTGAAACAAAGATATGAGCAATTGGCTTTGACAGATGAGAAAAGAGTTAGGGTACAATACCATGCACAAGGATACCAAAAGAGGATTGGTAAAGCATTAAACCAAAAGGTGAAACCTAGAAACCTTAAAGAAGAAGACTTGGTTCTAAAAGTACTTAGAGATTAAACTTTTGATCCAAGAGGAAAGGTGAAGCCAAGATGGTATGGTCCTTTTATTATCAAGAAGATCATGTCAGGAGGTGCTATAAGAATTATAGGCTTGAATGGGGAAGAGATGCTTTGCCCAATCAACATGGATAGGCTCTGAAGATATCAGATTTAAAAAATATAAAATAAAATAAAAGCCTGCTAGGTTGAAAACCCAAAAGAGTGGCCTAGGCAAAAGTCAAGGAAAGAGGACCCCGCTAGGTCGAAAACCTAAAAGGGTGATCTAGGCAAAAGATAGGGGCAAAGACCATGGGCATGGCAAGAATTCCTCAAAGGACATCATGGGAAAAAAATTACATGGCATGGAAAAAAGAAAAGAAAGAGAAAAATAATGACAATAAGCAAAGATAATAAATAGGTGGTTCTCTCATTGCTCAAATTAAAAGATGATAATTTGTTTCTATAAGGTATGTGGAACATTCCAATCCTTTATTAAATCCATAAGAAAAGAAATGAGAATCATGAAGTGTAGAAAAGTAAAATTTAGGACATATCAAGGTGGTCAATCAGTCTTTCTTTCTTTTAATTAATTGGACTTTTTATAAACTTTCTTAACTATGTGAATCCATTTCATGTCAACCCAAAGTCATCTCTTATATCATAAAGTTGGATGGAATAATTGGGGCCTCTCATATGGCCATGTTCGAAAAAAGGAAAAGAAAGAAGGAGAGAATGTGTGAGAAAAAGGAAAAGAAAAGAGAGAGAAAAATGAAAAAAAAAATGAGAAATAAGTTCAAAGACGATATACGTTGCCTCGATGGGTTGAAAACTGAAAGGTAATCCATGCAAAAGTTAGAGGAATCCCACTAAGTCGAGGACCTAGGAAAAAATTGGGGATTGAGAGAAAAGATTCATTTTAAGTTAATGATGTCGGAAGGTGAAAAGGAGAGATTAAAGGGCCTACTCAAGGCACAATTCAAGCACAGAGTTTCCAAGAACAACATAATGGCATAAGGTTCCCACAAGTTTGTAATTTATGTACATATCTCGAACAAAAGCATAAATGTAAAAGGTTTTTTTAAAATACAACCCAATGTCTCAAACCGAATGTAAGTGCTAACATGTATGATAAAAAGAAGAGAAAAACAATAAAAGCACAAAAAGAAAAAAAGTATGCTATGCTATGCTATGTCTGTGTATATGTCTGTCTGTCTGTCTACTAGATCATCAGAAGCACCTCTTTCTCAGCTGATGGCTCCAAGTCGACTCTGATCCTTCTGTGCCATCACTGCAATCATCATCATCATCATCCTCCTTATCATCCCTACCTCTATGCAACTTTCAAAGTACTTAGTCAGCTTTAGCTTGAGGTTTCCCATGAGCAAGACGAGCTCTTCATGCTCCTAAATAGTAGGCTGAATTTTGAAGGAAAGTTTGTTAGACCAAGTATTCAAATGCAAGAATAGAAAGGAAAAGGAACAAGGATGAAAACGAACTCACGCCCAAGCGCCTTTAAGAAAGGGATAGCCTAGGACATTTGTGTTGTGCCTAACAGGACGGTCCTAACCAAAGCCATCAAGGCCATAAGCATAGATCGACCAAGGTAAATGGGAAGATCAATGATTGCACTTGCAATAAGGCCCTCGTAACACAAGTGTTCCATGTGAGTGTTACTAAGGCACAAGAATGGAAATGATGACTGATTAAAGGAAATGAGAAAGCTAGAACACATACCGAGCAATGAAGGAAAGCATGAGGCAAGTCCCACTAAACTCATCACAATCTAGCTCGTCCATAACTCGATTGGTGAAGGGTGAAAGCTCGAAAATGTGTTGAAAACACAAGAGCTGTTTAGACCCCCAAATTAAAGAAATGACTCGATTGATTTTACACTAACTTAATACTAAATGCGAAATAGTGTAAATGTGAGCGGATAAACAAACAACTTACTCTAATCCATAAACTCAACAGCACAACAATAAAATGGAATGTAAAAAAGTAGAGAAGTGAAATGCAAACACAAGATAACACGCCAATGTGTTATCAAAGAGAAAACCGAAGAACTCGGCGAAAAACCTCTCCACCGCCCTCCAAGCGATAATCAATCCACTAGAAAATCAATTGGGATACATGGTGTAATACCCAGGAAAAAAAAAAATTAAAAGGAAGGGTATTTAAGTAAATTTATTTTGTGGGACCAATTTTATAATTTATAATTATAAGGGAGTTTTTAGAAAATAAGGTTAAAACCACTATATATAAGTGTAAGGTTGAAATTTATCAACCATCTTGTTGACTTTATTCCGTGCCAGTTTGCTTGTAATTTAAGCACTTAGTAACCCTGTATTTAGGTGGGATCATTGTAAGGGTAGTGTGTGAGAAGATGTGAAGAAAAGCTCAAGTATGTGCAAGAAGGTAGAGTTTTGCGGCTAGGATTCGCGGCTAACTCGCGGCTTGCAAGTTGCCAAATGCTGGCACGTGAGATGTACACAGGGAAGCTAAAGGGTCGCGTTAGTTGTCGCATTACAGGACAAAAGTTCTAGGCTGGCTAGGTCGTTACGTCGTGACTTGAACTCGCAACTTGGACAAGCTGCAAAGTCAAGCTGCTAATCAGCCCTGTTTGGCAAAAAATGACTCTTCATATTCCAAACACACACCACTATGTATAGACCCTTATACCCACTAAATTGATAGAGCTTGGAGAGAGAATTTTTGTGAGAGAAACCCTAGAGAAATACAAGATTGCCTCATCCAATGGGGGTTATTCATTGGTATTCTGATACCCAAACCAATGAAGGTTATTCATTGGTGCTCTGATACCCAGCCAATAGGGGTTATTCATTGGTACTCTAATGCCCAACCACGGGAATATAGTGTGACCATAGTCACAATATTGTTAAGAATATGAATTACTTTTGAATATTTGAACTATTTTAAGTTCTTAAAACTACATATGTGGATTTAGAAATGTTTGAGTATTTGAAATTTTTTTTTTTTTTTGGTCATTAAAACTGCTTATGTATCTTTTTGGAACATATTGTAAGTTATAGCTTTGATATATGGAAAACTGACTACTTTCTAAACCATCTATGATATATTTGTCAGATTAAAGCATGTGATCTATTTGTAATTTATTATTGTAGGACTATGAAACCGTTTCAATTATTTTGAAACACACATAGTATATTATACCTTTGAAAACACATATTAAATCTTTTCCTTTACAGGTCTGTTGCTTGATAGAACTTATTAGGATTTTGGTTACTTATTGAGTTATCAACTCACCCCCCTTTTTCTCCACTAGTTTCAGATTGTGAAGAATAGAAATTTTCGGGAGTTTTGATGTTCTGTTGTGAGCATGAAATGAAGCTTAGTGATTTTGGGATTGGATGGTCTTCTAATAGTTTTATATTTATTGGCCAATTGGCATTATGTACAAGAGGTTTGGATTTTGTTCCTATGAAATTATTAGAGATCTATTTATAAAGAAATTGTTGAGGAATTTTGAATTTATTTGATTTAGTTTTTGAGGTTAATTTTTAGTTGCTAAGAAAGCGTTGTACACTTGTAGGGTGCTTACTTTATAAGCGTGCGGCAGTTGTCACGTGTCTATCTGTATAGTTGGGTTTGGGCCGTGACAATTTTAATGGTATCAGAGCTTAGGTTATGATCTTGCAGACTCTATACTAGGATTTGATTTGGAATAAAGTTTGTGCACCAGGGATTATGGTTTTAGTCATTGTTTATGACGGTTATTAGGTCATAGATAGTGTTCTTTTGATGACTTGATGAGAAGTGTAAGTGAGGTTCCATCATATGATGATTTGTTAGGTCATATTTGAAGGTTTTAATATTTATGTCTATGTGGTTATCCATACGTGACTTATAAATATAAAAGGGAGGATTTTAATTGATATACTTCTATGATCTTATACTAGTATTAAGTGGGTGTATTTTATTATTGAAAATTTTGTAATTGATCAGATTGGTTATTAAAACTTCGTCTTATTAAAAGGAAAATAGAGTGAGAAGAGAACAAATAAAGGAAATCTTCCCACTGTTTTGTGACTAATCTTTTGAAAACTCCTTTGATAGTTTTGCCTAGTATAGTCGACCTACCTGTGGTTAGTTTGATTTGTAGGAGATTCTCATAGGTTTAATTGTTGAATGATAGTTTTCTATATGCACTATTTAGAATTTGGAGTGCTTTGGGGAATTGGAAATTGTAGAACCTTATTTAGGGGTTAAGGTTTGATGTTAGAGCTATGATTCCTTGATTTTAGTTTATATGGAGTAAGGAAATTAACGGAAAGTTTGTGGTGTAAAGGAAAATCAATTTGTGGTTATTGTAGGTCACACTATATTATATGTTATTATATAAATTTTGAGGGTGTTTAAAGAATTCAGTAATATATTGGTGGACTTCCTTGGATCCTAATGTTAAGGACCAACCTTCTTTGGATCATTGTTCTTGTTAGGGTTGACCTACATGGATTACCATAGCTATATTTATGTGTGAGATAGTCCTAAAATGTTTTTGAGACATGTTTTGTTGCTTAGAAATTTGAGATTCTAATTTTCTTTCTATGGACTTGGAGGATTGTTTAATATCCTGGGGAATAAGTTTTGATGTCAGAAATGTAATTCTTTGAATTTTAACTGATAAGAGTTAATGGATTGGCTTAATTAAAAATAAGTGGATACAACACAAGAACATGGTAGTATTGAATTGGACAAGTGAACCATAATTTTGATTGGATATTGAGGGTTTTGGGATGACAAGAGAGTTTATTTTAAAAGACTATTACAATTTGAATTATAGTCAGTTGTCGTATACTTGTTTTATTTTGACAAGTGGTTAATATTTATAAAGTTGCATTGTACTCTAAGTTCTAGGTTGCTGGAACAATATTATTTGCAAGGTAGAAAAAAAAATGGGGGTTGAGATACTTCATGGACTATTCCCTCCAGCTGGTGTATACTTAGAGATTTGTTTTCATAATAGGCAATGTAATTAAGGAACCCAGCTCTTCAATGAGTTCCAACCCAAGTATCGTTTGGAGATTAAAGGTGAATAAATGTTGCTTATTGAGAAGATAATTTATGGTTAAGATAGAGGTTGTGTGAAAGACCTTATATCAATGCTCAATTGATTATTTATGGAGATTTTGGAAATTTCTTACAAAACTTGAGGAAGAAAAGATATAGTAATATACGCATATGTTGTAAATTAGTTTTGAACTTAGGAAGGATTGGAACTTTGGATGCACTACTTAATTTTGAGGTATAGAATTAAATGGATGCTAGCATTCAATAGTCTATAGTGAATCTCAAAATTGAGGATTTCCCTTGTTGTAATTTTTGGAGACTACTTAGGCCTTGGAATTTTGTTGAAATTAATAATTGATGGAAAATCAAGTATTGTGGTTAATCTAAACGAATGGGCCTTGGAACTTATGTTCATATTGAAAGGAACTTAGAGAGCTATTCATACTAGAGATATGTATATCTTTAAAGAATCTTATATTCTTCATAATATGGTTGTATTATGTGGTGGAAACATCATGGCTCCATTTGCTATGGAAATTTTTTTATTTTTCAAATCTTGGGAAGGAAAAGTCTAAGTATATGTTGTGAAATAGTTTCAAACTATGGTGATGAGTGATAAATTTGTATAGATCGATATAATTGTAGTTTTAGAGTAGCACAGTGGAAATGTGATATTTTGTTCAGCTTGTGATGAATTCAGAGGACTGAATTCTTATAAGTGGGGGAGATTGTAATACCCAAAATAATAATAATAATAATAATAATAATAAAAGGAAGGGTATTTAAGTAAATTTATTTTCTGGGACCAATTTTATAATTTATAATTATAAGGGAGTTTTTAGAAAATAAGGTTGAAACCCTAACTATATATAAGCTTATTAAGTTTTGAGAGAGGTGACAATCCAATTACTCAAGTAGAGAATGTTTGATTGCACAATTGAGGTAAGAGCCTAAGGATTTTTTTCTTGTCAAACCTAAGTTTTATTTAGAATTCAAGTAGTTTTTTTATATGAGTATTTTGGCCAATAGTGAGACTATTTAAAAAAAAAAAAAATCCAATGAGTATGATGATGTAAATGAAGAAGGAATTAGATTGTTTTTTCCCTGTGCCGATGTTGCGTTAATCGTAAGTGCTACACAGGTTTACCGAATTGAGTTTTGGTGAATAACAAAAAGTTATGGTGGAGGCTGGTAAAGTGATAAATTAGAGGGGTAAAATATATACGTCAAATAGTATTTTTCCGTAAAAGCATGTTAGGAGCTTGATTCTAGTTTGATATAGTGCTTTTCTTACTTTTGTCCTCATGCCGAAAGAGAACTAGGGTCAGCGGCAGTGGCAGGAAAAAATATATGGATTTTACTAATGCCCTTATAGCACATATTAATTTTTATTTTTGGAAATTTTTTTTTCGAGGATTGAAAAAGTAATGACAGATTTTTCAATTCTCAAGAAAATATTTTCAAAAATAGAAAGTTTAATGTGTGCCCTAAGGGTACACATTAACCAGACCCAATATATATATATATATATATATGATAAATGGAATTACCACCTTGAGAAAGCAACGCCAGCTCCATTTCTTTATTGTTGTTGTTGTTATTATTATTACATTTGTTTATTTTGGTTGGTTGAGGCGTAAAGGGAAAGCAGTAAGTCTGACTAAGTGATTATATATATATATATATATATCAACTCACGAATATAATAATGGGTGATGTACTTTTGGCCCTTTTATGCCTATAGGTATGGTGTAACTATAGACTTGATTCCTAGGAACTAGGGCTGTCCACGGGTCAGGTCGGATCGGGTTTGTGCCTGATCCGAAACTGACCCGATTGGATTAGGTTACTAAAATTGTAACCTGAAACCGACCCAATATATGAGTCAAACCCGGCGGGTCGGGTCATCAGTTAAACGGTTCGGATTAGTCGGTTAGACGGGTTTTATTAGAGGGGAAACCGAATCCGACCCACCATGGACTTCGGGTCCACCCGCTGGGCCTCGGGTCGGTCGGATCCGGGCGGGTTGGTCAGGTCTTTTACCCGCTGGACACCCCTACTAGGAACTATTAGTGGCAGAAAATAAAGAGAGCAAAAATATTGTAAATTTACGTGGGATATTGGTGTGTGTGGATAGTGGGAAATTATTGGTTATTTTGAATAGTCACTCTTTTGGCCAGAAGCCATTATAAGTTTTCTTGAATTTTTTGATTATTGAGTATAGTGTTTGAAAATTGTTCTAGGTGATAACTAAATATTTTAGAGGAATTGTTAAGGAAAAGTTTCTTTTGGAATAGTTTTTGGAGGTAAGTAACCTTATCCTAATTGGTTTTATTTTGTGTATTTTAATTATTGAAATTGTTTACAGTTGTTACAATTTTATTTCTATTGTATTACTGATTTCAACTAAAGAATTATCACAAATATATCTGATTACTGAATATATGATATATTTTATGTAATTGTTTTTAGCTATACTGATTCAAAGTAAAGAATAAAGAAGTTCCACCAATAAATATGAGCATTGAATATAATATTTATTTTATTTAACTATTTTTTTAGCTATATTGATTTAAAGCAAAGAATATAGAAATATCACATATATATTTGAACATTGAATATATGACTATATATATATATTTGAATAAGATATATTTTTGTTAGAAACTATGATTTCATATATATGATTATGAACAATCTAACTATAAATTTATTCTGGTACCTAGCCAATGGGGGTTATTTATTAGTACTCTGATACCCAAATCAATGGGGGTTGTTCATTGATACTCTAATACCCAGCCAATGAGGGTTATTCATTGGTATTCTAATACCCAAACTAATGGAGGTTATTCATTGGTGCTCTGATACCCAGCCAATGGGGCTTATTCATTAATACTCTGATGCCCAGTCACGAGGATATAGCGTGACCATAGTCATAAGATTGTTGAGAATATGAATTAAGTTTGAATATTTGAACTATTTTAAGTTCTTAAAACTGCATATGTGAATTTAGAAATGATTGAGTATTTGAATTATGTTTTTTTTGGTCATTAAAATTGCTTATGTATCTTTTTGGAACATATTGTAAGTTATAGCTTCGATATATGGAAAACTGACTACTTTCTAAACCATCTATGATATATTTGTCAGATTAAAGTATGTGATCTATTTGTAATTTATTATTTTAAGATTATGAAACCGTTTCAATTATATGGAAGATGACTACTTTCTAAACAGTTGCAAGATATGGGTATGAATGCAGTTAATAAGAACATGGTACATAATCTTGACCTATATGGCATGTGAATGAGAATGTGTGAACTATAAGAGAACAAGAGAGAAACTAACCTCAAGGAGCTTCGAAGGTCCCACTAGTTGGGGTAGTGTCCCTCGACTGAGAGTATTCAAGGATAAGTAGAAGTAGGCCAAGCATATTGACCCAAATTGGTAGCCCAAGCCCTCTCAAAGTATTGGAAAAGGGCCAATCACCTTAAGGACACCGTCTTCCCACCATTGGAGAACAAATACACTCCTAACAAGTACAGCAGAGAGACCCTGGCCATTCCAAGGCAGCCCTCAGCCATTCCCTGTGGACGATGCATGAAATTCGTCTTAAGATCAATGTAAAAGATCATCTTAGTGGCATACCTCCTCCCTACCAAGTCCACACCCAAGTGAATGCCCAACTCATCCTTTAAACTGATAGGGACCCTATTAAACCACAAGCCAGTCATGTAATGAAAGTCATGAGGAGTGATGGTCATCTCTAGGCTAGCAATGTGGAAGGTATAGGTAGTGTCCCACCACCTCTTAGCCAAGGTTTGTGCCAAGGCAGTACTAGTTGACCTCTCAAGCATCAGACAGATAACAGGCTCAAAATCTGCAACAAAAATATGACCCCGAGTCTCTTCAGCCAATAGGGAGTACCACACTAAAATCCGCCTGGTGCTACCGTTACCAGAATATAGGACTGAAACCTGTAAAAAGGGAATGAGATTAAATTCATAATTAGGTGAAAGGAATGGTGAGAAAGTGATATTTGGTACATAATAAGATGAAATGTGACATGGGACATACAATTGAGTGAAAAAATAGTGAAGGATGATGCTAAAATTGTAAACAGATGAAAAACATATGAAAAAGGAGTTCAAAGGTTCAAATTAGGGTTTCTGCTTAGTGCTATGTGTATGCAAGAAAGACCCTGTGTATGCAAAATCCTTCACACATACGCAAAGAAGATCCTATGAATGCATAAACTAAAGAACGAATACATGAACACATGAACAAACCTACGTACACATAAATCAAGGCTGCATACCCTAGAATAAGTCTGTGCACACAAGCCTAAATCTGCCTACGTAAGAACGAACACAGAAGGTTGTTCTTCGACATTTTCAAACTTTTCTCCACCAAAATCAACCTAGACATGTTCCTACCCCTCCTAGGGTGTTAGGTTTTTATCTAAACCCATCCCAAAACAAAACCCAAGAATTTACAGGGCTAAAAACATATTGAAACGGAAGATCAAAGGAAAACTTGAAAAATGAGAAAAGTTTGAAAAGCTTATTGATCTGGCCCTTGCACCCTCCGAAAGGTGTTGTTGTGATCTGTAGGTCAAAGGAGGAGCTACTATTAGCCTCATTGCTCCATTCTCGTAGGTGAGAAGGAAAGTATCAGTGGAGAGGACATAGGAACTTTTCCTAGACTTAGGTGCCACTGAAGGAGATGAGAGAGTTTGAGAGAGAAGTTGAGATTGAAGTAGGAAATGTGTGTCAGATTGTAAGGGGAATGAGAGAAAGGGTAGAAGCTTTTACAGAGAAAAAGAAAGAAGAGAATTTGAAGAGATAGAGAATGTGAAGAGATGAAGGAGATGAAGAGAATGAAAAGAAGAAAAAAAAAGGTCGGTAACCGTTGGAGAAAAATGAAGAGGCAAAACACACAAGATGGCTAAACTACGTGTAGTTTAGGCCTCCCAACCAAACTACCTATAATTTAGCCCAAAAAAAAAAAGATTCAAAAATCCCAACTAAGTTCCCAAGAGGCTGGAAGTGCAAAGGAAAATTCAAAAATACATCCAAAAATGGCAAAAATATCCCTAGTAGATCAAAAGCATTCCCTAGTGGATCAAAAGCATCAAAATCATTCCCCAGCAAATCGAAACCATCAAGAATATCCCCAGTGGATCAAAAGTATCAAACATCCCTCAATGGACCAGAAATCATCATGGATACTCCTCCATGAGTCAAGATCATTAACTAAACTCCAAGTAAATCCAGTATCATAGACGGACCCCCCGTGAGTCCATGGCATAAAAGTAACTCCCTCGAGAGTTGTGAGACTATATTTCTCCAATAGAGTTTGGTAAAACCCCCTCAACGGAGGATTCAACATCAATCCTCAGTGATTTATGATAAAGAAGAAGATAATCAATTTCCTAGTGGAAGGAAGTTCCCTAATGAACAACATACCATTAGAAAATCCCAGGTCCTCAGTGGGCCATATATCATCAAGACTTCATGGTAGGTCGAGATTATCACCAAAACACTTTTCAACTGAATCATACTCTCCAGTGAGTCCCCCAACATCCCTAATGGATCTTTCATCCAAAAATAGTCAAGCAAATCAAAATACAGACCTTGTACATATATCGTATAGGAATTCAATATATAGGCATAGATCTTAACCAAGTTAAAGTGGTGCACATATCTTCTGGGAATTGAATATGCAGGCACCGATCCTATATAAAATAGAATTCATGCACATATCCTATGGGAATTGAACATGCAAGTGTGAAATCCCATACAAGTTAGAAAGGAAGAACACAAAACTTATGTAGGTATCCTATGGGAATTGAATATGCAGGTATAGATCTTATCCAAGTCAGAGTGATGCACATATCCTCCGAGAATTGAATTTGCAAACATGATCATATATAACACAGAATTTATGCATATATCCTACAGGAATTGAACATGCAGGCATGAAATCCCATACATGTCAGAAAGGAAGTACATAGAATTTGTGCACTTATCCTATGAGAATAGAATATGCAGGCATCGATCCTATATAACATAGAATTTGTGCACATATCCTACGTTAATTGAACATGCAGGCACGAAATCCCCTACAAGTTAGAAAGTTAGAATACAGAAATTGTGCATATATCCTTCAAGAATTGAACATGTAGGCACATCATTACCAATTTCACACACATATCCTATGGGAATTGAACATGTAGGTGTGATAGAAGAGGTAGAGGTAGAGATAGAGACTAAGGTCAACCCAAGGTAAGAGCCTTACCAGAACAAGTAGAGATGGTGATGGAAGACAAGTAACACCTGGAGAAGTTTAAAGCAAAAGCTCCAAATGGACACCACAGATATATATCCTTTTAAGCTCGTAAGAGCACCCTTGTTTGGATGTTTGAGCTCGTAAGAGCACTCTTGTTTGTTTGTTTAAGCTTGTAAGAGCACCTTTCTTTTTTCTTTTTAGTCACTCGTGGATAGTGAGTCACTCGTCTTTTGCTTGCAATTGGCAAAATAGGTTCTAGGATAACGAACCTATTGTTGCTCATTTCTCAAGCAACAAATGTGGGAATTCAAACATACAAAATCCCACGCAACTCTTCAGAGTTGCATCCTGCCCTATGTATATGTGATGTGTGTCGTGTTCATGGGTTAGGCCCAAGCCATACATCGAAACAAAATGTTTTGTCTCTTATTATTTTGATTTTGTGGGCAAAGCTTGCAAATCAAAAATGTGTCATTTGTAGAGACCACATTTGGTACCCCTTACAACTCGGGCCCCCGTTCCCTAATGATGCTGAATTCTAAGGCCCAAGTTAAATTGACTTGAAAAGTGTTAAAATGAAAAATATAAATTTTAATGAGCAAATAAATATTTTTTTTTTTTGAAAAATAAGGCCAAAAGAAACCCTCACTATGTGCATGCAAGAATTAACCTGCTCACGTAGCCTTCTGCATGCATAGACAGGCCTGATCTTGCGTACGAATAGCGAATTACAAAAATTATACAAGGTATGCTTTCACACTATAAAATTCCTTACAAGGTATATTTTCAAAACACACAAAAATCCCATGGGAAAACACTAAGATTTACTAGAAATAGTGAATCAAAGAGGGAGATTTTCACAAAAACATCCTCAAGTCAATTTTCTTTTGATTAGGGTCTTTTCTAGCCTTGATCTTTGAGTTTAATATTACTAATCACTTTCTTATTGGTTTGTGAATAGATTTAATTGAAGGGAACAGTCAAAAATCAATCTTAAAGAGCTTTTCTTTGAGGTATTAGTTCAAACTTTGCTTCTTCCTTTCTTTTTCTTTTTATGCTTTTAATTCTTCTGTTTGTCTTGTTTTCTTGTTATAATATGCTTTAACATGTTTAACTATCTTGGGTTTATGTTTTTATATGTTTTAAATGCATGTTAAGGTGTTAGATTTAGTGTTTTAAGCATGGTTGTGTTTTTAGTGTTTTCTAGGCACAAACCTGCGCACACATGCTTGATTATATGCACGCAGGGAAGTTCACGCGTGCACATGAACTTGCCCGGAAACCCTAATTTTATTTTATTTATTTTGCTTCTGCTTTCGCATGTATATTTCTATATAGCATCTTTTTGAGTATTTTCATGCTTCCAAAGTCTACATCTCATATGTTTAATTGCTTGGTTTGTCACAAATGTTAGAATTACGGTTTTATGGTTTCAATGCTATGAACATGCATTTACATGCTCATGCATAATGCCATTGGTGTTGAGTTTTTGCAAGGTAAGTAAAGGTAGGTCATGCATGTGTAATGTTCATGCATTTGTGGTTTGATCTTGCTTTGATGATAGAGATGAATATGCTTATTTAGATGAGTTATGCTTAATCACATGTTTGCATGGATCTTTTCTTATGTTTGTGTTTCTACCTTGGTTTAGTATTACATGCTGCTACCATGAATATGACATGATGCCATGCTAGATGAATGCTAGGATGATGTGATGAGATGTATGTTAGGGATGCTATGATGTAATATGATTTGTGATGAATCATGCTTAGATATATGATTAGGGTTTGTAATGTGATGAAAGCTAAAGGATGCATGATTAGATGTATGGTAAGCTTTGTTTATGAGCATGATATATGTTTAGTTAGGGATTTTTGAAGCCATGTTGATTGCTAGATGTATGCTTATGTGTGTGTGAGTTAGATACAAGTGTTGAGTATGCCTTTAATATGGTTAAGATATAAGACACAATCATGGAAAGCCAAACCTAGAGTTAGGCAATTTTGGGTGCCTAACACCTTTACAAGACCGTACCTTAACTCCGAACCCATATCTCTGGTAGTAAGATCAAAAGGTCCTTCCTTGAAAGGATGATATATATATATATATATATATATATATGGTTCCTAGGCCATTGCGAAAACTAGGTGGCAATTCCTAATATATATTGTCATGACCCAAATCTGTACTTCAGAATTTAGAGCATGACCGGCATGTTAATATCAAGTTTACCTTACTACTAACATGAACCAACTTAGGCTGAAGGTGCTTATCAAAAATCAATTCCTTTTTATTTCTTCACATAAAAGTCATAATATACAAAATTCGTAAAAAATTTGAAACTTCATTTCATTTTGAACTTTGCAAGGTTACGACTTGGCTGAAACTTAAGGTATTTGTGTAAATATTACATAGCTAAATGTTTAGCAAAAGTATTATTTACAAACTTGACCCAAGACATAAAACTAGGGTTTGGAACAAACTAAGGTTCTGAATTACATTACTGCTCAAAAGGATCAAGTATATCTTGATTCCTCCTATATAACAAAGAGCTAAACTACTATACAACAAAAACTATACATTCTAACAGACAAGAATCACAGTTTCCTTCCCACCTCTAATACTCTTGCTACTTCTAGGAAAGAACTTGTGCACTAAAATATAATAGGATGAGCTACAAAGCCCAGTAAGGTTTTTAAGCTCCATGAGCATTTAATAAGAATGATTGTAAATCAAATATTTTATGGATATGTTTGCTTTGATAAATAGTCTCCATACTATTCTTAAAATAACTTATGAACTTTAAGATGAAAATACATCATTTTCCTTTCATATAATAATAAAAGGACATAATAAGGGACTTAAAATAGTTCAGTAACCTTATCTTTAAATAGACTATAAAATACTTTGTCACAAACTATCCATTAGACTTATAACACATTCAACATACTTTTCTTATCATCATACTTTTCTTATGATTTCCAAATAGCTTAATCGCTCATTTAAAATACATATTAGTCAGTCTAATTGTAAGTCGGTCATACTTTAGGAGGCTTCCAGGACAATACGCTAGGCATCCAGCATTCCTCACAATACTAGGAAGTCCTAGGATCATATTAGAAAGTATCACCCTTTTCAGTGTGATCATATCATCAACCATGGGGTTGGTTGACATCCTCCACAAGTTGGTTGTTCCCAACGAGGGCGAGTGCCAATCACAATCTCCATGGAAATACTAGTACTATAACCCTTACTAGCTAAGTTCAGATCAAAACAATGAAATAACTGAAAACTATATTTTTCTGATAACTATGCTTTTACATAAATATTTCATAACAGTAGCATATCCACTTCATTTTTAAATATTATGTTTGTGATATAAGTAATAGCATCAATATGATAAAATTATCATATATATAAGATTGAACAACTCACGAACATATATCTTTACTTAAATCATGTTTATATGTAATATCTCCAATTAAAAGGTTTTGATGTGTAATAATTTTCTAAATAGTCCTTATACTTATCAAACGCACATATCACATATCCCTTACCTAAAAACAAAAGATGCGAGAGATTTTTATAGGAGGAGCTCAAGTGTCCACGTTCTTGCTCTCGTCACCTAAATGAAAGACCAAAACTTATTACTAACAACTCTTCCTAAATATATAAACTTATACATCAATCACAACCAAACACTCAAACTCAATAAAATCTTAATTCTCATCTTAAAAAGATCAGCATATTAATTTATAGCTTAAATGTTTACCCTAACTTTAGAATTAAATCCTCAAAGTCAGGTATACACTTTATTGTTCACTGCTCATTTTAACAACATATGCCTCACTTGTAAAATACAAATGGGCTATCCAAACACATCCAAATTTCATGAAAGTTTACAAAGTCACTTTTCTGGATGTCGAATAAATAACATATAAATTTCAAAGTCAAAGCATAAAACCATGATTTATTAAAAATCATACAAGAAAACATGCTCAAATCTGTCCTAACAGAATTTCACGGAAAGGATTTAACCTAGCTATCCTAAGGTAAAACATATCCACTATGAAAGAATTGAAGTTTGTACAATAAGACTTAGACTACTAACATTCTATTGCTACCTCGTGTAGAAAACTTACTACTATGACCACGTGACAGCTTCGAGTCCATGGACTACTTCTTTCCTTGATCCACAACAACCACAAGTTCTCTTACTTGTGTTTTTCTTTAAGCTCTTGAAACAGTAACTAAAGAGATCATCAAGTTCTTGACATCAATCTTGATTTTGATAACCCTAAGTGTGTATGAAGGTAAACACCTTTAGATCTTGTTAGGAATTTAGACCCCTTAAACACATAGATTGCGTAGCCTAGATTAATTAGCCAAGTTGTTACTTAGTCAAATTATGCAATTCTAGGTTAAAGCAATCAAATAATCATATCAAGATATAAAGCAGTGGAATAATAAATAACACAAGATATGATCACCCAGGAAACCACTCGGTAAAAACCTGGGGAGGATTTGACCCACCGATCCTAAAGGCATAACAGAATTCACTATGAAAGAATTGAAGTTCTTACAGAAGGACTACAAGCTCCCCGCTCGACTTCCTAATGCTACTCACCAGTAAAACTTCCTGACACGATCACGCGCAGGCTCCGAATCCACGGACTACTTCTTTCTTGAATTCTTCAATCAGCTACAAGCTCCCCGCTTGCTTTTCTTTTAAGTTCCAATGGTTGCAACTATAATGATCTTCAAGATGTTGAAATCATCTCTTCCTTGAAAACCCTAAGTTTTGTGTAAAGGAAGTCTCCTCAAAGATCTCACAAGAGATTCACACAAAACAGCAATGTATGAGCAACAAAGCAATATGGACAACCTTCAAAAACGTGGCTAGGGTTTAGTTTATATACCTAGGGTAAAAAACACAAAACCCTAAACGTTTAATGAAGTAGGGCTGAGTTGGAAATTCCGCAGAAAACTCAACCTGTGCGATTTTCGATCGATCGAGTCTATTCTTCGATCGATCGAGCCAGGCCGAAAGTCCCAAGTACTTCTGCAGCCACTCGATTCCAACTTTACAATATTAAACCAACTTTGAGCAATTCTAAACAAGATTAAATACAATGTTTTGATCATGGTTTGCCAACATTACAAATTAGAGTTCTAAATACATAAAATCCTAAGACCTTAGAACCTAACAGATCTCATAGAAGATTCACACATACAACATATCAAAGAAGACTTAAAAACGTAGCTAGGGTTTTTCCTTTTATCCTTGAAGCAAAACATAAAACCCTACACATCATATGGGCTTGGGTAGAGTTGGAATTTCTACAGAAAAAACAATCTGCACGAGGTTCAATTGATTGAGTCTAATTTTCGATCAATCAAGCCTTGCAAATTTAGTCCAGTAAATTTTGCAATCACTCGATCCCAACTTTACACACTTTGAGTGGCCTAAATCTAGACTCTAAGTTTTGATCATGGTTTGTCAACACATTACAAATTGAAGTTCTAATACATTTAGTTCCTAAAGTCTCAAAACCTAACAAACTCCCCCTTTGGCAATCTGTGACAAAACACATAACAAAACTGAAATGCTTAAAGTTACAAACAGCCCTTTAAACATTAAACATGCCCAATAACAATTCAACCTAACTACTATCTATCAGTTGCCTGTGTAAACAGCAGCACGACTGAATAAACCTATATATTCCTGAAACACTCAACAAACACACAAACGCATGTGTGGAAAATACAAGTAAAACAAAATAAATTCTTGATTTCACAAAATAGAAAATAAAAGACATATATCATGAATAACCTCATAATATAAATCAATAACCATTGTATCATATGTGAAACAAGAAACATAAAACATAGTGTCTCCCCCTAACATATACAAATAAATATATCATGAACCAAATAAAAAAGAAAATACATAAAGCTCCTAGATATACAATCTAAAGCTCCAAAGCTCCAAAAACTCCCCCTATCTCCATCAATATGTACTCCTCCTTTTTGTGATGAATTGCCAAAGGGCAATCATGAATCATCATCAAAAGGAAGTTGTGGAGTTAACTGTCGAGCACTCGCCAAATCAACATGCAAAGCTTGAAGCTCCATGAGCACGTCCACCAAAATATGTCCATGCTCTGCCTGAATAGTCATGACAGTATCCAACAAACATCGAATGGATGAATCACTCGAAGAAGAAGGTGAAGGTTTAACAGCGATGGTGGGATCAACATACTCCTCAGCAGAGGGATCACCAGATGTAGAAGGCCTAGATGCATCTATGGAAAACTTAATTCTAGGGTGTTTAGAGCTAGCTTTCATCTGAGCTACTCTTTGCCTAAGGAAGTGGCATCTATGGGAGTGATGATATGGATAGGCTTAAATGTAACAAAATCCTATGAATAAACAACAAAAAGAAAAGACCATGTGATTTGCTCAACTAAAGATCGAATGAAAGAGTAGGAAAACCCATAGGAGCATTAGTCACAAGGGCATACAAAAGTGCACATCTCTCAATAGGAATGGTGTGCAAGTAAGAGATAGGCCAAATAGAATGACAAGAAATCCAGAAAAACAAGTAATTAAGCTTTGTAAGCTCATGGGAGGTGATACGAGGATCAATACCCCAACTAATGGAAGTACCGATGAGACAAGACATAATGTCATCAAGAGGAAGGGTCTCAAAATAAGGGTGCACAGGTTGTCATACCAAAGGTACACCAAGAGTAAAGGCCACTACAAAAGGAGTAATGACATACTCTTCACCCCTTATCCAATTCATCACATAATGAGTGTTGGAATCATCGAAGTGGATAGCGATGTTTGAATAGAACTCTCTTATCAATGCAACTAAAGGAGGATGATCTATGAGCAAAAGAGGCAACCATCCCCTACACTTAAAGTTCCTACAGATTTCCAAATCTAACTCATCTAGTATAACCTTACGCTCAGCCTAGACAAACCTAAATATGTTAAGCTTCTCATAGGTTTCTTGATTTTCCTCAAACCTAAACCTATCACTCTCGAAAGCCGATTTAGAGGGGGTGGAGGTTTTTTGTTGGCTTTAGCTTCCTAACCATGATGCTAAGGGTTGGAAAGGAAAGACAGAAATAGAAACCAAAGAAAGAAAACAAAGAAAACCAAGGGTAGATTGCATTAGAGAGAGTTAGAGAAAAAAAAATATAGAAAATAACAATCTATATGATGCATAACATGAATGCACGTATGATGCATGCTTTAATGCATTGAAATCTATTCAATTTTACATTATATACCATCAATTGACTGAACATAGAGTTTTAGTTGAAAAACCCCAAATCATTACACTAGTTAGATGACTTCATATAATGATGTAATCAATCAATTACACAAGTCAATTTTACCAATCTAAGCCCAATTGAACAAAATCCCTAATTTCATTTAGTTTCAAGCCCTAGAATTTCAAATTTTTCTCAAAACACAAAATTAATCAAATTAAATCTTGAGAATCACATGTATATGATCTAGGAACAAAAACCCAATGATAGAAATTGAAGAAAAACAACCCCAACTTCTTGATTCCCTTGTAATCACAAATTCCTTATGTCTTGCCCAGCAGTTAATATGGTCTCTATCCACACTAGCCTTGGAAAAGAACCCTTTAATGATTTCAGAGTACACATTTCCACTCAGAGTTAATAGCTTTGTCCATATCCTCTCCTTGAACACTTCAGGAATGAAAGTGTCTTCAAAGGTATCCAATTTGACAACTCGTTCCATAATTATTATGGCTCATTTGTAACAATCATTGTAAGACATGTCTGCATTAGCTAATATGAAGTTATTAGAATCTATGCGAGGACATTTGGAGGATTTCTTGGAAGTAGAGCGTTTGGTAGGATAAGTGCAGAACACAAAAACAAAGCAAAAACTTGATTAGATTCAAGTTAGTTCAAAACATAAGTATAAACACTTAAAATAGAACACAACAATGTTAAAAAAACATGCTTAAAGTGCTAAACTATGTGAATATTACCAAAGTGCAAGAAATTAGCAATTGTGCATGTGTGTGAGTCTAGTGTGCCTGAGGTGTGTATGGTGTGTGCCTAGGTGATGCATGGCAAGGCATTGTGAGGCACATGATGGGCACAGTATGTAAAACACACACCCATTGATCAAAACATGTTTATTAAGTTCAATCAAGGGTAAACCTAAGAATTGGAACTCATTGGAGTCCAAAACCACTCAAAAATGCCACTTGAGGATTTTATCAAACACTTGGAATGCACAACTACACTAAACAAATGACTAATGCATGAACACATGGAAATTTGCCTAAATACATTATTAAAACGCCATAAGGAGCCAACATAGATACAATCAAATCAAATGGAACACAGCCCAATCAAAATTTTGAAAATTGTTTGCCCAAAACAAGGTTCATAACCCCTTTTTCGAAAATCCCCAATTCAAGAACCCTAACTCAATTTCTTCAAAATCTAAGAAAAAAAATGAAAAGAATGTTAATAAAACATACTTTTGAGATGATTGTGTAGAGATTAAGCTTGAAAAAGATGGGGTTTGAGTGAAAAACAGATTTGGGTTAAGAGAGGTTCAAGTGAGGCAATGAGAGGGAAAAAGAGAGTGTTTTAAAAATCTATCACATCAGCCCTATAAAACTAAAAACAATTTTCACGAGTTAGATAGTCATGAAAATACTCACAAAAAACACCACTGAAGCATAAAGACTTTCGTGAGAAGTTTTTAGTCATGAAACAGTTGTGAGACAATCGTGATAGTCTTTGTATGAAACTTGTGTTTTTCCAGTTTTTGCTTAAAAATCATTTCATGGGAAGGGATTAGTCGCAAAATAGTCACAAGAGAGTCGCGATACTCTCTGTATGAATTTGAGATTTCCAGTTTTCCCTTAATCTCTTTTCACGAGATGCTCTTCATCCCGAGCTTCTCACAAAAATGGCTTTCAACAAGTTTTTGAAGAACAACACATAAAATGCATTTTGAACAAAAACTTAAAGCACGAAAGTCTAAAAACACTTTCAAAAACATATAAAATACTAAAAAATATTTTTGGGTTTGATCGGCAAGCAATTGAGGATACACGTCACATTTGAGTATGTACAATCACACAAATGAAATAAGCATTAATTGAACAAAAACTTGTGTGTTGTGGGTGAGTATCAAATGTGGAATAGTCCTTAGACTAGAGTGAAGCTTCAATGATCAATTCAATCAAGTCATACACAACCGGTACTAAGTCAAGTGGTTTATCTCAATTATAGAAATGTACATATATGACCTCCCACAAGAAAATGATTACAAATCTTAAAAGCTTTTCATTTGGCTCTATACAAATCATAACATTTGATCATTTTTTGAACAATACATCTCATTTTGAAATCGGTGCTTGAAATTTTTGATATTTCAATTTTGAGAATAAGCCTTTGGCTTTTTAAGCACCATACATTTCAATAAAAAGTCGCTTTCCCTTTTTCTTAGTCAAATAGTAGTATGTGCGACGGTTTTTGCAGCTCATTATCTCTTTTCATTTTGAGATTTACATTTGTTGAGCTCTTTAAGCAAAAACATAAAAATAAAGTGGGAAGATATATAGGCACAAGTTTATGCAAGTATTAAGACCATCAAGGCTATTGAACAATTATTCATGACAAGCTTGAAGATTGATTTACAATCATTACACATAGTTTTCTAGATTTTCCTCATATAGATATATGTGCATACAAAACAAGCTAAGCCCATAAATGCACTACGCCATTAGTACGAAGGTACTAGGTCAAACTCATATGTGATATACACAACACAAAAGATCAAACTTTTTGGAGATTTTTCAATTTTTATGGGTTTTTGAATTTTTTGCACACACTAAAAACAGAATAAGTAAAGTAAGATCAACAAATCAATAAGTACAAAACAAAACTTGTAAAAGAAACATGCTATAAACTGGAAGCAATGACAAGAGAGAATTATGTATGTCATGATGCATGAACCTATGACCCTAAACATCAGAAGTATTAATGCATGGGCATAGAGAGTGATCATGCATAGGTACCCTTCTTTACCCACTCTTTACGAGTATTTTGGGTGAGAGCCTTAGATGGCGGTGTATGACCAACATAACTTTCAAACCTCAAAGTAAAGCTAGCAAGGCATAGTGATATGTTCTTCAGCATTTCCATAACGTCTCCAATGAGATGTCCCTCATTATCTCCCTTAGCTTGTGCACCCTTTGGTCTTCTCTTTAAAATTTCTTGGTCATGCAAAGAATTAGCCTTCTTGAGTGTATGATGCTTGAAACAATTTGGCCTTGTATGTCCATGTATGCCACAGTGATGACATACATGCTTCACTTAAGGCCCCCTTTGATTCTTGGGTAATGACTTCCATTTTTCCTTTAGTTTTGCACCAATGGTTCTTTTTACAGCAGCAGGGTTCTCAATCTTAGGCTTCACTTCTTTTAGTTTCTCTTCATTCTTGGCTGATACAAACCTTACTTCCTTCTTGGGTTCGTTGCTAAAACTTCCTTCTCTGGTATAACCCAAACTGGTCTTATCATGTGAAGGTTTTTGAGAACGCAACACGTTGTCAAGTTTCTTGGTGGAGATGCGCTCAACCTTGACATTTGCTTGAATAATTTTAAGTTCAAGAAACTTGATCTTAGAGTAAGCTTCAACCAATTCTCCCTTGAGTCTTTCTTCTTCACACTTTGATTCCTTGAGTTGCACAAGTATACACCTATGCTCTTCTTCAACCTTTTTCATCTTTTTCACAGCAAGGTTAGTAACTTTAGCACATTTGCCACAATCTTCCAACAGAGAATCATATGCTTCTTGAAGGTTGTTCTCCCCTTCATTTTGGCACACGTCTCCATCTTCCAATTTTTCAATTTCCTCAACCTCAGAAATATTAATAAGTTCATCAACCAAATTGCTTAAATCATCCTTTGAATCAATGAAGGCAATAACCATAAAGGCCCTATAATTTCCTTTACTGTCACATTCTCCTTTAGTGTCTGAATTCGAGCTATTAGAATCACTAAGTGTAGTGGCAAACATTTTACCCTTCCTTCTCAAATAGTTAGGACACTACTTCTTGAGATGTCTATGGCCATTGCATTCGTAACACACAATTCCTTGAGGGGATTGAAACTCCTTCCCATCTCTCTTCTTGAACTCCTTCCTGTCACCTTTAAAGAATGAAAACTTCCCTTTGCTGAACAATTTCCCACTGTTCTTCATCTTCAGAAATTTTCAAAAGTTCTTTGTAAGGAATGCTACCTATTTCTCCACATTATCTTTTTCGAAGGAGTCATCCATTCTCTCGGTAATGGTTTTAAGAGCAAAAGATTTGCTCTTCTTATGAGAAGGCAGTCCCAACTTATATGTTTGGAGAGATCCAATGAGTTCTTGGATTTTGATCTCATCCAAATCTTTACTTTCTTCTATAGTTGTGACCTTCGCACGGAAGCTCTTCGGTAAGTACCTCAAAATCTTTCTCACCACCTCAGCATCCTCAATCTTCTCTTTGAGATTGAGCTTAGCAATTATGATTTCATTGAGCTTCTCATAGAATGAATCAAAGGACTCACTGTTTCCCATCTTGAGCTCTTTAAATCTGGTGGTAAGCATTTGGAGCTTCATGTCCTTGACTTTCTTGGTACCCTCATAGGTAGTCTCAAGAATTTTCCAAGCTTCCTTGGCTGTCTCCATATGCAATAACCAGTGAAATTCATCAGTAAACACACCACAGAATATAACGTTAATTGCCTTACTGTTTGAATTAGCCAAAGCAAGAGCTGCCTTATCCCATTCAGATTTAGCTGTCGTGGTTTTAACATACCCATTCTTAGCAGAGTCCCATACCGACTCATTTATAGCACGCAAGAAAGGCATTATATGGACCTTCCAAAATGCATAGGTGCTCCCATCAAAGAATGGTGGGGCATTGAGAGATTGTGATCGGTCCATCACACAAAGCATCAAGGATCACACTCAGATAATTAAACCATAGTGAGTGTACCCGCTCTGATACCAATTGAAAGCTAGAAAATGTGTTAAAACATAAGAGCTATTTAGATCCTCAAATTAAAACTTACGGCTCAATAAATTTTACTCTAACTTATACTAAGTGCAAAATAGAGTAAATGTGAGCAGATAAAAAAATAAACTACTCTAACCCATAATCAATATAATACAGTAGTAAACTAAAAGGTAAAAGAATAGGGAAGAATAATGCAAACACAAGATAACACGTCGATTTTTTATCAAAGAGGAAACCTAAGTACTCGGCGTAAAACTTCTTCGCTGCCCTCCAAGCAGTAATCGATCCACTAGACAATCAGTTGAGATACATAAGTAGCAAGAGACCCTCCAAGCCTAATTTACCCAGTGCACCTAAGCTCTCCAACCTCCTACTCCAACAAGGCTTCTCGAAGCTATGTATTGTTTAACTCTATGGATCTCGCAATATGCCTGATTGCATCCGCTAAAGCCTAGCTTCTTCCAATGCTTCCCAGTAGCACCAAAACCTTACTTAACACTCTGAAAAGGTGTGGTAAGTGTTTAGGCTATCAACCTCTTAAGTGTATGGAAATGGAGAAGTAGGAGTTGAGAAAAATCCATAATGAATTATGTAGAGAATTGTGGGTATACAATCCCTAACTCTCAAGGTTTGGGGCTAGGGTTCTCTCTTAAAAGCACTCCTTAATATCTGTGGGTAATATGGGTATATATAATGTGGGTATCGATAATGTGTATCAGAAATGACAGGTCAACAAAATAGAATGTTTTGTGGGTATCTCGTGAGAAGACCTTACTTGTGAGACACTCGCAAAAACCAACTGTCTCCATCATGTCTTGACTCTTCACATTTTAGTCATGTGCAGGGCACATGCATCAATTCGTGGGAAGCTTACTCATGAGATACCTGCGAAAACAGCTTTAGTCTCCAATTGCCTTGAGCCTTCACACACACTCTATCTCACACAACCCTTACAATGAAATCACACAAAATAATACAGGGTACGTAGGATTGAATATAATTACAATAAAATTTGGCATGGAATTAAAGCCAACATCGTTGCAAACTCTAGTTTTATATTTTATACAAAACATACAATGGAAGCAACAATCACGGATCTACTTCATTCATGAGAGAAACATGTAACCTTGAATTCTAGAACAAAGAATAGAAAGCGTACCTTGGTGCGGTGAAATTCAAAAACTAAACTTAAGAATTACTTGGGAACACTTTCAATCTTCACTCCAATTCCACTTGATGCCCAAGAAGCGTGGTCTCTCAATCAATTTCCAAGGAGAGAATAAAAGAGTTTCCAACACCCGCATACAAACCATTTACTGTCTTTGATCTTAATGAAAGACTCATATATGAAAAGCCATATATAATTTTGTATGTTTCTCTCTTTATATATAACTGATTATCTAATTGGACTAGCCTTTTGGGCCATTCCAATTGGGCTCTAATATGTGGCTTGGAGTGTGACCAAAATGGACCAATAAGACACTAGCTCCAATGGGCTTTGGGCTTTTCTGTCAACTCTTGACAAGTCCAAAGTTACCATTAACTATATTTAATACCACTATATAAATATAATTGTACTCTAGGCCTTATCTATGAATTATATCTCAAGACTTTGTTATACATACAACTCCTTCATTAAAATATTCATAGTAATACAAAGTTATAAATGTAGATTGCCACTTTGAAGATTGCTACATCTTAATCCTTGAGTACCCGGTTTAATCCTTTATGTTATTCATTATATATTTATGAAATCCAATTCCATAAATATATACTTTAATAACTCCTTACTAAAGTGGTTAGGCCTAACACTCTGAATAACCAAACCCATTAAACTTATCTCAAGATAATATTTTATATCCCTGTTAAATGATTATGAATTTCATCTTGAGAATATATGTTCCATCAACATTAAATGTGGTTGCCTAACATACTGAGATTTTGATCGTAACTTATAGATCTCACTCCTGATATATCAAAGTAACCTACATCTCATGATCAAGTCCATTATTTTCTCAAGATTTAGAGTTGATGTAAATAGAAGTCGTGAGATTTATTATTCATTTGACAGTCGTTAGGAGAATAATAAATCTCACAGTGGTCTAGTTCAATATGTCTTAACTTTTAAAACATATCAACATATAAACTAGAAGTCTCCACTTCCATGATCAAGACAAATCATCTTAGTTGATATGTTATAATCTTCGTAGATGAAATGCCCAATTTCATCACCGATTACGAACTAAAATTCTAATTTTACAATGAACTTGTAATTTATATTTTCTGTGACTTTTCACATAAATCACATACTATGTATCTCATGGACTAAGATATTGTTCCATTAGTTCATTTATAGATAGCCTTATATAATTAAACTATTTAATTATTTATGTCATGCCAATAAATTGGATTTTAGGGCATAAACCCCAACAATCTCCCACTTGCCCTTAAAGACAATTTATCATATATACAATACTTATCTCCCTTTAGAGTAATTCTTAGTCACTCTAAGGCAAGGCTTGGAAACAAGTTTCAACCAGATTTATTGCATAAATTACCTTTTCTACTACTACTTCTTACGTACTCATATCTCTATAATGAGATAATACTTACGCCTAATGTGTATCTTCACCTCCTAGAATGAACACATATCTTGAAGTCTAACTTCATAAATCACAATCAAACTACAAGTCAGGATTTGTACATCCAATAACCACCAAAACCTCACTTTAGTGGCCAAGCATATAATCTCTCATTCTCCTAAGATATTTGAGTACATGCTTTACTCCCACTAAATTAAGTGATCTTTGATTCAATTGATATTTGCTTATTGTGCCCACTGCAAAATAGAGATTTAGCCTAGTATACAGTATAGCATTTGACTTCCTATTAATATGGTATAAGGAACTGTCTTAATATGCTCTTCCTTTTATATGTCTTAGGACTATAGTCCTATATAAAAGAACTTCAAACTTAAAAGGAAAGAATCCTTTCTTGAAGTAATACATGCTATACTTGGCTAGAATTTAATCTATTTAAGCAGTTTGAAATAGACCCAACATCCTAATTCTTGAATTTTAACAAAGTTTAATTCTTAGGATGTGACCAGTCTTTCCCAAGTACTTTATATCAAACTGGACTAGACAACAAAAAAATTCTATTGATGACAATAACTCTACATCATTCTAAATAATTAGAACGTCATCAACATACATTAAGAAATTTATTATTCTATATAGCTTTTACAAACATAAGGCTTTCAAATACTTGATCAAAAACAAACAATTTGATTTCTTGATCAAAGATGATATTTTACGGTTAATATGCTTGCTTTAGTCCATAAATGGAATTTCAGCAACTTACATACTAATCACCACTGGTTCTTTGCTATGAACAAATCTAGTTACATTATATAGATGTCTTCCTCAAGATTGCTACTAAAAGAAGCTTTCTTGATATACATTGCCATATTTCATTCAAATGATATATAATGAATAAGAGAATCTAGATAGAGTCAAACTTGACTATTGGTGAAAAAATCTTTTCATAGTCAAACCTATTCTTTTTTAATAAATCTTTCCACCACTAGTCTTGACTTTGAAGATTTGCACCTTGAAATCTATCGATCTCATTTACTTGTAGACCTATTTGAAACTAATAGGCTTAATGCCATTAGGTGCCTCTACAAGTTTTAGACTTTAAATAGAATCCAATTCTATTCACATAACCTTGATCCAGTAATCCATATTCATATCATCTATTGACTTTACGTAGGACCGATAATCAAATTCATATCCTTATGGAATGACTACAAAAGTTTATTCCAAAATTATGAATTTATTTGGTAATCCTCCCACTACGATGTTGTACTAGTGTAATAGTTATCTATAGAATAATGTCTTGTGGTGTATCTAATACAACCATCTCTTTTCCAAATGTATTTTATAATTGTCCTACTACAAATTCTAACATTTTCCTTCAAGAACAATCTACTATTTGCTTTAAGATTATTCACATAGTCATTATCAAGAACTTTACAAACATCTTGTCTTCTTTATGACTACCAAAACAATCTTTTGCAATTCCTTTTGGATACCCAACATAAACGTACATTTTTCTACTTTTTGATTTCAACTTGTTAGACTTCCTTTCTAGCACAAGTGCTGGACATCTCTAAAAATGGAAGTATCATATACTAGAATTTCACCCAATCCACGATTTGACAAATGTCATAGGAACAAACTTTTGAAATCAACTTTAGAAAATGTATAGTAATTATTAGAGTATACCTCCAAAAGAAATAAGCAAATAGAAATACTCATCATGTACTTTACTATTTCTAAAAGAGTCTTATTCCTCCTTCATGTATGCACTGACTTAAAGAAGTCATTGACACTATATTCCCCTACAATAAAGGAGCCCTAGATCATATTATCCTCTAAATAGAATTCATAGACTAAGAATATAACAAAATAATGGTTCTAAAAGCCCATCTTTCACCAATCTTGGTATCATTTAGATTAATAATATCTAGACATAAGTGCCAAAACATACAATTACAAAGGATGAAAACTTTCTCTTTAAAAAGTAAAACATGTAAATTTCCATCTAGAAGACAATCATGGACAATGCTTAGCTTTACCAAAACAGAAATACTTTCCTTTTGGTCATTATTTTGAGTCTAATTTCCTTTTGGCAACCACCAGGGCAACTAACTTGTCCAACTGTTTGGTATTATAATTCCTCTTCTTACCACCCTTACCTTTCGATCTAGGCAAAGAATTTGAATTAAATCATATTGATCCTAGCCTTAGCTTTTAGGATGTCTTCCGTTGCATAGAACTCACTCATCAATTCAGATAATATAAAAAGAATTTATTTTCAAAACAATCTGAATTGATCAAATGATTCTAACAAGGACTTATGGATCATATCCATATGAGATTAACATATAATCTCTACATCCAAGAATTCTAATTCATTTAAAAAAAAATTCATAAAATGATATAGAATTGGAACTTCATAAGCTTTCCTTAGCACTCAATATAATTCATACCAAACATCTCATTTAGACTTAATATAAAGTCTAAATCTAGTACTAACTCTTGCATCTCATGTTGTAGCACAAATAAGATAGAAGCCAATGTAGCATATTAGCATTTCAATGGAGACTATGATCTTATCATAAGCTATCTTCCATCAATGCATAAATGCATAGGAAATTATGACAATGCTGAATTGAAGCATAAATATGTACTTCAGCTCCTTTAAGCACCTTATCCAAAATTTATTTCTTAGTTAATGTGATTCAACTAAAATAGTAGCTAGAGGAAAAGATTTATGACAACTTTATTTTGAGATCATGAACTTAAATACCATGTCATTATATTTTTGTATCCATAACCATATAATATGAAACCCAAAAAACATACTATACTAGATGCAACGACAACCTAATCCCGCAATTAATATTCCTTGGAAGTGAGGTCATACCAATCACTATGATCAGGCGAGAATTATTCTCATTATTAATGCTATCATGGTAACTCTTACCAAACAAAAATAATTTGCTACTCTTCCTTTGGCCTCTAAGAAATAATGACATAGCTCTGAAGGGAGGTTAACATTACGCTTAGTCTAGTGTACACCATTACCTAGAATCAATGTGAGTCACCAAGTAACTCCACGGAAGCGTGGTCGTAATCAATGTAAAAACACACTTCATCTATCATTAAGAAGTTTAACCTGTAGTACCATGAATTAAACACCCTCTGAAGGGAGCAAGGCATATATGCCAAGGCGAGGTGCCTAATCACACTACTATAAACTGGCAATAGAGGCCGTGAGATCCAACCCTTGTATCTCTCTCCTACTAGAAATTTTAAAACAAGTGGATTGTCATGAAATCATTGTGATCTAATCACAATTTTAACCCTACACATCAAATGTGTTTAATTCTTTAAAATCAATGTGATGTAACTAAGTCATGTAACAATAGCGTAATGAACATTCACGCAATCAAAAAGAAGTTTAACCTTGTAATCCGTGAAGTGAATACCCTCCACATGGAATGCAAGACTCGAAGTCAAGACAAGATATCTATTCACATTACAATAAACTTAACAAAAAAGGGTTATTTCAAAACCCCCACTCATTATTTGGGTTTTTCTTTAAATAATTGTGATCCCATCACAACTAATAACCTTGCACTTGATAAAGACTCTAGTCTCATTAGAATCACTAACTAAAATGGAAGTCCTAAATTATTTAGGATTCCTTAAACATTAATGAATCAAAATTTAGTTATATAGAACTCTATCCTTAATTTACTAGATAAAGTATTCTAATCTCATTAGAAACTATATAATTTTAATTAGAATTTTTATCCCATTAAAAACCTCTAATTAAAATAAATTAATCATAAAACAATTTAGGCCTAAGAGTTCTATTTAACTACATGTAATAAATAGGTGTCAGAATTTTTGGCAACTCGTAAATCGCCCAGTCGCAAGTTCATCCAGAAGCTCTGGCGAGTCACTCGCGACTCACCTTGCGACTTACCAGTCGCGAATATGCCCAAAAACAGTCGTTTTTTCTGTTAACCATTTTTTATATTTCCAATGAACAAAACACATTCTTAATGATCAAAAACGATGAGATTAAGATTAAAACTTGAATTTCATTGATGTTAAAGTGTTAAAATTCAATTTTAGATGGTTAAAATCAAACTTAAACAAAATCACAGCATCAAAATCAGTTTTAATCAAACAATAGTTTCAAAAACTATAATATGTAGAGAAAAGACTACAAAATTTTCACAACTATGAATCCACATCGTAGATCACAATAAATAGCAAGTTTCCCATGCACTATTGAAAACCAAAAACAGTTAACTCTTTGATTCAGACACCGAAACAAAGACAAACATTTTGGCTTTCCTCATTCTTTAATCAATAATGAACATGGGCACCTAGTGCAAAATGCAAAAACGATTTCATACAGTTCCCTTCTTACTATCTCTTATGAAAACATATAAAAACATGTTCAACTATTAATCCAATCAATAAATTAATAAAACCCAACATGTACCTATATCAGACCATACGTGCAACAAGTATGCAGAAAATTTTATTGCAGAAAACTAGAACACCAAGAAAATGGTTTTTCTTTAATTCTAAAACTCAATCATATGTTATACAAGCATGACATTGAAGACTGCTCTAATACCATTTGTTGAAAATCTAGTTTTATATCTCATACAAAACACAAAGCAGAAGTAACAATCATAAATCTACTTCATACCTTGAATTCTAGAACAAAGAATAGAAAGTGTACCTTGGTGTGGTGAAATTCAAAACCTAAACGGTGAAATTTAAAACCTAAACTTGAGAATTACTTGAAAACACTTTAAATCTTCACTCCAATTCTACTTGATGCCCAAGAAGTGTGGTCTCTCAATCAGTTTCCAATGAGAGAATGAAAGAGTGTCCAACACCCACATACAAACCATTTCATGTCTTTTGATCTTAATGAAAGACTCATATATGAAAAGCCATATATAGTTATGTATGTTTCTCTCCTTATACATAACTGGTTATCTAATTGGGCTAGCCTTTTGAGCCATTCTAATTGGGCTCTAATATGTGGCTTGGAGTGGGACCAAAAGGGACCAAAGACACTAGCTCCAATGGACCTTGGGCTTTTCTGTCAATTCTTGACAAGTCCAAAGTTACCATTAACTATATTTAATACCACTATATAAATAAAGTTGCACTCTAAGCCTTATCTATAAATTATATCCCAAGACTTTATTATAAATGCAATCCCTTCATTAAAATATTCGTAGTAATACAAAGTCATGAATATAGACTGCCACTTTGAAGATTACTACATCTTAATCCTTGAGTACCCGGTTTAATCCTTTATGTTATTCATCATATATTTATGAAATCCAATTCCATAAATATATACTTTAGTAACTCCTTACTAAAATGGTTGGGTCCAACACTCTGAATAACCAAATCCATTAAACTTATCTCAAGATAATATTTTATATCTCTGTTAATAGATTATAAATTCCATCTTGAGAATATATGTTCCATCAACATTAAATGTGGGTGCCCAACATATTGAGGTTTTGATCGTAAATTATAGATCTCACTCCTGATATATCAAAGCAACCTACATCTCATGATCATGTCCATTATTCTCTCAGGATTTACAATTGATGTAAATAGAAGTCATGAGATTTATTATTCATTTGACAATCGTTAGGAGAATAATAAATCTCACAGCGGTTCATTTCAATATGTCTTAACTCTTAAAATATATTAACATACTAACTAGAAGTATCCACTTCCATGACTAAGACAATTCATCTTAGTTGATATATTTTAGTCTTCGCAGATGAAATGCCAAATTTTATCACTGACTACGAACTAAAATTCTAGATTTACAAAGATCTTGTGATTTATATTTTCTGTGACTTTTCACATAAATCACATACTATGCATCTCATGGACTATGATAATGTCTCATTAGTTCATTTATAGATAGTCTTATATAATTAAACTATTTAATTATTTATGTCATGCCAATAAATTTTATTTTAGGGCATAAACCCCAACAAACATATCATAGTTGTAAATTACAACTTTATAGATATGGTGACTTAGAAATACTAAACTGGTGAAAAACTTGGGGAGGATTTAACTTAGCTATCCGTAAGGTAAAAAAATCTACTATGAAAGAATTGAAGTTTGTACAATAAGACTTAGACCACTAACATCCTATTGCTACCTCGTGTAGAAAACTTACTACCACGACTACGTGACAGCTACGAGTCCGCGGATTATTTCTTTCCTTAATCCAAAACATCCACAAGTTCTCCTACTTGTATTTTTCTTTAAGCTCTTGAAATAGCAACTGAAGAGGTCACCAAGTTCTTGACATCAATCTTGATCTCGATAACCTTAAGTGTGTATAAAGGTAAATACCTCTAGATCTCACAGAAGTTTCACACACACAGCATATCAAAGAAGTCTAAAAAACATAGCTAGGGTTTTTCCTTTCATACTTAAAGAAAAACATAAAACCCTATACGTCATATGGGCTTGGGTTGAGTTGGAATTTCTACAGAAAAAACAATCTATACGAGGTTCAATTGATTGAGTCTAATTTTCGATCGACCAAGCCTTGCAGATTTAGTCCAGTAAATTCTGCAATCACTCGATTCCAACTTTACACATAAACATACTTTGAGCAGCCTAATTCTAAACTTTAAGTTTTGATCATGGTTTGCTAGCACATTACAAATGAAAATTCTAATACATTTAGTTCCTAAAGTCTTAGAACTTAATAGCTTACCCATAAACTTTGAAGCTAAAACTTTTTTATTAACCTTTTAATTTCTTCTTTAGAGAGAGATATATGGTTTTGGTAAGAGAGGGAGGGTTATTGGTAAGAGAGTGAGAGAGAGGTGTGGCCGATAAGAACACAGAAAGATGAAAGAAGAATAGAGAAACAAAAGAATGACTTCAGTGCAACAACAACGAGATTAATGTGAAAGTCTTGGGTGGGGCACGTGTTTGCTAAAGGAAAGTGAGCTGATGACTCACCTTTAAACTTTTTAAAATTTACTTCCCACCCCCCCCCCCTCCCCTTATAAGCTTATATTCTAGAAAGGCTCAAACAATAAAATAACTATACACATATGTCCTTACCTTTATTCATTATTGAAAATAGATTTTAATCTTTTATAACATCAAAAATAGATAATAACAAGCATATAAACCTATAAAATTAATTATGCAGTTAGGTTGGGATGTTACATATATACAACACTAATCACCTTTTTTAAGCACGCCTCCATGTTTAAATCTTTGCTTGCAAGTTTGTGTGTTTGTGTGTAGTGTGTGTGTGTGTGACTAAAATTTTATCAGCTCACAAAATGTTGTCTCATCAGGCTTTTAACTATACTTGCAGTGCAAGCAAAGTTAAAAGAAAGGCATCTATAAACACTGCATTTTGTACCCATTAATATATTTTGGTCCCTGGCCCCAATGATAAGCTTGCATATGACAACTAAGGGTAATTAAAGAGGTCACGATAGTTTAGAAGTAATCACAACTCAAAAGTGCTCAAATTGCTTTCAAATCGATACTAAAAAATGACATTTGCTCATTGTTTTGACCATAACTTTTGATCCACAAAGAATTTTTTAGTGAAGTTTGTTTCATAACATCTTGAACTTTAATTTGAACAAAAAATTTGCCTAATGTGAACTTATATTGAATAAGTTATGACCATTTGAAATTGGGCCAACTTGGCAGTCTAATTTTCTAGGTTTTAAAACTTCATTTTAAGGGCCCAAAACATCATGATTCAATGTGGGTTGGCCCATATACCCTTGAGCACGTCCAAGGATCATTAAAAAGCCCCTAAGACCCTAATTTTAACTTATAAATACTCATCTTATGTCTCCAATCAAAACCCTAGCAAGATAGAGTTATTCTTTGGCCTCCTTCTTCTCTAAAACCCTAATTCTCTTTTCTAAAACTCACACATAGCCCCTTAGCACGTTTTTTACAAATTAAAAACCTATCTTTAGTTAGTTTTAAGACAGAAACCATTTTCCCAATTTGATTTCTCAAAGCTTTTTTCAAAACTAGTCTTGTTCTTAAGTTGTGATTATCAAAAACTATTGAATTCATTAGTTCTCTTATTCTCTCAACTTAATCTTTGTGTTTTAGGCACAAAGGGGTCAGTTAAATATTAACCAAGTTGTGTTCCATATGCAAGGTGAGTCTCTCTTCATGGTTCTCCCTTAATTGTTTTATTTGTTATATATGTTTTAATATGGTTTTTAAGTTTAGGTTTATGTAGTTTTCACATTTTAAAGCATGTTAGATTGTTAGTTTCCTTAATTTTTGTTTTCGCTTTGTTTTTGTGTTTCTGAGTTTCTAGTTTAGGGTTTATGGGGGCAGTCTGCGCACGCATAATTTTGTATTCACACACAAGCTTGAAGTATGTGTACGTTTACAACTAGCCTGCATATGCAAGCTTATGTGTGGTCACGCATACTTTAGCCCAAAAACCCGAATCAGAGTTTTTCTGTTTCCCACTTTATTTAATATGATTCACATGATTTTCTTGATATAGTTTCTCCATTCTATATTTATTTTTTTATGCTTTTAATTATGTTTGATATCTTTTAATATGATTTTAGGTTGTTTATTTTTATATTAGAAGCATGTTTAGGTTGTTAGTTTCTTGGTTTTAAATTTCTGCTCTGGTTTATTGCATTTGAGTGTCTGGATTACGGTTTCAGGCGGGTATGTGTGTGCATGCGTATGCATACTCAAAGTATGCATACGTATACAAGTAGCCTGCACACGCAAGCTTATGTATGAGCACACTCTTGCCCAGAAACCCTAATCTGAGTTTTCTGCTTCTATTCCTTTATTTCTTTCATGTATGTTTTGGCTCCTCTTTATGTTTTTATGTCTCTATTCCTTTGTTCAATTGTTTTTTTGTCTTTAATGTGCTAGACTAGGGTTTTCTTTTCTTTTCTTTTTTCTTTAATACCATGAACATGCATTCATATGTCTATTCATTGATGCATAGGTGCTGAGATGTAGTAAGGTAAGTCATGCATTCACAAGAACATGTATTGGATATATATATTTTATGATGAGTATGAACATTCTTGGTTGAATGATGTGTTCTTGATGTCTAGAATGCAATCACATATTTCATTGATGTTGCCATTTCTATGTTTCTTCCCATGTGATATCTTGTTGTTTGCTGCCTTGGATGAGATGATATGATATGCATGATAGATGTATGTTAGGCTTGATGTGAGTTGCTATGATAGATGTATGTTAGGGTTTTTGGATGATTGATGTCATGTTGATTGCTAGATGTATGCTAGTGTGTGTGTGAGTATAGATAACAATATCGAATAGGCCTTTAATAAGATGAAGGCATAAGACATAATTAACTAGACACAATTTTTCTCATTTCTTGAAAATCCTTTAGTAAGTTTTCAAAAAATTTATCAACATATTCATACATCATCTGTACTGTAATTGTGTTAATTTGAAGACATTTGTGACTCAAATAAGAGAGATGATTTCCATTGACTCTTGAGCATTACTTTTAACATCAATACCACGATAGTCCTTGATAGAACCAACCTTAGCATCTTGTGTCCATCTTTTCAATACGTAATGGGTTGGAATTCACTTAACATTTTTCTTGTCAAGGAATTTCAAAGCATGGCAACATATTATTCCCACAAATGTAAATTTCATGCAACTACATTGGATGGTAGTTGTTAAGGCTTCATATTTGATGATGTGCTCTTGAGTTCTTTAACTATATGTCACTTTGTGTTCTGTGATACCATCATATCTTTTAACCTTGAAAACTAATACAATCCCCAATCTTAAAATATTCAGCTTGAAACATTTGGAATATTTTTGGAGTGTACAACTTTGTAGCATGTCTCAACATAACTGTATCAACTAGTAAAATCGGTGTTGTTTGCCTCATTTTGAATTCTGCTTGTATTTCTTTACCGCGCTTGTCAACCAATAATCTAGAGTAATATCCAAAAAATTGCAAAATATCATATGTTGGCTTCAAGTATTTCTTCAACACACTATTTACTAACACTACATTGGGTGCTTTTCATATCGACAGTGAACATATGTTGACCATATACCATAGCCCACTTCTCTTTCACAGAAAATACTTCAATCAACCATTCATTATCAAGAAGATCATATTCCTTAAGCATATTATTCCATGCATCTAACCATTCATCTTCATCTTCATAATCATA
The DNA here is from genome assembly GCA_030445155.1 of Quercus variabilis. NCBI lineage: Eukaryota > Viridiplantae > Streptophyta > Magnoliopsida > Fagales > Fagaceae > Quercus > Quercus variabilis. The sequence continues at coordinate 44,105,405 of CP129445.1, read as the reverse complement.
CACACAATTAACAAGATTAGATGCAAAATGATTTGTTGAATGAAAAATACATGATTTAGATGCTTAGTAGCTTTCTGATAATTATGCAATACACACAAACGATGATCTGATTCGGGAAACACCTCTTGTATTACTTTAGCCATTGCAACAAACTAATCTATAAATATAGTTCTTGGTTGCTTTACGAACATTGCACTCAAAAAAGTTTCAAATAACCACTTGAATGAAGTTATAGTTTCATCATAAAGTAAAGCTACACCAAAAATAATTGATTGCTTATGATGATTAACCCCAATGAATGGATTAAAGGGTTGACCATATGAATTTGTTCGATAAGTGGTGTCAAAACATAAAACATCTCCAAAGTGTCCATAATCAACTATAGATCTAGAATCAACCAAAAAAAAAAAAAAAATTAATGATTTGATTATCATCATCAAGTTGTATCGAATAAAAATAGGATTGATCTTCTAATTGCATATTTTGAAAATGATCCATCACAACACAACCATCTTTTCTCTCTAAAGCCTCTCTCCTCTTGGAATTTACATGATTTTTATATCAACACTCACAAACCCAAGATTTTCATAACCACAAACTTGCATGTTCAATAAATCTATGGTTTGCTTTATTAATACTCCAAATTTGTTTGCATCATTTGCAAAAGCTTTTTGGGCAACTTTAACTTTTCTATTTAATCTTAACATATGTTTCATTGGAGAAGAAGCGAACTCATGGTTATGTTGTTCATGAAAAGAAACAAATTCTAACATACCATCCTTTTGAAGTCGACATGTCATTTCTGCTAAACAACCTATCCATGTAATTGGGTGATGAAAAGATACCTGTTCTTGATATTTGTCAACAGCTCGTTCACCTTCTCTAGAGCAACAAAATGTTCTCCTCGTGACTTGTCTCGCATTTCCTTGTTTTACTTATTTTTTCCTTACACTGAAGCCAATTTGGCGAGCATATGGTTTGTAAAAATCTTATGCACTATCACCACCATCAAACTTCATGCCAATTGATGGTGCTTCAATTTTCTTATTATTTCTAATTGGAGTGTTTGGGCTTCCATGAGTAGTTTCTACTTGAACCTCTTCCTGAATTCAAAAACCAATAAAAAGAAAAATTTTTGAGAATATTCAATATGATAAACAATGTTCAATATGAAAAAAAAAAATGTTAAATCATTTTAATAAACCCAACGAAAAACCAGCAGTTGTTTATAGTTCTTAAAAAAAAAAAAAAAAATCAGCCCTGATGATCAACAACAACAACAATATACAGAACTCAAAATACCTAAATTTTTTGGAAAAAAGAAACTATGAACTCAACTCCCTAAAATTAGTAGTAAATAAAATCCTACAAATCCACTAACACTCTAAGCTATAACTCAACTATGGAAATAATCATCAAGACAAACATTCAAACTTGAAAAATAATCACAAGCTATAACTCAACTAATGAAAAAATCATCAAGACAAAAATTTTCAACTTGAAAAATAATCACAAATAGAAGCAGAAACAGAAAAAAAAAAAAAAAAAAAAAAGTTAAGGAAACAATTAGCTTTCAAAAAAGTTTTTTTTTTTTTTTCAAACCTGGAAAAATTGGGAGTTATTGGCTTTGTCAATGTCAAGGAGAATGTTGTGAAAAGAAAAGAATGGGTAGTGGTTTGATGGTCCTTGGCAATGAAGAGGTAGGTGTGGGATGGGCTTGGCAAGGAGAGATAAAGGGGTTGGGGTTGGTGCTAAGCCACAAACGTATTGACCCATTGTGATTTAAACCAATTAATTAATTAGCCAAATTATCAATTAATCAATTTAACATGCAAATGCGTGGTAGCACAAAAAAATCACCAATAAACTAATTATGTAATGGAAAATAAATAACATGGTCATTTGTTTACGAATGGGGAAAACCTGACGACAAAAACCCCACCAGGTGATTTTCAGGTCACCACTCCCGAAACTCCACTATTATCACAAGCGGTTACAAGTAAAGGAATCCCAAGTACCTTACAAACTTACAATTGAACCCTTACCCCAATACCCAATTGGACTTGTTCTACAGTGACAATTCCTCCTTTTTATGCACGACTCTCAAGTATGTGACTAACTAATTGCGTGGATCCCAGTACGCCACTTCAATCACCAACTAGAAAGAGTTGTTGGCTGCAAAGTTCTTCAGTTCATCCACGATGAAGATCAAGAAGATGCTTGGTCACAAAACCCAAAGGTGCACATACATAGCAACTTCTTTAGAAGAGATGAACTAGGGCAAAATTTTGTCTTCGGTCTCAATTTACTTGAACAAAGTTTTCTCAATGCTTGTGCAACTTGTGAACACTTTGATAGCCCTTAAAACAATCTTTTTATATGTTTAGGGTTAGAAGAAAAGAAGGTCCAAAAACATATTGAAGGATCCCAAAAATCAGATCAGAAAATCTAATTTTATAAATCTCGACAGATAGCAAGGTGTCAAGAAGCTATCGAGCAAGTGTCGAGCTTTAATGAATGTGCACTTTTTTAACTCGTTTCTTGGACAGACTTGATGACTTCAACACTTGGTCTTGAAACCTTATTTCTTAAAGTATTAAAAATGTCTAAAACTACACAATTACAAGTTGAGTGCATTTTGTCAAAGGATTAGCTAATTACATAAAAGAATGACATATGTTCTTTAACAAATGAAACCACATATGTCCTAACAATCTCCCCTTTTGGCAATCCGTGACAAAACCACAACAAACAAATCAACATATAAGAGAAGTCATAAATCACTCAACTCATATTCACTTGTTGAATATAACAAAATCTATCCTAACACAAACTCTTGAAAAACTTTGCAAGAAGAAAGTTTATGGCAAGTAGACTTTGACAACCTGTATTTCTGAAACACTTTAAACAAAACTCATCAAGGCATCTTTGTGTAAAATAGAAATAATAGACTGCATATAATAATAAGAAGCATGTGTATAAAGACAGAAAAGAAACAACACATAAAGATGTAGGTGAAAGAAACACACATCCACATATAAAGAATATAAGTACAATGTATGTAAAACTGGTCACAAGACCTAATATACAAGAACAATATATCTAATAAGGTAGAAAAGAAAAAGATACATCATATCCTCACTACATCCCTCAAATCAACATTCTCCTCCTAACAAAATGTCCTACACTAACTCTCCCCCTAAGTATGACTACTCTCAATATCCAAAACTACCCCTTTTTGTCACGAGTGACAAAAGATAAGAGTGTCAAGTAGACATCTCATCGGTAGAGCTAGCATCTCCATCATCATTCGAAGCATCATCATCATTACCATCATCATCATCATCCTCAGCATCAGAATCAGAAGCCACAGGAAAAGGCGGTGAAGGAGTAGCCTCAGGAGCAAAACCACTTATAGTCGCCTACCGTCATGCAATTTGACCGACACAAACGTTCACTTGATACAACTCAGTAGAGAGTGTATCAAAGTGAGCATCCATGTGCTACAGCTGAACCATGATGTCTCCAAGTGATACATCACCCATGGAAAAGGAGGAAGCAGATGTGGATGGAGCTAAACGAGATAGAGCCGGACGGGATGAAGGAGTGGAATTTGGCTGTCGTGTCCTAAAATGTGTTGCACTACGTTTTACAGTAGCGGCGTCTATGCCACAAAAGTGTGTCAAGTGAGAGAATAGAAATGCCCAAGATGTTAAGCATTTGACATTGCACTTTTGCTATGCTGAAGCATACAAGTGTCATATTATGATTGACGGGCAACAGTGGTGAGATGGTTATTTATGCCTTTCTCTTAGGATTTTCTAGTCCTTCCTGTCAAAAAGAGTGATACAAGTGTTAAGTCCAAGAGATAACTTAATCTTACTCATCACAAACAAGAGCCACAAAGCTCACTTACTTAGTTGTGCATAAGAGTGCTCATCTAAGCTACAAAAGATACAAACTTTACAAACTTTGTTTCAATGGCCATTGGTTGGACACAAGAAAAAGGACAGAAAAATGGCATCATATGCTTAAGAAGAGATAACAAAAATCGAGCATGAGGCTCTGTGATGGAGTTGTAGTGAGAGAGTGGATGAAGTACGAAAGTCATCACCATGTTCATGAAGCAAGGGCCTTTAGCAAAAGGCTTACATGGTGTATACTGATGCTCACCCCAATCAACAGGGCGCTCACGAAAAGCAGCCATGAGCTCATCTTTGAACACAATCCGCAAATGCTCACAATTAGGATAGTTAGGATGCTATATCCTAGGAATCTAAAGCACATCTGCAACAAGTTGCGGTGTGACAGGAATGCGCGTACCTTGAACGCGAATGAAAAAGAGAGGTACTGAGCAATCAATCCCGTGCATGTTGGAGTAAAACTCCTGAATCAGCACGAGAGGACAAGTAACCGGGACGTCACACAGTGACTCCCATCCCCAACTATGAATGACAGAGGGAAGTTCAATGTCGGCAAACTCTGCCAAAATGACTTAGCATTCCGAATGAACACCTCGTCTAGAAAAGTTCTCCGAGAAAGCTTTACGAGCATCCTCATCACGGAACTGAATGTTAGAAAGAGTAGGATCAGAGGATGAAGATGTCCTAGAATGCAAAGGGTTCTGGGATGAAGCAGACTTATGTTTAGGTGCCATAGACACAACTAACGTAAACAGAGAGAGAGAGAGAGAGAGAGAGAGAGAAAAAAAATTAGAAAAGTCTCAAGCAATTAAAATATATCAAATATATTGAAAAGAGAGTACATAGGCATGGGAAATGCATGAACATGTGACATACAAAGTAAATACATCATGGGCTCAGCCCAATCCAATCCTACCAGCACACAAGCATATTACACACATCTAAATGCATGACAATACTGTTATAATGCAAATGTGATGCAATGTATGAGTTTTTAAACACATTTAAATGAAAACCCAACCCAAAATTTCAAGGAACACTTAATAAATTTGAAAAACACCAAAATTTTTCAAAAAATCCCAAAATCTAGGTTTTAAAACATGAAATGCTTGAAGAATGAAGAGATAAGAGTGCATAGCAAGTGATTTGAAGCAAAGATAGGCCAAAAATCATGTGGATTAAAGGTTTTGAGTGAGAAAAGAGTGTTTGGGAGTGAAAAGAGAGATTCTGTCGAGAGAGAGATCGAGAAAAGTGAGAACCGAATCGTAGAAAGAGCTTATATAGGAACCTCAGTAAATCTCGACAGCTAAGGTGTCGAGAGGTGTCGAGACAGCTTTTAAGGTAGGTGTCAAGAAAATGAACGTCGAAAGCTTCAAGTGTCAAGAGGTATCGAGGATCAAGAACCATCTTCAAAGAATAGAAGCTCGATCAATCCACCAAGTATAGAGAAGGTATCAAGGACGCAGGAACTTTCTCGATCGATCTATCAAGTGTCAAGATTGCGATAAGAAATAGGCTTGAGAAGCTCGACAAATAGCTAGGTATCGAGGAGGTGTCGAGCTAGCTTTTCAAAACAATTTTTTGAGAAGAAAAAAACACAGACATAAATGCAATCCAATAGACAACTTAACCAATGATCCAATCAATATATTAAGCTCTCAAAAACATCTCTCAACAAGAATTTTAAGCACATGGATCCTAAAAAAAGAACACACATACACACACTAAACAAGTCTAACCAATTTTATTATTCAAAAACAAGTCAAGACAGTTTAGTGAGCATACATTAGCACATGTAAAATCTTGTGATGGCCAAATCACATTGTACTGCATATGTATCAAGAGTAGCAAAGAATATTGTGTGTTGTGTGAAAAATATTGCAAAATTGCATATGTATATACATGTTCTGACGATCTGAGATATTAGAAAATAACTTTAACTCACACACAATCATAACTGTTTGATGAGGACTATCACCTTCGAAGTACATCCTATAACTCTCACATCTCCTAGAATACACGCTTGCAATCATATTTAAAACATTTTTTATTTTTTTGATTTTCATTTTCTTTGCATATTTTCTTTTATTTTAGCATATCATGTATGGGTATATAAGAGAGAGAATAGAAATACCCAAGATGTTAAGCATTTGACACTACACTTTTGTTATGCCGAAGCATACAGGTGTCATATTATGATTGGCGGGTAACAGTGGTGAGATGGTTATTTATGCCTTTCTCTTGGGATTTTCTAGTCCTTCCCGTCAAAAAGAGTGATACGAGTGTTAAGTCCAAGAGATAACTTAATCTTACTCATCACAAACAAGAGCCACAAAGTTCACTTACTTAGTTGTGCATAAGAGTGCTCATCTAAGCTACAAAAGATACAAACTTTACAAACTTTTTTTCAATGGCCATCCAAGGTACACAAGTACCAAAGTACACAAAATATAAACTGTTTTTGTGTTTTTCTGATTTTTCAATTTTTTTTTATTTTATATTAAAAACAAAATAAACAAAAGGGAAAGTAAACACACAAAAATATGTTAAACAAAGTAAAGCATAAAATTAGACTGACTCAAAATAAATGCAATACACACAAGTAATGCAACAAACAAAAAAAGGACAAAAAGATAGAAGAAAGTAATGAAATCACTTAGAGTCCTTTTTCTTCCACACCTTGGAAGAAATTTTCCTTTGATTAAACCCTTGAACCAGCGATGAGGGGGAAGAATTGAAACCGTTCAAGTTTGAAAGGAACACGAGGACTTTGAGAAGATCACCAAGAGGAGCAAGAGAGGATTGAAATTGATTCTGGCTTCTAGATGTGATCATACCATTACTCTATTGAGTGGCTAACCACTTATAGCAATTTGGTTGAGTATGACCGGCAACTCCATAATAATAACAGAGATGCTGCTTCTTCTATTTAGGCTTTTGAGAGTTAGCCTTCTTAGCCCTAGGGTTTTTAACATCTTTCTTATCCTGCTTAGAGGGTGCTCCTAATATAGATTTACCCTTGTCTAAGTTCTCACTAGCTAATTCAGTTTTATCATTAGCGTTCTCAATTTCAATATTATTAGCAAAAGAAACAAAAACAATAGCACTAGTAGAAGCAATATAAGAGGAAGAAAGACCATACCCCAAACCTATTCGATCCGAAGTAGATTTCTGAATGTTGAGCATCTCATCAAGCTTTGCACTTGAAGTTCTCTCCAATTAAGCTCTGACTTGAAATAGCTCCACTTCAAGTTTCTTGGTCTTCAACCTAGAAACTGTTCTCAAATCTTAGTGCACCAATCGTTTGATTAGCTTCATCAAACTTTATGGAAAGCTCCTCACGATCAAGTTCCACATCACTAAGCTTCTTAGTGGCCAGCCTATACAGTTTCTCATGCTTCTCAAAGAGCTTGTGAAGTTTCTCATAGATTGTATGGATATTATAGAGTTAGGTGTGAGTGAGTTTTCTAACTATTCCCAACTCACGCGTTAAGTCTAGAGTTTGTTTTAGGGTTTTGTCACAGAATAGCCAAAATGGGAGATTGTAAGGTTGAAATTTACCAACCATCTTGTTAGTTGTATTCCGTACCAATTTTCTTGTAATTTAGCACTTAGTAACCTTGTATTTAGGTGGAATTCATATAAGGGTAGTGTGTGAAGAAAGTGTGAAGAAAAGCTAAAGAATCTGCTAAGAAGCAGAGTTTCGTGGCTAGGACTCGTGGCTGACTCGCAACTGGCAAACCGCCAACTACAAGCATGTGAGAAGCACACAGGAAAGCTAAAGGATTACGCTAGTTGTCGCACTATAGGATAAAAGTCCCAAGCTGGCCAGGCCATTACTTTGCGACTTGAACTCGTGACTTGGACAAGCCGCGAGGTCAAGCCGCCATCTTACCCTGTTTGGCAAAAATTGACTCTTCGTATTCCAAACACACACCACTATATATAGACCCTTATACCTACTAAATTGTTAGAGTTTCTAGAAAGAATTTTGTGAGAGAAACTCTAGAGAAAAATAAGATTGCCTCATCCCCAATCTTTATCTTAGAGACTCTACAAATTCCTCTTCTCTCTTCCTCTCCACTGTTACATTCTTGAAAAGCCTTTAGCCAAATCCTTATCTCACCACACCCACGTTTGTGAGAAGGTTCATTTGGTGCTAAGGGAAGAAATTTAGAAGGAACCAATATCCATTGGTTGATGCTATGGTTTAGTAGCGGAATCTGCGAAGCTAAGAAAGAAATAGGTTCGGAGTAACCTCGTTGAAGCAAAAAGTTTGGAGGGCTTAGGTACTTGGGTAGATTAGGTTTGGAGGGTCTTCTGCTATTCATGTATCCCAACTACATTCTTTAGTGGATTATTTGATTGCTTAGAGGATGGCAGAGAGGTTTTACGCTGAGGGTTTTGGTTTCCTTTTCGATAACACATCGTGTGTTGTCCGTGTGTTTGCATCTTCGTTCTCTTTATCTTTGCCATTTATTTTCTATTATGGATGTGTTTATATTTGGCTTAGATTTTTTATCAATTCTATGTTTGGCTTATGTTCATATTTTGCACGTTACTTGTTTGATAATAAGGTTAAATTGATAATTTGTAATTTGGGGTCTAAACGTTCAAGGGTGTTTTACACACATTTTAAACTTTCAATTGGTATCAGAGTGGGTACACTTGTTGTGGTTTAAATACCTAAGTGTGATCATTGACCCCTTTGTGTTTATTTGCCATGGATTGTGCTATGTATGCCTCTTTGTGTGATTTGGTTGGTGATAAATGTAACATGCTACGTGTTTGTGAAAATGCCTCTATAAGTGATAATCCACATAATTGTGATGCTATGTTACATGAATCTTTGGATGTTATTGATATTCCTAACATCAAACCCTTGAAGAAAATTACTAATAAGTTTCAAAATAATTTGAGTAAGTTACTTTGTGAAAAGAATGATTTGATTGCTAAGCTCAATGAATTCAATAAATTAGTTAAGAAATATAAGAATCTTGCTGAAAATTCTCTTGAAAAACTGAAAGAGTTTGAATGTTTGAATATGGACTTAGATACTAAACTTGTTTTATCTAACAAACTTGTTGATGATCTTAAATGTAAAAATAAATCTCTTAAGATGCATGCCAAATGTTTGATTGCTGAACCTATTGATAAAAATGATGAAAATATTTGCTACAATCTTGTTGTGGTACCCAATATTGTGCCTATTGACTGTTTTAACCCAAAGGACAAATCGGTGTACATTCCTCTACACAAAAGAAATCAAAAGGTGGAGAGAAAGGCTCCTAAGTCAAAGCCTCCGTTTAGGTTTGATGTGCATGAAATATATATAATAAAGTACTCACATATCTACATATTTATCTTTACTTTTATGTTATTTTGTTACTAATTATATAATATCTTTGTGTTGTAGGTAACAAGGGCTTTACATGCAAAGTGGGGCTAGGCCAATTAAATTCAAGTCCAATTGGAGCAAGAAATCAAAGGAAATTTGCACCAAATCCAAGTCCAGTTCGGATTAGGATTCCAACCTACACATCAGTTAGTATTTTTGGTATAACTTTCGGCTTAGATATCCAATCGAGATGATTCAAGTTGGGCTAAAAAGTTAACTTAAAGGGATACAACTTTGTAGTTTACCAAAAGTCAGAATTCTGAATATAATTGGGCCAAAATAATCGGTTAAATGAAGCCTAAAAATCTGGGATTTTCTCCAAACAAAAATTCAATTTGTAATAAGATTCCTTAACCTATTTAAAAGCTCTTTAGGGTATAAAGAAGAGGAGAGAAACTTGAGAGGAAAAGGGAGCGCTGCATAGAAGAATTTGCTTTTGGGAGTCTTTCAAAAGAGGAATATTTGAGGACAAAGGCAAGAGCTTCATGTTGATCAACCAATTCGGATGAAAGACATAAGTTTTATTTGTTTTCTTTTCAATTTTATTATGAACTAAATTTTATTTTCTAGAGCATTGATGTAGTCTACCAATGAACACACAATTTATTTTCTGAGTTATTTTATTTTTAATATTTCCATGATTGAGTGTTTAATTCTTATTCTTAATGCTTACTATTTTTTACAAATTATAGTTTGATCAATTGAATTACAATGAGACCGAGAGGTGATTTGTTATTTTAGTTATAGAATTAAACACCATTAGTTAAGTGAAAGTAGAGACGCTTTACCGCGACTAGTGTGATTTTTCAGAAAATTCAAAGTACATAATGAGTCTCCAATTAATTAAATTTACATAGAGATATGGAATTGTTAGTTGAAGATATTTTTGATATTATTCGAGAGAAGATATTGAATACTTAAGGAATTTTTAATCATCAACGGGAGATTATTAGAATTTAATAATTAGGAAGGATAAATTGTGTGGGATTTGTTAGGTGAAATCAATCACTCTAAATCCATTCTTATCATATTTTTACACTGTTAGATTTTTACGCTTTGTTAATTCTTTTTATTCATAGATTTATTTTTATTAAATAGTTTAATTTAATTCAAATAGTAGAATATTTCATTTATTTTCGATTTTTCCAAATAGTAATTAATTTAGTGAATTTCGATATTCGATAACATAGTTAATCCTTGTGGGTTTGACATTCGTTTTCTAAAAACACTTTACTACTTGTTACAATTCTGTGCACTTGCAGATTATTTTATGTGAAGAAGGTCTCAACCTAAGGTTTTAGATAGATCTAAGTTTGTTCCAACTTACCACCATTGTGGTATGATTGGTCATATAAGATCTCAATGTTATAAGTTGAAGAAAGAACAAAACCATGTTGCTAGATCCCTTCCCAAAAAGTCTAGTGGACCTAAACACATTGTGTGTCACCATTGTAGTGCTTTTGGTCATCTAAGACCTCATTGCTCTAAGTTTCATGCTCTCAAAAGAAAAGAGAAACTTGAACTTCTTGGAAGTTATGCTAAAAAGGGTAAACTGGTTTTAAGTGAAGATAACATGTTGTTAAAGAAATTGTTTAATGCTCTTAACTCCTTAACTATGTGCATCTCTGATTCTCATTCTTCTAACCCTCGTCTCACTTCTCTTGAGACACTCATTCCAAATAAACGTTCTATTTGGATGAGGAATGATTCCTATGGTTGAGCTTTTGCTCTTTTGGTCCTTGATCTATTTCTTTCGATCTTTGTTGGACACTTCATGCATTAGATGCTTCGTTGTCATGCATTTGTGCATCATGCATTTTTTCTGCATTGGTTTGTTTTTGTTTTTGATCTTACTTTTATGTCTTTGTTTTGTGTGAGTAAAAATCCGAAACCACGTAAAAAGTAAAAAATTCAAAAAGTTTGATCGTATATGTTTGAGCATATATCACATGTGAGTTTTGCCTTGTACCTTCGTACAAATGGTAATGCATTTACGAGCTTAGCTTGTTCTTTATGCACTTATATCTTTGTGGGAAAAATCTTGACATCTTTGTGTGATTGTTGTAAATCGATCTTCAAGCTTGTCATGAATGATTAGTCAATAGCCTTGTTGGTTTTGAGACATGCATAGACTTGCACCTATATATCTTCCCACTCTTTATTTTATTGTTTTTGCTTAAAGAGCTCACCAAATGTAAATCTGCAAAAGCATGTCGCACACATTAGTATTTGACTAGGAAAAAGGGGAAGCGACCAAAATAAAATGTATGATGCCCCAAAAAGCCAAAGGCTTGTTCATCAAATTAAAATATCAAAAATTTCAGATATCGATCTCTAAAATGAGATGTATTGATTCAAAAAAGATCAAATGATATGAATTGTAAAGAAGTCAAATGAAAAGCTTCTATTAGGTTCTAAAAGTTTAGGAATTTATGTGTTTAGAACACTAATGTGTAATATTGGCAAACCATGATCAAAACAATATGTTTAGACGTGTTAAAGTGTGCATAAAGTTGTTTAATTATTGTAAAGTTGGAATCGAGAGACTGTAGATGCATTGGGGCATTTCGGTCTGGCTCGATCGATCGAAGAATAGATTCAATCAATCGAAAATCGACCAGATTGCATTTTTCTGCAATTTTCCAACTCAGCCCTAACTCATTAAACGTTTAGAGTTTTATGTTTTTGCCCTAGGTATATAAGGTAAAACCCTAACCACGTTTTTAGAGTTGCTCTAGTTGTATTGTTGCTTATACATTACTGTTTTGTGTAAATCTCTTGTGAGATCTAGAGGAGTTTTCCTTTACACAAAATTTAGGGTTTTCAAGATTGAGATTACTTCAACATCTTGATGATCAACTTGGTTGCTACCATTGAAGCTTAAAGAATATCAAGTGTGGGTGCTTATAGCTGATTAAAGAATTCAAGAAAGAAGGAGTCCGTGGATTCGAAGTTTGCACAAGGTCATGTCAGAAAGTTCTACTGGTAGGTAGTATTAGGAAGTCGGGTGGGGAGCTTGTAAGTCCTTTTGTATGAACTTCAATTCTTTCATAGTGAATTCAGTTTTGCCTTAAGGATCGGTGGGTAAAATCCTCCTCAGGTTTTTTACCGGATTGGTTTTCCTGGGTGATCATATCTTGTGTTATTTATTATTCCGCTGCTATATATTCTTGATATGATTGTTTGATTGTTTTAACCTAAAATTGCTTAATTTGACTAAATAACAATTTGACTAATTGACTAGGCTACTCAATCTAGTTGTGTGTTAAGGGGTCTAAATTTCCATCAGCTTCAAAGATATGAAATCATTTTCTTATGGGAGGTCATATATGTTCATTTCTATAATTGAGATAGACCACTTAACTTAGTACTAGTTGTGTATGACTTGATTGAATTGATCATTGAAGTTTCATTCTAGACTAAGGACTATTCCACACTTGATACACACATACAACACACATGCCTAATGTTCAATGAATGCCTTATTCATTTGTTCGATTGTACTTTTTTAAATGTGATGTGAGTGTGCTCAACTATATATGAATCAATTCAAAAAGATTTTTGATTATTTTATATGTTTTTGGAAGTGATTTTTATCACTCTTTGTGTTCATATTTTGTGCTTATATTGTTTTTCATTGTTTAAACATGTTTTGGTGTTGAAAAATAGGTGTCAAAGTTTTTCGCGACTCACTCACAATTGGCTCGCAAGTCGCGAAACTGGAAAAATGCATTTTCCTTGCATTTTTTGGTTCTCTGGTAGAGAGATTCGCGACTTACTCGTGGATGAGCACTCAAGTCGCGAAAAAGACTTAGAAAGTTTCATGAAAATCATTTTTGCGACTCATCTCGCGACTTGCCCAGTCACGAAACGCCTAGAAACAGCTTTTTTAAGTGTTTTTCATGGGAAAACTGTTTTAAACCTCTTCGATCCTCTTTTAAATCTCTCTCTCAATATTTTTATATCATAATCCGATCAATTTGAATGGTTTTTCATTCCATTATCATCTTTAAGGTAATTTTAAACTCTTTTCATTGTTTTTGATCCTTAGTATATGTTTTGATGAGTTTTGTGCTCTTGTTTGGGATTTTCATCATAGGGGTTGGGAAAACTTATTTTTCTCTCAAAAGTTTTGTATGGGATTGGTTTCTTTTGTTGTTGTGCTTTGGATGTTGGCCCCTTGTGGCAAAACGAACATGTATTAAGGGTGGTTTTCATGATGTTCATGCATTGTTTCACATTGTTGTTCATAGTGTGCATGCTAGGTGTTTGATAAAACGTCTCTTATGCATTTTCTCACTTGTTTAGACTTCGATGAGTATCAAACTTTGGGGCTTCTCATGTTTTCTCATTAGGAACATGTTTGGTTCATTGGTTGTGTATTTAACACACTTTACCCCACATATGCATTTTCCATGCATTGCACTTTGCCACCTCTTGCACACACCTTGCTACCCCTGTCATGCATTGGTTCATACATTATTTCTTCATCCTAGCATGTCATGTCTTAGATTTGAGTTTCATTTTCTCATTCATCTTGCACCCCTCATGCATTATTATCATTGTTTATACCTTCATCTCTTGTCCTTTTTTTTTTCTCCTTGACCCCTTTGTCTATTCGTGTCAAAAAGGGGGAGAGTATACTTCAGAGTAGTATGCCAATGAATTTTGTCATTTCTATATGACTCTTGTGCACATTCTTAGAGGGAGAAGACATTGTTTGGTCAAGTTAGTCACATGTTTCACATCATGTTTACTTGATCGCTATTTACTTGTTACATTATACTTGTCTGTTTATTACTTGCTTTACCTTGAGGGTCTAATGTCTTTTATGCAAGTGTTTCAGGTTGCAGGTATATATGTTCAAAGTTCATCACAGCTCCTATGATTCATGATAGGAGGAGTGATATGATAAGGGAAGTACTTTTTAGTTTGTACCTAATAACTTTGTAGGTTTTTAAGGTTTCTGTTTTTGTTTTGTATCCATGTTGCTTTTGTAAGCTTTTAGGGTTGTTTATGCACACTTGTAGGCCTTTGTGGTTTGTACCATGCTTTATGCAGCCTTTGTGCTTTGTTATTTCAGTACTTCTAACCTAATGCTTTGCATTCCTTTTTTAAGTACTGTCACTCTTGTGCCTGTGTAGGATTTTTTCATAGATGCACATACTTCATGTATTGTGCATTGGCTGAGTGTTGGTCATTCAAGTGATTTGCCTTGTGTTTGTCAACTTGAATGTCCGGATGTTCATTCCAAGTGTGAATGAACACTGTGATCACTTGTATGAAGTGATTACCTGTTTTTGGTATTGCCATGGTTTATTGCTTTACTCCATTGTGCTTGATCGCATTATGCTTGCTTCATTTGCATTACAAGTTTTTTGCATACAATGAACTTATTGTGTTGTTGTGTTTTAGGAGTTTGTGAAAGTGCCTATTTTCTTTAGCACTATGGCCCAAGGATCCTAGGCCATGTGAGATGTTCTTGGTGGATTGGGATCAATTCTCCGCAGCTAAAGGGCTGTTTTAAGAATAGATTGGCGCACAGAACAAACTTCCTACAATACAAACAACTAACAAAAAAGAGTATTCGTATTGAATGACATTTTAACAATAAAGGAAATGCATAATAAATGAAATATAATGTAAAGAACACGTTAGGGATCCTCTAATTAGTGAGGTGTGTTTCATTAGTTTCTTTTAATTGTGATTACAAAGCTCACTAAGACATGATGCAAGGTTCAAATGAGTTCAAAAATTACAGACTTTGATAGCCATTCAAGCTTCAAAGACTTGCAAAGTTTGAATTCGTTGAATCCGAGCATGTACTGTAGTGGCTGCCTCTGGGATACCGGGAACAAATTCCTCTGTTTTCCCTTCAGTTTTACAGAGCCTCTTCTACAATTTTTATGAGAATTCTGAAAGCAAATTTTAAATGCCTTAACAAATGATCTAATCGTCCAGAATTCAATGCCTTATCCTTTTTCCTTCCCCCCTTTTTATAGCACAGCTTCGGGCTCCCGAGGTACTACCGATTTCTCCTTTTTGCCCCTTGAAGTCTGTTTCGTGCCTGGTTGCTTTAGGATTATGTCGTTTCCCTTTTCTTCATAGTTTCTTTCTTTTTGTTGCAACCAGATGAAAGTCTCCCAGCTAGCTTCCCATTTCCAGATTTTCCCGTTGGCTGACCTGAGGCCTTTTGGCTTTTGCTCCAGCTTTCCCAGTTGTACTTTTCCTTGTCTCTTTCTTCAAATGGTTGGAACCAAAGCTCCTGCATTTTTGCTTTGTACTTCCACTGTGTGCCTGGGTCATAAGGTCCGCGTGCCTTTTGTCTCTTTTCTCTCTTCAAATCTGCTTTAGTTTCACTTCACGCATCCAGGGATCATCTGCCTCTAGTACTGCTTCTAGGCGTCCCGACCTAATTCTTCTTTCTGGGCTTCCTTTGGCTTGCTGTTTTTTTATCTGTTTTATTGGGCCCTTTTCTTCGTGGACCTCTAGATCAGGTCCTCTGGGCTTCTTCCCCTTTCTTTCTTTTCTTCTTCCTTTTCTTTATTGTGAGAACCCACCCTTTATTATTTCTCTTTTTTTTTTTTTTTTTTGTGAAATGGGCCCAAAGTCTTTTCCATCTCTTTTTTGGGCCTATTTGTGGCTATTTAATTATTTTGAACCTCAACATTTAGCCCCTCGAGCTCATGGGTTGCCTGCAGCCCATGCGTGAGTTTTTTTTTGTAGGATCTTCTTTTGTTTTGATCCTTCTACGGGGATCCTGATCTTCCATCTCTTCCGTGTCCTGGCTCTTTCACTTCTTTCCTCCTTTTTATTGACTCCTCCCTTTCTCGTGGGACATGGCAGTTGGGTTGAAATAAAACTTCCACCACCTACTTTTACGTTTCCCATTACACTCATTAATAACTGCCGCTAACTTCTTCTCTTTTAAATTTAATTCTTGGCAACTGGCGCGTCTTTCCACACATCATCTTCTCTAACTGCTCTTATTTCTTCATTCTAGCATTTTCTTATTTACTCTCTTTTTTTCTTGTCTACCTGAGTCTTTTGTTCGTAACCCTTTTTCTTTTCTTTCGATCAGTCTCATCGCCATCTTCTTTTCTTCTTTCCAGATACCCATTACTTCAATGGCTTCTTCTTCTTCTTCTCGAAAAAGAAAGGAGCGTACTCCTAGTCCCTTTGAAGGTAAGGGCTCCTCTAGTTCTGCGCAAGATGAACCTGTCGTTGAGCGCCCTGCTTTTCCTTTGTGAGACCCCTAGTATACTCCTAGCTTATTCTTTCCTCGGGTGTCTCATGGCGAAACTCCTCCATCCTCTCACGCCTGGGTATTTTCCAGTCAAGCGGGTTTTGCTAGTTCTACACAAGTTCCAGACCCTAGGGAGATTTTTGATCTTCAAATTAGGCGAGGACTTCGGGAGGCGGTCCCTATCTTCTTCGATTTTGTCGCTAGAAAGATCCAAGGCTGGCCCATTTGGGTGGATAATGAGCTTTCTGACGAGGAGTTTGTGGGTCGCTTGGATCGTGCCGGCATCCTGAAGGCAGTGGCTATTTTCAGGAATCTCGAGGGTTTCAGAGATGCCAAAGGCCTTAGGCATTTGGTGCGCCGTTGGTGTCCTACTCTGCACACTTTCTCCTTTTCTGTTGGTGAACTGACTATTACCTTGGAGGATGTGGTCAATAATTTTCTCCTTCCGGTGCTTAGGGATGAAAACCCCTTTGATATCAAGCTTTCTGATGAGGATCTCGAAGTGGAAGAGAAACTATTTGCTCACTTTGGTGGACGTACTGCTTCTCCTAGTGGGAAACCGGCTAGGATGGGTAGGTGGGTTATGACTCTTTCACGTGAAAAGGATAAGGAAGTCAGGCGTGCCGGGTTCCTTGCATTCTAGCTTAGCAAGTTCCTGTTCAGCGAGTTCCCCGGGTATGGAATCAAGTCCACTCTTTTTCCTTTGGCGATTAAGTTGGCTCAGGGCGCTCAATATCCTTTAGCCCCCATGTTTTTGGGCCATGTTTATTCTCAATTGGATCAACTTCATGGAGATGAGGCTGAGGGTGATTCTTGTTATGTTATCACTTCTTCGCTTCATTGCGCCATTCTCAAGGTATTTATGTGGGACCGCTCTTCAGTTACCTTAGCAAAATGTAGGAATCTAAAGTTTGTGAAAGATAAGTTTCAGGGATCTCCTGATGTGGTAAAAGGGCTTTGTGGCAGTTCTACTGACAGTCTCCCTATTATTTTCCGTTGGCTGAGTCTAAAAGGTGGCAATCTTAATTTGGTTGAGTTATTTGATCAAGCAGGCCATTTGAATTGGTGCTCCCCCCAGGAGTTTGGCCCCGGTTTTGTTTGCAATTCTGTGTTATCTCCCTTTCTGACTTCTATAGGGAACACTTTTGATTTACGTAGTGGTGATGAAGGCAGCTTAGCTTACTTGGCTTGCATTAGTCCTTCCTGGCTTCCTATGCTTTCCTCGACTGGCCCACGATACACCCATTATTTGGCGCATCAAGTACTTCAGCAGTTTGGCTTTGATCAGGATGTTCCCCAGTGTTCAATGACATAGTTCCTTCTCTTCCTTCCTTGGATCCCTTCATGAGACTTCAGGCCTTCTCTTATTGGTCAAAACGGAGTCCTCAGTTTGTAGTGCCTAACTCTCAGAGAGGAGTTTTTGCCTCCAGTGGCTATGTTGGTTATTGGAGAAGGGTTCAGAAGTCCTTTGCCGATTATGCTGGTTCTGGGGTAATTGGGAGAGTACCCAACCCTGACATTTCTTCCTCCCCAACATCCAACAGGCATCTATCCCTACCTACTGCTGGTGTTGTTTCCATGGCTGTGAGCAGCAAAACTGGTTTTGCAGAATGGCATGCTTCCAGGGAAGGCTAGGTGACTTATGCGCAGGATTTCCCAGAGAACTGGTTGGGGTGTGATCTTGTTGTTGGTGCTTCTGCTGGGGTACCAATTAAAAAAGGGGCAATAGAGGCCATAAGTGCCAATAATCCCGTTGGCATGAGTAAAGAGAAATCAGTTAAACAGGAAAAGTTGAAGGAGGCCGCAACTGAAGAGAGTGTAGAGGATGTCGGCCCTAAGTCAAAGAGGAAGAAGAAGACTGGGAAATCCCAGAAGCAGTTGATACTTGCTGAAGAGAAGGAAGTGGAGTAACCTTTGGCTACAAGGGGCCGAGTGAAGACTAAGGTAGAGTCTTCTCTTCCCCAGGCTCCTGTGAGTCCTTTAGTTCATGGTTCCTCGGGACCCTCTGGGCGTACCCGTAGTAAACAATAAAGACCTGAAGACCCTGTTGAAAGAGAGAGAAGGGCAAGGCCTCGTTCCTCCTTTGCTCTTTTAAGTTGCATTTTTGTCGTTTCTCCCCTTTTCCTTTTTTTTTTTTTTTTTTTTTGGACTAATGGGTGATTGTGTGTGTGTGTGTGTGTGTGTGTTTTTTTTTTTTTTTTTTTTTTTTTGCAGTCCAAGCATAAGCTAGATCCCAAGAAGGGTAAAAGCCAGTCTTCTAGTGAAGATGTGGTATGACTTTCCTTATCTGTGTCTTTTGCTGCTTCCTCACATTCATTTCACAAGTGTTATATGTCCGTGCTGCCCTGTTACTCACGTCCTTTCTTTCTTTTTCTCTTTTTTTTTTGGTTCCTCACCCCTTTTTTTTAGGTTGAGGTTCCTCCCTCTGTGGTCGGTGAAACTTTGGAGGAGGAGATGGCTGTAGTTGCATCCCAGAGTAGGGAGGAGGAGGCTCCCAGTGGTGGCATGGCTGAGGAGACCGGGCAACCAATGCAGGACGTCCAGGCTGCCCAGGATCCTGAGGCTCCCAAGCTTCCCGCATCCCCAGGTCCTCAGCTTGAGCAGTTTCCTAGTCCTGTCAAGACCATGTTACCTCAGACTGGGTTAAGTACAAAGACTTTGGGAGGTGCATCATCATCCGGTCAAACAGGTGAGCCTTTCTTTTCTTTTATATAGCTTTTTAGCTTTATCTCTTTTGCACCCCTTCCTTTTTTTTCTTTTTTTTTTTGAGTTCTTCCTTTTCTTTTCTTTCTTTCTTTCCAGGCCAAGCCACTGCAAGATCTACCTCTGGTGCTGCTACTTCTTTGGAATCGAAGGATTCTGAAGGTAGGGTGTTGATTGTTTTTTTTTTTTTTTACTGCATTCTTTCTCTTTTTTTTTTTTTTTTGCCCTTTTCTTTTTTTGTTATGGCGAAGCCCCCTATGTCCCTGCCTTCTTTTAGCTGTTTTGCTGAGGCTTCCTCACCTTTTCCTCAACTTGCCATGTGTTCTTTCCCAGCGTCCTTCAAGCAGTCAGAGGGGCATGAGGAGGGGACTCCGCCCCAGAAGGCAGATACTAGTTTCTTTTCTACCTTCTTTTGTTTCTGACTTTTCTCTTTTTCTTTTTCTTTTTTAAAAAAAGAAAGAGCTAAGCTTGCCCCCCCCCCCCCTTTTCTCTTTCCTCTTCTTTTTTTGCAGGAGTTAATATTGAAGATCCTGAACTTGTGGTTCTTGAGGGGGGTGTAGGATCTGCCCAGGTTGCTGGCCCTCATGTTGTTCAGGGGGTTGAAGGTTCCTTTGGGACTCCAGGTGATGGTGCAACAGTGGGGGAGGCTCCAGAGGTGGTTGTTTCAGATCCTGCTTCAAGGCTCTCTACCTTTTTGGCTCGCTTTGATCGCCTGGAGTTCAACAGCCTTCCTGCCAGTCACTTCTGCCATTTCGGGCCCTCTTATGGCAGCTTCCTGCGGTTCTCTGTGCCTGTGGAAGGCCTACCACTGCTAGAAGGGCTGTTTAAAAGGCATAGGGACTTTACCCTTGGTTTTAGAGGAGGAGTATTTTTGGGGAACATTCTAATGGAGCTGCTATGTGTCGTGCTGATTTCTTTGAGAGATTCTTCGCTAGACTCTTTATCTGAGGAAAAGCTCTTGGAATGGAGGGGAGTTGTTCAAGATCTCTTGGAAGCCAAGTTCAACCTGTCCTTTTTGCTGGAGGCAAGCTTCTAAAGGCATTGATGCTGAGATTGCTGCTGCTGAGGAAGGTATGGCTCGTGCTCACAAGACTTTGCAAGATCTGAAGGTCAAAAGGCAGAAGGTTCTTCCTTCTTCGGCTGCCTTTGCTTTACCCTCGAATGGCTCTTTGTTGGCTGGCCTCCTTTCTTAGTCTTCCCCCTTTTTTTTTTTTGATATGTATAGACAATTTGGGGTTGTATAAATCTTCTATTTCTTTGGTTGGACAATGCTTTCTGGTTCTTTTTTTTTTTTTTTTTTTGCTTTGAGACTGCTTCCATGTACTTGTGCTTTATGATCGCTTCTAAGTGTTAATCCTTTTTAATGGCATGTGGGTCTTCTTTTCTTGTTTCTTTCTTTTTTCACTGAGTCTTGATCTGTGATTCTCACAAGTTTGTTGTTGGTTCCAGTCAGGTACCCTCTTCTTCTTCTTTTTTATTGCGCAAGTACTGAACTGGGTACATTGGGTAATATACATATATATAAATATATTTTTTTTTTGTCCCAGTTCATGAATCTTGGCAGGTTTCCTCTTTTTTCTTTTATCAAGTACTGGGCTAGGTATCCTCAGTATATGCCTGGGATCCTAGACCATGTATTTGAGACTTAGCTGCTTCATAGCTATCTATGGGGTGATCCTGGGTTATGCATCAAAAAGATTTCCCCAGGTATCCTCCCTCTTCTTCTTGGTTACGCAAGTACTGAACTGGGTACATTGGGCAATATATTTTACCTATCCCAGCTCATGAATCTTGGCAGGTTTCCTCTTTTTTCTTTTATCAAGTACTGGGCTAGGTATCCTCAGTATATGCCTGGGATCCTAGACCATGTATTTGAGACTTAGCTGCTTTGTAGCTATCTGTGGGGCGATCCTGGGTTATGCATCAAAAAGATTTCCCCAGGTATCCTCCCTCTGATTTCATCTGTATTAGGACTTTGTGATACTTAGGATTTAATAACTGAGAAAAAGAAGAAATTTCATTGAATTTAAAACATAAATGTCATTCAAGGAATACAGCAAATTGAAACAAAGATAGTAAGGATCATGTAATGTCCTTCTACCTCGAGCCTTGAGCAAAATTACTTAAATAATAATATGTAGAAAAGACAGAAACACTTAGCAGGTTGGATAGCTTGGCAAAAGGGGTTCCAGTGTACTGAGACCTTTTCCTTCTCATGCGTAGTATGGTTTCAGCCACTTCCCATTTATGGGCTCTGTCAGGATTGTCCCATCTTCCTTAGTAAGGTAGTAGTATCCACTATCAGGGGCCTCCCTAATGATGTAAGGTCCTTCCCACTTTGGGGCAAATTTGGAAGGTCCTGGTAGGTTTCTTCTTACATGTTTCGCTGTCCTTAGTACCAACTGCCCTTTAGTGAAAGTTCTCGGGCGTACTGCTTGTGCATATGCTCTTGTCATCCTTTGCTGGTACCTCTGGCTTCTTCTCCAGGCTAGCTCTCTTTCTTCTTCTACTCCTTCCAGGTCTGCTAATCTCCTTTTATTGTTTGTGTCCTCGGTGTCCTCCTGACTTTCCTTGAGTACTACTCTTGGTATGGGAACAATTAGTTCTACTAGGCTGATGGCTTCTGTCCCATAGACCAGGAAGAATGGTGAGAATCCCTTGGCTATTTTCACAGAGTTCCTGCATGCCCAAAGTACATTTGCCAGGTGGTCGCTCCACTTTCCCCCATACTCTTGCTTCATTTTTTTAAGGATCTTCAATATCACCCTATTAGTGGCCTCTGCCTGGCCATTTCCTTGTGGGTAGTAGGGCGTAGACCTTCCATGCTTGATGTAGTAAGCGTCTGTTAGCCCCTTCATATCTTTATTTATGAATGGGGTTCCATTGTCACTGATCAACCTCCTGGGGATCCCAAACCTTCTAATGATATGGCCTCGAATGAAGTTTGCTACAGCTGCTCCAGTGGCCTTTTTCAAGAGGATGGCCTCTATCCACTTTGTAAAGTATTCAGTGGCTGCCAAGATCCATATGTAACCGCCGGATGGAGGATTTATAGGCCCTATGAGATCAAGCCCCCAAGTGTGGAAAGGCCATGGAGTTGTCATATCTTGTAACATGTTTGGGTGAGTATGGATGGCATCTCCGAGGACTTGGCATGCGTGGTAGGTTTTAACTATCTCTTTGGAGTCCTTTTTCATTGTTGGCCAGTAGTACCCCAACAGTAGTAACTGTTTATAGAGCCTCCTCTTTCCTGGGTGGCTTCCACAATCACCAGAATGGACCTCCCTGACTACTTCCCTTGCTTCCTTCGGTCCCAAGTATCTTAGGGGATCTCCGTTATATCCCTTTTTGAATAGGATCCTGTTTTGTAAGAAATATCTGGCTGTGAGCTTCTTGAGCTGGTCGGCCAGTGTCCTGTCAGTTGGTAGGATCCCTTGAGCCAAGTATTCCATGAAGGGAGTCCTCCAATCTTCTGTAACAAATACAGCATAGTTTTCTTCCTTGTCCACCGAGGATTGGCATTCTTGACATTTTTCCTGTATAGTTGATGCCTCTTTGTTCATATTTGGCCAGTAGTACCCTATGCGTTGCATCCTCCTATATAGACTGATCTTTTCTGAGGTCTCGCAGACTTGGGTATGTAGTTCTTCCAACCTTAGCTTCCCCTCTTTCTCATTGATACATCTGGATAGGATTCCTCCGGGCAGTCTTCTGTATAGTTCTCCCTCTATCAGAGCGTCGTCTCTCAGCTCCTTGACACTCCCTCCGGATCCTGTTTCTTTCATTTTTTCTTTCATTTTTTCTTTTACCTTGTTCCTCCAGTCCCACAAAACTCCACTATTATCACAACAAGCGGTTGCAAGTAAAGAAATCTCAAGTATCTTACCAACCTACAGTTGAACCCTTACCCCAATACCTAATTGAACTTGTTTTGCAGTGACAGTTCCTTATTTTTATGCATAGCTCCCAAGTACGTGACTAACAAATTGCGCGGATCCCAGTACGCCACTTCAATCACCAATTAGAAAGAGCTATTGACGGTAAAGTTCTTCAATTCATCCACGAAGAAGATCAAGAAGATGCTTGGTCACAAAACCCAAAGGTGCACATACACAGCAACTTCTTCAAAAGAGATGAACTAGGGAAAAACTTTTTCTTCGGTCACAATTTGCTTGAACAGATTTTTCTCAATGCTTGTGCAACTTGTGAACACTTTGATGGCCTTTAAAACAATCCTTTTATATGTTTAGGGTTAGAAAAAAAGAAGGCCTAAAAACATATTCTCAGATCTCAAGAAATCAGATCAGAAAATCTGATTTTATAAATCTCGACAGATAATAAGGTGTCGAAAAGCTATCGAGTAGGTGTTGAGCTTTAATGAATGTGTACTTCTTTAGATTGTTTCTTAGATAGACTTGATGACTTCAACACTTGATCTTGAAACCTTGTTTTTGAAGTATTAAAAATATCTAGAACTACCCAATTACAAGTTGAGTGCATTTTGTCAAAGGATTAGCCAATTACATAAAAGAATGACATATGTTCTCTAACAAGTGAAACCACATATATCTTAACAAGTGGCATCGGCATCGATAGAGTGATAACGGGTAGGGGTGGAATTGGCAAAGAAGTAAAGGGTTAAATTGGTGGAATTTCAGAGACATAGGGCGGATCATTGAGGTTGACAAAGACATGTTCAGCTAGATTTGGTGGCCAAAGCATGTGGTGGTGGTGGTTTTTTGATGGGTTTAATGGTGGGTAATCTGAGAAGCTTATTGATGTCTAAGAGATTTTTCTTTAGGTTTCTTTGGCTTGTCATTCATGTGATAAATGTTGATACTGTATTTTATCCGCCCTCAATTTGCATGCCAAATCCTGAAAAACTCAAAAATATCATTTTCTCTCCATGGGGTCAAGAGAAAATATATAATGGCGTGGCACAACCCGTTCAAACACCGAAGTGCTCAAGGTGCCTTTTTTAGCCAAAATGACCAAAGTGCCCTTGGTCAACCCTGGGTTAACCAAAGGTTAAACGAGGTTAAAATCCTCACAAAACAATATTTTTCATGGTTTTATATCAAACCTGAGCTCCTCTGAGATTTTTGGCAAGCTTGACCAAGTTTGACCCAAATTTGACTCCTATTAGGCCCAAGAAACTCTAATTTTGATCTAGCAGTAAAAACGGGTTGAGACCAACACCATTATGAAGATTATCAAATTCTTATTACAACGACTATTCATGGGTCAAATTAAAGTTAGAACAACCGAGATATCATGAAAACTAGGTTAACACACCGATCAATGCACCACTAACTTCCGGGAGCCATAACTTTTGATCCGATCATTGGATTTTCAAGGTCCATACCTTTTCAGAAACAGGAAGTCAAGATCTTTCCAGTGGAGTCAAGATCAACCCAATATGAGGCCTTTTGAAGGTGCCAGCCCTACAATGGCTACCACCCAAAAAATCATGTGGGGCTTATAAAAGGCCCTAGGCACCCTTCAAAAAAGAAAAAAGAACTTTTGGGTTTTTCTCTCTACCTTGACAATTTCTACACATTTTTTCTTCTCTTCCAAACTCAAAAAATACATACAAAATTCACATCAAAGCCTCTTGATTCCTCCTTCTTCACTAAAAATACAAGGTATAGTCCATATACCCAATCTTCTTTTCCTTGGTTCTACACTTTGGATTTGGGGTTTAGGGGTGTGGATGTAGCTGTTTAGCTACTATCCAAACCCCTTACTTTCTAAATATTTTTCTAGCATTTATCTTGTTCTTTTTGCTTGAATCACATGATTTATTGCTTTCTTTAGCATGTTGCTTGCTTTATTTGTGCTTCTAGCCTAAATCTCCTTACTTTTATACCTTATGCCATGTTTCATACTTAGATCTACATCCTTACATGCTTATATGTTTAGATCTACATGCTTTATATTATATGCCATGCTTTCCTATGCTTTGTTCCTCTTTTTATTATGGGATGATGTTAGGGTTACATGCTCAGATGCTTGTATGATGTTATTGGCTATGCCTTGCTTGGATCTATGTATCTATGTGTTTATTTCCATGCTATATGGTTAGGTCCTTATCTTCACATGCTTGTATGTTTGGCCATGTTCTTCCATGTCTATGTGCTAGGCTTTTACATGTTTACATGCACATTTCTATGCCTATATGTCTAGATCTATGCTTTCACATGCCTATGTGCTTGAATCTATGTCCTCTACATGCTTTACGCTATCTTCCATGTGCTTGTGTGCTCTATACCATGTTTGTGTGCCTAGACCTAGGCCATGTTTGTCATACCATGTGCTATTGTAGCCTTTTTGTCACTCTGTCTTTCTTTCTTGTGTTTTGGCCTAATGGTTAGGACCTAATCTAGACCCTATGGTCTTTGTCATATTCCATACACCAAGGCCCACTTAAAAGGTTTGGATCACCCCGATTTGCATGTCTATGCTTGCTTGCTTACTTCTATGCTTTATGCTTGTGTTAGCCTCTATAGTTCCAAGCTTTCCCACGCTTGACGCCCTTAGCAAGTTTATGGCTATGCGGTTACACCTGATCCTCGTGAGGCCTTGTTTGGATGTAACCATTTGGGATACATCACCAAGATTCCAATTGCTTCGTACATACCTTTCCCCTTTTCTGCTCCATGAATCTTGCTTGCTAGTGTGTTGTCTATGCTTCAACACAATGAAGTCATGGATATTTGATCCAAACCTACATTTGTCCCCTGTGGACACCATGTTTTGTTTGCCTTTTTGCTTGTTTGTCTTCTCGCTTGCTTTCTTGTTTCTTTGCTTGCCATGTCTATTATGCTTGTCTGCTTTATGCCGCTTTCACATGCCCTACACATCTTTTTCTTTCCATTACTTGTCTACTGGTTTCTTGTTCTTGCCTTTGCATGTACACACATGAAGCGCGAACACATGGAGCTAGGGCACGGTCTCCCAAGCATAAGTAAAGAGGGCGAGGATGCAAGCATGTCAATATAAGCCAAGCAGCAATGTTCAGTAGTTTTAGGTGTCTAGCCTTTCCCATTTGGTCATGTACTCTCTAAAACCCCCTTCCTTCCTCCCTCATTTCTCTCTTAGATTGGTTATACTAGGTATATCATGTCATGTACTATTCATCCTCATCTCTAGATTATGGCGATCCTTGTTTATTTTCCTGCATCTATATTTTAGGCCATGCTCTAGGGATGTAGGCAATTACTTTCCTACTCTATGTGCCAAGTGAGATAGTAGGCCATTGGACCATTGAGCCCTGCTTTGTGGTTGCACCGATTGAGTAAGGAGTATTCCATCATTGTATGGTTGGGTCCTCCAATTGCCCGAAAGAGTTGAAACAACATATCTAGTCTGTTTTGCATGTTTATTTCCTATTTACTGCATTCCTTGTTTGCATTTTCCTAGTTTATTTTCCAAAAAAAGAAAGAGTGTTTCCCTTTTTATCATTATCAGGCATGAACTTTGTTATCCCTCTGTCTATAACCTATTAATGAAAATTATCCAGCGTATTATTCAAGAAATTATTGAATTTATCTCTTTATTTTCTTTTCTATGAATATGTGTGTGCAAATTATTTGATGTTTCTCTGTATATGTTCCATTCTATAGGATCTATTATAATTCCCAAGTGGGTACATCGTCCTATTGCCATAACAAGGATATTGATGACATGAATGAGACGATAGAATTGGATCATGATGTTGAAGGATTAGAGGAAATTCAGAGTTTGCCCCATGATATTTCGGAAGCTCTAAATAGAAGGAGCGAAGGGTCTAAGCCCATCATAGAAGAGACAGAAGTGTAACAACTTGCCGACGAAGGTAAGAATGAAAAATCAATCAAGATTGGAGTGAACTTTCCTAAAGACTCGAAACATGAGCTTATAGCACTACTTAAAGAGTTCAAAGAGATATTTTCTTGGTCTTACCAAGATATGACAGGGTTGGATACTAAGATTGTCATGCACAAAATTCCAATTAAGCCAGAATGCCCTCCAGTGCGGCAAGCCCTTCGAAGGATGAAACCTAAGGTCATTTTGAAGATAAAAGAAGAAGTAGAAAAGCAGTTGAAAGCCAGTTTCCTTATCATGATAGCCTACTTAGATTGGGTTGCCAACATTGTTCCCATGCCTAAGAAAGATGGGAAAGTATGGATGTGCGTTGACTACAGGGATTTGAACCTGGCCAGCCCCAAGGATAACTTTCCATTGCCACATATTGATACCCTGATTGATAATACCACTACTAACATGTTCTTCTCCTTCATAGATGGATTCTCAAGATATAATCAGATCACAATGGCCTAGGAAGACAAAGCTAAGGCAGCATTCACCACTCATTAGGGAACCTATGCATATGATGTCATGCCATTCGACTTAAAGAATGCTGGTGCTACTTATCAGTGAGCCATGGTACCTTGTTTCATTATATGATGCATAAAGAGATTGAAGTCTATGTGGGCAACATGTTTGCCAAATCCCGCACTACCAAGGATCATTTGGTAGATTTGAGAAAGCTGTTCAAGCGCCTTATCAAGTACAGGTTGAAACTAAACCCTAACAAGTGCGTCTTTGGAGCTAGTTCAGGAAAATTGCTTGGCTTCATAATCAGCCAAAGAGGAATCGAAGTGGACCCAGCAAAAGTCCAAGCCATCCAAGACATGCCGACACCGCAAACTGAGAAACAAATTTGTAGCTTCTTAGGCAAAGTCAATTACATAGCTCATTTCATAGCGCAGTTGACCACCACATGTGATCCGTTTTTTAAGCTCTTGAAGAAAGACACAAAGATAGATTGGACAGATGAGTGCCAAGTGGCCTTTGACAAGATAAAGTAGTACATGTTGAACCCTTCCCTTTTGGTTCCCCCAACGCCGGGATATCCATTGATCCTTTACCTAGTGGTACAAAAAACATCCATGGGCTATATGTTAGGCCAATTGGCTGAGCTCGACCAGAAAGAAAGGGCGATTTACTACTTAACCAAAAAGTTCACCAATTGTGAGATCAACTACATCACCATTTAAAAGATGTGTTGCACCCTAGTGTGGGCATCACGCAAGCTGTGGCAGTATATGCTTTACTATACCACGCAGCTCATTTCTCGCATGGATCCCATTAAGTACATCTTTGAAAAGCCAACTCTTAAAGGGAAGATCTTTTGTTGGCAGATGTTGCTCTCCAATATTTGAAATTGTGTTTGTGACAAGAAAGGCCATCCAAGGGCCCAGCCATAGTCAATTACCTAGCGAAGCAATTGCTGAATGATCCAGAGCTTTCAGAACACCTCTTCCCTAATGAGGATGTCATGGCACTAGAGCTAGAACTAGATAGTGTGGAACCATGGCGTTGGAAGCTTTATTTTGATGGAGTTGCCAATTCTACCAGAAATGGACTAAGAGCAATCTTAGTTTCCCCCAAGGGCCAGCAAATCCCTATTTCAGCCAAGCAAAATTTTGATTGCACCAACAACGTCATAAAATATGAAGCATGCATAGTCGGCCTGTAAGTGGCCCTAGAGTTCCATGCCTATGACTTAAGTGTCTTTAGAGATTCCCTGTTGATTATTTTCCAAATCGAAGAAAAATGGCAAGCCCGAGACACCAAGTTGATTTCATATAAAAAATGTGCCAACCGCTTGATTTTGAAGTTTCGAAACATCACATTTGCCTATATGCCTTAAGCACACAACCAGTTTGCAAACACCTTGGCTACCTTGGCTTGCATGGTCAAGTTATCCGAAGGAGATGATATGCGGCAATTGCGCATAGAAGTCTATGGCATTCCAGCTTATTGCATGAACATCAAAGAATGCATGTGTCAAAGTTGAAGTTGACAAAAAGCCATGGTACCATGATATCAAGGCTTATATCAAGAATAGTGAATACCCGTCTGGTGCAATGGACAGTGAAAAGAAGTTTATTCAATGCATGGCCTGCCAATTTTTCTTGAGTGGAGAAGTCTTGTACCAAAGGAACCACGATTCTACCTTGCTTCGATGCATAAATGCCTCTGAGGCTAATCACCTGATGGAAGAGATGCATGAAGGCTTACTTGGAGCTCATGCCAGTGGACCCCTATTGGCCTGTAAGATTGAATGTTCAAAATGTGTATAAAACACCTACGAACATTTAGACCCCCAATTCACAAAATACGAATACAAGCTTATTATCAAACAATGTATGTATGAAATATGAAAATAAGCTAAAACATAATTGGTATAACAATCTAAACCAAAATTAATCACAACCATAGCAGTAATTTAATGGCAAAGATTAAGGGAAGAGAGATGCAAACACAAAGACAACAAACCGATATGCTATCAAAGAGGAAACCGAAGTCCTTGGCGTAAAACCTCTCCGCCGCCCTCTAAGCGGTCAATAATCCACTAGAGAATATAGTTAGGATACATGAATAGTAGAAGACCCTTCAAGCCTAATCTACGCAGTGCACCTAAGCCCTCCAAGCTTCTAGCTCCAACGAGGTTATGCCGAACCTTTATCTTCTCTAGCTTACCGAATCTTGCAATTTGCCCATTGCATCAACCAATATCAATTGGTCTCTTCCTAACTAATTCCCAAGCACCAAATAACCTTTTCACAGATACGGGTATAGTGAGATAAGGATTTGGGTAATGTACCTTTCAAGGATGTAACAATGTGGGTGTAAGGGTATTTATAGTAGGTTGTATATGGAATGTGAAGAGTCAATTTTGTAACAAACAGAGTGTTCTGGCAACTCGAGCTCGCGACTGGAACAAGTCGCGAGTTTGAGTCGTGAGCTAATGGCCTGGCCAGACTAGAACTTTTATTATGTAGTGCAATAGCTAG
Source organism: Quercus variabilis (assembly GCA_030445155.1). Lineage (NCBI taxonomy): Eukaryota > Viridiplantae > Streptophyta > Magnoliopsida > Fagales > Fagaceae > Quercus > Quercus variabilis. Next base: position 44,075,291 of record CP129445.1, on the reverse strand, counting down.
TGTAACTCTTTAGCTCCCCTGCATGCTTCATACGTGTGCCACCTTTGGCGACTTACCAGTTGCAAGGCCCTTCTTAAGTGCACACTCTTGAGCTTTTCTTCACACTCTCTCACACACTACCCTGTCATGATTCCCACCTAAATACAGGGATCCTAAATGCTAAATTACAAGCAAATTTGGCACGGACTAAATCCAACAAAATGATTGAATAAATTTAACCTTACAATCTCCTCCTTTGGCTATTTCATGACAAAACCCTAAAACAAATTCTAGACATAACATGTGAGTTAAGAATAGTTGTACAAAACTCCCTCACACCTAACTCTAGAATCTGTGAAGCTCTTGAACCATACAAACAAGTATTTCCTAAAAACAACAACACAATATGATCATTAAAAGTAGAAAACTTGAAATGCATATGGAGCAAGCACAATGCGAACAAGTAAAAAGGAAAGAAGTAATAAAGCATGGCTTGACCAAAACATGAACAATCACTATAAATAATGACCACAATTAAGAGGGAGAATGGCATACTCCCTACAACTCAGGTGAAAGGTTCCTGTTGCGGCATGAAACTTCCACACCAAAGCCTATCCAATCCCATGCTTTATGGTGTATGGGAGGATCCTTAGAAAATCCTCGAATCTTGGCTCTCTCAGGAAATCTTCATACTGCCGATAGGTCCCATGATCAAATAGCTACCGAAGAAAGGTGAACTAAGCACCTTGACCACGAATCTTGATAGGCCCCTACATTCAAAATCATAAGCTATCCGTTAGCACATGCATATAATAGGAATTAAAATGACAAAAGAAGAAAGGCTGCATACCTCTCCCTTCCACACCTAAGCGGAAGGATGATCCTTTAACCCGCACTAAAGGTGAGTGTCTCTAATACCACCATCTACCACTCCAATATAAGCATCAGCCCCAGCCTGACGTTGTAGGAATATCAGCCTTAAACCACACCTCCGAGTGCTAAGGTAGACCTCCTCCTCCTCGAACAAGTCAGCCTCTATGTCAAAAATGAGATCCTCAGCTAGTGTTTTTCCTCCAAAGGCCCCTTTCCCTATAGCTGGCCTGCGCTATGAGGAAGACCCACTAACTGTCTTGGCTGAGCATTGACTCCTAGATTAGGTCTCCATAGGGATCCCATTGGTGGGCTTGGTGTCATCACCCCCGTGGTCAAAAAGGCTCTGCAGAACTCGAGTCACCTACTCGCTAGCAAAAATAGTCTCATCGTCAGAAGAAGAGCCTTTTTAAACTAGCCTTCAGGGCCTTCCCTTAGTCTCCGTTGGAACTAGCCCTTCAAGACATAATCTACAAAACAACTAGAAATTCTAACACAAGTAGTTAGCCCATGAAACAATTGGTAATACAGAAAAACTAACACTTTTCCTAAGCATGTTATGTAGGTTCATGTTAAGCATATGTTCTCACAAGAAAGAAAATTCTTGCACATCCTACAGTGGGTAAACTAATGGTCTCACCTTAGGCTCACATTCTAAAGTGGGTAAACTAGCAACCGCATCCTAGGCTCACATTCTATAGTGGGCAAACCAACGGCCGTGCCTTGGGCTCACATTCTACAGTGGGTAAACCTACGGTTGTGCCCTAGGTTCACACTCTATAGTAGGTAAACTAGTGATTGCATCCTAGGCTCACATTCTACAATGGGTAAGCTAGCGACTGTGTCGTAGGCTCACATTCTACAATAGGTAAATTAGTGGCCACGCCCTAGGCTTACACTCCATCTTGAAGTTAAGAAAGTGGCTATGTTGTACGCCTTGCCATCACATAGCTACTAGGTCACTCAAAAGTTCAAGTTCCTAATCTACAATGGGTAAACTAGCAGCCACACCCTAGGCTCACATTCCATCTTAAGGTTAAGAATGTAGTCATCCCGTATGCCATGCCATCACACAGCTACCAAGTCACTCAAAAGTTCAAGTTCTAGATCTACAGTGGGTAAGTTAGCAATCGCGTCCTAGGCTCACATTCTACAATGGGTAAACTAGCGGCCATGGCCTAGGCTTACATTCCATCTTGCCGTGTTGTACACCTCACCATCACACAGCTACCAAGTCACTCAAAAGTTCAAGTTCCTGATCTACAGTAGGTAAACTAGTAGCCGTGTCCTAAGCTCACATTCCATCTTGAGGTTAAGAAATCGGCCATGTTGTACGCCTCGCCATCACACAACTACCAAGTCACTCAAAAGTTTTCAAGTTTCTGATCTACTGTGGGTAAACTAGCAGCCGCGTCCCAGGCTCACATTCCATCTTGAGGTTAAGAAAGCGACCGTGTTGTACAACTCGTCATCACACAGCTACTAAGTCAATCAAAAGTCCAAGTTCTTGATCCACGGTGGGTAAACTAGTGGTCATGCCCTAGGCTCACATTCCATCTCGAGGCTAATTAGTGGCCATGTTGTACGTCTCACCATTTCCACTATGCCCGACTACCAGGTAAGTTCCCTTAGCTATATCCTGCATTTTATTTTCAGCATTTAAATTCCTACCTATTTTCACATCCATATAACCAAAAAAAAAAAAATTAATAATAATAATAATAATAATAATAATAATAATAAAAGTATATGCATTTTCCTAAGATAGCATGGCATAAATCATGGCAAAAATATATGCTTATGAAAATTACAAAAATAAAATAAGCACTAGCATGCATCCCTAGTAGTATTGCTACTAACATTTTGCCAAAAAAAAAAAAAAAACAAAACAAAAAAAAAAAAACAAAACAAAAACAAACAAACAAACAAAAAAAAAAAAAAAACAAAAACAAACAAAAAAAAAAAAAACAAAAGGAGAAGAAGAAAAAATAAACACTGACCTCAAGTGTAGAAAAGATTGAAGCTGAAAAGCCAGACACGCTAAGTTCGTAGTCACTTTAGAAAACTTTTTAGAAGTGGGAAGTCCAAAAAAAGGGTGAAATAAGGTTAAAAAAAAAAAAAAAAAAAAAGAGCCAAAAGGAGCTTTTATAGGGTTTTGGGGTGGCCTGGCTGCTCGACGCACCTTTTTGGTCCGCCGGTCAGTGTTAACCAAGTCAACGTTGATCGATTAACCCGGTCGAACCTAAAAAAAAGTGGGGGTGGGGAGAGTAAACCTTTTCCTCTCCTGGAGTTTAGAGACATGTCTAGAAAATATTTCAAAAGCAGCTACAGTAGATTGGTCTAGTTAAGTAAGATCCGGTCTCAATCGATGAATAGTCTCTGCAAATCTGAGGGCAACAAAATTTGAAATCACGTTCTTTATCTGACACCTCTCATTGCACTTGAGATATTAGATAAAATAGCTGTTGATATCATATTTTGTCCACCCTCGATTTGGGTGCCGAACCCTAAAAAAACCAAAAATATCATTTTCTCTCCATGAAAACATATATAATGGCGTGGTGCAACCCGTTCGAACACCGGAGCGGTCAAAGTGTCTTTTTCAACCAAAATGACCAAAGTGCCCCTAGTTAACCCTAGGTTGATCGAAGGTCAAACAGTGTCAAAATCCTCACAAAACAACATTTTTCATAGTTTTATATCAAACTCGAGCTCCTCAGAGATTTTTAGCAACTTTGACTAAGTTTGATCTGGAGTAAACTTCTAGTGGGCCCTAAAAGCCCTAATTTTGATCTAGCCGTTACAATAAGTTAAGACCAATGCCATTGTGAAGATTATCAAATTTTCATTCCAACGACTATTCTTGGGCCAGAATCGGATTTAGAACAACCAAGATATCATGAAAACCAAGTTAAAGCACCAATCAATGCACCACTAACTTCTAGGAGCCATAACTTTTGATCCGACCATTGGATTTTCAAGGTGCGTACCTTTTTAGAAATAGGTATAGTTCTTATACACATCAAAGCCACTTGACTCTTCCTTTTTCACCAAAATGACAAGGTATAGTTCTTATACCCAATTTTCTTTTCCCTGGTTCTACACTTTGGATTTGAGGTTTGGGGATGTGGATGTATCTTTTTAGTTACTATCCAATCTTTTTCTAGCATTTAACTAGTTCTTTTTGCTTGAATCACATGATTTATTGCTTTCTTTAGCATGTTGCTTGCTTTATTTGTGCTTCTAGCCTAAATCTCCTTGCTTTTTATGCCTTATACCATGTTTCATGCTTAAATTTACATCCTTACATGCTTATATGTTTAGATCTACATGCTTTATGTTATATGCCATGTTTTCTTATGCTTTGTTCCTCCTTTTGTTCTAGGATGATGTTACGATTACATGCTTACATGCTTATATGATGCTATTGGCTATGCCTTGCTTGGATTTGTGTATCTATGTGTTTATTTCCATGCTATATGGTTAGGTCCTTGTCTTCACATGCTTGTATGCTTGGATCCATGTTCTTCCATGTCTATGTGCTAGGCTTTTACATGTTCACATGCATGTTTCTATGCCTATATATCAAGATCTATGCTTTCACATGCCTATGTGCTTGGATCTATGTCCTCTACATGCTTTATACTATCTTCCATGTGCTTGTGCACTCTATGCCATGTTTGTGTGTCTAGACCTAGGCCATGTTTGTCATGCCATGTGCTAGTGTAGCCCTTTTGTCACTTTATCTTTCTTTCTTGTGTTTTGGCCTAATGGTTAGTACTCGATCTAAACCCTATGGTCTTTGTCATCATCCATACACCAAGGCCCACATAAAAGGGTTTTGATCACCCCGATTTGCATGTCTATGCTTGCTTGCTTCTAGGCTTTATGCTTGTGTTAGCCTTTCTAGTTCTAGGCTTTGCCATGCTTGATGCCCATTAGCGGGTTTGTGGTTGTGTGGTTAGACTTGACGCCCATAAGGCCTTGTTTGGATGTAACCATTTGAAATGTATCACCATGATGCCAGTTGCTTTATGCATACCTTTCCCCTTTTCCACTCCATGTGATGTCATGCTTACCATGCTTGTTTGTGCCACCCATTGTCTTTCTTTGCATCTTTGCACACTTACTTACATGTTCATGCATAAGTCTTGCTTTCTGGTGTGTTGTCCATGCTTCAACACAATGAAGCTATGGACATTTGATCCAAACCTAAATTTGTCCCCTATGGACGCCACCTTTTGTTTGCCTTTTTGCTTGTTTGTTTTCTCGCTTGCTTTCTTGTTTCTTTGCTTGCCATGACTATCATGCTTATCTGCTTTATGCCTCTTTCACATGCCCTACTCTCCTTCTTTCCATTGCTTGTCTGCTGGTTTCTTGTTGTTGCCTTTGCATATACACACAGAGTAAGGACGCATGAAGCTAGGACACGGTCTCTAGGTGCAAGCAAAAAGGGCGAGGATGCAAGCATGTTGATATAAGCCAAGCAGCAATATTCAGTAGTTTTAGGGGTTTAGCCTTTTCTATTTGGTTATATACTCTTTAAAACCCCTTTCCTTCCTCCCTCCTTTCTCTTTTAAATGGGTTGTATTAAGTATATCATGCCATGTACCATTTGTCCTCATCTCTAGAGTATGACGATCCCTGTTTATTTTCCTGCATCTATATTTTGGGCCATGCTCTAGGGACGTAGGCAATTACTCCTACACTGTGTGCGAGCATTGTTCATAATGTATACATATATATACCTACTCACCCCTTCCGGTGTGATTGTCACAGTCTATGTTACCTAAGGCAAACTGATGCCTAATTTCTGCTGCAAAAGTAAGGTGACATGTTGTCGAATTTTCATCGTCAAAATCTGGTACTTTGCCCGAATATCTTAGGAAAGCATAGATTGGGACCACACCCGCTCAAAAGCCAAACCTCAAAGCCCCCCATGCATGCGAAGCCCCAAAAACCAATACCAAATTCATGTTTTTACTACCAATCTCCAAAAATTAAGGTTCTATCAAAACAAAGGATTGCCATTAGACATGCGTTATGGCGTGCCTAACACCTTCCCCACACGTAACCAAACTTCTGGACTTAAGAATCAAGATTTTTTACCATCCACATTAGATTAGAAAAAAAATATCTTTTTTCTTAGCCTAGGATCGATAATCCCTTAGATTTTTAACCATAGGTGACCAATCACACCTTTGAAAAACCCAATGAGTGATGGCGACTTGCCAAAGGTTCCTGCCACATTGGTAATCCCTTAAAATTTGGCTAAGATTCCTGCCACATTGCCAAAGGTAGACAAATACCTTCCTCCACCGAGAGAGAGAGCACCTGAAACTTCGCGCATACCACAGACTTAGCGCACCAACCAATTGAGAAGGGCCGCCAACGGGCCCCACACGCATAGGAGTGTCACCACGGCAGGTGGTCGAATGAAGGCCCGACGACGACAGTTTTTCACTCCAATTGAGGCCGAGCATCGACAATAAAGAGAGAAGGTTTGGCGGCCAGAGCATGTGGTGGCACTGATGGGGGCTTTGAGGCTAGAGAGAGAGATTGATTTTTTGTTTTAAAATTTGAAACATTGTAAGAGAGAGAGAGAGTGAGAGAGTGGTCGTAGGTTTATTTGGTTTGCCACTTGTGACAGAGAGAGCACGTGTGAGAAAAGAGGAAGTCGTTAAGGTTAAGTGAGTTAATGGAAGTTTCATTTAAAATTAGCTTGGACAGGTGTCAATATCTTAGACTGACACGTGCTTAGTTTGAAGGAGCTATTGCAAACCAAGTTTGCAGCAAATCCCTCCCCTTGAGAATAACTACCACAGACACCGCCATCAAAGAATCGTCAAAGCTTCGTCAGAGTGTAGAAAACCCACCAAAGCTGCCGTGAGACGAGGAAAAGATTTGGTAAAGTGAAGGGGCAACGGGAAACTATCACAGTCATATGGAACTAATTTGTAGTGAGCTTGATTTGTCAAGGTGTTTTGGTTATCATCTAGGTTGTTCCTGTGGTTTTGAAAAGGATTTGGTTTAGGTGTTTGGCTTGATTTGTGGGTGTCTCAATAACAGATCTGGAGGATTCTTGATGGTGATTTTTTTTTGCAGAAAACATAAATTTTTATTAGTTAAATTTTTTTTCCTTAGAAGAGGTGTTAAACAGCGGCGGCTCCAACAAACGGCCACCCTGCAGTGAATTTTTTTCTACCTCATTAAATGACCACCACGCAAACAGCAACTCTGGCAGCTTTTCTGCACTCCAATAATGCTTCAGAAGATTCTCTGATGGCGGTGTCTGTGGTGGTTGGAGGTTGGAGAGTGGAGACATGAGGCTTTTGCTTCTTAACGACAGCTTCTGTGGGAGTTGAAAGATGTTTTTTTTTTTTTTTTTGGAAATTAGCTTTTAAGGAGTGATTGTGTGTGGTGGGTGTATTTTATTGTTTAGTGTAATGCTGATGTGGTGTATTTCTATTGGATGGTGTAAAGTGAGAGGGTTTTATTCTCCAGAATGAATGTATTCTCCATATTGTTAGGCTTGTTTAGAAAATAAAAGAGTAATATTACAATTACAAACTATTTTACAATATTTTTATAAAATATTGATGTGGTCAATTTTTTATTGATTTTTATTTAGGTTTACTATTAATATTACATTTTCATTTATCAATAATTATTTATCACATCAGAAATTTGTAAAAAAATTTATAAAATAGTTTGTATCTCTAACATTATTTAAAATAAAATCTTTTTTGAAAAGTTAATGGATAAATTTCTTAATATGCCATTTACTTTATTTAAGAGAACCTCATTTAATACACAGTATTTTACATTAAAAAAAAATACAAGTTAAAATAGCCATTCTTAATTTTAACTTTGGAGGTCGTCATTAACCGTAAATGGTCTTCCTCGTGCACATATTCTTTGTTTTTGTAATCCCTACAAGCCATTATCATCATGTTATTTCCTTCTCCACATCACGCCTAATCATCAAACATAGGCATCCTGATCCCTGTCCAAGGTCAAGCTAGCATGCATGTCTCTGTTAGGGTCTTATCATATGCCTAGATGGCATAGGTCTACCTTCCTAGTCCCATGCCTTCAAGCATGTACGACAGGGGCTTACACCAATGAAGTTTCAATGAAAATGAAGACTGCCATTAATGGCGTCAAATCCTTTCCATTCACTGAAATGACACCCTTCGATTATTCTTTCAAAACATCTATTAATAAAACGGGTTCAGCTTCTGTCCAGTAGCCAGTGACCATTAGACACATTGGATTGGCGACATGTGTCCCAGACTGGATACGTGTCGCGAATCCAACGTGTCCAGTGGCACTGGCCATTGGATAGAAGTCAAATCCTAATAAAACCAGCCCTAACAGAACTATAACACCCTATTCTTTTTTCTTTTTTCTTTTTAAATCTTTTTTCACTCCATCTATACATAATGTTAAATTGTCTTTTGCTTTTGTAAAAATTCAATCCCACATTTATTGTAAAAGGACAAAGACATTACCAAGATAAGATTTCTTAGCTCACCTTATTCGAATAAAAATCCCACAACTGCCAATTTGGCGAGTTGATGCTTTCCAAAATTATAAGTGTTTGGAGAGTGGACTCGAGCTACTAGGGTCCTAATATATATAAGTATTTTAAATTTTTAGCCAAAAATAAAAATAAAATCCCAGCTCACCCTTAATATATTTATTAAGGGACAACCTTAATTGTATTAACTATTTGAGTGAAGTCAAAAAAAAAAAAAAAAAAAAAACCCATTAATCTCTAAAATTTTAGTCATTATCTAAAACATCATGCTTTTAAAGTCTCACAGAAAGATTCGAAGAAAAGTTCTTACCCTCAAACCATGCGTGAAGGGTCAACCTTCAACCTATTAATTATTTGATTGAACTCGGAAAGAGCCCTACTAAGTAATTGGCCTTTGAAAATTTAACCATTATCTAACCGATCATGCTTTTAAACCTCAGCATACGCTAGTACATATTACATGATATATCCTTTATGAGTTGACACCAATCACTCTCCATGTGAATGGACTACCGTTATTTGGTTGAATCAAAAGGTTTGGTGACTAAACTCAACCACCTTCCCCAACCAAGTTGTAGCCACTAGCCACAAGAACTCGCACAGAGATAAGAGAACATCATTCTCGTTCTACCGAATATGGTCCCAGGATTATCAATGGAGACAAACGTCGTACGATGATCACAAAAATTCGAGTCTTTGAGCATGCCGTAGAAAGTTATATTTGAATAGAATCGGCAGAACTTTTTATTCATATTGGCGTGAACAATAGGCAACATTTCTACATCACACAAAATCACTTTCTGATATTCGAATTTGAAAGTAAACAGAAAAAAGGAGAAACAACCAAACGACAAGAAATCAGAACATAAAAGATAAACTCAGAACACAGGTGGTACCAAATACCCATCTTTACAGCGAAAAATGACTACTTTGATGACTCAACAGCAACTTCATTTTGTACAAGTTTCCCCTGAAAAGCCGCCCTGAATGACTTTAAACTTCAAACTTCAAAAGACCCCCAAAGAAGAAATTGAAAATGGAAAATTACAGACTCATTTTTTTACTTACAAGAAAAGAGTGGTCAAAGATTGTTTTGCCCAATCCAAACCAACCCTCTAACACCTAAGAAACTCTCTTTCCCTTATTTGGTTAACCATCTCAATCTACTTACAAAGGACACAACAATCACTACAATTTACATAAGACCCTTTTTTAAACATATTTACACCAAAGGCAAAAAGGATCTCTCCCTCTTTTTTTTTCCTCTCTTGAGAAATTCAAAATTCATCTCATGCTGCTCTCTCTATTAACTTGTTTGTGTAACTTCTGTCATTGCTGCTTCACATTTCATTACTATATGTACTCTTTGTTATTTTGATTTTAACTCAAGAGGAGTTCTAAGCAAGAGCAGGGATGCTGCAATTTCGCCGATCCCTGTCAAGACAATCGAACCCCTCAACCCTCACCACAGGTTTGTTCCCAAAATTAGACCGATTACAGCCTCCTTTCCTCGAGGTTGGAGAGGACGATGATAGGCCAGACGAAATGGGCGCTGGAATTGGGGACAAAGGTGAGTTTAGAACGAGCTTCTCGTCCCCAAATCGAGCGTCCTGAATTAATGGGTTAGCAACTCTGCTCGGCGGCGACCCGCAAAAAAATGGGGGCGACGAGCTTACTGGTGGCGGACCTTGTTCCACACCACAACCACCACCAGAACCACCCTGTAACAAACTTCACATTAATTACACATACAAATAATAAAAATAAATAAACACACGCGCTTAATGAATTTATATATATATATATATATTGAAGGTTGAAATGTCCCTGTTGATTATGGTGCCATGTTAAATTCGTTTTGGTTTTGAGTGACAATCATGCACTCTATGCCTAGAATCAATATATTAAATTCTTTTTTTTTTTTTTTTTTAAATCAAGACCTAACATGTCTTGCCCAAAAAAAAAAAAAAAGCATACATACCTTTGTGAGGATGATATCCAAAAGATCAGTCCCTGCTTTTGAATCGCAAAGCTCAGTTTGGTGGCTGCAAATTAATTAGAACCCCACATTTAAGAAAATTAGAGACAGACAAGACAAGGGGTATGAGATTTGTGGAAAATTACCTGAGCTGCCATCTAAGGGATCTGACCGGGTAGTCGTTGAAGGTGGTGGGATTCAAGAGACCGAGGCGGCGAGGTTTGGGGCAGATTGGAACTGAAACGGAGCTCCGAATCTCTTCACGTGTTGAAAACGCGTTTTGTTGGATCGCACAGTGGTTCATTGTTTTTATTCACGAACAAAAATCTAAAAGCCTGTTCATAACATTAACAGCACAAATACATACGAAAATAAATATAAAAAAAAAAAAGAAAAAGAAAAAATTGTTAAGAGAGAAACTAAAAATTGAAATTGTTTGTTAGTTTGTTTGTTTTAGCAGATCTAGGAAACGTGCATAACATATAGTATATATATGAATGGCTCTAAATTTGTAATTCAAGATCTGGTCAAACACATATTATTTATTTATTTAATTAATTATAGATTAGGCTAACTCAATTGCCAGCTACAGAGTTTTGACACCGTCCATAAAAATAGAAAAAAATAATAATAATACCCATAAGTTTATGAATTACGATCAGAGAGGAAAAACTCAGGATTTTTTTTTTTTTTTTAAATTTTAAAATTATGCATGGATCTTCTAAAAAGCTCTACAAATAAAGGTGTTGTGAAACCAGTTTTGATTTATGGAGAAAAGAAAAGTTCAAAATGATGGGTTTTGCCTTGCGTTGCAGAGATCTGGAAGAAAAGCTCGGGCCTCCACCAAGATCAAATTTAAGATCCACGACAAAAGCAACAAAAAAGCCTAACAGGAGGAGAAAAAGAAGAGAAACGTACCTTAATAAGCTAAACTGTACACAGGTCTCCTCCTTTGGAGGACTCTCTCAAAAAGCATATAATAACAGTAACTAAAATTTTGTAGTTAAATTAAGGCAGAGAGAAAAGAAAAGAAGGATAGGCAAGAAGTGGTTGAAGCTGATTTATAGAACTGAGCCCACAGAGCCTGCACCAGAGCATCAGAGAGATATTAAAATAAGACACAACAGAATTTATTAAAAGAAAGAGAGATAGGAAAAGGAAAAGTGTTGTTTTTGCGCAAGTGTGTGATCTGATTGGGCTTTGATATTTTTATTCCGGTAAATTTAACTAATTTTATTTTAAAGTATCACTACGATCATAAATTACTTTATAACATTTTTATAAATAATTAATATTACTAATTTTTTATTAGCTTTTATTTAAATTTACTATTAATATCACTTTTTTATTTATCAATAGCTATACAACATATTAGCAATTTGTAAAATTTTTTGTAAAAAAATTTGTATCTCTAAATTCACTATTAATATTACTTTTTCATTTACCAATAACTATTCACCACATTAGCAATTTGTAAAATTTTTTATAAAAAAATTTGTATCTCTAGTATTATTATTATTTTTTTAAAGTAATGTTAAGATCCGAAGACTTTCGTAATAAATACTAGTCTAGCAAGTTTTTTTTTTTTTTTTGAGAAACTAACACACAAAAAAAAGAGAGAAAAAGATTTTAATAAATTTTTACTTACTAGTGATAATCTGTCATTCAAAGTTTATTGTGAAAGTGTCATTGACCTAGCATTTTTTTGGCCTAACAAGAATTAGGTTTGCAACATTTCACAAAACTTTACAAACAATTAATTTCAATGGTAGATTGAAATTTCAAATTAAAACTAGTAATAGCTTATTTTTTTTTTAAATGATGTAAATGTAACATTTTTCAATAAATATATATATATATATTTGAGTTTGAGTCAATTGTAACAACACCCATGAGTTTTAATTCCTCCTTTTATAACTATGAGATTTTCATATCCAAATTAAATCTCTTGTACTAACCCTTTTTTTTTATAGCTTTTATGATTAAAAAATCACATAACCATAAAGTAGCTAATAATATTAACTATTTGGTGAATTTTCTTAACATGATCAGTGATCACGTAATGTTCACTTGAGTTTCTTGTCCATAAAAATGAACAAAATTACTTTTAACGGTCAATATGGTGATATAAAAATCTTCAAAAAATGATTTAAAAAACTTGCAATTAAACAAGATGGTTTTACATATAGGCATTTTTATTAGAATAAAACTTAAATACAGAATGTTAAGTGCTATTCTTTAGGTTCACTTCTTAAGATTCTGTCATATAACTACTTAACTAAAAAATAGAATTCTTTTTCATAAAAAAAAATCTTCAAAACAGAATTTTAAGAGAGAAACTTAAATAACGGCACTTAAATACTCTTTCTAAGTCTTACTATTTTTATTATATTTAATTTAGGTCACGCAGGCGGTGCGTTCCGAAAGAAAACTCATTGGTATTACCACCGCAACTAAACCCAACCCAACCCCCCAACAACAACAACAACAACTTGACTCATTTTTTTAAGTATAAAAATAAATAAATATCAACGGATCTGCCTAGCCGAGTCGTCTGCGTCTACGGCTGGTTTTGTGTTCACGTCCCTAACTAGCTATTCGATGACGACACGTGTCCTTGGATTTTTTCTTTTAGTTCCAACTTCGAACTTCACAACGGTGTGAAAGCAGAAAGCATTGGCTTGAAAACTCGTGGTCGGCAAAAGAGTAATGGTGGTTGTAGTTCCACGCTCATTTCTATTTATAATTTATGGCACATCTTTTTTTCTTTTTCTTTTTTTTCCATTTCTTTAACATTCACAATCTTTTTTTGGGTAAGAAAAAAAAATATAAAATTAAAACAAATTTTTGACTCTTAAAATATCAGACTGTTAGATAATTAGCATTATACATTACCTATATGATGTCAAATATCACCAAATTATTAATAGAAATGGACAACAATGTTAATATGACCAAAAATATATTTTAGTCAAAAATAGAAACGAACACTTTCTCTCCATCATAATTGTAAAAATAAAATAAAGGGAAACACTGTAATTTTTTCCTATCATCATTATATTTTTTGAATTGGCAATTTATGTTGTGAGTCATGCCTAACTCACAACAATATGGTCGTGGAAACAAATAATATATTATTATGTAACATTTTTTCTAAATTAGTTTTAAATGTTGTGAATGACACTCACACGTGGCCTCGAAATTATTCTGCCCATTTGTTCATGTTACAGGATCTTTTCGGCCCCTCAGAGTGAAAGGGCCTATTATTCAGCCAAAAAAAAAAAGTGAAAGGGACTAATAAACTTTATTATTATTTTTTTTTTTTGAGAAACAAAGGGACTAATAGACTTAACTGGACAGTGTAAATCTTTTTTACAATATATTGTTTATTTATGAACTTTTGTTTTTTTTGAATACTAGATATTTTAACACACACACGGAAAGAGAGAAGAAAATATTAAAAAAACTGATAGTGATATATATCCAAAAAAATTTAACTCTTAAATACACAGTACAGACTTTAAAGATGTTAAGAAACTCATAATTTTTGTTTTGTGGATCGATGTAATCTTCCCATATAGCCACGGATGCTTCAAAAATCATATGCAATCGTTTTTTTTTTTTTTTTTCTTTCTTTCTTTTAATTGGGACACTGCCATCATCAAACTGTTTTAATTTGTACATAATGTAGTCCGAAAAAGGGAAAATAAAAAAGATTTTGATTAATTTGATTTGAATCATTAGATACTTTGATTATTATTTTATTATTGCTTAAATAACTACAAATCCATGAAAAGTAAGCTTTATATCACTATAATAAAATTTTCAATTCTCCTCTAAACCCTTGGGCCTCTCTATTAGCCTAGGGTTTGGTAGGTTTGTTACTTTCATCAATGTACAATTGTATAAGTCTTTTTTTTTTTTTTTAATCTCTCTCTCCCTCTGGGAGATAAGGGATCATAGGCTCTCAATTGCTAGAACCAAGGTTTTGCAGACCAATCGTTCATTGAACTGTAAAATGGAGAAGTTTAAGGTTTTTGAGGTCGAACCGTGATAACACCATAATTAATTTAATAATTAATTAAAGCTTAAATATAGATATTAAATTTATAAAACTAGCAAAATTGACTAATATATCTATATATGTGAGGAAAATTTAATGATTTTCAAGCATATATTTAATAATTAAGTGAGAAAGTTAATAAAATAAAATAATAACAATGAAAACATTAAAATTTATGATTAATTTTTGAAGTAAAGTTGAATATCTTTGAAGGATTTTAATTATATTTTTTGATATTCTTTGTAAGAGATGGATAATTTAATTAAGTAAAATAAAATTGTGTTAAATTGTTTTTATTTAAAAAAAAAAAAAAGAACTGCTAAGGGGTTTGACCACACGATTCTTGCCACCAGTTCTACATGAACCGTGCGGTCCAACCCCGATTTTAGGGGTTCACGGAATTGCCACATATGCCCGGTTCTCTATGCTTAAAAAACCGAATTTCAATCCAATTTCCGATTTGCATGGTCTAAACTCCCAATCCGGTCCATATTTGAAAACCTTGGCTAGAACCAGCATATGGAAGGATGAATGAAGGTTTGGACTTTGGAGCATATAAGGAAGAACTTCACCTCTATTTTGGAGGTGGAAGGAGGAGGAATGGAGATCAATGCTGGCTCAAAAAAGGAGGAAAAGGGCCTTTAGGCGAGTTGCATGTAATGTCCTCAAATATTTATAATAAATAGCCCTTCAAGGCTACTGTAGGGGGAAAAGCTCAACCATACGTAGTGGGCCTAAAGCCCAGTGTAAAGGTTATTGTATGTCCGAAGAGGCTAAAATTGTTGAGGGGTACTTCACATGAAAGAAGGATATTTGGGAGCGAAAAAGATCCGTCCGAAGAGAGCATCAGTGTTCCGAAGAGATCATTCTCCTCGGATGTAAAGATTCTTGGTCATATAAATATCTGAGGGGTTCGAATGAGTTTACTAATGACTTCAACAGTCTAGATAAACTTTGGACACGCCTGGAGATAAGAAGGATGGAGAAATATCAAAAAGGAAAAGCTACCACCATCATATTAAATGCACTGCAGCAACTTTTCTAGCCGCATTTATGTGGAGAAGACCCCTGAACAATATAACCTCAGCTACCATCATTCACAAAAAGCTGAGGAAGATACATGACATGACATGCACTCAAGTAGAGACCTAAATGAAGAGCAAGTGGACGACGGGGATGATAGGAGAGGATGCTATATAAAGAAGAAGGGCTCCTAATAAGAGGGGAGGAAAAAAGAAGGTTTGACTGTAGCCCTAAGAATTATAACCAGTATTCAATTTATCATAAGTCTCTTCGGACTTCAGCTTATTTGATCTTTACGTGTATTTTTATGTGGGTTTATACTTGGATGTTGTGATCAACCGTTGTGTGCTCCATAGTCAACCTAGCTCTATCATCCACACTCTACAAATTTATTGTTTTAGGCTTAGGTCACAAATCCTAACCCTACAATTGGCGCCGTTTGTGGAAAGAGCTTGAGTAGAAGTGGAAGCAACAGTTGATAGTGGCTGAACCAGGGCAACAACCAGCAGAATCTGGGGCATCCCAACACATAGACCCTTTTCTCAATTTGGAGCAGAGACAAGATCGTGAAGGTAACGTGCATACTACGCACCCTAAGCGAAGTCAACTACATGGAGGAAGTCACGTGTCGCATGCAGAGAAGAACAACATGCAACTGGAAATTGAGAGGCTAAAAAGGGAGTTGTACCGTGCAAAAAGAAAATGTATTTCTTCGCATTCTGATGAGGATTGGGGTGACGAGCAAGATGTCACTTACGAGCAGAAATCTCGGACACCAATCAGTGAATCCTTTTCATATGAAGAGGAGTATCGTCGCAAGAGGCAACCTCAGAGCCCATCACGTGGAGGGGTAGGAAATGATGCTATGAGCAAAGCTTTGAATCAAATCTCTAGGTCACCCTTCATGCACAGGATCGAAGGGGCGAGACTTCTGCGGTGTTTTAACCAGCCAACCTTTACCATTTATAATGGTAAAACGGACCCTGTAGAGCATGTGAGCCATTTTAATTAAAGGATGGTTGTCTACTCCAGAGATGAAGCTCTGATTTGTAAAGTCTTTCCCTCCAGTCTTGGACCAGTTGCAATGAGGTGGTTTGATAGCCTGAAAGCAGATTCCATCAATTCCTACAAAGAGTTCACTCAAGCATTTGGTTCACGTTTTGTCACATGCCGAAGAATGGCCAGGCCCTTGTCTTCTCTGCTATCCTTGAGCATGCAGGAGGGTGAGACCCTGAAGGCGTACTCGGATAGGTATTGGGAGATGTTTAATGGTATGGAAGGCAACTTTGATGCAATGGCCCTCGACACATTCAAGCTCGGCCTCCCTACTGACCATAGTTTAAGGACGTCCTTGTCTGGTAAACCTGTTACGAACATGTGTCAACTCATGGACCGTATTGAAAAATATAAAAGAATTAAAGAAGATCAGCAACAAGGGAAGGGTAATGACAAGGTTATCCCCCAAGAGATGAGGGATTTCAGGTCGGACCGTTACAATAACAACAAGCCACGGAGAGATTTTGTTGGGCAGTCAGGATCAGCAAATGCTCAAGCAGTCAATACTATGTTCAAGGAGCCAGTCCACCAAGTTTTGAAGAAGATCAAAAATGAACCATTCTTTAAGTGGCCAAGTAAGATGGTGGGGAATCCTGAGAGGCGCAATCATAATCTCTATTGCTAATACCACCAAGACCATGGGCATATCACTAAAGATTGCAGAAGTCTGTGGGATCATTTGGACCAACTGGTCCGCAAAGGTAAATTGAGGCACCTCTTGCATCACTCCAGTGGCCAAGGAGGTCAGATGAATTCCAAGCCCGAGAGGAATGATTCTTCGAAATCTTCATTAGGAACTATTAACGTCATCTTCGCAGCACCATGAAGAACAAGGTCCTGGCCATCCAAGGTTATGTCAGTAGCTCGGTTATCGACAAGGGACCTTGGCCAAGATCTGAGGAGAGCTAGACCGGTTATCCAACCGGTTTTAAGTTTTTTAGACGAAAATAAGATTGGAACCATCCAACCTCATTGAAAGTTCAATATGGGTATGAAACACCCTTGAACGTTTAGACCCCGAAATACAAAAATACTAATTCAAGCTTTATATCAAACAATTAATGTGCGGAATATGATAATAAGCTTATAACAGAATTGATAAACAATTTAAGCCAAATATAAACACATCCACAGTAGTAAATATAAGGCAAAGATAAAGAGAAGAAAGATGCAAACACACGGACAACACACGATGTGTTATCGAAAAGGAAACTGAAGTCCTCGGTGTAAAACCTCTCCGCCGCCCTCCAAGCGGTGATAAAATCCACTAAAGAATAAAGTTGGGATACATGAACAGTAGAAGACCCTCCAAGCCTAATCTACCCAGGTACCTAAGTCCTCCAAGCTTCTTGCTCCAACGAGGTTACGTCGAACTTATTTCTTCTTTAGCTTCTTGGATTCCGCTACTTGACCATAACATCAACCAATGTATATTGGTTCCTTCCAAACTACTTCTCTCAGCACCAAATTAACCTTCTCACAGACGTGGGTGTGGTGAGATAATGATTTGGTAAAAGACCTCTCAAGGGTATGACAATGGAGAGGAAGAGAGCAGAGAAATTTGTAGAGTTTCTTAGATGAAGATTGGGGATGAGGCAATCTTGTTTTTCTCTAGTGTTTTCTCTTACAAAATTCTCTCTGGAAGCTCTCTCAATTTAATGGGTATTATATATAGTGAGGTGAGATGAGAATACGAAGAGAAAGTTTTTTGCCAAACAGGGTAAATTGGCGGCTTGGTCTCGCAGCTTGTCCGAGTCACGAAATCAAGTCGCGACGTAACGGTCTGGCCAGCCTGGGACTTTTGTCCTGTAGTACGACAGCTGGCGCGACCCTTCAGCTTCTCTGCGTGCATCTCATGTGCCTGAAGTTGGCGACTTGCAGCCGCGAGCCACCCGCGAGCCACCCTCGAGTCTTAGCCACGAAGCTCTGCTTCTTTGCATATACTTGAGCTTTTCTTCACATCTTCTCACACATTACCCTTATAATAATCCCACCTAAATACAGGGTTACTAAGTGCTTAAATTACAAGCAAATTGGTACAGAATAAAGCTAACTAGATGGTTGATAAATTTCAACCTTACAATCTCCCCCTTTGGCTATTCTGTGACAAAATCCTAAAACAAACTCTAGACTTAACGCGTGAGTTGGGAACAGTTGGAAAACTCACTCAAACCTAACTCTAGAATCTGTGAAGCTTTAGAACCATAAGAATAAGTAACTCCTGAAACATAACAACACAATAAGTTCATTGTATATAGAAACTTGTAATGCATATGGAGCAAGCATAATGCGATCATACACAATGGAATAAAACAATAAACCATGGCAAGAGCAAAACAGGTAATCACTATAGCCAAGTGACCACAATGCTCATTCACACTTGGAATAAACATCCAGACATTCAAGATAATAAACACAAGGTAAATCGCTTGAATGACCAACACTCAACCAATGCATAGTACATAAAGTATGTGCATCTAGGAAAAATCCTACAAGGGCACAAGAGTGACAGTACTTAGAAGAAAATGTAAGACATTTAGTTGGAAATACTGATTTAACAAAGCACAAAAGCTGCTTAAAGCATGACATAAACCACAAAGGCCTACAAACTGTGCATAAGAATAAACTCTTAAAGCTTACAGAAGCAACATGGGTACAAACTGAACCATACAAAATATAAAATACTTCCTTATCATATCACTCTCCCTATCATGAATCATAGGAGTTGTGATGAACTTAGAACATATATACTTGTAACCTGAAACACTTGCACAAAACACATTAGACCCTCAAGGTAAAGCAAGTAATAAACGGACAAGTATAATGTAACAAATAAATTGCGATCAAGTAAACATAATGTGAAACATGTGAGAAACTTGACCAAACAACATACACCAAAACAAAGTTTTCTTATAAACACAATTTCTTCTCCCCCTTGGTATATGCATCTCCCCTATAGAATTTCTCCCCCACAAATGTGCACGAGAAATAAAATTTCTCCCCCTAAGAACGTGCACAAGAGTCATATAGAACTGACAAAAAAAAAAAAAAAAAAAACTCTCTGGTATACTCTCTAGAGTATACTCTCCCCCTTTTTGTCAGGAATAGACAAAGGGTCAAGAAGAAGCGAGGGAAAGAGATGAAGGTATGAACAATGATAATGATACATGAGGGGTGCAATGATGCATGAGAAAATGAGGCTTAAACCTAAGACGAACAAAATGCTACAAAGCATAAGGTAAACATGACATGCTAGGATGAAGAAACAATGTATGAATCAATACATGACAAAGGTAGCTAGGTGTGTGCAAGAGGTGGCAAAGTGCAATGCATGACCAATGCATGAAAAATGCACATATGGGGCAAGGTGTGTTAATTACACAACCAATGAACCAAACATAATCCTAATGAGGAAATATGAGAAACCCCAAAGTTTGATACTCATCAGAGTCCAAACAAGTGAAAAAATGCCTAAGAGGCATTTTATCAAATACCTAGCATGTACACTATGAACAACAATGTAAAACAATGCATGAACATCATAAAAACCACCTTAAATACATGCTCATTTTGCCACAAGGGGCCAACATCCAAACCAAAACAACAAAAGAAACCAATCCCATACAAAAAATTTAAAAGAAAAATAAGTTTTCCTAACCCCTATGATGAAAATCCCAACCAAGAGCACAAAATTCTCCAAAACATAATCTAAGGATCCAAATTAATGAAAGGAGTGTAAAATTACCTTAGAGATGTTAATGGAATGAAAAACCATTCAAATTGATTGGGTTTTGATGTAAAAATATTGAAAGAGGGGTTTAAAAGAGGATGGGAGAGGTTTAAAACAGTTTTCCCACAAAAAAAAAAAAAAAAACACTTAAAAAAAGCTATTTCTGAGCGTTTGATGACTGGGTGAGTCGCGAACGAGTCGCCAGCGAGCCGCGAAACCATTCTGTGTGAATTCGTGACTGGGCTCGCGACTGGTCAAGCTGCTAAAACGAGTCGCCAAATTTCGCGACTGGGACTCGCGACTCGGCAAGTTGCCAAAACAAGTCGCCAAAAATTCTAACACTTGTTTTTCAATCCAGAACATGTTTAAACACTGAAAAACAATGTAAGCACTAAACATGAACACAAAGAGTGATAAAAATCACTTCAAAAAACATATAAAATGATCAAAAATCTTTTTGGATTGATCCATATAAAGATGAGCACACACACATCACATTTAAACAAGTACAACCGAACAAATGAATAAGGCATTCATTAAACATTAGGCATGTGTGTTGTGTGTGCGTATCAAGTGTGGAATAGTCCATAGTCTAGAGTGAAACTTCAATGATCAATTCAATCAAGTCATACATAACTAGTATTAAGTCAAGTGGTCTATCTCAATTATAGAAATGAACATATATGACCTCCTACAAGAAAATGATTACATATCTTTAAAACTTTTCATTTGGCTTCTTTACAATTCATATCATTTGATCTTTTTGAATCAATACATCTCATTTTAGAGATCGATGCCTGAAATTTTTGATATTTCAATTTGATGAACAAGCCTTTGGATTTTGGGGGCATCATACATTTTATTTTGGTCGTTTTTCCTTTTTCCTAGTCAAATACTAGTATGTGCGACAGACTTTTGCAGTTCAATATCTCTTTTCATTTGGAGATTTACATTTGATGAGCTCTTTAAGCAAAAACAACAAAATAAAGTAGTGGGAAGATATATAGGCACAAGTCTACACATGTATCAAAACCAACATGACTATTTACTAATCATTCATGACAAGCTTGAAGATCGATTTACAACAATCACACAAAGATGTCAAGATTTTTCTCACAAAGATATAAGTGCATAAAGAACAAGCTAAGTTCGTAAATGCGCAAAGCCATAAGTACAAAGGTACAAGGCAAAACTCACATGTGATATGTGCTCAAACATATATGATCAAACTTTTTGAATTTTTCACTTTTTAAGTGGTTTTGGATTTTTTACTCACACAAAATTAAAACAAAAAGGTAAGATCAAAAATAAAAACAATGCATATGAATAAATGCATGATGCACAAAATGCATGAAGATATAACATGCAATACATGAAGGGTCCCACAAAGATCGAAAGAATTAAATCAAGGACCAAAAGAGCAAAAACTCAACCATAGGAACCCTTCCTCATCCAAATGGAATGATTGTTTAGAATGAGTGTCTCATAAGAAGTGAGACGAGGGTTGGAAGAATGAGAACCAGAGATGCACATAGTCAAGGAGTTAAGAGCATTAAACACTTTCTTTAACAGCATGCTATTTTCACTCAAATCCGGTTTACTCTTTTTAGCACAACTTTCAAGAAGTTCAAGTTTCTCTTTTCTTTTGATTCTTTTAAAAGTATGAAACTTAGAGCATTGAGGTTTTACATGACCAAGGGCACCACACTGGTGACAAACAATGTGTTTAGGTCCACTAGGCTTTTTGGGAAGGGATCTAGCAACATGGTTTTGTTCTCTCTTCAACTTCTAACATTGAGGTCTTATATGACCAATCACACCACAATGGTGGCAAGTTGGAACAAACTTAGATTCATCCAAAGCCTTAGGTTGAGACCTAAATAGAGGTTTTGACTTAACAGCCTTTCTCTCCATCTTTTGATTTCTTTTATGTGGAGGAATGTACACCGATTTGTCCTTTGGGGTTAAACACATAATAGGCACAAAATCAGGTACCACAACATGATTGCAATAAATAATTTCATCCCTTTTAACAATAGGTTCAGCAATCAAACACTTGGCATGCATCTTAAGAGATTGATTTTCACATTTTAGCTCATCAACAAGTTTGTTAGACAAAACAAGTTTAGCATCCAAGTTCATATTCAAACATTCAAACTCTTTCAGCTTTTCAACAGAATTTTCAGCAAGTTTCTTATATTTTTCAACCAATTTCTTGGATTCATTGAGCTTAGCAATCAAATCATCATTTTCACAAAATCATTTGTTCAAATCCTTATTAAACTTCTTAGCCTTTTTCTTCAAGAGTTTGATGTTAGGAATATCAACAACATCCAAAGATTCATGTAACATAGCATTACAATTATGAGGATTATCACTTATGGAGGCATTTTCACAAACACGTGACATGCTACATTTATCATCAACCAAATTATACAAAGAGGCATACAATGCAACATCCATAGTAAAAAACACAAGGGGTCAAGGATCACACTTAGGTATTTAAACCACAACAAGTGCATCCACTTTGATACCAATTGAAAGTTCAATATGGGTACGAAACACCCTTGAACGTTTAGACCCCAAAATACAAAAATACCAATTCAAGCTTTATATCAAACAATTAATGTGCGGAACATGATAATAAGCTTATAACAGAATTGATAAACAATCTAAGCTAAATATAAACACATCCACAGCAGTAAATATAAGGTAAAGATAAAGGGAAGAAAGATGCAAACACACGAACAACACATGATGTGTTATCAAAGAGGAAACCGAAGTCCTCGGCGTAAAACCTCTCCATCGCCCTCCAAGCGGTGATAAAATCCACTAAAGAATAAAGTTGGGATACATGAACAGCAGAAGACCCTCTAAGCCTAATCTACCCAGGTACCTAACCCCTCCAAGCTTCTTGCTCCAACGAGATTACGCCGAACCTATTTCTTCTTTAGCTTCCCAGATTCCGCTACTTGACCATAGCATCAACCAATGTATATTGGTTCCTTCCAAACTGCTTCCCTCAGCACCAAATAAACCTTTTCACAGACGTGGGTGTGGTGAGATAAGAATTTGGTAAAAGACCTCTCAAGGGTATGACAATGGAGAGGAAGAGAGTAGAGGAATTTGTAGAGTTTCTTAGATGAAGATTGGGGATGAGGCAATCTTGTTTTTCTCTAGGGTTTTCTCTTACAAAATTCTCTCTGGAAGCTCTCTTAATTTAGTGGGTATTATATATAGTGAGGTGAGATGAGAATACGAAGAGAAAGTTTTTTGCCAAACAGGGTAAATTGGCGGCTTGGTCTCGCGGCTTATCCAAGTCGCGACGTAACAGTCTAGCCAGCCTGGGACTTTTATCCTGTAGTGAGACAGCTGGCGCGACCCTTCAGCTTCCTTGCATGCATCTCACGTGCCTAAAGTTGGCGACTTACAGTCGCGAGCCACCCGCGAGTCCTAGCCGTGAAGCTCTGCTTCTTTGCACATACTTGAGTTTTTCTTCACATCTTCTCACACACTACCCTTACAATAATCCCATCTAAATACATGGTTACTAAGTGCTTAAATTACAAGCAAATTGGCATGGAATAAAGCCAACAAGATGGTTGATAAATTTCAACTTTACACTCATGATGACGCTCTAGTAGTCACCCTTAGAATTAGAGGATATGATGTGAAGAGGGTAATGGTGGACCAGGATAGCGCAGTGGAGATAATGTACCCTGACCTCTACAGGGGGCTGAACCTAAAACCTGATGACTTAACACCATACTGTTCTCCTTTGGTTAGCTTCAAGGGAAAAATCGTCACCCTAAAGGGTCAGATACGGCTGTCTGTACAGACTGGCTCGGAAGTAGTGGAAGTGGACTTCATTGTCGTAGATATGTATTCCCCTTATACAGCAATTGTAGCCAGACCTTGGCTACATACGCTAGGGGCTGTTTCCTCTACTTTGCATCAAAAGGTTAAATATCCATCCGACGGGCGAGTTTGTGAAATTCGTGGAGATCAATCCTCGGCCAAACAATGCTTGGTGTCTGCCATCCAGCACAAGCCCGAAATTGAGTCCTCAGCCAGGGCCGAGGAAGACTTATAGCAATTAAAAATTTGGGTATCGCCCGTCGAAGATCTAGATGAAGGCGTTAGATGTGAGGATTTAGTAAAAGTTCTAATTGGGGATAATCCTGAAAGCTTCTTTCAAGTGGATCTCAGATGCCTCAACCAGAAAGAGAAGAGCTAATTGAGGTCCTTAAGAGAAATCTTGATGTATTTGCCTGGAATGCTTACGAAGCCCCAAGAGTGGATCCGAAATTCATTTGCCATCATCCGAGGGTCAACCCACTGATTGTCCCCAAGAAGCAACCTCCTCGACGCCTATCTAAAGAGCATGCAAATGCAGTCAAAGAAGAGGTAATGAAGCTCAAACAGGCAAGAGCTATTAAAGAAGTTTTTTACCCTGAATGGTTAGCAAATACTGTAGTGGTGAAGAAGAAGAGTGGGAAATGGCGAGTCTGTGTAGATTTCACCGACTTAAATAAGGCTTGTCCTAAGGACCCTTTCCCTATGCCAAAAATTGATCAGCTAGTAGATGCCACTGTCAGCCATCCTCGGATGAGTTTATTGGATGCTTTCCAAGGTTACCATCAAATACTGTTAGCCTTAGATAACCAGGAAAAAATTGCTTTTGTTACCCCTATTGGTAATTACCATTATAAAGTGATGCCATTCGGTCTGAAAAATGCAGGCTCTACTTACCAAAGAATGATGACGAGGATGTTTGAGTCGTAGTTGGGCAAAAGTATCGAGGTTTATATAGATGGCATGGTGGTGAAAAGCAAAGTCATTTCCGAGCATGTGAAGGACCTTGATAACACTTTTGAAATCCTAAGAAGGCATAAGCTACGTCTTAACGCTTCTAAATGTTCGTTTGGTGTAGGGTCGGGCAAATTCTTGGGGTACATGGTGATGCACAGGGAAATTGAGGTTAATCTCGATAAGATAAAGGCTATTCAAAATCTATAGCCTCCTCGGAATCTGAAAGAGGTTCAGAAGTTAACAGAGATGATAGCTACCCTGAACCGATTCATCTCTTGGTCCGCAGATAGGTGTAAACCTTTCTTCTCACTGATTAACAAGTGGAAAGAGTTCAAATGGACTGAAGAATGTGCTTCGACCTTTCAACAACTCAAAGACTACTTGGCTCGGCCACCAATCATGTCCCGTCCTGAACCAGATGAAGTCCTGTTTGCCTACATTGCTGTGGCACCCTATGTTGTAAGTCTAGTACTGATACGAGTGGATCAAGGCGTGCAAAGGCCAGTTTACTATGTGAGTAAATCTTTACATGAGGCTGAGATCAGGTACTTGTTGCTGGAGAAAGCTATCTTGGCAGTAGTACTCGGAACACGAAAGTTGCCTCAATCCTTCCAAGCACACACGGTCGTCGTGCTTACACAACTCTCACTTAAATCTATACTTCGAAGTGCTGACTACATAGGAAGAATAGCCAAGTGGGGCACTATCCTAGGGGCTTTTGATATCAAATACATGCCTCGCACTTCAGTCAAGGGGCAGATCCTTGCAGATCTAGTGGCCGAGTTCACGAAACCTAGTTTAGAAGAAGTAACGGCAGAGAAGGACATGGATGGAAAATCGGTTGGCATGATTTCTCAATAAGGCCCCTCCCATTGGGAAGTGTATATGGACGGTGCAGTGAACCAGAAAGGTTCTGGAGTGGGGTTAGTGCTGATATCCTCTGAGAGAATCATCATTGAAAAATCGTTAAGGCTGGATTTTTTGGCAACAAATAATGAGGCGGAGTACAAAGCCCTATTAATGGGAATGTCTATAGTCCAAAGAATGGGAGGAAAGGCAGTGGAGTTGTTCTTGGACTCAAGGTTAGTCGTGGGTCAAGTACAAGGTGAGTTTGAGGTGAAGGATGAGAGAACGCAGGGATATTTGAACCGAGTTAAACGTCTACAGTCGGAATTCAAATTTTTTAGCTTGCTACATATCCCTAGAAGCGGTAACGCACATGCTGATTCTCTGGCCACACTTGCTACCTCTTCGGTGCAAAATTTTCCGAGAGTCATCCTCGTCGAGGACTTGCATGGGCCTACCGAGGCAAGAAGAGATGTAATCCAAGTTCACCAAATTAGAACCGGGCTTTGCTGGATGGATCCTATAGTCAAATTCTTGAAAGAAGATATTTTGCCTGAAGAAAAGGGGGAAGCTGACAAAATTCGGAGGAAGGCGACCAGATTCTGGCTATTCGAGGACCAGAAATTATACAAACGCTCCTATTTAGGACCGTACCTGTTATGTATGCATCCTGAAGTGGCTGAGTTGCTACTAGAGGAATTGCATGAAGGAATTTGTGGAAGTCACACCGGAGGTAGGTCTTTAGCTCACCGAGCCATTGCTCAAGGTTATTGGTGGCCGAACATGCAAAAAAAAGCCTATGAGTATGTTAAGAAGTGCGATCAATGTCAACGATTTGCGCTAAACCTACACCAACCAGGTGGAGTCCTCAACCCACTATCTAGTCCATGGCTGTTTGCTCAATGGGGCTTAGATATAGTGGGTACATTCCTAAAAGCTGCAGGAAACAAGAAATACCTTTTAGTCGGCACAGACTATTTCACCAAATGGGTTGAAGCTGAACCTCTAGCCAACATCTGAGACGTAGATGTGCAGAGATTTGTATGGAAGAATATTATTACTCGTTTCGGAGTTCCCCATACTCTCATCTCGGACAATGGCCTACAGTTCGACAGCAAAGCATTCCGGAATTATTTTAGCAAAATGGGAATCACAAACAGATACTCCACCCCTGCCTATCCCTAGGAGAATGGACAAGCAGAAGCAGTTAACAAAGTCATAGTCAATGGATTAAAGAAGAGATTAGACGCTGCGAAAGGCAAGTGGGTGGAAGAGTTGCCACACGTACTTTGGGCTTACAAAACTACGACTCGCAGATCTACTGGAGAAACCCCTTTCTTAATGACTTATAGGGGTGAAGTTGTCATCCCTCTGGAAACTGGGTTCCCAACTCTGAAAACCAATTCGTTTAGTCTGATTGACAATAATAAGCTGCTAGAAAGGAGTTTGGATTTGATTGAGGAAAGGAGAGAAAATGCAATGGTTCGATTGGCACATTACCAACAAAAGCTCAGGCAAGGCTATGATGCCAATGTAAGGCTAAGGCCTCTAGAACCTAGTGATTTGGTACTTAGGAAAGTTGTGGGCACTGCAAAAAACCCGGCCTGGGTGAAGCTAGGACCCAATTGGGAAGGGCTATATCGTATCACTTCAGGGGCTGGTATTGGGGCATATTTCTTGGAGGACTTAGATAGTCATGTAATATCGCGCCCTTGGAATGTAAATAACCTCAAAAGGTACTATTATTAATTGAATCTTCTTTTCAATCACTATGATAATTCGTCATCCTTAATGGTTCTCTAAGTGTTTAAACTTAAATCCAGTCATGCCTGTAGTCCTCGGACCAGATGATTTGGATTAGTTAACACTCCTTAACAGTTTTCTAAGTGTTTAAACTTAAATCCAGTCATGCCTGTAGTCCTCGGACCAGATGATTTGGATTAGTTAACACTCCTTAACGGTTTTCTAAGTGTTTAAACTTAAATCCAGTCATGCCTGTAGTCTTCGGACCAAATGATTTGGGTTGGTTAACACTCTTTAACGGTTCTCTAAGTGTTTAAACTTGAATCCAGTCATGCCTGTAGTCCTTGGACCAGATGATTTAGATTAGTTAACATTCCTTAACAGTTCTCTAAGTGTTTAAACTTAAATCCAGTCATGCTTGTAGTCCTCGAACCAAATGATTTGGGTTGGTTAACACTCCTTAACGGTTCTCTAAGTGTTTAAACTTAAATCCAGTCATGCCTGTAGTCCTCGGACCAGATGATTTGGGTTAGTTAACACTCCTTAACGGTGTTATAAGTGTTTAAACTTAAATCCAGTCATGCCTGTACTCCTCGGACCAGATGATTTGGGTTAGTCAACCTCTCTGTACAGTTATTATTATTGAAGTTTAACTTTGGAATGAGTCATGCCTAAAATTCTTGAATGTATTTAAATTAACCATAAGTTATGATAACCTTCTCCCTGCATGTTTGAAAAGACCTGTGAAGCTTTTATATCACTCATTGCATTCATTACTTAGTAGTCATTCTTGTATAAACTGCTCTTTTTAGTACCAATTTTGGTTATGTACATTGTCAACATGATACAGTGGTTATATTTACCTACGTTACCATAATTACAAAGTACAGTTGTTTGTAGCAAAAGTAAGTCATAAGATGTGCAATGAAGATACCAGAAGTAAAAGGAAAACTGTTTCATTGATTAAACGAAAATAGTTTACAATCCCTTGCATAAAAGAAAAACAAATACAAGTAAAAAAAAAAAAACCTAAGTATCTAAGTTTTTGCTTGAAGGACCAAGGGGTCGACAGCCTGGCTGGATTGAGTTACAGTAGCTTTTGGGGCTTGGTCCTTAGGGGTTGGAAGGGTTTTCTTCTTTCCTAAGCCCTCATCCTTATCCTTGGATGCCTTAGCTGGCTTGCTCTGATCAGCAGGCTGACTAGACTCCTTGGAGGCCTCGAGGATGATTGGAAGAACTTGACTGACCAAAGGTTGCTCCGAGGCCTCCTGGAGTTGTGTTGGAGGATGGGGATCAGACCCTGGGAGCTCTCGGATGTCAGGGTCGTAATATATGCTCCCAAGCAGTCTCAGTTTTGAGTCCGCAGGCACCCCAGCAGCATGTAGTGCCTTGCCCCACGTTATATCGCAGTAGTCTCGGCTGATCGTGGCAAACTGCTCAGTGAGGCCTTTTTCAGTCTCCTCCAACCCCAACTAGTATGCTGCTTTCTTTTTAGCCTCGGTCGCCTCCTTGGCCAGCTAAGCATTCTTCTGAGACAGCTTGGCAGTCTCCTTGGCCTTTTGGAGTTCGGCACAAAGTTCCTTCACAAGTGCTTTCTCAGCTGCTAAATTGGTCTGAGTCTCATTTAGCAGCTTGCATTGGGCTTCGGCCAGGCTCTCAGCATTCTGCAGGCCAGCATTAAGACTATTCTTTTCGTTAGTTACCTCTTTGAGCTGCTCGAAAAGTTGAAAAAACTCCTTTTTTAAGCTACCCAAAGATTTCTCTGCCTCGGACCGAGAGTGGGCCTCTGTTTAGGCTTCGATGTATGCCTTTTTATTCCACTCTTTGGCCACAAAGACTTGCTGGGTAATCTACATAATAAAGTGAAAGAGTTAGCATAAAATAAATGAAAAATTAACGTGCCAAACTGAAGAGCTGGATTAACTCACTTACCATGGCCAAGTCCCTCTTCAGGGACATGAAGAGTTCATAATAGCTAAAGCGCCTGTATGACTCCATGTCTCGGGGAAGGAGTAATGGTTTCTCCAAAGCGTCAGCTACTAGCCCTGCTCTTCCCCCATCATAGTTTCTGAGGGAAGTATCCCAAGAAATAGGAGCGTCGTCCAACTCCAACTTGGGAGACCATGTGCGTGGCCCTCGGTGCAACTCAGCAACAGGAGGCTCATCTCGGCTCTCAGTAGATGAGGCCCTCTTACTCCAATGGTCTTTCGCCACCTTATGTTGCTTGGTTGCTTTTGGTGGCGCCACCACCTCCCTCTCCTCAATTTCAAGGAGTTACCTCTTCTTCTTCAGGTCCGGCAAGGGCTTTAAGCCAAGATCAGGAACCTGAGGTGGTGGTGGAGGCAGACTCACCACAGGTTAGGAAGTACCAGTGCCTTTCGGCTCGGCCTTCTTGCCCCTGTTCCTCATTAATGCCTTCAAGTCTAACACGTTTTCCTTTTCCGAGGAGTCTTCCGAAAGAGCAGTTATCAGAATGGGAGGATGGACACTGGATTGCCTATCAATTTCCTCCTTGGAGTCTGAGGATGGTATCACTTGAACCCCTCTTGAAGCTTCCCCTTCGAACTTAAACTTGTCTATTTGCTCCTCTAGTGAAGAGGACGAGGAGCCAACCCTTTCGCCTACAACCACCAATTCAAGGGGGATTTGTTGAACCGGTTGGACGAGCAGCGGTACACCCTGCGGGTTTGGATGTGGCACCGGAGGAAGATCGAATGGAGCCAAAAAATCCTTTTAACCAACGTCGATTCGGTTAAGGTGATAGTCTCCTTGTCTTATCGTGTTTCCGACCGGCTGTGAATCGGACGGTTTAGGCGTGTAACCGAGAATGAGGGGAACCGATCGGAGTTGCCCGTCTTCACTCACAAAAATCTCTGATCGTAACAAGTAGTTGAGCACGGCGGTGTTGGTAAGGCTCAGCTAAGGAGAAACGTGGCTTTTATCTGTCAATATCACAACAAAATTTAGTTAAAAACTTGACAACAGTAAGACCAAGAAGACTAAGTTGCAAAGAAAAGTCAATCCTAAATCTAATGTTAGCAAGCCTAAATCTAAGATATCCCTACCTGGCTCTTCTGGTGTGGTTGGGCAGTGAAGACCGTCATGCCAGGAGCCCGAGATGATCAGATAATCGTCTTTCATCCCCTTGTTAGACTTGGGAAGGCAGGAGACGAGCCTAACAGCGTCGGATCGGGATTTCAAATAATATCCTGCTCCTTTCTGGCTGTGGCACTCGTACATATGTACTACGTCCCGCTAGGTGAGTCCCAAGCCCAGATGGCGGTTCAGATCATCGATGGCTCCTAAAACCCTAAAGACATTGGGCGCACATTGCTCGGGGCTAAGCCTATGGTTTCGAAGATAGTTAGTGGTGATGGGGCCCATAGGAATTGTCATTCCTCCTTCCAGGAAGGCAATGATGGGGATTATCACTTCACCCACTTTCCGATCTGTTAGGACTTTTTCTGGGAGGCTATATCTCAAACCCACATCTTCAGGTATGCGGTATGTGGCCCAAAACTTCTCCATTTGAGCGAGATTGTCCACCAGATACTGGTATCTATCTATCTTAAACAAATGAGAAAGGAGGAACTCTAAACGCAATGACTAGGGGGCGACTACTCAAAGGTCAAAAAGGGTGTCCGAGGAGAAGATTAAAGACGAATATATGAAGACTTACACGAACTGGATCAGAAAATGATATTTGAACTTGTGGAGATGCTTGTAGATTTTGGATTTGATGATTGTAAAGTTTGGTCGATTTGAATGCCTCTGTTTGCTGGAAAGTCTGAAAATGTGTAAAGTAAAGGAGGAAAAACCTCCTTTAGGGCTTTATATAGAGACAGGCGAAAGAGAAGGAGTTATCCCGCCCAAATTCCGAGGAAGGATCACGTTCGTTGGATCATTAGTCCACCGTTGGATGACAAAGACAGGACGCCGCCTGGAATAATTAATAGCGCTTTGGAAACCTTGAAATGGCAGCAACAATTATGAAGCGCGTAAATCCATGCTCCTATACGTGTGAACTAAGATATTTTTGCATTTTTTATTTTTATTTTGTAGCAAATCAAAATCTTATTTTTTCTCTTCAGATGCGAGGGAAAAATTAAAATTTTGAGGGGCTATTGTGGGGGGAAAAGCCCAACCATACGTAGTGGGCCTAAAGCCCAGTGTAAAGGTTATTGTATGTCCGAAGAGGCTAAAATTGTTGAGGGGTACTTCATATGAAAGAAGGATATTTGGGAGCGAAGAAGATCCGTTTGAAGAGAGTATCAATGTTTCGAAAAGATCATTCTCCTCGGATGTAAAGATTCTTGGTCATATAAATATCTGGGGGGTTCGAATGAGTTTACTAATGACTTTAGCAGTCTAGATAAGTTTTGGATACGCTTGGAGATAAGAA
Source organism: Quercus variabilis (assembly GCA_030445155.1). NCBI lineage: Eukaryota > Viridiplantae > Streptophyta > Magnoliopsida > Fagales > Fagaceae > Quercus > Quercus variabilis. The sequence continues at coordinate 44,043,246 of CP129445.1, read as the reverse complement.
GGATGGAGAAATATCTAAAAGGAAAAGCTGTCATCACCGTATTAAATGCACTGCAGTAACTTTTCTGGCTGCATTTATGTGGAGAAGACCCCTAAACAGTATAACCTCAGCTATCGCCATTCACAAAAAGCTGAGGAAGATACATGATATGACATGCACTTAAGTAGAGACCTAAATGAAGAACAAGTGGACGATGGGGATGATGGGGGAGGATGCTATATAAAGAAGAAGGGCTCCTAATAAGAGGGGAGGAAAAAAGAAGGTTTGACTGTAGCCCTAAGAACTGTAACCAGTATTCAATTTATCATAAGTATCTTTGGACTTCAGCTTATTTGATCTTTACGTGTATTTTTATGCGGGTTTATACTTGGATGTTGTGATTAATCGTTGTGTGCTTCACAATCAACCTAGCTCTATCATTCACACTCTACATATTTATTATTTTGTGCTTGGGCCACAAATTCTAACCCTACAGCGACCATTAGACTGGTGTGGAACGTGTCATCCCTAACTTCTTAGGGAGAGGCCCTAGTCCAAACCCTAGATATTCTTTTGATTAAAAATTAAAAAATTTAAGAAATTAATTGTTTTGATACAGTAAAAATTATTTGATACGTGAATAAAGTTAAATTTTTTTTTTTCATAAATCATATAATAAACTCTACATTTATATTTTTTTATAAACATTTATATATATTTCAATGGCTTATAATATATTATTTACTCAAATTTATATAGTGTATGATAAAAAATTATAATGTTAAAATTTTTAAAAATGAATTTAAAATCAAGAAAAAAATTGTGACATTTATTTAGTCCCTTCTTACAAAGCATGAGAAATTTTACAATATTTTCAACAAAAATAGCAAATACACATGCGTGCACACACACACAAATATATATATATATATATATATATTAATTTTTGTTCAATTTCATTTTGGTACTTGGAGGTTAGTCTCCAATGATGAAATTCTAGTTTTGTCCCTACATATTAGTAGTGGTGATTATTTGCTTATTGAACTAATAAAGATGGCCAGATTTTTCAAAACTTTTAATGAGAAAGCAACCAAAAGCATACGCTTATGAACGGTTTTAGACCCCTTAAAACAACCAGATTGGTTAGCCTAGATTAATTAGCCAAGTTGTTACTTAGTCAAATTATGCAATTCTAGGTTAAAGCAATCAAATAATCATATCAAGATATAAAGCAGCGGAAAATAAATGAACACAAGATATGATGACCCAAGAAACCACACGGTAAAAACCTGGGGAGGATTTGACCTAGCTATTTTCAAGGTAAATTTGAATCCACTATGCGAACGAATCGAAGTTCATACAGAAGGACTACAAGCTCCCCGCTTGACTTCCTAATGCTACCCACCAGTAGAACTTACTGACACGACCACGTGCAAGCTCCGAATTCACTGACTCCTTCTTTCTTGGATTCTTCAATCAGCTACAAGTACCCTCGCTTGATATTCTTTAAGCTTCAATGGTAGCAACCAAGTTGATCATCAAGATGTAGATAAGATCTCCAACTTGAAAACCCCAAGCTTTGTGTAAAGGAAAACTCCTCTGGATCTCACAAGAGATTTACACAAACGGCAATGTATGAGCAACAATACAATTGGAGCAACCTACAAAAACGTGGCTAGGGTTTTGTTTATATACCTAGGGTAAAAACATAAAACCCTAAACGTTTAATGAAGTAGGGCTGAGTTGAAAATTCTGCAGAAAAATCAACCTGTGTGATTTTCGATCGATTGAGTCTATTCTTCGATCGATCGAGCCAGGCCGAAAGTCTCAAGTACTTCTGCAGCCACTCGATTCCAACTTTACGATAATAAACCAACTTTGAGCAAGCCTAAACAAGACTAAATACATTGTTTTGATCATGGTTTGCCAACATTACAAATTAGAGTTCTAAATACATAAAATCCTAAGACCTTAGAACCTAACAAACTCCCCCTTTGGCAATCCATGACAAAACCCTAATTAAAAGCTCAAAGTTTTACAAGTAAAAAGCCCTTTACAAAGAAATGATCATAAATTTCAAATTCAGCCTAACTACTATCCATCGGTTGCAAGTGTAGACAGCAGCTTAGTTGAATCAACCTGTATATTCCTGAAATACTCAACAAACGCATAAACGCATGTGTGACAGAAAAAAGTAAAACAACATGTATAACATTCTTGTAAGATTCACACAGCACAAAATAAAGACATATATAAACGATCAACTCATAAATATAAATCAATAAGCAGTGAATCACAAATCAACAAGAATCAATAAAAAAACATGTATATCAATCAATGTTACTCCCCCTAACATAAATATCTCCAAAAATGATATACAAAGTGAAGCACCTAGATACAATCTAAAAGCTCCACAAGCTCCTCTCAAACAAAAAATCTCCCCCTAACAACAAAAACTCTCTATAAGTCAAAACTCCACTCCCCCTTTTTGTGACGGAATGCCAAAGAGCAATCAAGAGTCGCCATCAAAAGGAGGTGGTGAGGGTGTATGAAGACGCGCTAAATCGGCTTGGAGAGCACGAATCTCATCTAGTAAGTCCACCAAAATCTGACCATGAGCCGCCTGAACGGTCACAACAGTCTCTAGAGTACGACGAACATCAAAGTCGGTCGAAGGAGGTGGAGGAACATCAGCAGCAGCAGCAGCATCATCACCAACTGGATTAGGAACATCCTCACCAGCAATACCTGTAAAAGAAGAAGGAGGAGGTGCGCTACTAGATGAGTCGGACCTAGGGTGTTTAGAACCAGCTTGAAGATGAGCGGCCCTCTGTCTAAGAAAAGACGCACCTATGGGAGCTATCACATAAACGGGCTCAGAGGAAGGGAAGTCACTAGGGTCAAGATGGAGCAAAATCCTATGAATGAAAATAGGATGAACAAGGGTATGAGAAGAAGATGAACTCCTATAAACATTATTCAAAGAACGAAGAAAGAGATGGGGAAAACTAATAGGAGCATCAGTAACCAGAGCGTACAAAAATACACACCTCTCAAGAGGAATGGTGTGAACATGTGAAATGGGCCAGATGGAATGACAAGCTATCCTAAAGAACAGATAGTGCAACCCGAAGAGCTTAACAGAAGTGATCCTAGGATCAGAACCCCACTGGACAGAAGTCCTAGTGATGTAAGATAAAATATCGCTCAGCTTGAGAGACTCGTCATATGGATAGACAGGATCCCTAACCAACGGTACCCCTAGAGCATCAGCCACTACCTGAGGAGTAATGGTGTACCCTACACCTCGTATCCAACTCTTTACCAAAGTGTTGGAATCATAGACGTGGATAGAGAGGTTCGAATAGAACTCTCTAATCAAGGCAGACGGTGGAGGAGGATCAGAAATGTCTAACAAGGGTAACCAGCCCCGACGCTCAAAGTTTGCCCTAATGGTAGGATCTAGTTCATCTAACAGAATAGAACGCTCAGACCAAATTTTTCTCTTAAGGTTAAGTTTCTCAAAAAACTCTTGGTTTTTCTCACTTGGAAATCTCTCATGATCAAAGGAAGGAGGGGATGGAGAGGAAGAGGGAATGGACCTACGGGCTCTAATCTTCTTAGGCATGATGCTAAGGAAAGGACAGAGACACAAAAGAGAAAACCAAACGAAAACACAAGAAAAACAAGACCAAGGGCAGACTGCAAGTTAGCAACAAAAATAATAGAATGAAAATTTGTATGATGCATGAACAGATACAATGCCATGATGCATGTACTAATGCAGTGAGCAAGTAAGTTCAATTGAGTTTGAATTGACAAAATTGGCTTGAGCAGGGAATTTCTTAACAAAAACCCCAAAAATTGAAAACCACTTGAAAATTTTTAAAACAATTTGATGAATTGAGCATTACAAAACACAACACAAGGATTGTAATGCTTAATTTCATCAATACAACAAGCCAATTGCATCAAATTCTACCCAATTTAACAAAATCCCCAAATCGGATCAAATAGAAACCTTAGAATATTCAAATTTTCACCAAACTAAAAAATGATCAAATTAACCACCAAGGATCATGTTTATGATGTGTCCCCACAAAAACCCAATGATCAATTACATAAAATATGGCTTGAATCGAATGAAAATCCCAAAATTGCAAAGTGCGAAAATTGCCCCTAAATGCATGAAAATATGCATGAAATGGTGAAAATAAAATCAAAAGGAAGGGCAAAAGTGTCTTACTGGCTTGAGGAGAGAGAGATTTTGCAAAAACAACGGAGGAAAACGACAAAATCTCTATGTGGAGCCTTGCCAACTCGGAGAGAGAGAAGAAAAAGTTTGAAAAGTTTGAATAGTGAGTTTGAAAAAGTCAGATCTGAACTTTTAAAAAGCTTTTTCGCGATATTCGATTGATTGAAAATTATATTCGATCAATCGAATGACACAGTCATTTTAGAACAAACGAAAGCACTTTTTCGATCGATCGAAAAACAGACTGGATCGATCGAAATGGGCAGACGCTCACTAAATTTTTGAAAAAAATCCAGTTTTGAAAGACGCAAACCTAATTTTGAAAAACAACTCCTTAAAGCATTAAACAAGAAAAGCAAAATGCATGAGTATGAGATGGAATGCTTTTTCAAAAACCCAAAATTTTTTAAACCCAAATTATGTCAAAAACAAGTTTCAATCATTCTTCCATTGAATTTTCTCAAGCAACCAATATATTGTGCACAAATCTCAAGATATTTCAAACTTGGTTGGTCAGACCAAAAACACACACACTAGCATGTACAGTGTTTAACAAAGAGTAACTTGTGTAGTGTGTGATACTAGCAAAAACTTGAGATACATGTGAGGTGATATGTGAATAGCAATCAAACACAAAGTCTACATAATTCATCACATAGAATTTAAAAGAGACTATCACCTAAAGAGTTACATCCTATAACTCCCACATCTCTTAGAACAAAAGCTTGCAATCATGTAAGTTTCTTGCATTTTTGCCTCTTATTTGTATGAAATGGCATTCAGCATAATAGTACACACCGGTTTGAATTAAGTGAATTGGCATCAAGCCTAATAGTACACACCAGTTTTAATTTAATTTGAGGCTACACCTTATGTTCTTTTTGTGCATGTGCTACACTTTCTCGAACACAGAATCTTATGATATGCACTAAGGTGTTCATGATTGGCTAGTGAACAGTGGTGAGATGGTTATTTATGCCTTTCTCAAAAGAGTCAAGTCCGACAGTCAAATAACATATGACTTCATGATTAAGACAAAGTGATTAAGAACCAAACACATCTTTCCCACACAACATGCACTACAAAGTTTCAACTAGTCAAGTGCAATGAATAAGTTCATCAAAGTTAAACAAGGTATACAAGACATGACATGTGTAAAAAGATAGACCAACCTTGTTTTTCAAAAATCAAGAAAAATAGTGTCAAACATAATTTTTGCTTTCTCCTTTTCTCTTCTTTTTTTTATTTTTTATTTTTATTTTATTTAAGAGAAAACAAATAAATCCTAGAATGAAATGCATGAATGTAATGCAATGCAAATCCTAGAACAAAACAAAAGAAAACACAAAAACCAAAGAATAATGGTCATAGAGGAATGAGCAATGAAGCACAAGGACTATGTCAGAAAGACTCAATTAGGTCGAGTCTTTTGCATCCAAATCCTTTTAGATGCATCACGAGCATTGGAGTTCTTATTCACATTCGAGTGATTTCTAACTCCAGGATTGGAATAAAGGTTCAAAACCTTTACCAATTCACCAATAAGTGCCATAGGATCTTGTGCTTGTGACACAGACACTTTTGGTTTGTTTGCTCTCTTAGCAGCTTGAAGCTTGTAATAGTTAGGACGAATGTGTCCAGACTTACCACAAAAATGACAAACTCAAGTAGGTTTACCATGCATCTTGTCCTTAGAAAGGGTAGGTTTAGTTTCTCTCAGGTCAACCCTATTCTTCTTAGGAGGTGAAACTTCTACGGGTTTGACTACCTCACTCACAGGTGGTTTGACAGTTTCACTCATAACCTCACTCACGGAAGGTTTAGAAGAAGAAGAAGGAACAAAATTCGTGGAATGCGGTGCAGAGTCAAAGATGCTTTCAACATAACCTAACCTAGATTTATCAGAATGATACTTTTGAACATTCAGCATGTGATCAAGTTTAGAACTAGCAGATCTAGCAACAGATAAATCATGTTCCAAAGTTTTAACTTTATCAAGCAAAAGCATGTTCTCAGATTTAACATTGTTCAAAAGATCATTAGCATCAAACAGTTTAATAAGCAGATTTTTCTTTTCAAGCTCAAGAGAATCAATTTTCTTCAGGCTAAGTTCTACATTCATAGCATCCTTAGCAGCAATTTTGCAGAGCTTATTGTAGGCCTCTTGAAGATCTGCATCCTCAGAGAGTTCCCCATCAGAAGGGTTCTCTTCAACAGATATGCTTTCATTGACTACAACAGTAGCAGTGAAAGCAATGCAGTTTCCATCCTCATCACATCCGGACTCATTCTCTTCAACAGATATGCTTTCATTGACTACAGCAGTAGCAGTGACAGCAATGAAGTTTCCATCCTCATCACATCCAGACTCATCATCGGAAACCTCATTATCACTAAGGGTTATAGCCATAGCTTTACCCTTAGTCCTTAAGAATGTAGGACATTCAGATTTCACATGACCATACCCTTGACAACCAAAGCATTGAGGACCCAAAGAATTATTTGAAGACTGACCAAATTTTTCTTTTGGTTTTTCAAGGTTATTAACCTTAGTGGGATCATTCTTCCTAAAATTTCTAGGTTCAAGAGTGTATGTACCTCTTGCCTTTCTATTGGTATTTTTAAGAAAGTTTTTGAAATTTTTGGCAAGATAGGCAATCTCTGTAGCAGAGAGCTCATCATCAAATCCACCACCATCAACATTATCAACTGACTTAAGAGCCATTGATTTGGATTTGTTCACTTTAGGTAGGTCAGACTCATAGAACTGAAGAGATCCTACAACCTCATCAACAGGGATGGAGTCCACATCCTTGCTTTCAGTGATGGCAGTCACTTTGGGTCTAAAGTCTTCAGTTAAGGATCTAAGTATCTTCCTAACAATTTTAGGTTGATCATAGACTTCACCCAAATTAAAAGTAGAATTGACAATATCGTTTAATTTAGCATAGAATTCATCAAAAGATTCATCATCAGACATTCTAATACTTTCAAATCTAGAGGTCAATTGTTGCAATTTATTGATCTTAACTGCCTTTGTGCCTTCATGCACAGTTTGGAGGATTTTCCAAGCAATATGAGCAACCTCAACATTAGAGATCCTCTTAAATTCCTCCATGGAAACAGTTTTGAAGATGGCATTCATAGCTTTGCTATTGAAGCCAGCTGCTTCTTTTTCAGAAGTTTGCCACTCACTCACAGGAGTAGAGGGCTTCTCCCATTCGTACTCAACGGAATTCTAGACTCTCTCATCAATGGATTTCAGGAATGCTTTCATCCTTACTTTCTAATAAGCATAGTTGTTCCCATCAAAGTGAGGAGGAACAAATAGAGAGTGTCCATGCTCCATGATAACAGGGGTCAAGGATCAGCTCAGAGATCAAGAAATCTCCAACAAAAGAGCAACCCGCTCTGATACCACTTGAATGGTTTTAGACCCCTTAAAACAACCAGATTGATTAGCCTAGATTAATTAGCCAAGTTGTTACTTAGTCAAATTATGCAATTCTAGGTTAAAGCAATCAAATAATCATATCAAGATATAAAGCAGCGGAAAATAAATGAACACAAGATATGATGACCCAAGAAACCACATGGTAAAAACCTGGGGAGGATTTGACCTAGCTATCCTCAAGGTAAACCTGAATCCACTATGCGAAAGAATCGAAGTTCATACAGAAGGACTACAAGCTCCCCGCTTGACTTCCTAATGCTACCTACCAGTAGAACTTACTGACACGACCACGTGCAAGCTTCGAATCCACGGACTCCTTCTTTCTTGGATTCTTCAATCAGCTACAAGCACCCCCGCTTGATATTCTTTAAGCTTCAATGGTAGCAACCAAGTTGATCATCAAGATGTAGATAAGATCTCCAACTTGAAAACCCTAAGCTTTGTGTAAAGGAAAACTCCTCTAGATCTCACAAGAGATTTACACAAAACGGCAATGTATGAGCAACAATACAATTGGAGCAACCTACAAAAACGTGGCTAGGGTTTTGTTTATATGCCTAGGGTAAAAACATAAAACCCTAAACGTTTAATTAAGTAGGGCTGAGTTGAAAATTCTGCAGAAAAATCAACCTATGCGATTTTCGATCTATCGAGTCTATTCTTCGATCGATCAAGCCAGGCCGAAAGTCCCAAGTACTTCTGCAGCCACTCGATTCCAACTTTACAATAATAAACCAACTTTGAGCAAGCCTAAACAAGACTAAATACATTGTTTTGATCATGGTTTGCCAACATTACAAATTAGAGTTCTAAATACATAAAATCCTAAGACCTTAGAACCTAACAGCTTATGATGCTGATATTTAAAATGGAGACATAAAATATTTTTAAATGTAGAAATTTTCATTTGTTCTGTTAAAAAAAGTTTTTTTTTTTTACCTCACTTACTGTTTAGAAAACATACATGTTTTCTTGTGTTTAGTTGTGATCTTGAAGAGCCGGAAAACAATTTATGTTGTTTGATTCGATCAAAAAATCATTAATATTTTCTATAACTATAAATAATTATGTGAAGAAAAACTTTCATTTTTTTTTTTTTCCATTTAGCTTGGAGCCTCAAATGCAAAAATACACCCCAAAAATATGGTCTCTATGCAAAAATCGACATTCAATCAATGTCAGTTAACGATTGATTAACAATAGTCAACAATCAGTTAATCGTGGTCAAACATTTAATTTATGAAAAGAGAGTGGGTGAAAACAAATAAGGTTTTTTTTGGTTAAATTTATCGAAAAGAAAGAAGTGACTATTGGTAGAGCATGTATTAATGTAGAGTTTTATTTGTGATAGTTTGTTAAATATATATTTCAAAAATAAAACTATAGAAAAATAATGGTGAAATGCATTGGATGGGCAACCACGTGATGTGAGGGAGTTCACACTTGATAATATTAACTAAGAAGGTGGATGGCAAAGGTGAGAATGTAAATAATTGCTCAAATTGGTTGGCATCTGGAATATAGGGATATTGGGCTTTTGCCCTTATTTTGCTTAAAAATAAATAAAAAGTGGTATATCTCTGTTTTTAAACTATTTAGGTCCATGTCTCTATTTTAGTACTCGATTATGCAACAATTGGTTTCTATACGAAACTCGACTATACTAAGATCGGGTTATATAAAACTCAATTATACTAAGGTCGAGTTTCTATCACGTTTTTGCCACGCTAGATTGCCACCGTGGCTTTTCTACGATATTCTTTTTTAAGCAAGAACTCAAACCTAATAAAATTGAGTTATTGAGGGAAATTTACATCACCAAGTTTGCTCAATATGCAAGGAATCTCAATTAAAGAATCAACAACAGTGCATCACAAAACAATCATTTACTATTGATTATCAGCATACAAGTATACAACTAAACTTGTTCACCGTGCATTAAAATAAAAATTAAAAAGATGGGGCAAAGTCCAACAAAGCCACAAGTCACTCCCCCGCGTCCTTTCTTTCCTTTTCTTCGTAAATTCTAAGCACAATACTAAAATAATAATAATAATAATCACACCTTTTCACCATGAAAAAAAAAAAAAATTTTCCAAAAAAAATTCTGAATTACTAAAAGTTTATATATTGTCATCAGTACATGGCACAAGATATGCCTGATTGAAAATTCACACCCATGTCTCCAAAACTCATAATAAGCTTATGTCCATACATTCTGAATTCACCACCTACTATCTCAGATTAAATATGAAATCTTTCGATATTTCCAATGAAAAACACGGGTTTTTCTATAGTACTATGATCAGAACTGTTGTTTAAAATGTTTAAAGTGTTCTTTTTCATTTTTCCTACCTTCACTGAATTCTGTTGAAAATAATCTTCATGTACATAACACATCTAATCAGGCATTTTCTTTACATTAAAACTCAATTTCAACGCAGCCATAGCTTTTGTCCACCAGCTGCCTAAGATATTTTCAGGCAAATTATTGCAAATTAGGAATTTCAGGCAAACTCAAATCAATGCAAATTAGGCAAAATCTAATAAAGAAAAATTTAGAACTCTTTAGGCTCAAGAGGCCAAACTCAAATCAAAGTACATGCATAACCCAGACTTAAGTTAGATTAAATGCACAAGCCAAACTTAACTCAAATTAAATGCAGAAGCAAACAAAATTGAACTTAGATTTTAGAAATTACCTTAATGCATTTCTAATCCTTTAACTCTAATTTCTAAGCTTCATGGTGAGAGTTGTAGGTAAGGGTAATGGTGAGAGTTGCAGGTGACGGTTAGGTTAGGGTTTGGATTGAGTTTCGGTCTATTACAGGTAGAAAGAAGACAACTTGAAGATGGACTGCACTTGGAGAGGAGGCACACTGGAGAGGGTGTATAGAACGGACTGAGGGAGATAGAGGTGGCTACTGATCGAACTAAGGGAGACGAAGTGTTTTGGAGATGTTATATTCAAAATTTTGACTTTATTTTGCATATAACTTGATTTTCACTTTGCCAAGTTTTGAACAGTCCAATTGGAATATTTTATTGCGGAAAAGCCATGGTGGCAATCTAGCATGGCAAAAAACGTGATAGAAACTCGAACATAGTAACATCGAGTTTTATATAACCTGGTTTTAGTATAGCTGAGTTTTGTATAGAAACCGATTGTTATATAATTAAGTACTAAAATAGGGACATGTGCCTAAATAGTTTGAAAACAAGGACATATTGCTTCTTTTTTTTTGTGTGCAAAATAAGGGCAAAAGCCCAATATCCCCTCTGGAATATACATACATACATGCACTCTCTCTAGCTAACTAGCTAGGAATATCATCTTCCATTCATTTATTTATTATAGTTTTATATTGGAGAGGATAAAATTGAGGTAGACGGATCCATTCAATAAAACCATAGGCAACGGTATTAAGGAAGTGGTCAGTCAAAAAGTACAGACAAGGCGACAGGCGTAATAGGATATGCCCTGGATGGAGAAAAAGGAAAACGGACGAACCTGTTATAGTGGACGGGTTCAAATTAGACAGATGCAAAGGAGACGGGTAGTAGAGCCAAGTGGCATCTACGTGGCCTAAGTAGTCTCCACGAAACCTCAAATGGAAACGTCTTGTACCCTACGATTAACCCTAGTCAACGAAATCTTTATATAGGAAGAATCCTGTAAAATACATGTATTTATAAAGATCTTCCCTATAAGGAAACATGTTCTTTGCCAAGAAAACCGAGGTTGGTTCTACACTACTATAAAAACTCAAAGCCCCCAAAAATCAAGATACGCATAATTTACCCCAACTTTGGCACTCTAGAGTTATGAACATTCTCTAACTTAACATTTGGAGGGTATTTGACCTGTACCACACTGATACTCCCTATAAGGTTTTCTTCTTCTTTGTTGTGCAGGTTTTGTCTATAACACACGAGAACTATGCAGCTTATTGACAATTTTCGGCATCATCAGTTGGTGCCATCTGTGAGAAAGGGGTAAGCAGTAACACCAACTCCTAGACAAAAATGTTGTATGGTACTTGTTCAAGTAAAATAATCTGCAAGCGCATAGAATCGTAACAAGTAGTAAAGTGTTTTTAGAAAACAAATGTTGAACCCACAAGGATTAACTATGTTATTGAATACCAAAATTCACTAAATAAATTACTATTTGGAAATTCGAAAACAAATGGAATGTTCTACTATCTAAATTAAATTAAACTATTTAATAAAAATAAATCTACAAATAAAAAGAATCAACAAAGCGTAAAAATCTAACAGTGTAAAAATATGATAAGAATGGATCTAGAGCGATTGATTTCACCTAACAAATCCCACACAATTTATCCTTCCTAATTATTAAATTCTAATAATCTCCCGTTGATGATTAAAAATTCCTTAAGTATTCAATATCTTCTCTCGAATAATATCAAAAATATCTTCAACCAACAATTCCATATCTCTATGTGAATTTAATTAATTGGAGACTCATTACGTACTTTGAATTTTTTGAAAAATCACACTAGTCGCGGTAAAGCGTCTCTACTTTCGCTCAACTAATGGTGTTTAATTCTAGAACTAAAATAACAAATCAACTCTCGGTCTCATTGTAATTCAATTGATCAAACTATAATTTGTAAAAAATAGTAAGCATTAAGAATAAGAATTAAACACTCAATCATGGAAATATTAAAAATAAAATAACTCAGAAAATAAATTGTGTGTTCATTGCTAGACTATATCAATGCTCTAGAAAATAAAATTTAGTTCATAATAAAATTGAAAAGAAAACAAATAAAACTTATGTCTTTCATCTAAATCGATTGATCAACATGAAGCTCTCGCCTTTGTCCTCAGATCCTCCTCCTCAGAAAGACTCCCAAAAAAATATTCTTCAATGCGGCCCCCCTTTTCCTCTCAGGTTTCTCCTCTCTTCTTTTTACCCTAAAGAGCCTTTAAATAGGTCAAGGAATCCTATTACAAGTTGAATTCCCGTTTGTAGAAAATCCCAGATTTTTAGGTTTCATTTAACCGATGATTTTGGCCCATTTAACGTCAGAATTCGGACTTTGGGTAAACTAAATACTTGTAGCCCTGTAAGTTAACTTTCTAGCCCAACTTGAATCATCTCAATTGGATATCTGAGCCGAAAGTTATACTAAAAATACTAACTGTTGTGTAGGCTGGAATCCTAATCCGAATTGAACTTGGATTTGGTGCAAATTTCCTTTGATTGCTTGCTCTAATTGGACTTGAATTTAATTGGCTTAACCCCACTTTGCATGTAAAGCCCTTGTAGATTAATCTAAAATCTTCTCATTCCTTCAAAGCACAAATGAATAGATAAATATAAATAAAAATCAAATCAAATCAAAAGAAGTAAAGGAAAACTAACAATTTTAATAAATAAGAGGATAAAAAATCATGTAAAATTACACTTATCAGTACTCACTTGCTCAATGGCAACCAACAACAATAACGGAGAGGAGCCATGCACTATTGCCCTTGAAAGATAGGTACAGACCCTAGCTACGGTGGTGGAGTGCCTTACTAAGCAAAACCAAGACCTGGAAGAATAGCTACGCCAAAGGGATGCTAGGCCCAACAATCGTGGAGAAGAGCAAGAGGGCACTAGCACTGAAAGGAGGGACCGAGAAGGACCAGAAGGCAGCAATGCTCCGAACAAACAAGAGCAACAAGATACCAGCCATCCATCCACTACAGAAACACCACCACCACACATAGTCACTGAGATGCAGATGATGAAGGAGAGGATGGACTTCATGATGAACATCCTCAAAGGACGAGTGTCAAGCGACCTCAACGAGTTGGTCCACCAAAAAGACTTGCCTTTTACCGTACCCATCATTTTGTTCCCCCTTCTACCAAAGTTCCATATGCCATAAGTAAAAGCCTTCAAATGATCCTTTATATCACCTAGAGTCTTCAAAACCCACATGCACTTGCAAGGTGTGGTGGACAAAATCATGTGTTGAGCCTTCCTGACCACGCTAAAGGGTCCTGTAAGGGTATGGTTCAGCAGCTTGATGCCCAACTCCATCAATACCTTCAAGGAGCTGAGCCCGCAATTGGCCTCACACTTTATAGGGGGCATAGGTATAAGAAGTCCATTGCATGCCTGATGAGCATCAAGCAATGGAAGGAGGAGACACTGAGATCCTACATAACCCACTTCAATAAGGAAGCCCTCTCAATTGACGAAGCTAATGGCAAGATACTTGTTGCTGCATTCACCAATGCATTACAGAAGGGGAAGTTATTGTTCTCTTTATACAAAAATGACCCGAATACCATGTCAGATGTGCTTTATTGAGCTACTAAGTACATGAACGCCAAAAATGTGAAACTAGCTTGGGAGGAGAAACCTAAGAAGAGGGAAAGGCAAGAAGATGCATGGCAGGAAAGGGGATGGAAGATGACTAGAACCAAAGATTGATGGGAGGATAGACGCTCCAAACCCCCTACTGGAAGGTTCATAAACTTCACCCCGCTGACTACCCGATTGATTAGGTGTTGATGCAGATCAAGGACGATATAACCTTGACATGGCCTAATGGGAGATCCCAGCAAGAGATCCAGAGTCAAATATTGTCGTTTTCATCAGGATCACGACCACAACACATCTGAATGCTATGACTTGAAGTAATAGATTAAAGCCCTAATTAGACAAGGGAAATTACAAGAGTTCGTTAGCAAGGAAAGGGCAAACCCATCATAGAAGAAGGCTACAAGAAGGGATGACGAGTGCCCTAAGCCACCTCTACGAGATATAAGGATGATTGTAGGGGGCACCACAATTGCCGGTTCATCCAAAAAGGCACGTAAGACTTATCTAAGAATGGTTCAGAGTGTCTAGTTGACAGGTTTCGTTCCAAAGATAGCACGAGTTGACAACCCCATAATTAGGTTCTCAGAGGAAGATGCCCACGTCTCCACTACCTGCACGATGATGCACTCTTTGTTAGCATATGGGTAGAGGATTACAACATTCATTGGGTCTTAGTTGATAATGGAAGCTCTGTTGATATCCTCTATTACCTAGCGTTCCAGCAGATGAGGATCAAGAGAGAAGGGCTCGTATTGACCAATGCACCATTTGTCAGATTCAAAGGAACGAAGGTATATCCCCTCAGTATTGTTACATTACCCGTGACGGTTGGTGACTACCCCTAGCAAATTACTAAGGATGTTACATTTCTAGTCGTCAACTATTCATCTGCTTACAACGCGATACTGGGCCGTCCTACCCTCAATTCGTGGAAGGCCGTAACTTCAACCTATCACCTGATGATTAAGTTTCCCACCAAGTAAAAGGTAGGCGAGGTACAGGGAGACCAAGTGGTAGCATATGAGTGTTACATAATGATGTTAGAAATGGATGACCACTTGTAGACTATGAGCATAAAAAAGCAGCAGACGGTTATAAAGCCTGTTAAGGGTTTAGAGGAGATACTTCTTGATGACTCCAGACCTGAGCGAACAACCAGGATTGACACCCTCGCCAGTCTGTCAAGCACTGATGGCATTCCTATGAGAGAACCATGATGTCTTTGTCTAGAGCTATGAAGACATGCTCAGGATCGACCCATCAATCATGGTTCATATGTTGAATGTGTCACCTTTTCCCCCTATTCGTTAGAAGAAGTGAGTGTTTGCCCAAGAACAAGATAGGGTCACAGCGGAAGAAGTCCCCAAATTGCAGGATACAGAATTCATCAGGGAGGTATTTTACCCCAACTGGCTAGCCAATGTAATGATGGTCAAGAAAGCCAACAGACAGTGGAGGATATGTGTAGATTTCATGGACCTAAATAAGGCGTGCCCCAAAGATAGCTACCCACTACTGTGGATCGACATCCTAGTAGACTTGACAGCAAGACACTTGTTGTTGAGCTTCATAGATGCATTTTCTGGTTACAACTAGATTAAGCTGGACGAGGCTAATCAGGAGAAGACTTCATTCATCACCAGTAAAGGCCTTTTTTGCTACAAAGTGATGCTATTCGGTCTCAAGAACATGGGCGCAACATATCAGAGGCTAGTAAACAAAAAGTTTGCACATCAGATTGGGAGGAATGTCCAAGTCTACATGGACAACAAGATAGTGAAGAGTCGACAGGAAGACGACCATTTGGGCGACCTCAAGGAGACCTTTGATACCCTTCGCTCTTACAACATGAAGCTTAATCCAAGCAAATGAGCATTTGGGGTAACGGCTAGAAAATTCCTAAAGTTTAGGGTGTCTCAGAGAGGCATTGAAGTTAACCCAGACAAGATCTAGGTCATAATGGAGATGGCGCCACTAAGGAACGTCAAAGAAGTGGAAAGCCTCAATGGCAAGGTAGTGGCACTAAATAGGTTTATGTCAAGAGCAACAAACAAATGCCTCCCTTTCTTTTGCATACTGAAGAAGTCTTTTGAATGGACAGCCGATTGTCAATAAGCATTCGAGGACTTAAAGACTACCTCTCCTCCCCACCGTTACTGAGTCCTTCAAAGCCCAAGGAAGAATTGTTTCTCTACCTGGTCGTCTCCCTAGCTTCCGTCAACGCGGCCTTGGTCAGGGAAGAAGACTGGGTGCAAAAGCCCATACATTACACTAGTAAAGCACTTTGAGGCACAGAAGAGAGATATCCCCTGATGGAAAAGCTAGCCTTCGCCTTGGTGACCGCAGCTCGCAAGCTCAAACCATATTTCTAGGCTCACCTAGTGATTGTTCTGACATACAAACCCCTACAGAGAGCAATAGGAAATCCTGAAGCTACCGGACGGATGGCATTATGGGCAATCGAGTTGAATGAATTCAACATACAGTATTGCCCGCACACTGCCATGAAAGGATAGGTAGTCGTTGATTTCATTGTGGAGTTCACCAATATGAAAGGACAGGGGGCAGAAGAGCATCCTTAGTGGACCATCCACATGGATGGGTCATCCAATAGACAAGTTGGCAGAGCAGGTGTAGTGCTCCACTCTCTAGAAGGGGACGAGATTGAATATATGGTTCGTCTCAACTTCCCTACAACCAACAATAAAGTGGATCTCGCAAAAGCAGTAGAGGCCACAAGTATGGTTGTTTATTGTGACTCTCAAGTGGTCACAAATCAGGTGAACGGCGATTACGAATGCAAGAGTCAGAAGATGAAGAAGTACTTAGAGTAAGTAAGGATATGGGTGGATGACCTTCAAACCAAGTTTGTTCAAATCCCAAGGGGGGAGAATGAGCAAGCCAACTGCCTTGCCAAGGCCACATCAGCAAAACACATGATTATCCCTAGTAAGATACTTTCTTTTATTCAGCTTTCACCTTTAATAAACGGTGTCGATATGCAGGAGATAGGTTCCGAAAGTAACTGGACCACACCATTAGTTTCCTACTTGAAAGACGGCACATTATTAGAGGTAAAGAAGCCGTAAGGAAGCTGAAGGTTCAGGTAGCATGATTCATCTTGATAAAGGGTGTCCTGTACAAAATAAGCTTTTTCCGACCATACCTGATATGCCTAAGCCCCAAGGAAGCTGATTATGTTATAAGGGGAGTTCATAAAGGGATTTGTGGGAATTATTTGGGGTCAAGGTCACTAGCGCACAAGCTGATTCGGGCCAGGTACTATTGGCCTACCATGCAGAAGGATGCCCAAGCATATGTCAAAGCTTGCAACAAGTGTCAGAGGTTCAGCAACATCATCAGATAGCCAACTGAAGAGCTCACAATGATGACAGCCCCATGGCCTTTTGCCCAATGGGGGTTAGACATCATGGGCCCATTCCCAATAGCAATAAGACAATTGAAGTTCCTATTAGTCAGCATAGATTACGTTACTAAATGGGTGGAAGCCGAAGTGATAGGCCACAAACTGAATGACCCCTTGTGATTAAACTAATTAATTAATTAGCCAAGTTATTAATTAATCAATTTATCATGCAATTGCATGGAAGAACAAACAAATCACCAAAAACTAAATATGCAGCGAAAATTAAATGACACGGTGATTTGTTTACGAATGGGGAAAAACCTCGCGGTAAAAACCCCACCGGGTGATTTTCAGGTCACCACTCCTGAAACTTCACTATTATCAAATCAAGCGGTTACAAGTAAAGGAATCCCAAGTACCTTACCAACCTACAGTTGAACCCTTACCCCAATACCCAATTGGACTTGATCTGTAGTGACAGTTCCCACCTTTGATGCACGGCTCCCAAGTACGTGACTAACCAATGCTCAGATCCCAGTACGCAACTTCAAAACACCAACTTAAGGAAGAGAGGTTGGCTGCAAAGTTCTTCAGTTCATCCTATAGGATGAAGATCAGGAAGATGCTTGGTCACAAAACCCTTTTGTGCAAATACATAGCAACTTCTTCAGAGAAGATGAACTAGGTCAAAAACTTTGTCTATTGATCACAATTTGCTTGAACAGAGATTGCTCAATGCTTTTGCAACTTGTGTCACACTTGACGGCTCTTATAACAATCATTTTATATGTTTAGGGTTTGGAGAAAAGAAGGCCCAAAAGCATATTCACAGATCCTAAGAAAATCATATCAGAAAATCTGAAATTATAAATCTCGACAGATAGCAGGTGTCAAGGTAGCTATAGAGCAGGTGTCGAGCATTAATGAAATTGCACTCCAGCTTGCTTTTTCTTGTACAGACTTGATGACTTCAACACTTGACCTTGAAACCTTGTTTCTTGAAGTATTAAAAACACCTAAAACTACCCAATTACAAGTAGAGTGCGTTTTGTCAAGGGATTAGCTAATTTATATAAATAAGTGACATATGTTCTTAACAAGTGAAAACACATATGTCTTAACAATCTCCCCATTTGGCAATCCGTGACAAAACCACAACAAACAAATGAATATATGAGAGAAGTTATAAATCACTCATCTCATATTCACTTGTTGATACAAAAAAATCTATCTTAACACAAACTCTTGAAAAACTTTGTAAGAAAAGAGTTTATGACAAGTAGACTTTGACAACCTGTATTTCTGAAACACTTTAAACAAAACTCATCAAGGCATCTTGTGTGAAACAGAAATAGTAGATTGCATACAAGTATAATGAACATGTGTATAAAGATAGAAAAGAAACAACACATGAAGAGAGAGGTGAAAGAAACATATATCTACATGTATAAAGAAGTATAAGTACAATGGATGTAAAAAATGGTCAAAGGACCTCATATACAAGATCAATGTATCTATAAAGAATAGAAAAGAAAAGATACATCAAAACCTCACTACATCCCACAAACTATCAACACTCCCCTTATCAAAAATGTCTTATACTAACTCTCCCCCTAAGATGACTACTCTCATAATCCAAAACTACTCCCCCTTTTTGTCACGAGTGACAAAGGGTAGAGTGTCATGTAGATATCTCATCAGTAAAGCTAGCATCTCCATCTTCATCATCATCATCATCATCATCCTCATCCTTAGAATCTGAAGCTGCTGGAGTAGGTGGTGAAGGAGTAGCCTCTGGAGCAAAACCACCCATGATCGCCTGCCATTGTGCAATATGACCAACACAAACATTCACCTGATACAACTCAGCGGAGAAGGTATTAAAGTGAGTGTCTATACGTTGCAGTTGCACCATAATGTCTCCTAGAGATATATTGCCCGTAGAGGAAGAAGAAGCAGATGTAGATGAAGCTGATCTAGATGGAGCTGAACAGGAGGGAGGAGTGGAATCCGTCTGTCTCGACCTAAACTGCGCCTCACTACGCTTTACGGTAGCGGCATCTATGGCACATATATGTGTGAAGTGGTCGGACATAAGAAAGGGAATAGAAAAATGGTGTAAGATCCTCATGATAGCGGAAGGAAAGATGAGTTTATCACGGAACGCTGAATCAAGATGAACATCTATGATAGAAAGAATAAAGTGAGAAGAAAAGTCTATAGTAAGATGCTCTAAAAGAGATAACAAAAATCGAGCATAAGGCTCTGTGATAGAGTTGTAGTGAGAGAGAGAACGAAGTACAAAAGTCACCACCATGTTTAGGAATCTAGGACCTTTAGTAAAAGGCCTACATGATGTGTACTGATGCTCACCCCAATCAACAGGGCGCTGACAAAAAGCAGAGATGAGCTCATCTTTGGACACAGTCCTTAGACGCTCATAAGAAGGATAGTCAGGAAATTCTATCCTAGGAACCCTAAGCACATACGCAACTAGGTGCAGTGTGACAGGGATGCGCGTACCTTGAACGTAAGTGAAAAAGAGAGGTACTGAACAATCTATCCCATGCATATTGGAGTAAAACTCCTGAATCAGCACGAGAGGACAAGTGACAGGGACGTCACATAGTGACTCCCATCCCCTACTGTGAATGACAAAGGGAAGGTCAGTGTCGGTGAAGTCTGCCAAAATGACTTGGCGTTCTGAATGAACACCTCGTCGAGAAAAGTTCTCTGAAAATGCCTTGTGGGCATCTCCATCACGGAACCGAAGGTTAAGAGGAGCAGATTCAGAAGAAGAGGAAGCTCTAGAACGTAGAGGGTTCCGAGCAGGAGTGGATTTACGTTTAGGTGCCATAGACACTACTAACGTAAAAGAATGAGAAAGGGATAGATATGGAGACAATTAGAAAAGTCCTAACACAGTTCAAATAGATCAAATATATTGAACAAAAAGAACGTATGCATGAGAATGCATGAGCATGTGACATGCAAATCAAAAGGCATCATGGGCTCAATCCAATCCAATCCTACTAGTACACAGCATAGAGCACACATCTAAATGCATGTAAATATCAATCTAATGTACATGGAATGCAATGTATGACATTTTGAAAGCATTTAAGTGAAAACCCAGTCCAAAATTTCAAGAAAAACTCATCAATTTTGAAAAACCCCAAAAATTTTCAAAAATCCCAAAAACTAGGCTTCATAACATGAAATGCATGAGAGAGGGAGGGAAAAATGAACTTACCAAGTGATTGAAACCAAGGGAAGGCCGAAAATCAAGAGGGTTTGAAGATTTGAGTGAGAGAAAGGTGGTTGGGAGATGAAACGCCTCGGACAAATCGAGAGAGATTGAGAGAATGAGAGAAAAATCGTGAAAAATCCTTATATAGACATTTCAGTAAATCTCGACAGCTGAGGTGTCAAGAGGTATCGAGGAAGCTGTCGAGGAAGGTGTCGAGGAAGGTGTCGAGGATTTGGCCTTCGATAGCTTCAGGTGTCGAGAGGTGTCGAGGTACAAGAACAATTTCAAGGAACGGAATCTCAATCGATTGACAAGGTGTCGAGGAGAAATCGAGGAGACAGGAACTTTCTCGATCGATCCACTAGGTGTCGAAGAGGTGCCGAGATTGCGATAAGAAAAAGGCTTAAGAATCTCGACAGATGACCAAGTATCGAGGAGGTGTCGAGACAGGTTAAAAAAGCAGCTTTTCGAGAAGAGAAAAACATAGACATGAATGCAATCCAACATACACCTCAACCAAAGATCCAATCAACATTTTAAGCTCTCAAAATCATCTCTCAATCAAAAATTTAGCACATGAATCCTCAAAAACACACACACACACACACACACACACACACACTAAACAAGTCTAACCAATTTTATTTTTCAAAAACAAGTTAAGACAGTTTAGTGAGTATACATTAGTACATGTAAAACCTTTGTGATGGCCAAATCGCATTGTACCTGCACATGTATCAAAAGTAGCAAAGAATATTGCGTGTTGTGTGTGAAAAAAATATTGCAAGATTGCATATGTGTATACATGTTATGATGATCTGAGATATGAGAAAATAACTTTAACTTACACATAATCATAACTGTTTGATGGGGACTATCAACTTCGAGGTATATCCTATAACTTCCACATCTCCTAGAATACACGTTTGCAACCATATTTAAAACATTTTTGATCTTTTGCTTTTTATTTTCTTTGCATATTTTCTTTTATTTTAGCATATCATACATGGGCATATAAAAGAGAGAAAAGAAATACCCAAGATGTTAAGCATTTGACATCACACTTTTGCTATGTCGAAGCATACGAATGTCTTTGACACTGCACTTTTGCTATTCCAAAGCATACAGGTATCATATCATGATTAGTGGGCAACAGTGGTGAGATGGTTATTTAAGCCTTTCTCTTAGGATTTTCTAGTCCTACCCGTCAAAAAGAGTGATACGAGTGTTAAGTTTAAGAAATAACTTAATCTTACTCATCACAAACAAGAGCCACAAATCTCACTTACTTAGTTGTACATAGAGATGCTCATCTAAGTTACAAAAGATACAAAGTTTAGAAACTTTGTTTCAATGGCCATCCAAGGTACACAAGTACCAAAATACACAAAATACACACTATTTTTGTATTTTTCTGAATTTTCAATTTTTTTTTTATTTTTATATATTAAAAACAAAAGTAAACAAAATTGAAAGTAAACACCCAAAAACATGTTAAACAAAACAAAGTATAAAACTAGACTGACTCAACAAAAATGCAAAACACACAAGCAATGTAACAAACAAGGAAAGCAAGAAGGGAAAAGAAAGTGATGAAATCACTTAGAGTCCTTTTTCTTCCATGCCTTGGAAGAACCTTTCCTTTGATTGAACCTTTGAACAGACGATGAGGGGGAAGAATTGAAACCATTCAAGTTTGAAAGGAACATGAGAGCTTTTAGAAGATCTCCAAGAGGAGCAAGAGAGGATTGAAGCTGATTTTGGCTTCCAGATGCTATCATACCGTTGCTCTGTTGAGTGGCTAGCCACTTATAGCAATTAGGTTGAGTATGACCGGCAGCTCCACAATGATGACAGAGATACTGCTTCTTTTGTTTAGGCTTTTGAGAGTTAGCCTTCTTAGTCCTAAGGTTTTTAGCATCTTTCTTATCTTGATTAGGGGGTGCTCCTAAGATAGATTTACCCTTATCTAAGTTCTTACTAGCTAATTCAGTTTTAACATCAGTGTTCTCAATTTTAGTGTTATTAGCAGGAGAAACAAAAATAGTATTACTAGTAGAAGTAATATTAGAGAAAGAAAGACCATACCCTAAGCCTGTTCGATCTGAAGTAGTTTTCTGATTGCTCAACATCTCATCAAGTTTTGCACTTAAAGTCCTCTCCAATTAAGCTCTAACTTGAAACAGCTCAGCTTCAAGCTTCTTGGTCTTCTCAGCCAAAAAGTTATTCTCAAACCTCAGTGCTCCAATAGTTTGATTCGCCTCATCAAACTTTATGGACAACTCTTCACGATCAAGTTCCACATCACTGAGCTTCTTGATGGCCAGCCTATACAATTTCTCATGCTTCTTAGAGAGCTTGTAAAGTTTCTCATAGGCTGAATGGATATCATCTTGATCATCCATTTGCTAAAATTTGGACTCCACCAGTTATTCTTCTTCATCCACTTCTTCAACAATCCCTTCAGTAGGATTGACTATGGTAGTGAAGGCATTTAAGATTCCGTCATCCTCATTCTCGGAATCATCTTTGGGCTCAGTGTCACTCAAGGTTACAGCAAGTTCCTTACTCTTCCCAATGCTCTTGAGATATGTTGGGCAATCATGCTTCATGTGACTGAATCCATGACATCCAAAGCACTTTGGTCTAGCCGGAACAGTGTACTGATCGCCATCCTTAGTGTCCTTCTTACCTTTGTTTTGGCTCTTAAACTGAGAAGAACTGGATCGTCTGCGGTCCTTATCGAAGTTCCTTCCATTGGCATTTTTCATAAACTTCTTAAACTGCCTTGTAATGTAGGACTTCATCTTAGAATCTTCATCATTGGCAAACTCATCTATATCACTACTCTTTGCTTTCAAGGCCATGCTCTTGACTTTACCTATTTTGCCAATCCTAGATAATCCTAGCTCGTAGGTCTGCAAGTTTCCAACCAGCTCAGTGAAAGGAATTTTGTCAATATCCTTTGATTCTTCTATTGCCGTAATCTTGGCATGGAATCTCTCAGGTAGAGATCTGAGCACTTTCCTTACAACCTTGGGTTCAGGGATGGTTTCCCCAAGATTAAAGGCTGAGTTCACTATGTCCTTTAGCTTAGCATAGAACTCATCAAACGACTCATCCTCCTCCATCTTAATTTCTTCAAAGCTTGTAGTGAGCCTCTGAAGCTTTGAATCTTTGACAGCCTTTGTTCCTTCATAGGTTTCCTGAGGATGGTCTAAGCCTCCCTAGCAGTTTCAGTCGAGGATATCTTCTTGAACTCCTCATTGGTGACTACGCTGAATAGGGCATTTAACGCTCTGCTATTGAAGTTAGCCGCCTTGATCTTTGCATCATCCTAATCGGCCGGTTCTTCTTTTGGCTTGGTCCAGCCAATCTCTACAGCATGCCACACCTTTTCATTTAAAGACTGCAAGAAAGATCTCATGCATACTTTCCAGTATGCATAGTTAGTGCCATCAAATAAAGGAGGTATAATTAATGACTGTCCTCTATCCATGACAAGTAGGGGTCAATGGATCGACACAGTAAAGATTAAACCTAATCAGAGTATGCCCGCTCTGATACCACTTGATAGGCCACAAACTGAATGACCCCTTGTGATTAAACCAATTAATTAATTAGCCAAGTTATTAATTAATCAATTTATCATGCAATTGTGTGGAAGCACAAACAAATCACCAAAAACTAAATATGCAGCGGAAATTAAATGACATGGTGATTTGTTTACGAATGGGGAAAAACCTCGCAGCAAAAACCCCACCAAGTGATTTTCAGGTCACCACTCTTGAAACTCCACTATTATCAAATCAAACAGTTACAAGTAAAGGAATCCCAAGTACCTTACCAACCTACAGTTGAGCCCTTACCCCACTACCTAATTGGACTTGATTTGTAGTGACAGTTCCCACCTATAATGCACGACTCCCAAGTACGTGACTAACCAATGCGCAGATCCCAGTACACGACTTCAAAACACCAACTTAAGGAAGAAAGGTTGGCTGCAAAGTTCTTCAGTTCATCCTACATGATGAAGATCAAGAAGATGCTTGGTCACAAAACCCTTTGGTGCAAATACATAGCAACTTCTTCAGAGAAGATGAACTAGGTCAAGAACTTCGTCTTTTGATCACAATTTGCTTGAACAGAGATTGCTCAATACTTTTGCAACTTGCGTCACACTTGACAGCTCTTAAAACAATCCTTTTATATGTTTAGGGTTTGGAGAAAAGAAGGCCTAAAAGCATATTCACGGATCCTAAGAAAATCAGATTAGAAAATCTGAAATTATAAATCTCTACAGATAGCAGGTGTCGAGGTAGCTATCGAGCAGGTGTCGAGCTTTAATGAAATTGTACTTCAGCTTGCTTTTTCTTGGACAAACTTGATGACTTCAACACTTGACTTTGAAACCTTGTTTCTTGAAGTATTAAAAACACCTAGAACTATCCAATTACAAGTAGAGTACGTTTTGTCAAGGGATTAGCCAATTTACATAAATAAGTGATATATGTTCTTAACAAGTGAAAACACATATGTCCTAACACAAAGCCCTGGCTACCATCGTAGAGAAAAATGTACGAAGCTTCGTTTGGAAAAAAATCATCTGCAGGTATGAGATTCCTAGAGTCTTGGTCTCAGATAATGGAAAGTAGTTCGACAACGACTCGTTTATAGATTTTTGCTCACAGTTGGGGATCAAGAATCACTACTCCTTTCCCACCCACCCTCAAGCTAATGGACAAGTTGAGGTCATGAACCGATCTTTGCTCAAAATTATCAAGACTTGGCTCAAGGGGGAAAAGGGTATATGGCTAGAAGAGTTGCCAAGTATACTATGGATATACAGGACGATGGCCTAAACACAGCAGGAGAGACACCATTTCAACTAGCATACGGGAGCGAAGCCGTTATCCCAGCTGAGGTTGAGCTTATAAGCCACAGAGTGGAGAATCACGATGACAGTAGAAACAATGAAGCCATGCGTCTACAGCTTGACCTAACAGATAAAGTCAAAGCAACAACTGAAAAAAGGTTAGCTCGATACCAAAACCTCGTGGCTAAGTACTACAACACTAGGGTTAGATGCAAAGATTCCCAAGTTAGAGACCTAGTCCTGAGGAAGGTGACGGGCGCCACAAGAGATCCTTCCAAGGGAAAACTAGGACCTAATTGGGAAGAGCCCTATAGAATCACTTCATGGCAAAGGAAAGGCAACTATCACCTGGAGATGCTCGATGGACAGAATTTGCATCATCCATGGAACACCAAGCACCTAAAGAAATACAACAAGTTGACGATAGCATACAGACCACTCCTCATTTCCAGTTTATTTCATTCTAGTTGTTTTTATTATCTACAATTCTCTTTTAGCCCAAATGGAAGCTTTTTGTTTTCTTTTTCAACAACAATTTTACTTATGAACGCATTTATCATAATAAGAGGAGATATTTAGAAATATTATGCCCATAAATACATTTCTATGAAATCATTCCTTTAGGTGAACAGATGTGCCATAAGGACACAATTAAAATTTATACAAACCCTAAGTGGACGGGTTCATCCTAAAGGGATGCAATAAATTTATCAAGTCCATAAGTGGACTAGTTCATCCCAAGGTGTGATTTGAGTTTAAAGTCCATATGTGGACGAATTCATCCTAAGGGGTAATTTGGATTTATCAAATCCATAAGTGGACAAATTCATCCCAAGGGGTGACTTGAATTTATGAAGTCCATAAATAGACGGATTCATCCCAAGGGGTGATTTAAGTTTAAAGTTCATAAGTGGACGGATTCATCCCAAGGGGTGATTTGAATTTATCAAGTCTATAAGTGGACGGGTTCATCTCAAAGGATCTTCTAAAGTTACCAAGTCCATAAGTGGATGGGTATGTTATTAAATCTGCAAATGGATAAGTTTCATTAAAGGCACCAAGTCCACAAATGGATGGGTTCATACTAAAAATATTCAAATCCCAGGTCCTCAAGGGAACAGATGCATCGTAACATGAGTACCAAAATAACTGGGCATACCTTGGTCTCAAT
This sequence comes from Quercus variabilis, assembly GCA_030445155.1. NCBI lineage: Eukaryota > Viridiplantae > Streptophyta > Magnoliopsida > Fagales > Fagaceae > Quercus > Quercus variabilis. The sequence continues at coordinate 44,016,545 of CP129445.1, read as the reverse complement.
AAGTCCTCAAAGGGACAGGTACATCCTAAATGCCAAATCCAAGGTAGATAAACAAAACCATGTCTCAATGATAGGAAACAGAAAGATTTTAATAAACCAAATATAAGCCGTAGATAAAAGTGCATTAAAGGGTAAGAGTTTACATACAAAACCCAAGAAACGATGGGCAACGGTAAAAACAACAAAGTCGACAGATACAGGCGTCGAGACATGTGTCGAGATATAGGCCGTCAACAAATGCAGGTGTCGAGCATGTGTCGAGGAACAAACCACCAAATATAAGAACAAAAGCTCAATCGATCGACCTAGTTGTTGAGAAGCTATCGAGAGGTCATGAACTTTCTTGATCGATCCACTAGTTGTCGAGAAGCTGTTGAGATTACGATAAGAAAAAGCTTAAGAAGCTCGACAGATAGCTAGGTGTCGAGGAGCTGTCAAGCTAGCTTTTATAAACAGTTTTTCAAGAAGAGAAAAACACAGACATAAATGCAACTCAACCAATGATCCAATCAACATATTAAGCTCTTAAAATCATCTCTCAACAATAATTTTAAGCACATGGATCCCAAACACACACACACACACACACTAAACAAGTCTAACTAATTTTATATTTTGAACGGTTTTAGACCTCTTAAACTAACCAGATTAACCTAGTTAATTGGCCAAATGATTAACTTAGTCAAATTATGCAATTCTAGGTTATCACAAACATACAATCATATCAAAAGTATAAAGCAGCGAAATAATAAATAACACAAGATGTGATCACCCAGGAAATCACACGGTAAAAACCTGGGAAGGATTTGACCTAGCTATCCTCAAAGTAAACCTAAATCCACTATGCGAAAGAATCGAAGTTCATACAAAAGGACTTACAAGCTCCCTGCTTAACTTCCTAATGCTACCCACCAGTAGAACTTACTGACACGACCGTGTGCAAGGTTCAAATCCATGGACTCCTTTTGTCTTGGATTCTCCAATCAGCTACAAGCACCCACACTTGTTATTCTTTAAACTCCAATGGCAAAAACCGGGTTGATCATCAAGATGTTGATACTATCTCTACCTTGAAAATCCTAAGTTTTGTGTAAAGGAAAGCTCTTCTAGATCTTACAAGAGATTTACATAAAATAGAAAAGTATGAGCAACAACACAACAGGAGCAACTCTAAAAACGTGGCTAGGGTTTTTTTTATATACCTAGGGTAAAAACAGAAAACCCAAAACATTTAATAAGTTAGGGCTGAGCTGGAATATTTTGCAGAAAAACATTCTGCCCAAGATTCGATCGATCGAGTCTTTCTTTCGATCGATCGAGCCAGGCCGAAATGTACCAATGCATCTGTAGCCTCTCGATTCCAACTTTACATTAAAGACACAACTTTGAGCAAGCCTAAACAAGACTAAACATATTGTTTTGATCATGGTTTGCCAACATTACACATTAGAGTTCTAAATACATAAATTTCTAAATCTTTAGAGCCTAACAAACTCCCTCTTTGGCAATCCGTGACAAAACACAAACTAAAAACTCAAAGTTTACAAGTGAAAGCCCTTTACATAAATAATGCTCATAAAAACCAAATTCAATCCTAACTACTATCCATCAGTTGCAAGTGTAGACAGCAGCTCAATTGAATCAACCTGTATATTCCCGAAACACTCAACAAACACATAAACGCATGTGTGATAGAAAATAGTAAATAAATAGGTATAACATTCTTGTATGATTCACACAACCCATAATAAAGACATATATCAATGAATAATCTCATAAATATAAATCAATAAACAGTGAATTCAAAGACACAAGAATCATGTATATATCATGTATATCAAAAAACCATGTTACTCCCCCTATCATGAATATCCCTAAAAATGATATACAAAGTGAAGCGCCTAGATACAATCTAATATCTCCACTAGCTCCTCAAAAAAAAAAATAAAAAAAAAAAAAGAAAAAAAAACAATAGTACTCTCCCCCTTACTACAAAACTCCTCTACAAAGTCTACTCTACTCCCCCTTTTTGTGACAGAATGCTAAAGAGCAATCACAATCCATCATCAAAAGGAGGTGGTGAGGGTGAACAAAGATGTGCTACGTCGGCACGCAAAGCACGAATCTCGTCAAGCAAGTCCACCAAAATCTGACTATGAGCCACCTAAATGGTCATGACAGTCTCCAAAGTATGATGGATATCAAAGTCATCCAATGGAGATGGAGGAACATCAGTAGCAGCAACAGCAGGATCATGAACATCCTCACCAGCAGGACCTGTAGAAGAAGAAGAAGGAGGTGCGGAACCAGAAGGCTCAGACCTAGGGTGTTTAGAGCCAGCTCGAAGGTGAGCAACCCTCTGCCTAAGAAAAGACGCACCTATGGGAGCAATCACATGAACAGGCTTGGAGGAAGGGAAACCACTAAGATCAAGATAAAGTAAAATCCTATGAATAAAAATAGGATGAACAAGAGCATGTGAAGAAGATGAACTCCTATAAACTTCGTTCAAAGAATGAAGAAACAAATGAGGAAAACTGATAGGAGCATCAGTGATAAGAGCGTAAAAAAATACACACTGCTCGAGAGGAATGGTGTGAAGATGAGAAATGGGCCAAATAGAGTGACACGCTATCCTAAAGAAGATATAATGCAACTCAGAAAGCTTAGCAAAGGTGATCCTAGGACCAGAACCCCACTGGATAGAAGATTCGGTGATGTAAGACATGACATTACTTAAAACAGGAGACTTATCATAAGGATAGACTGGGTGCTGGACCAAGGGTACCCCAAGAGCATCAGCCACTACCGTAGGAGTAATGGAGCCTTGTATCCAACTCTTTACTAAAGTGTTGGAATCATAGACGCGGATAGAGATGTTCGAGAAGAACTCTCTAATCAGGGTAGCTAAAGGAGGAGGATCAGAAACATCCAACAGAGGTAACCAGCCCTGACGCTCAAAGTTTGCCCTAATGGCAGGATCAAGCTCATCTAAGATGACCAGAACGCTCAAACCATATCTTTCTCTTAAGGTTCAGCTTCTCATAAATCTCTTGGTTTTTCTCACTAGGAAACGTCTCTCAGTCAAAGGAAGGAGGGGAAGGAGTAGGTGTGGGGACAGACCTACGAGCCTTATTCTTCCTAGGCATAGTGCTAAGGAAGAGGACAAAGACACACAGAAAAGACCAAAAAAAAAAAAAAAAAAACCAAGGGCAGACTGCAAGTTAGCTCAAAAAGATATAGAACAACAATCTATATGATGCATGAACAACCACAATGTCATGATGCATGTACTAATGCAGTAAGCAAAGTTCAAATTAAGTTCAATTTCACAAAATTAGCTTGAGTAGAGAGTTTCTAACAAAAACCCCCAAAAATTTGAAAAACCACTTGAAAATTTTGAAACAGATTGATGAATTGAGCATTACATAGCACAACACACAGATTATAATGCCTAAATTCATCAAAACAACAAGCCAATTTCATCAATTTCAACCTAATTGAACAAAATCCCCAATTCGGATTCAATATAAACCCTAAAAAAATTCAATTTTCCATAATTCATAAAATTGATCAAATTAAACCATTAAGAATAAGTTTATATCATGTCCTCATAAAAACCCATTGATCAATTGCACAAAATAGGGCTTGAATCAACAAAAATCCCAATTATGCAAGGTCCGAAAACTTGAGTGTAAAATGCATGAAAATATGAAAATAAACTCAAAAGGAAGGGCAAAAGAGACTTACCGGCTTGAGGAAAGAGAATCTTTGCAAAAAATACGAAGGAAAACAACAAAAAATTTGACTATAAAGCCTTGTCTAGTCAAAGAGAGAAGAAAAGTTCAAAAAAACTTTTTGAAAAAGTGTTTGAATTAGTCAAGAACAGTGTTTTTAGAAAAACTTGATTTGCGACTTTCAATTGATTGAAAATCACATTCAATCGATCGAATCAATTGAGATTTTTAAAAGAATTTTTAATATTTTTGATTGATCGAAAAACAGATTAGATTGATCGAAACAGGCAGCGACTTACAGTATTTTGAGAAAAATTACAGTTTTGAAAAACTCAAACCAATTTTTGAAAATAACTCCTCAAAGCATTAAATAAAATACATGAGTATGAGATGTAATGGATTTAAAAGCTCGAAAACGTGTTGAAAACACAAGAGCTGTTTAGACCCCCAATTAAAATTACGGCTCGATAGATTTTACACAACTTTAATACAAAATGCGGAATAGTGTAAAAGCGAGTGGATGAACAAATGAACTACTCTAATCCATGAACTAAACAACACAGCAGTATAATGGAATATAAAAGAGTAGGGAAGAGAGATGCAAACACAGAAAACACCAAGATGTGTTTTCGAAGAGGAAACCGAAGATCTCGGCGAAAAACCTCTCCGCCGCCCTCCAAGCAGAAATCGATCCACTAGACAATCAGTTGGGATACATGAGTAAGCAAGAGACCCTCCAAGCTTTATCTACCCGATGTACCTAAGCCCTCCAAGCTCCTACTCCAACAAGGCTTCTCGGAACCGTGTCTTATCTTAGTTCTCCGGATCCCGCAACAAGCTCCATGTTGCATCTGCCATTCCAGGCTTCTTCCAATGCTTCCCAGCAGCACCAAAACGTCACTCAACACTCTCAAAGGGTGTGGTAAGTGTTTGGCCTATCAACCTCTCAATGGTGTGAAAATGGAGAGGGAAGGGTTGAGGAGATACCACAAGCAATTGTATAGAGAAAGGTGGGGATGGCAATCTCTAATTCCAAATGTGTTTGGCTAGGGTTTTCTCTCTGAAGCATTCCTTAACATTTGTGGGTAATGGGGGTTTATATAGGATAGGTGCAAAATGTGTGAGTCAGTCAGTACAGGCTGGCAGAACAGCATGTCTCGCGGGTGTCTCGCGGGAAGGCCTTACCCGCGAGATACTCGCGAGAGACAGCTGTCTCCACCTGTCCTGACTCTTCGCATTCTAGCATGTGCAAGGCACATGCTTCACTTCGCGGAAAGCTAAGTCGCGACATACCCGCGAGATTCCTTCAGCTTCCAAATTGCTTGAGTCTTCACACACTCTCTATCACACACCCCTTACATCAATTCCCACAACAAATATAGGGTATAAACAATTGATAGTAATTACAATCAAATTTGGCATGGAATAAAAGCCAACAAAACACATAGTTGTAAATCACAACTTTACAATCTCCCCCTTTGGCTATTCCGTGACAAAACCCTAAAACAGACTCTAGACTTAAACGTGAGTTTGGGAACACAGGCAAAACTCATTCACACCTAATTCTAGATTTTGATAAGCTCTTGAAACATATGAACAAGTAACTCCTGAAACACAACAACAAAATATTATCATTGTATGCAGAAAACTTGAAAAACATATGGAGCAATAATAGCATGATCAAGCAAGATGAAATAGATAACACTAGATCATGGCAATATCAAACAAGTAATCACTATACACAAGCAATTACTATGCTCATTCACACAAGGAATGAACATCTGAATATGCAAGATGATAAGCTCATTTGAAGAGTACCATTTGCAAATCCAACACTCAACCAATGCAAAATACTCGAAGTATTTGCATCTAGGAACAATCCTACTAGGGCACAAGAGTGTTCATCACTCAACCAATGCATAGAACGTATATGCATCTAGGAACAATCCTACACGTGCATAAGAGTGATGTACTGAAGTAAAATGTATGACATTGAACTTCAATAACACAAGCATAAAGGCTGCATAAACAATGTACTGAATATGCATGGCACATACCATAGAAGCCTACAAATTTGCAATGAAACAAACCCTTAAAGCTTACAAAAGCAACATGGGTACATGTAAATTATGCTACAAAGCATAGAGAATATCACAAAAGAAACATCTGAAATAATACTTAAATAAAGCATAGTATCAAAGCTTTAAACCAAAAGCCGTAAAACAGTTATAAAAACTAAAAAGTACTGAATAAAAACCGTTTGAAAAACCAATAACCAATGTTACTAGACTATGCTCCCCCTAACGCTGTGCAAGCTCTTCTCTAGCTCCCCCTCAGAATTTTCTCCCCTTTTTTGACCGGAATGGCCAAAGGGTCTGACTCTGAATCCGAGCCGTGCTCCATAGATAAGTCCTGTACTTGAGAAGAGAGCGCGGTGATCTGTCCTTGAAGGTATGCAAACTGGTCCGCGGTGTACTGCACATGGGAGTCAAGCACCGTAGACATCTGATCCATCTTAGCAAGCAACTGATCCAGTTTGCTTAAGCCTTGTGGAGGAGCCGAAGATGATGGCTGTGCAGAGGGCTGAGGAGCCGAGGTGAACCTGTCAATCTCTTCCTCTGTATCTTCACCTTCATCCTGCTGAACCCGTCGTGGTGGCGGTATGGTATGCATACCGGTCTTTGATCCCTTGATGTGTGCAGTGCTCCTAGTTAGTGTATGACCACCAATGGGATAGTCCCTCTGAACAACCGTGAGGCCACTGGGTAGCTTGAACTTTGCCTTGGCAATCAATCCCATGATCAAAGAGGGGAATGGCATCACAGTTCGAGTATTCTGCTTTGTGATGCTCTTCTTCAAGACATGCATGATATGGCCACAAATGTGTAAAGAGATCATACAGGAATCTTGTTCTTGGAGCAGAGAGAGTGGTGAGACTGGTGACCGGATAAAGATTGTGAATCATCACATAGCTTAGTGTCCTCATTTCTGGAGAGAACTTGATGGTGTTCATGGATGATTTCTTCGGTTCAACACCAAGGAGTGTAATCATCTCATCAGTAGAACCCATTCTGTCCTCATAAGCAACAGTGATTGGCTGAGATGGAGGACGAGTTTCCAGAAAATCTTGAATGCTCTCTCTTGTAATCACAAACTCCTTGTGTCTTACCCAGCACTCAATACATTCTCCGTTGACAGTGGCATTGGAGAAGAACTCTTTGATAATCTCTGAATAGACCACTCCAGTTGGGTTCAGCAACTTGGTCCAAGTTCTATCTTTGAACACTTCAGGGATGAAAGTGCCCTCAAGAGTCTCTAACTGGACTACCCGTTCCATGATGATTGTCTTGTCCTTGTAGCAGTCATTGTACTTCATATCAGCTTCTATAGACTTGAAATGATCAGAATCAGTTCGGGCTCGCTTTGAAGACGATTTCTTCTTAGCAGCATGCTTGGTGGGAGACATCTGCACAATTTTACAAAGCAAAGAAGGAAAAAATATGCACCAACACAAATCAGAAGACAAACTTCATTAGATTCAAGTTAGTTCCAAATCAGACTTAAACTAACTGAAAACATAGCATGGTAGACACTAAACAACATGCTCAAAGACTCCAACTAATAAAGCATAACCACAATGCAACAAATTAAGAGACAGTGCAAGTGTGTGTGTCTATGTGCATGTGCTGATGAGTGTGTGCGGCATGAGATGCATGAAGGTGCCTAAGTGTGCCTAGTTGTGTGCCAAGAGTGTGCAACCTAAGCAAAGTGAGTGAAACACACAATCAATGAGCAAACCAAGTGCAATTAGGTCAAACAAGTGAAAGTCCATGGATTGAAATCACTTAATTCCATTTTAGCACAAAAATGTCACTCGGACATTTTGACAAACACTTAGCATGCACAAAAGCAAATATTATATGAATAAAGCATGAACATGTGAAAAACTACCCTCAATACATGGTAAAATGCCACAAGGGGCCAACACAGATGCAGAAACAACAAATGGGACTCAGCCCAATCAAAATATTTGAGAAAACTTCACCCAATTTAGAAAACCAACCCAAAGTGTCAAAAATCCCCAATTAACAAAACCCTAACAAAAATTCTGCATAATCTAAGCAAAAACTTAAAAGGAAATGATTAACAAACATACCTTGAAGAAGAAAATGCAGAAAACGTGCTTAGATTGAAGGGATATGAATGGAATAGTGATTTTGGGTTGAAATGGTTCGAGAGAGGTTAAGCGAGGGAAGTTTTAGAATTTTGAAAAACTGTCACATCAGCTATATAAAAACTGAAAACACGCGTTTTTCGCGGGTTAGAGAGTGGCGAAATAGTCGCGAGACAGTCGCGAGAAGGGCCACTGAAGCACAAAATTTTCGCGAGAAGCATTAGGTCGCGAAACAGCCACGAGACAGTCGCGGTAACTTCTGTCTGAAATTGGAAAAATCCAATTTTAGCCAAATAGCATTTCGCGAGAAGTTGTTGGTCGCGAGACAGTCGCGAAAGTTTCTGTGTGACATGATAAAAAAAATTTCCCTCAACCCCTTTTCGCGAGAAGCTCTAAGTTGCGAGCTTCTCGCAAAACAACCCCTGAACTAGTTTTTGAAGAAACACAAAAACGTGCATTTTAATCAAAAACAAAAGACAAGAAAGTATAAAAACACTTTCAAAAACAAATAAAACACTCAAAAATCTTTTTGGGTTTGATCAACAAAGATTGAGCATGTAAAAAACACATTTAATCAAGTACAATCACACAAATGATTATGACATTCATTGAACATAGACTTGTGTGTTGTGTGTGGATATCAAAAATGAGATAGTCCTTAGTCTAATGTGAAACTTCAATTATCAATTCAATCAAGGCATACACAACTAGCACTAGATTATGTGACCTATCTCAATTATAGAAACATGCATATATGACCTCCCACACGTACTTGATAACAATTCATTAAAACTTTTCATTTGGCTCCATATTTAACATATCATTTGCAACTTTTGAGCAAAGAGAATCTCATTTAGAGAAAGATGCCTGAAATTTTTGATATTTCAATTGATGAGTTAGCCTTTGGCTTTTTGGGCATCAAACATTTTATTTTGGTCGCTTTCCCTTTTTCCTAGTCAAATACTAGTTTGTGCGACAGGCTTTTGCAGCTCTATATCTCTTTTCATTTGGAGATTTACATTTAGAGAGCTCTTTTAAGCAAAAAAAAATAAAAGTGGGAAGATATATAGGCATGAGTCTATGCATGTCTCAAGATCAACAAAACCATTCACTAATTATTCATGACAAGGTTGAAGATCTATTTACAACAGTCACATAGATTTCAGAATTTCTTCCACAATGATATGAGTGCATGAGGTACAAGCTAAGCTCGTTAAATGCACAAAGCCATAAGTACAAAGGTACAAGGCAAAACATGTTTTGAGACAAAACTCAACAAAGCGATCAAACTTCTTGGATTTTTTTTTTTTTTTTTTTATGTGTTTTTTGAAATTTTTGAACAAACCCAAAACAGAGCAAAAAAAGAGAGATCAACAAAAACAGCCGGTATAAACCAACCGGACAAAATAACAACAGTAAAAAGAAAGCAATGCATGAAAAGATGCAACAGCAGAAGTCCCTAAATATTGAAAGAATTAATGCGTGGACATGTTATAATGCTTATGCATGAGTACCCATCTTCACCCACACGTCACGTGCGTTTGGGTTGATATCCTTAACGGATTGGGTACGAGAATTTGGACTGTCAAACCTTCTGGTGAAACTCTCCAGGCAGGTGGTGAAGGCACCAATTATTTTCATCACGTCCATTATGCCAGGATCACGATTTTGACTTCTCAGTTGTTCACCACGCCAAGACCTCATGTCATTTCTTCTTCCTCATGACCGAGGTGCGCTTGAATTGTTGTCTGATCTCAGCTTTTGACAGTTGGGTCTGGTATGTCTTTGCATTCCGCAGTAATGACACACATAGTCCGTTCTAGGACCCCGTTGAGATCTTGGGAGAGATCTTCCTCTGGTTTCATGTCTGCCCATAGATTGATTTCGAGGCTTATACACCATCCGTTGCTCACTCACATTCTTCTTCTCAGCCTTAACATTCTCAAGAATGGGCTCTTCTATAATAGGCTCTATGGCCTTCACAAATTTCACTTCTTTGGTGGCTTTGGCTGATAAGCTGCTTCCTTCGGTGTATCCTAACCCGGACTTGTCTGAAAAGGTTTTTTGAGATGAGATAACATCATCTAACTTCTGGGAGAAGACTCTTTCTATCTTGGCATGAGCTTGCACTACCTCTTACTCAAGAAACCTCACTTTTGTATAGGTTTCAGACAACTCGCCATTTAGTGTCTTAATCTCACACTTAGCCTCTTTATATCTAATCAAGAGACTTCTGTAATCTTCCTCAACTTTCTTCATTTTCCTTACAGCCGCCTTGGCTACTCTGGTATACTCTCCCGACTTCTCAAGTAATAAGGAGTAATTTTCTTGAAGATTAGCTGTATTCTCTTCTTCTTCTTCAGCATCTGATTCTTCCATAATCCCAATAGACTCTGAATCAGAATGCTCACCAAGCTCCTTCACAAGTGCACCCAAATCATCCAATGACTCCACATGAGCAATGGTCATGAATGCGGAGTAGTTTCCCTCTCCGTCACAGCTCTCTTCCGAGTCAGAATCAGAAAAGTCTGAGTCACTGAGTGTTGTGGCATAAGCCTTGCCTTTTCCCCTCAGAAAATTTGGACACTCCTTCTTTAGATGTCCAATGCCATTGCACTCATATCACACAATGTCTGCAGGAGGTTGAAAATCCTTCCCTTCTTTCCTCTTAAACTCTTTTCTATCACCTCTTGAAGATGAAAACTTCCCTCTGTTGAAAGTTTTCCCATTGTTCTTTATCTTTAGAAATTTTCAGAAGTTTTTCGCAAGAAATGCTACTTCCTTTTCCACCCCATCTTCTTCGGAGGAATCATCCATCCTTTCGGTGATGGTTTTAAGAGCAAGTGATTTACTCATCTTATGGGAAGGCAGTCCCATCTGATATGTTTGGAGAGACCCGACTAATTCTTGAATTTTAATCTCATCCAAATCCTTGCTTTCCTCTATGGCTGTAACTTTTGCTCTAAAACTTTCAGGCAGGGACCTCAATACTTTTCTCACCACCTTATCATCTTCAATCTTCTCCCCAAGATTGAGTTTAGCTATTACAATTTCATTGAGCTTCCCATAGAATGAATCAAACAGTTCATCATCACCCATCTTGAGCTCTTCAAATTTGGTGGTAAGCATCTGAAGCTTTGTGTCCTTAACTTTCTTTGTACCCTTATAAGTAGTCTCCAAAATCTCCCAAGCTTCTTTGGCTACTACCATATGAGAGGTCCTGTGGAATTCATCAGGAGACACAGCACAAAATATAGCGTTTAAAGCTTTACTATTAGCATTGGCTGCTGCGAGAGCGGCCTTATCCCAATTAGCCTTAGGAGCCTCCGGCTTAGTCCAGCCTAGCTCTACCGCATCCCACACGGTATCTTCTATAGAACATAAAAATGCTCTCATTCTGACTTTCCAGAATGCGTAATTGTTCCCATAAAAAAATGGTGGAACATTGAGCGATTGAAACCGGTCCATCTTAAATAGGGTCAAGGATCACACTAAGGTATTTAAACCAAGCAAGTGTACCCGCTCTGATACCAATTGAAAGCTCGAAAACGTGTTGAAAACACAAGAGCTGTTTAGACCCCCAATTAAAATTACGGATCGATAGATTTTACACAACTTTAATACAAAGTGCGGAATAGTGTAAAAGCGAGCGGATGAACAAATGAACTACTCTAATCCATGAACTAAACAACACAGCAGTATAATGGAATATAAAAGAGTAGGGAAGAGAGATGCAAACACAGAAAACACCAATACGTGTTTTCGAAGAGGAAACCGAAGACCTCGGCGAAAAACCTCTCCGCCGCCCTCCAAGCGAAAATCGATCCACTAGACAATTAGTTGGGATACATGAGTAAGTAAAAGACCCTCTAAGCCTAATCTACCCGATGTACCTAAGCCCTCCAAGCTCCTACTCCAACAAGGCTTCTCGGAACCGTGTCTTGTCTTAGTTCTCCAGATCCCGCAACAGGCTCCATGTTGCATCTGCCATTCCAGGCTTCTTCCAATGCTTCCCAGCAGCACCAAAACATCACTCAACACTCTCAAAGGGTGTGGTAAGTGTTTGGGCTATCAACCTCTCAATGGTGTGGAAATGGAGAGGGAAGGGTTGAGGAGATACCACAAGCAATTGTATAGAGAAAGGTGGGGATGACAATCTCTAATTCCAAATGTGTTTGGCTAGGGTTTTCTCTCTGAAGCATTCCCCAACATTTGTGGGTAATGGGGGTTTATATAGGATTGGTGCAAAATGTGTGAGTCAGTCAGTACAGGCTGGCAGAACAGCATGTCTCGCGGGTGTCTCGCGAAAGGCCTTACCCGCGAGATACTCGCGAGAGACAGCTGTCTCCACTTATCCTAACTCTTCGCATTCCAGCATGTGCAAGGCACATGCTTCACTTCGCGGGAAGTTAAGTCGTGACATACCCGCGAGATTCCTTCAGCTTCCAAATTGCTTGAGTCTTCACACACTCTCTATCACACACCCCTTACATCAATTCTCACAACAAATACAGGGTATAAACAATTGATAGTAATTACAATCAAATTTGGCACGGAATAAAAGCCAACAAAACACATAGTTGTAAATCACAACTTTACAGGATTGCTTTTTCAAAAACCCAAATTTTAATCCTAGTTTCTCCAAAGAAAGTTTCAGCCATTCTCCCTTTATGTTCTCAAGCAAACAAATTGTTTTGCATAATACTTAAGGTATTTTCAAACTTGGTTGGTCAGACTAAAAACACACACAATACCATATACAGTGTTTAGCAAAGAGTAACTTGTGTAGTGTGTGCAAACTAGCAAAAACTTGAGATACATGTGAGGTGATATGTGAATAGAAATCAATTATAAAGTCTACAAAATTCATCACATAGAATTTAAAAAAGACTATCACCTAAAGAGTTACATTATATAACTCCCACATCTCCTAGAACATAAGCTTGCAATCATATAAGCTTCTTGAATTTTGCCTCATTATTTTGTGGATTGGTATAAAGCCTAATAGTACACACTAATTTTAATTATGTGAAATGGCATCAAGCTTAATAGTACACACTAATTTTAAGCATTAAGCAATTAATCGAGGCTATACCTTATGTTCTTTTTGTGCATGTGTTACACTTTCTTGAGCACAAAATCTTATGATATGCACTAAGGTGTTCATGATTGGCTAGTGAACAGTGATGAGATGGTTATTTATACCTTTCTCAAAAGGATCAAGTCCAACAATCAAATAATATGTGACTTCAAGATTAAGACAAAGTGATAAACACCATAAACATCTTTCCCACACAACATATACAACAAAGTTTCAATTAGTCAAGTGCAATAAATAAGCTCATTAAAACTAAACAAGGTACATAAGACATGTTATGTGTAAATAAATTGACCAACCTTGTTTTCAAAGACCAAGAAAAATAGTGCTAAACATATTTTGCTTTTCCCCATTTTTTTTAAATTTTAAAAGAGAAAACAAATAAATCCTAGAATGAAATGCATAAATGTAATGCAATGCAAGTCCTAGAACAAAAACACAAAAACCAAAGAACAATGGTTACAAAGGAATGAGTAATGAAGCACAAGGACCATGTCAGAAAGACTCAATTAGATTGAGTCTTTTGCATCCAAAACTTTTAGATGCACCATGAGCATTGGAGTTCTTATTCACATTCGAGTGATTTCCAACTCCAGGATTGGAATAAAGGTTCAAAACTTTTACCAATTCACCAATGAGTGCCATAGGATCTTGTGCTTGAGGCACAGGCACTTTTGGTTTGTTTGCTCTCTTAGCAGCTTGAAGCTTGTAACAGTTAGGACGAATATGGCTAGACTTTCTACGAAAATGATAAACCCAAGCAGGTTTACCGTGCATCTTGTCCTTAGAAAGGGTAGAATCTTTAGGTTTGGACTCTCCTAGATCAACCCTAATCTTCCTAGGGGGTGAAACTTCTATAGGTTGGACAACCTCACTCACAGGGGGTTTAACAGTTTCACTCACAACCTTATTCATGTAAGATTCAGAAGAAGATGAAGGAACAAAGTTTGTGGAAGTAAGTGCAGACACAGAGATGCTTTCAACATATCCTAAACTAGATTTGTCAGAAGGATACTTTTGAACATTCAGCATTTGATCAAGTTTAAAACTAGCAGATTTAGCAACAGATAAATCATGTTCCAAAGTTTTAACTTTATCAAGTAAAAGCATGTTCTCAGATTTCACATGATTCAAAAGATCATTAGCATCAAATAATTTAACAAGCAAATTCTTCTTTTCAAGCTCAAGAGATTCAATTTCTTCAGGCCAAGTTCAACATTCGTAGCATCCTTTGTAGCAATTTTGCAAAATTAATTATAGGCCTCTTAAAGATTTGCATCCTCAGAGCATTCCCCATCAGAAGGGTTCTCTTCAACAGATATACTTTCATTGACTACAGTAGTAGCAGTGAAAGTAATGAAGTTTCTATCCTAGTCACATCCAGACTCATCATCAGAAACCTCATTATCACTAAGAGTTACAGCCATAGCTTTACCCTTAGACTTCAGTACCCTTAGACTTCAAGAATGTAGGACATTCACATTTAACATGACCATACCCTTGATAGCCAAAACACTGAGCACCCAAAGAATTGTTTGAAGATTGACCAACTTTATCTCTAGGTTTTTCAAAGTTATTAACCTTAGTGGGATCATTCTTCCTAAAGTTTCTAGGTTCAGCACTGTTTGTATCTCTTGCCTTTCTGTTGTTATTCCTAAGAAAGTTTCTACAGTTCTTGACAAGGTATGCAATCTCTGTAGTAGAGAGCTCATCATCAAATCCACCAACCTCAACATCATCAACAGACTTAAGAGCTATTGATTTGGATTTGGAAGTTTTGGGAAGGTCAGACTTATAGGACTGAAGAGATTCTACAAGCTCATCAACAAGGATGGAGTCTACATCCTTGCTCTCAATAATGACAGTTACTTTGGATCTAAAATCTTCAGTTAAAGATCTAAGAATCTTCCTAACAATTTTAGGTTGATCATAGATTTCACCCAAATTAAAAGCAGAATTAACAATATCATTCAATTTAGCATAGAATTCATCAAAAGATTCATCATCAGACATTCTAATGCTTTCAAATCTAGAAGTAAATTGCTGCAGCTTGTTAATCTTAACTGCCTTTGTGTCTTCATGCACAGTTTGGAGGATTTTCCAAGCAGTATAAGCAACTTCAACATTAGAGATTCTCTTAAATTCCTTCATAGAAACAGCATTAAAGATGGCATTCATAGCCTTGCTATTGAAACCAACTGCTTCATTTTGAGAAGTTTGCCACTCACTCATAGGAGTAGTGGGCTTCTCCCATCCGTGCTCAACAAAATTCCATACTTTCTCATCAAAGGATTTCAGGAATGCTCTCATCCTTACTTTCCAATAAGCATAGTTATTCCCATCAAAGTGAGGAGGAACAACGAGAGAGTGTCCATACTCCATAACAACAGGGGTCAAGGATTAACTCAGAGATCAAAAAATCTCCAACAAGAGAGCTACCAGGCTTTGATACCACTTGAACGGTTTTAGACCCCTTAAACCAACCAGATTAACCTAGTTAATTAGGCAAGTGATTAACTTAGTCAAATTATGCAATTTTAGGTTATCACAAACATACAATCATATCAAAAGTATAAAGTAGTGAAATAATAAATAACACAAGATATAATCACCTAGGAAACCACACGGTAAAAACCTGGGGATGATTTGACCTAGCTATCCTCAAAGTAAACCTGAATCCACTATGCGAAAGAATCGAAGTTCATACAAAAGGACTTACAAGCTCCCCACTTGACTTCCTAATGCTACCCATCAGTAGAACTTTACTGACACGACCACGTGCAAGCTCCGAATACACAAACTCCTTCTTTCTTAGATTCTCCAATCAGCTATAAGCACCCACGCTTGTTATTCTTTACGCTCCAATAGCAGCAACCGAGTTGATCATCAAGATGTTGATACTATTTTTACCTTGAAAATCCTAAGCTTTGTGTAAAGGAAAGCTCCTTTAGATCTCACAAGAGATTTCCACAAAACAGAAAAGTATAAGCAACAACATAACAAAAACAACTCTAAAAACGTGGCTAGGGTTTTTCTTTATATACCTAAGGTAAAAACAAAAAACCCAAAACGTTTAATGAGTCAGGGCTGAGCTGGGATATTCTGCCGAAAAACATTCTGCCCGAGATTCGATCGATCGAGTCTTTCTTTCGATCGATCGAGTCAAGCTGAAAAGCACCAATGCATCTGCAGCCTCTCGATTCCAACTTTACATGAAAGACAGCTTTGAGCAAGTCTAAACAAGACTAAACATATTTTTTTGATCATCGTTTGCCAATATTACACATTAGAGTTCTAAATACATAAATTCCTAAATCTTTAGAACATAACATATTTCAAAAACAAGTTAAGATAGTTTAGTGAGCATACATTAACACATGTAAACCTTGTGATGGCCAAATCACATTATACATGCATATGTATCAAGAGTACCAAAGAATATTGCGTGTTCTGTGTGAAAAACATTGCAAGATTGCATGAGTGTATACATGCTATGACAATTTGAGATATGAGAAAATTACTTTAACACACACACAATCATAACTGTTTAATAGGGACTATCACCTTCAAGGTACATCCTATATCTCCCACATCTCCTATAATACGTGCTTGCAATCATATTTAAAGCATTTTGATCTTTTTGCTTTTTATTTTTCTTTGCATATTTTTCTTTTTAATAAGCATATCATGCATGGGCATATAAGAGAGAGAAAAAAAATACCCAATGATATTTGACATTCCAATTTTGCTATACCAAAGCATACAAATGTCATTGACATTGCACTTTTGCTAGGCCAAAGCATACATATGTCATTTCATGATTGGCGGGTAATAATGGTGAGATGATTATTTATACCTTTCTCTTAAGATTTTTTAATCATTCCCGTCAAAATGAGTAATACGAATGTTAAGGATAAGAGATTACTTAATCTTACTTATCACAAACAAGAGCCACAAAGTTCACTTACTTAGTTGTGCATAGAGATGCTTATCTAAGCTACAAAAGATACAAAATTTAGAAACTTTGCTTCAATAGCCATCTAAGGTACACAAGTACTAATGTACACATAGCACACACTGTTTTTGTATTTTTCTGATTTTTCATTTTTTTTTAAATTTTATATCAAAAACAAAATAATAAAAAAACTGAAAACAAACAAACAAAAACATGTTAAACAAAGCAAAATATAAAAACTAGACTGACTCAAAATAGTAAAGCAAAACACACAAGTTATGCAAAAACAAAAACAAGAAGAGAGAGAGAAGAAAGTGATAGAATCACTTGGAACCCTTTTCTTTCCACACCTTGGAAGAACCTTTCCTTTGATTAAACCTTTGAACTGACAGTGAGGGGGAACAATTGAAATCGTTCAAGTTCGAAAGGAACATAAGGGCTTTGAAAAGATCTCCAAGGGGAGCAAAAGAGGATTGAAGCTGATTCTAGCTTCCAGATGCTATCATACCATTGCTTTGTTGAGTGGCTAACCACTTATAACAATTTGGTCGAGTATGACTGGCAACTCCACAATGATGATAAAGTTGCTACTTCTTTTGTTTAGATTTTTGAGAGTTAGCCTTCTTAACCCTAGGGTTTTCAATATCTTTCTTACCCTGATTAGGGGGTGCTTCTAAGTTAGATTTACCCTTGTCTAAGCTCTCACTAGCTAATTCATTTTTAACAATATTGTTCTCAATTTCAACATTATTAGCAAAGGAACAATAACAGTAGTGCTGGTAAAAGCAATATTAGAGGAAGAATGACCATACCCTAAACATGTTTGATCTGAAGCAAATTTTTGAATGCTGAGTATCTCGTCAAGTTTCACTCTTGAAGTCCTCTCCAATTGAGCTCTAACTTGAAATAACTCTGTTTTAAGCTTCTTGGTCTTCTCAACCAAGCAATTGTTCTCAAACCTTAGTGCACTAATTGTCTGATTAGCTTCATCAAACTTTGTGGAAAGCTCTTCCCGATCAAGTTCCACGTCACTGAGTTTCTTGGTGGCTAGCCTATAGAGTTTCTCATGTTTCTTCGACAACTTGTATGGTTTCTCATAGGCTGTATGGATATCATCTTGATCATCCATTTTCTCAAACTTGGACTCCACCAATTCCTCTTCTTCATCCACATCTTTAACAATCCCTTCAGTAGGATTGACAGTGGCAGTGAAGGCATTCAAGATTCTGTCATCCTTATTGTCAGAATCATCCTCAGGCTCAGTATCACTCAAAGTAGTAGCAAGTGCCTTGCTTTTCCCAATGCTTTTGAGATATGTGGGACACTCTTACTTCATGTGACCGAAGCCTTGGCACCCAAAGCACTTAAGTCTTGCGAGAACAGTGTACTGACCACCATCCTTAGCATCCTTCTTCCCTTTAGCTTGGCTTTTGTGTTAAGAAGAACTGGATTGCCTATGATCCTTGTCGAAGCCCTTCCCATTTGCATTCTTCATGAACTTCTTGAATTGCCTTGTAATGTAGGACTTCATCTTAGAATCCTCATCATCTGAAAACTCATCAGTGTCACTACTCTTGGCCTTTAAAGCCATGCTCTTGCCTTTACCCGACTTGGCAATTCTTGTTAACCCTAGCTCGTAGGTCTGCAAGTTTCCAACCAGCTTAGTCAAAGGAATCTTGTTAATATCCTTTGATTCCTCGATCACTGTAATCTTGGCATGAAATCTCTCGGGTAGAGATCTGAGCACTTTTCTCACAATGTTGGGTTTAGGAATGGTTTTCCCAAGATTGAAGGCTGAGTTTACTATATCTTTAAGCTTGGCATAGAAATTATCAAACGACTCATCCTCCTCGATCTTTATTTCTCAAAGCTTGTAATGAGCCTCCGAAGCATTGAATCCTTAACAACCTTTATTCCCTCATAGGTTGTCTGGAGGATGGTCCATGCTTCCTTAGTAGTTTCAGTGGAGGATATCTTCTTGAACTTCTCATTGGTGACCGCATTGAATAAAGTATTTAATGCCCTGCTATTGAAGTTTGTCGCCTTGATCTTGGCTTCATCCCAATCGGCCGGCTCTTCCTTTGGCTTGGTCCAGCTAATCTCTATAGCTTGCCACACCTTCTCATCTAAAGACTACAAGAAAGCTCTCATGCGTACTTTTCAGTATGCATAGTTAGTACTATCAAATAAAGAAGGTATAATTAATGACTATCCTCTATCCATGACAAACAGGGGTCAATGGATCAACACAGTAAATATTAAACATAATCAGAGTATGCTTGCTCTAATACCACTTGATAGGCCAAAAACGTATTGACCCCTTGTGATGAATTAATTAATTAATTAGCCAAGTTTAATTAATTAATCTAATTAACATACAAACGTGTGGTAGTACAAATAAATCACCAATTAAACTAATTATGCAGTGGAAAATAAATTGACACGGTGATTTGTTTACGAATAAGGAAAACCTAAATAGCAAAAACCCCATCGGGTGATTTTAAGGTCACCACTCCCGAAATTCTACTATTATCACAACAAGCGGTTACAAGTAAAGGAATCCCAGTATTTTATACCAACCTATAATTGAACTCTTACCCCAATACCTAATTGGACTTGTTCTGTAGTGACAATTTCTCTTTTTGATGCACAGCTCCCAGTACGTGACTAACCAATTGCGTAGATCCTAGTACGTGACTTTAATCACCAACTAGAGAAGGTTGTTGGCTACAAAGTTCTTCAGTTCATCCCATGATGAAGATCAAGAAGATGCTTAGTCACAAAACCCTATGGTGCACATACACAACAACTTCTTCAGAAGAGATGAACTGGGGCAAAACTCTATCTCCGATCACAATTTGCTTGAACAAACTTTGCTCAACGCTTGTGCAACTTGTGAAAACTTTGACGGCCCTTAAATAATCCTTTTATATGTCTAGGGTTAGGAGAAAAGAAGACCCAAAGACACATTCATGGATCCCAAGAAAATCATATCAGAATTTTGAAATTCTTAAACCTCGACAGATAGAAGCTGTCGAGCAAGTGTCGAGCACATGGGCTAAAACAGCTTTCTTAAGCTCGATAAACGCAGCTGTCGAGCCAGCTGTCAAGATTTAATGAATTTGCACTATTAAGCTTGTTTCTTGGACAGACTTGAATGGTTTTAACATTTGATCTTAAAATCTTTTTTCTTGAAGTATTAAAAACACTTAGTTCTACTCAAATACAAGTAAAATGCATTTTGTCAAAAGATTAGCCAATTACATAAAATAGTGACATATGTTCCTAACAAGTAAATTACATATGTCTTAACAAAAAGATATTATGAGATTAAGTAAATCTTTTCTTTTTAAATTTTAAATTGAAAAAGAAAATATTAGTTCAATGATTCAATTATTTATTTATTGTGAATAATGCCCTAATATTTCCTCTCTTTTTTTAGAACAATTGTCCATGAGAGGACTTCTAACAAACTCTGGTCATGTAGAGAAGGTATTGGCTTTCATCTATAAATAATTTTACATAGTATGACTGTCAAGTGACTCTTTAAACTTGGGTAACCTAAGTTTGCATTTGTTTTTACTACCCTTTATTTGTAGACACAAATTTTCTTATATATATATATATATATATATGTTATCTTGTCTATATTGCCTTTGGAATAGTTGTCAATAATGTACTCTATGTAGCCCGTAAGTCCTATGAAAATAACACTATGTTTTACAACAGTTGTCACTAATTCACAAATCCCAACATATGCACCATAATGTACAAGTCTATGACAGTCAATGCACCCATCTAGTGTACACATGGATGAGAACTACAATAATCAAGTATGATCTAAGCTCCTTGCATCCTCCTTTTTATTTATTTTTAAATGATCATACATTTTAATCTCTTATAGTGTTTGTTGATACCCATTTTCGTGATACATTCTCTATGAGCCCGACTCAATCGAGCCCGGCCTCATTATGGGCCTAATTCATGTATTATATATATATTTTATTCTTTTAAGCATGGCCCAAGCCCATGCAGCATATGGGAAAATTGAATAAGTGTGGTTTGGAGGGTATGGGTTGATTACTTTCAGACCTTTTGCATAAGCCCAACCCATGCATGCTATCAAATGGGCAAGGGATACTGGTAGCACCTCTGGCTTATAAAGGAGGTCTTGTACCCAAAATTTCCACCTCAAAAGAGCTTTTATGCTCTGGCTGAATGTGGCCTAAAGTTTCTGTCCTAACCTAATTTTGCTACCATATTTTCTTTTCCACCCAAAAAACACAGCTAACCCTAAACTAATTAGCTAGCCTATTGTGGTCAAATGCAGCTGTCAAAAGCCTACAATGGAAAGGAAAGAGTAGATAATGGAGTCAGCCACTTTATTTCCAAAATTAAGCTTAAAGCGTGCCAAACTCTTCCCTAAACAAAAGCAACCCAAGCCCAAAAACCAAATCAGTATCACAAGGGATAAAAGCCTCTTCCACTACTTA
Source organism: Quercus variabilis (assembly GCA_030445155.1). Taxonomy (NCBI): domain Eukaryota; kingdom Viridiplantae; phylum Streptophyta; class Magnoliopsida; order Fagales; family Fagaceae; genus Quercus; species Quercus variabilis. The sequence continues at coordinate 43,995,088 of CP129445.1, read as the reverse complement.
AAAGCCAATCATTAGCAACACCCCAAATTCTATATAAAACTCTCTCTTCAGTTCAAAACAAGGCTAACCATGTTTCCCCAATAGAGCTGAAACTTGAGAGCAAAAACCCATTAAACCAGGAAACATTCTCACAATTTTGAACCTTAGGGGTGAAAATATGGGTATAGGGGAACCTTCCCTCTCTTCCTCACAACCTCTCTCAATTTCCTCTTCTCGCTCACTGTGTGTCGAAGTTAATGGCCTGTTATGTTTTTATACTTTTTCTGTACTTTTGTTAAGCCTATTCAACCAGCTAAGATTCTCACAATTTTGAAGCATAGGGGTGGAAATATGGGTACAGGGGAACCTTCCTCTCTACCTCACAACCCCTGTTAATTTCCTCTTTTCACTGACTATGGGCGAAGTTTCAGACCTGTTATATTTTTATGCTTTTTCTGCACTTTTGTTATTAGCATTTTGATTCTCTCTTGTCAAAGCACCATTAGCCTTTTGTTAATTATACATTTGGAATTTTGGGCTTGATTCTCCACAATAAATAATTCTAAAGAACCCCAGGGGAGATTTGGGTCGTTCTTGCATTTTTGGCCCTTGTCGCAAAAACGTCCTTGACATTTTGCCGAATCCATTGGGGACTTAAGCAGTTGAAACAAGAGAAGCAACTGAAACAAGAGAAATCATGTATCCAAAGATGCAAAACCAGCAAAAATATGGTGGTTGTCACACCAACTTATCATTCCAAGAGAAACAATATGATGCTTTGCTGCGTAAGATGAGCATTATGAATTTGAGCTTAAAAAAGTTCTATCCTTAGCTTATTATGCTGCTAGAGATGATCCAAATCATGTGACAAAATCGCTCCAACCTCCGGAAGCCATCCAAGAAGTGAAGGATGGAGGGAGAATCAACTTTCTTATTCAAGGGAAAAATTTTCTTCCACTCATCTATATTATTTTTTAGCTATCTTTCTTATCGTTGAATTATCCTACATCTCTTGCTTTATATAATATTTTTGAACCTTTTTTTTTTTTTTTTTTTTGTAGCTTGAAAATGCAAAAATGGTGAGCCACAAGTCCAATTGCGAAGGGAATGACAGCTCTGACCAATAATCAACAATGCAAAGCTCTAAACATCAATTTCAAAACCAAGAACCCCAACGACAATGGCTAAAAGCTCATCCTTAACATCTTCTCAACACATGTGTCCTTTATTGTTAAGTTGTATTGTTGCTGATTTAGCACCAAGCATATGGGGGCTGCCCCAGGTGATTAACTAATTTTGGCACAACATTAATTGCCAGTGTGTGCGACCCTTCATAGCTGAATATTTTTGGTGTCACTACTAAATGAAGTCTTCACCAAAAAGCTAAAGGCCATAGCTAAATGGCCCACTGCAAGGCGCTAGACATTCCATGCACCAAGCCTTGTGATTGCAACATACCATACATTAAGTCTTTAAGAAGTGACATTTTATAAGCTAAGTTTTGAAGTCATACAAGCAATATACTATCGTTAAAGCACGCTTAAGCTAAGACTCTCAAGCACTCTCTTTGCTAATTCATTTTTTTTATACATATCATTTAAACCATTTTAATTTTTCAAATTTTTAGGACGTATGTGATTCACTTGTTAGGATCATATGTCACTATTTTATGTCATTGATTAGTCCTTTGACAAAACGCACTTTACTTGCATTTGGGTAGATCTAGGATGTGTTTAATACTTCAAGAAACCTTGTTTCAAGATCAAGTATTAAAGCCATACAAGTATATTCATTAAAGCTTGACAGCTAGCATCTATCAAGCTTGAAGAGTTGTTCTAGCCCTGTGGCTTGATAGTAGCTTAACAGATAGCTATTTGTCGAGGTTTAAGAAAAATAGATTTTTCTATTCTGTTTTCTTCCAATCCGTAATTATGTGTTTAGCCTTTCTTTTCTCACAACTCTAGACATATAAAAGGATTATTTTAAGGCCCGTCAAAGGGACACAAGTTGCACAAGTGTTGAGCAAAGTTTGTTCGAGTAAATTGTGACTGGAGACAAAATTTGCCCTTGTTCATCATTCTTGTGAAGAAGTTGCTGTGTTTGTACACCGTAAGGTTTTATGACTAAGTATCTTCTTGATCTTCATCGTCTGGATGAACTAAAGAACTTTGCAGCCAATAACTTTCTCTAGTTGGTGATTGAAATCGCATAGTAGGATCCGCGTAATTGGTTAGTCACGTACTGGGAGCCGTGCATTACAATGAGAGATTATCACAACAAAACAAGTTCAATTGGATATTAGAGTAAGGGTTCAACTGTAGGTTAGTATAAGGTACTGGGATTCCTTTACTTGTAACCGCTTGTTATGTTAATAGTGGATTCTTGGGAGTGATGACCTTAAAATCACCTAGTAGGATTTTTGCCGTGTAGGTTTTCCCCATTCGTAAACAAATCACCGTGCCAATTTAATTTCTGCTGCATACTTAGTTTAATTGGTGATTTGTTTGTGCTACCATGTGTATTGCATGTTAATTTGATTAATTAATTAAACTTGGCTAATTAATCAATTAATTCATCACAAGAGGCCAATACGTTTTTGGCCTCTCACAAATTTTTAATCAAAGTATTTTCTATAAGAAATTTATGCTACTTTGCTTGGCCATGACTATCGCTTACTAATGTAAATCACATTTGCACTTAAGGTGAAACGGAAATCTTCTTGGAGCGCCCAACGATGAAGGAAATAACTCAATCCCCTCTCACCAAAGTCGTGACATGCTCATACACTCTAAGTCATGACAAGCTCACACATCCAAAGTCATGGTCGATCTATGCATGCCAAGTGATGGCATGTTTATATATTTCAAGTCATGACAAGCACATGCATTCCAAGCCATGCCAACACCTTAATCATTCTCAAATTTGAGATTATACTTGAAGAGGGAAGCACCAATGTTGCCATCCTCAAGAAAGTTGTTCTTGTCACTCAACCCTTTCAAAGAGAATTCTTAACATAGCCCACTAATAAGGAGGGTTTAAGCGCACCTTTGAAGGAGGCTTTGCAAGACCTTGCTCTAGATATTGATGTCAAATATCACAAAATCACACGCTATTTGCTGGAAATCCATTCTAAAGATTTTTTAGTGGAATCTTAGCATAATGTGGAAGCTTGGAAAAAGTAGCATAGAGGCTAACCAAAGCGCACAAGAGAAATTGTTATGCCAGAGAGGCAACAACCCTATATTAACATCTCTAATGCTTAGCCCATCATTGTCCCAAAGTTAGAAGCCGAGCAAGTAAAGTATAAAGCTACTGTTTGCGGTACCATGTGTTAAGACATATGTGATTTAATGCTAGGAATATATGTCAATATAGAATTGGCTAATCTTTGACATAATTTACTTTACTTGCAATTAGGTAGATCTAGGATGTGTTTAATACTTCAAGGAACAAGGTTTCAAGATTAAGTGTTAAAGCCATGCAAGTTTGTCCAAGAAACAAGTGAAGAAGTGCTGAATTTTAAAGCTCAACAGCTACCTCAACAACTAGTATCTATCGAGGTTTAAAAAGCTGCTGAAGCCTGATGCTCGATAGCTAGCTCGACAGATAAGCTATCTATCAAGGTTTATGAAGTTCAGTTAGAGTTGATTTCAATCCAATCTGTGAATACATGTTTGGGATTTCTTTTCTCACAATCCTAAACATATATAAGGATTGTTTTAAGGGCTGTTAAAGGTTGTGCGAGTGTGAAGCAAAGTTATGTTCATGCAAATTGTGACTGGAGACAAAATTTGTCCTAGTTCATCTTATTCTTAAAGAAGTTGCTGTGTTTATACACTGTAGGGTTTTGTAACCAAAGAACTTCGTAATCTTCATCATGTGATGAGCTGAAAAACTTTGTAGCCAACATCTTTCTCAAGTTGGTGAGTATGTCGCATACTGGGATCTGCTCATCGATTGGTTAGTCACGTACTGGAAGCCGTTCATTAAAAGGAGAGATTGTCACTACAGAATAAGTCTAATTAGGTATTGGGGTAAAGGTTCAACTGTAGGTTGGTATAAAGTACTGGGATTCCTTTACTTGTAACGACTTGTTATTTTCGGGAGTGGTGACCTTAAAATCACCCAGTGGGATGTTTGCTTTGTAGGTTTTTCCCATTTGTAAACAATTTAATTTTTGCTGTATTTAGTTAATTGGTGATTTGTTCGTGCTACCATGCTAATTACTGCTAATTGAATTAATTAGTTAACTTGGCTAATAAATTTGTTAATTCATCACAAGAGATCGTTACATTCTTGGCCTATCAAATGGTATCAGAGCAAGCACACTATGATTAGATTTTAATCTTTGCTGTGTGATCCATTAACCCCTGTTGGTCATGGATAGAGGACAGTCTCTTATTATACCTCCTTTATTTGATGGCACTAACTATGCATACTGGAAAGTACGCATGAGAGCTTTCATGCAGCCATTAGAAGAAAAGGTGTGGCAAGCTATAGAGATAGGTTGGACCAATCCTATAGAAGTTTTGGCCAATTGGGATGATGCTAAGATCAAGGCGGCAAACTTCAATAGCAGGGCATTGAATGCTTTATTTAGTGCATTCACAAATGAGGAGTTCAAGAAGATATCTTTTACTGAAACTACTAAGGAAGCATGGATCATTCTCCAGACAACCTATGAAAGAACCAAGGCTGTCAAGGATTCAAAGGATTACTACAAGCTTTGAAGAGATTAAGATGGAGGACGATAAGTCATTCGATGAGTTTTATGCCAAGTTTAAGGACATAGTGAACTCAACTTTTAATCTTGGGGAAACCATTCCTGAACCCAAGATTGTTAGAAACGTGCTTAGATCTCTACCTGAGAGATTTCATGCCAAGATCACCTCAATTGAGGAATCGAAGGATATTGACAAAATTCCTTTGACAGAGCTGGTTGGCAATCTGCAAACCTATGAGTTGGGTTTGACAAGGATAGGGAAATCAAGTAAGAGCAAGAGCATGGCATTGTAGGCCAAGAGTAGTGACACTAATAAGTCTTCAGACGATGAAGATTCTAAGACGAAATCCTATATCACCGGGCAATTCAAAAAGTTTATGAAGAATGTCAATGCTAAAGGATTTGACAAAGATAGCAAGCAATCCAGCTCGTCTCAATTTAAGAACCAAGACAATGGAAAGAAGGATGCTAGGGATGGCAGTCAATACACTGTTCCCTTAGGACCAAAATGCTTTGGATGTTAAGGCTTTGGACACATGAAACAGGTGTGCCCTACATATCTTAAGACCATTAGGAAAAGCAAGGCACTTGCTGCTACCTTGAGCAGCACCGAGCCTGAAGATGACTCTGACAATGAGGGTGATGGAATTCTAAATGCCTTCGTTGCCACTATAAATCCTATTGAAGGGATTGTTGGAGATGTGGATGAAGAAGACGAATTAGTGGAGTCTAAGTATGAAAAGATGGATGAATAAGATGACATCACATAGCCTACGCAAAATTATACAAGGTCTTGGAAAAGCATGAGAAGTTGTATAAGTTGGCCACCAAGAAGCTTAGTGAAGTGGAGCTTGAACGTGAAGAAATTTCTACAAAGTTTGATGAAGCCAATTAGACCATTAGAGCGCTAAGATTTGAGAATAACTTCTTGGCTGAGAAGACTAAGAAGTTTAAGGAAGAACTATTCCAAGTTAGAGCTCAGTTGGAAAGGACTTCAAGTGCGAAGCTTGATGAGATGCTTAATCTTTAAAAATCTGCTTTTGATCAAACTGGTTTAGGGTATGATCTCTCTTCTCCTAGTATTGCTACTTCTAGTACTACTGTTTTTGTTCCTTCTACTAATAATGTTGAAACTGAAAACAATGATGTTAAAAATGAATTAGCTAGTGAGAACATAGACAAGGGTAAATCTATCTTAGGCGCACCCCCTAAGCTTGATAAGAAAGATATTAAGAACCCTAGGACTAAGAAGGGAAATACTCAAAAGTCTAAATAGAAGAAGCAGCATCTCTGTCATCACTATGAAGCAGCTGGACATACTCAACCTAATTGCTATAAGTGGTTAGCTGCTCAATAGAGCAACAGTATGATCTCATCAGGAAACCAGAATCAGTTTGCATCCTACTTTGCTCCTCTTAGAGATCTTCTCAAAGCCCTCATGTTTCTTTCAAACTTGAACTGTTTCAATTCTTCCCCCTCACTGTCAGATCAAGGGTTTTCAAAATGGATAGGTTCTTCCAAGGTGTGGAAGGAAAAAGGCTCCAAGTGATTCAGTTGCTTTTTCTCTCTCTCCCCTTCTTGTTTTTGTTTCTGCATTACTTATGTGTTTTGCTTTCATGTTTTGAGTCAGTCTAGTTTTATGCATTGTTTTTCTTAACATGTTTTTGTTTGTTTATTTTTCAATTTTGTTTTATTTTGTTTTTCATATAAAAAAAATTGAAAAATTAAAAAAATACAAAAATAGTGTGCGTTTGTGTATATTGGTAATTGTGTACCTTAGATGGCCATTGAAACAAAGTTTTCTAAACTTTGTATCTTTTGTAGCTTAGATGAGCATCTCTATACACAACTAAGTAAGTGAGCTTTCTGGCTCGTGTTTGTGATGAGTAAGGTTAAGTAATCTCTTGTAGTTAACACTCGTATCACTCTTTTTGATGGGAAGGACTAGAAAATTCTAAGAAAAAGGCATAAATAACCATCTCACCACTGTTGCCTGCCAATCATGAAATGAGATTTGTATGCTTCAGCATAGCAAAAGTGGAATGTCAAATGCTTAACATCATTGGGTATTTCTTTCTATCTCTTATATGCCTATGCATGGTTTGCTTAAAATAAAAATATGCAAAGAAAAATTAAAAGAAAAAAGAATCAAAATGCTTTATATATGATTGCAAGTGTGTATTCTAGAAGATGTGGGAGTTATAGGATGTACCTCAAAGGTGATAGTCCCTATCAAACAATTATGATTGTATATGAGTTAAAGTGATTTCTCATATCTCAAATCATCATAACATGTAGACACTTACACAATCTTGAGATGTTTTTCAACATGCAATATTCTTTGTTGTTTTTGATACATGTGCAGATACAATGTGATTTAGCCATCACAGGAAATAAATTTGTTAATATATGCTCACAAAATTATCTTAACTTGTTTTGAAATATAAAATTGGTTAGATTTGTTTAGTGTGTGTGTGTGTGTTTTAAATCTATGTGCTTTACATTTTTATTGTTAAGAGATGATTTTGAGAGCTTAGAATGTTATTTGGATCTTTGGTTGTATAGCATACTTGATTGCATTCATATCTGTATTTTTTTCTTCTTGAAAAACTATTTTTAAGCAATCTTGACAATTGTTGGACACCTCTCAACAGCTAGGCTATCTATCGAGCCCCTTCAACTACTTTTTATCACATTCTCGATAGTTGCTTGATCCATCGAGAATCTTTCTGGATGCTTGATAGATTCTCGATAGCTTCTCGATCAATCGAGATCCTCTAGCTGTGGACACCTCTCAACAGATCCTGGATAGCTCTTCGACAAATAATTCACGCATTTTAAATCTTGACACCTTTCATCACCTCTTAATCCTTCGAGCTTTATGACTTTTCTATATATAGGGTCCACGCGAATTTTCTTCATTTCTCCTCGATCTCTCTCGATAGTTTTTGTCTTCTCATCTTCCCAAACCTTTCTCTCACACTCCAAACTTCTAACCCAAGTGTTCTTCAGTCTTAAAGAGCATTTTCTGCTTTTGGTATGTCTCTTTTTCATTCATTCATCATGCATTTCATGTTTTTGACCTAACTTTTGGGTTTTTGTTGAAAATTTAGGGTTTTTCACAAAATTTTTGTGTTGGTTTTTGTGAAAATGTTTTTAAATCATCATGCATTGCATCATATTTGCATTTTAACTATATTTTCATGCATTTTAAATGTGTGATTTCTATGTTAACTAGTGTGTAACCCCATGCACATGCACCGATATATTTAAAAACAATCACAATTATATATATATATATATATATACAAAGGGGGAAGGGGACGCACAGCTGAAGGGAAGAGACAGAGAAATGGAGATGGAAGCACAGTAATATATAACTTGAAAATAGTGTTAGCAAAATATATGAAAGCAATAATAAGGCGGTAGAACCAGCCAAGCAGTATAACAAAATAATTCAAAGTAAATGAAAGCAATTTAGCAATTTAGAACCGTCCGGTATGGCGGTAATCCGTCCAAGGTGGCGGTAGCAACAAGTAGAATAATGAACATAGAGTTAACTGAAAATACTTCTTTATTGAAAGTAGAGTTAAACACTTACAGTAGTAGTATTGAATACAAGATCTCAGAATAGATCAACAGTTACATAGCTTGAACTAGTCCTAGTTACAAGGTTTGTAGGAACAAGGTAGTAGGAGAACAAGGTAGCAAAAAACTCTCTCAAAGAAGGCTTCTAGGAAGAAAGCTCTCTAAAACTATTGAGTTCTAAAATGAGTTCTGAGTCTAACTTAAGGGACAGCCCCCCTTAAATAGGCAAAATTCGGAGTGAAAAGTGTCATGAACAGTAAAAGTGAACAGTAAAAAAGTGAACAGTAATCCGTGAACAGCAAATCCGTGAACAGTAATTGTGAACAGTGATTTTCTCACTTTTTTGACTTGAAGTCTTCAGCAAATTTGGAATATTTGATGGACATACCTCTGACTTGGAGGTAACAAAAAGCAAGAATAATTAGCATTGCATGTGAGAACATAAGCTTGAAAGTAGATGCCTTGTCAAGCCGAAGTAGGAAGGACATCAATCATCAGATTTTGTCAATCGCATGGCCTTGTACAGGAATATTATAAAAGTATGGGAAAACATAATGAATTGAGCAGGAGCAGGAGCACGTGAATATTGAAACATTTTTTAGCCATTGTGCAGGCCAGACAAATAGAGAAATCAGTTATCAATAATCTGCAAGGGGTCAGTAGAATCTTGACTAAACAGTTCTTGATAGTGGGAGCATCAAGAAATTAACTTTATCGGTATCACAAATTTAATCAGTGGAAGGAGCATCAGATGGGTACCCATCAAATGGATCAAAAGGGCCTTGTGGAGAATTGCATGGATGGTCATGGTAAATAGCATATCTATTGCAATATCCACAATATAATATTGGTTCAAACTCTGGCCTTTTTCCTGGAATGAGTAGGCTCCTTGGATTACAGTGATTAGTTATCCGCATCCGAGCAATAGTATCAACATATGGCCTGGGACCAAAAATAGAAATTCTAGCAGTACTGCCAATGAAATGATAATTTTTTCATAAACTTTGAGCCACCTCAATAATCTGGTTATTGAAATAATTACTCCAACATTCAGCTAGAGCATTAGGATCATTAAAGGACAAATGAGAATTTCCTTCAAACCATGGTCCTTGGTGAGTATGTCCATTTATGAGAACAAGATGCTTAGAAGGCTGGACATTCATCCAATTATCTCTTTCCCATTTTGGCAAAGTACTCCAGCATCTAATAGAAACAGAAGAACTAGGAAATCTCTTAATAGCATCCTGAATTATTTGTGGAAGCAGGCTGGCTTGATGATGGCTTGTTAATTTTAGGAACCTGATAAAGCCATATTCAAACATGTGAGAAAGCCAGTTAGGATCAGGATCAGTATTATCATCATCTTCAGGGGTATCAGCAAATGGACCATCAATAATAAATGGACTGTCATCATAATTAATTAAAAGACCAGGAAATGGATGTTTCTTTTCATACACCCTGAGAGTACTTCCAAAGTGTTCTTCCCATTCTAACTGAATGAACACATTATCGCCTTCATCCAATTCGTCAGGATCAGGAATAGTGGCTGTAACGAGTTACTTGAAACATGTGAACCATAGATCAAAGGATCCAAACATAGCCTTGCTTTCTAGAATACAAGATTGTATGTCTATAGGCAAGTTGGCAACAGCACCTCTTAGCTGAGATTGGGTCTTAAGACTCAATCTAGCAAAATTAGTGCCCATTAAAGTCATTTTATCCTTTGAATGGATATCCTCTTTGCCAAAGAGTTGACTAATATAGTTATCAAGGCGGACTCTAAGAGTCGCATTTTCCGGAACAAGATCATTTTCTGAAATAGGGTTGGTTTCTGAAATAAGATTGGCATAAAGGTTAATATAAGCATCATTTTGAGCAGTAAGGTTAACAAGGTGAATTTCGAGAGCATGGAGGGTTTTTTCAAACAGGGAATAGTGGTCTTTAGTAAAGGCAACATAGAGATTATCAAGAATAAATTTAATGGAATCTGGTAATTCACTATAGATACCATTATGAAACTGTAAGGATCTGGATAAGACTTCTTGTAAAGCAATCATCATATCACCACTGGAATAAGTCACCGTTGTCAGGACAAATTCCTGAAGGGATGTTGATCCACTGGGTTTTATCCCAGAAGATGCGCCTTCATGCAAATTAAAAGGTCTTCCCGATGGGAGCCTTTCATTTTGAGAATAGTCCTGTATAGGAGCTTTTCCCTTGTTTTTCCTTTCGGAAGAAGAGGGAGCCATAATAATCCACTTATTAGTGGTATAAATATAAATATTACTATTATTAGCCCACTTATTAGTGGTGTTTATCCTCGCATCATTGCCAAATTCCTGCAAAGAATCATTAAAAATATTAGGAATATTAGTAATAGTTAACAATTTATTACTACTATTATTACCTTGAAAATACGAACTCATCTGAGGTTCATGAACAGATTTATCAATAAGAAAATCACAAGACAAATCTAGAGCATTATTAATATCAATTTCAAGTTTTAATGCAAATTCAAATTTTACTTTCTGACCAAAAGGATCAGTAGTAATTCCATCATGTTCAACAAGAAAGGGATACAAAGCATTTATAAATGGTAATCCCAGAATCACCTTGTCAGTCATGTTTTTGACAAGAATAGAAGGAATTTTGAAACAAACGTCATTATGACAAATATGAACATCATTCAATTCATAATTAATCTTCATTCGGGAACCATTAGCAGAAACCATTTTTTCAGTTGATTTTTCAAAATATTTAGGAGGAATTAATCCTTCCTTAATACAGTTCTTATCAGCACCAGAATCAATCATAGAAATAACAGTGAAACAGTAATCATTGGAAACAACAATTTTCACTCTTGTGAACCATTTTGGAGGAAATATGTTGGTAACAAAAGCAAGTTGAGAATCATCAATATTACCTTTATCAAAAAGAAGAGCTTGTTGACTGGATTCATCCCCATCTTTGTGCTCATCTTGTTCATTATCAGACTTGTTTTGATCAATATTTTTATCAAATTTTAACATTAACAATTCTTGTTTAAGATTATGGTTATCATTTTTCATAGTTTGAAAATCATTTGTTAATTCGCGTATCTCTTGTTTAACAATATTAATTTCATGTTGGAGATCGTTAATAGTTAAGTCTTTAGGTTTCTTTTTATTAAATCTTTCCAAAGTTTCTTCAAAACTTATGGTTGATTTAAATTTTTTACTAGTTTCTTCTTTTAATAAGTTTTTCTTAAAGGTATCCAAATATTCTTTTTGTAAAGCAGGGTTTTCAATTTGACTTATTAATTTAATCAACAAATTTTCATTTTCTTCACTTTTAGTGAGAACATTAATAGAGTTAATAACATTGCAACATGAATCTCTACAACCAAGTTTAATATTAGGGGAGTTCGGAGATTCATCAGCAGATTGATAACAAGAATTAGTTGAAGAAGAAAAATCATCTTCCAAGGAATCAGACGAATCATTTGATTCAAGGATTCTGAATAATTCTTCTTGATCATTAGTTCCAATGTTTAACATGTTGAACTTGTTTTTTAATTTACCAGGTTTCTGTTTACAATCTTTACTAAAATGGCCAGGTTTTCCACAATTGAAACATTTACCTTTCCCAGATTTTTGGTTAACATATTTTTTCGAAGCATTTTTCTTTTTAGTATAGAAACTATCAGTTTTGTATTTTTTATAATTTTTGTGGCTTTTATCATGTTTTTTACCCTTTTGCCTAGAAGGAGCAATTGGAGGTAAACCATATTGTTCACAGAAATTACCCATTTCATATTTAGCTTTTCTTTTATTTTTTAATTGGTGTTTTAACAGTTTTTCATCATGGCACATATTAATACCAAGTTTTTTATTAGTGCTTAAAATATCACCATATGTTAAATTATCATAATCAATAGAATCATTTTTACCAATTAATTCTTATTTTACCTTATGAGCAAAGATAGGAGGCAGACCGTCAATAAACTTTTCTTTCCAATAAGGTTTGTAACAGTCTTTTCGCTGCATCACTTTAGAAAGGAAAACATCTTGGTACCATCTATAATCAGACATAGTAGGACATTTCAAATTATTCAGTAAATCAGAAATTCGAGATGAAACATTAGATGGAGCACCAACAAAATGTTTGATAATAGTATAAATCAAGGTATTAACACCATCAGGAATACCCCGACCAATACGATCATCAAAAATAGGTAAACCTTCATCATTCTTTTTAACAGCATGTTTAATAGAGTCTCTGGAGTCTTCTGTGAGATATGAATCCCACCAACCACGAAGAGTACCAGAAAAACCAGTAGCAAGCAAGTCAACAATATCAGGTTGTTCTAAATCATGATTATTTTGATAAACAACACTAACCATGGACATATGTCCCATTTTGTTAATAATTTCTTGTTCAGAAAAACCATCAATATTCCATTCATAAATTTTATCAGCAGAAACAGAGAACTGAGTTTGAAAGGTCTTTCTTCAAACTGAATATCAGGAGGAGTAGGTCTTGAATACCAATTTTTTGTGAGAAACATGGGTTTGGAAGAACTTCCAACAAATCTTTTAATTTCTGGAAAATCATCAAAAGCTTTTTTAGCAGAGACAGAGGAAACAGTATCAGAATCTGTATTTTCATCAGAAGCAATTTCTTTTTCATTTTTTGAAATAGTGCGAGTAGCATGAGGACTTGTAGAAGTACCCTCAGTTTTAACTTTTAAATTATCAAGCATTTTTTCAACAATATCCAAAGTTTTGGATTGAGAAGTTTTAAACTTGAATTTATTATCAAGAGTGGGTAGATTAATCAAAGGCTTCTCAGTTTTAACTGAAATAGGTTTTTCAACAAAAGTAGACTTTTCAACAGTTTTTTCAACAATTTTTTTCTTCAATACGGTCAAGTTGTTGACCAATAACATGCAAAGACTCATTAGTAAAATTGTTTTGTTCAATAAGACTAACAATAGGAGTCTTGTCATCAGCAATTTTGAAAGGAGTAGCTTTAACATCAGTTTTATCAGCAGTTATCAAAATAGTTTCAAGAGGTGGATGACTAGACCTGACAATAGTTTTATCATCTTTAACAAAATTCGATTTCTTTATCACGTTCAAATGATTTTTTGAAACTTCATCTTTTGAAACATAATAATTTTCAAGAAAATCAAAGAATAAAATATGCTTTTTCATTTGAAGCATTTTTTCTTTCCATTTTCTTTTAACACGGTCTTTTTCAGACTGAGCAAAATTATTTTGAAAATATTTTATTTTTGGTCTATTTTTTGAAAGCATGAACTCATTGAATAAAGAGACCATATCAATTTCAAAATCATCTTTATTCAAAACAGTCAAAGTTCTTAATCTGCTAGTATTATTATCAATAGGAGGAAAATCAGAACCAGATGGAGAAACAGATTCGGTATCTTCATCATCTTCATTGGTAGGTTTGCCATATGGAGAGGAAGATTCAGGTTTAGTAGAGTAGTAAACAGAGCTGATTTTGGATTTATTAGTTGAAACACCTTTTAATTTCAAATCAGAAGGTTTTTCAAAATTCTTTTGTAAAAAATCATTGCGATCTTGATCTCGTTTTGAAATACTTTCAGATCCAGCAAAGGAATGTCTTCCTTCGTTGATCCTCAGAGGTGGTTGAACATTTTGAAAGCTTATTTTAACAGTACCATCAAGATATTGTTGAATATTTGTGAGATCTAGTTCATCAAAAACAGGTTTAGGAATAGGGGATTCTTGTTCCAACAACCATTCATTAGGAAGCTTAACATCTTGCCATTGAATCATTTTTGGAACTTGAACTTTAGCATCAGGAGTTGAACATTTAATTAACATAGTTTTACCAGAAGGTTCTCTATGATTTAAACAACCAGGATTTAACTGAGTACCCAACAATCTGTAGTAAATACGGTAGATTAAAGCAAAAGGTTTACTACCTTCATCCATGATATAACCAGAAGAAGCAATATTCAGAGTCAATGCTTTAATAATATTAGGATCATCTAAAGCAAGAGTAAGATCAGGATAACAGTTAAAATAAACAGGTCTCTTCTTTCTGATAAAGGTAATATTGATAATTCTCAACTTGCTCTTGTTAATAAAACACTTCCTCCGAAATGGTTTACTAAAGTAAGAATTGTTGTTTCTCATGATTATCATTTCTTTGTTATTGTCATGATTGATTCTGGTGCAGATATAAACTGTATCCAAGATATATATATATATATATATATAATTTAGAATCTAATTGGATCTACACTCTTCAATTTTTGCACCTAATAATTCACTTGTCACAAAAATTAAAAAATTAGATGGGACCCATGGCACAAAATTGAACTTCAATTTAGAATCTAATTGAATTTAAACTCTTTGATTTTTGCATCTAATAATTCACTTGATACACAAACTTATAAATTAGATAAGATATATAGCGCAAAATTAGACTCCAATTTAGAATTTAATTGAATTTTCTATTAGATTTGCCTATTAGATAGTGTTACCATGCATAATAAATACAAACTTGATCATCCATTACAAAATAAAATTCCTTTAAAATGAGCATACTTAAGCACTTTGTCTCTCTTAAATAGCAATATTTCTTACTATATTAGTACACACAAATTCCAATTAAATGATTACATTTTACATTACATAGATTATTACATTTAACATTACACAATATTGTGTGTCTATTCTATATCATATGCATGTGTCATCAACTTATTTAGTTTTTTGCTAAAAGTGTGTCAAAATATATTTGTACTTAAAATAATTAAGAAAAAAAAAAGTTTTAAAAAGTTGTACATAAACTGATAAAGCTAAAAGCTAAAAGCTGGCCAAATAAGTCGAACACAAACGGACACATAAGGGTAAAAAATAATCCAGCTCCAAATCATGTTTAGGACAAAAAGAGCAAGACCACTACAATAAGGCTTTGAGAATCTCTTGTATATCACCTTTAGTTTGGTTTCCATTTCAACATAATGAAACCCAACCAAGAGCTTAACACAATCCTTGCAATAAAGGAAGCCAACTCAAATTATTTATTTATTTTTTGGCAGAGCTAATTGGTAAATGATTGATGCAAACCATAGAGTTGTTACCTGACGACACCATGACGCCAACCACAGCAATACAATAAGAAGTATATAGGTTGCTAATCTAAGATACTCTATTGAAAATTAGAAATACTAAGTAGAAAAAAGAAACAACTATCATCAAGAGCTTAAGAAAAATGTTAACACATAAAACTAAGTGTCTAATTGGGCAACCCATATATCCACAAGTACTATCTATAAATTTAAGCACCCATGACAAGGCCAAAATGGCCAAATACCACAATTTTTTGAAATTTTTAGCAAAAAACCACTATTTCGGAAATAAATGGCAATCTACCACTTTTTCTAATACTCGAGTTTGGTGAACTTGAGTACCCTATTTTATAGTTCCACCATGGCTGTTGAGCCGGAAATTGGCGATTAAAAAAAATTAAAGTGGTACTTAAGCTTGGTAAACTCGAGTACCATGCAACACAGTACTCGAGTATAGCAGGCTCGAGTACCATTTATAAAAAAAATATAGAAATTTTTTTTTCTACAGTACTCGAGTTTACCAAAATCAAGTACTATGTAATTTTTTTGTTCACTATTTTCTGTATAAACTATTTCTACGATTTTATGTAGAAATAGTTTATACAAAAAATAGTGAACAATTTTTATGAGAAAACAATGAACAATTTTAATCAATATAGAAATTAAATTCGTATTTCGAAATTAAGATCTCTATATCTTACAATGCTTCTATTTAAATAAATAAAAACATAGAAAAGCTACTTATTTTTATTTTTATATTTATTTGTCAATTATCCTCAAGCAAAAAAAAAAAATTTACACAGTACTTGAGTTTGGTAAACTCGAGTACTGTAGAAAAAAAAATTTCTGTATTTTTTTTTATAAAAAGTACTCGAGCCTGGTATACTTGAGTATTGTGTTGCATGGTACTCAAGTTTACCAAGCTCGAGTACCACTTTATTTTTTTTATTTGCCAATTTTCAGCTCAGCAGCCACGATGGAACTATAAAATAGAGTACTCAAGTTCACCAAACTTGAGTACTAGAAAAAGTGGTAGATTACCATTTATTTCTGAAATAGTGGTCTTTTGCTAAAAATTTCAAAAAATTGTTATCCCTTTTAGAGGACATTTCTATTGACTTCTCTTCTGATTTTATTCTATCCCTCATAGATGTATACAGGGATACGGTGACTTGTGATAAGCTCATTTTTCCTTCCGCTATCACGAGGCTTCTTCACCATTTTTTTTTTGTCTCCTTTCCCGAGTCTCCTCATTTTTTGGTTATGAGTGCCATAGATGCTACTACCGTTTGACAGAGCGAGGCATAACTTAGACCAAGGCAGCCCCAAATAGAGACGGTGACTCCTCCATGATAGGCTAAGAAAGTATTGACCCCTTGTGACGAATTAATTGATTAATTAGCCAAGTTTATTAATTAATCAAATTAACATGCAAGATGTATGATAGCACAAACAAATCACCAATTAAACTAAGTATGCAGTGAAAAATAAATTGGCAAGGTGATTTTTATACGAATAGGGAAAACCTACACAACAAAAACCTTACTAGGTGATTTTAAGGTTACCGCTCCCGAAAATCCACTATTATCAAAACAAGTGGTTACAACTAAAGGAATTCCAGTACCGTATACCAACCTACAATTGAACCCTTACCCCATTACCCAATTAGACTTTTTTTTTTAAGTGAAAATCTCTCTGTTTCAATGCATGACTCCAAGTACGTGACTAACTAATTACGCAGATCCCAGTACGCGACTTGATCACCAACTTGAGAATGATGTTGGTTGCAAAGTTCTTTAGTTCATCACACAATGAAGATCATGAAGTTGCTTGGTCACAAAACCCTATGATGTACAAACACAGCAGCTTATTCAAGAGAAAAAAGAACTATGGCAAACTAGGTTTCTGGTTACACTTTTCTTCACACTTGTGGAATTGTGCTCTTGTACAACTGTGCGTAACCTTTTTCGGCTCTTAAAATAATCCTTATAGATATTTAGAGTTGTGAGAAAAGAAAGCCTAAACATACATTCATGGATTGGATGAAAATAAAAACTAAAAATCAAAACTTCATAAATCTCAGTAGATACCTTATCTATCAAGTAGTTGTCAAGCCTCGAGCTAAAACAGCTCTTTTAAACCTCAATAGATACTAGCTGTCGAGTTTTAATGAACAAAACTTCTTCACTTAATTCATAGACTTGCATGGTTTTAACACTTGAACTTGAAACCTTTTTTCTTGAAGCATTAAACACATCTTAGATCTACCCAATTACAAGTAAAGTACATTTTGTCAAAGGATTAGCCAATTACATAAAATAGTGACATATGTTCTTAACATTGAATCACAAATGTCCTAAGACTCCAGCTACCACTCCATCCACCTCCACTCCTTCATCTTCTATGGGTGGAGTGACTCTCGAGGCCATCATGGCACAGCTTGTGCGCATGGATGCTTGCCTAGACACACTCAATAATGAGTTGTTTCAGGTGAAAACCCGCGTTGGTCGTATTGCATGACGATAGGCTATCATGGGTGGTTTCACTGTTGTTTCTTCTCCATTTCCACCAGCTTCCAAGGATGAGAATAATGATGGCTTCGGCAGTGATGATGCTAATGAGGATGATGGTGTTAGCTCGACCAGTAATGATGAGATGTCTACTTGATGTACTTACCCTTTGTCACTCGTGACAAAAAAAGGGAGTAGTTTTGATATAAAAGTAGTCATATCCATCGGGAGAAGGTTAGCATAGGAGATTTTTGTGATAGGGGGAGTGTTTATACCTTGAGGGATGTAGTGAGGTTTTTATGTACTTTCTTTTCTTTCTTTTACTTTTACCTCATGTATATTGGTCTTGTGATAATTTGACATACATTGTACTTATATTTCATTTATATCTACTGATGTATGTTATTCACGTATCTTACATTTGTTGTTTATTTTCTCTCTTTATGCATGTTATGTTAGGGTTTGTGCCCTAAAATCCAATTTATTGGCATGTTATGAATAATTAAGTTGCTTAATTATATGAGACTATTTATGAACTAGTGGGACATTATCTTAGTCCATGAGATGCATAGTATGTGATTTATGTGAAAAGTCACAGAAAGATATGAATCACAAGTTCTTTGTAAACTCAGAATTTT
Organism: Quercus variabilis; assembly: GCA_030445155.1. Lineage (NCBI taxonomy): Eukaryota > Viridiplantae > Streptophyta > Magnoliopsida > Fagales > Fagaceae > Quercus > Quercus variabilis. The sequence continues at coordinate 43,976,542 of CP129445.1, read as the reverse complement.
AGTTCGTAGTCGGTGATGAAATTGGGCATTTCATCTGCGAAGATTATAGCATATCAACTAAGATGATTTGTCTTGATCATGGAAGTGGAGACTTCTAGCTGGTATGTTAATATGTTTTAAGAGTTAAGACATATTGAACTGGACCGCTGTGAGATTTATTATTCTCCTAAAGACTGTCAATTGAATAATAAATCTCACGACTTCTATTTACATCAACTCTAAATCCTGAGAGAATAATGGACTTGATCATGAGATGTAGGTTGCTTTGATATGTCAGGAGTGAGATCTATAAGTTATGGTCAAAACCTCATTATGTTGGGCAGCCGCATTTAGTGTTGATGGAACATATATTCTCAAGATGGAATTCATAATCTCTTAACGGAGATATAAAATATTCCCTTGAGAAAAGTTTAATGGGTTTGGTTATTCAGAGTGTTAGGCCCAACCACTTTAGTAAGAAGTTACTAAAGTTTATATTTATGGAATTGGATTTCATAAATATATGATGAATAACATAAAGGATTAAACCGGGTACTCAAGGATTAAGATGTAGTAATCTTCAAAGTGACAGTCTATATTTATGACTTTGTATTACCACGAATATTTTAATGAAAGGGTTGAATGTATAATAAAGTCTTGGGATATAATTTATAGATAAGGCCTAGAGTGCAATTATATTCTTATAGTGGTATTGAATATAATTAATGGTAACTTTGGACTTGTCAAGAGTTGACGGAAAAGCCCAAGGCCCATTGGAGCTAGTGTCTTATTGGTCCCTTTGGTCCCATCTCAAGCCACAAACTAAAGCCCAATTGGGTAGGCCCAAAAGGCTAACCCAATTAGAAATCAGTCATTATTTAATAAGTGTTATTAAATAAAGAAACTATGAGAATGGTTTTAACGTACGTAAGATGAAAAGAAAAAGAAATCAGTTTTTCTTCACAAGGAGAAGAAGAAGGATTTTTCTTTGAGAGTTTATGTACAAAAGGACTGATTGAGAGACCACACATCTTGGGCACCATGTGGAATTGAGATGAAGATTAAAGGTATTCTCAAGTTTGGTTTTGAAATTCACTGCACCAAGGTACGCTTTCTATTATTTATTCTAGAATTCATGGTTACATGTTTATCTTTCATGATTTGAAGTAGATCCGTTGTTATTTGTTGCTTCCGCTGCGTGTGTTTTTGTATGAGATACAAAAACCAGATTTTAACCAACATGTTATTCTTATGTACATGAATGGTATATCTAAAAATAGAAAAGAAAAAGATACATAAAAATCCTCACTACATCCCTCAAAATATGAACACCCCCTAACAAAAATCTCCTATGCTAACCCTCCCCCTATGAGTATGACTACTCTTATATCCAAAACTACTTCCCCTTTTTGTCACGAGTGACAAAGAGTAAGTACATCAAGTAGACATCTCATTAGCACTGGAAGAGCTAGCACCATCATCCTTAGCATCAGAAGCATCACCATCACCGTCACCATCATCATCATCATCCTTAGAAGCCTCTGGAGTAAGAGGAAGAGAAGCAACGAAACCACCCATGACTGCCTGTTCTCATGCAATACGACCAACACGGGTGTTCACTTGACACAACTCATCACTGAAAGTGTCGAGGCAAGCATCTATGCGCACAAGTTGTGCCATGATATCCTCGAGAGTCACATTGTGCGTAGAAGAAGAGAGCTGATGTGGATGGAGCTGTAGAAGCTAGAGGAGTCGCCATCCTGGACCACCTCAAACATAGTTGTGCCTCGCTCCATTTAACCGTAGCGACGTCTATGGCACACATGACATGGAAGTGGTTGGAAACGGGAAAGGGAACAGAAAAATGGCGTAAAATTCTCGTGATAGCCAATGGGAAGATAAGCTTATCACGATTGCTGTATCCTTATACACGTCTAATAGGGAAAGAATAAAATGAGAGGGAAAATTTATAGTAAGATGCTCTAAAAGGGAAAGCAAAAATCGAGTACGGGGCTCTGTAATAGAGTTATAATGAGATAAAGGATGCAAAACAAAAGTCATAACCCTGTTAATAAACCTAAGACATTTAGCAATGGCCATACAAGAAGTGAATAGATGATCAATCCAATCAGAGGGACGCTCATAAAAAGAGGATATAAGCTCGTCTTTAGACACGGTCTTAAGACACTCACAACCAGGGTAGTTAGGATGCGCTACCTTAGGGACATGGAGCACATCGGATAAAATATTCAGAGTGACCACAATGCCTTTACCTCAAATGCGAGTGACAAAGAGAGATACTAAATAATCAAATACATGCATGTTGGAGTAGAACTCCTATATAAGTACAAATGGACAAGTGACCGGGACGTCACACAGTGACTCCTAACCCCTACTATGAATGATAGTGGGTAGGTCAGTGTCGGAGAAGTTCGACAAAATGACTTGGCATTCTGAATGAATGCCTCGTCTAGAAAAGTTCTCCGAAATGTCTTGTCAAGCTTTATCATCACGAAACCGAACATGTGAGGGAGTAGGATCAGATGAAGTGGATGCTCGGAACAAAGAGGGTTCCGGGATAGAGTAGATTTACGTTTAGGTGCCATGACGCAATTAACGTAAACAAGAGAGAGAGAGAGAGAGAGAGAGAGAGAGAGAGAGAGAGAGAGAGACACGCAGAAAAGCACCAATCACAATCAATATATATGAATATAAAGAATGTAAGGTACATATGCATGAAAATGCATGAGCATGTGATATGCAATAGTAAAAGCATCATGGGCTTGGCCCAATCCAATCCTACCAACACATAATCATTTTAACAAAGTAAACATACATCTATAATGCATGAAACATTGTTATAATGCAAATGAAATGTAATGCATGATCGTTTAAAGCCATTTTCACAAAGCCCATCCCAAAAATTTCACAAAAACTCCACCAATTTTGAAAAACCCCAAAAATTTTCCAAAAACCCAAAACTTATACCTAAATGCATGAAATGCATAAAGAATGAGAGATAAAGATCATACCAAATGTAAAAAAAAAAAAAATCTTGAGGCCGAAAAACTCTTGGGAAAGGAGTTTGAAGTGAGAAAGATAGGTTTTGGGAGGTGAAGAGTCTGCAGGAGTCGAGAGAAATGAAAAAGAATTTGCGCAGATCCTATTTATATACTCTCATAATTCTCGACAAATAGAGAGGTGTCGAGAGGTGTCAAGCTTTAAAGGCTTGAAGAGATACAGCTATCGAGCGGCTATCCAGAGGTGTCCACAGCAAAACAAGGCTGGATGGATTGAGGAGCTATCGGGGAGACAGAACTTTCTCTATGGATTGAGAAGCTATCGAGATTGCGATAAAAAAGAAGTTGAAAAGTTTAATGATAGCCTAGCTATTGAGAAGTGTCGAGGAGCGTTCGAGATTGCTTAAAAACAGTTTTTCAAGAAGAGAAAAACACGAATATCAATGCAATCAAACATGTAACTCAACCAAGGATCCAAACAACATTTTAATCTCTCAAAAACATCACTTAATCAAGAAAAATGAAAACACATAGATCCCAAAACACACACACACACACTAAACAAGTCTAACCAATTTTATATTTCAAAAACAAGTTAAGACAATTTAGTGAGCATACATTAACACATGTATTTATTGTGATGGCCAAATCACATTGTACTTGCGCATGTATCAAAAGTAGCAAAGAATATTGCGTGTTGTGTGTGAAAACATCGCAAGATTGCATAAGTGTCTATGTGTTATGACAATTTGAGATATGAAAAAATCACTTTAACTCATACACAATCATAACTATTTGATGGGGACTATCACCTTTGAGGTACATCCTATAACTCCCACATCTCCTAGAAGACACGCTTGCAATCATATATAAAGCATTTTGTTCTTTTTTCTTTTTATTTTTCTTTGCATATTTTTCTTTTAAGCAAACCATGCATGGGCATACATGAGATAGAAAAGAAATACCCAATTATGTTAAGCATTTGACATTCCACTTTAGCTATGCCGAAGCATACAGATGTCATTTCATGATTGGTGGGCAACAGTGGTGAGATGATTATTTATGCCTTTCTCTTAGGATTTTCTAGCCCTTTTTGTCCAAAAGAGTAACACGAGTGTTAAGCTTAAGAGATTACTTAACCTTACTCATCACAAACATGAGCCACAAAGCTCACTTGCTTAGTTGTGTATAGAAATGCTCATCTAAGCTATGAATGATACAAAGTTTAGAAAACTTTATTTCAGTGGCCATCCAAGGTACACAGGTACCAATGTACACAAACACACTTTGTTTTTGTATTTTTCTGATTTTTCAAATTTTTTATTATTTTTATATGAAAAACAAAACAAAGCAAAATTGAAAAATAACCAAACAAAAACATGTTAAATAATACAAATCAATGCATAAAACTAGACGGACTTAAAACATGAAAGCAAAACACACAAGTAATGCAAAAGCAAAAATACGAAGGGGAGAGAGAGAATAAGAGACAGAATCACTTGGAGCCCTTTTGCTTCCAAACCTTGGAAGAACCTTTCCGTTTAGCAAACCCTTGATCCGGCAATGAAAGGGAAGAGTTAAAACTGTTCAATTTCAAAAGAAACATGAGGGCTTTGAGAAAATCTCCAAGAGGAGCAAAAGAAGATGGAAGCTGATTCTGGTTTCTCGACGCAATCATGCCGTTGCTCTGTTGAGTGGCTAGCCATTTATAGCAATTAGGTTGAGTATGTCCAGCTGCGCCACAGTAATGATAGAAATGCTACTTTTTCTATTTTGGCTTTTGAGAGTTTCCCTTCTTAGCCCTAGGGTTCTTAATCTCTTTCTTATCTAGCTTATGGGGTGCTCCTAAGATAGATTTACCCTTGGCTACATTCTCACTGGCTAATTCATTCTTAACATCATTATTCTCAGTTTCAACATTATTACCAAGAGGAACAAAAACAATAGTACTAGTAGAAGCAATAATAGGAGAAGAGAAATCATACCCTAAACTGGTTCGATCGGAAGCTGATTTTTGAAGACTGAGGATCTCATCGAGCTTAGCACTTGAAGTCCTTTCCAATTGAGCTCTGTCTTGGAATAGTTCTACCTCAAGCTTCTTCGTCTTCTCAACCAAGAAATTATTCTCAAATCTCAGTGCTTCAATAGTCTGATTAGCTTCATCAAACTTTGTAGAGATTTCTTCTCGCTCAAGCTCCACATCACTAAGCTTCTTGGTGGCCAACATATACAAATTCTCATGCTTTTCTAAGACCTTATATAACTTTGCATAGGCTGTGTGAATGTCATCTTGCTCATCCATCTTTTCAAACTTAGACTCTACTAATTCCTTTTCTTCATCCACATCTTCAACAATCCCTTCCGTAGGATTTATAGTGGCAGTGAAGGCATTTAGGATTCCATCATCCTTATTATTGGATTCATCCTCAGGCTAGGTGTCACTCAAGGTAGCAGCAAGTGCCATGCTTTTTCTGATAGTCTTGAGATAAATAGGGCAATCTTGATTCATGTGACCGAAACCTTGACACCCAAAGCACTTTGATTCTAGGGGAACAGTGTATTGACCACCATCTCTAGCATCCTTCTTCTCTTTGTCTTGGCTCTTAGACTAAGAAGAACTCGACTGTCTACGATCCTTGTCGAAACCCTTTGCATTGGCATTCTTCATGAACTTCTTGAATTGCCTAGTGATGTAAGACTTCATCTTAGAATATTCATCATCAGAAGATTCATCAGTATCACTGCTCTTGGCCTTCAATGCCATGCACTTGCTCTTACTCGATTTCCCAATCCTTGTCAAACCCAACTCATAGGTCTGCAGATTGCCAACCAACTCTGTCAAAGGAATTTTGTCAATATCCTTTGATTCCTCAATGGCAGTGATCTTGGCATGGAATCTCTCGGGTAGCGATCTGAGCACCTTTCTCACAATCTTGGGTTTAAGAATGGTTTTCCCAAGATTAAAAACTAAGTTCACTAGGTCCTTAAGTTTGGCATAGAACTCATTAAACGACCTATACTCCTCCATCTTGATCTCTTCAAAGCTTGTAGTGAGCCTCTAAAACTTTGAATCCTTAACAGCCTTGGTTCCTTCATAGGTTATCTGGAGAATGGTCCATGCTTCCTTAGCAGTTTTAGTAGAGGATATTTTCTTGAATTCCTCATTTGTGACTGCACTAAATAAAGCATTCAATACTCTGCTGTTGAAGTTTTGCTGCCCTGATCTTTGAAGTTTTGCTGCCTTGATCTTAGCATCATTCTAGTCGACCAGCGCTTCCGTAGGCTTGGTCCAGCCAATCTCCACAGCTTGCCACACATTTTCATCTAATGACTACAAGAATGCTCTCATGCGTACTTTCTAGTATGCATAGCTAGTGCCATCAAATAAAAGAGGTATAATAGGAGACTGTCCTCTATCCACGACAAACAAGAGTCAATGGATCACACAGCAAAGATTAACCCTAATCAGAGTGTGCTTGCTCTAGTACCACTTGATAGGCCAAGAAAGTATTGACCCCTTGTGATGTATAAATTGATTAATTAGTCAAGTTTACTAATTAATCAAATTAACATGCAAGATGCGTGGTAGCACAAACAAATCACCAATTAAACTAAGTATGCAATGAAAAATAAATTGACACAGTGATTATTTGTAAATGGGAAAAACTTACACGGCAAAAATTCCACTGGTGATTTTAAGGTCACCACTCCTGAGAATCCACTATTAATAAAACAAGTGGTTACAAATAAAGGAATCTCAGTACCTTATACCAATCTACAGTTGAACTCTTACCCCAATATCCAATTGGACTTGTTCTGTAGTGACAATCTCTCATTTTCAATGCATGACTCCCAATATGTGACTAACCAATTGCGCGAATCCTAGTACGTGACTTGGTCACCAACTTGAGAAGGATGTTGGCTGCAAAGTTCTTCAGTTCATCATACAATGAAGGTCATGAAGTTGCTTGGTCACAAAACCCTATGGTGTACAAACACAGTTACTTCTTCAAGAGAAAGAAGAACTAGGGCAAACTAGATTTCCGGTTACACTTTTCTTCACACTTGCAAAATTATGCTCTTGTGCAACTATACATAATCTTTTCGGCCTTTAAAATAATCCTTATAGATGTTTAGGGTTGTGAGAAAAGAAAGCCAAAACACCTCCCCCATAGGTAGCTATATTGGCTACTCTTAGAATTCAACAAAAAGTAGGCCTATTTACATAGTTAGCAAGAGAGATGATATCCGATATTATATTGTACACATGAATAAGTTAATAAGGGATATTTAATGTTACTAATAATAATGCTTGAAAGTATAAAAGAGATTAGGAAAAGAATTAGAACGAAAAAAAAAATTGTTAGAATTCCAACATTATGTTGGTTTTTTATTATTATTATTTTTAGCAAACTAGACTTTTTTTTTTTTTTTTGGGGTATACTTTTAGTATTAGAAAATTAAGAATTTTTTTCACACACTAGTATAAACATATATATATATATATATTGTGTGTGTGTTTTGAGCTTATCTTGAATCTTTTGATTAATGTATAAATACCATAATTTGGTCTTTCAAGTAAAAACCATAGAAGTGAACTTGAGAACGCCATAAATTTAAGTAGGAGAAATTATAATGTCTTATAGATTGTTTGAGATATTGATTGAGTCATTGAGTATGTGTTATTTGGGTGTGCTATGAGTTTCAAATCAGGCATGTGCTGAATTAAAACTAATTTGTTGGAGATGTAATCACGTAAGACAGATGTGACTAATATATATATAATTTTATTTTTTTTCCTTTCTTGAGATAGAATTGTAGTTAAAATAGTCCATCGAATAAGCCAAAGACTATTTGGTTACGGAAGGTGGCCTGCACTAGAGTCCATTATATATAATAGATGGCTAAAGAAAACAAATTCCATTAAATTATGAATTACGACGCACATAGAGTACGAGGATGACCAGAAGAATATTCAAATATTAGAAGGGTTGATCCTAGCTACCGTTAGCAATGACCCATCAATTTGAACAGATTTATGTACAAAGAAGAACCACCGTCCATCATTAAGATAATAACATATCTCCCTCGGCATATAAAAAATTTGAAGATGTTTTTTCCTTATTTTATCTTTCCTGCGAGTTTCTCCTCAGTTAAAAACACCCAATTTATAATTAAGTAGACGATGTTAAAGTTAGGCAATTGCAATCTTGTGAAAAAGGCTATGAATAATGGTTGGCATGCAAGGCATGACATAACAACCATTTTGCCACATGCTTGCTTTTGTCTAAAATGATAGTTCTATGTAAATTCTTCCTAGATCTCTCAATTTTGGTTGGTGTTGTGACCTACATAGCCTTTCGTCCTTCACCTTTTGGAGGAACAAATCCAAACTCATTAATTAGGCTAATTGGGAAGAAAAAGTTCCTGACCTATGCCTCTTCTACTTCTTCCTTCTCATCTTTCTCCGTATTATATGACGTATTGAGTTAAGGCACTTTTAGTAAAATTCCACACTTTGCGTCCAAAATGTGAGAGTCAGGAACAAGGTGGAATAAATAATCAGCAATTCTGATGTGACAAAAGTTTTAATTGCCCAACTTGTATTGACCTTTTAATCCTATTTGAGATTCCATAATTTAGGATGTCAACAATTTGGAAACTACATAAATATTCTTTCTTTATTTTGGGTCAATTGAAACTTTACATTTATGATAAAACTTAGGCTCAGTATCTTAGATTCCCCAACTAAAACATTCTATTTGTCAATTTATCTCATCATCACAAAGGACTTAAACAAAGCAAAATTTGCTGAATAATAACATTTTAGGAAAATTCTTGATGAATAGCATGCGTTTGAAGTTATTTAGTTATGTAGACTATTTTTGGAACTCGAATTTGGCAAACTCAAGTTCCAACCCAAATCAAGTTTAGTAAACTCGAGGTTCAACTAGTACAAGCCTAACGTGGAATTTAAATAAATAAATAAATAAAAAACACTCATGTAACTCGAGTTTGGCAAACTTGAGTTTACTACACTTAGTTCCAAGTGGGTAATTTTTTATTTATTTTTTAAATGGAACTCGAGTGTAGTAAACTCAAGTTCCAATTAATTTCAACACCTACCCCATCTATCTCAGTTTTCATAACTTACAAATCACTCATAACTCAGAGATCACTCAAACTTGCTCTCACTTGTCCCAACTCTCTCCCACACCCAAACTGTCATTGTTTACTTCTCACCCAGCAATTTTCATTGATCATTCTACAAAATTAAAAGCTTCCTTCTTCTTTAATTTGTAGGTAAATATCTAAACTTTTTTTTTTTTTTTGGTTAGACATGAATATAAGTTTTCATTTGGTAGATATATATACACATACCACTTTTATAGTCTGAAAGTTCAAAATGTGTATAAAACACCCTTGAACCTTTAGACCCCAAATTATAAAAATACCAATTCAAGTTTTATATCAAACAATTAATGTGCGGAACATGATAACAAGCTTATAACAGAATTGATAAACAATCTAAGCCAAATATAAACACATCCACAACAGCAAATATAAAGCAAAGATAAAGAGAAGGAAGATGCAAACACACGGACAACACACGATGTGTTATCGAAGAGGAAACCGAAGTCCTCGGCGTAAAAACTCTCCGCCACCCTCCAAGCGGTAAATAATCCACTAAAGAATGTAGTTGGGATACATGAACAGCAGAAGACCCTCCAAGCCTAATCTACCCAAGTACCTAAGCCCTCCAAGCTTCTTGCTCCAATGAGGTTACGCCGAACCTATTTCTTCTTTAGCTTTCCAGATTCCGCTACTATACCATAGCATCAACCAATATATATTGGTTACTTCCAAACTGCTTCCCTTAGCACCAAACGAATCTTCTCACAGACATGGGTGTGGTGAGATAATGATTTGGCTAAAGGCCTCTCAAGAATGTAACAATGGAGAGGAGGAGAAAAGAGAAATTTGTAGAGTCTCTAAGGTAAAGATTGGGGATGAGGCAATCTTATTTTTTTCTAGGGTTTCTCTCACAAAATTCTCTCTGGAAGCTCTCTCAATTTAGTGGGTATAAGGGTTTATATATAGTGGTGTGTGTTTGGAATACGAAGAGTCAGTTTTTGCTAAACAGGGCTGATTAGCGGCTTGACCTCGCGGCTTGTCCAAGTCGCAAGTTCAAGTCACGACGTAACAGTCTAGCTAGCCTGGGACTTTTTTCCTGTAGTACAACAGCTGATGCGATCCTTCAGCTTCCTTGTGTGCTTCTCACGTGCCTGCATTTGGCGGCTTGCCAGTCGCGAGTCAGCCGCAAGTCCTACCCGCGAAACTCTGCTTCTTGCATATACTTGAGCTTTTCTTCACACTTTCTTCACACACTACCCTTACATGAATCCCACCTAAATACAGTGTTACGAAGTGCTTAAATTACAAGCAAATTGGCACTAAATAAAGCCAACAAGATAATTGATAAATTTCAACCTTACAATCTCCCCTTTTAGCTATTTCATGACAAAACCCTAAAACAAACTCTAGACTTAACGCGTAAGTTGGGAACAGTTGGAAAACTCACTCATACCTAATTCTAGAATTTGTGAAGCTTTAGAACCATAAGGACAAGTAACTCCTGAAACATAATAACACAATAAGTTCATTTTATGCAAAAAACTTATAATGCAAATGGAGCAAGCATAATGCGATCAAGCACAATGGAGTAAAGCAATAAACCATGGCAAGACCAAAACATGCAATCACTATATACAAGTGATCACAATGTTCATTCACACTTGGAATGAACATTTGGACATTCAAGTTGACAAACACAAGGCAAATCACTTGAATGACCAACACTCAACCAATGCATAGTATATGAAGTATGTGCATCTAGGAAAAATCCTACACGAGCATAAGAGTGACAGTACTTAAAAATGAATGCATAGCATTAGGTTAGAAATACTAATTTAACAAAGTACAAAGGCTGCATAAAGCATGGCACACACCACAAAGGCCTACAAGTGTGCAAACAACCAAACCCTTAAAGCTTACATAAGCAACATGGGTACAAAGCATAAACAAAAACCTTAAAAACCTACAAAGGTAGCAGGTACAAATAATAAAGTACTTCCCTTATCATATCACTCCCTTTATCATGAATCATAGGAGCCATGATGAACTTGGAACATATATAATTTTAACCTGAAACACTTGCACAAAACACATTAAACCGTCAAGGTAAAGCAAGTCATAAAAGGACAAGTATAATGTAACAGGAAAATTGCGATCAAGTAATCATGATGTGAAACATGTGAACAACTTGATCAAACACCAAACACTAAAACAAAGTTTTCTTATTATCTCAATGTCTTCTCTCCCTTGGTATATGCATCTCCCCTATGGAATATCTCTCCCCCTACAAATGTGCACGAGAAATAAAATTTCTCCCCCTAAGAATGTACACAAGGGTCATATAGAAATGAAGGTATGAACAATGATAATGATGCATGAGGGGTGCGAGATAAATGGGAAAATAAAACTCAAACCTAAGACAAACAAAATGCTACAAAGCATAAGGTAAACATGACATGCTAGTATGAAGAAGCAAGGTATAGAGCAATGCATGACAAGGGTAGCAAATGTGTGTGCAAGAGGTGGCAAAATGCAATGCATGACCAATGCATGGAAAATGCACATGTGGGGCAAGGTGTGTTAAATACACAACCAATGAACCAAACATATTCCTAATGAGAAAACATGAGAAACCCCAAAGTTTGATACTCATCGGAGTCCAAACAAGTGAGAAAATGTCTAAGAGACATTTTATCAAACACCTAACATTCACACTATGAACAACAATGTGAAATAATGCATGAACATCATGAAATCCACCCTTAATAGATGCTCTTTTTGCCACAAAGGGCTAACATCCAAAGAAAATCATCAAAAGAAACCAGTCCCATGCAAAAAAATTGACAAAAATTGAGTTTTCCCAACCCCTATGATGAAAATCCCAACCAAGAGCACAAAACTCTCCAAAACATAATCTAAGGTTCAAAAACAATAAAAAGAGTTTAGAATTACCTTAGAAATGATAATGGAACGAAAAACCATCAAATTGATTGGGTTTTGATGTAAAAATATTGTAAGAGGGGTTTAAAAGAGGATGGAAAAGGTTCAAAACAAGTTTCCCACAAAAAAAAAAAAAAAAAAAAAAACTCTTTAAAAAGCTGATTCTGGGCATTTGGCGACTGGGCGAGTCGCGAACAAGTCGCCAGCAAGCCGCAAAACCATTCTGCTTGAACTCGTGACTGGGCAAGTCGCCAAAACTCACAGCTTGGTTTGGCTGGTTGCAAGTCGCCAAATTAAGTGGCCAAAAATTCTAACACTTGTTTTTCAACCCAGAACATGTTTAAACACTGAAAAACAATGTAAGCACTAAGCATGAACACAAAGAGTGATAAAAATCACTTCCAAAAATATATAAAATGATCAAAAATCTTTTTGGATTGATCCATATAAAGATGAGCGCACACACATCAAATTTAAATAAGTACAATCGAACAAATGAATAAGGCATTCATTGAACATTAGGCATGTGTGTTGTGTGTGCGTATCAAGTATGAAATAGTCCATAGTTTAGAGTGAAACTTCAATGATCAATTCAATCAAGTCATACACAACTAGTGTTAAGACAAGTGGTCTATCTCAATTATAGAAATGAATATATATGACCTCCCACAAGAAAAAGATTACAAATCTTAGAAGCTTTTCATTTGGCTTCTGAATAAATCATAACATTTGATCCATTTTGAATCAATACATCTCATTTTGAGATCAACGCCTGAAATTTTTGATATTTCAATTTGATGAACAAGCCTTTGGCTTTTTGGGGCATCATACATTTTATTGTGGTCGCTTTCCCTTTTTCCTAGTCAAATACTAGTATGTACAACAGGCTTTTGTAGCTCAATATCTCTTTTCATTTGGAGAATTACATTTGGTGAGCTCTTTAAGCAAAAACAGCAAAATAAAGAGTGGGAAGATATATAGATACAAGTCTATGCATGTCTCAAAACTAACAAGACTATTGACTAATCATTCATGACAAGCTTGAAGATCGATTTACAACAATCATACAAAGATGTCAAGATTTTTCCCACTAAGCTCGATTTACAACAATCATATGAAGGTACAAGGCAAAACTCACATGTAATATGTGCTTAAACATATACGATCAAACTTTTTAAATTTTTTCACTTTTTATGTGGTTTTGGATTTTTACTCACACAAAACAAAGACATAAAAGTAAGATAAAAAACAAAAACAAACCAATGCAGAAAAAATGCATGATGCACAAGTGCATGACAATGAAGCATTTAATGCATGAAGGGTCCTACAAAGATCGAAAGAATTAGATCAAGGACCAAAAAAGCAAAAGCTCAACCATAGGAACCCTTCCTCATCCAAACAGAACGATTGTTTGGAATGAGTGTCTCAAGAGAAGTGAGACGAGAGTTAGAAGAATGAGAACCAGAGATGCACATAGTCAAGGAGTTAAGAGCATTAAACATTTTCTTTAACAACATGCTATTTTCACTCAAAACCGGTTTACCCTTTTTAGCATAACTTCCAAGAAGTTCAAGTTTCTCTTTTCTTTTGAGAGCATGAAACTTTGAGCAATGAGGTCTTAGATGACCAAAAACACCACAATGGTGACACACAATGTGTTTAGGTCCACTAGGCTTTTTGGGAAGGGATCTAGCAACATGGTTTTGTTCTCTCTTCAACTTATAACATTGAGGTCTTATATGACATGAGGTCTTATATGACCAATGACACCACAATGGTGGCAAGTTGGAACAAACTTAGATCCATCCAAAATCTTAGGTTGAGACCTAAACAGAGGCTTTGACTTAGGAGCCTTTCTCTCCACCTTTTGATTTCTTTTGTGTGGAGGAATGTACACCGATTTGTCTTTTGGGTTAGAATATACAATAGGCACAATATCGAGTACCACAACATGATTGCAGCAAATATTATCATCCTCTTTATCAATAGGTTCAGCAATCAAACACTTGGTATGCATCTTAAGAGATTCATTTTCACATTTAAGATCATCTACAAGTTTGTAAAGATTCTTATATTTCTCAACCAATTTATTGGATTCATTGAGCTTAGCAATCAAATCATCCTTTTCACAAAGTAACTTGCTCAAATTCTTTTGAAACTTCTTAGCAATTTTCTTCAAGGGTTTGATGTTAGGAATATCAACAACATCCAAAGATTCATATAACATAGCATCACAATCATGAGGATTATCACTCATAGAGGCATTTTCACAAACACGTAGTATGTTACAATTATCACCAACCATATCATACAAAGAGGCATACAAAGCACAATCCATGGCAAATAAACACAAGGGGTCAAGGATCACACTTAGGTATTTAAACCACAACAAGTGTACTCACTCTGATACCAAGTGAAGTTCAAAATATGTATAAAGCACCCTTGAACGTTTAGACCCCAAATTATAAAAATACCAATTCAAGCTTTATATCAAACAATTAATGTGTGGAACATGATAACAAGCTTATAACAGAATTGATAAACAATCTAAGCCAAATATAAACACATCCACAACAGTAAATATAAAGCAAAGATAAAGAGAAAGAAGATGCAAACACACGGACAACACACGATGTGTTATTGAAGAGGAAACTGAAGTCTTCGGCGTAAAATCTCTCCGCCGCCCTCCAAGCGGTAAATAATCCACTAAAGAATGTAGTTGGGATACATGAACAGCAGAAGACCCTCCAAGTCTAATCTACCCAAGTACCTAAGCTCTCCAAGCTTCTTGCTCCAACGAGGTTACGCCGAACCTATTTCTTCTTTAGCTTCCCGGATTCCGCTACTATACCATATCATCAACCAATATATATTGGTTCCTTCCAAACTGCTTCCCTTAGCACCAAATGAACCTTCTCACAGACGTGGGTGTGGTGAGATAAGGATTTGGCTAAAGGCCTTTCAAGAATGTAACAATGGGGAGGAGGAGAGAAGAGGAATTTGTAGAGTCTCTAAGGTAAAGATAAGGGATGAGGCAATCTTATTTTTCTCTAGGGTTTCTCTCACAAAATTCTCTCTGGAAGCTCTCTCAATTTAATGGGTATAAGGGTCTATATAGAGTGGTGTGTGTTTGGAATACGAAGAGTCAATTTTTGCCAAACAGGGTTGATTAGTGGCTTGACCTCGCGACTTGTCCAAGTCGCGAGTTCAAGTCGCGACGTAATGGCCTAGCCAGCCTGGGACTTTTGTCTTGTAGTGCGACAGCTGGCGCGACCCTTTAGTTTCTCTGTGTGCTTCTCACGTGCCTGTATTTGGCGGCTTGTCAGTCGCGAGTCAGCCGCAAAACTCTGCTTCTTGCACATACTTGAGCTTTTCTTCATACTCTCTTCACACACTACCCTTACATGAATTGTACCTAAATACAGGGTTACTAAGTGCTTAAATTACAAGCAAATTGGCACGGAATAAAGCCAACAAGATGGTTGATAAATTTCAACCTTACATAGTGTTTATGAGTAATGTGTCATTTGTAATTGTAATGTTTTTATTATTATTGTTGTTGCTGTTGTTGTTATTTGTATTTGTAATTGGTTTTTATCTGTTCTTTGTAATGAGTTGTTCGTTGCAATATGTAATGGGTTTATCTTTGTAATGGGTTGTTATTTGTAACGCGTAATTAATTTTTAAAGGTTAGTGACCATATTAAAATTTGCTTAAGTATAGAAATTCAAATATTTATATTTGCTTGGAGATAATAAAATTTCAACTGTTGGTAATTGTTTGGTGGACTATACAATGTTATCTTTATATTTGCTTGGAGACAATATTTTATAGTTCATATAAGATAAAAGTGTTATATTAAAGCTACCATCTTAAGCAATTTTCCCATAATTTGCATAACAAGTAGTTTAAAGCTACCATCTTAAGCAATTTTCCCATAATTTGCATAACAAGTAGTACAATAGTGGGCAATGAAATACTTTTTTATGATTATGATTATGATGGGTGTAATTTCAAAGACATAAATTGATATAAACATTGTATAAAAAAAATTATTATACATGGTCATGCCATGTCGTGGCAATTTGATTGCGATATTCGGAAAGCACGTGTGTGGGAGTGTTCTTTGTACACGTAGCCCCTGCCTAACTACAAGCACGTAACATAGCATAGTCATTATTCGTTTACATAAAATTCAAATGATGAAATGATTGTGGCATAATACATCTAATGATAGCACACTAATTATGTAATACTAGCCTCTAAGCACGGGCTTACATGCGTGCTCAGAGGCTCTTTTATTTTTTGGGTAAAGGCTAATTCAGAGCATTTTTTATAATTTGGGATTACTACATTTTCCATAAAAAAAAAAAAAAAAAAAAAAAAAAAAAAAAAAAAAAAAACCTTGGGGTGTGATGAGTATCATGTGTGGAGAAATAAGAAAAAAAATTATTTGATGAAAAATTATTTCTCCACACATGATACTCATCACACCCCTAGTTTTTTTCTTTTTTTCTTTTTTTGTGTGATTGGAAAATATAGTAATCGTAAATTATAATAAATGTTCTAAATTAGCCATTACCCAAAATATAGAAGAGTTTTTAAATCTCTTCCATATTTTGGGAAAAAAAGACTCCTGCTATAAAACTACTACTATAATTTCTCCATCCATATCCTTATATTTAGGCACTAACATATCTGATTTTGAAAGAAAAGAAAATGTTAAATTTTAGGGAAATTTAAAAGATTTAAGGTGGGGAATTGGTGTGACTCTATCCTTGTTTAAAAGTTTATCAAAAAAAGAAAATGTACACGTTTGAAAAAATCCCATATTCTATCCATGTACTATTTAAAAAAAAGAGAAATGATATGTCTACAACATTTTTACAACAAATCCTAAGTGGCAAGTTGTTACTGGTTGTTATTATTGGGGCAAAAAAGTAATCTTAGTGTTAGATTCAAATTTGAACCAATAACAACTAGTCATATATGATTTGTTGTAAAAATGTTGTAGATGTAGAATCTCTCTTAAAAAAATCCCACTATCTATCCCACATTAAACATCTCAAGTTTTCCTCTCTCCCTTTTTTTTTTTTTATTTATTTATTTATTATTATTATTATTATTTTATTTTATTTTATTTTTTTACCTTTTTGGTGTTGTTGATGTTGTTCTTTTTTTCAAATTTTATGTATGATAGTTATCATTTTTTTTCTAATCCTAAAATGTAGCTTTTTTAATCCTAAAATTTAGTCATTTACTACACATCCATAACATAAGTAAATGAAAGCTTAAATTGAAAATTTTATGACAAGAGATACACGTTAATTGTATACAAAAGAAATATAGTTTCTATTACAAAAGAAATTTTTTTACAACACTTTAATAGATAACAACCACTTTATGTGAGGTTTAATACATATAATAATTCTTGTAAAGTCTCTCACCCAAACTTATCTAATATTCCATTCCAATGACTCCTCAATGCAATCCAAAAAATTTGTATGTACGTGAACCTGAGAGAGATAAAACAATTAGGGTAAAATCAAGTATTTAAAAAAAAAAAAAACTTTAATCCATCTTGCCATTTTAATTTTTGTAATTGAAAAATATAGTAACTTTCAATAATTATGAATGAAAACAATTAACTTCTACAAAACAAAAATAGAATAGCCTCTAAACATGGCTCTCAGGCAAGTATGATAAAGTGAAAAGTTTTCATTAGAATTGTAGCCTTTAAGGTTCAAAGGATAAGTTTGTCAAAAAAAAGTGTTTGGGAGGATAAGAATTTGTTGTGTTAGTAAACGTAAGATCAAAAAGAGAAACATAATTTAACAAAAAATAAATTGAAAAATAAATAAATAGATAAATAAAAATTCTGACCTTTGATATGAGGGGCCACCATGATCTTGTCTATAATTGAGATTCACCTACACATGAAGGCACAAACACTGAAAGAGAAAATGTTATTGTTAAAGTGCCATCCACTATATGTGATTATTGGGTAGTCATCATATTTGATGTCAAACAGTGGCAAGACCTTCACCCCTTGGGTTAAAAATTAAAATGACAACATGGATTTTTATAATTGCTTCAGTTTTTTTAGAAGTTGTTATCCGAATGAAAGTGGTCTTTTTTTCTTTTGCTTTTTTGATAGGATCTGAACGTGGAGTTGAGGCAAGTGTTATTTTTATTTTCAATGGTGGGAATGTTACGTTACGTGGAGAAGAGGGATCAGGAGATGGAAGAAACTGTTTGTTTGTTGGTTCCTTCTTTTCTTTTTCTTTTTTTTCTTTTTTTTTAAGTTATCTAAAATTTAGGATTTTTTTAAATGATTTATTTTACATTTATATCCACTTTCTCAATAGTTGTTTTGAAGAAGTGGGTTAGTGGAAGAGGGTTTCTATTTTTTAGGCAATGTTTTAGTGCAAGTTAGACATGTATTTTTACAAAAATATCTGTTAGGTTCTAATGACTTAGGAATTTATGTATTTAGAACTCTAATGTGTAATGTTGGTAAACCATGATCAAAACAATATGTTTAAGTCTTGTTTAGGCTTGCTCAAAGTTGGATCTTTCATGTAAAGTTGGAATCGAGAGGCTGCAGATGCATTAGTGCATTTCGACCTGGCTCGATCGATCGAATCTCGGGCAGAATGTTTTTCTGCAGAATATTCCAGCTCAGCCCTAACTCATTAAACGTTTTGGGTTTTTTGTTTTTATACTAAGTATATAAAGAAAACCCTAGCCACGTTTTTAAAGTTGCTCATGTTGTATTGTTGCTCATACTTTTCTGTTTTGTGTAAATCTCTTGTGAGATCTAGAGGTATTTTCCTTTACAAAAAACTTAGGGTTTTCTAGGTAGAGATTACTTCAAAACCTTAATAATCAACTCAGTTGCTGCCATTGGAGCTTAAAGAATAACAAGTGTGGGTGCTTGTAGCTGATTGGAGAATCCAAGAAAGAAGGAGTTCGTGGATTCGGAGCTTCACATGGTCGTGTCAGTAAATTCTACTGGTGGGTAGCATTAGGAAGTCAAGCGGGGAGCTTGTAAGTCCTTTTATATGAACTTCAATTCTTTCATAGTGGATTCAAGTTTACCTTGAGGATAGCTAGGTCAAATCCTCCCTAAATTTTTTATCGGTTTGGTTTTCCTGGGTGATCATATCTTGTGTTATTTCTATTCCACTGCTTTATACCTTTGATATAATTGTATGTTTATGATAACCTAGAATTACATAATTTGACTAAGTAACAATTTGACTAATTAACTAGGTTATTCTGGTTAGTTTAAGGGGTCTAAAACTGTTCAAGTGGTATCAGAGCAGGTAGCTCTCTTGTTGGAGATTTTTTTATCTCTGAGCTGATCCTTGACCCCTGTTGTCATGGAGCATGAACACTTTCTCGTTGTTCCTCCTCACTTTGATGGGAATAACTATGCTTATTAGAAAGTAAGGATGAAAGCATTCCTGAAAATCCATTGATGAGAGAGTTTGAAATTTTATTGAGTGCGAATGGGAGAAGCCACTACTCCTATGAGTGAGTGGCAAACTTCTCAAAAAGAAGCAGCTGGTTTCAATAGCAAGGCTATGAATGCCATCTTTAATGCCGTTTCCATGGAGGAATTTAAGAGAATCTCTAATGCTGAGGTTGCTCATACTGCTTGGAAAATCCTTCAAACTGTTCATGAAGGCACAAAAGCAATTAAGATTAACAAGCTGAAGCCATTAACTTCTAGATTGGAAAGCATTAGAATGTCTGATGATGAATCTTTTGATAAATTCTATGCTAAATTGAATGATATTGTTAATTCTACTTTTAATTTGGGTGAAATTTATTATCAACTTAAAATTGTTAGGAAGATTCTTAGATCTTTAACTGAAGACTTTAGACCCAAAGTAACTGTCATTATTGAGAGTAAGGATATGGACTCCATCCCTGTTGATGAGCTTGTAGGATCTCTTCAGTCCTATGAGTCTGACCTACCCAAAACTTCCAAATCCAAATTAATGGCTCTTAAGTCTGTTGATGATGTTGAGGTTGGTGGATTTGATGATGAGCTCTCTGCTACAGAGATTGCATACCTTGCTAAGAACTTTAGAAACTTTCTTAGAAATAATAACAGAAAGGCAAGAGGTACAAACACTGCTGAACTTAGAAACTTTAGGAAGAATAATCCCTCTAAGGTTAATAACTTTGAAAAACCTAGAGATAAAGTTGGTCAATTCTCAAACAATTCTTTGGGTGCTCAGTGTTTTGGCTGTCAAGGGTATGGTTATGTTTAATCTGAATGTCCTACATTCTTGAGGTCTAAGGGTAAAGCTATGGCTGTAACTCTTAGTGATAATGAGGTTTTTGATGATGAGTCTGGATGTGACGAGGATAGAAACTTCATTGCTTTCACTGCTACTGCTGTAGTTAATGAAAGTATATCTGTTGAAGAGAACCCTTCTGATGGGGAACTCTTTGGGGATGCAGATCTTCAAGAGGCCTATAATAAACTTTGCAAAGTTGCTACAAAGGATGCTATGAATGTTGAACTTGGCCTGAAGAAAATTGATTCTCTTGAGCTTGAAAAGAAAAATTTGCTTGTTAAATTATTTGATGCTAATTATCTTTTGAATCATGTGAAATCTAAGAACATGTTTTTGCTTGATAAAGTTAAAATTTTGGAACATGATTTATCTGTTGCTAAATCTGCTAGTTTTAAACTTGATCAAATGCTGAATGTTCAAAAGTATCCTTCTGACAAATCTGGTTTAGGATATGTTGAAAGCATCTCTGTGTCTGCACCTACTTCCATGAACTTTGTTCCTTCATCTTCTTCTGAACCTTCCGTGAGTGAAGTTGTGAGTGAAATTATTAAACCCCCTGTGAGTGAGGTTGTCCAACCTATGGAAGTTTCACCCCCTAGGAAGATTAGGGTTGATCTAGGAGAGTCCAAACCTTAAGATTCTGCCCTTTCTAAGGACAAGATGCATGGTAAAATTGCTTGGGTTTGTCATTTTTGTAGAAAGTCTGGCCATATTCATCATAACTGTTACAAGCTTCAAGCTGCTAAGAAAGCAAACAAACCAAAAGTGCTTGTGCCTCAAGCACAAGATCCTATGGCACTCATTGGTGAATTGGTAAAGGTTTTGAACCTTTATTCCAATCCTAAAGTTGGAAATCACTCGAATGCGAATAAGAACTCCAATGCTCGTGGTGCATCTAAAAGGTTTTGGATGCAAAAAACTCGATCTAATTGAGTCTTTCTGACATGGTCCTTGTGCTTCATTGCTCATTCCTTTGTGACCATTGTTCTTTGGTTTTTGTGTTTTTTGTGTTTTTATTCTAGGACTTGCATTGCATTACATTCATGCATTTCATTCTAGGATTTATTTGTTTTCTCTTTTAAAATTTAAAAAAAAAAAAAGTAAAAGTAAAAGCAAAATATGTTTAGCACAATTTTTCTTGGACTTTGAAAACAAAGTTGGTCAATTTATTTACACATAACATGTCTTATGTATCTTGTTTAGATTTGATGAACTTATTTATTGCACTTGACTAGTTGAAACTTTGTAGTGCATGTTGTGTGGGAAAGATGTTTATGGTGTTTATCACTTTGTCTTGATCTTGAAGTCACATGTTATTTGACTATCGGAATTGATCTTTTTGAGAGAGACATAAATAACTATCTCACCACTGTTCACTAGCCAATCATGAACACCTTAGTGCATATCATAAGATTTTGTGCTCAAGAAAGTGTAGCACATGCACAAAAAGAACATAAGGTGTAGCCTTGATTAATTGCTTAATGCTTAAAAATTGGTGTGTACTATTAGGCTTGATGCCATTTCACATAATTAAAATTTGTGTGTACTATTAGGCTTGATGCCAATCCACAAAAAAAAAAAATAATGAGGCAAAATTCAAGAAACTTACATGATTGCAAGCTTATGTTCTAGGAGATGTGAGAATTATAGGATGTAACTCTTTAAGTGATAGTCTCTTTAAAATTTTGTGTGATGAATTTTGTAGACTTTGTGATTAATTTCTATTCACATATCACCTCATATGTATCTCAAGTTTTTGCTAGTTTGCACACACTACAAAAGTTACTCTTTGCTAAATACTGTACATGTTATTATGTGTGTTTTTGTTCTAACCAACCAAGTTTGAAAATACCTTGAGTATTATGCAAAACATTTTTTTTTTTTATTGAGAATTTAAAGGAAGAATGGCTGAAATTTTCTTTGGAGAAACTGGGATTAAAACTTGGGTTTTTGAAAAAGTATTCCATCTCATACTCATGCATTTTGTTTCAACAATTTTAATGTTTTGAGGAGTTGTTTTTAAAATTTGGTTTGAGTTTTTCAAAACTAGAATTTTTCTCAAAATGTTGTGAGCTGCTGCCTATTTCGATCGATCCAACCTGTTTTTCGATCGATCAAAAATTTCTTAAAATTCTTTTAGAAATCTCGGATTGATTCGATCGATCGAATGTAATTTTCGATCAATCGAATATCGCGAATTAGGTTTTTCAAATACTGTTTTTGACTTGTTCAAATCACTTTTTCAAAACCTTTTCAAACCTTTTCTCTCTCTCCGACTCGGCAAGGCTTTACAATGAATTTTTTGTCGTTTTCTCCCAAACTTTTTGCAAAGATTCTCTCTCCTTAAGCCGGTATGACTATCTTACCCTTCCTTTTGAGTTTATTTTCACTTTTCATGCATTTTATTTTGGGATTTTCGAACCTAAGAAATTTGGGATTTTTGTTGATTCAAGCCATATTTTATGCAATTGATCAATGGGTTTTTGTGGGGACTCGATATAATCATGATCTTGCTAGTTTAATTTGATCAATTTTGGGGTTCGTGAAAAATTGAAATTTCTAGGGTTTGTATTAATTCCGAATTGGGGATTTTGTTCAATTAGGTTGAAATTGATGAAATTGGCTTGTTGTTTCAATGTAATTAAGCATTATAATTTGTGTGTTGTGTTATGTAATGCTCAATTCATCAATCTCTTTCAAAATTTTCAAGTGGTTTTTCAAATTTTTAGGGTTTTTGTTAGAAACTCTATGCTTATGCCAATTTTGTGCAGATTGAACTTAATTTGAACTTTGCTTACTACATTAGTACATGCATCACGACATTGTGGTTGTTAATGCATTATATATATTTTTGTTCTATCTCTTTTTGTGCTAACTTGCAATCTGCCCTTGGTCTTTGTGTTATTTTTTGGTTTTCTCTTTGTATCTCTGTCTTTTCCTTAGCACTATGCCTAGGAAGACTAGGGCTCGTAGGTCTGCCCCTCACCTACTCCTTCCCCTCCTTCCTTTGACCGTGAGAGGTTTCCGAGTGAGAAAAACCAAGAAACTTATGAGAAGCTGAACCTTAAGAGAAAGATTTGGTTTGAGCGTTCTGTTATCTTAGATGAGTTTGATCCTACCATTAGGGCAAACTTTGAGCATCGGGGCTGGTTACCACTGTTGGATGTTTCTGATCCTCCCCCTCTAGCTACCCTGATTAGAAAGTTCTTCTCGAACATCTCTATCCGCGTCTATGATTCCAACACTTTGGTAAAGAGTTGGATACGAGGCGTAGAGTACTCCATTACTCCTTCGGTAGTGGCTAATGCTCTTGGGGTACCCTTGGTCCAGCACCCAGTCTATCCTTATGATGAGTCTCCTGTTTTGAGTGATGTCATGTCTTACATCACTGGGTCCTCTATCCAGTAGGGTTTTGATCCTAGGATCACCTCTGCTGAGCTTTTTGAGTTGCACTATATCTTCTTTAGGATAGCATGTTACTCTATCTGGCCCATTTCTCATCTTCACACCATTCCTCTCGAGCGGTGTGTATTTTTGTACGCTCTTGTCACAGATGCTCCTATCAGTTTTCCTCATTTGTTTCTTCGTTCTTTGAATGAAGTTTATAGGAGTTCATATTCTTCACATGCTCTTGTTCATCCTATTTTCATTCATAGGATTTTACTTTATCTTGATCTTAGTATTTTCCCTTCCTCTGAGTCTGTTCATGTGATTGCTCCCATAGGTGCGTCTTTTCTTAGGCAGAAGGCTGCTCACCTTCGAGCTGGCTCTAAACACCCTAGGTTTGAGCATTTTGGTTCCGCACCTCCGCCCTCTTCTTCTACAGGTCCTGCAAGTAAGGCTATTCCTGATGCTAATGCTGCTGCTGCTGCTGATGTTCCTCCACCTCCATCGGATGACTTTGATATCTGTCGTACTTTGGAGACTGTCATGACCATTCAGGCGACTCATGGTTAGATTTTGGTGGGCTTGCTTGATGAGATCCGTGCGTTGCGAGTTGATCTGGCACATCTTCATTCACCCTCGCCACCTATTTTTGATGATGGATTATGATTGCCCTTTGGCATTCCGTCACAAAAAGGGGGAGTAGACTTTGTAGAGGAGTTTTGTAATTAGGAGGAGAGTTTTTTTTTTTTTTTTTTTTTTTTGAGGAGCTAATAGAGATATTAGATTGTATCTAGGCGCTTCACTTTGTATATCATTTTTTGGGGATATTCATGTTAGGGGGAGTTGCATTGTTTTTTGATATACATGATATATACATGATTCTTGTGTCTTTGGATTCACTGTTTATTGTTATATTTATGAGATTATTCATTGATATATGTTTCTGTGTGAATCATACAAGAATATTATACCTGTTTATTTACTATTTTCTGCCACACATGCGTTCATGCGTTTGTTGAGTGTTTCAGGAATATACAGGTTGATTCAATCGAGCTGCTGTCTACACTTGCAACTGATGGATAGTAGTTAGAATTGAATTTTAGTTTTTATGAGCATTATTTATGTAAAGGGCTTTCTCTTGTAAACTTTGAGTTTTAGTTTGTGTTTTGTCACGGATTGCCAAAGGGGGAGTTTGTTAGGTTCTAAAGATTTAGAAATTTATGTATTTAGAACTCTAATGTGTAATGTTGGCAAACCATGATCAAAACAATATGTTTAAGTATTGTTTAGGCTTGCTCAAAGTTGGGTCTTTCATGTAAAGTTGGAATTGAAAGGCTGTAGATGCAGTGGTGCATTTCGGCCTAGCTCGATCAATCGAAAGAAAGACTCGATTGATCGAATCTCGGGCAGAATGTTTTTCTGCAGAATATTCCAACTCAGCCCTAACTCATTAAACGTTTTGGGTTTTCTGTTTTTACCCTAGGTATATAAAGAAAAACCCTAGCCACGTTTTTATAATTTCTCCTGTGGTGTTGTTGCTCATACTTTTCTGTTTTGTGTAAATCTCTTGTGAAATCTAGAGGAATTTTCCTTTACACAAAGCTTAGGATTTTCTAGGTTGAGATTACTTCAAAACCTTGATGATCAACTCGATTGCTGCCATTGGAGTTTAAAAAATAACAAGTGTGGGTGCTTGTAGCTGATTGGAGAATCCAAGAAAGAAGGAGTCCGTGGATTCAGAGCTTGCATGTGGTCATGTGAGTAAGTTCTACTGGTGTAGCACCTTAAATAGTAGTATAAATATACTTCATGGCAAGAAGAATTGGTGGTGGTAGTAGACCATAAACACCCTTTGGTGGGAGCACCTTCTGTGGGGACATATGTGGGAACCTCACATATTCCACAATTGGACCAAAATCAATGCTCCACCAATTTGCTTTGCCGTCTTTTTGGTTGCCTTGCACAATTGTTTGTACAACCATGGTAGGGTTGCACTACCCCAACTATACTTGGGTGGATTATGAAGGTTCTGCATAAACTCCAACCACATGAGATGGACCCTATCTCTAGACTTGTTAACAAATGCCATATCCCCAAGTACAGCTAGTACATAGTAGCAAGCATACTAATGAACCTGCATCTCATTGGCATCCGAAGGTAGCGGCTATGCAATTTGGTCAACGAGCGCTTTTATTTGAATCCTTTGACCATCTAGCACGGTTTTATTTTCATTTGGAATTTGAATTCCAAGCATTTCAGCACAAACAGTTTTCCAAGTTCTTTCATTGGACCCAACCATTACCTCACCCTTGATGGGCATCCCCATTATAACTTCCACATCTTGCAATGTGATCATCATCACACCATGTGGAAGGTGGAAAGAATGGGTCTCTAGGAACCATTGCTCTACAAATGCAGTGATTAATGCATGATCAAACTTTATCGATGGACCATGTGCAGACACTCAAAACCAAGCAACCTCACTATGGCAATCACACGCTCGTCTATCATAGGATCTCGACATGTCAACTATTTATGGCGACATCAACAACTTGGTGTGCCATGAGGATCCTGCAAATGTTATAACAATAGCTAAATATCTTATACTTCAATCAAGTACGTAATATGCCATTAAAGAACAACTCAACATCCAAAAGCAATAGTATAATCTATAAGTTTATTTTCGAATCAATTGTTGTGATGAATTTATTTATTACTGCTTTAAATTAATAAAAACTAGTGTGTATCATCATGCATATGCACAAGTAAAATTAAAAAATTAGATGGACACGTGTAACAACAATTGCTAATCACAAAGAGCGGCACTAACTACATACAGATTACTCAATACAATCTAACCAAAAATATTACTCCTTCAAAGGCTACAAAGCACAAACTCATGATGGAATTTTTTGTTTTGAACTTTGAAGCTAGGCAGTTTCTCACACAAAAACTATGTTGTAGTGATAAATTAAACAACCATAGTACTTAACTACTTAGATTTATCATAGCATGGGAAGGAAAAAAAGTCAAATGAGAATATCACATATCAAGCCTAAAAGGAATTTAAGATACATCACCAATTTGGGAGGGAAAGGGAAGATGGTGTTAGTAAATCTACAGCCCAACAATTTCAGGATGCAGCATGTATGAGGAAACATATTATAAACATGTGACTGATGTGAACTGATAGGCGTATTCTTGTAAATAGTGCTACTTTAGACACAAAATGATATCCTACTCCTTGTTAGTTTCCATGGATGTGGATAGTGGTTTAAACCAAATAGATTCACAATGGAGCAAAATGTTAAAATCCCAAGTGCCAAACAAAATATCAAAACAATGAAAAATATAATTTCAAAGTCGTAAAGAAAATAAAATTAAATCTCCTATGGGTTATCCATGTCAGGTTTCTTCCATCACTTCACAAAAAAGTTAATAAATCACCAAATAGCATTATGCGAAAATTTTACTTAGCCTCTAGGGTTCCAAAGTAAATTAGATCAATGATTCACCTGTTCCGTCAAAATGCTATGATTAATGGGTCAGGATCTACCGTTATGTTACAAAATTTTTTTATGTCATATCAAATAGAAATGAAAGAGAGGAAAAAGAGAAGACACGGGATTTAATTTAAACCATACAATATAAAATATTGACTAAAATCCTTTAAATTTAGAACATTCAATAATCAAAGTAATAACGGGAAAAAAATGTATATAGCTGACCTTACATAATCTTTTAAGGATCCATAGCCAACCCAAAAAAAAAAAAAAAAATGGGGACTAAAAAGCTTGGTTGTTGTTATCAAAATAATCAAAGTCATCCAAACACTCAAGACTTTATGAAAGTTCAAATAACGTTAAAAATACTAAGAATGTTTAGACCCCCAAACAGCAAATTACCAATTCAAGTTTTATATCAAACAATGTATGCGTGGAAAATGATAACAAGCTTATAACAGAATTGATAAACAATCTAAACCATAAATAATCACAATCACAATAATAATTAAATGGTAAAGATAAAGGGAAGAGAGATGCAAATACAAGGACAACACACGATGTGTTATCGAAGAGGAAACTGAAGCCCTCGGCGTAAAACCTCTCCGCTGCCCTCCAAGCGATCAATAATCCACTAGAAAATGTAGTTGGGATACATGAACAGCAATAGATCCTCCAAGCCTAATCTACCTAGATACCTAAGCCCCCCAAACTTCTTGCTCCAATGAGGTTATGCCGAACCTTTGTCTTTTCTAGCATGCCGGATTCCGCTATAAATCATAGCATCAACCAATAACCATTGTTCCCTTCCAAACTGCTTCCCTTAGCACCAAAAGACCTTCTCACAGACGTAGATATGGTGAGAAAAGGATTTGGTCAAGAACCTCTTAAGGATGTATCAATGGAGAGGGTGAGAGTAGAGGAATTTGAAAAGTCTCTTTGTGAAGATTGTGGATGAGGCAATCTTGTTTTTCTCTAGAGTTTCTCTCTTAAAATTCTCTCTAGAAGCTCTCTGCGTTTCGTGGGAATGAGGGGTATTTATACTAGGGTGAGAATGGAATGCGAAGAGTCATTTTTTTTTTCCAAACAAGGTGTTCTGGCGACTTGACCTCGTGATTGGGTTAAGTCGCGAGTTCAAGCCGCAAGCTAACAGCTTGGGACTTTTGTCCTGTAGTGCAATAGCTAGCATGACTCTTCAGCTTCTGGCATGTTTGGCACGTGTTCAACTTCTGGCGACTTGCAAACCGCCAGCCACCCGTGAGATCCAGTCGCGAGTCCCTGCTTCTTTGCATAATCTTGAGCATTTCTTCACACTCTCTCACTCACTACCCTTACAAGATTTCTACCTAAATATAGGGTTTCTAAGTGCTAAAATACAAGTAAATTGGCACGAAATAAAGCCAACAAGATGGTTGATTAAATTCAACCTTACAATCTCCCCCTTTGGCTATTTCGTGACAAAACCCTAAAAAAAAATCTAGACTTAACGCGTGAGTTGGGAACAGTTGAAAAACTCACTTACACCTAACTCTAGATTCTGTGAAGCTCTTGAACCATAAAACCAAAACATCTCCTGAAACACAATAACACAATAAGTTCATTGTATGCAGAAAACTTGTAATGCATATGGAACAAGCACAATGCAATAAAGTAAAATAGAATAAAGTAATAAACAATGACTTGACCAAACAAGCAATTACTGTATGATAGTGACCACAATGCTTATTCACACTTGGAATGAACATCCAGACATTCAAGCTGATAAGCACAAAGCAAATAACTTGAATGACCAATACTCAACCAATGCACAGTACATGAAGTATATGCATCTAGGAATAAAATCCTACAAGGGCACAAGAGTGAGAGTACTTAAAGAAAATGCACAATATTTAGCTTGAAGTACAACGCAACAAGGTATAAAGGCTACATAAGCATGGTACAAATCATAAAAGCCTACAAATTGCATAGAAACAAACCCTAAAAGCTTACAAAAACAACATGGGTACAAAACATAAAGTACTTCCCTTATCATATCACTCCCCCTATCATAAATCATAGGAGTTGTGATGAACTTGGAACATATATACCTGTAACCTGAAACACTTGCACAAAACACATTAGACCCTCAAGTTAAAGCAAGTAATAAAAGGACAAGTATAATGCAACAAGTAAATTGTGATAAAATAAACATGATGTGAAATATGTGAACAACTTGATCATACACCATACACCAAAACGAAGTTTTCTTGTTAACACAATGTCTTCTCCCCCTTGGTATATGCATCTCCCCTATGGAATATCTCTCCCCCTACAAATGTGCACAAGAAAAAGAATTTCTCCCCCTAAGAACGTGCACAAGGGTCATATAGAAATGACAAAACTCTCCGGTATACTACTCTAGAGTATACTCTAAAACCACAAATCTTCACATTCATCTAATAGAATAATGTGCCTAAATATC
Organism: Quercus variabilis; assembly: GCA_030445155.1. Taxonomy (NCBI): domain Eukaryota; kingdom Viridiplantae; phylum Streptophyta; class Magnoliopsida; order Fagales; family Fagaceae; genus Quercus; species Quercus variabilis. The sequence continues at coordinate 43,946,802 of CP129445.1, read as the reverse complement.
TAGTCCATAACCCATTCAATCAATTATATCCTAAACAAACTTAAAGGAATTCCTCAGAAAACCTAAACAAACTTAAAGGAATTCCTCAGAAAACCTAAACAAATTTAAACAAATTATTCAGAACCCAATACATATTTACGACAAAACTATAACGAAATTTCACAAATAAGTACAATAAAAAAGATCGTGCTTGCCTTGTTTTCTAATGGAGTGCCGCTGCTTGTCACCGCTGTTGAGAGGCTGTCTTCCATTGAGCAAGAGGTAAGGGATGACATGGTGGCAAAGCAAATAAAAGAGATGAAGAGAGGAGGCATTGAGAGAGACGGGGGATTGAGGAAGATGAGTTAGAGTGAGGGAGGAGAGCGAGAGTGAGAAACGATGATACTGTGTGAGAGAGAGAGAGAGAGAGAGAGAGAGAGAGAGAGAGTGGGACGCTGCTATGTGACTTGGAAAAAAAAAAATTGCAAGATGTAAGGAATTTAGTTCCTTGGAACTTGAGTTTGCTACATTCGAGTTCCATTTAAAAAAATATTTACTTGATTGGAAATTGAATTTGCTAAACTCGAGTTTTGTTTGGGTAAATTTTTTTTAAAGGTCTAAACTCAAGTTTCACGTGATTTTTCTTTTTTTAATTCCACATCAGAATCAAACTAGTTGGACCTCAAGTTTACTAAACTCGATTTTGGGTTGGATCTCGAGTTTGTCAAACTCAAGTTCCAAAAAAATCTACATAACTAAATAACTTCAAATGCATACTATTTACCTAAAATTTTGCCGCTTAAACACTATCATTTATAACCCTATCTGTGAAAACAAAAAATAAAAAATAAAAAATAAAAAATAAAAAATAAATAAAAAATAAAAAAACCCAGCCACAAGAACTCCTGTACAACATCTCCAACATCAACCCACTCCTCCTTGTCACTCACAATCTACGCTGCCACATCACCGATGACTACTCCCTCTCACTCGAAATGTCTACTTTTGGTCTTAAATTGTAGGCAAAACCAAAAACATATCATCCCTTAAAACCAAAATTTATGATCAATCCAAGCACAAAACCAAAACCTCAATAAAATTCAATTCATAAATAGTAAAACCTAAATAAAAATAAATAAATAAATAAAAGATCCACCCAAAAAATCAAAACTTTATTAAGAGAATCTTTGCAATCTCGCAGGAAAAGTTTCCAATCATTCATTGGTTAACAAAAGAAAAGACAAGATTCGCTACGAGATTCACCGGCTTTGTCGTCGAACTCCACCGTGTGTCTTCTTTGCTGCCGCAAAATTCTTCAACCCTGGGAGTGTTGATGTGTAGGGAAGGCAACACGAAGAGCTTGCATGTGTTTGGATAGAGGACGGTGAAGGCAGTGGGCCTGTGGCAGAGAGGACTAGAGTGGTTAGGATGTTGAAGTTTAGCGGGGTAGGGAAAAAAATTTAAACATAAGTCATTTAGTTTTTGATGCAGTTGGTGAATATTTTTTTTATTTGACAGAAGGCTAAAATTTAACTTTAGAGAATAACACCTAAACTACTGTACTTAAAAATTGCAAAATTTCCATTCACAATTTTTACAGAATGACCTCATTTAATAAATAAATAAATAAATAGACGGCAAATTATGATTTCACCTTTGTAAAAATTTTTGGATGGATAATTTTGAATTTTTTTTTAATTATTATTAACGTAAAGTTGTAATTTGAAACTTACAAATTTAATTTACTTAGTTTGGGTTAAAAAGAGAGCTATTTTAAAATCCATGGGCAACGAATTTTGATGTATCGGATATATCAGTATTTAGAGAAACTTTGATTTTTATGCCATCCTAATTGTTGGTTCGGTTTGTGCTTGAAATATTCGATAGCATAGAAATCAAATTGGCCTCTAAAAGATTCATTTGCGAAGTTTTTCCTTTCCATAGCATTCCTCTTCATTTCCTTGAAGAAATCATTGAACAAATCTAACATTAACTTTCATATACCACCACAAATCAATTTCTCAACATTGTCATGCCACCATCTTTGTCGATACCACTGCCACCACTACCACATCTGCCACCATTTCTACTGATATTGCCACCAACTATTGCCGTCATCATTCCCACAAAGAATTTATGTGCTTAATAACATGATGCTTACATGTTTTAGACCATCTAAACAGTCAAGAAAAAGAAAAAATTAGGAATTTTGAACCAAGTTTCACAAGGAATCGATAATATTAGTCTTAGAATCAATATAAGATACAACTACAGGACAGTACCATCTAAAAATTTGAATTAGGAAAAGAGGAAAAGATATGAACACCCGCGATATGCTGTCATTTCCTACTTTACACTTCTCTTGGAGAGTTTTGAATCAGGTTGCTGAATGGTGGTTCAAGCAGAAGCTGGTTCAGCTGCAGCAGCAGCAGCAGCTCTTTTCTTGGCAAAGTATTCTTCAGCACGTGCAATGTTCTTAGCAACTGATGGCTTCACCCACTTCTTTCGGCCAGGAAGCTCAGTGAGAGAACAGCCAGCGGCCTCAAGTTTCTCCTTTGCTGCTGCTGAAAAGGCACGAGCCTTTATATTAAGCTTCACACTTAGCTCCCCATCACCTAGAACCTGAAACCAAGAGGAAACAAACTAGAAATCAACATATAAATTCTTATGCATACTATAGTGTGATTCTAAAGTAAGATATGCTCTCTAGTTTCTTCGATAATGTAAATAATGCAATAAGGATTTTGTTGCTGTCTTTCAGCTGATTCTTATGAAAAATTATACCAAATATGTGTGTGTGTGTGTGTATACATTTGAAACTGTGTGTTGACACAAAACCATGCTCTCGCAAGCGGCCTAGATCTGACCAAAAAAGAAAGAAAGAAGAAGAAGAAATTCCATGGAGTGGATGTCAATTTTAATACATGCACCAATACATGAAATGCTCAACTCCCCTTGTATGAGTGAGCAAAGCCTTATCCCAACCAATTGGGTGTTACTTACAGAATGCAGTGTGATCTATCAAGGCATAATATTGTTTTAACAAAAAACTCCAAACCTCACATCAGTACTTTATCAAAGTGAGCCTGGTTGAAGGTGGGGGAGGGGCCTGCTGTGAACCAGGGTGAAGTAGTCATTGCATTGGAAATCTACTCTCTTGTTTATGTTTTATAAAATTAGCATACAAGGAGCAACCCCATGATCCCCAAATTTGATGAAGGCAGTCCGAAGAAACGACGATAGAAGATCACTTTTATATGGGAACTGCAGCCAATATATAGTAAATACAAGTATCATTTTGTACCTTAAGAGGCAGTTTCCTTTCTCTTCCTGAAGGGTTAATCAAACCCTTCTTCTTCAATGTCTCAAGAGACACCTCTTCTCCTTCTTGAAATCCGGCAGCTTCTATGTCTCTCAAGTTAACAGGGACATATTTAGGTAAACCAGCATGCATACCTTGACAAAAACAGAGAAAGAGAAATAAATCAATGAAATGTACATACTTATTTTCAAAAATAGAATGAAATCAACTTTTCCAATTTTGAAATGTAATTAACTATTATTGTTTTTGTTGGCCATGATTCATATTCTTTGAAGGTGCGCACCGTAGGAAACTGCCTAAATGCAAATCTTCCAGGAGCAGTGTGTGTGTGTGTGTATGTGTTAGAGAGAGAGAGAGAGAGAGAGAATTGGATGATCATGTCAGTTTAGATTAAATGCATGTTGTATCGTGATTATTATGTTGCTTTAGATTAGATTTATTATATTTTTTATTTTTTATAAGTACAAATTTTATTAGGAAAGGAAAATACAAGACACTCTTAACACCCGAACCATAGATTTCGGCATCACCCAGGTTTGCCCAAACAAGAAGAAGATGAAGGACCATATATCTTAAAACCATGGGACAATGAAGGAATAGGTGATCTATAGACTCCCCACTGCTTTTGCACATACAAAACCAATCAACTATCAAAATGTGCCTCAAGCGAAGCTTCTTAATTGTCAGGATTTTCTCAAGGGTTGCAGTCCACGTAAGGAATGCCACATTTCGTGGGACCTTGGCCAAGCATATGCTCTTCCAAGGAAAAGAAATGCATGGTTTTCGTAAGACTGTGCCTTGACTTGGTGAGGAGGGTAGATTAGCATAGAGCACCTCCAAAAAAAAAAAAATCTACTGATTCCAATTCCCAATTTTGAAAAAACTGGATGAGTTGAGGATTCCAGTATTAATCTTCTCCCTCATACGGGTTACCTAGGTAAGATGCAAGAGAGGCCTCATTGTCCACTGCTAATGCAAATAGGTCTGAGAACAAGTCCTTAAGCGAGCGATCAACACACCAACTGTTTGTCCAAAACTTTACCCTGGAACCATCTCATACCTCAAACTAGAAGAATAAGAGAAACAATCCCATCCCCCACATATATCCTTCCATAAACTCACTCCATGTGGGCCCTGAATCTGCTCCGTAGTCCAACCTCCCCATCCTTCACATATTTAGCAAAAATTACACTTCTCCAAAGATGGTTAAAAAAGAGCTGAGCTTTCTAATACCCTAACCACCCTCTTTCAAAGGGGAGCAGACTACCATCAATTCCAACCAATGGAACTTTTTGGTGTCACCTTTAACTTCCCATAAGAAGTCCCTTTGAAGTTTCTCCGACTTATTGGCCACATGAATAGGCAATGAGAATACTGACATAAAATAAGTCGGGATAGAACATGGCATACTCTTAATCAAGGTCTCTCTTCCTGCCTTGGATAAGTATAGCATTTTCCACCCCACTAAACATTTTCCACCTTTTCCACTTTAGAACCCCAAATACTGTGGGCTTTGAAAGTAGAACCTAACAGTAGGCCTAGTCAGTCATGGGTAATGAACCAACCTTACAGTCAAGTATATCAGCAGGACTCGCCATATCTACTATAACACCCACTGGGACCTATTCTCTTTTTTTTAGAACCACTTTTACTCCGAACACGGCTGCAAAGCATATATGAACACATCAAAGATAACCAAGCTGTTTGAGGGAAGCATCAAAATACTATGGTGTTATCTATGAAGAGATGGTGGGGAATATCAATAGCTCTTCCACTATCCACCCTAACTTTAAAACCAACATTCAAACCACCATCCATTTCTCTGTATATCATTCTACTAAAGATCTCCATAATTGAGAGCAATACCAAGGGGGACAAAGAATCCCATTGGCTTAAGCCCCATAAACTGTTCAAGAATCCCATTGGGGAACTGTTAACCATAATAGAAAATCACAAGGTTGAAATGCATAAAGATCCAATTTGTTCATTTAGTGCCAAAGCCAGATTTAGAGAGTAAGAAAAACAATCCCAATTCACATGGTGGTATGCTTCTTAATATCAAGTTTGCAGATGAGATGACTCTGGGAGTACCTGCACTCCCTGCTTTCAACCTACTTTCTAGACATTCATTTGCTATAAGCATTGAGTAATCACCTGACCCAACAAAAATTCTGAGAGCTAGAAATTATATTCCCAATAACAGTCTATTAGCCAACACTTTAGGAATCAACTTATATACACTCCCAATCAAGCTTATAGTTCGAAAATCCCTTATGTTTATAGCACCTGACTTCTTCAGATCCAAGTGACAAACATGGCATTAAGGGATTTTCAAACTTACAGTGGATGAAGAACTCTCGGAAAAGCTGCACAAGTCCCTCTACCATTTCCCAACAATGCTTGAAAAATGCTAATGTGAAACCGTTTGGACCTGGAGCTTTATCTCCATCCATGTCATGTAGGGCCTCCAGGATCTCTTCTTTAGCCAATTCTCTTTCTAACCATCAGAGTAGAAATATTTATTAAAAACACACAACTGAATCCTTCACTGGCTGCTCCTATGGGTGTTGAACACCTTCCACTTCAACCTTACCAATATTATATGCTCAAAAAGGTCTCCCTTATAAGGGAATGCATATCTTTCTTGGTGGGGTTACCAAAGGGAAAGGCACTGTGCACATCCCTTGTTGAATCCAATACAGAAAGAAAGCTACACAACAGGGTGGAAGTGCAAACATTTGTTTAATAATAATGGGGTTTACTGCTATGAACATCTCCAATTTCAAAGCCAAGCTAATTGTACAAACAACCGTAGAGCAGGTATTGAACTAAAATTTTTATGATGGGAGAACTACTTTTTCACATTTTTATCAATATAACTGAATTTGAGCTCAAACTGCAACTAATATAAAGACATCCTTTCAGGCTATAGCATTCGATTGCAACCTACTCAGAAAACTACTGAGCATGTACCCATCTTCATGAGACTCCACAAATGTGAACAAAAATATAGCCCGCAACTCTTTAATTTATTTATTTTATCTTAGGATTCTTTACACTTGGTAATCTCTACACTTTCCAAACTATTCAACTACTCAAAGCAGCATGGATGTCTCACTCTCTTTTGGAAGACAAAGTTATGCCCTAAAGCATTTGTAATTAATGAGAATAACCGACCAAGACAACATGAGGAGACATCACCAATACACAAATACATATTATACACTTCCCTCTCCTAAAAAAGCTCTAAATTGGGTTCTTAAAAGAAAGATGGGAAAGAAAAAGGATAAAGACTTCTTCCCTTAAGCATTTTTCCATTATTCTTTTTTCTCTTCAAGAACAAAATGAAATGTAAAATCCAACATTGCTATAAAACTAGTTTACAATTATGAATCAGTGGGTTTTATGAAAAACCAATTTCCCTTTTCCCTACAGTCAATAAATCACCAGGACATAGAGCTTGCTGTAACCTCAAAATTCTATAACACCATAACAAAATAAAGCAATTTCTCAAGCACTTAACACTCAATATCATCCAACACGAAAGCAATCAAATTTAGAAATTCTAACAAAAACCCAACAAACGTAACACTCCAAACAAACAAATTATTAAAAAAAAAAAAAACCAACATCCATTACCTCCAGCAATTCCTTTCAATTTGGGTATTCTCCGATAAAGTGGCATTTGACCACCCTCAAAGCCCTTCCTAACCCCAGGTCCAGACCTCGATTTCTGACCCCTCATACCGAAACCACAGCTGTTCCCTTGTCCAGCAGATATACCTCTACCTTTTCTCTTCGCCTTCTTCCTCGACCCCCGCTGTGGGCCCAGATTGTCGAGCCGGAATCGGACACTAGAAGATGATGGAGCCGAAACAAGTGCAGACGTCGCAGCTGACTGGTTCAGCAAAATCATGGGCCTTTTCTTAAACGATTGGAAGTGATATGGGGTTAGTCTTGGCTTCAAATTCTTCACACTTCCCTACAGTACAAAGAAAAAAAAAAAAAAAAAAAAAAAACAAATTATGGTTATGAAGCAATACGTAATGAAAATAATAGCTTGAGAGAGTGAGAGGACCTTGAAAGGAGAAAATGGGAAGTGAAGGGTTGCTGGTGGTAGTGTTGAGAGAGAGAAAAGAGCTGCCATGGAAGATAGGTGTGTGTTCGATGCTCACTCCTCGGTGGTTACTGGTTTAGCGGATATGGGTATGGGAACAGAAATCCTCTACGGTCGTTTTAGCCTGTATTCTTGGCACTAAGAAAGACGACCCCGTTTTAAACGACTTCGCTTCAAGCTTCGTTATGGGCCAGCTTTATGGACTGTCAGTACGCATCAAAATAACCAAACTGAATCCTTGTGCTTTCAGTTGGTTGGTATAAGTTGATTTTAATCCGTTAAAATTTTCAGGATTGGGCCTACTGTTTATTGCCAAAAAACAAAAAATATGGGCCTAAATTAAAATTTTAACCCAAAAAATCAAATACTAGCTCATTATTCAAAGGGATAATTACAGTAAACTTATTTGTGGTTAGGCAGGTTTTCACTTTACTTATCTGTAGTTCAATCATTTATATTTTACCCACCTGTGGTAACTTTCGTTAAGACTTTGTTACCCACATTTCTCTTTGCCGCTAGAAAAACAATTTAAAAAAAAAAAAAAAAAAAAACAAACATAACAAAAAAAAAAAAAGTTAGGGTTTTTGATTGCTGAAAAACTTCTATGAGCATAAATTGGAGGAATACAAATCAAATATAAATAAATAAATAAATCCAATGGCTTCCAGAATCAAAGAACTCTATTGTAATCTAATATGCTACATTGGACCCACTAACACGATTCTTGTTATGACACTCTTTTAACATTTTCAAACAGAAAACTCAAACATGGAGTTGTATTCCAACGGCAACCAAAAGCACATCTATTGTAATCTATACAACCACCAATTCATGAAATCAAACCCATTTGTTTATTCTTAACATCCGAAGGGGCCAAAGGGCAAAAAGAAACAAAAATCTCCATCCACCAAAGGGCAAGTTAGATAAAATAAAGAATACATGAGGCCCATTGAGTTAAATCCAATCAAATTGCATTAAATTAACAAACCCCCAAAACCAAACCCAACATAAAACCCAATCTCATTCTCAAATTGAAAGTAGCAGGAGAGAATCAAAGGGTTTCAAATGAGTTCTAGCAAAGGCGAGAGAAAGAATCCTGTTCGTTAATGGTGGCGATGAAAAAACCATTGCAATAGTGCAAGTTCTAGCTTTGGCCATGGGTTCCTTCGAGTTGAGATTGGCTCCGACTGTGACTTCGATCCGCCTCTCTCTCTTTGCTATCTTATTTTCTTTGTTGTGGGTGTAGTAGGTCTGTGTTTGTGTTGCTAGGTGTGGTGGGTCTGGGGAGTTTGCTTTGGATTTGGTTTGTGATTTGAGAGAGAACAAGGGTGAAGCCGTGTATGATTTTTGTGAATGACTGAAAGTGTTTGATAGAATTTTTATGAAATTAGAGTAGAACACTTTCAAGTGTAGGATTTTTGTAAATGTTTTTTAGGATTTGTGCGAATATGAAAATTTTATTTAGATTTATTGGCTCAAGACTGTTCATACCAAGAGGAAGTGTGTTCTTCAACCCAAGCTACAAAACCCCCTCTTTGATCTTGTTTGTTTGAGTTTTTTCTGTTATTTTTTATTTTTAGAGGAGAGAGATATAAAAGTGAAGATAAAATACATTTTTATCCCTGATTTTAATAGAGGTGGGTAACAAATTGAAGTTCAGGTGGGCAAAGTGTAAAGTTTTAAACCATGGGTAGGCAAAGTGAAAACAGGCTATACCACAGGTGGGTTTATTGTAATTATCTCTTATTCAAATCCTTCACAAAATACAAACTACTAGCAAGTAGATAACATAACACTACACGTAGCTCAACATTGTACAAACCCATTGTTTAGAAAAAAAAAATGCAAATCCATTGCAAACTAACTCAAACCCAAATTACAGTATCAATACATAAATTTATGATTACTCTATGGATGGGTTAGGTTCACAATTAATTTATATTCTAGGTTAACAATCCTCAATGGGAGATTTAGACAAAAACCACAAAGATATACGCAAAAACCGCGTAAAAAGATATATTCCTCAAGTCTTTTTAGGACAATATTACAAGCCCTCTCAAGAACAAACTACTCTCTTCTTTTTATCAATTCTCTCTTCTTTTTCTCTCACATATTTTCTTCTTTGCTCTCATCCTTCCTTATATCTGCCCTGTTTTCTTCTCCAGCATGAGATGTCTTATTACAGTTGGGCAGCTTTCTGTTCCATCAGGCTCTTTCTTCCTCAATGTCAAGATGAATGAAGACTTTTGAGGCTTATTGTCTTATTTTGATTAGTTATCTAGCATTAAATGTGAATGTGTTGAGCAAGTGACTGTAGATTTATCAGAAAACTTCAAAAGGTGTCCTTGAATAATCTCATAAGTTCCTGAATTCTTCCTCGAAATCTTGGTAGATAAATTGGCCTTGATAGTTTGTCTTATTTTGATTAGTTATCTAGCATTAAATGTGAATGTGTCGGGCAGGTGGCTATAGATTTATTAGGAAACTTTAGAAGGTGTCCTTAGATAATCTCATAAGTTCCAGAATTCTTCCTCGAAAGCTTGGTAGATACATTGGCCTTGACAGTTCGGCGAAGGTCTTGACTTCGGATGAGGTCCTTAGTGAATTTACCATATGATAATGCACCATTTGGTCCATGGTTCGATTCATGGATCCTTTAGGGAAGCTTTCTTCTTGAAGAAGCGCGTATTGGATTTATTTTAGCCCATGGCCCAATGTCATTTGGGCCCTCTAAATCATTTTCCTATGCTCTACATTGCAAATTACAAGTTTATTACAATTTTTTTCCTCATTGTTGGAACACCAACAATCTACAAGACATGTTTGAGCCTAATTCAATCCAAGCCATTCTTAGAATCCCTATCCCATGGAGGTCCAAACTTGATAAACTGATTTGGGTCAAGGATCCCAAGAGTGTTTTCATTATGAAATTTGCCTATAGGGTCTCCCAAGAGCTTACAATTATACTAAGCTCTTACAATGTACCTTCACTGAAATGTTGGAAGTTCAAGGTCCCATAATGAATCAAGAAGCTTCTTTGGAGGATTGTCTCAAATTCCCAGCATACTGGAGAAAACCTTATTCTAAGAATTGGGATTGTTGATCCAAGTTGTGCTTTATGTGGTAAGGTAGTTGAATCCTATTCCCATATGTTTTTTTAAGTGCCCTGCTACTAGGGCTATCTCATTAAATTGAAAATGAGAATTGATAATTTCTTAATTAACTCAAATGAGGACATTGTTAAGATAATGTTGGAACCTATAAGGGCTATCTCATTAAATTGAAAATGAGAATTGATAATTTCTTAATTAACTCAAATGAGGACATTGTTAAGATAATGTTGGAACCTATAAGTCATCTTTCACCATGTATCCATCATCATAGAGAGGAGGAATTAATGTGCTCATTGCATATTGCTTTCACCTTAGATTCTATTTTGAACTTGAGAAACTAGTGTAAGTTCCATGATCCGTACTTCCTTTAGATGACATATCGGCATGTCGGTTCATTCTTGCAAAGGTGGGGTGCATGGCACTTAATCTCCCTAAAAGTGATTTTAGACTCAAAGTCAGCATGAGCCTAGGAGTACGCGGTGCCTCTTAAAAAGAGACAAAGGTGTCACCACCTAGTTGTAGGTCCAGGAACCAAAGAAATAACTCCATAAAGGTCTTCCTACTAGACAAGGTCTAGAGTTAGGGTACAGGATGGGAAGAGGTTAGGCACCCAAGCATGCCCAGCTGTAACTAGCCTTTATATATCGTTGCTTGATTTGGACAGGAGGTAGATTTATCTTAAAGGCTCAAAAGTGTGCACTTGCATCTAGACCTAGGTGTAGTCTACGGGTCATGTGAGACAAATATGGAAAGCGGAGTAGACATGTGAGTATGGAAGCATAGCCATGCAAGGATCAAGTAACAACATCAAAATGTTAGCATGGTAGAGATGAAGTCATCAACATTAGCACATAAGCATGTGGATAAGTAGGCATGAAAGCGTTCAAGCATATAAGCATGTGAGCATATAAGCATATGAACATGTGGGCACAATAAAGATGATGCAATAACATCTGAATGTGTGCATGTGTATACCTAATCATGCATGCGCACATGCACATACATGTGGATACCAACCAAGATTACAAGTTTTGCTCCAAAGGATGGTTAAGATCTTGGAAAATCTGGTTTTGCATCTCATACAAAACACACAGCGGAAGAAACAAACACAAAACTACTTCATTTATGAGAGATAACAAGTAACCTTGAATTCTAGAACAAAGAATAGAAAGCATACCTTGATGCAGTGAAATTCAAAGCCAAGACTTGAGAATACCTTTAATCTTCATCTCAATTCCACATGATGCCTAAGAAGTGTGGTCTCTCAATCAGCCTTTTTGTACATTGATTCTCAACAAAAGTTCTCCTTCTTATTATAGAGAAAAACTATTTTCTTTTCTTTACATCATACGTACTTGTTAACTGCCTTGGTAGTTACTTTATTTAATAACTCTTATTAAATAAAAACTCATTATCTAATTGGGTTAGCCTTTTGAGCCTACCTAATTGAGCTTTATTTTGTGGCTTGAGATGAGACCGAAGGGAACAAATAAGACTCTAGCTCCAATGGGCCTTGGGGTTTTCTGTCAACTCTTGACAAGTTCAAAATTACCATTAATTATATTTAATATCACTATATAAATATAATTGTACTCTTGGCCTTATTAATAAATTATATCCCAAGACTCTAATAATATCATTTGACCCCTCCATGAAATATCCACAATGAATAAAGTTGTAAAGAATTGTTACTTTGTAAACAACTATTTTATCCTTGAGTATCTAGTTTAATTTTTTTAGTTATTCACATTGATTGAAATTCAATTTCAATAAATATAAGTTATAGTAACTCCTTACTAAAGTGGGTACCCTGAATAACCAGTTCCCATTAAACTTATCTCAAAGGGGTATTTCATGTCTCTACAAAGAGATTATGGATTCCATCTTGAGAATATGTCTTCCCTCAACACTATGTGTGGTTACCTAACATATTGAGGTTTTGATCGTGAATATTAGATCTCACTCTTGATATATCAAAGTAACTCACATGTAATGATTGGGTTCACTACCCTATTAGGATTAGGAGTCTATGAAATTAGAAGTCGTGAGATTAATTATTCAGGTGATAGTTGTTGATTAAATAATTAATCTCACAGTGGTCCAGTTCAATATGTCTTAACTCTTAAGACATATCAACATATCAACTAAAAGTCTCTACTTTCACGATCAAGAAAAATCATCTTAGTTGATGTGTTGTAGTCTTCACAAATGAAACGCCCAATTTTCATCACCGACTACGGACTACATTTTGAGTTTACAAGGAAATTGTGATTTATATCTTTTGTGACTAAATTACATAAATCATATACAATACATCTTAAGGACTATGATAATGTCCCATTAGTTCATGTATAAATAGTCTCATATAATTAAACAATTTAATTATTTATGTCATGCCAATAAATTGGATTTTAGGGCATAAACCCCAACATAAGTCTTATGAGGTGGGATCATTAATTGAAGTGAGTCTTCCTTGCTTTGTAGATGTCTTCTCTTTATTAGATTTAGGCTATTTCTTGCTCACTCCCAAGTGCAAGAAATTGTAGCAATATAATTCTCCCGAGTTTGAACCACAAGGAGTGGGGTAAATTCAAAGACAATATAATTAAACAACAATTTGGGTGAAGAAGAAAAATACTTTTGCTTGGTGATTGTTAACAAGAATAATAATAAAAACTGATTTAAGTCAATAATGTAAATACCAAGGTATCGGGGTGTTTTCCTATATCGATATGAAATTCTTTATGATCTAAGAAAATATATATTTCATAATTGATTATTCTTATACAATTAAAAACCTATGATTTAGTTGAACTAAGACAATTCAAGAACGTATGTTAACCTAGATTAATAATGCAGTTAAAATAGTTTTTAGAAAAACTCATTCACTTTAAAACATGATTTCTATTTGCAACTATTAGAAATTCATCTAGACAATAAGAAAAACATAATTGAACTTATTGAAAGTATGGAAGAACTAATACATCAAAAGAAATTTAATTAAACAATCAAATATGTTGTTGTCTAAAATCTTAGAAAGAATCACATTGAATATTCATAGCTTATAGAAGAAACATAACCCCTAGCCCTAGCAAAGAGTTTAGGCTGTCATTAGAGAAAAGAAAAATACAAGTTTTTTCTCTGCCAATTTCGTTCTCCATAACCTCTTTTCCAAAACCCTAACATAAACGTGTACAAAGAAAAATAAAACTTTTACTATTTAATTTTTGTCTAGATTTACAGTAGCAACTTGTGAACTCATTTTGGCCTTCAAAAATTGTGAATTTCGCAAAACTCAAAACTGAAAAGTTGTAGATATTTAAGTCACGGTTCTAACCCATCTATCCTTGAGGCAATTAGATTTTTGAGGAGAGAGATACACCCAAAATACTAATCAGTGCTCAAATTTGATTTTTCCTTTTCAAATTCCGCCTCTTTGATTTCTGTAAGGGACATATTTTTATATAATTGGCATATCCTTTGACAAAACACACTTTACTTGTATTTGGGTAAATCTAAGTAGGTTCAAGATGATCATTACAAGTGGTACATTGAAGACATGGGATTATTCAAGAACTGCTCAAGAAAAGTGTAATTTGCAAGTCTCGATACCTCCTTGATAGAAGCTCAATCTGTCGAGATTTATTAAATCTCAACACATGTCTCGATCTATCAAGCTTACGGGATTCAGGCTATAGCTAGTAACGGTTTTATTCTAAAAGGCTATTTGTTTATGAGTTTGTATAATATTTATTGGACTAGGAAAGTCCAAGGTTTGTGTATACCTATTTGGAATATGAGAGCCCATTGAGCTTCTATTTAAACAAGGAGGTGAAAAAAGTAAAACCTAACCCTAGAAAGCTTCATAAGATTTTCTTTTTGAAACCATAGCATCCTCCTATAGAAGAGAGAGTTCTTGCTACATTTCTTGTACGCTTTTAGGTTTTGTAACCAAGCCAAGTCTCTCACACTACCATTGAAAATCTTATTGGTGTTTCTATATGAAACTATTGCAAATCAACTACATCAATCAAAGGGTTGCTGTGGAGTTAGTCACGTACTGGGATTCATGCAAAGGAGTTAGTCATGTATTGGAATCCATGCATCATTAATTAGTCACGTACTGAGATTCGTGTATTGAACGAAAAGATTGCCACTACAATACAAGTCTAATTGGGTATTGGGGTAAGGGTTCAACTATAGGTTGGTATTTCGGGATAGACTAAAGGGTTTGGTAAGATTCCTTATACTTGTAACTGCTTGTAATTGATAATAGTGAATTTTTGAGAGTGGTGACCTTAAAATCACTAGTGGGGTTTTGCCTCGATAGTTTTCCCCATTCGTAAACAAAACATCCGTGTCAAATTTATTTTCCGCTGCATTTTGATAATTTAGTAATTTGTTTGTGCTAGCATGCTATTGAAATTTGATCTAATTAATTAATTAATTACAAGGGGTTAATTCATTTTGCCTCAACAATTTCTTTCCTTATTTGAATCTTCCAAACATGGTAAATGACGCAAGCACTCCAGTTGCACCTCCTTAGACATTTAAGTATGGTCCTTTAGCTCATCTTTAATTCTATTTTGGCCTCCATTCTCTCACAAACTCTTATAAACTCATTTTTTTCATATGATTTTCTGAAAGTATAGAATTATTCACAATGAATGACATCTTATTCAAAAAATTATGTAAAGATAAATAATAGGGACTAATGCAAATTATGGCATAATTATACAAATTAAGCATAGTAATAAGGAAATAACGCCCACATAAATATATAACATGTATACATTTTAAGGTGTTATCAATTGTCTTGATTTGCATTAATTAAGAACTTTACATCTTTTAAGGCTTAAAAGAGATTTGATTAATTAAAGTTTGATTGACTTGACTTCTGATGTTACGGTTTAGATTCAAATCAATTACCTTAATTGCATTAAAGTCTTTTTTGAAATACTTTCCTTATGTTTGAATAGCCAACTAATATCAAATGCATTGAATACTAATTGACTATTGACTTTAAGTTTAGAAAGTATCTAAGTCTTTTAAAGTTTGAAGGGTTTTCCCTATTTATCTCTAAGACTTTTAGTGGCCTTATTAAGCTCAAGTCAGAATTAGAGAATGGATGAGGGAGAAGAGAAAGAGAGAGAATTAGGGTTTAGGTAAGAAAAGGAAAGAAAGGAGACATTTTAGTCATTTTACATTTATTATCAAACAAAAAAGGAAACAAAACTAATCAAAGTATACATACTAAATGCAGATAAAGCAAACAAGGAAAGACAATGAAACATGACATTAATGGCAAATAAAATGGCAAAGGCAAGAAATCTGATTGAGGCCCAGATTGGCATACTCATAAGAAAGGTGTTTACACATTTTTTTTGCCAGTGTACATGCTTGAGATTTATAAGGTTGAAATTTATCAACCATCTTGTTGGTTTTATTCCGTGCCAATTTACTTGTAATTTAGCACTTAGTAACTCTGTATTTAGGTGAGATTCATGTAAGGGTAGTGTGTGAAGAAAAGCTCAAGTTTGTGCAAAGAAGCAGAGTTTCGCGGCTAGGACTTGCGACTGGCAAGCCGCCAACTACAGGCACATGAGAAGCACAGAGGGGAGCTAAAGGGTCGTGCTAGCAGTCACACTATAGGACAAAAGTCCCAGGCTGGCCAGACCGTTACCTCGCGACTTGAACTCGCGACTTGGACAAGCCGCGAGGCCAAGCCGCCAAGTTACCCTATTTGGCAAAAACTGTCTCTTCATATTCCAAACACACACCACTATATATAGACCCTTATACCCATGAAATCAAGAGAGCTTCTAGAGAGAATTTTTGTGAGAGAAACCCTAGAGAAAAATAAGATTGCCTCATCCCTAATCTTTACCTAAGAGAGTCTACAAATTTCTCTACTCTCTTCCTTTCCATTGACACATCCTTGAGAGGTTCTTGACCAAATCCTTACCTCACCACACCCGCGTCTGTGAGAAGGTACATTTGGTGCTAAGGGAAGCAGTTTAGAAGGAACCAATGTCTATTGGTTAATGCTATGGTTTAGTAGTGGAATCTGGTAAGCTAAAGAAGAAATAGGTTCGGCGCAACCTCGTTGGAGCAAGAAGCTTGGAGGGCTTAGGTACACTGAATAGATTAGGCTTTGAGGGTCTTCTGCTGTTCATATATCCCAACTACATTCTTTAGTAGATTATTTACCGTTTGGAGGGCGGCGGAGAGGTTTTACACTGAGAGCTTCGGTTTCCTCTTCGATAACACATCGCGTGTTGTCCTTGTGTTTGCATCTCTCTTCCTTTATCTTTGCTTGTTATTTTCTACTGTGGATGTGATTATGATTGGCTTAGATTGTTTATCAATTCTATGTTTGGCTTATGTTCATGTTTTGCACATCAATTGTTTGATATTAAGCTTAAGTTGATATTTTGCAATTGGGGGTCTAAATGTTCAAGGGTGTTTTATACACATATTGAAATTTCAATTGGTATTAGAGCGGGTGCACTTGTTGCGGTTTAAATATCTGAGTGTGATCTGAGACCCCTTGGCTATGGATGCTGCTGTGAAAAGGGTCATGTTAAATTGTGGTTTAGGTGTTTGTGATAATGATTCTATAAGTATGTTTGAAGGGTATTCTAAAAAGGAACTCTTAGAGTTAATTAAATCCAAGAAACATGCTAAAGATGTTCGTTCACATGCTGAAACACTTTGAAAATAAGAACCACATTCTTCATAATAGTTTATGTGAGTCTAACTCTTTGATTGAGAAATACAAAAGAAGAAATAGAACTTTGTGTGAAAAGGTAGATAATTTGAAAAAGAAAATTCAATCTGACAGAAGCATGAAAAATAAAGATGAATTTCTATTTGATGGTCAAGAATGCTTGTCTCATGCCTGTTTGTTTGTGCACACCTCATTGAAGGTTTTTAACTCGTGCTTATGGTATCTTGACAATGGATGTTCTCGTCATATGACATGAGATAAATCATTGTTTAAGACTTTTAAAGAGAAAGCCTATGACTACGTGACTTTTGGTGATGGGAGCCATGCTCAAGTTCTCGGGAAAGGGACGGTTGAAATACTGGGATTACCTCTACTGAAAGATGTGCTATACATCAAAGGGTTAAAAGCAAATCTCTTAAGCATCACTCAAATATGTGATGAAGACTTTCTTGTCCAATTCTTAAAGAAGGGGTGCATAATCATTAATGAAAAAGGGATTTAAGTCTTGAAGGGAAATAGGACTACTGATAATTGCTACGGAGTAGTTCCTACGGCACCTAGTTTGTGTAGAAGTGCTTGTGTTGATATGCTGAAACTTTGGCATTATAGGTTTGATCATGCAAACTTCAAACAAGTATGTAAAGTCTCTAAACTTGAGGCAGTTGAGGGACTTCCAAAGTTTGGAAAGGTGGAGAAGCCTATATGTGGAGCATCCCAAATGGGAAAACAAACAAAGGCAAGCTATCACAAGATGAATGTGATTGCTACCTCACGGTGTTTAGAACTTCTTCACATTGATCTAATGGGGCCTATAAGAACTGAAAGCCTAGGAGGAAAAAGATACATTATGGTGGTAGTTGATGATTTCTCAAGATACTCTTGGGTGGAATTTCTTATAGAAAAGTTCGAAGCATGTGATAAAATGCAAAGACTATGCAAGAAACTGCAAAATAAAAAAGGAGTTCCCATAGTCAATTAGAAGTGATCATGGGAAGGAATTCGAGAATGCTAAGTTTGAGGCTTTTTGTGAAAAGCATGGTATCAAGAAGGAATTCTCAGCTCCAAAGACTCCACAACAGAATGGGGTGGTTGAAAGAAAGAACTGGGTGATCCAAGAGATGGCAAAAGTCATGCTTCTCAACAAAACCATACCACAAAAATTCTGGGCTGAAGCTGTGAACACATCATGTCACATTGGCAATAGAATCTATTTCCGAGCAAGGACAAAGAAGACGTCATATGAAATATGGAAAGAAAATAAACCCAAGGTGAAGGATTTTAGAATATTTGAGAGCACGTGTTACATTCTGAATGACAGGAAAAATCTGGGTAAATTTGATGGTAAGAGTGATGAAGGAATATTCTTAGGATACTCCATAAATAGCCAAGCCTATAGAGTGTACAACAAGCGAACTAAGACAGTGATGGAATCAATCAATGTGGTCATAGACGACACTATATCAGAAAAGGAAATTGAGGATGATGGAAAGAGGCTCAAACTCAAGAAGAATGAGAATGATGATGATATGTCCCTAAGTGATGATGCTGAGAAAGAAACACCCAAAAAGGAGGCTACACCTCCTATATCAAGAAGAGAGACAAGATCAACACAAGAAGTTTCAAGCCCACTCACACCTTCAGAAGTTCAAACTCCAATTTCTCGTGATGAGGAACTCTCAACTTCTAAAAAACCTTCATCAAGAGTGATTCTCAATCACCCATCAAGTAATATTATTGGGGATGTAAACGAGGGACTTCGTTTGAGAAAATGACCAAAGTATAGTGCTAACCATGTGACATACAACTGTTATCTTGCTCAATTTGAACCCAAAAAGGTAGGAGAAGCACTGAAAGATGAGAATTGGGTAGAGTCTATGCGTCAGGAGCTACATTAATTTGTTAGAAATGATGTATGGGAATTGGTTCCAAGACCTGAAGATACACATGTGATCAGCACCAAGTAGATTTTTAAGAACAAAACAGATGAAGATAGTGAAGTTGTCTGAAATAAGTCTAGATTGGTGGCTCAAGGGTATACTTAAGTGGAAGGCATAGATTTTGATGAATTGTTTGCTCCGGTAGCAAGACTAGAGTTTATTCGAATTCTTTTGTCCATAGCATGCATCATGGATTTCAAGTTGTACCAAATGGATATGAAGGGTGCCTTCTTGAATGGTTTTCTAAATGAAGAAGTATTTGTTGAGCAACCAAAGGGGTTTGAAGATCCTCACTTTTCGAGTCATGTGCTAAGATTGAAGAAAGTTTTGTATGGGTTGAAGCAGGCACCAAGAGCATGGTATGATTGTCTCACCACTTACCTATTGAATCATGGATTCAAAAGAGGTCAAGCAGATCGAACTTTTTTTGTTAAAAGGGATGAGAAATACCTCCTTGTCGCTCAAGTGTACGTGGATGATATTGTTTTTAGATCCACAATTGATCAACTAGCTCATGAATTTTCGGAAGAAATGAAAAATGAATTTGAAATGAGCATGGTAGGAGAGTTAAACTACTTTCTAGGGCTTCAAGTGAAACAACAGAAAGATGAAATATTCATTTCTCAAGAGAAGTATGCCAAAAATCTTGTCAAAAGGTTTGGCCTGGACTCTAAGAAACATACCTCTACTCCCATGAGTTCCTCTGCAAAACTAAGCATTGATGCAGCCAGGGTTGACGTCGATCCAACACTTTATCGAAGTATGATTAATAGTCTTCTCTATCTCACAGCAAGTAGGCCTGATATTGCATTTAGTGTCGGGGTATGTGCACGGTTTCAAGCTGCCCCTAAAGAATCCCACTTAATAGCAATGAAGCGAATCATTCGCTATGTCAATGGTACATCTGAGTATGGGATTTTGTATACAAAAGATTCGAATGAATGTTTGGCAAGATATTCAGATGTGGACTGGGCAGGGTGCATTGATGATAGGAAAAGCACTTCTAGTGGGTGCTTCTATCTTGGAAATAATTTGGTTTCATGGATGAGCAAAAAGCAAAATTTAGTATCTCTTTCAACGGCTGAAGCTAAATACATTGCAGTAGGAAGTTGCTGTGCACAATTGTTATGGATGAGAAAG
Source organism: Quercus variabilis (assembly GCA_030445155.1). NCBI lineage: Eukaryota > Viridiplantae > Streptophyta > Magnoliopsida > Fagales > Fagaceae > Quercus > Quercus variabilis. The sequence continues at coordinate 43,926,464 of CP129445.1, read as the reverse complement.
CTATTGCATGACTATGGAATTTCTCAAGACACTATGTGTGTGTTCTGTGATAACACCAGTGCCATAAACTTGTCAAAGAATCCAGTTCAACACTCCGAATCAAAGCATATCGAGATCCGTTATCACTTCATTCGGGACTTGGTCAAGGAAAAGATAGTTTGTCTAGAGTTCATAAATACTGACAATCAAAAGGCAGACATATTCACCAAACCTCTTGATGGCCCAAGGTTTGAATCCTTGCGTAAGACCATTGGTGTTGGTATCATTCCTTAAACTCAAATCTCTTTGTGTTTCTGTTTGATTTATTTTTGTTGCTTGTTTTCTTATTTCAAAATGTTTTTTCATTGTTTTTTATCAATCTTTTATTTCTTTTATGTCAAAAATCCAAAAACACATAAAAAGTAGAAATTCCTAAAAAGTTTGATCGGCTTAGTTGAGTTTCTGTCTCAAAGCATATTTTGCCTTGTACATTTGTCCTAATGGCTTTGTACATTTAACGAGCTTAGCTTGTCTCTTATACATTCATATCATTGTGGAAGAAATTTTGAAATCTGTGTGACTGTTGTAAATAGATTTTCAACCTTGTCATGAATGATTAGTGAATGGTTTTGTCGATCTTGAGACATGCATAGACTTATGCTTATATATCTTCCCACTTTTATTTATTTACTACTTTACTTAAAGAGCTCGCCAAATTGTAAATCTTCAAATGAAAAGAGATATTGAGCTGCAAAAGCCTGTCGCACATACTAGTATTTGACTAGGAAAAAGGGAAAGCGACCAAAATAAAATGCATGATGCCCAAAAAGCCAAAGGCTATCTCATCAAATTGAAATATTAAAAATTTCAGGCATCAATCTCACAATGAGATTTGTTTATGTGAAGCAAAATGAAAAGCTTCAATGAATTGTACTCAAGTTTTTGTGGGAGGTCATATATGCATACTTCTATAATTGAGATGGGTCACATTATCTAGTGTTAGTTGTGTATGCTTTGATTAAATCGATCATTGAAGCTTTACATTAGACCAAGGACTATCTCATTTTTGATACCCACACACAACTCACAAGTCTATGTTCAATGAATGCTATATTCATTTGTATGATTGTACTTGTTTAAATGTGTTTTTCACATACTCAATCTTTGTTGATCAAATACAAAAAGATTTTTGAGTATTTTAGTTTGTTTTTGGAAAATATTTCGTTTTTACAAAAATGTCAAAAAAAATTTCAAAAAAATAGCGTTGCCTTGTTTTGGCGACTCAGTCGCGGGTAGGTTCAGTCGCATGCTCTAGTCGCGAGCTCACTCCGAGACTTTTCGCGACTTATTGACAAGTCAAGGTCTCAGTCGCGAAAAGTACTTAGAAAATTTTTCAAAAATTGAGTTTTTATGATTTTCACGGCTTAGTGTGGCAACTTGTTCGCGGGTGGAAAGTTTAGTCGCGAAAGATACTTAGAGATTTTTGCAACTCATCTCGCGACTATTTTGCAGGAAGACCTCCAGTTGCGAAAAACACTTAGAGAAATTTTTCAAGTCTCTTACCTTCACAGTGTTTCACGGCTTACCATGGCGACTTAACTCAGTCGCGAAAAACACGTGTTTTTACGTTCTAAAGACAGTTTTCAAATTGTTTTTCAATTTTTCCTTCGAACTCCTGTGATTGTTCATTGTCTTCCCCATTTCACTCTTACAAACACTCCGTGTATTTCTTTGAAAACTTCCATTTCTGCATCATTTGTTCTCAAATCGTCAACAAAAAGGTATGGGTTCTCTCTCTTTCACTGCATACCTACTGATTTGAGCATTATTCTCTTGATTTCTGTGGTGTTTGTTATGGTTTGTGATTTATCTTGTTAGAACATGGGTTTCTGTTTTTTTTTTTTTTTTTTTTTTTTTATTGTGTGTTTGTGATGGTTTGTTCACTGATTTTCTCTATCTTGTTTATTGTGTGTTCTTGTTTGTATTCACAAACTCATTGTCATGGATTGAACCTAAATCTCAAATGTTTAGGGTTTTCTTCATCATCCACGGTGTGATTCTGACACATTGCTAATACTGTTTGGTATCTTGTTTGCTTTATCTTGTTTCTGATAACCAATGTTGCAGAGTCAAAATGTCTCCTTTTAAGAGATCAGCTGTGAAGGGAGGTAACAGCAAAGGGAAAGAACCTGTCATTGAAATTGATGATTTCTCTCCTAAACCAAAAAGGACTTGTTTTCCATCAGGTGTGTTTGATCCTAACAAGTTCCAGTCGTATGCTGCTTTTCAGACTCATGAAAACTATTTCAGAAATGCTACACCATTGATTGAAAAGGCCATTGATCAACAATCTCTTTTTGACATCGACATCCCTAAATGGTTTGCTCACAAGGATTGGAATTATCTTCTCTTTGATCTTGATGATGCATATGAGAATTTCGTAAAAGAATTTTATGCCAATGCAATTGTTGATGGAGACGAACTTAAGTGTTGGTTGAGAGGAAAAAGTTTCTCGGTGTCTACCACATACCTGGCAGAGATTCTTCACATCAACCGGCCAATACTTAGAAACTCACTGGTGTATGATGATTTATATCCAAATGAGAACTGGCTTCGGGAAGTTCTTGGAAAAGATTTGGAATTTTCCTCAAATGGGAATTCAGTTAGTGTCTCATCTCTTCCTCCAAAATTGAGGGTGCTTACGATCATCATGTTTCACAACCTGTACCCCTTATCCAGCACTGGATATATGAATCTTAGGTATGCACTGTTCCTTCTTGATCTGATCTTTAATGTAGAGATAGACATTTGTGCTCATATCTTTCATGTTCTCTGCAAAACTGTTCTACGAACTGAGTCAAGGATATGCATACCTTTCTGTTGTCTCATTCCAAGGATTTTGGAGCTTAAAGGAATCCATCCTTTTGAAAATGAATTTCCCTGCACAAAACCAAGTCTAATCAACAAGCGTACATTCAACGCTAGCATTGGTCATAGTAAGAAGGGAACCAAGACAGAATCTTCAGCGTCCCATAGTGATTTGCACCCTACCTCACTCACCGTCGACGAGAAGCTAGACTCTATTGTAGCATCTGTCCATGAGCTGAGTTCAAAGATGTCCGGACTTTCATCCATCTTGCACCACCTTAACATTCGATGGGATATGAAGTTCACCTCTATCCAAGCTCAATTGGATCAAATCCAAAGAAAGCTAGAAGAAGATGAGAACTAGTTATTCCTTGACAAAAAGGGGGAGATGATGTTGGCAAGGGGAGTTTATCGAAAGGGGGAGTTTTCAGCAAATAGCCTTCTGTTTATCGCTTTTGTCTATCTTTTGAACATTTCTATTTTCATGTTATTGTAGTCTATACTTTATGAGGTTATTAGTCTATACCTGCTACCTTTGTAGGTTTTAAGGTTTATAATTATGGTTTGTACCCATGTTGCTTTTGTAAGCTTTTAAGGTTGTTTATGCACACTTGTAGGCCTTTGTAGTTTGTACCATGCTGTATGCAGCCTGTGTGCTTTGCTAAATCAGTATTTGACTAAATGTTATGCATTTTCTTCTAAGTACTGTCACTCTTGTGCCCTTGTAGGATTTTTCCTAGATGCACATACTTCTTGTACTGTGCATTGGTTGAATGTTGGCCATTCAAGTGATTTGCCTTGTGTTTATCAGCTTGAATGTCCGGATGTTCATTCTAAGTGTGAATGAGCATTATGATCACTTGGTTATAGTGATTGCTTGTTTTGGTCTTGCCATGGTTTATTGCTTTATTCCATTGTGCTTGATCGCATTGTGCTTGCTTTATATGTATTACAAGTTTTCTGCATACAATGAACTTATTGTGTTGTTGTGTTTCAGGAATTCTTATTCTTATGGTTCAAAAGCTTCACAGATTTTAGAGTTAGGTGTGAGTGAGTTTTCCAACTGTTCTCATCTCACGCATTAAGTCTAGAGTTTGTTTTAAGGTTTTATCACGGAATAGTCAAAGAGGGAGATTGTAAGGTTAAAATTTATCAACCATCTTGTTGGCTTTACTCCATGCCAATTTGCTTGTAATTTAGCACTTAGTAACCCTATATTAAGGTGGGATTCATGTAAGGGTAGTGTGTGAAGAAAAGTTCAAGTTTGTGCAAAGAAGCAGAGTTTTGCGGCTAGGACTCGTGGCTAACTTGCGATTGGCAAACCGCCAACTGCAGGCACGTGAGAAGCACACAGGGGAGCTGAAGGGTCATGCCAGTTATCGCACTACAGGACAAAAGTTCTAGGCTGGCCAGGCTGCTACCTCGCGACTTGAACTTGCGACTTGGACAAGCGGTCAAGTTACCTTGTTTGGCAAAAACTGTCTCTTTGTATTCCAAACACACACCACTATATATAGACCCTTATACCCATGAAATCAAGAGAGTTTCCAGAGAGAATTTTTGTGAGAGAAACCTTAGAGAAAAACAAGATTGCCTCATCCCCAATCTTTACCTAAGAGACTCTACAGATTCCTCTACTCTCTTCCTCTCTATTGACACATCCTTGAGAGGTTCTTGACCAAATCCTTACCTCACCATACCCATGTCTGTGAGAAGATACATTTGGTGCTAAGGGAAGCAGTTTAGAAGGAACTAATGTCTATTGGTTGATGCTATGGTTTAGTAGCAGAATCCGGTAAGCTAAAGAAGAAATAGGTTCGGTGCAACCTCGTTGGAGCAAGAAGCTTGGAGAGCTTAGGTACACTGAGTAGATTAGGCTTGAAGGGTCTTCTGCTGTTCATATATCCCAACTACATTCTTTAGTGGATTATTTACCACTTGGAGAGTGGCGAAGAGGTTTTACGCCGAAGGCTTCAGATTCCTCTTCGATAACACATCGCGTGTTGTCCTTGTGTTTGCATCTCTCTTCCTTTATCTTTGCCTGTTATTTTCTGCAATGGATGTGATTATGATTGGCTTAGATTGTTTATCAATTCTATGTTTGGCTTATGTTCATGTTCCGCACATTAATTGTTTGATATTAAGCTTGAATTGATATTTTGCAATTGGGGGTCTAAACGTTCAAGGGTATTTTACACACATATTGAACTTTCAAGATTCAAGAAAAATTTCTAGAAACATCTAAAACAAGAACTCTAATTATTTAAAGAGTGCGTACACTGCTTAGGAAGTGCATATGCGTCTTCCTAGGTATGTACGCACCCTGAGGCAGATTAGGGTTTCTAAATGTTTTCAATCAAAATAGCCAAGAAATGAATCAAACTAAGTACTATGAACATGTTATGGCATAGAATGAGCATATCACAGATTAAATAAATAGTAGAAAGCACAAAAGAACAAGAATCGAGGAGGAGAATGTAAATCATGAAAAAGATCCACATCTCCTCCTCATAGCATTTATAATGATGTTATTTTTGACTGGCCCCTTGGCTGAAATTGACTACTGCAACTATGTGTGTGGGAGGATGAGTTGAACAACTTGATTAGGTTTAACTAAGGGACCTTAAATGGTGTGTTTGCAAGCTTGAACAAACTAGAAGTTTGGACATGGATGATAAAAAGATTATCTTTTCACCAAAAGGATGGATGAAGATCAATCTAATACTCAACCCTTCAGCCTTTTTAGTTTTGAACTCTAGGTTTATGTAGTTCGAGGGGATTTCGGTAGAGTTTCTGCAGGTAAAATTTTTTAACCTTTTGGATGTTGAAAATAGAGGTATTTATAGGGGAAATGAGTGTCTAATGTTTGATGAGACATTTGGGCAGCCAATTGATCAGGCTAGTTGCCCTATAATCTCATCAAGAGAGTGTGTAGCTATAGATTAGGTATGTATGCATCATATACCTGGCGTATGCACTCTTTGTCAACCTCAGTCACTTAGCTTAAAATGGGCTTTTAGGCTTTGGGCTTCTTTCATAGTTCATAGTTGAGCTTGGGCTTGGACTGTATTGGGTCATATTTAGGGTTTTCATCCTCATTGAGCTCCACACATGATGCTGATAATTTTGGTAGCGATTTGATTTTTTGTCATTGGGACTGGGGGCTTAGATATAGGTCGAAACGAAATGGGGTGTCTACAACTAGATTATCGATAATGGTGGTTGGGTTGATATTTTTTCCACCATTAATAGCATTGAGAATAGGGTTTGTAAAGTTGTGATTTTCCATGTTAGTTTTGTTAGCTTTTATTCTACACCAATTTGATTATAATTCTTTCAATCATTTACCTGTATTTATGTGGGATTAAATGTAATGAGTTTAGTTTTCATTTTGGTGAAGAATTGAACAAGACTAGGGTTTCACAATTTCCTTAACTCATGAAATGTCATGTGAGGAACACACGACTAACTCGCGAAGCTCATTGACAATTGGAATTTTGTTTGACTTTTCCCCTTCTTCACCCACACTATATAAACCCACATTACTCATGCAATTGTAAGAAAAGTTTCAAAGAAAAAACCCTAGAAATCCATTTAAGAGTTAGAGATTGTCATCCATCAATCCTCTACACATTTCTCTTATTTTTCTTCACTCTCTTCCCTCTCAATTTCAATTTCCTATGAAAGGAACTTAGCTCAAACACAATTCATACACAATCAAAGTGTTGAGAGCTATTTTAGTGCAATTGGGAGGCATTGAGTTCATACCAATTTTTGGTAGGTGCAATTGGACGTAATTGTAGAATCTAGAAAGCTAACGAAGACAAGACTTAGTGAAGTCCGTTGGTAGTTGGAGCTTGGAGGACTTAAGTACTTTAGGTAGCTTAGGCTTGTAGGCTCTTTGTGTATTCATGTACTCCAAATGATTTGTTAGTGGATTATTTCACTTGGAGGGCTCAAGTACTTTGGGTAGCTTACTCCAATTGATTTGCTAGTGGATTATTTCAGCTTGTCGGGCCACATAGAGGTTTTTCCACTGGGTTTTCCAGTTTTCATCTTTGATAACACATCAAGTGTTATCTCATGTTTGTACTCTCTTTCCCTTATATAATTCAAAAATTTTCAATTGGATGTATTATATGTTAAATCCATTAACATCCAATTGAAAATTATTGAATTATATAACACTGATAAAAGCTACACTAAGTGTAATATATGACTAATATCATTCTTTATAGGGTCTTGTTAATGGATGTCCTTAGGAAATTTGATGATAGACCATTTTGAGGAAAGTTTTGATATCACTTTCATTAGAAATATAAAAATATGTCAAAAAAGTAAATTGTTTTTCCTTTTCCCATAAAATATTTCTAAAAATATTTTATAAACTAACAGCCTTAGAAAATCCATTAAAATTTTCCTTCTTTATATTGATGACGAAAGCTCAAATAGTGTGAAAACACTATTACTTGTTTAGACCCCTAAATCAAAACTTATGGCTAAGTTGCTTTTACCTTACTTAACTTAGTGCGGAATAACAGTAAGTGTACTTGGCAAAAAACCTCTCCGTGACCGCAGCCGAATCGATCCACTAGTGAATAAAGTTGGAGTACAAGGATATCAAAAAGACCCTCTAAGCCTAATCTACCCAAAGTTCTTGAACCCTCCAAGTTCTAGCTACCAATGGGCTTCACCGAGCCATGTCTTCACTAGTTATCCGGATCCCGCATTTAGCTCCAAATTGCGTCCTCCAATCAATGGCTTCTTTCAATACTTCCCATACACACCAAAACTTCTCTCAATACTCATACTAGGTGAGGTAAGTGTTTGGGCTAAAAATCTCTCAAGGATTTGTAATTGGAGAGGTATGAGTAGAGGAAAACTAAGAGAAATTGTGTAGATGATTGTGGGTTTACAATCTCTAAGTCTAAAGTATTTTGCTCGGGTTTTTCTCTAAAAGTCTCCTTAAAATATTGTGGGTAATGTGGGCTTTTATAGTGTTGGTAAAGAAATGAGAAAAGCACTCTTTAAAAAGTTCTAGGCAAAAAGTTTTATGGGTTGCTCACGACTTGGCCAAGTTGCAAAGTAACTCGCAAAAACCAACCTGGCGTAAGGCTGTTCAGCTTCCAAGCATATGCTTCTCATGTGGCTTTTCACGGGTTATCCATTTGCAAGCTAGTCGCGAACTTCACTGTCTACACAATTCTTTACCAAACTCTCACACTCAACCCTTACATTAAATCCCACAAACATACAGGGAAATGATTGATCAAAAATACAATCAAATTTGACATGAAATTAAAGCCAACAAAAACATAGTTGTAAATCACAACTTTAAATTTTGTAAGCATGTAAAATATGCAAAGATAATGTAATCCAGCGGTGGATTTATCAAAATTCATGTCTGATTAAAAAATATTGAGTGGTGTAATATTGCTTAAAGTTATAACTAGTGTAACTCTTAAAACATTTTAAAAACATTGATAATAGATCTAACAGTTGAAAATTTATTATTAACACATTTATTGTTATTCACCTCACTTACTAAATTCATTGCATTTTTTTCTCTCCTCCTATTTATTATTTTCCAAAGTTTCCATCTCAATTGAGGGCATCTCAACGTGTTTAGTTGTGTTGGCAGAGGAACTAACCTATTGGAAATTATTACCTAGTCTTGGACTACAAGATCAACATGCTAACCTTCTAGTCATAGCCAATAAGAGCATGCCAACACATATTAATTTTCTTACATTAGTTGGGCTACCAACTCAGTGTAATAATGGATGCTTGTTAACGTCTGTTACCATTTGGAAACCGAATTCAAAATTTACAGATTTGAATTGGCGGGCCATGAAGTGTAGGTTAAAACATTTGGGTCCACATCAATAAAATAAGGGATATAATAGTAACCTATGGTTCTCAACTTAAAGGCTTAAAAGCCATAAAGACAACAAAACAAAGCCCTCTAGTAGTGTTAGTGTGAAAAAGCAGAAGACAAGCGGCAGAACAAACAAGAATACTATTTTTTTGGTTTGAAGTAAAAGCATGGTAGAAATGGACTTGGAAAGTGATAAAGGTATATTTTGTCTTTTCTTTTTTTGATTTAATTTATGTTTTGAAAGAATGTTTAATAATTTGTGGTGATATACTTACTCTCAAATAAAACTACATAAAAATGTATTGAATTTGTTGTATTTACATGATATGAATTTTATAGTCTAGCCAAAATATATATATATATATATATATATATATATATATCATAAAGATTTTGCTTATTTTTTTTTTCATATATAAATGCTTTATTTATTTTTGTTCTTTACAATATTTATTGTTATTATAATAATCTTTCATTGAGTATCCATAATCGACCCGAACAATTTAAGACTAAAATTTTGTTGTTATTATTGTTGTTATCCATAGTCAATCCCAAAAATATAAATTAATAAATAAATATTAAAAAAATTGGTATTAAAATTTTGTTGTTGTTGTTGTGCCTAAACATAAGGGTTTTGTGATCAATGGTACTATAGGCCTTTAAGAACAAATACAATGTTGTAAACATGGTGCATATGGATAAAAAAAATTATAAACATGATATAATTATTGTATTGTAATTTCCATAGTATTTTGTTTCTAATATTTATAATTGTCGTAAAAATTGTTGTAGTTATTTGCATACCATGTGATATTGAAGAAATTGAAGGGGATTGCATGTTTCTTGCAAGACAAGAAAATAGTGATGACAATTTGTTGAATAAGGTGGTTCATAATGCAGATAAAGCATATGCTATATATAATGATTATACATTACGTGTTCGTTCCATAGTTGAAATGGTGTTTGGAGGGTTAGTGCATCTAGAGCATAATCAAGAACTTGCATTACCATCAAAGAGGCATTTGTTAAGATCCAATCATTGTATTAAACCTAAGACAAATGTAATTGATACCATGGTGAAAGTAGGTATAAGTACAAAGAATTCTTATTCATATCTAACAAAAGAAGTTGGAGGGAGTGAAAATGTAGGCCTTATCGAAAGAGATTGTTATAATCATGTGAATATGCAAAAGATGACAATGATTAGTGCTGGAAATGCACAAAGCTTATTGAATCATTTTAAGTCTAAACATACAGAAGATCTCATTTTTTTTTTTTTACACAGTTCAAGTAGAGCAAGAAAATCGCATGACAAATTTTTTCTGGAGGGATGGGAAATCAAGAACTAACTATGATTGTTTTGGAGTGTAGTAGTATTTGACACTACATACTACACCAACAAATATAATTTGACATGTGTTCCATTTGTAGGTGTTAATCATCATTGGCAAAATGTGATATTTGGATGTGCATTCCTTTTGTATAAAACTACTGATTCATTTAAATGGTTGTTTAAGTCATTCTTAGACTCAATGGGGAATCGATCTCCTATATTAATGTTCACTAACCAGGATCAAGCTATGTCAAATGCCATTAAGGAAGTTTTTCCAAATACACATCATTGGCTATGTTTGTGACATATTTCAAAAAATGCTCCTTCTCACTTAGGAGACTTAAAATCGAACTCAGAGTTCATGTACTTGTTCAACAAGTGCCAAAAATATTGCGATTCAAAATTGGAATTTCAACACACATGGGATCAAATGACATAGAAATTTGACATTAAGAATCATCACTGGCTTAATATGATGTACAAAATTCAACATAAGTGGAACATTGCATTTACTAAGGATTTTTTCACCGTTGAATTTAAATCTTCCTTGAGGAGTGAGAGCACGAACCATGTTTTGAATGATATAGCAAATAAAACAATTAGCCTCACTAAGTTTGTAATTGAATATGAAAATGTATTGGTAGGTATGCGTTCTTCGGAGTTGGATGAAGATTTTCAATGCAAGCAAGGTGCCCTACAAAAAGCAATTAAGAAAAGTGGCATTTTGGGTCATGCAACTCAAGTTTAATCAACCATCTTGTTGGCTGTATTCCGTGCCAAATTTTCTTATAATTCAGCATTTAGAAACCCTATATTTAGGTGGGAATTATGTAAAGGTAGTGTGTGAGAGAGTGTAAAAAAATGCTCAAGACTGTGTAGTGAAACAGGGACTTGCGACTAGATCTCGCAGGTGGCTCACGATTGGTAAGTTGCCAGAAGATGCACATGAGTGAAGCATGCAAAGAAGCTGAATCGTCATGCCAGCTATAGCACTACAGGATAAAAAGTCTAGACTGGCCATTCAGTTAGCTCGCAGCTTGAACTCACAACTCAGTCAAGTTGCAAGGCCAAATCGCCAACCAACTCTGTTTTGGAAAAATTAAATCTTCGCATTCCTTTCTTACCCCAGTGTAAATACCGCTTATACCCACAAAATGTAGAGAGCTTCTAGAGAGAATTTTGAGAGAAAAACCCTATAGAAAAATAAGATTGACTCATCCACAATCTTTACATAGATACTTTTCAAATTCCTCTACTCTCCCCCTCTCCATTTTTATATCCTTGAGAGGTTCATTACTCAAATTCTTTTCTCACCATATCTACATCTGTGAGAAGGCTATTTGGTGCTTTGGGAAGCAGTTAGGAAGAGACCAATGGTTATTGGTTAATGCTATAGGTTATAGTGGAATCCGGTAAGCTAGAAAAGACAAAGGTTCGGTGTAACCTCGTTTGAGCAAGAAGCTTTAAGGGCTTAGGTATACTGGGTAGATTAGGCTTGAAGGGTCTATTACTGTTCATGTATCCCAACTATATTTTCTAGTAGATTATTGACCGCTTGGAGGGTGGCGGAGAGGTTTTACGCCGAGGGCTTCAGTTTCCTCTTCGATAACATATCGTTGTATTATCCTTGTGTTTGCATTTCTCTTCCCTTAATCTTTGCCATTTAATTTCTTCTGTGGATGTGATTTTAATTGGTTTAGATTGTTTATCAATTCTGTTATTAGTTTATGTTCATTTTCCGCACATATATTATTTGACATTAAGCTTGAATTGATAATTTTGTAATTGGGGGTCTAATCGTTCATAGTGTTTTATACGCTATTTGAACTTTCAATCTCATCTTTAGCTTATGACCCAAACTTATAAGTCTCTTTGGGGAAACTTTGGAAGCCGTGGTTTGGAAGGCCAAGAGGTATGTTTAGTAAAGCTCCAACAATTTAAAGTTGATAAAAAAAAAAAAAAAAACATGTTGCTTGGCGTGTCTTCTCCAACTCCTTGAACTCTGATGAGTCCATGTGTAATGGTAACATATGATAAGCATCTCTTATCACATAGCACTTTAGATGATAAAATTCCCCACTGCTCTTTTCCTGAAACTTAATATTCATAATGTGACAAATGCTCAATATTCCTAGCCATTTGAATGCTGAGAAAATAACAATTCATTCAATCCCCAACTATTACTATACAAATTTAGAAACTTCATTATATTATTCTACATAAATCTCATTACTACTTTAAGCTAAAATCCAACTCAAACACATGGCCTAATCTGATTGGCTATCTTTTCTCTCCAACTTTATACAAAATATTCATGATATCTCTGATACCTAGCTACTATCTATCCCAATTAGACCATATATTTCTCTACCAGCTGTCAGAGTAGAACATTAAATACTCTTCTTGCTCACCAAGATTATGTCACAACATAATGAGATCTTGAATAAATCTCTAAGGCTACATTAACTTTTAACCAATCCTTCTATTACTTACTAGAAATGTGTTGTAATAGAACCTTGCACCAAAAATACAAACACCTGAAAAAGCAAACATTTACAGCTAAACCACAGCAGTGTATTCGGCACTTGACACCTGGCTGGAAGTGATATCATCAGTCATTTAATGCTGAAATCCTAGTAACCAGTTGTTATACCCAAAATAGCAAGATACCCTTGAAAGAGATCTTACCATTTTTCAGCCAAATTCATGAAATGACATCTCTAGTAGTCTAAAATCACCCATCTGACCTCATTGGCTTCTGCCCAAAGTAGACAGCTATCTCATGATAGATGTCATAGCTTTTCCTAACAGCTGGGATAACTTTTTCATGATAGCTGTCATAGGCTTTCCTAACAGTTGGGGCAGCCTTTTCAGAACAATTGTGACAGCTGACTCAGTAACTTGATCATTATTGATTTTTTCTCATTTGGCTAAAAACCAAAACCAACTAAAATAACTATCTTTTTCTTGCCAAAATACTTTCCTTTTCTACTACTTTCTTCCCAGTAGCTCTTACCCAAAACAGCAAGAACATTTTAAAGGTAAACCTACCATTTTTGGCCAAATCTTAAGATGGATTCTCTAAAGATTCATTGCTAATTATGATAGATTTTGGCTGATATTATTTGCTAAAATACCCCCCTTAAACTCAGTTAGAGAGAACCCTTCATAAACACCTCAAGAGGGACACCAATGGGGGAGAACAACTCTCTCATAAAACTTTTCTACTCTTTCTCCCTCTAATAATCTTTGGAAGCTCTTGATGAAGTTCTGAGCCTCTGCGTTTTTTAGTTTCTAAATTAGGAACTAAACTCTTCAGCCCTTAGCTCATAAATGCCCTTCATAAGCCCTTATACATCCTAGAAGAAAATCCCAGCAGCTTTGTTAAACAAACTACAACACCATTACTCTCTTATACTCATTCTCTCACTCTCCATATTCAGAAAACACATCTATCTTACTGCTTCTAACTCTAAATACCTAAATACATCTCCATACTCTCTTACAATATCTTTCCTCTAGAAAAGCAATCCATACAACTTCTCCAGCAGTTATAATCTCATATTTTTACTATCCTTAACCTTCATATCTCTTATATTTCTATAGATCATACATATTATGAATACTACATCCCACAAAACATTTATATTTTTTACCATCTCCACATTTCTCAAGAGATATCAAACACTCATACTAAAAGCCCTTCTCATGGAAGACATTAACTTCTATTACTAGAGCTCTTCTCCTAGAAGACACCAAGATCTCATATCAAAGCCCTTCTCATGGAAGGCACAAATCCATCTTACATAAAGCTCTTCTCTTAAAAGGCACAAGTACTCCATATAAAAGCCCTTCTCATGGAAGGCAACACTATTCATAACTTCACAACAACTAAAATGCATTGTCAAGAGAAAAACTCATTTAAGTGCATGATAAAAGGGGCAAGCTTAACCAGCCCCTACACATAGCTAGGCATACTCCTTCTCCCTCCAGTTGCACCCCTTTTTCTCCCTCAATCTTAAAGTTATCATGGCAAACTGCCTCTCTACTGCTGGGGTCACTCTGCTAGGATATTATCAACTCACAGAAGCTATACAGTTGGGGCTGCAAACCATCAAAGATAAGCCTGCTTCCATATCTTTAAATTTACATAATTGAATATATGACTACTTCACATTTAAATACATATTACTTTATTCTAACTACTATTACAACTATTAACTAAGGCCTAAACTCATTTAAATGCATGATAAGAGGGGCAAGTTTAACTAGTCTCTACCATTGGCATTCTGCTAAAATCCTATCAGCTCACTGATGCTACACATCGGGAGCTATAAACCATATTAAGATAAGTGACTTTGCTTCCATATCTTTAAATATACATCATTGGGTACATGATTATTTTACCTTTGAATAAATACTACTTTATTTCAATTGTTATTACAACTACTAATCAAAGCTATCATATCAAATGCATATTGTATATTTATTCAATCATTATCATGATTCTTAGACTTTGGCTTTAATGGTTTTGTAGGCTTAAAAATATATCGGTAGCCATTGGACCACGTGGCCCATTGTTGAGTTTCGAATACAACTCCCCAAACAGAACTCGGGCCTAGTAAGGTCATTCCTCCAACAGACCACACGTGGCTAGGCAACTGAAAAAGGTCCCTGAATACCAAGTAAACAAAAAAAAAAAAAAAAAAAAAGTTGGGAAAACATGCACCAAATAAATTTGTATTTAAAAAGTTTGTATATAACTCGATTTTACTAAAATCAAGTTCTCCGTGGGCTTTTTTAATTGAAAAAGCCATATTAGCGAGTTCCACCGTGTCACAAAGTAAATATAACTCAATTTTAATGATATTGAGTTCTATGCAAAACTCGATTTTGTTACGAGTGTCAAAACAGGGGCATTCTGTTAGATAGTTTTAAAACAAGAACATTTTGCTTCATAGTTTAAAAAATTAAAGGCAAAATCCCATTACAATATATAAGAAATTTCTAAAAAGATGATTTAAAAAAAAAAATTGAACTCATCGTTTACGGATGGCTATACTTGTGAATGGTACCTACAGCGATGGATCAAAAGAGGAAAGAGCTTGATAAGGACCATATAGAGAAGAGTCTGGAAAGGTCTCAAGTCAGACTAGAAACCCAGATGGTTTTGAGACTCAGGACTCAGAGAAGAAGCCAGACCACATGATCTTGGGCTAGATCGGTTTTTGTTTTAAACGAATACAAAAAACGACATCAGAGAACGAACTGAACCAACCATGGCAAGGTGGCCACATAGTGAACGTCCACGATACTAATGGAGATGGGAGAGGAACATCCCATTGTACTTGAGCCACTGTTCATGGGAGAGGAAGAGAAGAATCGTATTTAAGAGTCTGAGAGGAGAAGTGGAGCACCCCTATTTTAAATTGAAAAGTGGAACTCTCTAAAAAAATTTTTAAATCTGCAAAATTTGAATTCTGTTTCCAAACGTTAATAGATGTTAATAGAGCAACCTGAGCTGGCAGCCTAGCTGATGTAAGTAAATTAATGTGTTGGCGTGCTCTTATTGGCTGGGACTATGACCTTGTAGTCTGGAACTAGGCAATAATTTGCCCTAGCCTATACATCTAATTTTGGCTAAATACCAATACATCTGATTAACAATACAAAAAATGAAACACAATAGGTTGTTGTTAGTTGAGGGTCTTTATTAGTTACAGACTTCTAATTCCATATTATAATACCAGTGGTGCTGCTTGTTCTTGGTGGAAGTCTTGCAGTAGCTGCATTTTATTTTTTCACAGGTTTTGTACTTTCTTTTCTCAAACCTCCCAAAGCCATCTCTATGTGCTCAATCTTCTCTTCCAAATAAAGCTTGCATTTCCAAACCCCTCCCTCAAATTATTTTCTGACATGAAGATAGATTTGCGTATATTTATGTTTGTTTCCTATACTATAAATATTCGGTTTCCTTTGATTGTAGCTATAGATCGGATTCAAAAACTTTAGGTTGTACTGTTTAATTCCCTATTATTCATTTTTTCCAAAATTCTCTTCATTTTTTCTCTCCCTCCCTCTGTCTATCCATTTTTTTTAAAAACAACTCTTCTTCAGCAATGTCAATCGTCTCCCCTGTCATTTCCTCTCCCTTGTTTTTGATTGTTATTTGTTTAACTTTGGCTGATTATCTTCCAACAGGGCCCCGAGGCACCACCATGGTGGCCAACCACACAAGAAATATGAAATTGAATCGAGTTGATTTGGAATATCAAAATGAAATTGGACATGTATTTTGAGAGAGAAAAAATAGGAGATAATAATGGTAAAGTAAATGTTGTCTCTCCTTAGAGCTAGATTTACTCATTAATAGTTCAACTATACTAATACTCACGACAAGACATTTAAAATTCAATCATTACTAACAGATTTCTAGACACACTAACAGTTTTATCATTAATAATATTTATTAACACATAAATAATTTCATTACTAGTCGCTAACCCGTGCGATGCACGGGATAGTTAAATAAAAAAAAAAAAAAATTATTTTGCTACTATAACTTGGCTTAAAAAAAAAAAAATGCTATGGTGATGTCTTCATGCAATGCTCAACTGCAATTAAACCTACCATTCACACCAATATAATCTATGTTACCATGCACATTTGTTTGCATAACAAACGGATCATTTTCACTTTTATAATAAAACAATCTATGGTTGATGAAAGAGTAAATCCTACTTTGGATAAATATATTATACAATTATTCAAATGGTTAAATTAAAAAGGAAATAAAGAAGAAAAGTTGCACCAGCCACAAATTCAATTAGATTTCTTTTGAATAAAATGGTGTTATAAAAAATGAAAGGAAAAAAAAAAAAATTACTGAGAAAGGGGAAGGAATACTTACACTTGAAAATAGAAAAATAGAAAATCTACAAATTCAGTGCTTGATAATAGATCTACAAATTGCATTCTCATATCCTCCATCTTCTGCAAGTTAATTGGATATAATTAAAAAAATTTCCCAACAGAATGCTCTTTCCTTTCCATTACGCTTTGCATATTTTCATCCTAATAAAGTTTAAGAAGTGCTTTGTGGTCACTGCATAAAGAATGTGTGCATAAGTTTAAAATCAGTAATAGAATTAACATTAATCATTAAAAAAAACCTGCAAATTCCATAAAAAGAATCAGTATGGATTAGCTTAATAATCAACCTTGCAAGAATCACCAGTAAAGGATCTTCTTCATCAGCTTTTAAGGCTGGATTGAGGCATTAAAAGATAGACTCCATAAGAAGCATCTTTCCAATATTTGGGTCCCAACGGTACAGTGCAAAGATGGTGACCTGTTACACAAAATGTTTTTTTTTTTTAATTACAGTGAACATCCTAAAGCTGTAAACCAATACAGAAACTTGTATCCAATGATATTTACCAAGTGAGGTAAATGCCACTATATCATCTAGAGCCCAATTGTTTTAAAGCATTTTGAATCGCAAGAGCATCTGATGGCTAAAGTGCTTTTGCCAAAAATGATCAAATAGTTCGAAGCAACAAACTTTTAATATGCAATCATAGTTCTTGTAAATCTGAAAATTTTAGGTAACTGATACTAAATCAATGCAGTATGGATCATCCTTGCATAAAATCTATAATAAATAAACAGGAAAAAAAAATAGGAAAAAAGAAAAGGGTTTAAATTAATCAATAAACAAATTAGGCTAACTAAGTTGGAGAAACGTGTTTCTTAGAAAGAGAATCTTGTATTTGCTAATTAACCTTTCATGGTGCTACCTCAATACACAACAAAGATACGGAATTTTCATTAATCTAAATGCTCAAAGAAATAGAGAGAGTTGAGAACTATTATATCATTTAATTATGTGCGTCTCAAAATTACTTCGTTTCTATAAGGTTTTGATCTTCACTACTTACATCAACAGTAGAATTGCTAAGCATGAACAACCATTAAATTTTGGCATCAAAAAGATTTATATGCTTATATAATAGTGGCTGTGAACATTAGAGAGTGCTGGCCATTATAATAGTGTATTCTTCTGCTTCTCTCTACTTCTCTAGTTCCATCAATAGACTCAATCCCTATTTCATGCAATTCAGCCTTAACATTGCAAAGCATTACTGTGTCTGCATAGATTCAATTCATCTTTATTCTGCAATTAGAAGAGTCATCATTTCAAGTTCTTTTTTTCGTCAACAATATTAATACCACCACACCCAAAGTAATTAGAAGTCTAGAACAAAGCTCTATTGAGTTTAATTCATAACATTTTCATCAATCATATAAGCAATTTACCAGAGTATGAGGAATAAAATCATTAAAAAGGTTTCCACGAAATTAAAGCCAAAAAAAATAAATTATTAGTAAGGCAGTTATCCCTTTATTAACAGTGTGACTAAAAGTGAAATTCAAAGTGGAAAAGTCTTTCCAAAAAAAAAAATATATATATATATATATATATATATCAATGCGGAAAAGGAACATTATATATAAAACTGTCTATGTTGCAAGAAAATAGCCTTACCAACCAAACATGAGATGTTTGTCTTCATGTCCTCATTTCCTCCATTAAAGCAGGATTATAATTGAATGGAGTTATCTACTTTTTGTCTATTCTAAACCAAGCCTTTCATACCTCTAGAAAATATCAGCAACCCCTTCAATTTGAACAACAATCCTAATTATTTAAAGCAAATCACCAACACCCTTTTAAAATGACTGGAATGTGCAAACCGCTTTTAAATTAGAATCTATATATTTTTAAAATTGAATCTATATTTTCTTAAAAGATCAGACAACGGTGTTTTTTCTCCAAGAGTTTGTTATATATTTTCAAAGTCAAATTGGTAAAGTTTTGATATGACAGAAAAGTTTCCTTATGTGTGCAACTGAAACAGCAATTTTATATAAGTAAATGCTCACCTCAGGGTAGCAATCTTGGTGGACAATTGTCTGGTTGTTCGTATTTACATAAACCTCACAGGACACTCTTGCCTGATGAAAATGTTGGAACGCAGTTTAAACACATGGAGAAAGAAGAAGCATCATGTAACAGAATAAAGCTTGTAAGAGAATACTATGGAATTGTCAGAACAAAACTAAAATTTCCTTAACATACCGTTTCTTAATGCAGTGAGTGTACTGCTGCTGTTTTGCAACATACTTAGTTATTGCAAAAGGGCACGCAATCACATACAAATATTTCCAAATAATAGCTCTATAGATTCAGAGCTCAAGATTGTTTCTTTACTTAAAGCAAATAATGATTGTACATAAGAAGGTAAAAGGGTAAATTTGCCAACTTATTTGATGCACGTATCTAAATCAATTGTTATTGTGACATTATTTGAGCTTTGCCTTAAAGATTTTGAAACTGCAGCATGGGCATATATAATTGAGACATATGACCTTGTGAAAAATCACAAAATATGAAAGAGAAAGCAATGTGGCCAATAATTGAAATTAGCAAACTCCACTACCGGCTCCAAACTCATCAATCTAATCTAATCATTCAAAAGAAACACTCCCAATTGTAACCCTAAATCATACTTAACAGCCAAAAACAATAGAACAAAATTAAAAACTTACCGGTAATGTTTTCGGAAAAGTTCTGGTCTGATTATAAAGTCCCTTAGATTTTTCTCTCCCTCTCTGACTCTCTATGTCCCTTATTGACGCTCTCAATGAACAATAATAATGTAAGGCTCTTTTGGTTTTTTTTTAAAAACCACAAATTTACTCCAAATTAAGAGAACAGGTAAGGGGAAAACCTAAAATTAAAATAAAAACATCACTAACCATTCTTTAAAACTCCAAGAGACAAAGCCCATGTAGAATTTGATCTTCTATAGGGTTTCCCCAGGAGAAACTGTTGTGAGTGAGAGATGGGTAGCGCCGACAAATGTAGAGCTGGAGAAAGGTGGTGCCGGAGAAGGTGGAGCCGTTGAGTTGTGGGAGAGAAGGGCTGATAGTGGCCTGCGTTTTGGACTGAAGGTGGAGCCGTTGAGCTGTGTTTTGTGTGTGGGGGAACGGCAAAGCGTGGATCTGCGTTTTGGAGGAAGGAGAAGGCAGAGGAAGGAGAAAGTTGCGTATGAGGGAATGGCAGAGCAGTTTATCGGGCTTTAGAAAAGTATTTTGCATTTATGTTTTTATTTTTGGTTTTAGAAAAGCTTTTTTTTTTCTTTTAATATTGTGCTGACGTGGAAAATTGTGGGAGCTTCAAAAGCTTCGGTTTTATATATATATATTGATGAGTTTTTAAGACATTTGTTAATAAACAATTTTAGGAAAATTGTAATACTAGTTTATTAGAAATATAAAAAGTTATTAAAAAATTAATTATTTTTTTTCCTTTTTCATAAAATATTTCTAAAAATATTTCACAAACCAATGCGCATCCGTTAAATTTTCCCTTTCATTATTTAACATTATTTATAGGCACAATAATATTTCCATCATTAAAATTATTAATTATACTATATTGCATGACTCACTAATGATCCAATCATTAATAATAGGTATATCTATACACCATAGTAGTTCTGTAATTAATAATACTAACTTTTAACCCGCACAATGCGCGAGATCATTTTATGTATTAATAAACTTTACATTCAATATTATCTTAGTTCTCATGCTTCCACCGCATGCATTCAAGTATATATGTTGCATTTATAATTTGTTATGCTATTAAATTTATGTGGCCAACAATGCTTAGCTTCATTTAAAGTCACACATAATCAAGTATATATGTTGAAGGAATATCTTTTAATGACCTTTCCCAACAAAAAAATTGAGCATATCTTCCGTAAAACCAATTGCTTTGTGGACATTTGCAAGATTTCGATAGTTTAAGACTTATTAATTTATTAACCCTTGATAAGGAGGGTATAATACTGTCATAATTTATTAACCATTGATTTTTTTTTTTTTTTGGGAGAATAAGTTTGGATGACATTTAAAGATTAAAAATTACAAAAATTACACCATAGTGTTCCATTAAGCAACTGAGCATGCATTCAACTACTCAAAAGATTTTCTCAAAAAAAAAAAAAAAATATTCAATAGATGATGAGAAGAAAACAATAGCCTATATAATATGACATGCAATACCAAAACAACTTGTATAAGATTATCAAACTTCTATATCAAGATTGTGCTTTACTGCTTTAAAAATTTACCTTGAAAATATGAAAATATTGATGAACCATATATGACTTCACTACATTATAGTCATGATACAAATTTTTATGTAAAATTCAATAGATATTATAAGGAAAATTTTGATGCATTCAAGCAAATATATAACTGATCCAAACAGCCACAATACAATTAAATACTCTATATTGACTTAGTCAAAAAATTAAAATAACTAAAAACATAGTAATCAAAGATGAAATAAATCCATCCACTTTCAAGCTACAAATTCCTTCTCAAACTTTGATTTTGACAGTAAATATTGAGTTTGGCATCAAGATGAAGTTGCAAACAAAGAAAAGAAGAAGTTCAATATTGTTTACTCAAGTAAGACGAAAAAAGAAGAAGCTTGAAACTGGGAAAACAATTCCAAAGGATAGATTAAATAGTCTACATAATTCTTTGAAGTACTCCATTATTAAATCCTAATTTATGGTCAAGTGCAAATTTCTTCTTCGCATTCTCTGTACTTCAAAAGTACTTTTGAGAGAGGGCTTTTTGTTCTTTTGATTCAAAGTAGTGTAAATCTCATTCACAACTCTAATGTGAGTCTGATTGACAACAATAATCAAACACGTTCAAGGCAATTCATCAAATGACAAAACACCCAACTCACATTTGCACCAAATCTAAGTAGCCTAACTCACTGGCTTGAAGAAAGAAAGTCCAAAACCTTAGCTGAAATTTTTTTACTACAAAGAGGCAAGTACTTTAGCTGGGGGAAAAAAAATGCAAGTCTAAAACTCTTCCCTAACCTATATAAAAAAGATTTAAAAAAAAAAAAAATGAAAGAAACGTTCATCAAAGTATCCTTGACAGTAAGAAAGTCCAAAACCTTAGCAGAAATTTTTTTTCTACACAGAGGCAAGTACTTTTAGCTGCAAAAAAAGAAAAGAAAATGCAAGTCTAAAAGTCTTCCCTAACCTATATAAAAAAGATTAAAAAAAAAAAGAATGAAAGAAACGTTCATCAAAGCATCCTTCACAGTAAAATATATTTTACTACCCAAAACACACACACACACACAAAGCTTCATGTGATGATTATGCTTAATTATTCTGTAAAAATTAAGGTGATCACTATTTGGTCACTTAAGGTACAGAACACTGAGCACATAGACTTTTTGAGTCTATATTCCACCGCAAAAGTTCTTATGTGATTATTTAATATTAAAAAAGTCTATACTGACATACCACTTACAGTTTCATTACAACCAAAACTAACTTGGATTTGGTTAATAACCCAAAAAAAAAAATGAATTCTAACCCAAATACCTTAATCAAAACCAATCCAATAGTACATTACATTACTCCAATATTTCAGAAACCAAACACAACCAGCCCAACATGAATGATATGTAAGTAAGTATTAACATAAGGAATCCAAGCTAGCTGGGAAAAATAAAAACATAAATCAAATTTTTTTTAGGGTGAAAAACAATGCTTTTGGTAAAAAATTTCAAAAATAAGATGAAAAAACTACTTGATGAGGGAACATTGTTGCCGCCACCATCATCATTATCATCATACCCAACTACAGACATGTCTTCTTTACATTGAAACTCCATTCAAAATTAACACCCATTTATAACAAAAATTACTTCCTACTTGAATAATTAAAAATTTTCCTTCACCACCTTGGCAAGCTTTATAAACATGCAAGAAACATCTAGAAATCCTACTAAAAAAGAGCTAATCTTCATCACCTGTTTTACAATGCATTTCAAACCTCACTTGAACCCTTTGACAAATCAATTTAGAATCTCAGATTGGCAGATTGGTAAGACTAAAACAAATTATATTGAAAAGATTACAACATGAGTTATCTAATGATCTATATTGTTGGTTTTGCGCCAACTAGCTGGGTAAATGATAGCGCCTAATGCTAACCCAAAATAACATCAATTATGCCAAATTCGACATTAAAATTAACAATATTAAAAATATTCTATTCTTTTACCATCTTGAACTTCCAGCCAACCAAGGAGAAAGAAAAAAAGGTACCTAAAATTTGAGAAGTAAGGACAAAATCTAGCCAAATGAAGTGTAAATTGCATAAATGATTGACTCACAAATAACCTTAAAAACCCCAAAAGCCCAATATTCTCCTTTGCTTTTTTCACAATTTCCCATTAACCGAACATAAAATATAGTAGGGTAACATACTATCTAAAAAAGCACCTGATATTTAGGGAATATATGTGACTCCAATCTACCAAACCATGTAATCCTCAATTAAAAAAACAAAAGAAAATATCATATCATTTTATTAATAGCCATAAAATCATCAAATGATTATAGGAATATTACTTTGCAAGCCCCCCCCCCCCCCCCCCCACAAAAAAAGAAAAAGAAAAAGTAGCCATATAGTTTAGTTTTGAACTTAACTTTCATCCAATGAAATCAAGACATTTCCCAATTTTCATACACTATTACATTGACAACCTTACTTTTATGCTTGAACTCAACATGGTTTCATTTGATTTAAGTGTTGCATAGGATTAAATGCATTTTTTTTTTCTAGTGTTGAGGCTTCTGTATAACTGTGTTGTTTTCATATTGTTAATACAAAATAGTATACAATATATGAGGAAGACATGATTAAATGATGAAAAAAAAAAAAAAAAGCCAAAAAAGAACTATAATCAAATTATTTCAATAAAACAAAATTATTGACTCACCTAAAACCAAATTGAAAACCTTTTCATGTTTTGCTAGTTTACTCTGCAACAACAAACATTTCTTTATAAATTTTTTTGACTACTTAAATATTGAGAATTTGATTTGAGAGAGAGAGAGAGAGAGAGAGAGAGAGAGAGAGATTGTAAATAAAACTCCACATAGGCAACATGCATAGCAAGTCAATGACCATCCATCATTTTAGAAGCAAGCAATACAACACTGTAAGGTTGAATTTAATCAACCATCTTATTGGCTTTATTCCGTATCAATTTGCTTGTATTTCAGCACTTAGAAACCTTGTATTTAGGTGGGATTCGTGTAAGGGTAGTGAGTGAGAGAGTGTGAAAAAATGCTCAAGAAAATGCAAGAAAGTAGAGCTTCACAGCTAGGACTTTCGAGTGACTCGTGACTGGTAAGCCACCAAATTCAGCACACGAGTGAAGCGTGCAAGAAGGTGAACAGTCGCGCCAGCTGGAGTCCTACAGGACAAAAAGTCCAGCCTGGCCATTCTGTTAGCTTGCTACTTGAACTTATGACTTAGCCAAGTCGCAAGGCCAAGCCGCCAACAAGCTCTATTTTGAAAAACCTAATGTTTCACATTCCTATCTCACCCTAGTATAAATACCCCTTAAACCCATGAAATATAGAGAGTTTCCAAAGAGAATTAGAGAGAGAAACCTTACCTAAAGAAAAACAAGATTGCCTCATCCACAATCTTCACCTAAAAGACTCTTCAAATTCCTCTACTCTCTTCTTCCCATTGATACATCCTTGAGAGGTTTTTGACCAAATCCTTTTCTCACCACACCCACGTTTGTGAAAAAGTCTTTTGGTGCTAAGGGAAGCAGTTTGGAAGGGACCAATGGTTATTGGTTGATGCTATGGTTTGTAGCGGAATCCAGGAAGCCAGAAAAGACAAAGGTTCGGCGTAACCTCATTGGAGCAAGAAGCTTGGAGGGCTTAGGTACTTGGGTAGATTAGGCTTGAAGGGTCTATTGTTGTTCATGTATCCCAACTACATTTTTTTAGGAGATTATTGATCGCTTGGAGGGCGGCGGAGAGGTTTTACACCGAGGGCTTTGGTTTTCTCTTCGATAACACATCGTCGTGTTGTCCTTATATTTGCATCTCTCTTCCCTTTATCTTTACCATTTAATTTTTGTTGTGGATATGATTTTAATTGGTTTAAATTGATTATCAATTCTATTATAAGCTTGCTATCATTTTCCGCACGTACTTTGTTTGATATAAAGCTTGAATTGGTATTTTGTTGTTTGGGGGGTCTAAACGTTCATAGTGTTTTCAACGCTATTTGAACTTTCAACCATATTAAATCAAAGGCTTCTTCATCCTTTACAATTGAGAGAATACAATTCATGATGCACAAATTATTCAAGAAAGAATATTATTTTGTCTAAATGGTTGTGTTATGCAAGTCTAGATTGATAGTTAAACCAATCTTATGCAGTAGTGGAAGCCACTGTTGTTGTCTAGTATAAATCTTTTTTGTTTGGATAGAACCTAAGACCAAACTCTAAAATTCAAACCCATAGCTTAGTTTCCCCTAAAATTTCAAATACACAATCTCATTGTCCATTGTGATTCCATCTTGGTTCAAATTAAAACCTATAAATCCCAAATAGAATCCAATAAGAATTGGAATTTAAAATTCCTTATGAATTTCGAAATTATATCTAGAATTTAAAAGCAT
Organism: Quercus variabilis; assembly: GCA_030445155.1. Taxonomy (NCBI): domain Eukaryota; kingdom Viridiplantae; phylum Streptophyta; class Magnoliopsida; order Fagales; family Fagaceae; genus Quercus; species Quercus variabilis. The sequence continues at coordinate 43,900,794 of CP129445.1, read as the reverse complement.
ACGAATCAATGCCTACAGAGAAACTACACTAAAATCAAGTTTCTAAGTGGTAGCCACATGAACCCAGATAAGAATTCACAAAATTAAATCAAAAAAAGAAGAAGAAAAAACATAACCAAAGTAGGATTGAATATAAAATATTACTTAGAAAGAGAGTAGAAAGATTGGACACACATGATCTTAAGAGCATCTCAACTGCATAAAGTGGGGCTAGAGCTTGAAGCATTGGTAAAAGTGTCTGCTTCCTGATGCTTGCATGTATTAATGTTCCCTACTAACATTTCAAATGAGTTAGCCCTTGATCAAAACCATATATGTGCTTAAGATAGAGATCAGTGATTAAATTACCCCTTAAATGAATAGGAGCAATACATAACTATTTGCAAAAGAGACCAGAAGATTGATTATAAAGCAATAACATTTGATACTTTCTAAAAATTTAACAAAAATCTACCAAACAGGGAAAAAAAATTCTAACCAAAAAACAATAATCAACAAAACAAAACCCAAGAAATTAAAATTAAGAACAAAAACAGGAACTAAATCTAAAAAAAATCTACCAAACAGGGGAAAAAAATTCTAACCAGAAAACAATAGTAAAAAAAACAAAACCCAAGAAATTAAAATTAAGAAAAGAAATTCCAATGATTTGCTTTTCCACCTACAAACCCAAAAAAAGAAAAGCTAAAGAAAAACCCATTAATTTTTTATTACACGGATCAGAATTGAAATCAATCAATAATAAATGAAATCTACAACTGAATCCAAGAGAGAGTTAAAAACAAAAACCTAAATACTCATTCGAGAAGTGTAAAGAAATTAAAGAGACCAAAAATACTCCCTACTTTCTACCTTGATTGAAAAATTAACGAAAACCAAACGAACAACACAAATACCCCAACCATAAACCAAATCTAATTGAATAACCTTAATCAAAATCAAATGTAACCCAAATACCTAAATTGAACCTATACTACCAAACACCCAAACATAAATCATAGTTATCGCATAATTTTAAAAATAAAATAAAGAAAACCTTTACCTGTAACGGTTCCAGCCACATGACGGTGGTGGCTGCTCTGGGATTTATCTCTTTTGCAATCTCTATTATTCTTCTTCTACAGTCTCAGATTTTTCTCTTTCCCAGTCCCCACTCCATGCCTTCTCTGTTTACCGTTTTGCCTAGGTTTTGGGTTTGCAAAAAAATGGAAGGAAACATGTCGCCATTGTTGGGATCTCTTGCTCTCGCTCTCGGTCTCTATGTGTGTTAGTCTTCAACACGCCTCATCTCGCTATCCTTTGTCCATGTACCAATCTTTCTTTTCTTTTCTTTTCTTTTTTGGTTTTAAGTGGTTAGTTTCTTTTTATAGCAAAAGGCTCCCAAATAGTATTTTAACATAGTGAAACATTGTAACGTGCTGCTGTTTTACTTAAAAGTTGTATATGTGGCAGTATTTTAAGGGGTCTTTTTTCCTATTTGTCAATACCTCCTTAAATGTAGGAACTAACTTTCTCTCAGCTTTTGTTATTATATATAGTATATGATTTATTGTAAGACACATTAATAATTTCATCATTAAGAATGGACATTTCTAAACACATTAATAATAGTTATATCATTAATAATAGATCATTTTTGCAATTAAGACAGATTGATAACTCTTCTATTACTAAATAATAATACTTGTTGTTTTGAATTCTTATTTTTGTTGTCTTGTTAATTATTCATTGAACACTTTTAGTTTAAGAAGTTGTAGCGGTACTGGAATGCAAGTTCGCCACAAATAGGACAAAAATCTTCTTCTACATGCCAAGAAACTACATCTCTTGGTAAGTATTTCTTGTAAAATTTTGTTATACTTGCAACATGCATTCTATATGATATAATTTGTGGTATGTTTTGAAGAATTTTACTTTGCCTTTTGCTGTTTTGAATTCTTGTTGTTATGATGTTGGTAAAATAATTGTGATTATGACTTCATTATGGACTATGGTATTTTGTGCTCAAAAAATCTAGTTTGTTCACAGAACCTCATTACAAGATAGGATTTCTTCTAAATAGACGAGAGTGAAATTTGTTAGATCTATTGTCTAAGCAGCCTTCACCTTCCTAACCTGCTCATCCTAGTCCTATTCATTCATTCTAACAACCAATGGGTGATCCTTTTACGAGTGAGTCCCATCTTCATTGAAGGTTTCTAAGCTAAATCACATTCGATGGGTCTATCAGATTCCAAGTACTAATCATCTTCAAATTCTTGAGTCTCATGAGTGGATGCCAAGTATTGCCAACTGCTAACATTAAAGAAAATAAAAACTTTACTCAGTCAGTTGAGAGAGAGAGAGACAGAACATTAATGTATAAGAACAGGTGGCCGGCGGTGTTATGTAGATTCGCAATTGAGTAGGGGTGTGGGTGATCGGTGCTAGTGCGACGATGCTAGTGGCAGCGTGTCGTGTATGGTGGCATCGTGTGTGGCATGTGTTGTTGCGCAGTTGATAGTGAAGGAGAAGCAATGCTCTCTCTATGACTCTATTTGATTGATACTTAAATGAGTTTAAAACTAAATAAAAAAGAAAAAAAGAAAAAGAACATAGGATCTGTAAATCTAAGTTTTTTTTTTTTTTGGAAAAAATAAAGAATGGGGTAGTACTCAACTTTTGTTGTTATTTATGTAAAACTTACTGACACGATCACGTGCAAGTTTCGAATTCACAGACTCCTTCTCTATTAGGTCTTTGCAACACATGCACCCACACTTGTAATAAAAAACTCAAACTCTCCTGTTTGTAACTCCAAGACCACCCTTGAAGGTTTAGATCACTAGCACCTTTGATGACTAGAGAAGACATCAACTTCTACAATACTGGATCTTAAGATTCTTTAAGTAATAACACTAGTAAAAGATATGAGAGAGCTTTTTGGGTACAAAACCCTATATACAAAAGAGGCACAAGATGCACTCTAATTTCTCTGAAAAGCCTCATAAAAACATGTTTAGAGTTTCCTTTATATACTAGGAGAAATAGATATGAAACCTTAATCCTTTTTGGAATTGAACTGCTGTTTGGGCTTAATTAAAATTCTGCAGATACGACTCTCGATTGGTCGAGCCTATCTTTTGATCAGTCGAACCAGACATTTTCTGAACTCTTCTTTCTGCAGCTTACTTGTTCTTGAATCTTAACTTGAATCACCTTGAGCATTGTCTAATAATACCTATAGACTCTAACATCTATATTTAGACAAGTTTGTGTTCACAATTTGCTAATTGTTCTAAACTTTTAGAACCTAATAATCTCCTCCTTTGACAATTCGTGACAAAACTTACATACAAAATGAAATACTCAAAAGAACAACCCATATAATAAAATGCCCAATTACATCACAAATCCCAATCTAAGACTCCTAACCTAGAAGTTGTAATAAGAGGTAGATGGTCTTGATCAGAATGTACATTTCATTCCTAAAAACACTCCAAAAAACACATCACCGCATGTGTGGAAAGAAGGACATATAAACAATATTAAACACAAATATAAAAACTAAAGTAAACTAACTCTCCCCCTATGTTAGATACATCAAAAAAAAAATTTATATTCTCCCCTTTACAAAAAAAATTTCATCTCCCCCTAAACAAAACATTTTAAAAACCCTTTTAAATAGAATTCCCACATTTCATCTATTTCTCTCCTTTTTGTCATGTATTAACAAAGACAACTCAAACAAAGAGTAGATAGTAAAAATATACAACAGGCGATAAGAGAAAATAGAAAATCAAGGAAACACAAAACAATTCAGCTCTATAGAAAATAGAGACAACTACCCCTATAAAGATAAACAACCCCCTTATAAACAACATAGGTTTTCAAAACAAGTTTCTCCCCTTATAAAAATAGGAAAAACAAAACAAGTTTTGGGAAAAAACAATTTTGGGGAAAAACAATTTTGGGGAAACTTGACTCACCAGTGAGCCGCGAAAAATCTCAAAGTGGGCTTGCGACTGGGGCATGCGACTGGGCCAACCCGCGATTGAGTCGCCAAAATAGGACAGCACTGTTTTTGAAATTTTTGACATTTTTATAAAAACAAAATACTTTCCAAAACAAGTAAAACACTCAAAAATCTTTTTGTGTTTGATCAACAAAGATTGAGCATGTGAAAACACATTTAAACAAGTACAATCACACAAATGAATTTGACATTCATTGAACATAGACTTGTGTGATGTGTATGGGTTTCAAAAATGAGATAGTCCTTAGTCTAATGTGAAACTTCAATGCTCAATTCAACCAAGACATACACAACTAGCACTAGATAATGTGATCCATCTTATTTATAGAAGTATGTATATATGACCTCTCACATAAACTTAAGTACATTTCTTTGAAGCTTTTCATTTGGCTCCATATACATCATATCATTTGATCATTTTGAATCAATACATCTCTTTGTGAGATCAATGTCTAAAATTTTTAATATTTCAATTGAATGAGTTAGCCTTTGGCTTTTTGGGTATCATACATTTTATTTTGGTCGTTTTCCCTTTTTCCTAGTCAAATACTAGCATGTGCGACAGGCTTTTGCAGCTCAATATCTCTTTTCATTTGGAGATTTACATTTTGTGAGCTCTTTAAGCAAAAACAACAAAATAAAGAGTGGGAAGATATATAGGCACAGGCCTATGCATGTCTCAAGATCAATAAAATCATTTACTAATCACTTATGACAAGATTGAAGATCTATTTATAACAGTCACATAGAAGTTAAGATTTCTCCCACAATGATAAGAGTGCACGTGAGACAAGCTAAGCTCGTAGATGCACAAAGCCATTAGTACAAAGGTACATGGCAAAACATGTTTTGAGACAAAGCTTAACAAAGTCGATCAAACTTTTTGGATTTTCTACTTTTTATGTGTTTTTGGATTTTTGACATAAAAGCTAGAAAAGATTGATAATAAAAAAATGTAAAAACATTTTTTAAAAGCGAAACAAATAAACAAACAAATACTCAACACTCAGAAGCAAAAAGCATACTACCAAACATAATCACAAAGCATAGGAAGAATTGATGCATGGACATATTATGATGCTTATGCATGAGTACCCTTCATCACCCACACATCACGTGCTTTTGGGGTGATATCCTTGACGGGTTGGGTATGAGAGTTAGGACTTTCAAACCTTCTTGTGAAGCTTTCCAAGCAAGTGGTGAAGGCACTGATCATATTCATCATGTCCATCATTCTGGGATCACAATTTTGACTTCTTGGTTGCTCACCACCCCAAGACTTCTTATCATTTCTTCTTCCTCATGATCGAGGAGTGCTTGCATTGTTTAACGCTCTTAGCTTATGACAGTTGGGTTTGGTATGTCCTTGCAATCTGTGATAGTGACAGATATGATTCGGTCTAGGACCTCGTTGTGATCTTGGAAATGATCTTCCTCTAGCTTCACATCTAGTTTCTGATGGATGACGGAATCTATTAAACACCCGTTGATCAGCCACATTTTTCTTTTTTTTCAGTCTTAACTTTATCAGGAATAAACTCTTCCATAATTGTCTCTTTGGCCTTCACAAACCTCACTTCTTTGGTGACACTGGCTAATAAGCTACTCCCTCCAGTATATCCCACTTCAGTCTTGTCTGAGACTAATTTTTGATCAGCAAGCATTTCATTGAGTTTCTTGGAAGAGACACGGTCTACCTTAGTATTTGCTTGAAGCACTTCATGCTCAAGAAACTTTATTTTAGCATATGCTTCGGTCAACTCTCCATTCAGCATTTCTATTTCACATTTTGCCTCCTTATGCTGTGCTAAGAGACTTCGATAGTCCTCCTCTACTTTCTTCATCTTCTTCACAGTCACCTTGGCCACCTTTGTGTATTCTCCAGACTTCTCAAAAAGTGAGTTGTAGTTCTCTTGGAGTCCAACAGTGCTTTCGTCTTCTTCAGCATCTAATTCTTCAACAACTCCTAATGATTCTTCATCACTGTGCTCCCCAAGTTCTTGTACAAGTTTATTCAGGTCTTCCGAGGACTCAACATGAGAAATGATCATAAATGTAGAGTAGTTTCCTTCTCCGTCACAGCTTTCCTCATAATCAAAATTAGATAAGTCAGAGTCACTTAGAGTAGTGGCATAGACCTTCCCATTTGATTTCAAATAATTGGGACATTCTTTCTTGAAATGTCCATGTCCGTTGCATTCAAAGCATGTGATTCCCTGCAAAGATTAGGGTTCTCTACCATCTTTCCTTCTGAATTCCCTTTTCTCCTTCCTAGAATTCTAAAATTTCCCTTTGTCACTAGGTTTCCCACTGTTCTTAAGTTTTAAGAACTTCCAAAAGTTTTTCCCAAGGTACGCCACATCTTTATCTACAATATCTTCTTCCGAAGAATCATGAGATACTACCCTCTCATCAATTGTCTTAAGAGCAAGAGATTTGCTCTTCTTTTGCGTAGGCAGTTACAATTCATATGTCTACAATGAACCAACCGACTCTTGAACTTTGATGTCGTCAAAATCCTTGCTCTCTTCAATAACTGTTACTTTGGCACGAAAGCTTTCCAGTAGTGACCGAAGGATCTTCCTTACTATTTTAGAATCTTTGGTCTTTTCTCCCAAATTGAATTTGTCGACGACCACCTTGTTTAACTTGCTATAAAAAGAGTCAAAGGACTCATCCTCGCTCATCTTGAGCTCCTCAAAGCGAGTGGTCAACATCTGTAGTTTGGTGTTTTTCACTTTCTTTGTTCCTTCATAAGTAGTCTCCAGAATCTCCCATGCTTCCTTAGGAATAGTGATATGTGAAATCCAGTGATATTCTTTTGGAGAGACACACAGAAAATAGCATTCAAGACTTTACTATTAGCATTAGCCGCTGTAAGAGCTACCTTATCCCAAGTGGATTTGGCAGCCTCCGGCTTAGTCCAACCCACTTCAACTGCATCCCACACAGCATCATCAATAGAACACAAAAATGCCCTCATTCGGACTTTCCAAAATGCATAATTATTACTATCAAAAAATGGTGTCACATTTAGAGATTGAGACCTATCCATCTCAATGCAAGGCCAGGGATCGTACTAAGGTGTTTAAACCGCAACAAGTGCTCCTGCTTTAATACCAATTGAAAGTTCAAATAACGTTGAAAATACTATGAACATTTAGACCCCCAAACAACAAATTACCAATTCAAGCTTTATATCAAACAATGTATGTGCAAAAAATGATAAAAAGCTTATAACTGAATTAATAAACAATCTAAATCAATTAAAATCACATCCACAATAGAAATTAAATGGTAAAGATTAAGGGAAGAGAGATGCAAACACAAAGACAACATGGCGATGTGTTATCGAAAAGGATACATGAAAAACCTCTTCGCGTAAAACCTCTCCGCTGCCCTCCAAGTGGTCAATAATCCACTAGAAAATGTAGTTGGGATACATGAACAACAATAGACCCTCTAAGCCTAATTTACCTAGGTACCTAAACCCTCCAAACTTCTTGCTCCAACGAGGTTGCGCCAAACTTATTGGTCCCTTCCAAACTGCTTCCTTTAGCACCAAAAGACCTTTTCATAGACATGGGTATTCTAGTGAACCTTTTGATTCCACTAGGTTCCACTTCTTAGAAAACTTCAAAAAGTATGATTCTATGGTAAAATTTAGGTCCATTTGGAGTGAAAGGAAAGTATATTTAGGTCCAGTTGGATTCTTTTATGATTCTATGGTAAAATTTAGGCCCAGTTGGATTCTTTTATTTAGAAAATCTAGATTCTAGGAGTTGGTTACCTATTTTTACAGTTTTAGTGTCTCCTCCTGCAGCTATATTTAATCTATATCCGGTGGTCATATCTTGACTACTTGGATTCGAGGTGATGAGTATTAGATCACTAATAAAGTAGTGGCTGATGCTCTCTTTGTTCCTCTTGTCTATAACCCTACATATCCATACACTCACCCTCCCTTTCTCAATGATGTCATGTCACTTTCGTGTGGCAAACCAATGACATGGACAGATAAGCATAGACTTGACACTAGTGAATAGACTGAACTAAACTATCAGTTGTACAACATTACATGTCATAGTGTTTTTCCAATTTCTCATATGTATATGATTCCTATTGATCAGTATTGAAAGCTCAAACAGTGTGAAACACTATAGCCAATTTAGACCCCTAATTTTAAATTACGGCTTTATTACTTTTACTTTAGCTTAACTAAGTGCGGAACAAGAGTAAATGAGTCGTAATAAAACTGGAACACTACTTTAAGGTATAAGCAAGTACAATAAACAATAAATGTAAAGCTTAAAGAGTAAAGAAGAGAGATGCAAACACAAGATAACACCAAGATGTGTTATCAAACAGGAAACCGAAGCACTCGGGGAAAAACCTCTCTTTGGCCCTCCAAACTAAAATTGATCAACTAGTGAATAAAGTTGGAGTACATGAATAACAAAGAGACCCTCTAAGTCCAATCTACCCAATGTACTTGAACCCTCCAAGTTCTTGCTACCAACGGGCTTCACGGAGCCATGTCTTTACTAGCTGTCCAAATCACGCAATTAGCTCCAAATTGCATCTGCCACTCAATGGCTTCTTCCAATGCATCACATATGCACCAAAACTTCTCTCAACACTCAAATTGGGTGAGGTAAGTGTTTGGGTTAAGAACCTCTCAAGGATATGTAGATGAAGAGGTAGGAGTAAAAGAAAACTTTAGAGAAATGGTGTAGATGATTGTGGGTATACAATCTCTAACTCTCAAGTGTTTAGCTAGGGTTTTCTATCTCAAATGTTTCTTGGAAAAAATTCTTACAATTTCGTGGGTAATGAAGGCTTATATAGTGCTGGAGAAGGTATGAGAAAAGGCATACTAAAAAAGCTCAAAGCAGAGAGTTTCACGGGTCACTCGCGACTTGGCTTGAGTCGCGAAGTGACTCACGAAATCCAGCCTAGAAAAGACTTTTCAAATTCTAGCATATGCTTCTCATATGGCCTTTCACGGGTTGGCACTCGCGAGCCAGTCACGATCTAGTCGCAAATTCTTCATCTTCATAGAATCTTCACCAATCTCTCACACACAACTTTTACATTAAATCCCACAAAAATATAGGGAAATGATTGAACAGAAATAGAATCGAATTTGACACAAAATTAAGGCCAACATAAAAACATAGTTGTAAATCACAACTTTACAATCTCCCCCTTTGGCTATTCCATGACAAAACCCCTAAACAGACTCTAAACTTAAAATGTGAGTTTAGGAATAAAGGCAAAACTCACTCATGCCTAAATATAAAACCTATGAACCACTTGAACCATATACACTTGTATCTTGAAACACTTGCACATAACAAATAGATTCATTAAAATCGAGATAAGTAGAATACAAGGCATGAATATAGAGCAAGTAAAATGTGATCAAGTAAAACAAATGAGATATGAACATATATCATAACTTGATTAAACATGAACAGTCATTAAGAAATGACCACAATGAACATTTAACGAGTTAATGAACATCTAGACACATAAGCAATTAAGAGTAGTGCAAATATTAATTGCATGTCCAACAAGCACATGATGCATTAAAGAAACTAAAGCAAGAGGCAATAGATAACTAAAAGTATCAAGAAGCAGCTATAAAAACCAAGATACACAAGTACTAAAGAAAAACATAGTTTTAAACTATAGTACTAAAAGCTTTAAATAAATCAAATTAAATAATTCTATAAAAGCAGTAAAAGTCTCAAAATTCTACACCCTCTCAAAATATACTCCCCCTTAATTTAGTACTACTCCCCTTATTTGACCGAAATGGCCAAAGATGTTATTCTAAGCTTCCCATATCTCTTGGATTTAGGTAGAGAGAGCGGTTATTTGCTCTTGGAGGTAGGTGAATTGACATTTGGAGTAGATATAATGCTTATCAAAAGACCACTACATGTGATCTAGATGATCGAGAGTAAGATCAAGGTGATCAAGAGCATGAATTAGTGCCTGTGGCTACACCTATGGCTACTCTTAGGGCTAAGCCTAAGTAGGTAAGGCTTCCGTATCTTCTGGCTCAAGAGTGAATTTGTCAATCTCATCATCAGTGTTGCCACCTTCATGAGTAGTGTCCTCACTTGGTGCTCCTTCTTCCTCTTCAAGGCCACGAAGATGAGCTTTGTTCCTAGTCATGGTTAGAGCTGAAATAGGATCTTCCCTCTTCATGACTGGCAAACCTAAGGGAATCTTGACCCTCTCTTGATGCAAGATAGACATGATTAGTCCCGAGAATGGCAGAGTCATCCAAGTCTTCTTCTTGTTGACACACTTTGCAAGAAGATAATAGATATGAGCATAGATGTCAATATCCTTCTTCTTGTACAAGTCATGAAGGAATAAAGCTCTTGGTTGAGAGAGAGTTGTTAGATTCCTTACTAGGTAGAGGTTGAAGAGCATAATGTAGGCCAACATTCTCATATCTGGAGAGAAGCTGATAGTATGCAGGGATTATCTCTTCTGTTCATCTAGAACTACTTTTGAGATTGGTGTTTTTCTCGTCACAAGGAAGAGAAGATTTAGGGATCACTGGTCGGATCTGTAGTAAGTTCTGGATTGACAGGGTTGAGATAGAGAATTCCTTTCCTCTTACCCAACAGTTGAGGTGATCTCCTTCCACAAAGGCATTTGAGAAGAATTCCCGAATCAAGATATCATGCACCTCTGCTGAGCCTGTGAGAAGAGGAACCCAAGTGCAGTCTCTGAACACATTAAGGATGAAGGTGTTTTTAAGAGACCCAAGGTCCACTTCTCTTTCCACAATAATCATAGACTCCTTATAGAAGTCTGTGAATGACTCAAATGCATCTCTATTTCTGAAGTGATGCTCTTCACATTTGTTGACACTTAAGAGGTTTCTTTGCAGTGGTTTTCTTACTAGGAGACATCTACAAAAAGAAACAAACACAAACCATATACAAAAATGACGACAAACCTGATTAAATGCAAGTTAGTACAAAAACCAAGTAAACAATTCTTAAAAACTAAGTAAAAGAGCATAAACTAGAACACAAAGACATGATAACAATGCTAGAAGTGTAATAAGACAAAAAGCATGAAAATATGCAAGACATGTCAAGTGTGATAGGGTGTGTGCATCAAGTTTGCATGTGCAGTGCATAAGCAAGGCATGAACAAGCACCCATGGGACAAAGTGTGTAAAACACACAAGTAAAGGTAGAAACATGTTACAATTAAATAAACATGGCAATCCCCAAAGTTTGGTACTCATTGGAGTCCAAATGAGTGCAAAAATGCCTAAGGAGCATTTTATCAAACACTTAGCATGCACAGATTTACCCTATATGAAAAACAATGCATGAACATATGAAAATATGCCTCAAATACATGTTAAAACACACCCAAAAAAAAAAAAATCAACACAAATGGAACTAAGCTTAATCAACAAAATTAAAATTTTTTGCAAGAAATTAAGTTTTCCCAACCCAACATAAAAATAAACCAACTTTAGGTTTTAAGCATTCTAGAAAAAAAATCTAAGGAATTGAAAGAGTAAAAGAGATGGAAAATACATTAGAGTAGTCTTAGAATAGAAATCCAAAGGAGTTTGGTTGAGTTTTTGAAGAAAATTTTAGTTTAGGAGGGTGGGAGTCGTGGAGTGCAAAAAGACAAGAATATTTGAAAACTTAAATTTCAAGCCCTTAAAAACTGTCTTTTTGTGCATTTCGTGAGTTAGTGACTCACGAATTAGTTGCAAGCCTACTCAAAAAATGTCTAGATGCACAAGACAGAATTTCGCGGGTCAGGGCTGAGCCATGTAGCACTCACAAGGGAGCCGCGAAACTCCCTGCTTGAAATTTTTAAGAAATTGAAATTTCCAAAAAATCTCGCGACTTGGATCCACTCGTGAAAGGAGTCATAAAATGGCCAAACACAAAGTTTTCCAACACAAAGAATTTGACATTTTGAGAAAAGCTTTCAAAACCAAAGTGACAAAAATTACTTCTAGAAACAAATAAAATACTCAAAAATCTTTTTGGGTTTGATCATCAAGCAATTGAACATACACACATCACATTTAAACATGTATAATCACACAAATGAAGTAGATATTCATTGAACATTAGACTTGTGTGTTGTGTGTGGGTATCAAGTATGAATTAGTCCATAGTCTAGTATAAACTTTCAATGGTCAATTCAATTAAGTCATACAAAAATAGCACAAAGCCAAATGACCTATCTCACTAGTAGAAATGAACATATATTACTCTCACCAAAATGTTTACAAAGATTCAAAACTTTTTATTTGGCTTCCATTTTTCATACTTTTTTATCAATACAACTCAATTTTTTAGTAAAGATGCCATGAAATTTTTTATATTTCTTTGAAAAATAAGTCTTTAACTTTGGCATCATACATTTTGAATACATTTTTGCTCCACATTTTCCTAGTGTAAAGTTGTTATTTACAACTATGTTTTATGTTAGCTTTATTCCATGCCAAAAAGTGTTGTAATTGCACTAATTTGGTTCCTTGTATTTTGTGGGATTTTATTGTATTAGGTTAGTATTAAGTTAGTGAAGAATTGAGCATGAAATGAAGAATCAGTACAATTTCGCTACTAACTCGCAAGAAGCTCGTGAGTAAAGGTTCTTGCAAAAAGGGCACGTGAGGAGTACATGCTGAAAGCTGAAGAGTCATGCCAGGCTATCAGTTTCGCGAGTGTCTCATGAGAAGGGCCAACCCGTGAGGTACTCACAAAACATTTTTCCTAGAGGATTTTAAGTGTGACTTTCTTACCCTTTACTCATACTATATATACCCTCATTACCAGCAAATGCTTGAGTCTCCAAATGCTTCAGCCTCCAAATGCTTGAGTCTTCACACACTCTCTCTATCACACAACCCTTACAACAAATCCCATACTAGATATAGGGTATGAACAATTAAAAATGATTACAATCAAATTTGACACAGAATAAAAGCCAACAAAATACATAGTTGTAAATAACAACTTTACAATCTTCCTATTTGGCTCTTCCGTGACAAAACCCTAAAACAGACTCTAGACTTAAACGTGAGTTTGGGAACAAAGGCAAAACTCACTCACACCTAATTCTAGATTCTGATAAGCTCTTGAAACATATGAACAAGTATCTCCTAAAAAATAATAACAAAATAATATCATTATATGCAGAAAACTTGAAATGCATATGGAGCAAATATAAAGTGATCTAGCAAAACAGAATAAAACAATATACCATGGTAAGATCAAACAAGTAATCACTATACACAAGTAATTACTATGTTCATTCACACAGGGAATGAACATCCGGACATGCAAGATGATAAGTTCACTTGAAGAGTATCATTTGCAAATCCAACACTCAACCAATGCGAAATACACGAAGTATTTGCATCTAGAAACAATCCTACTAAGGCACAAGAGTGTTGTATCGAAGTAAAATGTATGACATTAAACTTCAAGTACACAAGCATAAAGGCTGCATAAGCAAGGCACTGCATATGCATGACACAAACCATAATAACCTACAAGCATGCAATTAAACAAATCTTAAAAGCTTACAAAAGCAACATGGGCATAAACAAGATATACTACATAGCATAGAAAAAATCACAAAAGAGACTACTGAAATTATATTGAAATAAAAACAGAGTATCAAAGCTTTAAACCGAAAGCCGTAAAACAGTTATAAAGACTAAAAGAAACTGAATAAAACCATCTGTAAGACCAATAACCAATGTTACTATGTTTCTAAACTATGCTCCCCCTAACGCTGTGCAAGCTCTTCTCCAGCTCCCCCTCAAAATTTTCTCCCCCTTTTTGACCGGAATGGCCAAAGGGCTAGAACTAATCTGACTCTAAATCCGAGCTTGCTCCATAGACAAGTCTTGTATATGTGAAGATAGCACAGTGATTTGTCCTTGAAGATATGTAAATTGGTCCGCGGTGTGCTATACATGAGAATCCAGCACTGTAGACATTTGATCCATTTTAGCTAGTAATAGATCAAGTTTGCTCAAGCCTTGTGGTGGAGCCGAAGATGATGGCTGTGTAGTTGGCTCTGGAGTTAAGGTGAAACTATCAATCTCCTCCTCTATATCTCCATCCTCATCTTGCTCAACACAAGGTTGTGGGATGGTATGCACACCAGTCTTGGAGCCCTTGATGTGTGCAGTGCTCCTAGTCAGTGTATGACCACCAATGGGGTAGTCCCTCTGAACGACTGTGAGGCCATTGGGTAGCTTGAGCTTTGCCTTGGCAATCAATCCCATGATCAAACAGGGGAACGGCATCACAGTTCGTGAATTCTACTTTATGATGCTCTTCTTCAGGACATGCATGATATGGCCACAAATGTCAATCTCCTTATGGGTAAAGAGATCATACAGGAATCTTGTTCTCGGAGCAGATAGAGTGGTGAGATTGGTGACCAGATACAGATTATGAATCATCACATAACTTAGTATCCTCATTTCCGGAGAGAATTTGATGCTGTTCATGGATGATTTCTTCGGTTCACCACCAAGAGCTGTGATCATCTTAGTAGTAGAGCCCAATCTGTCCTCATATGCAACTGTAATTGGTTGAGATGGAGGACGTATTTCCAAAAAGTATTGGATGATCTCTCTCGTAATCACGAATTCCTTGTGTCGTACCCAGCACTCAATACAGTCTCCGTTGACAGTGGCATTTAAGAAGAACTCCCTAATTATCTTTAAATAGACAGCCCCAATCGGGTTCAGCAGCTTAGTCGAAGTTTTATCTTTAAACACATCAGGGATGAGAGTGTCCTCAAGAGTTTCTAACTGAACCACTCTCTCCATGATGATTGTCTTGTCCTTATAGCAGTCATTGTACTTCATATCTGCTTTCGCGGACTTGAAATGATCAGAATCAGTGCATGCATGCTTTGAAGTTGGTTTCTTCTTAACTACATGCTTAGTGGGAGACATCTGCACAATTTCACAGAGCAGAAAGGAAACAAGTGCACAAACACCAAAACAGAACACACAAACAAAAAACTTGATTAGATTCAAGTTAATCCCAAAGCAAATGACAACTGTTCTAAAGCATATCATACCCTACTCAAGGATTATGCAAAAACATATCAAACAAGAAAATAATAGGCACAATGCATGAAAGTAAGTAGCTATGCATGTGTGTGCATCTATGTGCATATGCTGATGCATGTGTGTGCAGCATGAGATGCATGGGGGTGTGCCTAGAGGGTGCCTAGGTGTGCATCATGAGCAACGTGTAGGAAACACTTGAATTAAGACCAAACCACGTGAAGTAAGGTTAAACATGTGGAAATTCATAAATGGAACTCACATGAATTAAATAAAGCACAAAAATGTCACTCGGACATTTTATCAAACACTTAACGTGCACATATGAACTCTAAGCATGAACATGAGAAAATCTACCCTTAATACATGATAAAATGCCACAAGGGGCCAACATAGATACACAAACAGCAAATGGGACACAGCCCAGTCAAAAGATTTGACAAAAATGCACCCAATTTTGAAAACCAACCCAAATATTCGAAAATCCCCAAATATCAAAACCCTAACAAAAATTCTGCATAATCGAAGCAAAAACTAGAAAATAATTGTTTATAAAACATACCTTGAAGAGGAAAATGCAGAAAAGATGTTTGGATTGAAGGGGATTGAATGGAATAGTGATTTGGGTTGAAAAGGGTTCAAAGGAGTTTATGCGAGGGAAGAATTTTTTATTTGAAAAAAAATTGTCACATCAGCAATATAAAACTGAGAACACGCGTTTTTCGCGGGTTAGAGAGTAGCAAGACAGTCGTGAGACAATCGTGAAGATGGCCACTAAAGCACAAAAATTTTTGCGAGAAGCACTGGGTCGCGAGACAGTTGCGGTAACTTCTGTCTGAATTTTGAAAAATCCAATTTTTAGCCAAACAACATTTCGCGAGAAACTGTTGGTCACGAGACAATCGCGATATAGTCGCGAGAGTTTCTGTCTGACATGATTGAAAAATTATTCCCCTCAAGCCCTTTTTACGGGAAGCTCTAAGTCGCGAGCTTCTCGCGAAATAGCCCCTGAACCAGTTTTTGAAGAAAAACACAAAAATGCATTTTGAACAAAAAAAAAACACGAAAGTATAAAATCACTTCCAAAAACAAATAAAACACTCAAAAATATTTTTGGGTTTGATCAACCAATTCTTGAGCATATACATCACATTTAAACATATACAATCACACAAATGAGATAGGCATTGATTGAATCAAAAACTTGTGTGTTGTGTGTGAGTATCAAATGTGGAATAGTCTATAGACCAGAGCGAAACTTCAATGATCAATTCAATCAAGTCATACACAACTGATATGAAATCAAGAGGACTATCTCCATTATAGAAATGAGTATATATGACCTCCCACACATTGAATACAAAACTTAGAAGCTTTTCATTTGGCTTCTGCATAAGGCATGGCAATTGGTCCAATTAATTTTGTTTGGACAAAAAGCATCTCATTTTTTAGATTGGTGCTTGAAATTTATGATATTTCAACATTGATGATTAGCCTTTGGCTTTTTGAGCATCATATAGAACACATTAAAAAGAGTCACTTTCCCTTTTTCCTAGTCGAATACTAGTGTGTGCGACAGGCTTTTGCAGCTCAATATCTCTATTTATTTGGAGATTTACATTTGGTGAACTCTTTTTGCAAAAACATAAAAATAAAGTGAGAAGAGATATAGACACAAGTCTATGCAAGTATCAAAACCAACAAGACTATTGATCAATCATTCATGACAAGCTTGAAGATCTATTTACAACAGTCACACATAATGTTCAAGATTTCTTTCACATAGAAAAGAGTGCATATAAGACAAGTCATGATCGTAAATGCACTACGCCATAAGTACGAAGATATTAGGCCAAACTCACATGTGACATACACAAAACAAGTGATCAAACTTTTGAGATTTTTCAATTTTTATGGGTTTTTTGAATTTTTTGAACACACCCAAAACAGAACAAGAAAAGTAAGATCGACAAAAACAACTGGTACAAACCAACCAGATAAAAGAACAACAGCAAAAAGAAAGCAATGCATGAAATGATGCAACAGCAAATGTCTATAAACATTGAAAGAATTTATGCATGGACATGTTATAATGCTTATGCATGAGTGCCCCTTTTCACCCACACGTCACATGCGTTTGGGGTGATATCCTTGACAGATTGGGTACGAGAGTTTGGACTTTCAAACCTTCTGGTGAAACTCTCCAAGCAAGTGGTGAAGGCACCGATCATTTTCATCACGTTCGTCATACCGAGATCACGATTTTGACTTCTTGGTTGCTCACCACCCCAAGACCTCATGTCATTTCTCCTTCCTCGTGACCGAGGTGCGCTTGCATTGTTGTCTAATCTCAGCTTTTGACAATTGGGTCTGGTATGTCCTTGCAGTCCGCAATAATGACACACATAATCCGTTCTAGGACCCCGTTGTGATCTTGGGAGAGATCTTCCTCTGGTTTCATATTTAACCACAGATTAATTTCGGGGCTTATTCACCATTTCATTCTCAACCACATTCTTCTTCTGTACATCGTCAACTTTCTCAAGAATGGGCTTTTCAACAACTGTCTCATTTGCCTTCACGAACTTTACTTCTTTGGTGACTTTGGCTGATGAGCAGCTTCCTCCGGTGTATCCCAGCTCGGACTTGTCTGAAGAAGGTTTTTGAGATGATATAACATTTTCTAACTTCTAAGATGAGACTCTCTCTATCTTAGCATGAGCTTGCACAACCTCTTGCTCAAGAAATCTCACCTTCGTATATGCTTCAGACAGCTCGCCATTCAGTGTCTCAATCTCACACTTTGCTTCTTTATATCTGATCAAGAGACTTCTGTAATCTTCCTTAGCTTTCTTCATTTTCCTTACAGCTGCCTTGGTTACTCTGGAATACTCTCCCAACTTCTCAAGTAGTAAGGAGTAATTTTCTTGAAGATTAGCTGTATTCTCTTCCTCTTCAGCATCTGATTTTTCCACAATCCTAATAGAATCTAAATCAGAATGCTCACCAAGCTCCTTCACAAGAGCACCCAAATCATTCGATGACTCCACATAAGCAATGGTCATGAAGGCAAAGTAGTTTCCCTCTCCGTCATAGCTCTCTTCCGAGTCAGAATCAGAAGATTTTGAATCACTAAGCGTCGCTGCATAAGCCTTGCCTTTTCCCCTCGGAAAATTTGGACACTCCTTTAGATGTCCATGGCCATTACACTCATAGCAAACAATGTCTGAAGAAGGTTGAGAATCCTTCCCTTCTTTCCTCGTAAACTCTTTCCTATCACCGCTTGAAGATGAAAATTTCCCTCTATTGATTGGTTTTCCACTGTTCTTCATCTTCAGGAATTTTCGAAAGTTTTTTGTAAGATATACTACTTCCTTCTCCACTCCATCTTCTTCAGAAGGATCATCAATTCTTTCGGTGATGGTTTTAAGGGCAAGCGATTTACTCGTCTTATGGAAAGGTAGTCCAAGCTCATACGTTTGAAGTGATCCAATGAGCTCTTGGATCTTAATTTCATGCAAATCCTTGCTTTCCTCTATGACTGTGACTTTTGCTCGAAAGCTCTCCAATAAGGACCTCAAAATTTTTCTCACCACCTTAGTATCTTCAATCTTCTCCCCAAGATTGAGTTTAGCAGTTACAACTTCATTGAGCTTCCCATAAAATGAATCAAATGGTTCATCATCCCCCATCTTGAGCTCTTCAAATTTTGTGGTAAGCATCTGAAGTTTTGTGTCCTTAACTTTCTTCGTACCCTCATATGTCATCTCCAAATCCCCCAAGCTTCCTTGGCTACCATCATACAAGAGATCCTGTGGAATTCATCAGGAGACACACCACAAAAAATAGCATTTAACGCTTTACTATTAGCATTGGCTACTGCGAGAGCTGCCTTATCCCAAGTGGACTTAGGACCCGTCGGCTTGGTTTAACCAATCTCAACCGCATCCCAAATGGTATCATCTATAGAGCATAAAATGCTCTCATTCTGACTTTCCAAACAGCATAATTTTTCCCATCGAAAAATGGTGGAACATTGAGCGATTGAGACCGGTCCATCTCAAAAAGGGTCAAGGATCACACTCAGGTATTTAAACCACAGCGAGTGTACTCGCTCTAATACCAATTAAAAGCTCGGAAAAGTGTTGAAAATACAAGAGCAATTTAGACCCCCCAATTAAAATTACGGCTCGATAGATTTTACACTAACTTAATACAAAGTGCGAAATAATGTAAATGCGAGCGGATGAACAAATAAGCTACTCTAATCCATAAACTAAGCTACTCTAATTCATAAACTAAGCAACACAGTAGTAATGTAATATAAAAGAGTATGGAAGAGAGATGCAAACACAGAAAACACCAAGACGTGTTTTCGAAGAGGAAACCGAAGAACTCGGCGAAAAACCTTTCCGCCGCCCTCCAAGCGAAAATCAATCCACTAGACAATCAATTGGGATACATGGGTTAGTAAAAGACCCTCCAAGCCTAATCTACCCAATGCACCTAAGCCCTCCAAGCTCCTACTCCAACAAGGCTTCTCGGAACCGTGTCTTGTCTAGCTCTTCGGATCCCGCAACAAGCTCTATGTTGCATCTACCATTCCAGACTTCTTCCAATGCTTCCCAATAGCACCAAAACGTCACACAGCACTCTCAAAGGGTGTGGTAAGTGTTTGGGCTATCAACCTCTCAATGGTGTGGAAAAATAGAGAGGAAAAGGTTGAGGAGATACCACAAACAAGTGTATAGAGAAAGGTGGGGATGACAATCTCTAATTCCCAATGTATTTGGCTAAGGTTTTCTCTCTGAAGCATTCCTCAACAGTTGTGGGTAATGAGGGTATATATAAGATAGGTACAAAAAGTGTGAGTCATTCAGTACAGGCTGGCAGAACAGATTGCCTCACGGGTGTCTCGCGGGAAGGCCTTACTCGCGAGATACTCGCGAGACACAACTATCTCCACCTAACTTGACTCTTCACATTCCAGCATGTGCATGGCACACGTTTCACTTCGCGGGAAGCTAATTCGCGACATACCCGCGATAATCCTTCAGCCTCCAAATGCTTGAGTCTTCACACACTCTCTCTATCACATAACCCTTACAATAAATCCCACACTAGATATAGGGTATGAACGATTGAAAAATATTACAATCAAATTTGGCACGGAATAAAAGCCAACAACTTTACATCTTTGAATTGGCCTCATATACATTTGTGGGTAATGAGGGTATATATAGTATAGGTGAAGGGTAAGAAAGTCACTCTTAAAAATCCTCTAGACAGAATGTTTCGCGACTGTCTCGCAGGAAGGCCTTACCCACGAGACACTCCCAAAAATGATAGCCAGGCATGACTCTTCAGCTTCCAGCCATGTGCTCCTCACGTGGCCCTGTCGCAGGTTAGCTTCCAGCGAGACACTCACGAGATCCACTGATTCTTCATTTAAGCTTAAATCTTCACCAACTTAATACTAAACCCAATACAATAAAATCCCACAAAATACAAGAAATAAAATTAAAACAATTACAACACATTTTGTCATAGAATAAAGCTAACATAAAACATAGTTGTAAATCACAACTTTACAATCTCCTCATTTGGCTATTCCGTGACAAAACACCCTATAACAGACTCTAAACTTAAACGTGAGTTTGGGAACAATGACAAAACTCACTCATACCTAAATCTAAAAGCTGTGATGCACTTGGAACATATATACCTGTAACCTGAAACACTGGCACAAAACACATTAGACCTTCAAGGTAAATTAAGTGATAAAAGGACAAGGATAATGTAACAAGTAAAATGCGATCAAGTAAACATGATATGAAACATGTGAGCAACTTAATCAAACACCAAACAATCATATGGAAATGACCACAATGATCATATAGCAAAGCAAATGATCATCCGAACATGCAACCAATAAAGCACAATAGCATAAAGATAAATGCATGTCCAAAACATAACGAATGCAAAACACCGAAGTATTTTCATTAAGGATACGAGATCCAACAAGGGCACAAGTGTGTTCCAACACATAAAAACAATGCAATGAGATCAATAAAGCATATCAAAGCACCATAAAGCAACGAGAAAACAAGCATAAAGTAAATCAAGGTTTTCTAAAAAAAAAAATGTCTTCTCCCCTTTGTTATATGCATTTCTCCTATGACTTTCTCCCCCTATGAATGTGCACAAGGTATAATTTTTCCCCCTAAGAATGTGCACATGAGTCATATAGAAATGACGATACTCTTCCCCTTTTTGTCATGAATAGACAAATTAATCAAGAGGAAGGAGAGAAAAAAAATATGAACAAGATGATGCATGAGGGGTGCAAGATGTATGAGAAAATGAAGTGCAAACGCAAAATGAAACATCTTTAAAAAAATACTACAAAGCATAAAGAACATGACATGCTAAGGATGATAAAACATGATATCGACCTAGACATGACGTAGACACAAGAATATGTTATATGTACTAAAAGGTCTAAAAAGACTTAACTAGCATGAATGAGTGCAAAAACATGTTAAGTGTTTAAGTGTGTGCAGCAAAAGTACATCTAGTGTGCATGTGAGATGCATGACCAATGCATGAATAAGCACTCACGGAGCAAGGTGTATAAAACGCACAACCAATTATTAAAACATGATAAACATGAATAATTATGGTGATCCCCAAAGTTTGGTACTCATCGAAGTCCAAAATAGCGAGAAAATGACATTTGAGCATTTTATCAAACACTTAAAGTGCACACATTATACATGTATGATAAACAATACAAGAACATATGAAAATCTAGCCTAAATACATGTTATTTATGTCATAAGGGGCCAACATCTAAAGCAAATCATCATTAAAATAAAGCCCAGTCAAAAAGATTGACAAAAATTAAATTTTCCAACTCTTATTTGAGAAAATCCCAACTATGAACATAAAACTCTAAAAAACATAATCTAAGTATCAAAATCAATGAAAAGAGTTAAAGATTACCTTAGAGATGTTAATGGAATTAAAAAAAAAAACTTGAATATAGTTAGGTTTTGATGTAGAAACATTAAAACAAGGGTTTGGGAGAAGATGAGAAGCGTTTAAAACAAATGACCCACGAAATGCCCTTTAAAAAGCTGATCTGGAAATTTTTGCTAGTATTCACTAGTTAGAATCCCACGAAAATTTTGCAGATATCTCGCAGGTAAGCTTTACTCACGAAACAACCGCGAAATAGTCGCGAAACTCTCTATCCAAAACTGAAAAACTTGAGAATTTGACCATTTAACTCCTAGTTGAGCCTATACATGAAATAGGTCACGAAAAACACCCAAAAAACATGTTTTTCACACAAAAACATTTTTAAAAACTTTGAAAAGCATAAGTGATACAAATCACTTCCAAAAAAAAAAAAAAAAAACAAAACAAAACAAAAAAACAAAAAAAAAAAAGGAACAAAAATCTTTTTGGTTTGAGTCACATATGGTTGAACACACACACATCACATTTGAACATATACAAACACACAAATGAAATAGACATTCATTAAACATTAAACTTGTATGTTGTGTGTGTAAATCAAGTGTGGAATAGTCTTTAGAATAGAGTGAAGTTTCAATGATCAATTCAATCAAGTCATACACAACTGATACTAAGTCAAGTGAACTATCTCTATTATAGAAATGAGCATATATGACCTCCCACAAAATGATTACAAAACTTAGAAGCTTTTCATTTGGTTTCTATACAAATCACAACATTTGATCATTTTTGAACAATACATCTCATTTTGAGATCAGTGCTTAAAATTTTTAATATTTCAATATTGAAAATGAGCCTTTGGCTTTTTGAGCACTATACATTTCAATTTAAAATGTCGCTTTCCCTTTTTCCTAGTCAAATACTAGTATATGCGACGGCTTTTGCAGCTCATTATCTCTTTTCATTTTGAGATTTACATTTAGTGAGCTCTTTTGCAAAAATATAAAAATAAAGTAGGAAGAGATATAGACATAAGTCTATGCAAGTATTAAGACCATCAAGACTATTGACTAATCATTCATGACAAGCTTGAAGATCTATTTACAACAATCACACATAGTTTTCAAGATATCTTCCACAAAAATAAATGTGCATACATAACAAGCTAAGCTCGTAAATGCACTACGCCATTAGTACGAAGGTACTAGGCCAAACTCACATGAGATGAGTGCTCAAACATATATGATCAAACTTTTTAAAATTTTCACTTTTTATATGGTTTTGGATTTTTACACACACAAAACAAAGACATAAAAGTAAGATCAAAAACAAAAACAAAACAATGCATGCAAATAAATGCAAGATGCACAAATGCATGAAGGGTCCTATAAAGATCGAAAGAATTAGATTAATGACCAAAAGAGCAAAAACTCAACCATAGGAACCCTTCCTCATCCAAATAGAATGATTGTTTGGAATGAGTGTCTCATGAGAAGTGAGACAAGGGTTAGAAAAATGAGAACCGGAGATTCACATAGACAAAGAGGTAAGAACATTAAAAACTTTATTCAATAACTTACCATTTTTCCCTAAATCCAGTTTAGGATTTATATTACAACTTCCAAATAGTTCAAGTTTCTCTTTAAGATCATCTTCCTTTTTAGCAACAGGTTCTGCAATCACACATTTGGCATGCATCTTAAGAGATTCGCTTTCAAATTTAAGATCATCAACAAGTTTGTTAGACAAAACAAGTTTAGCATCCAAGTCCATATTCATACATTCAAACTCTTTCATCTTTTCAAGAGAATTTTCAGCAAGTTTTTTATATTTTTCAACCAATTTGTTGGATTCATTGAGCTTAGCAATCAAATCATCCTTCTCACAAATGAACTTGCTCAAATTCTTTTGAAATTTTTTAGCTTCTTTATTCAGGAGTTTGTCAACACCACCCATAGATTCAAGTAACATGTTATCACAATTATGAGCATTAACACTCATAGAGGCATTTTCACAAACACATGGCATGTTACATTCATTACCAACCAAATCATACAAAGAAGCATACAAAGCATAATCCATGGCAAATAAACACAAGGGGTAAAGGATCACACTTAGGTATTTAAACCACAACAAGTGTACCCACTCTGATACCAATTGAAAGCTCAGAAATGTATCGAAAACACACGAGCTGTTTAGACCTCCCAAATTAAAGTTACAGCTTGGTTGATTTTACACTAACTTAATACTAAGTGTGGAATAGTGTAAACATAAGCGTATAAGCAAGATAACTACTCTAATCCACATTTAAAGCAACCCAACAGTAAAAATGAAATGAACAAGAGTAGGGAATAGAGATGCAAACACAGATAACATCAAGATGTGTTATCGAAGAGGAAATCGAAGAACTCGGCAAAAAACCTCTCCGCCACCCTCCAAGCAGAAATCGATCCATTAAGCAATTAGTTGGGATGCAAGGGTGAGCAAGAGACCCTCCAAGCCTAATCTACCCTCCATACCTAAGCCCTCCAAGCTCCTACTCCAACAAGACTTCTCAGAACCGTATCTTGTCTAGCTCTCCAGATCTCGCAACAAGCTCCATGTTACATTTGCCATCCTTGGCTTCTTCCAATACTTCCTAACAACTCCAAAACACTTTCTACACTCTGAATAGGTGTGGGTTATGTTTGGATATAAATCTCCTCTCAAGGTATATCAATGGGAGAGGGATGGAGAAAAAACTATAATGATTTCTCACTAAGAATGAGCAGCTCTCTCTTAAAAAGATGGGTGTTTGTGTTGTAAAAAAGCTATCTAGGGTTTTTTCTCTGAATTAGCCTCATATACATTTGTGAGTAATGAGTGTGTATATAATATGGGTGAAGGGTAAGAAAGTCACTCTTAAAAATCCATTCAGACAGAATATTTCGCGACTGTCTCACGAGAAGGCCTTACTCGCGAAAACGATAGCCTGACACAACTCTTCAGCTTCCAGTCATGTGCTCCTCACGTGGCTTTGTCGCGGGTTAGCTTCCAGCGAGACACTCACGAGATACACTGATTCTTTATTTAAGCTTGAGTTTTCACTAACTTGATATTAAACCTAATACAATAAAATCCCACAAAATACAAGGAATAAAATTAAAGCAATTACAATACATTTTGTCATGGAATAAAGCCAACATAAAATATAGTTGTAAATCACAATTTTATACTTTTTAAGTTTGTTTAACATGTCTTTATTTGTTTGTTTTTAGTTTTACTTTATTTTGTATTTCACAAAAATAAAAATAAAATTAAAAAAAAATCAGAAAAATACAAAAACAGTGTTTGTTTCGTGCACTTTGGTACTTGTATACCTTGTATGGCCATTAGAACAAAGTTTTCTAAACTTTGTATCTCTTGTAGCTTAGATGAGCTTCTCAATGTACAACTAAGCAAGTGAGCTTTGTGACTCATGTTTGTGATGAGTACGATTAAGTAATCTCTTATACTTAACACTTGTATCACTCTTTTTGACGAGAAGGAATAAAAAATCCTAAGAGAAATGTATAAATAACTATCTCACCACTAAAACCCGCCAATCATGTATAACATCTGTGTGTTTCAGTATAGCAAAATTGTGATATTTATGACTTAACATAATGGGGTGTTTCTTTTCCCTCTCTTATATGCCCATGCTTGATATGCTCAAA
Source organism: Quercus variabilis (assembly GCA_030445155.1). Taxonomy (NCBI): domain Eukaryota; kingdom Viridiplantae; phylum Streptophyta; class Magnoliopsida; order Fagales; family Fagaceae; genus Quercus; species Quercus variabilis. The sequence goes on along the minus strand of CP129445.1, from coordinate 43,874,993 downwards.
AAGAAAAAAAAAATATGCAAAGAATATCAAAAGCTTTTAAATATGCAAAAATAATCAAAACGCTTTTAAATATAGTTGCAGGCGTGTTTCTAGAAGATGTGAGAGTTATAGGATGTACCTCGAAGGTGATAGTTCCCATTAAGCAGTTATGATTATGTGTGAGTGGTATTGATTTTCTCATATCTCAAATCATCATAATATGAGACACTCATGTACTCTTTAAATGTTATCACACACAATGCGCAAATTCTTTGCTACTTTTCATATATGTGCAGGTACAATATGATTTGGCCATCACAAGGGATACATGAGTTATTGTATACTAACTAAATTGTCTCAACTTGTTTTAAAATATAAAATTAGTTAAACTTATTTAGTGTATGTTTGTGTTTTGGATCTATGAATGCTTTGCATTGTTTTTGTTGAGACATGTTTTTGAGAGCTTAACATGTTGATTGGATCTATGTTTGAGTAGCTTGCTTGTTTTTATTCATCTCTTTGTGTTTTTTCTCTTTTTGAAAAACTCTTTTTTATCAAGCTTGACAGCTTCTCAAAATATCCTCGATAGATTCCTATCTATCGAGCCCCTTGGACTTCTTTTCCCGACAGATCTTATCGCATTTTTGATCCATTGAGCTTTCTGGACTTTGTCTCGATAGATTCTCGACAGCTTTTCGATCCATCGAGCAACTTTCTGTCTGGCCGATAGAATCTTGACAGATTCTCGATCCATCAAGGTTGGCTTCTTCTCGATAGATTCTAGACACCTCTTTGATCGACCGAGATACCCTCGCATGCATTTCACTTTTCTTCGTTTTGCATTTTTTTTTTCCTTTGTGTCCAAAGCATCTTGTTTTTCTCTTTCTTGTAGGTCTATGGTTCCTTATTCTCCTCATTCCCACTATATCAATTTTTGTTTGTCTTTGGTCAAGTCTTTTGGCTTTTTATGCCCTTTGACAATCATGTCAAAAAGGGGAAGAATTTTGATAATTGAATGTCATTCCTCAGGAGGAGTAATAGACTTAGGGGGAGAACTTCTTGTTAAAATGAAGAAAGTTTTTGTTGTAACTATCTTAGGGGGAGAGTTAGTTTGATAGACTTTGATATTGATATATACATATATATATATATATATATATATTTGTGTTAAATATCTTTTGGTTTTATAACCATTTACATACATTATGTGTTGTTTCTATATTTGATGATGATGTATGTGTTTCACTCTTTATCTCACATGTGTTGTTTCTTTTCTCTCTTTATACACAAGTTTCTTGTTTATTTAACTTGTCATTATTTTCCACATGGTACCTTGATGTGTTTGTTTAGTTCCTTTCAAGAAAGACAAGTTAAAGTCAAGTCAAGATTCCGAACCTACTTCTTACAGCAACTTCCAAGATTCAAATCTTTTAGACTAGACTTATTTATTCTGTAATTTTGAGTATAATGTATTCTAGGACATTCAATGTACTCTAGTGGTTTTGTCACAGATTGCTAAAAGGGGAGATTGTTAAGGACATATTTTTATGTAATTGACATATCTTTTAACAAAATGCACTTTACTTGTATTTGGGTAAATCTAAATAGGTTCAAGATGGTCATTACAAGTGGTTACATTGAAGACATGAAAGATTACTCAAGAACTACTCAAGAAAAGTGCAATCTATAGGACTTGATAACTCCTCAACAAAAGCTCGATCTATCTAGATTCGTTAAATCTTGACACATATCTCGATCTATCAAGCTTGTAAGATTCAGACTATAGCCAAAAATGTTTTTTTATTCTAAAAATCTATTTGTTTATGGGTTTTGTATAATCCTTATAGGATTAGGAAAACCCAAGGTTTGTGAGTTTGTATAATCCTTATTGGACTAGGAAAGCCCAAGGTTTGTGTAAACCTATTTGGAATAAGAGGGCCCATTAAGCTCCTATTTAAAGGAGGTGGGAAAAAAAAACCTAATCCTAGAGAGCTTCACAAGGTTTTCTTTTTGAAACCCTAGTCTCCTCCTACAGAAGAAAGAGTTCTTATTGCGTTTCTTGTACGCCTTTGAGTTTTGTAACCAAGCAAAGCCGCTTGCACCAACATTGAAGATCTTATTGGTGTTTCTATGTGAAGCTGCTGCAAAATCAACTACAACAATCAAAGGGTTGTTGTGGAATTAGTCGCGTACTAAGATACGTGCATCATTGGTTAGTCACGCACTGGGAGCCGTGCATTGAACGGAGAGATTGCCGCTACAATACAAGTCCAATTGGGTATTGGGATAAGGGTTCAACTAGAAGTTGGTATGAAGTACTAGGATTCCTTTTACTTATAACCGTTTCTTTTGATAATAGTGAATTCTCGAGAGTGGAAACCTTAAATTCACCCAGTAGGGTTTTGCTTTGATAGTTTTTCCCATTCATAAACAAATTATTTTTGTAAAATTTATTTTCCACTGTATTTAACTTAGTTGGTGATTAGTTTATGCTATCATGCTTATTGCATGTAATTGAATCTAATTAATTAACTTGGCTAATTAATTGATTAATTTACCAAAGGGGTCAATACATTCTTGGCCTATCACTCCTTAAGAAGATATCCAAATTAATCCATCTGTGGATCCTACAGTTGTTGCTGATGGTGATGATGAGGATGCTCCTACTACTGGCACTTCTAGAGCTTCACCATCTCTTTGCTCCATGTTAGAGAGAGTGCTTGAAACATAGTCGTCACATCACACCATGATGGAGACATTTTTTACAATTTAGGCTCATGGATAGCTCTTGGACTCACTGATCACGGATATTGCTACTTTAAGAGTTGAGTTCAATGAGTATAGGAGTTCTTTTTCGCCACATCCACCCTCAGATGATTAAGATGATTGCCTTTGGCAATACGTAAGAAAAAGGGGGAGTAGTAGTTGGGATTGTACTTAGGGGGAGTTCTCATGTTTAGCTTTGTTTAAGCCTTTTCTTTTACTGTTTTTATTTTACTTGTTTCACAAACTTGATGATTGTGAGATATATTGGTTTCCTTTGGTTACCTTATTTTATTTTTGGATTTTTGATTTAAAGTTATGTTTTTACTATATTTTCCACACATGCCTTTATGGCTTGTTTTCAATGTTTTAGAAATTTACAAGTTAATTCTTTCATGATGCTGCTGCCTACCATTGCAACTTGAAGATAGTAGATTGTGATTCAATTGTATTGGTAAATTTATTGTAATTGGGTTAGTTCTCGAATTGAGCAATATATGCTGTATGTAAGTTTTGTCATGGATTGCCAAAAGGGGAGATTGTTATGTTCTAAATAGTAAGTCATAAATGTTTAGGAACTAAATTTGTTGTATGTAGGCAAATCAAGAACAAAAACATATCTAGTATAAGATCTTAGTGTCTTTGAAGTGTTTTAGACATTACTCAAGTTGATATAATTTAAGATTCAAGAACATACAAGCTGCAGAAAGAAGAATTGAAAATCTGTCAAGCTTGACCTATCGAAGAGAAGCCTTAACTAATCGAACTGCGATCTACAAAATTTTAATTAAAGCTTAACAGCCTGCGAAAAATTTTAGGATTTGAGTCCAACACTACTAGGTATAAAAGGAAAATCCTAATACATGTTTTTCAAATTTTGAGAGTTATTCATGTAAGATCTGTGAGGTTCTGTACCTTCTAACTGTATCAAGCACATGCTAAAGACCAAATCTATATTGCTAGTACTGGTGGAGTAAAGTTGTAGCCAAGCCTTTAGCTATCAAGTATACTGAAGATCAAGGCATGAATATGTGGTTCATTTGAAAATAGATCCAAATCAAGGAAGTTTGTGGAATTCAGAGCCCAGTTTGGTAATTGTGTTAGATTTACTATGAATTGGTATTCTTGACTATAAATCTCAACTTGATAGAGTGGGTTGTTCTCTTGGGATAGTTTCTCCTAGGTTTTTTATTTTGAAACCAGTTGTTTCATTGATTTTCCTGAATCATCACATCTTGTGTTATTTAAGTTTTTACTATGCATGTTACATGTAATGAATGTTTAACCTAGATCTGAATAATTAATCTAAGTAATTACTTGATTAATAAATTAGGTTAAACATATTGTGTTTTCCAGGGATTTAAAACCTAAAGAGAAGAAATTTGATACTAGGTCCCATATTATAAGATAGATATTTGGCTTAGGTTCGGACCTAGAAAGCATCTGAGGTGGGGAACTCAAGTAATTGTGATCAACCCAGTTAAAAGGTACGTACAAAAACAAGTTATTCAAGTAACCATTTTCTTCGCTTTTTTCTTTTTTGTTTGGCGAGAGAGAAGGGAAGGAGGGGCTTTGAAAACAAAGAAAAACAACTTATTGAAATCGATAATACGTTTGGCCTGTAGCATTCTACGATATGAGAAAGAGAACCCGGGTGTCAACCAGGATTCGAAAGCATAAAGACATTTGTATAAGTCAGCTTTGAGCCTTCAGCATTAAAGTTGCGGCCCAGTTAGATTCTCAATCTATGCAAATAAAGAGTGCACAAAATCAATCAAACTAACTAGACAAGTTTTCAATACCAGAAAGGATGGTCAGCATGGCCCTTGGGGCAACTCTTTTTGTGGCTAATACAGTCGACGGCTATCTGAGAATCAGAATGAATAATAATCTTCTTGTACCCAATTTCGGACTTCACCTATACCTATCATCTCTGCCATCCATGTACCCAAATAGTCTATCATAAAAATTGTATCCCAACCAATTTCTGCCTCAAGTCTGGGCCTGCCTCCACGATCTCTAATAATATAAGAAATTAACACCCTCGTATTGACTTTGAAGAGCTGTTACAATTCAAGCAAATGACATGATCTGGTCGAGAAAGCTAGTTGCATATTTTGGTTCAATTAGAGTTGGAAAATGAATTCTTCTCTGAATGGTACTGATAAATAGAGCTACATAACTAAGTCAACTCTAAAATAGACAGATATGAATTAGTATATAGTACAGCGTTTGGATGAGTTTATTTAATTGATTTAGTTTATTTTATAAAAGTACAATTGCACCTTTTATAAAATTATTCTCTAAAATGTGATCTGGAAAAAACCATTTTCATTATCAATTTCACAATTTGTGAACTTGTACATTTGAGTGATTGATAGAAAGTTGTGAGTTGTTGAGTCTTTTGGCTAAATATTGTTAAATCTGAAACTTATTTGCGTTATAGGCACTGTTACAACTTATTTAGGGAATTGAGGAGAGAGATTGAATTTTAGCAACAGTGTTGCCGAAATTCCAACAAAAGTATGAGAGAGAAAGAGAAAAAGTGTGGAGAGAGAAAATGTTGAATTACGACAATGGCATTGCCGTAATTCGTTCTGCCCAAATTTCCTGACCGAATGTGTGAGAAGTGCTTGAAGCGTAAGTGCCCAAAAGAAAGTAATTGTGGCAATGATATTGTCGAAAATGGGAGAGAAAAAAAATGAATGCCAAAATCTAGGGAGGAATTAAAAAAAAAAAATACAATGTGCTACATACATAATATTTTTATAACATTTTCACAATAAATCACAGGTAACTAGTTATTATTAATTCAAATTTAAATTTAACATTAAGATTACTATTTTAATCAAACAATAACAATAAGTAATAACCTGATACTTAGAATTCATTGTAAAAATATTGTAAAAATTGTGTGCACATATCATTTCTTAAAAGAAAAAAAAAAAAAAAAAAAAAAGGTGGAATGGATTGTGGCAATGGCATTGACAAAATAGGAGGGAAAAAAAATTAATTTTCCCCTCCTATTTCGGCAATGCCATTGCCACAATCCATTCCACCTCTTTTTTTTTTTTTTTTTTTTTTTTTTTTTTCCTTTAAGAAATGATATGTGCACACAATTTTTACAATATTTTTACAATGAATTCTAAGTATCAGGTTATTACTAATTGTTATTGTTAGATTAAAATAGTAATCTCAATGTTAAATTTAAATTTGAACTAATAATAACTAACCTGTGATTTATTGTGAAAATTTGTAAAAATATTGTGTACATAGCATATTGTACTTTTTTTAATTCCCCCCAGATTTTGGCATTCATTTTTTTCCCCTCCCATTTTCGGCAATACCATTGCCACAATTACTTTCTTTTGGGCACTCACGCTCCAAGCACTTCTCACACATTCGGTCAGGAAATTTGGGCATAACGAATTATCGCAATGCCATTGCCGTAATTCAACATTTTCTCTCTCCAGGCTTTTTCTCTTTCTCTCTCATACTTTTATTGAAATTTTGGCAATACTACTGCCGAAATTCAATCGCTCTCCTCAATTCTCTAAGTAAGTTGTAACAGTATCTATAACGCAAATAAGTTTCAGATTTAGCAATATTTAGCCAAAAGACTCGTATACGTCAGTATTTAGTAGAAAATGTCAACAACTAATAGCGGCATAAGTTAATAAATTATAAAATTGAGTGTATTATTAAGTATATTTTTAGAACTATTGACATTATACATTTTCTTTTGAAGAGAAAATAAGCTCATAACGAAGGTAGCACTACCACAACTTGAACGCGAGCCTTTCCCAGTCTTTGGAGTCATTTCCTTTGGTCCGCCTGTCTCTCACTTTTGTTTTTACAAATTTATGTCGTGTCAGCTGGTTCATCAATAATTTTACATCAACACATTTTCCATGACACATATGATTGCAAGTATTTTTATGAAACTCTTATGAGCTTCCATTAAATATTGTTGCTCATGAGAAAAGGTGGATGTTTGACTGAGAATGATGTATAAAATTAATTTCCACTCCTACAAGCTCGTACGGGCTTTGTTATTTGTTTTTGGTAATCTGTATATTTGAAGTTCACTACTTGAAATGTGGAGTGGACCACCTTAAGTTATCACGCACACTTTTATAAGATTTACAGATATTTGGGGCATGGTCTGCATGCTTGCTTGGCTTGGCCTTTTGCAAATAGTATTTCCAAGCCTATTCAGTGTCATTCAATTCAAGGCCTAGCTAGAAGTAGAGTGGTCCATGAATCACCTGATTATAACGCGTCGCTATGTATTTTTTTGAAGATGTAAACAGAGTTGCATGTGGCCCAGCTCTTCGTTGGAAAAATAAATGATAAAAAAAAAAAAAAAAAAAAACGTTTGTATTTGCAAGATGTCCAAAGTACTAAAGGTTGCCTAGCTATATCTTTAGATTGTTCATGACACAAGTTTGTCAATCTCCATCTTGTGTAAAACTCAGATAGTTCGAAGTCGAACACAATCTATGATACTCCACTTGATAGGTTACTATATCATGTCTTTAAGCTTATATATACTTTTTTTTTTTTTTGCTAACCTAAGCTTATATATACTTGGTCAGCTCAGTGGGAGATTTTCTACAGTTTACTACTCAAATGGGCTTAGCCTAACTAGTCTACATGGAAAATGTCCATTTTTAAGAGATGTATTTTCATTTCGATTACTTGCTACAAGAGACAAATAATAATATACGGAAATGAAATTGGAATTACTTCTGTTATTGATTGAAAACGACCATGTCTACGATCAATGAACCAGGAAGTTCCAAAGAATAGAACAAACATATTTGTGGGGTCGAGTGAGTCATGAATCCTAGCTTAGATCACAAAAACCCTAGTAAGTAGAATTTGATAGTAACACTTCCATGATACATGGCAATCTCAGAGTATTACCCTACCTAGGAGGCCTTAAGTTACATGCTTGTGTTGTGGACCATAATCTTTAGTATGGTATAATATATAGTATAGTTTTACCCTTCTCAAGTGTGATAACTACTTCTGCAAGGCAAGCCTTGTCATGATCGTCCTTAAGGCATATAATAAATGCCATCTTTTTTATACAAATGGCTCTGGAAGTGGTTTACTTTAATGATAGAAGATGTGCAAAAGGACATGAGTATTTGATTGCAGTGCATATCTCTTCTGGTAAAACTTAATATCGATCATATAACTATTTTATGCATTTGAGGATATCATTGGACATGGTACTACTAGTTGTAAGAGCAATAGACCCAGCTAGCCCCCTTGAGTAAAGGCAAAACTAAGGCAACGTCCCTCTCATTCCCTCTTCTCTCAACCAAACCAAATGACACTACCAAATACCTAAGCCTCTCTCCACCCCCACACTTCCTCTTTTTAAAGTCACGAGACCCACTGTCCCTTTGTTCTTTCAATTTTCATAGAGAGAGAGAGAGAGAGAGAGAGAGAGAGTGTTGTTGAGTCCAGAGGGGGCTGGCAGAGGAACTGATAGAGAACTTTCAAAGCTCTTTTTCTACCACCATCACTCAACTAGCCTCTATATTGCAGTCTCAAACTGAAAGTCTTATAATTTTCTAAAAGCTTTACTTATCTTCCTATCTGGAAGATTATTTACCTCTCCTATTTCTATCTGTCTTTCTCTGTCGGTACCATGTAGGTCTTCCCCACAATCCCTTAACATTTTTTGTTTCTAATTTATCTTCTTCTCAAGCTACCTCATGTCTCTCTTTCTTTTTTAACCTTTACTCTTTGTTCTTTTTCAGGAGACCAGAGGGGAACCCCTTAGACCTCAATAACTTGCCTGATGATTCTAGAGATCATGGTAAACAGGTCTTTGACGACAGCTCCTCCTCTGGTATACAACTATTTTTTTCATTATACAATTAAAGAGAAAATATATACATATATCTTCCTCATTTTTCTTTTAGCAATATAATCAACACAAAACTTTATTAGGAAGTGAGAGGAAAAAGAACCAAAAAAAAAAAAAAAAAAAAACACATGATTTCTTCAAGTTTTGAAAGAGAAAGATTTTTCTACAACTTTTAAATGCTTGGATGTATAGCTAACCTTTTATCCTAACTTTCCTCTTATTCTTTTCCTTCTCCAGTTTGAAATGAAAAACATCAAAATAGGAAAAAAGATGAATTATAAAGAGCTAAAGAGTATTGGATTCAAAATTATTTTTTGGTATCATTCATGGATTTGGGGAGATTAGGGTTCGGCTTTTAGGGCTAACTGGCTAAGAAGAAGGGTCTCATCCAAGTTGCTTTAATTGGTTGTTTTTGTTGCAGGCTATAGGAAAAAGAAAAGCGGCGGAAAGGATGGAAAAGACGAGTGTGGGAAGGTCTACGAATGTAGGTTTTGTTCCCTCAAGTTCTGCAAATCTCAGGCCCTTGGGGGACACATGAACCGCCACCGCCAAGGCAAAGTCTTTTCTAATGAGTCTACTTTCCTTTTCATTCAGCAAAGTTAACAGCTAGCTCCTAGTAAACAAGTATTGTTATTATCATTATTATTATATTTTTAGCAAATGGGTCACTGCTTGTTAATGATTTGGTCATGAAGCGTGGTCATGTCAATCTGTAGGGAAAACAAAGTTGGGTAGTGCTTTTGTTTTTTGCTGAAATTCTTGGTGTGAGGGATGTTGGATTTGATTTGATTTGTGTGTTTTGGATGGTCAGAGAGGGAGACAGAGACACTGAATCGGGCTCGTCAGCTGGTCTTCAGTACCGATAACCTAGTCGGCCAAGGCGCCTCTCACCTAGGGTACGTTTTTTCCGTATATTATAATGCACCATTGCTCTCGTTCCTCTCTGCCTTTTCTCCATCTTTCGCCTTCATAACCTCTTCCTCCTCCTCTTTTCTTCTTTTATGACAACTTTTAACTTTCGGTAGAAACTATAGACAAATCAAATCACTCATAATCTCACATGCTATTGCTATCTTGAACTACAAAAAAAGTTACCCACTTGATTAATTTGATCAAACAATTAGAAAGCTTTATGTTATTTTTCATGTTTTAGACTACAAGATGAAAAACCCATTTAAATTTTTTTTATTTGTTCAGCAACAAAAGTGCCATACCATACTTTATTTCATCCATATCAACAGCAATCCATCACTCCACTAATACTGTTGTTACTTTTTGTTGTTCAAGTAAACTAATTAAGAATGCCCATTTGACATTCTCATTGTTATATAGCTGCTGCCAACCAATCACACCAGGAGGGTATCATCAAGCCGCAGGCAACATTGGAGACCCAACAATCCCTCTCAGATACCCAAGATACTTCTCTGGTTCTCCATCGAGTCACTTACCAGCACCACCAGCACCAGCACCTCCACAAGCCCCACAACCACCTCAACCATATTTATACAGCTCTCCCTCACGCCCCATGTCTTTTCCTGCACCTTATCCTCAACATCCAATGAGTGATTACTATGTTGGTCATGTTCTTAGCAGTAACCAACAGTACAGTCACCCAAACCTAAACTATGCACCGGACTCTAGTAGTTACACTTGCATTGGTGCACCAGTTGGACAAGGTTTTGCACCAGGAGGTAGCAGCAGGAGCTCAGAATTGGTTGGAGGAAGTGGTGGTGGTGGTGGTGGTGGTAGTGGTAGAGATGGGTCACTGCACAATCAAGAGGAGGGATTGAATTGGGGACGAGGCTATGCAGGGACACAGCAACGTTTGGATCCTCCTTCATCGATCAATCGGTTTCAAGATGGGTTCTAGAGAGAGATTTTTAGAGCGATAGTTTGAAGAACTATTAATCTACATTGACACGCCACCCACCACAAAGGCAAACACATAGAGAAAGAAAGAAGAGAGAGAGAGAGAGAGACTTAACAAGCTGACAGATGGGGTCATGAAAGGAAGGAGAGAGGTTTTTGGATTTTCTACAGGGATTGAGACAGCTTTTGAGCTCATGTATATGCTCAGCTACTTTGGCTTGGGGCTGTATGGGGATTGAAGGGGGTTTGTATTGGTTTGTACAAGCCAACTGTGATGAAAAAGGAGGAACTAGACCTGGTGGGACAAGAAGTTAGATATGAACTGAAAGTTCCCAACCCCTTTTTGCATTTGGAGTTCGTTTTGCATGGCAACAGTTTTTTTTAAAAAAAAAATTAATTAATTCTCTTTTTTTAATACTTTTATTTATTATTATTATTATTATTTTTATTTTTATTTGGTGCCTTCTATATCTTTGACCAGGAGAAAAATAGAGGGTTTGGGGGAGATTGGTTCTCTCTCCCAAACAAAAATTGGGATCTTCTGGTTTCTCGAAACATTTATGGTTATTGTGTCATAGATGCTTGCATAATAGGGGCAATAACCTAGAGAGAACTTGCATTTCCATTCGGCACCTTTTGCCAAAAGTTTCCTGACCAGAAACATCAAATCTGTCAATAAAAGTCTGTAAGAGCTGTGCAATTCTTCTTTAATTTTGTCACAACAATAATAACTACATATAACTGAAAGCAAAATATTGCATCATGGAAAAATAATAATTTTCTCATCTTCTCCTTATTTTGGTGTTCCCTTTATAAAATCCTTAACTAAGAAATTGATTAGAAGATATCTTTTTCTTCTTTGCAATATTCTTCGTTTGGACAAAATTCCTAAGCAATTTGACTAATAATACATCAAAGTAGAAGAGAATGTAGTTTGCCAACAAAACTTTTTGCTACTATGAATTAATTAAGTGAAGTGAGATCCACTGCGTTAATTTATTTCAGGTCTCCTTTTAGCTTTGTGTCAATCCTGGCAGATGAAGTGAATGTAGCAAAAGATAACTATAGCTATGCACTTCACTTTCTATTGATCTAGAGTTGTCCGACATAGACATGGACCTGAGAAATCTGTCTGACCCAAAGCCACCTGAACTAAAACCCACTCAATCTGAGCTATGTGGCGGGTTTGCGTCAAGAACACATAGCCTGATTGGCGGGTCAATTGGTAGTTTTCACCGTCGGATATCTGATTGGATCAATCCAGCTTAAGATCCGCCGTTCTCATCCTCCTCCCCTTGCCATGATTCATATTGTTTATTTAATCATGTTGTCAATATTCACAAATTTTGTGAGATTTAGCTTGATATATATTATGGATATCTTAACAGAGTTGTCGAGATCTCCACTGGACTTGGTGAGATCTCAGTAAGATCTTGTGAGTTTCCACCATGTCACAACGCAACAATGACCCATTGTGCCTAAGATGACTTTGATTGATCTGATCGAAGGATTTATAAATTTGTGGTGGTTGATATCAATGTAATCAACAAACGACGACTTGTCTGATATTTCAACACCTAAAGTTATAGGGTCGAGTGGCAGGTTCAGCCCAAACCTAAGCCAACATGACCTGAATGTGGATACCTCTAGCCCCTGCACTAATCGCTATAAAAAAAAAATTTATGTTCTACTTCATTATTTTAATAACAATGGCATGAACTTGATGTATTTTAGAAAATGTTGTTCAAAAGACGTCGACATTGAAGTAGTAGCAAGAAATTTACAAATTAATGAGATTTGTACTTCAACTTACAAATTAATGAAATTTACAAATGTGTGCGTGAGTTTAGTCTTAGGATTTTCTCCAACAAAAAAAAAAAAAAAACTTTCAATAATCATTTAATAATTTTTTCTTTTACAGAGACAAAAAATTGTTGCCGAACTAATAGGTTTAGATCTTTGTCTATGCATTCATTAAATACACAACCAAACCAAGATTTGAGCCAACGAAGACAACAGTACTTAACTTCAGCAATGATGGCATGTAGCAGTCAACAGAGCCAATGAGCTTATATCAAATTTGGTAATGATGTCATGTGGCAGTCAACTTTTTTTCTTTTTTGAACTAACTTAGGTGTTTTTTTAGTACATCATATTAGTACACCATATTAGTTGACTCTACATACTGCTAATAATTCATCAGCAGTGCTTTTCCTTCCATCCTAACAAAGAGTCAAAGACTTGTTATCAAACTTTTGATAGAATAGTATTCGGGTCGGCTCTCAACTAGATGTACCATTTGGATGGATGGAGCCTAAATATAACAAAATCTTTAAGTAACTATAAATTTTTGTATCACCAGAAAAAATATTTTATTCAATAAAAATTTATTTAACTCAACAAAATTGTACCATACATTCTTTCATAGCACTAAAATAATTTATAATTGGTTCCTATACTAAACCTTTTAGCTATTTCTCTTTCTATACGCATGCTAAATAATAATTCAAAAACTCATTTTCCATCTTCTTATAAAACTTTGTTTTACAAGCATTGTGGCTGAAACTGCACATTCCATAGTTGTTGAAACACGAAGAGTAAGCATAAGTTCAATTAATCTATCAACAAATGGATAGATTGTTAATTTTCTGGCTCTCACCAACCCTTGTTATAATTCAAAAAGTGATGATAGATTCTTTAGCTTTGGGTGTTGAGGAACATCAAACTCAAAATGTTGAAGTGCAATTCTTAAATGCACTTTTTCTTGCTCTTTAAAATCTTTAGAATAACACCGTAATCTTGCAAATGTTATCAATATCAAATATCTTAAAACCATCAATAGAATCCAAAATGAGCTAAAAACAAGTAACTCTCTCATATATTCATTAAATTTGTTGTTCAATTCTTGCAATTGAAAATCAATTGTAACGATAAATACATCGATGGATAATAATACAACTTAAATTATCTTGCTAAAATCAAGATTGACCACGCCTTCCAATATACTAAGCACTCAAATCAGAGATATTCATTTTGTGTTGCTCACATAATGATTTTACTTTCATAAGAAAAGTATCTCATCCTATTTCTCTCATTTTTGTAATGAAGTCTTTAGTACTTGAAGAAGATGCATAAAATTCAGAATATATTGAGATTGTCGTTTTAAAACTTGAGAAAGAATACTAGTGATTTCCAAGATGTCCTTTATAAGTATTAGATATTAGCATTGATGTGTATACCAACTGAAACTTGCCATTAGTGAACCTGATCATGAAATGTAAGTTATTTTGATATATCAAGAGTAATATCTAATATTGATAGTCAAAATTTCAATATGTTGGATAACCACACGTAATGTTGAGGGAATACATAATCTTCTTTTGTAGAGACATGAAATATCTCATTGAGATAAATTTAATGAGAACTGGTTATTCAAGACGCCCACTTCGTAAGGAGTTACTAAAGTTTATATTTATTAAAATTGAATTTCAATAAATGTGAATAACTAAAAGATTAAACCGAATACTCAAGGATAAAATTATTGTTTACAAAGTAATAGTCCATTATAACTTTGTTCACTATGGATATTTCATGGAGGGGTCAAATGATATCATTAGAGTCTTAAGATATAATTTATTAATAAAACCTAGAGTGCAATTATATTTATATAGTGGTATTAAATATAATTAATGGTAACTTTGAACTTGTCAAAAGTTAACAGATAAGTCCAAGGCTCATTGGAGCTAGAGTCTTATTTATTCCATTTGGTCTCATCTCAAGCCACAAAATAAAACCTAATTGGGTAGGCTAAAAAGGCTAACCCAATTAGATAATTATTTTTTATTTAATAAAAGTTATTAAATAAAGTAACTACCAAAGTAGTTAGAATGTACATATGATGAAAAGAGAAGAAAATAGTTTTTCTCTACAATAAGAAGAAGAAGAACTTTATTTGAGAATCAATGTACATAAAGACTAATTGAGAGGCCACTCATCTTAGGCACCATGTGGAATTCGGATGTTGATTAGAGGTATTCTCAAGTCTTATTTTTGAATTTCACTGCATCAAAGTATGCTTTCTATTCTTTGTTCTAGAATTCAAGGTTACATGTTATCTCTCATGAATGAAGTAGATCCGTATTTGTTGCTTTCGCTATGTATTTTGTATGAGATGCAAAACTAGATTTTCCAACAGATATTAACGACAAAAGCCAAGTTAGTGAAACATTAATGAACAACACATATTTAACGAGATGTTTCAACTAATGCAAGTTGTAGGCGACATACAAATCAATAAATGTAATAAGAATGTGGATATTATTTAAAAATTAGGGTTTGCAACCCGTTCCACTCACCGCTCACATTGCTTGGGTCATCATATCCTTACTTCAAATATTCTGAATAATTAAGCCATGATGAAAAAGAAAGCTAAATATCTCATCTCTGAAAGTTAAAGTTGTAGTGTCTCTGACTTGGATAAGATTGAAAATTCTTTCATGAATAAAATTATAAATAAGAATCATTTGCTCTTTTTTTGGAATCATCACGAATTTTATTGGCACTAATACAAAAGTTTGCATCTTTAATTTTCTCATGTAACACTTTCTTAACCTTACTAAAAGGACTAAATAATCTCCTTTTGGATATGTGTGATGAAGTATATGAGGCATTCGTTGAAGCCTTTTTTATTACAACATCTACAACCTTTTCATTGTAACATGACAACAATTGTATCAGTTCAAGAAAATTGTTGCGATTAAGTGATGAATTGATGCTTTCATTGTGATATCTAATAGCCCAAGCTTCAAATGCAAGCCACCGAACAACATTGATTGAAACTTGAACTCTTAGTTTATTCATTCCAATTTTTTTAGAAGAATGTTTTCTATGAGTTTCTCAACGTGTTGAGGTCCACTGATTAGATTTTTTCATGACTTTACAATAATTTTGTGCAATGAATTAGGATCTTTCCCCACATGTCCTACAATAGCACATGCATGATTTTTCAATAATTGTGTGCAATGAATTAGGATCTTTCCCCACATGCCACATGTCCTACAAAAGCACACTCATTGAGGGAGGTAAAAATTATTTTTAACACTTTGTTTGAAAGTTCAGAAAGGAATGGAATACAATGCAATGAGCAAATCATAAAGGAATGGAGTGTATTTAAGAAATGGAAATCAAAGGAAAAGAAATGAATGAAACGATGTTATGTTATCTTGTTTGGATTTTTAAAATAAGGGGGTAGAAAATAGAATGTAAGTGACATTGTTTGAGAGTAACATTAGAAGGAATGAAAATGAATCATTTATAACAAAATTACTATTATAATCCTATTTTAAATAAAATGCTGAATGTATAGGGGGTATTTTAGGAGTTTTTGAGAAAATTTCATTAACCTAATTCATTCCCTCCGATTCATCCAATTTTGAGGGAAATGAAAATTTGAGATTTTGAAAGAAAATGAAGGAATGAGTGCTCCTTCCTTCCTACCTATTCCATTCTAGAAGACCCATGGACCTTGACCCCTTAGCTTACCCTTTATTAAATGTGTCTCCAATATATTAGTGTTTATACTAATATGTGATGAATTGCAATGTGTGATAACACACACACACACACACACACACACACACACACACACACACACACACACACACACACACACACACACACACACAGAGAGAGAGAGAGAGAGAGAGAGAGAGAGAGAGAGAGAGAGAGAGAGAGAGAGAGAGAGAGAGAGAGAGAGAGAGAGAGAGAGAGAGAGAGAGAGAGAGAGTATCAATTTAATTTTTACATGCTCAGCTTAATTAAATAATTCCTTCAAAAATTTAAGTTTGTAACAAGTAGAAGCTTCTATCAATTGTTTTTCATTAAATCTTAACTGAGTTAATTAATTAAAGGACAAAATTTAGCTACAAAACTGGTTGTAATTTACGGCTACAACTCCCACTAAAAGAATTAACATGACTATATATTTTGAAAATCTAGCCGTTAGATTATATGTTCTTTATGTTGTTAAAACATACATCAAATTTTGTATTAAATAGATATTATTTACTATTCATAAAATTATTTTTTATACATAATTTTAAATTACAAAAACTTAAAATTGAAAGACTTGATTGATAGCATAGCTATTGATTTTTAATCTTTTGAAAATTTCGCAAATATAGAGGATATAAGAAGAAAATTAATTCAATGGTAGATTTATTAAAACTCACATCTAATAAAAAGATATTAATTGAAGTTGTAGCACTATGCTATATAACCAATTTTGTAACCAAAATTTGACCTTAATTAAATCAAATGGACATGATATAACCATATCATTCATAATTCTTAAATAATATCATATGCCTCTCTTCATGAACACTTATAATAAAAGAAAAGAACCTAAGATGGCAGCCTATAATATTGATTCTCACATATTACATTGAAAAATTAAGTGAAATATCTTTATCAGTAACACATTGTACAAAATAAAGAAAAGGAAAAAAACAAAATCAACAAGTGATGCCATTTACAGAAATTAACTCATAAGACAATCCGATTCTCCAAAAAAAAAAAAAAAAAAGACAATGTTCATTATAACATGCAAAGACCAAATTGTCACTTAAACATAATGTCCAAAGAACGAATTATTCAAACAAATAAATAAATAAATTCCAATGAATTGATAGAATCACGTGAAAATCCAAAAGGTGATTTTGTAAATTAAGACTCCCAAGAAAAAATATAAAAATAAATAAAAACCGGTACTGCAAACAAAATTTTTTTTTTTTTCTAACATGGTAGATAATATTGATTTCTTACTACAACCTGGTGTAAATGTAGTTAGGTTTATTATTAAAATGGTCCCAAAAAAAAAAAAAATCTAATCGAACTCAACTACGCTTAATCCAAAGTCCAAACTAATTAGGATCATCTATACACCCCCCAGCCCCATCCCCACCTCCCCCCCCCACACCCCCCCCCCCCCCCCCCCCCCCCCCCCCCCCCCCCCCCAACACACACACACACACATATAATTATCACATCCCTAACAACCATGCCTTTCTTTGTAACTTTTATCCAGGACACACTTTTTTTCTCCCTTTCGCTATTTGAGTTTGAGCAACGCTAGATATGTACAAAAATTCACAATTATTATAATAACTTTTTGTGATAATTTGGGATAGGTATAATATACTTTCATAATTTTAACATCATTTTTATTATACATCAATTATAGCATACTATCTCAATACTTATAAAAACAATTTTGTCACTCATTTCAAATTACTTTGGAGCATTCACATTTGGGAAGCTAAAAAATTCAGTTTTTAGCAATTTAAAAAACAAATTTCTCAACTTTATCATATCACTTAATAATATACCCTACATCTCATAAACGAGATAAGTCATTACAATAATATAAAACAACCACCTCAAAAATCCATAGCAACTAGTCATGGTCACAACCACCACTATCGTCACAATCACCATCATCAAGAACCTACTGCAAAACCCATTAAAATCCACCACAACCTATTAAAATCGACCAACACACATTGTTGCAACCAGCCGTTGCCACCACCAACCATAACAACCCATTGTCACAAGACACACAACCACAACTCATCAAAATAAAAGAATAAAATAGCAATCTATCACAACAACAACTGCCACAACCATGACCCATTAAAATAAAAGAGTAAAATAGAAATCTCAAAACAACAATTGCCACAACCAACATCACCAAACCTAGCACCGCTGTGTCAAACCCAACACCACTGCATTAAAGGAATAAAAAGAACAGAAAAACACAAAGTAAACCCAACACCCACATCATCCAATCCAACAAACCCGCTGCTACATCACCACCCACCACCACCAAACCCACCTCAATAACCACCACAACCAGCACCACAAACATCACACTGGATGCCGTAAACAACAACCATCACAAACCAATTACAAAACCACCTTAACAACCACCCCAAACATGCAAAGCCGATTAGAATTAAGACCTAAAACTACAACTCTGTCAAACCCAGCAAAGATTGATGACCTATCATGTGAGAGGAGAGGAGAGGAGAAGAGAGAGACTGAGACAAGAACTAGGAGAAGAGAGAAATGGGAGTGACAAGAGAGGGGAGAGAAGAGAGAGAGAGATAATTGAAAAATTAAAAATCAATATAAAATTAGTAGCAACTAGATACAATAATCTACTACTAGCTAGTTGTCAAAATTTTTTAGATACAATAATCTACTACTGTGGGGCCTGAGAATCCGACGATCTCGACCCACTTCATATTAAGCCTAAGGCCCACATTGAGGATGAAGAATCGCCCGAGAATGAGCGTAGAAAGCTCAAGTGGCCTAGGGATATCGCCGAGGACGATCCTGCTCTTGGACATCCAAGACCACATAGAGGAAGGGCAGCACGCCACCAAAGGCGGCCTCTCTGAGCACCCTAGGAAAAAGACAAGTAGGAGGGGCCATCTGTGGAAGCATGGTGGAGGAGTAATTTAAGAAGGACCTGTCACCTCCACAGTAAATGCGCACAACTAATGGTCTGGCAGTATTAATGGAGAAATGACCCTTGAACAGTGTTGTCTTGGTCACTACAACTCACAGGAGATTTGGTAAAGTGGCTGATAGGATGGGTTGTCAAAGGGAGGCACGGATGATCAACAAGTGAAAGAAAGGGATCATTGGAGGAGGAATATATAATGGGAAGAAATATATCAAAAGAGGGGGGCAACCATTCTCATGGGAGAAATACTACTACAGAGCTCCTCGAATTGAGCCGAGGACAGACCTTCTAAGATAATCTCAGTTCGTCTACATTCGATGGTGGCGAATATCATTTTAGGCATTGTCAGCGTGCTAAGGCCTAGTTCTTAAACTCATTCTCTATAAATTCATTGTATTGGGCTAATTGGGCTTGAGTCCATTCACCCAATGGTAGTGATGCTCAAACCCAGTCCCTACAATTGGCGCCATCTATGGGGAGAACTTGTGCGTTAGCGAGCGCAATGGTCAATTGTTTCTACGTTGCTAGCTTGCACAAAGTTAGGCAATTTTTCATCGCCACCGCTAACACTAATTCCGAGTCCCGTTAAACAAAAAAAAAAAAAAAAAAATCGTACACACACACACGCGCGCGCACACCTACTTAAGAAACAGTTGTTGCAAAAAAAAAAAATGAAAGATTCAGAGAATGAAGTAAGTAAGCAGTACAGCCTTTTCATTAAACGAAGGAAAAGTACATCATACGCCCAATGGCTTAGACAGGCTTGTTCTAAAGCTAAATATACAAAGGGAGGCTGAGGCAGGTTTGTTTTAAGGCTACCAACAACTCCTAAGCCCGTATGGATGGGATCGATGACGGGAAAGGAGAGGAAGCAGAAGCGCTTGCTAGCCCTATCCCAGGGTGTTCCCTTGACGCTCTCCTAACTTCTTAATAATTAAGCATTGGAGGTGGCAACACTCGGGCACCGATCGTAATGTAATCTTGCAAACCTCTATCGTCGGGTAAGCTAGGCGCGGATCACTACCAACTTGAAGGGCAAGCATGGACGCATACCGAAGAAAAATATTATGTTCCTCATGGACCTCCCTCCTAACTGGCAGACGCACTACCATCAGGATGACAACCAAACTTTGCCATACCGAAAATCTGACACGATCTACGACTGCTACGACTCTCAATCGAAAAGAAAGGACCTTCCTTCTTGCTCGGTTGAAAGGTAGGGACATCTTTGGCCCCTACCCCCTTTGCCTCAACTGCGTCGTCCAGGGTCTAAACAACATCTTTGGTTCCTAAAAGGGCCTTGGCTTCCTTGCCCTTGCCCTCATCTAGGGCCATGCCATTCCCCTAAGCCTTGATCGCGATCCTGGCAAAATTCTTAGAAATGCCTAGAGGAATGGGAGCTCAGAGCTCCTGTTGAACTCAAAGATTCGTGAAATGTAGAAGGACGATTGCCCCAAAGGGCCTTATATAGAAGGCGAGGGTTGGTGGGAATTAATCCGCACAAAATTCGATGGAAGAATTACCAGCGACACTAATCTTGACCAATTTCCAAAGAGGTCGCCAACCGCTGGATCTGTGTTAACACATAAGGATATTAATGAGGGTGCGCCTCGTACACAGAAACATCAGGCACACAACTCGAACAACCAAAAGACACCTCGTAATCAGAAGCAGCGAAAGATTGGCGTAATGGGGCTACTATCGCACGTAAGGGCAGAGGGGCAAGCCGAACTCATCCAAGTCAATGTTGGGCTAATTGCACATAAAAGAGAAGGAGCCTCTTGGTAAGGCAAGGCCAAGGCCGTTATCACTCTAGAGGCAAATACCCCAACATTGAGGACAAGTTCCTTCACGCCGAACAGTAACAATGAAATACTAGACAGAACTAAGGTATTGCATGGTCCTCAAACTCAAACCTATGGGGAAACTAGTTACTTCACAAGACTAAGTACTAGATAGAACCAAGGTATTTCATGATCCTTGGACTCAAACCTATGAGGAAACTAGTTACTTCACATTTAAGTAATAGACAGAACCAAAGTATTGCACGGTCCTTGGACTCAAACTTATGAGGAAACTAGTTACTTCAAAAAAGAGCTAAGTACTAGACAAAATCAAGGAATTTTATGGTCTTCAGACTCAAACCTATGGGAAACTAGTTACTTCACAAGACTAAGTACTAGATAGAACCAAGGTATTACATGGTCCTTAAACTCAAATCTATGGGGAAACTAGCTACTTCACAAGACTAAGTACTAGACAGAACTAAGGTATTGCATGGTCCTCAGACTCAAACTTATGGGGAAACTAGTTACTTCACAGAACTAAGTACTAGATAGAATCAAGGTATTGCATGGTCCTTAGACTCAAACCTATGAGGAAACTAATTACTTCATAAGACTAAGTACTAGACAAAGCCAAGGTCTTGCATGGTCCTCGCACTCAAACCTATGGGAAAACTAGTTACTTCACAAGACTAAATGCCAAACTAGCTACTTTCAACAAAATGAAGCGAGCGCATTCAACTAAGTTGCGAACGCAGCTAGAGGGGAGTCTAGTGCCTCGGATCACTTGCCCTTGCCTACTTCGATAAAGATGCAAAATGAAAGAAAGTCCACGAGCATCGCTTAAAGCACTTTAAGTGCTGAAATGTTCTCTTAGGCTTGGCAAGATTACGAAGGACATATGATTGTATAATGTATACATCATGGACCAGAATTCTTTGTGACTCATCCAAAGGGGAAACAAGTTGCATTGTTGAGACAGTTCAGTTTTCGATTAAAGCCTGAGGCAAAATTTACATCGTGGGTCCATCATTTTCAATTATCCAAGCACTACTGACACACCGTTAGGATCAATTGATTATTGAGCAAAGCATTAAAGCAAGATAAATAAAGGGACCCATCATTTGAAGAAATAAATACAGATGACTGGATATATTACACCAAAAAACAGTTTCATTACAATATCACCAAGACAAAAAAAAAAAAAAAAAAAAAAAAAAAAAAAAAAAAAAGAAACAGAAAGAAAAAGAAAAAAAAAAAAAAACCATAAGGGACCCAGTCGACAAAATAGGATAGCTCATCAAGATGGCCTATTTCTTCAACTTGATAGGCAGCTTGTCCTTGGGGGTCTACCAAGAAGCTTCATTTGATGCCTCGGGATCATAGCTCGGAAGGGCAACTTCGGAGGACTCATTCTTAGCAGGAGGAGCCTGGGAATCAACAAGGGTAGCTTGGGAGTCAGCAAGAGGCCTTACCACATCCTAGGGCGCGGCTAGGTTATTAATTTCTTCTTTCTCCAACGTCACTTGGTGCCCAGTCTCCTCCACAGGCTTATCAGTTGACATTGGATCATTGGTAGCACTAGCTTGGCATTCGTCTGTTGCTTTAGAGGCAGTGCCAGCTTCGGGGTTAATGGAGGCAGCCTCACGAATGGCGGGGGGATAATACACCCTTTCAGCCCTCCTAAGCTCAGATGAGGCCTCAACCCCAGCTTAGTTGAGGGCCTCATTCCAAGTCTGGGAGCAGTAACGTCTACATATCTCGGGTACTTGAGCCTTGAGACTAGCCTCGGTCTTAGCCACTCCCTCAGCAAAGGTCTTTTCCTTCGCTTGTTCTTTAAAGCTCTTAGCCTTTATCCTTGCAAACTCAGCCTCTACTTTAGCCCTCAAGGCCTCATCCCTAGCATACTCAGCAATACCTTTGGCTCCCTCTACCTCAGCCAGTTTCTTCTTCAAGTCGGCGATATGCTCATTGGCAACCTGCAACTGACCCTCAACCTCTAGCAAATGCCTTGTCTAGTTCTCAGCCTGTTTTTTAGCACCAACTAGGCCGGATACCATGTTATTTTTGGCCCTCGTCATCTCCTTCAAGTCCTCCCTTCCTTCTTGAGATCAGCCTCGTATTTCTTAAGGGTATTCGCAGCATCCAAGTACTTGTTGCGCTCCTGATCCAAGGCTCTACTCTGGTTATTAGCCTTCTCTTCTAACCTAAAAGTGGCCTGGACAGCCTGCCAATCAAAATAAGTACACTGTATGTTAGGAACTAAGGAATAAAATTCAACAAAGGCACAAGTATAAGAAGTCTTACCATACCCAAGTACCTCTTGAGATTAAGGGCAACTTCCTACCTCCTCAAGCCCCCCAGCTCGGCCATGTCAATAAGGAGAAGCAGGGACCTCTCCAGGGCCTTGGCCACGTAAGCGCTCTCACCCTTCGGAAGTCCCTGAGGGTGGCATTGTCCATCAAAGGCTTCCCATGAAGCATAGCGGCAGGCAGCTAGTCTTGGGGCTCGAACTGTTAGGTGACCTCCTTTCCCTTGCCCTGACCGCCGATCCTCAACTGCTTGGAAGGTCGGCGGGTTTCATCTTCCTCTCGAGAGGAACGAGATCTCCCCCCGTCCACTGGATCTTTGCCCTTAGAGGGCCTCTTCCTCTTCGGATTGGTGGACTCAAGTCGAGGGTCTGAGGTCGGCAGAGTGGAAGATGACCTAGTTTGCGTAGGCAAAGACTTAGGTGGGAAAGGAGGAAGCTTAGGTGGAGGAGGAGGAAGCCTGGATTATGACTTCCCTGGCGTGTCTTTCCCCAGCTGGCCCTCAATCAGGTCGAACAGATTGGTTTGAGGTTGTCTCTTGAAACCCATCTCAACCTGAGTACCAGCCCCTGATGACAGAAGGTCTGATTCAGATAAATGGGGATCACCCAAGTTACCAGAAGGATCCTTGGATAGATGGACTTGGTCAAATTCACCAAATTCATCCTCAGATGGACCCAGATTAGATACTTCTCCCTCTCTTTCCAAACTTCCTCCCTCAACCTCCGCAGCTTGGTGGGACGAGGAAGAGCCTACCAATGGGACACCCTCTGGGATAAAAGATCTTTCTGAAAATGCGAACCCGTGCTCCACCATAGTGATTTGGCGAAGCCTAAGGTCCTTGGCACTGATCACATATCTAGGAGCCGAGAAAGACTTCTGGGTCGGTTTGTACTCGAGAATCTTGTGAGCGGCTCTAACCTAGTTGTTAACCTTGTTCACAAAGACCTCTGCCCTAAGTACAGTTTCCAAGTCTTCCTTGTTGACCAAACGGAAGTGTCGTTCAAAGGTGTGTGGATCTACAAAAGAAAAAGCTAGTTTTTGTTAACAACCGAACAATTCAAACTGTGAAAACCTAGTAGATCAGCCCTCCCATATTCTGAGTACCCTACCTGGTTCCCCCTCTACTGTCGAGTAGTGAAGGCCGTTGTTCCACTCCCCTAACACGATGAGAAAATCATTATTCAACCCCTTGCTAGACTCGGGGAGACACTGGATGAGTCTAACTCTATTATCCCTTGTCTTCATGTAGTAAGACTTACTCGTTAGGTGCTGGAGGTTGTAGCATCAATTCATGTCCTAATGGGTTAACCTTAACCCCATCTTCTCATTCAAGGCATCCATGCAACTCAGGATCCTGAACACATTAGTGACGTGCTAGGTAGGGGCTAATCGGAAGTGCTTAAGGTAGCCCCTTATCACTAGCCCCATAGGGATCCTTATACCACCTTTAAGGTAGGCGATTATAGGAATCACTACCTCACCAACCTCCCTCCTGATATACCAATCCCCCTCTTCATAGTACCTTAGACCCATGTTACTGGGTATCTTACGAGTGGCGATGAATTCCTTCATCTCCTCCTCAGACTCAACCAACTTCTTAAACTTACCTATTCTAAAGAATAGCTAAGAGACTCAAGAAATAGCAAAAGGATGAGGGGAGTAAAGGGAGAAGAAAATCAGAAAGGGAAAAGCACAAGATAGGATAAGAAGAAAACTTACAGAAATGAGGAAAGGCGCTCAGGACAGGCTTTTTAGGCTGCAAAGAGACGCGAGTTGGGTTGGAGACTTGACCGGATTCGGGGTGTGTGCATAAGAACTCTTGAATGCAAAAGTGAAAAAGCAAATCGGTTCAAATGGGTATTTACCCCCTCACCAAAGACAACTATGCAAGGCTTCCTGCCCATAATGGCGAAAGATCCCCACAGTTGGATTACCATCACACCATTGAACGTGGGGAGTATGGAGCCGCCAAAATTTAATATGGGTGTGTACCGCACATCAAAGCACCAGAAACGTGCATTAGACAGGTGAAAAGACTTTAAGTGCTGACTTAGGATCAGACTAGACAAGCTGCAGTATAGGCTCGAGGACATCAAAATCCTCCTCCCCGTCAGAGGAACCAAATAGCAGGATTTTGAGGGGTTATTGTGGGGCTTGAGAATCCGACGATCTCAGCCCACTTCATATTAAGCCCAAGGCCCACGCCGAGGATAAAGAATCGCCTGAGAATGAGCATAGAAAGCCCAAATGGCCAAGGGATATCGCTGAGGACGATCCTATTCTTGAACATCCAAGACCACAGAGAGGAAGGGCAGTATGCCACCAAAGGCGGCCTCCTTGAGCATCCCAGGAAAAAGACAAGTAGGAGGGGCCAACCGTAGAAGCATGGTGGAGGAGTAATTTAAGGAGGAGCTGTCACCTCCACATAAATGCGCACAACTAATGTTCTGACAGCATTAATGGAGAAATGACCTCTAAGCAGTGCTGCCTAAGTCGTTACAACTCATAGGAAGTTTGGTAAAGTGGCTGATGGGATGGGTTGTCAGAGGGAGGCACGGATGATTAACTAGTGGAAGAAAGAGATCGTTGGGGGAGGAATATATAATGGGAAGAAATAGATCAAAAGAGGGGGGCAACCATTCTTATGGGAGAAATACTACTACCAAGCTCCTCGGATTGAGCTGAGGACAGACCTTCAAGATAATCTCAGTTCGTCTACGTTTGATGGTGGCGAATATCATTTTGGGCGTTATCAGTGCGCTAAGGCCTAGTTCTTAAACACATTCTCTACAAATTCATTGTATTGAACTAATTGGGCTTGAGTCCATTCACCCAACGGTAGTGATGCTCAAACCCAATCCCTACAACTACTAACCGGTTTAGTTTTAGAATAAATTGGTAAAAGTCAAAGACCTTGTGGCTGAATTGATACTTTTTCATACACAAAGTGCTTGGGGTCTAGAGGGGAAAGGTTTGAGCTACGAGATTAGGAGCATGTTGTAATTATTTCTCCAAAAAAACATTGGTAAAAAAAAAAAAAAAAAAAAAAAAAACTTCATCTTGCTCTCGTATACTTTTCTCTTGTCATTAATGTACTATATTTATGAAGTAAAATTGTTAATATAATTTTTTATGCACTATATTTTACATTTTTAAGCTTGGATTTTATGTTACAGAGATGTGAATTTAAATGCATGTCAATTTTGTTAGTTATTTTTTATTCATTAGAGAATTTATAAAACATTGGTCATACTCCGGAGCATGGTTTTCTGGACCGTTCATTGAACCGTAAAAGGGAGAGGTTCAAGATTCTTGAGGTCGAACTGTGATGACGTTATAATTAATTTAATAATTATTTTAAATATATATAAAAACATTAAATTAATAAAAAATAGAAAAATTAACTAAAATAGTCTAATTTACTTTCAAGACAGCCAACACACATACACAAATGCATTCACAAGTTGAGAAAAAGGCAAGGCTTAGTAAATTACTAGTTTGAAGTATCTATATATAATATATTCATCTTCATAGCCCTAGCTAGATCTCAAGAGGGTGGGCTTGCAATGAAATCTTTATCCAAGTACTTTCATGCACATGCATTACAGATATATCCAGATTCCAGCTCAGACATGCACGAGCTGCAAAGTACTATTATTGCTTCTATTACAAAAGCACAAGAAAACCTTACTCTTACTAATTAACTATACTAACACAAAGGTAAAACATGCATAACTAATAATTAATTAAGCAACCATAGATGGAGTATTGTACTAGTACTAGTACTGCTTCTATTACCAAAATTCACACCCCAATGTAGTCCAAACTAGCCAATGCAATCCATAAAACTTAAAAGTACAAAGTAAAAGTGCATAAACAAGCATCCAAGTTACAATACACAACTAGACATTGTTTCTTACAAAAATACATAAAACTTATTTCTAAAAAACAATAATAAAACTTCAAACTCTAAGTTACACACTGTGTGTTACAAAAAGACATAGAAATTATCTCTAAAATACAAAATAGAACTTCAAAGTTCAAACATAATTATTATAATCATAAATCATCAATGTCATGAAAGTTAGCTTGCTCATCATCATTCCCTGAAAATCCAGGAGGAGGGCCAATAGGTTGTCCAAATGTTCCCAACTCAATTCCTTCAACCTCACTGCTATCATCTACAGATTCTACACACAAGTTTGAACAAAATGTAAAGAAAAATCATTATAATGTTTACACAAGTTTGAAAAAAATAAAAGAAAAATCACTATAGGTTATCAAATTGTTTCTATATAAACTAACCTTCAATACTAGAAGAAGGCTCGACACTTGCTGGATATGCATCCTCTTCATAATTAAGATATGGGTCTTCCTCTTACACAAATACCCAAAAATCAGTTTTGTCGATACTTGCATAATCAATGGGGTCAAAATTAAATTTTTTGTTGTAAAGCTTGCATCATAAAATGTCATGCTCATTATTGGAATTTGAACATAATTAGTAACTAACAATTACATTATATAAATGACTTTTTAAAAATTAATATAATGACAAGATATAGCATTTAGTTACCTAAGTTTCAATCGCAAGTTATGATAAACAAACACAAGATCATTGAGTCTTTGATGCTCCAACCTATTTCTCCTCTTAGAATTTATTTGGTCAAATAAACTCCAACAACGCTCACATCTAGAAGAGGCGGAAGTTTGGCTAAGGATTCTAATTGCCAATTTTTGCAAGTTTGGAGCATCAGCACCCCACAACTTTCACCATTCATCTGATTTTCATAACACAACGTAATCTAATATTAATCAACATAAAAAAACAAACTTTCAATTGAATAATCACTTCAATTATTCTAACTATAGTGAAAAAACTAATTTTCAACATGAACAAAAAAATTAAGATTTGTTTATAGCATTAAAGTAAACTAATTACTTTTCACCTGGATGAGTGGTCGTGCTTGTTGACAATGCAAGATCTCTATCAAAGCTCCCAATACGGTCTCGGAAATATTGAGTTTCCTTAATTACCTTTTCTTTGTCACCATTATATTTTGTCCCAATGTAGTCCAAAACAACCATATTTACTGCTGGTTTCCAACAAAAATTCTCCTCATCATATTGAAAAGCGGGATTTAACCAATATATAGCAGCATGAAGATCTTTACGCAAATGTTTGTTCCAATGGTTTTTTATAATTGAGATGTATGACTTGTATAAGTGCTTCTTCATTCGGTCTTCTTAAAAAAAAAAAAAATGTATTATGTACTATGTTTCAAAAAATGCATTTGTTTAGAATGTATTCTGCGAATAGCGTTGCCAAACTATATTAAACTATGTTTTGGGAATATTTAAATTAAGGAACCCCCCTTCCCCCAAAGTTCCGCTTGAGACAAATTAAATCTTGATTTATATATATATATATATATATAAATTTTAAATCTCATGCTTTTTTTTTTTTTTTTTTTTTTTTGAGAGGGGTTAAATCTCATACTTTATAAACCATGACAATCTAAATATTAAAAAATTACTAATGAAGAATCTGTTCTTGGTTGTTATTATTTCAATTTCGCACTTTTCGATATCGTTTCCACTATTTCTTATTTATGTTTAATTTTTTCTCTTTTTATTACCAGCTCTGTCATCTATTTTGTTATGCACTTTTTCCTTCTTTAATAGTTTATTTCTCTAGCGTTGAGAAGAAGCCAACCGCAAACAGCAAAATAGTATCACTTGGATTTGGCAATCCGAACCAGATCGATGAACTAATAAGAAAAGATAAACTTGAATCCAATTTTAATGTATTTTTTATATTAGATATATTCAAACTTCTGGGTTCTGATTTCTGAAGCTAGCTAACAAAACCCTACGGGTGCACTTGACATTGTAATTCCAGTTGCCTAGGAGCTAGACAAACCCAAAATTTGGCCAAATGTTTGACATGTATGCTAGCTGACTGAAACAGATTAGTAGTCTTCAGTTGCTTCAGAAAGCAAAAATTGAAGTGATTGAAGGGTGCTGGATTAGGACACTAGGAGCTACGGAAGAGACAGAATGTTCATGAGATCTGGCAATGAAAGCAACCCTAACCCTAGACCTAAGCAATATAGACTATTGGCACATAGGTTAAGCTGGACTGCAACATGTCCACCACTTCTTTTTTTTTTCTTTTAGGGGTCTGAACACATGTCAACTTGATTGCAATTCAGTATCAGTAGTATGTCAACTAATTGAGCTACATATATCTCGGGCCCATACTGCTTTTGCTTAACCTGATTTGGTTGCCCAGCTGAAACCTAGCTACTGGACCCATGAGTTTGCAATTATTCTATCATATTATAAAGAATAACGAATTAATTAAAAGATAAATAGCTACATAAACTTGTAATCCCTAAATTAAATTAGTTTTTGTTAAAGATGATCTACAAGTTTTTCTTGAAGCTCCTGGTGATTTGTTATTGGTTTAATGTGATTTATGTTACTATACAGCAAAAAATATGGATCCAGGTGTATATTTGTGTGACATAAACTCAGAGCAAAGATCCTTTGTTTACAAGATGATATTTTATTTAAATTAACTTCCTTTGGTGTAAGTTCTATCTATTCCAGTAGATCAACTGCTTTTAACAAGTTTGAAGCATAAATTGTCAAATTGGAGGACTAAAAAAACGTGCTTAAAGACCAGTAACAAGGTACACAAAGCAGGATCTATCCTTTTTTGTGTGCGCGTGCTTTTCTTTCCCCTTTCCTTTTCCAAAAAGAATGCACAATGAACTGCCAAGATCAGTTCATTAGTTTGAGTTCAATATGTATAGTTTATGACTAAAGTTTCAACTTTCAATATATGTATATGTGAACTACTCTTTTATATTCCATTTCCATATATACTGTTTCACGAGAAAGAGAACCATAGAAGGAACAACTGTTTAGTGAGTGTGGTACTCTCTCTCTCTCTCCGGTGCGATCCCGAGATATATTCAAGAAAGGTACAAGACTGTATGTTGATGAAGATTGCACTATACACACAGACAGATATGAGAGAGAGAGAGAGAGAGCGAGAAGGGCATTAAGGGTATGGATCTTTGTGATATAGGGTCAGAACTACACTAAAAAAGTTGCATCTAACTGTCAATACTGAAATCAGAGAGAGAGAGAGAGAGACAGAGACAAAGACAGAGACAGAGTGCAAAAGCAATAGAATAGCCTGAGGAAAGTAGACGGGAAAGAGGTTCGGCTCATACGTGCAATCACGAATGAGGGAATGTTTAAAGCTGTTGCCTGGCTTTATAATTATTATAATCTTTCACTGTATATTTTAAATATTTTCGCAGACTCAAAAGCAAAAAGAAAAAGAAAAATACACATTTTCTTTCTTTCATAAATTAATATGTCTATCCTTTCTTTGCAGCTTTGACAGTAGTTTTTCTGCCACATACACCCTTCCTTAGTCGTTGTGTCTTAATTCTACTTCTCAATTATTTTTTTTTTTTTTATTTTTTTTTTGAGAAAGATGCTAATTTCAGTCTTTGATGAAAAAGAAACAGGGACTTTTCCTTTTTGTGCTAAAATGTAGTATTATATATTAGTGCGCTCTATACCGATGAGTCGGTGACCATGGATTTTAGAGCATATCAAATACCAAAAGCATAGCATCATGTGGTATGTTAAATGTGTCAAAATTTTGAGACATGTTACAGTACCGTCTCAACTTTGACACGGTATGAAATAAAATGGCATATGATTTTATTATTTTTTATTCTCTTTTTTCTTTTCTTTCTCATCACTTTATTCCTTTTTTTCCCTCTCCTCTCTCTACTTCTTTAGACATTTGGACTGGACCTATCAACCCATCTCTTCTTTCACTCTTTTTACTTCTCATTGTTGATGCGTTTCTCTCTTTTGTTTAGCCTCGCCGCGCCACTTGATGCCGATTAGTGTTGCTGTGGATTTTTTTTTTTGGCAGTGATTTGATGGGTGGGTTCGACAGTGGGTGTGTTTAGATGGTGATGGGTAGATTGGTTGGGTTCTAGGTGCGAATTCGGCGGTGGGTGGGCTGGCAAGTCGACCATGGGTGGGTGCGAATTTGGTTGTGTTTTTTGTTTTTCTGTGGTGGTGGTTTTGGTGTTCTGCTATGGTGGTTCTGGTGTAAGACGGTGGTGGGGTGTTGATGGGTGGGTGGGTCGGCCTCACCGTGGAGTTCACCTCTTTTCTCTCATTTCTATCTATATATTGGCGGCTATTGGATTTTTGTTGGTGGTGGTGGGTTGTACCTGTGGGTGGTGGTGGCGGGTTGTGCTTGGGTATGGTGGTGGGTTTGTCACTGGTTGTGTTTGTGTATGTAAGGGGTTTTTATTTTGTATTTTTTATATTTATGCTTTTTTTTAATGTTATTTTAATGTTGGTATATATTATTTTAATATAGAATTGAAGAATAGAAGATGTGATAGATGGTGAATTGTAAAATGGTGTGTTAAAATAATAAAGTGGGCTTTTGGTGTGTCAAAATGGTATTTTTTTTGAAACATTTGATGGTGATGCTCTTATGGCTTGATAAATGCCAAAGGCCAAAATATTAATTTTGATCAATAATATTTTAGGATCATGATTAATTTGGGTTTTATATTTTGGTAATAGTTAATTTGTACAATCAACTCACTACGGAAATTGATCGCAAATAGAAAATAATATGAATTAATCTAATTATTACCAGAATATAGAAACCAAATTGACACTAACCCTAAAATGTAATGACCAAAATGATATTTCCATCCATGCCAAAAAAGTGTTGCCTTTATGTTGTGTTGTGCAAATAGCACCCTAGGACTCGAATCAATAACAGTAAATAAGCAGAAATTAAATATCAAGCACACACAAAGAACACAAGAATTTATGTGATTCGACAAACAATCAACCTCCACGGTGACAACGAAGAAATTTCACTATAAAAATAGAGAGATATAATAGTGCACAAGAACACTTTCAAGAAACCCAAATCCCAATTACAGTCTAGCACTCTCTCACAAAAGAAAACAATAAGAATAGAAGCGGCTGCCTCTCTTTTCTATTTTCTTTGATGCAGCTGCACTACTAGGTTATTAGGAATTCTATCTTTTGTACTCTTTTAATTGCCACATATCATAAAAGCATATGTGTGTGTGTGTGTGTGTTATTAACCAAGTTGGCAAAGGGGCATTTCTTTTACAATTTGGATTTGGTCAAATAAGGTGACCGATACAAGCCACATTGGCCCACGTCAACAAATCTCCACCTTGGCTTGAATTGATCAAGCTACACGAGCAAACTCCTCCATCGCCTTCACCTTAGCCCTTAAGGGCTCAAAAGCTACAAATACCAATCAAGTCCCAAGCAGTGCTTGAACTTGTCTATTGGAACTGGCATTGTTAACATATCAAAGGCATTCTCAGTAGTGAGAATCTTCGACAAAGAAATATCACTAGACAAAACCCATTCTCTGATCTTATGATACCGCATAGCAATAAGCTTTGTTCTTGCACGATATACTTGATTCTTCGCCAAATGAATTGCACTTTGACTATCACGTTGTAGCATCATGCTATCCTGCTTGAAACCAAGCTCATTAACCAGTCCACTAAGCCAAGCGGCTTCTTTTCCTACCTCTATCATCGCCATATATTTTGCCTCTGTAGTGGATAAAGCAACTACATCTTTTAGTGTAGACTTCCAGCAAATTGGGCCACTAGCAAACCTAAACACATAGCATGTCGTGGACTTTCTAGAATCAAGGTCCCTTGCATAGTCGAAATCCACATAACCCACAGCTTTTGTACTAGCTCTCTGATCATATAGGAAACTGAAATCACGAGTGCCTATAAGATATCTAAAGATTCACTTTACTGCATTCCAATGTTCTTTGCCTAGATCTGTCATATGCCTACTGACCACACTAACTGCATGAGAACTATCAGGCCTAGTGCACACCATAAAATACATGAGACACTGAACTACATTCGCATATGGCACTTTAGACATATACTTTGACTCCCCATCTGAACTTAGACACAACTGTGAGGAAAATTTAAAATGGGTAGAAAGCAGTGTACTAATAGGTTTTGCATCAAGCATACTAAACCTCTGTAACGCCTTCTTAAGATATCACTTCTGAGATAATCATAATTTACTAGCCGCTCTATCTCAGTGAATTTCTATCAAGGATCTCCTTGGCAGTTCCATGATCCTTCATGTCAAATTCACTACTTAATAGAGACTTTAACTTCACAGTTTCTTGCTTACTCTTTGTAGCTACTAACATATCATCAATATATAGAGCAAGAAATATATAGGAACCATCAATAAGTACTCTAAATTAAATATAACAGTCATAATCATAGGGCAGGTATCCATGTGTGACCATGAATGAATCAAACCATTTGTACCTCTACTTGGGAGACTGCTTTAAGCCATATAATGATCTCTTCAATAGACAAACACAATCTTCCTTGCCAGGTTCTTTGAAGCCTTCAAGTTGTTGCATGTAAATCTCTTCTTCTGAATCTCCATAGAGAAATGTGGTCTTCACATCTAGCTGCTCTAACTCCATATCATGCATTGTCACAAATCCTAGGATTACTCGAATTGAGATGTGCTTCACAACTAGTGAAAAAATCTCATTATAATTAATTCTTTCTCTCTGTGAGTAACCCTTAGCCACTAACCGTGCCTTGAATTTTTCACCTTCCTTTTCTGACAATGCTTCTTTCTTGCAGAATATCCACTTGCAACTAATAGCCTTCTTCCCCTTGGGCAATTTCACTAATTACCAAGTCTTATTCTTTTGTAGTGACTCCATCTCTTCTAACATTGCTACAAGCCATTTATCATTGTATCCCCTATGTGTAGCCTCCTTGAAAGTGAGTGGATCTCCATTGCTGGTTATAAGAGAAAAACTAATTATGTCGTCAAAACCATATCTTTGTGATGCTTGGTGAACCCGCTTCTCTCTACCTTTAGCAATTGAATAAGGCTCTTCTTGTTGCTGCTGTGGATCAATCTCAACATCACCCTTATCATTGCATGAACTATTCTCATCAAACTCCACCTCAATAGTTAATTATTCTGTGGACTATCATCACATGTCTTTGCTTCATTCTATTTCAACATAAAGGCTTCATCAAATATGACATCTCTACTGGTCACTGTTTTCTTTGAGATTGGATCCCGAAGCCTGTAGCCCTTAACTCCTTACTCCTTTTTCAAAACAAAAAAAAAAAAAAAAAAATACACATTTTCTTGACTTTGAATCCAATTTAGAATGTTCTCCACTCTACACATGCATATAAGCTGGACAACTAAAGATTTTTAGACTCGAATAGTCAACTAGTCTACCTAACCAGACCTCTTCTAGAAACTTGAAATCTATGGCTGATGATGGAGATCTATTTAATAATGAAGCTTGTTGTGTGTAATTGTCTCTGTCCAAAACACCTTAGGCATCTGGCTCTTTCTTCTAAGGTTCTATTCATTCTCTTTGCAACCCCATTCTGCGGTGGAGTTCCTTTAACTGTGAAGTGACAATTAATACCTTCTAATTCACAAAATCTTATGAATTATTTATCTCTGTACTCTAGTCCATTATCAGTTCTAAGGTATTTTATTTTCCTGCTAGTCTGATTCTCAACTTATTCTTTCCACTTTTTAAATATGCCAAACACATCAGACTTATACTTCATAAAATAAATTCATACCTTTCTATAGTAGTCATCAATGAAACTAACGAAGTACTGAGCACTGCTATGAGAAGAAACTTATACTGGGCCCAAACATCTTAATGAATGTAGTCAAGAACACCCTTACTTGTATGAGAGTCTGTCTTGAAATTGACTCTATGCTGCTTCCCATATACATAATACTTGCAGAAGTCTAGCTTGCATTTCTTCACCCCTTTCAATAAATTTCTCTTATGCAACTCTAACATGCCACGTTTACCAATATGGCCAAGTCACATATGCCATAATTTTATGTTGTCAGTGCTAGACTCTACCAGAGTGGTGACTACAACTCTTCCTACAACTGTGTACCCAATCAATCTGTAAAGTGTACTTACTTTCTATCCATTCATCACCATTAAAGCACCTTTAGTAATCTTTATGATTCTGCCCTTTGATGAGTATGAATAGCCCAAATCATCCAATATACCTAAAGAAATTAAATTCTTTCTAAGATCTGAAACATGTTTGACAATACTAAGGACTCTCGCAACTCCATCAAACATCTTGATCTTCATGGTACCAATCTCAATAACCGGGCATGTAGCATCATTACCCATTTGGACCATACCACCATTGTAAGGCTTATACATGTCAAACCAATCTTTCTTTGGAGTCATATGATATAAGTATGCTGAATCTAAAACCCAAGATTCCAATAGAACATTACTACCTGATGAAACTAAAAGTAAATCTGCACCAACTTCACTATCATCTGATGTTTCTTTAGCAACAATAGCTAATTCTAGGGGCTTCTTTCCATTCTTCTTCTCCTCTAAATGCTCTTTCAACTTTTTACACTAATTCTTGTAATGCCATTTCTTGTGACAATAAAAGCACTCTACATCTTTCTTTGCACGTGATATAGATTGTGATCTGTTCCTATTGGAGTTTCGTCCTCTTGACCTACTTTTACCCTTATTCCTTGAATCAGACTTTACAACAAGTCCATTAGCCTAAGAACCATCACCACCTTGCTTCATCTTTATGTGTGACAAGAGAGCACGAGTCACCTCCTTGAGTACTATAGTCTCTTTCCCGTAGATCAACGTAGTCACTAGATGATCAAAAGAAGTAGGAAGCGACACTAATAAGAGTAACACTTTATCTTCATCCTCATAATTCACCCAAAAACTTGACAATTGGGCTAATAAGAGTAACACTTTATCTTCGTCCTCATAATTCACCCCAAAACTTGACAATTGGGTGTTCAACATGTTAAACATGTTGAAATGCTCCAACAGATCTGAACCCTCCTTCATATTCACCCCAAAACTTGTTCATCAAATTCTTTCCCATATAAATACCTTCTAGGTTTTCCCAAACCTCTTTTGCAGTCTTTGCTTCTAGGATGTTGTGAATGACCTCATAACCTAGGTTGAGACGAATAGCACTAGCTACTTTCTCATCCATCTCTACTCATTCTACATCCTTCATCGTTCCCGGTTTCTTCTCCTTCCCAAGCAAGGCCTTATGAACTCCTTGTTGAATTAGGAGATCCTTCATTTGCCTTTGCCAAAGAGAAAAATTTCCCTTATCATAAAACTTCTCTATATCATACTTTGTGCTTGACATCTTTACTGTATTCAAATGATTGAATCCTAATCTGGCTCTGATACCACTTGTTGTGTAAATAGCACCCTAGGACTCAAATCAATAACACTAAATAAGCGAAAATTAAATAACAAGCACACATAAAGAATACAAAAATTTACATGGTTCAACAAACTGCCTACTTCCACAGCGACGACAGAGAAATTTTACTATAAAAATAGGGAGATACAATAGTGCACAAGAACACTCTCAAGAAACCTAAATCCCAATTACACCCTAGCACTCCCTCACAAAAGAAAACAATAAGAATAGAAGTGGCTGCTTCTCTTTCTATTTTCTTTGATGCGGCTGCACTACTAGGTTATTAGGAATTCTATCTTTCATACTCTTCTAATTTCCGCATTCATAAAAAACATATGTGTGTGTGTGTGTGTGTGTGTGTGTGTGTTATCAACCAAGTTGGCAAAGGAACATTTCTTTTACAATTTGGATTCACTTAGATAAGGTGACCGACTTGGGCTTGGCAATACAAGCCACACTGGTCCATGTCAACATGTTATCTACTTATGAGATATGACAACCAATTAGATTAAAATTTAAAAAAAAAAAAAAAATCTAATTTTTGGAAGTTAGATTATTTGCAAAAGAAATAGACAAAAAGCAAAATGTTTTTTCATGGTTTTAAAAATTGGAACAGTCAAAGAATTGAAAACAGGTTCAGCTCTCTGTCTTTCCCGATTAAACTGGAAATGTTTCAAGTTCACCTGTTGATTTCTCCGATTTTTACTAAACTGGTTTTGTGTCTAGTTCTCGGTTTAATCGGCCAGTCTAGTCTGATTTTTGAAACCATATGTTTTTTAACCCCCAATAAGAAAAAAGAAAAGAAAAGAAAAAAAATTTCCCAAACACACAACACATAAATCACTTTCTACAAGGTTTTAAGTTCAAGTGTTAAAGCTGTGCAAATTTGTCTAAGAATCAAGTGAAGAAGTGCTAGTTTTTAAAGCTCGACAGCTAGTATCTATCGAGGTTTAAAAGGCTATTTAAGCCCAATGCTCGACAGCTTCTTGATAGATTGGGTATCTATCGAAATTTAAGAAAATCAATTTTTCAGATCTGATTTCACTCCAATACATGTATAGATGTTTGGGCTTTCTTTTCTTATAACCCTAAACATATATAAGGATTGTTTTAAGAGTCGTCACAGCTGATGCACCTCAATGTAAAAGTTTTTCACAAGCATATTGTGAACCAGAGACATATGCCCTAGTTCATCTTTTTCTTGAAGAAGCTGTTGTGTTTGTACACTGTAGGGTTTGTAAACAAGGAGCTTTGTGATTTTCATTGTGTTGATGAACTGAAAAACTTTGCAGCCAACATCCTTCTTAAGTTGGTGTGTAAGCCGTGTATTAAGATCCACGCATCGATTGGTTAGTCACATATTGGGAGACGCGCATTAAAAGGAGAGATTGTCATTACAGAACAAGTCCAATTGGGTATTGGGGTAGGGGTTCAACTATAGGTTGTATAAGGTATTAAGATTCCTTTACTTGTAATCGCTTGTTGTGATAATAGTGGATTCTCTGGAGTGGTGATCTTAAAATCACTCAATGGGATTTTTGCCGTGTAGGTTTTTCACATTCATAAACAAATCACCGTGTCAATTTATTTTCCATTGCATATTAACTTAGTTAGTGATTTGTTTGTGCTCCCACGCTTAATGTATGCTAATTGAATTAATTAATTAATTGGTTAATTCATCACAAAGGGTCAATACATTCTTGGCCTATAAGAAGTGAAAACCTAAGGGGGAAGGCATAAAAAAAAATAAAAAATAAAAAATAAAAGGAAATTTGGGGGTAATAGAGGGAAATTTAAAGGTCTATTGTGGCGGTCCAATCCGCCGCTATAATTAAGAAAAAGCGCCGCAAAATATGTACCTATTGCAGCAGTCATTTCAATGCCACTGCAACATACATATTGCAGTGGTTTTCTATACCACCACAATAGTATCTCTGCAAAATGCTATATTTATTGCGGTAGGTTTTTGGAGCACCATTATATCTAAGTTAACGTCACTAAAACACATATATTGCGGCGATTCTATGTACTGCCACTGTAGAATGCCGCAAAAGACTAGAACTATTGCAGCAGTCTAATGGAATGCAGTAATATGCGACATATAGCAGCAATTTTTGCACCCGCCGCAATAGCTTGTTTATAGATCAAAATTTATACCTACCCATTACCGTTTTAGTGTTATTGGTCACGTTAGACCAAATTCTTTTAACCTTAGGTTTGAGTTAGCATTCATTTCTAGACCTTCACATAGGAAGCAAAGTAGTAAGATTGATAATTTTTATCACTATTGTGGTGCTACTAGACACACTCATCCAAAATGTTTTAAATTAAAATTTGAGTAAAGTGTGTCTCAACCTTAAAAACATATAATCATGTACCATTGCTTGATGAATTGTTACATGCAGTGAGGTTATTGACTCAATTTCATATGAATGTGAATTCCTCTCAATCAACTACTTAATGCTCTAGGACTAGTGGCTTTCCACCTTCATAGCCCAAAACTTGTGCTATATGGGTGAGAAAATATTTCAAGAGTTGGGTATCATTCTCAATGTCCTCTTCTTCAACACTACATGTAAAGTTGTGATTTACAACTATGTTTTTGTTGGCTTTAATTTCGTGTCAAATTTGATTGTA
This sequence comes from Quercus variabilis, assembly GCA_030445155.1. NCBI lineage: Eukaryota > Viridiplantae > Streptophyta > Magnoliopsida > Fagales > Fagaceae > Quercus > Quercus variabilis. Next base: position 43,835,850 of record CP129445.1, on the reverse strand, counting down.
TTTTGTTCAATCTGTTAGGACATATGTGAATCATGTTAGAAACATATGTTAATATAGAATTGGCTGATCCTTTGATAAAACACATTTTACTTGTAATTGGGTAGATCTAAGAAGTGTTTAATACTTCAAGGAACAAGGTTTCAAGTTCAAATGTTAAAGCCATGCAAGTCTGTCCAAGAATCAAGTGAAGAAGTGCTGGATTTTAAAACTCAATAACTAGCTCAACAGCTAGTATCTATCGAGGTTTAAAAAACTGTTTCAGCTTGATGCTCGACAGCTGCTCGACAGATAGGGTATCTATTGAGGTTTATGAAATCAATTTTTCAAATCTGATTTCACTCCAACCTGTGTATAGATGTTTGGGCTTTCTTTTCTCACAACCGTAAACATATATAATGATTTCTTTAAGGGCCATCACAATTGATGCAACTCAATGCAAAAGTTTTTCACAAGCATATTGTGAACTGGAGATATATGCCCTTATTTATCTTTCTATTCAAGAAGTTGTTGTGTTTGTACACCGTAGGATTTTGTAACCAAGGAGTTTCGTGATCTTCATCGTGTTGATGAATTGAAGAACTTTGCAACCAACATCTTTCTTAAGTTGGTGAGTAAGACACATATTGGGATCTGCGCATCGAATTGGTTAGTCACATATTAGGAGCCGTGCATTAAAAGGAGAGATTGTCACTATAGAACGAATCTAATTGGGTATTGGTGTAAGGGTTCAACTGTAGGTTAATATAAGGTACTGAAATTCCTTTACTTGTAACTGCTTGTTGTGATAATTGTGAATTTTCAAGAGTGGTGACCTTAAAATCACTTGGTGGAGTTTTTGCCGTGTAGGTTTTCCCCATTTATAAACAAATTACCGTGTCAATTTATTTTTTGCTGCATTTTAACTTAGTTGGTGATTTGTTTATGCTACCACGCTTATTGCTAGAATCTGAACAATCTTATGCCAGGCCAAGTTGTGAGTGACCCGTGAAACTCACTACCTAAACTTTTTTGAAATGTGTTTTTCTATTTCTTTACCGACACTATATAAGCCCACATTACCCACGAAATTGTAAGGAGCTTTTAAGAGAGAAAACCCTAGCAATACACTTAAGAGTTAGAGATTGTAAACCCACAATCATCTACACAATTTCTCTTAGTTTTCCTTTACTCCTACCTCTCCAATTACAAATCCTTGAGAGGTTCGTAGGCCAAACACTTACCTCACCCAATCTAAGTGCTGAGTGAAGTTTTGGTGCATGTGGGAAGATTGGAAGATACCATCAATTGGCAGATGCAATTTGGAGCTAATTGTGGGACTCGGATAACTAGTGAAGACAAGGCTTGATGAAGACCATTGGTAGCTGGAACTTGCAGGGTTCAAGTACATTGGGTAGATTAGGCTTGAAGGGTCTTTTTAATATTCATGTAATCCAACTTTGTTCACTAGTGGATTGATTTCAACTTGGAGGGTCGCAGAGAGGTTTTTTGCTGAGTACTTCGGTTTCCTCTTTGATAACATGTCTCGATATTATCTTGTATTTGCCTTACTCTTTAAGCTTTACATTTATTCTTGCTTGCTTGTAGTTATAGCTTAGAGAGTTGTTCCAGTTATTGTGTATCATTTACTCTTGTTTTGCATTTAGATAAGTTAGAGTAAAAGCAATTAAGTTGAGTTCGTAAAATTGGGGGTCTAAAGAAGCTATAGTGTTTTACACTATTTGAGCTCTTAATTGGTATTAAAGCAAGCACTCTTGTCAGATTTTATTATCCTTGTGTGATCCTAGACCCCATTTGAGATGGATAGAGCTTAATCTCTCGACGCTCCTCCTTTCTTTGATGAGATAAATTATGCATTTTGGAAAGTATACATGCATGCTTTTCTATGTGCAATTGATGAGACCATCTAGGACTCCGTTGGGATTGGTTGGGTGAGGCTGACAACACCCAAAGTTGAGTGGGACAAGGCTACTATAGCCTTGGCAAATGCCAATAGCAAAGTCATTAATGCAATTTTCTGTGGTGTTTCAACTGACAAATTTCATAGGATCTCTCATGTGAAGACCACCCAATAGTCGTGGAAAATTCTTGAGACCACCTATGGGGTAACCAAGAAGGTTAAGGACACCAAATTGCAAATGCTCACTACCTGTTTTGAGAAAGTGAAAATAAGTCATTCGACTCATTCTATGATAGACTTAACAAGATTGTCATTGCCAGGCTTACTCTCGAAGACAAGATAGAGGACGCCAGGTAGTAAGGAAAGTCCTAAGATCTTTGCCCGAAAGTTTCTAAGCCAAAGTCATTGCTATTGAGGAGAAAAAAGACTTGGATGAGATCAAGATTCAAGAGCTTGTCGGTTCTCTTCAAACTTATGAGCTTGGCTTGCCTTTTTACAGGTCTAGCAAATCTCTTGCTCTTAAAACTATAAATGAGAGAGCCGATGAATTCTCTGATGAGGATAATGTTGAAAAATAGGTGGCATACCTTGTAAAGAACTTCCATAAATTTCAAAAGAATAAAAATAATGGGAAGTCATTTGGCAAAGGGAAATCTTCATCCTTCAAGAATGACAAGAAAGATTTTAAGAAGAAGGATGCTAAAGAGTCATCACCATCCCATGGAATTGTTTTCTATGAATGGAACAGGCGTGGGCATTTAAAGAGAGAGGACCCAAACTATTTAAGAGGAAATGGTAAGGTGCTAACAACCACCTTTAGTGATTTGAGAGCTCGAGCTCAGATTTAGATGATAGCTGTGATGATGATGGAAACTACTCTACTTTTATGGCAATCACCTTTGTGGACTTGAAGGAAGAGTTAAGAGAATTGAATGAGGAACTTGGTGAGCACACCAATGCTGAAGAAGATGAAGCTATGGAAGATGAGGAAGAATACCTTGATGAAGGTGATAGGAAGCTTCAAGTTGTTTATGATGCATTGCTTGAAGATTGTGGCAAGTATGCTAAAGTGGCAAAGAGTGCGGTCAAAAAGATGAGAAGAATTCAAGAAGACCAAAAATCCATTCTCATGCAACTCAAGGATGCCAAATGTGAAGTCAAGAATTTGAAAGAGGAGCTACTGAATGCTTATATAAAGATCAAATTTCTTGAACTAAAGGTGATTCAAGCTAACGCAAAGGTAGAGCACATCACAACCAAGAAGTTTGACAACATACTTTCGTCTCAAAAGGCCTTTTAAGACAATGCCAGATTGGGTTACATCGGTGACAGAAGTTCAAGTGAAGAAAAAAGAAGGGAGATGAAATTTGTATCTACAAAAGTTGTGGAGAAGCCCAAGGTTGGAGCTCCTATTGTTAAGAAGAAGGCATTGTGGCAAAATTTAAGGAAAAAAGAAAGTCATTGCCTAAGAATCAAAGGGGATCTCAAGTGAAGTAGTTTTGTTATCATTGTGGTATTTGTGGGCATACAAGACCAAATTGCTTCAAGCTTCACACTCTTAAAAGAGCCGATCTTCAGTATACTCAAGGAGATGAAAGAGGAATGGCAAAAAGAAAGCAAGCTAAGCAAGAAAATGGTGGACAACTCATTGGAGATGTCATGGAAATGCTTAAGAACATTTCATCCTGCCTAGCTAGCTTCACCCCAAGGTTTGAGAGTTACATTAGTCATACCTCTCCTTCTAAGGACCTCACCCAAAACACCTATGTGGTGTGGCTGAAGAAGGGTACTCATGCATGATCATCTACCATGTCCATGCATTAATATTTCCAATGTTTTAGGGACATAGTATCATGCATAATACCATGTGGACACTTCTTGATATCATGCTACCCTCCTAGCATATTTCTTTTTATTGCTTTTTTATTTAAATTTTTGTTTGTTGTTGATCTTACTTTATTACTTTTGTTTTGTGTGAGTAAAAATCCAAAACCACATAAAAAGTGAAAAATCCAAAAAGTTTGATTGCTTGTGTTGTATTACATCACATGTTGAGTTTGGCCTAGTACCTTTGTACTAATGACGTAGTGTATTTACAAGCTTAGCTTGTTATTTGTGCACTTATATTGAATGTGAGTGAAATCTAGAAATCTATGTTTAATTGTTGTAAATTGATCTTGAAGCTTGTTATGAATGTCTAGCCAATAGTCTTGTTTGATCTTGATATATGCGTAGACTTGATCTTATATATCTCCTCACATTTAATTTTATGTCAAAAAGCTTTTCAAACGTTAATTTCTAAAAAAAGAAAGAGCTGAAAAAGCCATACTTTGAAAACTAGTTTGAATAGGAAAAGGTGGAGTAAAATATATTCAAAATGTATGATGCCAAAATCAAAGGCTTTTTCTTCAAAGAAATATCAAATATTTCATGGCATCGATGCTAAAAAATTGAGTTGTATTGACAAAAAAATATGAAAAATGGACGCCAAATGAAAAGCTTTCAATCATGTAAACACCTTGGTGAGGAGTCATATACGTTCATTTTTACTAGTGAGATAGGTCACTAGACTTCATGCTTTTTGTGTATGACTTGATTGAATCAATCATTGAAGCTTCATGCTAGACTATGGACTAATTCATACTTGATACTCACACACAACACACAAGTTTAATGATCAATGAATATCTATCTCATTTGTGTGATTGTACATGTTTAAATGTGATGTGTGTATGCTCAATTGCTTGTTAATCTAACTCAAAACAATTTTTGAGTTTTTTATTTGTTTTTGGAAGTGATTTTTGTCACTCTAGTTTTAAAAGTTTTTCAAAATTTTTGTGTAGAAAAACTTGTTGTAGAAAAACTCCCATCTAAGTTGCGAAAATATTTGAGAAAATTTCAATTTCTTCACAAATTCAAGCACAGAGTTTCAAGACTCATTCACGAGTGCTTAGCAACTCAAACCTGACCCGTGAAACTTTGCCTTTTGCATTTGCACATTTCATGAGTAACTCGCAAGTGGCTCGTGAGTTACTGACTCGCAAAATGCGCGAAAAGTTAGTTTTTAAAGGGCTTGTATTGACAATTTTTCAAAAATTTTGTTTTTAGCTCTTCGCGAGTCCCTCTCCCCAAAACTCAAAATTTCTTCAAAAGCTTAACCAAACCTCTGTGGATTTCATTTCTAAGACTACTCTAAGGTATTCTAACTCTTTCACTCTTTCAATTCCTTAGATTTAGTTCTAGAATGCTTAAAACCTAGGGTTGGGTTTATTTTCAATAGGGATTGTGAAAATTTCTTTTGTACAAAAGTTTTTCAATTTTTTGATTAGGCTTAGTCCCATTTGTGTTGTTGATGATTATATTAGCCCCTTGTGGCATTTGAACATGTATTTAAGGCATATTTTAACATGTTCATGCATTTTTCATCATATAGGGTTAGTTTGTGCATACTAGGTGTTTGTCGAAATGCCCGTAAGGCATTTTTACACTCTTTTGAACTCCTATGAGTACCAAACTTTGGAATTTTTCATGTTTACTTATTTGTAACATGTTTCTATCATTATTTGTGCGTTCTACACACTTTTCCCCATGAATGCTTGTTCATGCCTTGATCATGCATTGCACACACACTCTTGGTGCACACACCCTATCACACTTGACATGTCATGCATATATTCATGCTTTTAGTCTATTTAGACCTCTAGCATCTATAACATGTCTTTGTGTTCTTTTTTACTCTCTTTTAACTTTGTTTTTAGAGTTTTTAGTTTGTTTTTGTACTAACTTGCATCTAATCAAGTTTGTTGCCATTTTGTGTATGGTTTATGTTTGTGTGGTTATCTTGCAGATGTCTCAAAGGTCTTTACATGGAAAAGAACTTGTCATTGATCTTACTATATCTCCTATATCAAAAGGACTCGATAGATGTTGTTTATCTTTGATAACAAGAGGTTTAAGATCTTGTTAAATTTCCAAACCTTCATCAATCTCTTCAAGAGAGCACCTTTTGTGGTGGAAAGATCAATAAAGTTTAACTCATTGAGATCAACCTTCATCCCAAGAATCTTCGCTGATAAAGATTGGGCTAATTTATTTAGGTCATTTGATGATCTATATGAGGAGTTAATCAAAGAATTTTACTTAAATGCTTGGTTCACCGGAGTTGAATAGAAGTGTTGGGTTTGGGGGAAGGACGTCATTGTCACACCAGATTATTTGGCGAAAATTCTTTAGATAAATCACCCAGGGAATGTTGATCTATCTCCATATGATGACAAATTAGGTCCTCTTGATTCCATTCTTGAAACTCTTGGAGCTGACCTTGAAATTTCTTCCACAAGTACATCCATTAGCACCGAAAGGTTCTCTCCTGAAGTCAAGACCCTTACATTGATCATGAACTCAAATTTGTACCCATTGACCAACATGGGATTCATCAATCTAAGTCGTGCAAGATTCCTTTGTGACCTTATAAATGGCGCTCAAATTGACATTTGTGCTCACATTTTCCAGATTTTGGGAAAGATGGCAAGCAGATCAACTGCTAGGACATGTCTTCCATTCTGCAGTCTCATTATGAAAATTTTGCTTCTTAATGGGATTCGTCCTCCTAAGAATGGAACAGTTCTGCCTTGTTAAGGCCCAATTTCCATGCAATCCTTGCAAAGCAGCAGGGTTCACTCATCTGTAAAGAAGGCAAAGAAGAGAGTCACCAAAACTCCAAAGAGTAAATAAAAAACTCTCTTTCTTGCTTCACCCATTGGGAAATGCACCGCTGCTCTTAGCTCCTCTCAACAGCCTAAAGATGAAGCATTATCTCCTTGATCTTTAGAGCCTCTGCCCTCTCAAAACCATCTTCCATCTCAATAATTAATTCCTCAACTAGATTGGATAATGTCTATAATGGAAGTTTTACTGGTGGGTAGCATTAGGAAGTCGAGCGGGGAGCTTGTAGTCCTTCTGTAAGAACTTCAATTCTTTCATGGTGAATTCTGTTATGCCTTGAGGATCGGTGGGTCAAATCCTCCTCAGGTTTTTACCGAGTGGTTTCCTGGGTGATCATATCTTGTGTTTACTTATTTTCCGCTGCTTTATATCTTGATATGATTATTTGATTGCTTTAACCTAGAATTGCATAATTTGACTAAGTAACAACTTGGCTAATTAATCTAGGCTACGCAATCTGTGTGTTTAAGGGGTCTAAATTTCCATCAAAAAGGTTTTTTTTTTAATAGTTTTTTTTAGTTTTTTGGATGGGCTTATTGTTGAATATTGCTCATTTGTTGGTGTTTGGGCTATTTAATGTTATTTAAGCCAATTTCTAATATTTTTATTTAAAGGGTTAAAGATTATATATAGAGGGTTAAGTATATTTTTGTGAGAAATGGTATGTCTATAATAACTTGGTGTATGTAGGAGAGGGGATTACACACACTCAAAGGAATAGTTAGATTGGTTTAGATACTCTCGTTCCCCCCCCCCCCCTGTAGACACCGCATTTTTACCCCTTACGACTTGGGCCACCGTTTCCCAATAATGCTTGAACTATAAGCCCCAAGGCCAGTTTAGAGTCCAATCAAATATGAAATTAACTTGAGGAGTGTTAAAATAGAAAATATCACTTTTTAAATGCACAAAAATCTATTTTTGGAAATAAATGACCAAAGTGGCCCTCAGCCCATGTATAAAGGTCGTGGCCTGCGTACATGGGCCAAAGCAAGAGTACACAAGCACATTCCTGCGTATGCAACTAGGGTTTTAGAAGTATGGAAAAATCAAGTTTTCTGCAATAATTGTTAAGGTTTTGAACGAATCCCACATCATTTGGGAGCCATTCCAAACCCCATTTTTCCACTATAAAAAGCCTTACATGTTACATTTTCAAAACACATAGAAATCCCATGAGAAAAACCTAAGATTCACTAGAAAATAGTGAATCAAATTGGAGTTTTTCACAAAACACCCTCAAGTCATTTTTATTTAATTGGGATCTTTTCTGGCCCCAATCCTTGTAGTTTAACATTGCTAAATCATTTTTTTTATTGGTTTGTGAATAGATTGACCAAGGGGAACGGCCAAATCAAGCTTGGAAAGCTTTTTGTGTGAGGTATTCTTTTAAACTTCTTTTTTCCCTTTCTTTTACTTTCAGTCTTTAAATCTTCCTATTTGTTTTGTTTGTTTGTTAGAATATACTTTAATATGTTTTTCTAGGTTAGGTTTAAGCTTCTGTACGTTTAAAATGCATGTTTGTTTGTTAGAATTAGGGTTTTAGTTCATACTCTGTTTTTCTACTTAGTTCATTTTTGGGTTAGGGTTTTGAACAAGTCCCATGCATGCATGCCATGAGCATGCGTACACAGGTTCAATCACAGTCCTCTGGTTGCGCATGTAGGCACTTACCTAGAAACCCTAATCCAAACTCCTTGTTGTTTGGCTCATGTTTATATGTATTTGTGCCTCTGTCTTATATGCTTGTTTGTCTTTAAACATGCTTAGATTAGGGTTTTATGTTTGCTTCTTGTTTTGAATCCCATGAGCATGCATTCACATGCCTATTCATGATGCCATAGGTGCTGAGATGCTGTAAGGTAAGTAAGGTAAGTCATGCATTCATATGAACATGCATATTGTTTTTTTAATCCTCCTTTGATGTGTATGAAGTTAATGCCTTGTTCATAATATGTTTTTCTTGCTTGATGATATACTTGCTGGCATGTTTGGGGTTGTTGCCATGTTAGATGAATGTTAAAGTTATGTGTGGTTTGACTCTCTTTTGCTTTAGGACAGATAAGTATGCTTGTTTAGGGATAAAAATGCCATGTTGTATGTTAGATGCATGAGAGAGAGAGAGAGAGAGAGAGAGAGAGAGAGAGAGAGAGAGAGAGAGAGAGCGTTTAGAATACAAGTATTGAAATAGTTTTTAATAGGATTAAGATATAAGATATGATGATGGGAGGCCAACCTTAGAGTTGGGTGATCTTGGGTGCCTAACACCTTAGCAAGAGTGTACCTAAACTCCAACCCGTACTCTAGTAGTAAGATCAAAGATCCTTCCTTGAGAGGATGTTATATATATGCTTCCTAGACTATTGCAAAAACTAAATGGTGACTTCCTGCTTGTGTCCACAATAGCGACTCCACTAGGGATAGTGAGTTTAATTCCTATGTATCCTATGTCTCAACCTTAAAAAAAACTTGTTTCGCATACACATCACTTGTTCTCTTTTGTCCCTTAACCTTGGTTGGTGATGAGTGGGAAGATGGAAGGCTCCATTCGAGCCCAAATCTTTCGAAGTTCATCCTATCAACTCACAATCTATGTCATCACCTATAATAGGCTTTGAGTACATTAAAGGTTTGCTACTAATCTACTATGGGGTTCACTTAGGCTCTCGATTGGAATCATAGCCCACCTAGTTGTAAGTGACCTACTTATCTATCCCTTTAGCCTTAGGGAGCCTACCCACACTAAAGAGATCCTAAACCCTACCATAAAGGATACCATTTATATATCTCTTGTTTTTTCAACCATATACCATGTGCTCACCTAATTCTAAAGGACAAATAAAAGATATTATAAATGGAAACGATGGCCTTAAAGTTATGGTATACCCTAAGATATCATGGGACAAAAAAGAAAAGAAGTTCTCGCATATAAGAGGCTTGTCCCTAAATCCAAAGGCATATCTTAACTTGAAAGGTTCATAAGACCATAACTTAATTGCTATCATAGGCCCAAGTGGAAAAAGCCTTTTTGAAAAAGAAGACTTTCGGCCTAAGGTAACAAATCTGCTATGGACTTAGTATCCAACATTCTTCGAAAGCCAAAAATGAAACTCCCTGATCTTGGGTCTCTTTGTTGCATGCCTAGACTCAAAATGATAATTTCATAAACTTTGAGAGGAAGGCTACAATGTATTCTAGCTAAAGGGCTATTTCAAGAAAAAACAAAAAAAAAAAAAAAAAAAAAATGGAATGATGAAATAAAATGAAAAGCCTAAAGGTGATGAATACATTGTAAGTCCATGTTTGAGACAAAGGGTTGAAAATTTCTAAGTGCATTCTAATGAAAGCCCATAAGAGTAAGATGAGAGTTTTATTGTAAATGGACTAAAGCCCAATGAAACAAGGGGCAAAAAATCCATGAGAGGGAAGTGAGCGACATTGTAATTGGGCCTTCATTGAAACGAACTTTAGAATTTTCTAAGGACATCTAAAGTTTAAAAGGAACCTTTAATTGGGACATGAACTTAACGAAAATGGGGCTTCTTTTCAAACATCACTCCAAACCAAGTCCAATGGAAGACAAGACATTCGAAGGGAAAGCCCCTCAAGAGGGAAAGATGGATGCTTTAAGTGAAAAGATCCTCATACAAAAGATGCTTAAGTGTGTGGAGGTGTAAGCTGAAGTCCTTAAGAAGATAATAGGCCACCTCTCTAAGATAGTAAAAGAAGAAGCTGAAAAAGACAAGGCTAACCATGAACAAAGTGAGCTAACTAAAGAGGACATCAATTGCATGATGGCAAAAGGGAAGGTTCGTCTACTATTTCCCAACTTCATGCCACAACTAAAGAGTGCTCTTGGACCATGGACTTTTAAGAGGGCCCATGTCAATGAATTCTCTGAGTCTAGAGACGCAAGATCGTGGGAAGATCATGATTGGCCAGAATGGACTTCGAAGGTAGGCACAACTCAAGTCGCCCTAACTCACTTCATGCATAAATGCAACATGGACCTTTCTTCTAATGATGATAAACACCTCATGGTGAATAAAGAAAAAGAAGGAGATGATGAAATGATTAGCTGTTGGAATGGGGATGATGGCAACTGGTTCTTTGATGAGATACGGAGAGACTTCCTTAATAAGGGTAAGGATCTGTATGACATAATCGAAACTATGCATGTATTGAAACCTCTGGACAAGGACGAGGAGGAGAGTGGCAAGCCTTGAAGAAGAAAGATGACAAAATTCATCATACCTATTGTAGGGCCCATTCATAATTGGACTTAGGTTGGGTTTTTTGTAAACATGGGGAAAAGTTTTGTAATGCAAGTTCCAATGTACTTTTCAATATTTTCAATAAGATGAATTCTGATTTGGCTTACTTTGATGTGTCTCATAACATTGAAATTCTGCACTTAAATGATTCAAATGAATTTGACAATGAAATTAATAAACAATTGGAAAAGAAAATTGAACCTATGGAACCAATTCTTGAAACTATTAATTTGGGCAATGATGAGAATCCACACTTAATTAAAATTGTCTCAACTCTAAATGAAAAAGAAAGAAAATATCTTCAAGAACTCCTCATGGAATTTCAAGAGGAATTTTCATGGTCCTATGAGGATATGTTTGGAATTGACCTCGAAATAGCTCAACATCACATTGATATTCATGATCACATGGTGCCCATTAAGCAAAAGTTGAGATGAATGAGGACTGAATGGCTTTTAAAAATCAAGGAGGAAGTCACTAAGCAATTAAAAGTAGGGTTCATCAAACCCATACACCAAGCTAAATGGATAGCCAATGTCGTGCTCGTACCTAAGAAAGATGAGAATGTGAGGATGTGTGTGGATCTTAGGGACTTGAACAAGGCATGCCCTATGGATGAGTTTCCTCTCCCTCAAATTGATGTCCTAGTGGATAACAAGGCAAGAAATGCCTTGATTTCTTTCATGGATGGCTTTTCGGGATACAACCAAATCAAGATAGCTCCCAAAGATATGACCAAAACCACTTTCACTACCAAATGGGGAATCTATTGTTACATAGTGATGTCCTTTGGCCTCAAGAATGCTGAGGCAACCTACCAAAGGATGGCTACAACCTTGCTACATGATATGATGCATAATGAGGTAGAGGTGTTTGTTGATGATATGATAGTGAAATCCAAGGATAGAGGTAGCCACACCATAAACTTGAGGAAGTTCTTTGAGAGGATTAAAAAGTATAGGCTCAGATTGAACCCATAAAAGTGTACATTCGGAGTAACTGCAAAATAATTGCTAGGCTTCCTAGTGAGTGATAAAGGAATCAAAGTTGACCCATCCAAGATTAAAGCCATATCAGAGATGCCTCCACCCAAAAGTGAGAAAGAAATAATGGGTCCGTTTGGATAGCACTTATTGTTGCTGAAAGTTGCTAAAAACTGATTGTTGCTGAAAACACCGTAGCAAAATAATTTTTAAATGTGTAAATAGTGTTGTGGGACCCACTTTTAATATTAAATATTGCATGAACAGTGCATGAACAGTGCGTGAACAGTGCACGCACAGTACATGCACAGTGAATTTTGTCTCCCAAAGTCAAAAAAGCCAGTAGAAAAAAAAAAAAAAAAAACGTGTATCATAAAACATGCCGCAACTTTAAGTGCAATCCAAATGCAGGCAATGGGTTTCTTAGGTTGATTACAATACATTAGTCGATTCATTGCCAAGCTCACCTCTATTTGTGAGTCCATCTTCAAACTCCTAAGGAAGAATGAACCACATAAGTGGAATGACGAGTGCCAAAAAGCCTTTGAACTTATCAAGGAATATCTCCTCCACCCATCTATCCTAGTGCCTCCACAACAAGGAAGACCCTTACTCCTATACATTTCCATCATAAGGGATGCGGTTGAAAGTATGCTTGCAAAAGAAGGTGATGACAAGAATGAAAGGGCCATATACTATTTAAGCAAGAGGTTCCATGATTATGAGACTAGGTACACTTCCATAGAAAAGTCATGCTTTGCACTTGTTTGGGTTGTACAGAAATTGGGACATATCGTCTTACCTTTTCAAATATGGGTGGTAGCAAGAATGGACCCCTTGAAGTATCTCTTTGAGAAACCCACTTTGAGTGGAAGATTGTCAAGATGGTTGATCATATTGGCAGAATTAGATTTGAAGTATGTGGCTAGAAAAACTATCAAAGGGAGCGTTGTGTCATATTTTTGCATCGAGAATCCAATAGAGGGGGAAGATGGTAAATAAGACTTTCCAGATGAGGACATTTTGAATGTTTAATTAGGGACATGGAAGATGTACTTTGACGAAGCTGTAAACCAACATGGGAATCGGATAGGAATACTCTTGATCACTCCCGAGGGATCTCACATACCTTTGGCAATCAAGTTGAACTTTGAAACAACTAATAACATGGTTGAATATGAGGCTTGTATTGCCAGAATGGAAGCCCTTCGAGAATTGGGGGTAAAGGAGGCCAAAGTCTTTGGAGATTTAACTTTGGTTGTTGCCTAAGCACAGAAGTTGTGGAAGGTGAAGGAGGAACATTTGAAGCCTTGTTGATACCATATTTTGTTTGCCCTTGATTTGCGTGCTAGACCCCGAAAATCCAAAAATATCATTTTCTCTCCATGGGGCCACAAGGACATCCAAAATGATGTGACGTAACCCATTCGGACATCGAAGCACCAAGATTGCCTTTTTCAGCCAAAATGACCAAAATACCCCAAGTTAGCCCTAGGTTGACCAAAGGTTAAACAAGGTCAAAATCCTCACAAAATAACATTTTTCATGGTTTTATATCAAACCCAAGCTCCTTGGAGATTTTTAGATTTGACCAAGTTTGACCCGAAGTTAACTCCCGTGGGCCCCAAAAACCCTAATTTTGATTTGACTGTCAGAACAGGTTGAAACCAACGCCATTACGAAGAATATCCAATTCTCGTTCCAGCGACTGTTCATGGGTCAAAATCAGAGTTAGAATAGCCGAGATATCATGAAAACCGGGATGACGTGCCGATTGACTCACCACAAACTTCTGAGAGCCATAACTTTTGATTTGGCCATTGGATTTTTGAGTTCTATATCTTTTTAGAAACTAAAAATGGAGATATATCCAAGAGTGTTAAGATTATCCCGATCAAAGGAGGTTTGAGGCTGGCGGCCCTTGAAAGGCCGCCGCCTCCAAAAATGCGCCCAGGGTTATAAATAGCCCCAGGCACCCATCAAGCTAAGGGGACAGACATTTTTGTTAAATTTTCCTTCTGACTAGTTGCTCTCTACATTTTCTCTCTCTTCCAAACAGCCAAAAACACGTCAAAAGTCTCTTGATTCTTTCTCTTCACCAAGAACACAAGGTATTTCGTTTTTACCAAATCTTCCTTTCCTTGGTTCTACACTTTGGATTTGGGGTTTATTGGTGTCGATGTAGCTTTTTTTAGCTATCATCCACACCTGTAACCTTCTAAATCTTTTTCCTAGCATGTTCTTGCTCTTTTGCCCTAATAATATGATTTATTGCTTTCTTTAGCATGTTGATTGCTTTATGTGGGTTTTTACCTTAGATTCCATGTGTTTGTGTGCTCGTTTCCATGTTTTATGCTTAGATCTATGTTTCTACGTGCTTATATGTTTAGATCTACATGCTTAGGGTTTTATGCCATGTTTCCTTTGTTTCATTCCTCTCTTTTCTTTGCATTGATGTTAGGGTTTTGTGCTCACATGCTTGATGTCTTGTCTATGGTTATGCCTTGCTTGGATCTATGTGTTCATACACTTTTTGCCATTTTTATGTTTAGATCCACATCCGTACATGCTTATATACCTAGATCTATGTGTTCACATTTTTACGTGCTTCGATCTATGTTCTATATTCTTTATGCCATCTTTCATGTGCTTGTGCGCTCTAGGCTATGTTTGTCATGCCATGTGCTATTGAATCCCTTTTGTCATTTTTATCTTTCTTTCTTGCATTTTGGCCTAATGGTTTGGACCCGATCTAGACCCCATGGTCTTTGTCATCGTCCATACATCTTGGCCCATATCAAAGGGTTTGGATCACCCATTTTGCATGTCTATGCTTTGCCACATTTCACACCCTTAGCGACTATGTGGTTGTGTGGTTGCATCCGACGCCCCAGAGGCCATGTCTAGATCTAACCACTTGGGAGGCATCTCTGGATGTCGGGTTGCTCCATATGTACCCTTCCCTTTTTCGCTCCATGCGATGATATGCTTGCCATGCTTGTTTGCGCCACTTGTTGGCTTTCTACGCATCTTTACACGCTTGCTTACATGTCCATGCATGAGTCTTGCTTGCTAGTGTGCCATCCATGCTTCAACACAATAAAGCTATAGACATTCGATCCAAACCTACATTTGTCCCTCGTAAATACCACCCTTGTTTGTTTGTTACCTTGCTTTGTTTCCCTTTTTGCTTGCATCCTGGTTTCTATGTTTGCCATGTCTATCATGTTTATCTGTTTTATGCCTCTTTATTGTGCTCTTTGCATCTTTTCCTTCCATAGCTTGTCTGTTAGTTTATTGTCTTTGCCTTTGTATGTACGCACATGGAGCGAGGACGTATGAAGCTAGGGCACAGTCTCTCGGGTGCAAACAAAAGGGGCGAGGATGTGAGCACGTGGATATGAGCCAAGCTACTGCAGTTAGTAGGTTTAGGAGTTTAGCTTTTCCTTTCCGTTATGTACTCTTTTAAACTCTCTCCTTGCTCTTCCCTTTCTCCCTTAGATGGTTTATATTAGGTATATCATACTTGGTACCATTCATCCTCATCTTTAGAGTATGGTGACCCCTGTTTATTTTCCTACACTTATATTTTGGGTCATGCTTTTGGGATGGAGGCATTTACTTTCCTACTATATGTGCTTGCATTATGCATGATGTATGTATATATACATGCTCCCTCCTTCTGGAGTGATCGTCACAGTCCATGTCACCTAGGGCAAAGCGATGCTTGATTTTTGCTGCAAAAGTAAGGTGATGTGTAGCTGGATTTTTGCTATGGAAATCTGGTACTCGGCTTGAATTCCATAGGGAAGCATAGACTGAGACCATGCCTTTTCAAAAGCCAAACCTCAAATCCCTCATGTATGCAAAGCCCTAAAAGCCAATGCCAAAATCATGTTTTTACTGTCAATCTCCAAAAATTAAGGTTTTATCAAAACGAAGGACTGTCCTTGGATAGGCGTTGTGGGGTGCTTAACACCTTCCCCATATGTAACCAAACTTCCGGACCTAAGAATCAAGATTGTTTTCCCATTCACATTAGATAAGGAAAAATGACCTTTTTCTTATCCTAGGATTGGTAATAAAATCAACTAGAAACAGGTGACCAATCACACTTTAGAAAAATCTAATGATTGGTGGCGACTCCACTTACCTTTCGTAATCCTTTAAAATTTGGCCCAAATTCCTGCCATAACGCCAAAGGTAGACCTACCTTCCTCCACCGAGAGAGAGAGCAACTGAAGCTTTGTACAAAATGCACACGCTTACACATTCGAAAGGGGCCCTCCAACGAGGCCCTGCGCGCAGGAGAGTTGTTGCCACGGCAGGTGGTCGAATGAAGGCATGGTAGCGATGGTTTTTTCTGCTCAGCCGGTCAAGGTCGAGCATCAACAAGCCTTATCAACAATACATGGAGGACTTGACTAAGTCTTTTGATAGAATTCAATACACAATCATCCCTAGAGCTCAAAATCAATTTGCAGATGCCTTAGCTACCTTAGCCTCCATGGATTAGATACTCGAGGGAGTGTGGATACGACCTTTGGAGATTGAGCAAAGTTATAAGGAAATTCACAAAAGGAAATCTAAGTTTCAGTAATGACCATAAAGGAAGAGGAAGTTTTGTGGTACTATGACATCGTGAAGTTCTTGGAACTAGGGGCATATTCGGATGGTGCCGACAAGAGAGAACGTTGTTCCATTAGGATGATGGCAACACAATATATTCTATGTAGAGGAAAACTCCATAGAAGATCCTATGATAGCATACACCTTCATTGCTTGAAGAAGGAAGAAGCCGAAAAAGTAATGGAAGAAGTTCATCAAGGGATTTGTGGCCCTCATGTGAATGGAAGAATGTTAGCCAAGAAAATCCTAAAGATAGGGCACTTTTGGAGTACAATGGAGACCAACTGTGTGGATTATCTAACGTGTTGCCATGATTATCAAACACATGCCAATTTGAACCATGTACCACCTAGTAAGTTGTATAGCATGACTTCTCCATAGCCATTCTTGGTTTAGGGCATAAATGTGATTGGAAGGATAGCTCCTAAGGCTTTAAATGAGCATGAATACATTTTGGTAGTAATTGACTATTTCACTAAGTGGGTGGAGATAGCCTCCTACTCTGTATTGAAGGCTAAGCATGTGGCTCAATTCTTAGAAAATAACATTAAATGCTGGTTTGGGGTTCCCTAAGAGATCATTTCTGATAATTGTTCTGATTTTGAGGGGGAGATTAAAAGGATCATGGAGTTGTACAACATTGAGCATCACAAGTCTTCATCGTATCAACCACAAGCTAATGGGGCCATAGAAGCAGCTAATAAGAATGTGAAGAACATTCTATCCAAGATGGTAGTGACATAAAAAGATTGGGCTGAGAAGCTTCTATTTTCCTTGTAAGGTTATAGAACTTCTATCCACACATCAACTGAGGTAACGCCTTACTCTTTGGTTTATAGTAGTGAGGCGGTGCTCCCTATTAAGGTGGAGATACAATCTTTGAGGGTATTGAAGGAAACCAAGATCCTAGAAGAGGATTGGTCTAAGGCGAGATATGAACAATTGGCTTTGATAGATGAGAAAAGGGCTAGGGCACAATATCATGCGCAAGGGTTCCAAAAAAGGATTGTTAGGGCATTCAACAAGAAAATGATTCTGAGAAACCTTAAAGAAGGGGACTTGGTCCTAAAGGTGCTCAGAGATGAGACTTTTGACCTAAGAGGGAAGACGAAACCAAGGTGGTCTGGACCTTTTATCATTAAGAAGATCATGTCTGGAGGTGCTACAAGAATCACAAATTTGGATGGGGAAGAGATGCTTTGCCCAATCAACATGGATAGACTCCGAAAATACAACATCTAAAAAATTTAAAAAAAGCCTGCTAGGTTGAAAACCTAAAAGGGCGGCTACGTAAAAGTTAAGACAAAAGAACCCTGCTAGATTGAAAAACTGAAAGAGCCATCTAGGTAAAGTTTAGGGGAAAAGACCATTGGCATGATGAAAATTCCCAAAAGGACGTTATGGGCAAAAATTACATGGCAGAGAGAGAGAGAGAGAGAGAGAGAGAGAGAGAGAGGAATAAACAACAATAAGCAAAGATAATAAAAATGTGATTATCTTATTGCTCAAATTAAAAGATGATAAGATTATTTTTATAGGAGATTTGGAACATTTCAATCCTTTATTAAATTCAAAAAAAAAAAAAAAAGAATCATAAGAGTACAAAAAAGTAAAACATGGGGCATATCAAGGTGGTCACTCAATCCTTCTTACTTTCTTGCTAGTCATCATGTAATCTTTCTCATCCCTCATAATCCACTTCATTTCATCCTCCAACCATTGCTTGTACCCTACAGTGGGATAGATGTATCTGTTGGAAAAATACATTTTTGTATCGCAAACAAAACATACGCAATGAAAAATTAATGGATCTACTTCATTCGCAATTGATAACATATACTATGTAAATTTTAGAATATAAGAACAAGAAAGTGTACCTTGGTGTGATGAAATTCAAAACCAAAGATTATAAGTACTAGGGAACACTTTTAATCTTCACTCCAATTCCACTTGTACCCAAGAAGTGTGGTCTCTCAATTAGTTTATATGTATGTGTTTAAGGGAAAATAAGAGAGTGTCCTACACTCACATATAAATCATTTCATTCTCTTACAAAATTTTGTATGTTTCTCTCCTTATAACTGATTATCTAATTAGGTTAGCCTTTTGGGCCATTCCAATTGGGTTTTAGTATGTGGCTTGGAGTGGGACCAAAGAGGAGTAACTAAGACACTAAGGGGTTATAGTCTTCGCAGATGAAATGCCCAATTTCATCACCGACTAAGAACTAAAATTCTAAGTTTAGAAAGAACTTGTGATTTATATCTTCTGTGACTAAATCACATACTATGCATCTCATGGACTAAATGATAATGTCCAAATATTTATGTTACCATTATTTTAGATAATAACAAAACAACTTTATTAATTATAACACTGAGTCATACATAATGTCATACATAGCATCATACAATAGGATTTAAGGGCAACAATCCTAAGAATATCGAGGAGGAACAATGCCTTTCATCACCCTACAGCGTGGTCAAGCCTTACTAATCCTGCCCAAGATCCTGTTGGTAAACACCGTAGTGTGGAAGGTGCCTTCATCATGAGGAGCTCCCTGACGCTCTCCAAATTGCCTTGAGATACAACAAGTGGAGTAGAATGAACAACAACTAAGTCCAACTAAAGTCACACAACAGTCCTTGCAGCAACCATGGATCATGCTTAAGATGTGTCACCACTCCATGACCCACTAAATGTCGATCTCCTTGAGGTGACCCATAAGCTTCATGTACGCCTCAGCTCATGTCATTCTGATGAAGCTAGCAGTTCCTACGATGCCTAGGGAGGTAGGTGCTAAAAGGTACGGTGGGAGGTTGAAGCAACCAAAGCCTCTCTTGTAGCCATATCTAAAAAAGAGAGGGAGAAAGGGGAGGGTGTTAAAGAGAGAGAGAGAGAGAGAGAGAGAGAGAGAGAGAGAGAGAGAGAGAGAGAGAGAGAGCATGACTGAAAAAAAAAATGATGAAACTTACTTCCTTCCTATGAAAGGCATCCAAATCATTTAGGGGCTCTTCCAAGATCAAGCCCATTGGGTTACCTCTCTTTAGCTCATAAGCTACCATGCACATCTGAAGGTCCACACAACACAAGTTTTGAACCAAGAAGTACCTTGCAAGAGTACACAAGAAAAAGGCGCAAAGAAAGTACGAGCATGACCTCTCACCCTCAGGAAGGGCCAAACCGGAAAAATACTCAAAGATCAACCTAAGGTTGAGCTTGCCAAAATCACACCACCTATTTATCGTGGTAGCAGACACACCCAACACAACTCGCAGCAAAGAAGGAAGATCCCTACCCATGGTAGGAAAGATGAGATCATCAATCTTCGATTCACCCATTATAGCACCAAATTCTTCAATAGTGGGGCATAGTTCTATTCTGTTGAAGCAGAATACATGTTGAGAAGGAACCCAATAGTTGGTAGCAACACAAAGAAGAGGCTCATCCACCCTAATTTGATGGTAGGGGAAGATACAAGAAAGACCATAAAGGGTGATGGAATCCTTGAAATCAGGACCAAGCCTTTTAATCCAAACAGAGACATCAAGAGGAGAGTTTTTTCACATTGGAGGACCTTAAAAAAGGGTTCTTTTGGTTGAAAATACATTGGTGAGGGGTTTTGAACTCAAACAGCTACTTTTATACTTAAGTAAGTCGGATTGAGTTTTTCTAATTCACAGCCCACGTAAGCAAGGTCAGCCCTATGTATGCTAGGTCAAAGTTGCGTACATAGGCCCATCCCCACGTACTCATAGTGCTTGGCAGAAGCCCATTCTCCCTTGTTTTGATCATAGTTTTCACTTCAAGGCATTCCTAGGGTTCTTACAACCTAAGGGATCATCCAAGACATATTCCAAGCACAAGATTTCAAGCATCCAAGAAGCAAAGTTTTATAGAAACATACAATTAACCATATATCTTGTAGATTAAGTGCTAAGTCCCAATTAAAAGCATAAATATAAAAAGATGTTCCCGGGTACAATCCTTTGTCTTAAACTAAATCCAAATGTTTTCTAAGGGAAATAAAATAAAAAGAAAGAAAAAAAAAACCTAAAAGCAAAAAAAAGAAAAAGAAAAAGCTATGTGTTGTATGCCTATATGTCTTGAATTACAGGTAATCAATGGTGCCGCCTCTTCCTTGGTTGGTAGCTAGAAGTCACCTCTGAATCCTCCTCATCACCTCCATCATCATCATCACCATTGCCTAGGTGGGCCATTCCTCCAAGACCATATAGCTCCCTCGAATAGTTGGTCACCTCCAACTTGAGATTCCCAGCCAACCATACCAACTCCTTATGCTCTTGGATAGTAGGTTGCCATTCAAAGAAAGAAGGGTTAGTGACTAAAACAGAAAGAGAAGAATGGCTAAAAGAGAAGGACAAAAGGAGAAAGAACTTACAGCCCAAGTGTTGGGAGCGAAATGATAGCCTATGGCATTAGGATTACGGGGCACTGCACATTCTCGAGCAAAGCCATTAAAGATATAAGCATAGACCATCCAAGGGAGATGTGGAGGGTCAATGGGCTCACCAGTAGTAGGTTTGTCCTATTAAAATTTTTCACATTAGAAGTCATGACAAACAAGAAAAAAGAGAAGAAGAGATTGAACATATACTTGAATAGTAATGAAAGGCATGTGGCAAGTGATGTTGAACTCCTCGTAGTCCAACCCTCAAGAAGCTGCTCAGTATAGGAAACACCACTCCCCCATGAGTTGTACTCGGTAATAGTCATGGAGTGTAGGGCAAGCATGAACTCAAAAGGGTCTATCGAAATTTGTGGGTCATCCCTACCCACCAATTGGCACTACACCCTCTCCACCAGGTATAGTGCCCTCAAGCTCACTCCTTCAAAGGGACGGGTAATCTCCAAGGCAATGAAAGCAACAGGCTCCAAGTCTCGAGAAGTAAGGAAGCGCTAGTTGGCCCATGGAGTCTAGTTAACCTATAATGACACAAGATTAGAAGAGGGAGATCCTAAGGGACATGCATGAAGGAACATGAAAATTAAAACTCTTGAATTTACTTCATCTGAAGTTAGCCCAACAATGTAAGCCCTCACTCAAGGGAACTCCTTTAGAATTAGATCGGTGCCTGGGGTTATGAGGCCCTACCTAACAACCCACCGCTACAAAAAGAAGCATAAGCCATAGGTTAGATGCAAGATAGCAGTTTGCAAGATGACAGTTTGCAAGGTGACAGTTTGCAAAATAAGACCATTTTCAAGACTACAAGCTACAAATGAAAATGCAAGAAATGGAAAGAGAACTAACCTCAATGAGCTTCCAAGGCCCTACAAGCTACAGTAAAGTGCCCCGGCTGAGAGTGTTAAGGGTGGAGTAAAGATAGGTAAGACATGCCTGCCCCTAGTTGGCCCTCCGTGCCTCTCCAAAATCCTGAAAAAGGGTCAACCACCTCAAAGACACCATTTTCCCACCATTGGCAAAAAGGTAGGCCCCCAATAAGTGAAGAAGGAAAGCCCTAGCCATACAGACACACTCTTCCATAGTCCTCTATGGGAGAAGCATGTAATCCAACACCAAGTTGAAGAAGTGGATGGTCTCAATGGAATACTTCCTCCCTAACATGTCGAGACCCAATTAGATGCCCAACACACAGTCCAAACTAATGACGGCCCCTTCGAAGCTAAGGCCGGTCATATGGTAGAATTCGTAGGGAGTCATCGTCATCTCCTGCCTAGTGATATGAAAGATGTGGGTAGTATCCCACCACCTCTCAATGAGGCAATGCACCAAGGTAGCACTTGCAAACTTCTTCGAAAGAAGATCAATGACAGGCTTGAAGCCTGGCTCCAGGATGTAGGCCCTAGTTTCGAGGACAAAAAGGTTATACTACTCCACCACTGTGTTAGTGCTCCCCCTACCAAAATAAGGGGATGATGACTGCAAAGAAAAGAAGAAGAAGAATAAGAAGATTAAATTCTTGATTCAAGCATAATTGATCAAAAATGATGTTCTTGATGTAAGAATGAAGATAAAAAGAAGGATATGGTGATAATCAGGTGCAAAGATGAAAAAAGGTTTGTTAGGATTGCATATAGAAGTGAAATAGATGAAAAATAAGTGAAAATTGGTAGAGTAGGGCTTCTACCAAGCGTCTCACGTATGCAGGTCATAGCCCGCATACTCAAACAGGACCCCGCATACGCAGGCCTATTTCCATGTAAGTAGAGCCTCAAGAACAGACCTGCGTATGCAAGAATAGAGTTGTGTACACATGATTTTAAGCTACGTACACAGGCTCGAGCCCATGCACGTAGGAACATAGATAGATTCAGTTCTTCGACATTTTCAAGTATATATCATCCAAAATCAATCCTAAACATGTTCCTACCCATCCTAATGTATCAAGTTTTCATCTAAACCCATCCCATAACAAAATCCAAGCATTTACATGGACAAAAACACATTGAAACAGAAGACCAGAGAGAAAGTATAAAATGAGAAAAAGTTTGAAAACTTATAGATTCAGCCATGGGGATGTGATTCTATGGCCGGTACGTTAATGGTGGAGACCCCATCAACCTCATTGCCCCACTCCAGTGGGTGAGATGGAATGCATTAGAAGAGATGACGTAGGAGGATTTCTTGGCCTTGGGTGCCTTAGAGAAGATGAAGAGAGAATAAGAGGGTTTGAGAGAATGAAAGAGCTAGGAAGTGTGGAAGAGAAAGAGGGGAGGAGGTTTTTGTAGAGAGAAAAAAAGAAGAGTTATGGAGAATATGAAAAGATGAAGGAGATAAAGAGAATGAAGAAGAAAATGAAGCAGTTAGTAACCGTTGGTAAAAATGAAAAGGCGGGAACACACCTGATGGCTAAACTATGTGTAGTTTAGTCATGAACAGTAAAAAATAATAAATAAATAAAATCTTTTCTTCTTTCAAAAAAAGGAGGGACATCTTAAATTGCCCCAATTAGCCTCAAAATTATCAAAGGACTCCCTGGTGAGTGATAAAGGAAGTAGAAGACTCTTCCTCCAATGAAGCACGTACATCCAGAAACCATCCCGAGTGGATCAAGCACATCAAGAACATTATCGTCAGTAAGGAAGCAGAAGGTTCTTTCCTAGCAGATCAAGCACATCAAGAACACTATCTTTAATAGGGAAGCAAAAGAATCTTCCTCAATGGATCAAGCACATTAAGCACACTATCCCCATAGAGGAAGTCAAAGATTCTTCCCCAATGGATCAAAACACATCAAGCATTATCCCCAATAAGGAAGTAGAAGACTCTTCCTTAATGAATATCATCCCTATGAAGGAGGCAGAAGATTTTCCCCGATGAACCCAAGCACGTTTAAACAATACCCAAAGAGGAGGCAAAAGATTCTTCCCCAAAGTATCTCCAGTGAGGAAGTAGAAGATTCTTCCTCAAAGTCCTTAGCAAAACATGAAGGAAGAAAAAGATTCTTACCTAGTGCATCACACATCTACACTACTCCTTAGTGAGTCCATCCATATTACTCCTCAGTGAATTTCTCATCCTCAAGTAAGTCATGAGATGCATAAGATTCTTCCCCATGCACATCTACTTCTCAGCAAGTTTTCACCATCCCTAGTGGACCTAACAATCAAGACTACTCATGCACATATCCTCTGAGAGTTGAACATGTAGGCATAGTAGAAAAGTGTAGAGATAGTGATAGAGAAAGAGACCAAGGTCAACTTGAGGCAAGAGCCTCACCAAAAAGGTAGAGAAAGAAGTGAAGAAGACAAGAGGAACAAGTCACCCAAAGAAGTTTAAGGCAAGAGCCATGGATGGACATCACAAAGACTATATCTTTTTGCTATTTGTTGGGTTAGCTTGTAAGACCACCTTTGTTTGTTTGTTTGTTTGTTTGTTTGTTTGTTTTTTTTTTTTTTTTTTTAAGTGACTCTAGGATAGTGAGTCACTCACCATTTGCTTGCAAGTGGCAAAACAAGTTTTGGGATAGTGAACTTGTTGTTGTTCGTTTCCCGAGCAACAAAGGTGGGAACTTTAGATATACGAATCTCACACAACTCTTTGGAGTTGCATCCCGCCCCATGTATGCGTGATATATGTCGTGTGCAAGGGTTGGGCCTGAGCTGTACGTCAAAACAAAATGGTTTTTCTCTTATTCTTTTAATTCCATTAGCGAAGCTCACGAATCAAAGGAGGGGTATCTATAAACACCGCATTTTGTATCCCTTACGACTCGGGCTCCCGTTCCCCAATGATGCTCAAAATCTAAGGCCCAAGGCTAGTTTGGAGTCTAATCAGATATCAAATTGACTTAAGAAGTGTTAAAATGGAAAATATCACTTTTTAAATGCACAAAAGTGTATTTTTGGAAATAAATAACCGAAGTGGTTCTCAACCCATGTTCGTGGGCCAAAGCATGCATATGCAGGCACATTTTTGTGTATGCAGCTAGGGTTTCAGAAGCATTTAAATGGCAAGTTTTTTGCAATAATGGGTGAGGTTTGGAACGAATCCCACATCGTCTAGGAGCCGTTCCAAACCTCATTTTTTTCCACTATAAAAAGTCTTATATAGTACATTTTCAAAAAACATAAAAATCCCATGGGACCCAAAATTCACTAGAAAATAGTTAATCATCAACATGAAGTATTTCACAAAACACCCTCAAGTCATTTTTATTTGATTACAATCTTTTCTGGCCCTAATCCTTTTAGTTTAATGTTGCTAATCACTTTTTTATTAGTTTTTGAATACACTTAATTGAGGGAAACGGTCAAAATCAAGCTTGAAAAGCTTTTTGTGTGAGGTATTCTTTTAAACTTCTCCTTTTCCTTTCTTTTACTTTCAATCTTTAAATCTTCTTGTTTCATTTGTTTGTTTGTTAGAATATGCTTTAATATGTTTTTCTAGGTTAGGTTTAAACTTCTGTACATTTAAAATGCATGTTTGTTTGTTAGAATTAGAGTTTTAGTTCGTGCTCTGCTTTTCTGCTTAGTTCGTTTCTAGGTTAGGGTTTTGAACAAGCCCCATGCATGCATGCCATGAGCAAGCGTACACAAGTTCAATCCGGTGCACGCAGGCCTTTAGTCGCACACGCAGGCACTTACACAAAAACCCTAATCAAGATTCCTTGTTGTTTGGCTTGTCCGTTTAACATGCTAGTTTTAAAGCCTTTTCATATGTATATTTGTATTTGTGCCTCTGTCTTATATGATTGTTTGTCTTTAAACATGCTTAGATTAGGGTTTTATGTTTGCTTCTTGTTTTGAATGCCATGAGCACACATTCACATGCCCATTCATGATGCCATAGGTGTTGAGATTCTGCAAGGTATGTAAGGTAAGTCATACATTCACATGAACATGCATGTTGTTTGTTTAATCCTCCTTTGACATATGTGTATGAAGTTAATGCCTTGCTCATAATATGTGTTGCTTGCTGCCATGTTTGGGGCTATTGCCATGTTAGATGAATGTTAGGGTTATTTGTGGTTTGGCTCTCTTTGGCTTTAAGATAGATAAGTATGCTTGTTTAGGGATAAAGATGACATGTTGTTTGTTAGATGCATGATTAGTGTGTGTGTGTGTGTGTGTGTGTGAGCTTAGAATACAAGTATTGAATTAGTTTTTAATAGGGTTAAGACATAGGACACGATGATGAGAGGTCAACCTTAGGGTTGGGCGATATTTAGTGCTTAACACCTTTCCAAGAGCATACTTAAACTCCGAACTCATATTTTGATAGTAAGATCAAAGGTCCTTCTTCGAGAGGACGTTATATATATAATTCCTAGACAATTGCAAAAACTAGGTGGCAACTCTACCCCTTGTGTCCACCCCCCCCCCCCCCCCCCCCCCGCCCCCCTCCAAAAAAAAAAAACTGTCAAATTCTCCTCTATAAACCTAAGCATTGGTTCCCCCACACTCATACCATAACTTACAAATATTTTATTCAAATTAATCACTGTGCAGCAAGTTCTTTTCTCTAAATCATCATTCGTTCAACTAAACTCACAAAACTTTGATCTTACTCTATAACCTGACCGTAGAACCTTACACAACATTCAATCAACCCAACTTTGCAGCAATTTCATTGTTGAGAAGAAACTTTATTTCAAGAACCTAATTTTGGAACTAAGAGAACTAAGCCATACTTCCTAAGTTTATTGGATATTTTTCATACAATTAGATTGACACAACCAACCTATTTTTCACCTATAGGGACATTATTTAAACAAAAAAAAAAAAAAAAAAAAAAATCTATAAATTTAGACTCAACTATATTATATCAACTATTTACCATTGTCACCATTGTCATTATTATTCAACAAGTGACTTAACTCATATGTATTAGAAGCTCATATAAAATTTTCACAATGCAGCAAGTTATACCTTCTAGCAGGGGCTATCTGCTACTAAATCAGTCTAGCCAATGTTCAGATTTTCACCATCTTCTAGATCGCTTGCTACCATGCATGCAAAACAAGACAGTTCTGTTACTTTTTAATTTTTTAAAAACAATTGTACATACCCATTCGGGTTTAAACCTATAAGCACATCCTTCACCTTAATCTTATTCTTAGAAGGAGAGGAAATGTTATTGGAGTTGGAGCTCATTGACAAATAGTCCTTTTTGTTCACGGATATGGTGATCTCTCGATTAATTAAGTACGTACTTTAATTTCAGTACATTCAGTGCACAACACATGTGGTGGATGCATGTGAGCAATAGTAACATTGTGATCCTTTCCACGTCGGCCCAACTTGTTTGAGCCAAATTTCTTGAATATTATGATGTTAGTAGACGTATCCTTTTAACTGGATGTGTTTTGCTGCACATGCTGGAATAAACTTTTATTAACTAGTATTTTGAGAAATTAGGGGCTATTTGATAATTTTATTATAGTAATGTTATTTGTATTTTTTTAAAATACGTATAAGTGAAAAAGTGTGTGGAAATACGTATAATATTATTTAAAAACTGAAAATATGTTGTTAAATAACTCTACCAAACGATGCCTATGACTTTTCGTTTTTAAATTCTATATGATTGGAGGTTTGTTCCTGTTTCAGATATAGATAATGTTAAGTGTAATATCTTGGGGAAATCTAATGGTAATTGTGAAGATCGTAGTACAAGGCAACAATTTAATGTCTGTTTAAGCTCAAAATTTCAGCTTATTTGTAATTTCAATTTATTTTTGCTATTATTCATGAGTCTTACTACACTTTTTGGTACTATTCATAGGTCCTACTGTACTATTCAGCTAATTTTTACTTTTATCTATAGTACTCTTAACAAAAAGTTTTCAGTTTCAGTTAAATAAATTGTTCTCAAACGGATACTTAGTGTGATATTTCCTTATATTTAAACATCAATTAAATAATATTTAAGTACATTACTTCTTTTCTTTTCATTTGCCTTTTCTTTTTTTTTTTCTTTTCTTTTTTTTTCTTTTTTTGAGAAGAAGTACATTACTTTTTAAACCTTAAGAATATTCGCTATAAACATTCAAAAATGTTAAATTTATTTCTCAAAGTATTAAAACCTTTTCTTTTTTTTTTTTGAGAATTTCAACCTAAGATGTCTACTCCGAATGATAGTTCTTTATCATCAGACTATGACACTAATCACTTTTTGCTGTAAACGAAAATTGAATCTCAAGTCTTTTATTCAATTATCAAAAATTTTATCAATTAAACTAATTAGAATCCACTAAAAAAAAAAAAAAAAAAACTGTTTATTTAAACCTTATTATATAGTAGATTTTGTTAACTTCCCATTAGGGAAAAATGTTATAACATACCCTAAACTTTTGGGTAGTTGTCATTTCATCCCTTAAACTTTTATTTTGGCCAATTCACTCCAAGAACTACAAGCTTGCCAAATTGAGACTTTTGTTCATCTACGGTTAAATGCACTAACGTGCTCACGTGGATTAATATATAGATCCCGTTTAGTATGCAAGTTTAATCCCATGTTTTCAATATTTAAATTATATTACACGTATTTTCACATATTTTTTCATTCATACGTATTTTCAAAAAAACTGAAAACTGTTGTTTAAACACACGTATCAAACGAGGCCATATATTTCCAAAAAAAAAAAGTTTACCCGATTGAGAGAGAAAATGGGTTTCAGTCTTTGTGAGAGAGAAACCAGAGGATCTCCCACAAAGGAATCGCAGCCGATCTCGCTGTTAGAGGTTCCAACGGGACCTTTCGTGCAACACCAGTGGCCTAGCGCAATAAGCAACTCCACCTGCGTTTCCTTTTAATACATGAACTACTCGGGTCTTCTTTGGTCTGTTTTTGTTACTATGAAGAAGTCAGAAGATGATTCTTGGGATTTTCTAAAGCCTGAAATGTTTGTAGCAATCGGATTTTTATTCTTCTGGGCATCCACTGTTTCTAAACTCAAAAACTGTTGCAGCCATGTACAATAATATTGATTAGGTATAACGTAAAATTTTGAGGGCAGAATTAAGAAATTGGATAGATTGCTCTTATACTTCAACTATTCAGTGGTTTTTGCTTTTGGATTTGGAAATCTATGGTCTTCTGTTATCTCCGTTCGTAGCTCTGGTCTTTCTACAGCCAAAGTCTATAACCCAGTTTTTATTTTCTCGATTCAGTGAAACATATTTTGATTTATTTATTTATTTTTATTTTTTATTATTATTATTTTTCATGTGCGGTCATGGGAGCAAGTTAGTGAATCTAACAGTAGACCAACGGTGGCAAACGTGAAGTTCAAGGGTGTCATGGCATTTTTCTCCTCCCATTAAGCATCACATGCCCAACTTGTTTAAATGAAATTTATTTTCAATTTTGAATTTCAAATGAAACATTTTGAAAGTTTAAGTAAATTACATGCCAAAAACTCAAATGTCTATTTATTAATTTTTCTATACATCTTAAGTTTGAAGAATTTGAACTTTTAATGTTTTCGTTAGAAACACCAAGAAGTGTCAAACTATCAATTAAGATACAAAACTCTTGGAAAATGTTTAAATAAAACTAAATGAAGGACTACAAGATTTAAATAAAACCATATGAAACTAAAAAGTTTAAATGAAAATTTTCCAAAAAATATATATGATGTTCAAATGAATTGCATGAAACTTGCCTAATAAAAATAGTTGGATTGTTGTGGTGCATTTTTTTCTTACACATCAACAATTTAAACCAATTAGTCACGTGATGTTTTGATAAAGAACAAGACAATAATATAAATAGTAAAGAAAAATGAGAATAAAATTTCATTTATCCTAAAGAACAAGACAGTAATGTAAATATCATTAAGTATTTTCTTCCTGTAACAAACAATAAAGTAGATCCTTATAATATCTTAATAAATTATTTAGATATAGTTCTGATGATAATTTTAGCTATAGACCATTTTGATAATAGCGTTAGTGAAATCACTTCTTTTTGAGAAGTAATTAGCAATAGAAAATTTCGATAATGTATTAGCCATAGAATATTTTAATCATAATTTGGTACTTTGTGTTGATGCTCATTTTGGAAGCCCAGTAGTAGGAAAAAACCCAACAATATGGGCAGAGAAGAGTCAGTGGGTTGATAGAAGAACCATTAAACCCGAATGGCAAGAATAATGGATCATAAGTCCATAAAGTAAATAAATGAGCCTTGAGGAAAGCAAATGGGCCTAAAGGAGCTTAGAGAAAGAAGTAGTAAACTCATCAGTATTATGTAATGTAGAAAAGTAAGAATGAGCCATAGTAAGCCTGAAATAATAAAGTAAAAAGTAAAGGGTTGATGGAAAGCACATGAGCCCCAAGAATGAAGGATAAGGTAATTGGGCCGGGGAAGCCCAAAAGAGTTAGTAAAAGCCCATGGGAATGCAGAATTAGAAAATGGGCCAAGGATACCCAAGGAAGGCAAATGGGCCAAAGATGCTCAAAGAGGAAAGAAACGGGACAAAGGAGCCCACAAGCAATGTAATGAGTCAAGAAAGCCCAAAGTAGCATGAGTATAAATCCAATGAACTAGGTCATTATAGCCAATTGAGAGAGGAATACACAGCAAGCCTAGAAAAGGCCCAACAAGTTAGGGTCAAATAACACCACAGCATGAATAGCAGAGTAGCTTGGTAGGAATAGTAGCACGACTATGGAAAGAGCAAAAAAGTAGGCTGAATAAAGAAAAACTGACAATCAAACAAGGTCCAACCCTTGAGAGAAGCAAGCCGTGAGGAATAAGAAATCAAAAAACAATTCACGCCATAAGAGGTCAAGGATGAGCAACAGAATGCACAGACGAGCCTCTAGACCACGGCAAACGCATAAGCAGTAAACGAGCTTTGAACATACATAGAACTGGAGCACACGCAAGGCCTAGACACCACCAGCCTATACCTAGCCAATTTAGGAGTGGTGGGTCATAGGTCAAAGGTAAGAGGGGATATGGTCTGGCGATGGGGAGAATGGAAAGCATATTCTAGGGTTCCTACTCTGATTCTTTTAGGGGTAATGTCCTGTTGGGATGACTTACCACCCAAAAAAAGTAATGATGAGTTAGAACTACTAGGTGCATGCCATGAGGGGTAAAGAGAGAATACCCACGCTATGGTGGATAAGAATGCCACAGTGAGCAAGCAAACAAAATAATCTTCTTTGCCTGGTGATAGGGAGTGTCATAGCCAGTAAAAGTAAGTGGTGGTGGCTAGACAGCTGACAAACCAGTAGTGGTTGTCAATGCCCAATTTTGTGAATCCATATCCAAAAGCCCATGAGGAAGAAAGCCCAGTAAGTTGTAAAACGCAAATTTGCCGTAGAATACAGCTTTACTGCAGAATACAATTCTCTGGCAAAATGGCTTCGACAGATAAAGATAAATTGGGTCCAAAGGCCCACCAAGAAGACCGAAAAGTAAGAAATTTCCAAAGAAAGAAGTGCAAGTGAAAGCAATCTACAATAAAACACAAATCTGCCACAGAATACAGGTCTGCCGCAGAATATAGATCTGCCGCAGAATACAGTTCTCTGGCAGGATGGCTTTGGCAGATGAAGATAAATTGAGCCCAAGACCATTTTGCTCTAGTCAACATCATTTGGCCCACAAAGGCCCAAATCCTTTTGTACAAAAAAGATAGGCATGAAAACTATGAAGAAAAACACACGGCAGGCCCAAAAGGGTCTGGCAAGATTGAGATAAGCAGCAGGCATAACAATCTGGTATAGCAGGAGATGCCAAGCCACGAAGCAAACACCCAAACTAAAGGGAGGCCCAATGATCCAACAAGGCCCAACCCTTCAAAGAAAGGGACAAGTCATAAACGTTGGAGATGCAACCTAGAAAAAGCCAAAACGCGCGCGGTATGATATGCACACCTATTCTCAGACCTCGGCAAACGTATGAACCATCAAGAAGGTAAAGCATGCATACGACCTAGGCATCACCAGCATATACTCAGCCACTATGGGAAAGGGTGAGGTCATGGGAGAGGGCACGATCTGGCGGTGGGGAGAGGAGTGGAAACCCATTCTTGTGTTTTTTGCCCAGACTCTTTTGGTGGGTACAGTCCTGCTAGGATGACATGCCACCCAAAAGAGGCAAGACTGGGTAAGAACTACTGGGTGCATTCCGTGAGAGAACAAGAGGGAGAGGGTACACATTGGACGAGTAGAAAAGGAACCTTCATTGTCTGAAAGCCACAGGTCAATGGTGGTAGTCAGAACTATTGACTCAGTAAGTGGTCGGCAAAAGGCTCCCATACCAGACAAGGACCATTAAGGGGTTAGAATAGTAAAACTGGTCACAGCAGGCTCTATATAAGAGACCCGTAGCTGTGTACAGGAAAGGGGGAGGAGGAATTGGAAAAGATAAAACAAAGAGGAGAAAAGAAAAGAAAAGAAAGAAAGAAAGAAAGAAAAAAAAAAAGAAAAGAAATGCAAGAATTCTAAGAAAGAAAACAAAGAGAAAAGATAAAACAAAAGAACAGAGTAGGAAGAAGGAAAAACAGAGTGGTTTATGGCAAGCGTGCACCCAAATGGGTTAACCCCCTTTCTCCCTCAATAGCCTTGCTCTCTATTGAAGGAAAATACGACTTATACTCGGGCACATACCATTTGGGGCTGATCTCTCAAAGCAATTAATTTCGCCTTTGAAGTTACTTGCGTTGAGGGAGCAGTTTTCCCTTCCTTGGTTAGAGTCTCACGGTAATACTTGGTGTGGCAGACCCATTCCTTTGATTCTACTAACCTCGTTTTACTCTTTGTTTAAGTTTTATTCTTTGAATGTGAGGCCTTTTAAGCCATTTACTCTATTTATTGTGGCAAGAATAGTGACTGTACTTTCTTTACATTATCTATATTATGTCTGCCTGCCATAACCTCTTAACAGTGACTTTGCCTGCTGTGAGCTTATAAATAGACTTTAGCAGATATGGTGTGGTTTGCACACAAGCCAAGCTATGGAAGTGGAAAATTATTTTTGCGGTAAAAATGAAGAGCAATCATTCACACAGCAGAAGGCTTTAAAGCACAACAGATAGCTTTAATGCACAGCAGATAGCTTTATTGCACGGCAGAAGACTTTACGGCAGGAAGCTTTATTGCACAGCAGACAGCTTCATTGCATAGCAGAAAAATTCCTTCTACGGCAGAAACATTAATCCTGCGGCAGAAACTGGAGAAAATTCTTCTGCGGCAGAAACAGAGGATAAGCCCACTTTGCTGTGTCTTCCTTTAAACTTGGACTCGACGTTTGCGCACAAGCCGGACTAAGGTGTGTTCCAATTAGGCCGGTCCTGACTCCTTTACTCAGAATACTTGGGTCTACTACCGTGGGAGGCAGCCCAGCCCAACACACAACAAAAAAAAGGCCCCTACATTAAAATGGCGACTCTGCTGGGGAGTTGGGATCAAGATGGGGAGAATGAGATATTTCTCCCTCACAAACATGTTTCCAAGTCCTTACCAAAGCAAGACATGCAGATGTTCCTAAACCTTGCAAGCTATACTCTCAAGAAAGTATCCAAAACGTCATAGCAGTCCCATAGCAGAATCCTGCGGTAGAATACAGCAACGTCACCGTAGGACAATACTGTAGCAGAATTCTATGGCAGAATATAGTAACGTTACAGCAGGACAGTGCTGTAGCAGAATTTTGTAGTAGAATACAGCAACGTTATAACAGGATAGTATTATGGCAAAATCCAGCAATGTTACAGCAGGACAGTTTCATAGCAGAATTTTGTGGCAAAACACAGCAACATTTAAACAAAGCAGTATCTTGAGCAAAATGTTATAGCAGAATATTGCAGTAGAATGTTGTGGTAGAATACCACAATACCATAGTAGAGTTCAATGGCATTGCCTCAAAAATGCGGTAGCAAAATATCACTACAACATCATAGAGTTCTACAACAAAAATGCCACTTGTTTTCCTTGTCATGCATGTGAGACATGTGGCAAGCAACTTATTCAAACATGCAAAACCAAGAGTTCCACCACTTTTTGCTCTCATTTATTTTAAGGAAGCACTAGAAGCTTTCTAAACTCTCTCCACCTCCACCTTCAGGTCCAACACTCAAAGTAGAAAAATCTCTTCATTCCCTCACAAGGTTTCAGTCATTTTTTTTATACTAGTGATTCTAACTCTACTTCTCCTGAAGAACCAAAAGCTAGAAAAAAAAAATGAAGCTATTGTAGCCAAAGGAAAATTTTCATCATTACTGTACTATTGCGAATAACTATTTCCTTTGTGAAGTATCCTTCAGTAGACTTTTCCAGAAGTGCAAAATGTCCCTCCGCAAAAATTTTGTAACCAAAAGTGCAAATCCTTCGGCAAACTATTCACAGCAGAATCTGCTGAACCCCAAAAATGCAGAATGTCCAGTGGCAGAATTTCATAGCAGAATCCTAAAAATGCAGAATGTTCATCGGCGGAACATTTTGTAGCAGAAAGTTTCAGAAGACAAAGTGCAGATCTTTTGGCAGACTGTTGATAGCAGAATTTGCTGAATTTCAGAAATGTAGAATGCTTAACTGCTGAATGTTTCATAGCAAAAAGTTTTAGAAGCCAAAGTGCAAATATCACAGCAAACTGCTCACAGTAGTATATTCTGCGATAGAATATTCTACAGCAGAATTTTGTATTCCAGCAAGTCTTTTTGCAGAATATCCTACCACAAAATTCAATATTGAATTCTTGAACTTTCTAAGTGCAATCACAAACCCAATGTGATTATCTTCTACAACAAAAGTGATCATTGCCCCGTCAAGAATTCATTGGAACACAAAGTTAGGAAAAAGGCCAAGGAAGCTCAAGACAAGCAAATGGGCCGAGGAAGCCCAAGACAAAGCAAATGGGCCGAGGATGCCCAAGGAAAAACACAAGAGACGCAGGAGCCCATGAGTAAGAAAAACCATGACCAGATAAGCCATTAGGGAAAGAATAAGCGGCAGGCCTGGAAAGGCCTAGCAAGATCAAGTCATTGCAGCAGGAATGACTGAGTAGTATGGCAGGACATGATCACAAATCTTTAGAAAGAATCTGCAGAAGAGTTATAGCCATAATCATATGTAGCAGAAAATACATAGGAGGCAATTGTGCTCATAGTGGAACAAAGTCAAAGCATGCTTGGGAAGTAACTTTTCCAAATTCTCTACAACGAAGAATTTCTATAATATGGCAACTTGTAGATCCATGGCATCTAATTTTTTTACTGAAGAATGCATGAACCACATGATGGAGCATCAACACCAAGAGAAGGTGATATCAAGCTCATCCAATTGTCTTACATGCTGGGGGCTAAAGTTCATTCTGCGGCAAACATGGGAAGCCTCCTGCTGAAAGCTAAGGGCTTATTCTCGTATACTGGGGGCTATCTCATTCTGCAACAAAATTTGGGAAGTCTTCTTCAAAAAGCTAAAGACCCGTCCAGTTGTCTCACATGCTGGGGGGCTAAGGCCCATTTTGCAATAAATTTAGAAAGCCTGCCGCAAAGTGCTTAGAGTAACAATATGAAGCAACAACATCATGTATCTTCTATAAAAGCTTGGTGTGTTACGTGGTTCAAGAAAGTTTGGAGAAGGAGAGTAATGAAGTGAAAAACAAAGAAGTTGTGGCAGAAAAGGTGTATAGGTTGTGGCAGAAGAAGAAATGGAGGAAGTTGACCTGCGGTCTATTTCGCAAGGACCAAGGCCCATCTCAATTAGTGTAAGTTTGACAGAAAAAGAAAAATCAGAATTGATACTGTTGTTGAAAGAATTCAAAGATGTCTTCACATGGGATTACAGTGAAAATGCCAGTATGGGATCTTGGACTAATAGTGCATACATTGAATGTGGACCCCGAGACCAAGCTAGTAGCCCAGCCTGCCAGGGCATTCCACACTGCCTGTCAGGGTACTCCATACTGCCTGCCAGGGTGTTCCACACTGTCTGCCAGGGTATTTCACGTTGAGATAGAAGGGGCAAAGTTTTGAGGAAAGAAGTACAGCAGGCAGCCTTCAAAAAGCTACAACAGATCATGATGAACCTTCCTACTATGCAAGCCCCAATCCACAAAAAGCCATTGTTACTCTACCTAGCCACTAACTTGTATGCCATAGGTGCATTGATTGCCCAAAAATATGGAGGTGGCATAGAGCAACCAGTTTACTACATCAGTCATGCTCTAAAAGATACGGAAAACTCGTTACCCAAGGGCAAAAAAGGGCATGCTTGACTATTGTGAATGCTTCGCAAAGGTTATGTCATTATCTCTTGGCTTACGAGGTGCGGCTGATGACTAAGTCCACGCCATCAAAGCCTTGTTGTGACAACTGGTTCTCTCTGGCAGAATATCTTAATGGTTGTTACAATTGTCAAAATACGACTTGAGAATAGGGACACCTAGGGTGGTGAAAAGCCAAGCTATAGCAGATTTGGCACAATTTCCAGGACAGGAAGAATTCTTGCTGGATGATGAAGTCTCAAGAGAAGTAGCCATGGCAAAAGAAGTCAGAGAGCAATGGGTAATGAAATTTGATGGGTCTTCTACTACCCAATTAAGAGGAGGCCCAGAGAAAGTTGAAAGAAGTGCACGACAGGACCTGTGGATCTTGCAGAGAAATTAGCCTCTACTGTAGACTCCAAAGGGCAGGCTTCTATTGGCCGAGTACGGGTAAAGTCGAAGAACAAGTCTAAACCTAACGTGGGACCTGCCAGCTTGCGGCAGACAGAGAGAAAAGTACACTGTGTTCATCAACGAAGACTGGAGAAGCCCATTCATATGGTACTTAACAGAAGGCATCCTGCCACAAAACCACAGTGAAAGATACAAGCTTAAGAGGTTGGCAACACATTACTTTTTGCATAACATGATCCTTTTCAAAAAAGGGTACGACGGGAACCCTTTGAGGTGTTTAGGCATTGAAGAAGAAAGAGAAGTGATAAAAGAAGTACACTCAGGAGAGTGTGGCAAGCACTAGGGGAAGAAAAATCTTTACAGGTGCTTGCTGCAAATAGGCTACTACTGGCCTGCCATAAAGAGAGACACGGCAGGATTTGTAAAAAAAAAAAAAAAAAAAATTGCCGCGGTTGCCAACTACAGGCCAACTTGATTCACACTTATCCACAAAACTTACACAGCATGGTCACCCCATGGCCCTTTCACACTTGGGGACTTAAAGATCATCAGAAAGATGAGCCAAGAGTATATGGGAGGATGGGCAGTGCACCTACCAGATGCCTTTTGGGCTTATAGAAATTCACCAAAGTCAGCCACAGATGCGGGAAAAGGAAAAAGAAAATGAGGTCTTTGCGGCAGAAAGGTATGAAAACCTAGAAGTGCTTGATGAAAGGAGGGAAGAGGCCCAAGAACGCAGTCACAGAAATAGACAAAAGAAGACTGAAGCCTATGGCAGAATGACAAGA
Source organism: Quercus variabilis (assembly GCA_030445155.1). NCBI lineage: Eukaryota > Viridiplantae > Streptophyta > Magnoliopsida > Fagales > Fagaceae > Quercus > Quercus variabilis. The sequence goes on along the minus strand of CP129445.1, from coordinate 43,798,489 downwards.
AGAAAATGTTAAAAAAAAAAAAAAAGTAAACATGAAGGAATCAATAGTTGTTGTGGCAGAATGACAAAGGAAATGTTTAGAATGAAAAGAAAGTGAAGATTTCTTGTGAAGCATCCTCATTGCCCGTTGAAAGACGAACATCTATAGTGGCACCACTTGTAGGCACCGTAAAATGAGTGGCAGACTCAGTCGTTTCTGCAGAAAGATCACTTTTGCAGCAGAACCAGAATTTATGGTAGGATCAGAAACAACCCACAATGCAAACAACAGAGGTACAAGAATATTGATGATCTTAGGGGCTAAAAGGTCCTCTACTATTACAACAATACATTTGTCCATGTTAGAAGCAGCTCCGAATAAGGAGGCCTTCCATAAATACATCATCACTGAAAGAAACTTGCCTTTTCACAAGGCCCAATATCCTTCTCCGCAGAAACTTCATCTTGGCAATAAATACATGGGTTCTTCAACACAGCAGAAAATATTATCAACAAATGAAAGAGTACTCTACTATGATGAGGGCTTGCAATGTTAGCTCTACACTTTGTTTTGAGCAAAAGAAATGAAGATGTGTGAATGCAAAGAAAAGAAGAAAGCACAAGAAAAAGGAAGTAAAACCACCCTTTGATCTACACATTTAGAGGAAGATTTCCTCTTGTGAAAGAACTCTACTTGCAGAAAGTGAAGTGGCAGAGAAAGAAGAGTCAAAGAAATCCTTGCTCCGCAAAAGTGTTGTTCGCAAAGTTGGCAAGAGAAAGAAGAGTCAAAGAAATCCGGAGAGCCAATTTTAAGCATTCTACAAAGATGTAGAATATCATAATGGAGAAGAACTCAACAAGGAAGGATTCCACGACATTTGTGTCTTCTAACCATTTGTAGAGAGCAACTACACTTATGGAAGAATGAAGAGATGATACTAAGGAATACGTGGGAAAAGTGAGTTAGCTGAGGCAGTCAAGGCTAATCCTTTTGCCGCAGAATTTACTACAACCTTCACTTCCTACAGTATAGATGCTGCTCTAGCAGAAGCAGAGTAAGAGGTGTATTGACGCAGAGAAATAAGTGCATGCATTGCAGCAGAAAGTGTCTACATATTCTGCGGAAGTAGAAAAATGAGTATTTATCCCTACGAAAGCAAAGAAATGAGTACGTGCTACGGTAGAAACGTGAAGAAATAAGTATACAAATTGCCGCAGACATATAGAAATGAGTACCATTGTAGAAGTTCAAGATCACAAGGAATTTCCAAGAAGCAAACCAAGAAACAAGCAAAGAAATGATAAAGAGAAGGATGCACACATTATCATCGTCAGCAATCCCTTTGAATGAAAACCATATGGGAAGAAAAGAGTTAGTAAAGTAAGAAGAAAACCATTAAGCCCGAATGGCAGGAATAATGGATCACAGGTCTATGAAATAAATAAATGGGCCTTGAGGAAGCAAACGGGCTTAAAGGAGTCAGGAAAGAGAGAAAGCAAACCCATGGGCAATATACGATGTAGAAAAGTAAGAATGGGCCACAGCAGCCCCGAAGTAATGCAAACAAAGAAAGTAAGGGGTTGATGGCAAGCCCATGAGCCCCGAGGATGAGTATAGAGTAATTGGGCCGAGGAAGCCCAATGAAGTTAGTAAAAGCCCATGGGAGTAAAGAATTGAAATGGGTTGAGGATGCCCAAAAGAATAAAATGAGACAAAGGAGCCCAAATGGGACAAAGGAGCCCGAAAGCAATGAAATAGGTCGAGGATGCCCAAAAGAATGAAATGGGACAAAGGAGCCCGAAAGCGATGAAATGGGTCGAGGATGCCCAAAAGAATAAAATGGGACAAAGAAGCCCAAATGGGACAAAGGAATCCAAAAGATGAAATGGGCCGAGGATGCCCAAAAGACTAAAATGGGACAAAGGAGCCTAAATGGGACAAAGGAGCCCCGAAAGCAATGAAATGAGCCAAGAAAGCCCGAAACAGCATAGTACAAGCCCAATGATAGTACTGGGCTAATGGAATTTAGTAAAAGAAAAGCATACAGCAGGTCCAAAGAGGCCCAGCAGGCACAAGTCATGAAGAGCAAAAAAAAAAGCATACAGCAGGCCCAAAGAGGCCCAGTAGGCACAAGTCAAATAATAATGTGCAGGCGATCGGCAGAAAGAGATGCAAAGCTTTCAACAAACTCACTTTGGGATGACAGCAACAAAATCACCACCCTCATGAAGAACAACTTTTTCGGCTACTCTTGGAGGGTCATAAATTTGTAGAAAGAAAGATAACGACTTGCCTAAGGAGAGAAAAGATTGAAATAGCAGGCTCGTGAGGAAAAGAAGAGAGGCATTCGCATGTGAGTTATGCAACAACCCTTGGAAGAAAACTGCATGAGTTTTCGCATACGAATTGCAGGAGCAATCCATATGCTCAGGGGGCTAATTGTTGATGCCTAATTTTGTGATTCCATATCCAAAAGCCCATGAGGAAGAAAGTGCAGTAAGTTGCAAAACGCAAATTTGCCGCAGAATACAGCTTTACTGCAGAATACAGTTCTCTAGCAAAATGGCTTTGGCAGATGAAGATAAATTGGGTCCAAAGGCTCACCAAGAAGACCGAAGAGTAAGAAATTTCCAAAGAAAGAAGTGCAAGTGAAAGCAATCTACAACAAAACATAAATCTGTCGCAGAATACAAGTCTGCCGCAGAATACAAGTTTGCCGCAGAATACAGATCTGCCGCAGAATACAATTCTCTGGCAGGATGGCTTTGGCAGATGAAGATAAATTAAGCCCAAGACCATTTTGCTCCAGTCAACATCATTTGGCCCACAAAGGCCCAAATCCTTTTGTATAAAAAAGATAGGCGTGAAAACTAAGAAGAAAAACACACGACAGGCCCAAAAGGGTTCGGCAGGATTGAGATAAGCAGTAGGCATAACAATCTGGTATGGCAAGAGATGCCAAGCCACGAAGCAAACACCCAAACTAAAGGGAGGCCCAATGATCCAACAAGGCCCAACCCTTCAAAGAAAGGGACAAGTCATAAACGTTGGAGATGTAACCCAAAAAAAGCCAAAACGCGCACGGCAGGATATGCACACCTATTCTCAGACCTCGGTAAACGTATGAAACATCAAGAAGGTAAAGCATGCGTACGACCCAGGCATCACCAGCCTATACCCAGCCACTATGGGAAAGGGTGAGGTCATGGGAGAGGGCACGGTTTGGCGGTGGGGAGAGGAGTGAAAACCCATTCTTGTGTTTCTTGCCTAGGCTCTTTTGGTGGGCACAGTCCTGCTGGGATGACATGCCACCCAAAAGAGGCAAGACTGGGTAAGAACCATTGGGTGCATGCCATGAGAGATCGAGAGGGAGAGGGTACACACTGGACGAGTAGAAAGGGATCCTTCATTGTCTGAAAGCCACAGGTCAATGGTGGTAGTTAGAACCATTGACTCGGTAAGTGGTCGGCAAAAGGCTCCCATACCAAACAAGAGCCATTAAGGGGCTAGAACAGTAAAACCGGTCACAGCAGGCTCTATATAAGAGACCTATAGCTGTGTACAGGAAAGGGGGAAGAGGAATTGGAAAAGAGAAAACAAAGAGGAGAAAACAAAAGAAAAGAAAGAAAGAAAGAAAGCAAAAAAAGAAAAGAAAGGCAAGAATTCTAAGAAAGAAAACAGAGAGAAAAGATAAAACAAAAGAACAGAGTAGGAAGAAGGAAAAACAGAGTGTTTTATGGCAGGCATACACCCAAATGGGTTAAGCCCCTCTCTCCCTCAATAGCCTTGCTCTCTATTGAAGGAAAATACAACTTATACTCGGGCACATACCATTTGGGGCTGATCTCTCAAAGCGATTAATTTTTCCTTTGAAGTTACTTACGTTAAGGGAGCAGTTTTCCCTTCCTTGGTTAGAGTCCCACGGTAATACTTGGTGTGGCAGACCCATTTCTTTGATTCTACTAACCCCGTTCTACTCTTTGTTTAAGTTTTATTCTTTGACCGTGAGTCCTTTTAAGCCATTTACTCTATTTATTGTGGCAGGAATAGTGACTGTACTTTCTTTACATTATCTATATTATTGCACGATAGAAGGCTTTACGGCTAGAAACTTTACTGCATAGCAGAAAGCCCTATTGCACAGCAGACAGCTTCATTGCGTAGCAAAAAAATTCCTTCTGCGGCAGAAACGTTAATCCTGCGGCAGAAACTAGAGAAAAGTATTCTGCGGCAGAAACAGAGGATAAGCCCACTTTGCTGCGTCTTCCTTTAGACTTGGACTCGACGTTTGCACACAAGCCGGACCAAGGTGTGTTCCAATTGGGCCGGTCCTGACTCCTTTACTCAGAATACTTGGGCCTACTACTGCGAGAGGCAGCCTAGCCCAACACACAACAAAAAAGGCCCCTACAGTGGTGGATAAGGACACCCAAACCAGACAAAAGTAGTTAAAATCTAAAATGGTAGAAGCCAGTCACAGCAAGTAGTTTATAAAAGACCCTTGCCGTGCATAGTATTATTAAGAGGGCAATAGTAACCACTAGGAGAGAATCACAACATCACTATATAGGTAAGCACCAAGAAAGAAAGAAAATAAGAAAGAAAGAATCAAAAATAACAAAAAAAAAAAAGAAGAAACAAAGAATCAGGAAGAAGAAACAAAGAGAGTAGAATGGCAGATATGAACTAATAGGCTAATCCCTTCTCTCCCTTTAAAAGCTTACCCTCTGTTAATGATAAAGGATTTATTTGGGCACAAGCCATTCAAGCCCATTCCCTCAAAGTGGATAATTTTTGCAACAGACGAGGTTATCCATAGTGAGGGAGTGGTCTCCTTCTTGGCCTTAGTCCTGTAACATAATTGAACACGGTGGACTAACCTTTTCCTTTCGATTTTGCCGTTTATCAAGATTATTCCCTTTCTTGCCTTTGTAATCTCATTTATAATGTGTTTCCTATACTGTTCTTTTTTCCTATTTTGCTTAAGGATTCCTCATTTATTCTATTTAACGAGAAGCATATTGTCTTTATTATCATATTGTATGTGTCTACCATAACCCTCTTGTAACAACTTTGCCTGCCATGGGTATGTGACCAAAGTTTTGGCAAACGGGGCATAGCTTATGCACAGGCTGGACCAAGGTGAATTGCAATTAGACTGGTCCCAACTTTCTTATCCAAAACACTTGGGCCTCAATACAATAGGAGGCAATCCAGCCCAAAATCACAAAAAGGCCCACCACACTTTGTTACTTAGAGATTGACATCATTGAAAGATGTTATGAAAATGTTTCAGTGAGCTTCATGGTTTGTTATAGGAAGATTATTATGTTGAAGATGTTGGGTTCCAAATAATATTATCAATAATATTAGCAATTCAAAAGAACAATCACACACAGGAACACAAAATCTACGTGGAAAACCTTTCTCTTTGAAAGTAAAAACCATAGGACAAAATTCAAATATTTTCACTATTATCAAATCAATTACAATAATTTTTATATATTTCTCATAGCTAAAGAAAAAATGTCTTTTTTTTTTCTTTGCTCTCACACAAACTAATTATCTTTCTCAAAGGTGGCAACACTTTGCTCTTCCCTTCTATTTTCTTCTCCATGCAAAGCTCTCTTTCTTAGCTACATTTTAATTTTTAATTTTTTTCTCTTGTGCGGTTGTGAGAGACCACATCCTCGGCCCCTTTTATAGGAATGTTAGGCCAAACCCACATGAACGGGTGGAGTCGTGTTATTGCCTTTCAAAATGGTGGTTCGACTGGTTATATTTTCCCTTTTAGATTACGGGTTTTACAATGGAGTCGCCACTTATTTAATTATTGGAATAAATAAGAAAACCAAAATTGAAAAATTCCTCGTTTTATTAATTTTCAATTGAATTTACATTGATCATAGGAAATTACATGGCTTTAGTTTTAGATACAATCTAAGATAAAGTACATGACATTGTTTCCTAGTTACAATCTAAAAATCGAAAATTACATGGATAAGCATTTAATCTACTAACCCTTGATCTAAGCTCAGAGGCTATGTTACAAGATGGGAAGGTGTTAGGCACTCATCTTGCCTGTGAAACTGGTCTTCTAGACTATGGTGGCCAACATTCATATCATATCATCCAATATGTCAATCAATTTACATGTTGAATTTAATGTGCGTGCATGTGATAAACCTTAATTCAATTTATTAAGCATTGCATTTGGATTGAAAAATAAATTCTAGTGAATGTGTGTGGATGGTGATAACCTAGATTCAAGGATTTGAAAGAATTATTAAACAAACACATTTTTCATATTTTTGATATGGATTTAAGATTAAAGCTAGGGCTGTCCAATAGGTAAAAGACCCGACCAAACCGACCGAGTCCGACCAACCCGAGGCCCAGCGGGTGGACTCGAAGTCCATGGTCAGTCGGATTCAAGTCCCTCTCTAATAAAAACCACATAGTCGGTTCAAGTAGCGGGTTAATGGGTTAAAAACTCGTAGGACCCGACTCGGCCAAAGGTTTTAGATTTTTAAATACCCGGTCCCTGAAGATGAAGTGATAACTGATAAGACTACAGCCTGTTGTTTGGGTTCTACCTTTTTCAGACTATTCAGTTTCAAATTTTTAGTTTTCTCACCTCTCCGTTTCTAAAACATGTTTCTCTCTCTCTCTCTCTCTCTCTCTCTCTCTCTCAAATCCCTAACCCTAGCGGCCTAGCCCCCTTCTTACCGCCGCCATTTTTAAATCGCAGTCCTCGTTGGGTCGTCGTCGTTAACTTGTAGCCTCTCTCGCCCAAACCCCTCTCACTTAAAGCATCCTCTGATCTACCATCTGAGGCTTTGGTCTTGTGCATCTGATGGTGGGTTAGTATTTTTTTTTTTTTTTTTAATTTCTTACTAATCTTGTGATGGATGTGGTGATGGTGGGAGATGGAGTGGTGGTGGTGCCAGTTTAGTGTTCTCTTTTTTCATCTCATAAATATGGGTTTTTTAGACTTAATTGTGCTATTTGATTTCTGTAGGTTTGGATTGTGGTTTGTGTTTTAGGTTTTGATTTCTCTGTGTTCTTTAGGTTGATGTCTCATGGATCTAGGTTTTGATTTTTCTATTCTTTGGGTTGATTCCTCATGGGTATTTTTTGGTTTTGATTTCTCTATTCTTTGGTTGATTTTTCATGTTTTTGGACTTTTATTCTTTTGTTCTTTGAGACTGAATTTTGAATTTCTCTATACTCTTTGTTGTTGTGCTTCAGACCCGAATTACCCAACGATTTCGACCCACTCAATCGACGACCCAAGCCACTGGGTCCAACCTGAATTTCGGTTGGTCTCGGGTCCATTTTTTGATCACCCAATTCAGTCGAGTCGAGTGCAGGTCAACCCAAAACCCAATCCGACCCGAACTGTGGATAACCCTAATTAAAACTAGCGATATGCATGAACATGTGATGAACAACCAAGAACATGTAAGAACAATTAAGAACATTGAAACATATTCAGGAAAATTTAAATGATTACTATCACACTTTAATCTTAAATTCTCATCATGGCAACACAAAAAACAATTAGGGAAATGAATTATACCTTCATGTAAGATCCATATGGTAGAGGGGGAGACTTTTGAAGGAGATCCTGAGGGTGGAGGAAAAGAAGAGTTAGGAAAGGGAGAGTGAGTGTCACTCAATACCTTGAGTCTCAAGAAGACCAAGATGTGACAAGACTACTTAACTTCACTAGAACTCAAGAGAGGAGAAGAGAGAGGATTTTTTGTATGCTCTAGAATGAAAAAGAGGGAGAGTTTATATAGTAGTGGTAGAAGAAATATGAATCGAAGGCTATTTAATGAGGGTTGACAAAGAATCATAAACCTAGACCTCATTTTAGTCTTTGGAAAAATCTAGTGCATTAAATGGAGAGATTGGTGGGAGTGAGGAGCAAGCCAAAATTCGGTTTTCCCGTAGCTACTGTAACAGCCTATAAAGCCAACTTCAAAAAATCATATCTGACTCAATTCTGATCGGAATTGTTTTGTTCTTGTGCTCAAATTGAAGCCCCAGATGTCTACTTTCTGGGAGAATTAACCTCATTCACAAATTCAAAATATTCTAAGAGATATCGATGAAATGGTGAGCAAAGATCATTTGTTAGAAAATGATTTCAGCACAATTAACATTAATAGGTCCCAAATTAGCTCCCAATTAACATTAAATGACTCCAATCACTTACATTTCAGACTTAATTGGTTTCAAATTTACCCTAATTAAAATATAATTGTACAAATTACTCATTGAATAATTAATGTTTAACTATCTAGTTAATTAGGTGTGTGCAACCCTACGATAAAATGTATTCCTAACCAATCAAATTATGACACATCATCGATCTCAAATTTATTATACTTATAACCAATTGAAATTAATTATTTATAATCACATATAGTCATACTCAATTTGTGATGGTGCATCTCAGCCATTAAAACTTGATTTGATGATAACTTTCAATCTGGTGGTTCGATTAGGGCTTATGACCAGTCAATTTGATCGTTAAAACATCAAGATCATTCTGGTGAAATGAGATTAAGGATCTAATGGTCAGAATCAAGATGCATATTTCTAAGGAAAAATTACCCTTTTACCCTCCAAGTAAGGTTAAATGTAGGTTGCAAAATGAGGTGTCAACAGAATGCCCCTCATTAACAAAGCTTGAAAAGCAAATGTTAATGTATGAAAAAGAAACCTAACTTTACAATCAGTATTTAACCGTGGTGAATGTAGATAAGAATGCAAACTGCCATATAGTGGATCAAAGTGTGGACCGAATCTTAGGGGAGATTGCCTACGTACGTCATGGTGAGAGGATCAAGTCCAAACGTAGTTCATATATGTAGCTCTTTTTTTTTTTCTTTTTTCTTTTTTCTTTTTTTTTTTTTTTTTAAATGAGTACAAGACATGCTTACCAGTGGTTACGACAAAATGAGGATTTCAGTCGTGATCTTGAATTTTGGACATGCTTTTCAAAGGTCCAATGGATTTGAAGTTTGGACGTGCTTCCCAGAGGTCCAATGAATTTGAATTTTGGATGTGCTTCCCAGAGGTTCGATAGATTGAAGTTTGGACATGCTTCCCAAAGGTTCGATGGATTTGAAGTTTGGACGTGCTTCCTAGAGGTCCAATGGATTTGAATTTTGGACGTGCTTCCCAGAGGTCCAATAGATTGAAGTTTGGACATGCTTCCAAGAGGTCTGATGGATTTAAAGTTTGGACGTGCTTCCCAGAGGTCCGATGGATTTGAATTTTGGACGTGTTTCCCAAAGGTCCGATAGATTGAAGTTTGGACGTGCTTCCCGGAGATCCTATGGTTTGACTTTGGAGATACTTCCCAGAGGTCCATTGAAATTGAAGTTGGACGTGCTTCCCTCCCAGAGGTCCAATGGATTGATGTTTGGACGTGTTTCCCAAAGGTCTGACGGTTTGAAGTTTGGACATGCTTCTCAAAGGTCCAATAGATTTGAAATTTGGATGTGCTTCCTAGAGGTCCATGGATTTGAATTTGGACATGCTTCCCAAAGGTCCGATGGATTGAAGCTTGGACGTGCTTCCCAAAGGTCCGTGGATTTGAAGTTTGGACGTGCTTCCTAGAGGTTCGTGGATTTGAAGTTTGGATGTGCTTCCCAGAAGTCCGTGGATTTAAAGTTTGGACGTGCTTTCCAGAGGTCCGATGGATTTGAATTTTAGGACGTTCTTTCCAAAGGTCCAATAGATTGAAGTTTGGGCGTGCTTCCCAAAGGCCTAAAGATTTGAGAGGCATTATTCATGCCGATGTTTGTGGGCCTTTTACCCTAGTACCTACAAAATAAATATTTTCAATTAGTAATGGAGTTATTCATTGAAAAGACTTTGGCATACCTGGCAGATGCCCCTAGTTTAGGACATCTTCCTTACTGAGGGTGGACAATTGACTTGATGTTGCACCACTGGAGAATATGGAAGAGGATGATAGCTTTCTATTTCTAAAGAAGAATTTAATAATTTTTTTATTTTGGGGAAATCTTAAATTTTTTTGAAGGAATTGATTTTTTTTTTTTTTATGGTAACCTAAGAAGTATGAGTCCAATGCCCCTAGTTCCAAGGCTCTTTGAAAATTCTCTCTCTCTCTCTCTCTCTCTCTCTCTCTCTCTCTCAAGATATGGAAATCTTTTTTTTATTTTTTTTTCTTTTTAAAAAATTTTGAAAATCTTTTTTTTTTTTTTTTTTTTTTTTTGAGATTTGAAGCCTTGTTCATTATCAAGAAGTGAAGAAGATGAAGATGAAGTAAAAGTGATGAAGATTTATTCATGATTTTTGTTTTTGAAAAACCTGTCCTTTGGATGACAATAACTTTGGTAGGAAGTTGATGTGGATTACTGGATAAGTTCTTGCTTAATTCCTGCAAAAAGATAATTTTAATTAGCAATAGATTTATTAATTGAAATGAATTAGAAGTACTTACCCAATGCCCCTAGTTTGGGGCATATTCCATGCTTAGATTGAAGCTGAATTCATTTGATGTTGTGACCATGGGGAACATGAAAGAAGATTATGGTCTGTCATCATTGGTTCCTGCAAAATGGCTTTCTTTCTCTAGCTTGTAAGAAACTAGTTATCATGAAAACATTTTTGGCCAATGCCATTAGTGTAGACATGCTTGCAAAAAATGGATTGATGCCTCAAATGAAAATATGCTTTCATGCGAAAAAGACACATTCGCATACAATATAAATAGGCCAATGTCCCAAGTTTAAGCATGCTTGACACAAAACAAATGGGTTTTGCCTAACATGCACCCAAACAATTTTGTCACATTGTTTGGAATTTGTTCCCTAAGATTGTTTGGGTGATTGGGACCAGGCCTTTGAAAAGTTGCCTACATACCTCTTTTGTAAAGGATCAGATCAAGACGTAATTCAAGAGAACTAGATTTTGAAAAAAAAAATGATTTTTTTTTTTTTTGAAAAAAAAAATTCCATTTTTTTCTTTTTTAATTTTATGAACAAGAGGTGATCCTTTGAACAACCATTTTGGCAAATCAAAGTGTTTAAGAATCAAACAAATCTCTTTGATTAGGAAGGATCAAGATCATTAAACTCATGTAATCAAATTTACTTCATCCTTTTGAACATCATCAGATTAAGTCTCCAAAGGCAATCAAGAAATGAAATGTAATAATATTTATGAATCACATTGTTAGGTGCAAACAAGGAGAGTGCTCCAGGTTTGGAAGTTCTTTTGAGTCATTTTGAAGATTTGAGAATTTGAGAAATTTTGTCCTCGGACATATCATCCTGTGGGGTTTGACAATTTTAAGCATTTTTCCTTTTTAATTCAAGAGAAAAATATTATTAGAGTTTAAAATGCGCCTACAATTAGCAAGACTTCAAGGAGTTCTTATTTATGGGTTGTAATGTAGGCCAGGTTTAGGTTATGAAATGAATGATATAAAAAGACTCAAAATTCCCTAGGATGTTCCCCCAGTATACATTACTCAAAAATCAAGTATTGGAGGAGTTTTCTCATTTCTTCTTTGTCATCTTCTCACTAGTCTTCATTGGTCACTTGTATCAATATTTTGTTTTATACTCACTCCTCTTGAATCATACCTTTAGATTTTCATCTTGTAAAATTATTCTCTTTTTAAGTTGCATTTTCAAGTTTCCAACTTGATAGGATTTTCCAATTTTTTTCTTTCCTTCTTCCTCTTTTCCTTGGCCCTAACTTTTGTCTAGACCGCCCTTTTGGGTTTTTTTTTTTGGTCTTTCATCTCTTGATTGAATGAACTTTTGGGAACATTTTGCCCTCCTAGTTTTTCTCAGATTAATGATTTTTAGTCATTTTGATGCACTTTTAGACACCTTTCCTGCCTCGATGCACTTGCACTTTTCTGTGCTTGATGAATCTTTCCTTTTTTGAGAAATCTCTTTTGGATGAATCTTGTATTCCTCTTGGCATGATGAATTTTAGGCTCTTCAAACTTGATGCACACTTTTTTTCTCTCATATTGATGGAATTTAATTTATCTTTCCTTGATTGAATGCACACTTTTTTTCCCCCAGCTTGTTTTTTATGGAATATTAGGCCAAACCCACATGAATGGGTGGAGTCGTGTTATTGCCTCTCAAAATAGTGGTTCGACTGGTTATATTTTCCCCTTTAGATTAAGGATTTTACAATGGAGTCGCCACTTTTTTAATTATTGGAATAAATAAGAAAACCAAAATTGAAAAATTTCTCATTTTATTATTTTCAATTGAATTTACATTGATTATAGGAAATTACATGGCTTTAGTCCTAGATACAATCTAAGATAAAGTACATGACTTTGTTTCCTAGCTAAAATCTAAAAATAAAAAAATTACATGGATAAGCATTTGATCTACTAACCCTTAATTTAAGTTCGGAGGCTATGTTACAAGGTGGGAAGGTATTAGGCACCCACCTTGCTCGGTGAAAACGGTCTTCTAGACTATGGTGGCCAACATTCATATCATATTATCTAATATGTCAATCAATTTACATGTTGAATTTAATGTATGTGCATGTGATAAACCCTAATTCAATTTATTAAGCTTTGCATTTGGATTGAAAAATAAATTCTAGTGAATGTGTGTAGATGGTGATAACCTAGATTTAAGGATTTGAAAGAATTATTAAACAAACATGTTTTTCATATTTTTGATGTGGATTTAAGATTAAAACTAGTGATATGCATGAACATGTGATGAACAACCAAAAACATGTAAGAACAATTAAGAACATTGAAACATATTCAAGAGAATTTAAATGATTACTATCATACTTTAATCTTAAACTCTTATCATGGCAATACAAAAAACAATTAAGGAAATAGATTATACCTTCATGCAAGATCCATATGGTGGAGGGAGAGACTTTTGAAGGAGATCTTAAGGGTAGAGGAATAGAAGAGTTAGGAGAGGGAGAGTGAGTGTCACTCAATACCTTGAGTCTCAGGAAGACCAAGATGTGACAAGACTACTCAACTTCACTAGAACTCAAGAGAGGAGAAGATAGGGGGTTTTTTGTGTGCCTTAGAATGAAAAAGAGCAGGGACGAACGCAGAATTTTAAGTTGGGGGGGCTGGAGATAAGAGAAAAAAAAAATTCAAATACGCATCCAATTCTTTGAAATTGTGTTTGAGAAATTGGAACATCCACATTTTCTGGAATTGAAACATTCACATTTTCTAGAATTGGAATAGCAACATTAATTATTGGCAATTCCACGTTGACTTCAGAAGAATTTGAAGTTGAACCTTTTCTTTTGAAAAAATCAAGCATTGTAGTTGTTTTTTTCATGATCTATAAATAAAATAAGAATCACCATTATTTTCTTAAATTTGTGTGAAAATTTTCTATATTATATGATTTGTTTTTTTCTTTTTGTCTTTGGTCTACCTTTATTTATGTCTTTGGGTTATCTCCCTCTTTCTAACATTAGCCCACTAACCCAATGAATCCCACTGGCCACTACCAACACTAATTGACCTTACAAAAAACAAAAAAACAAAAACAAAAAAAAGGTAAAGTTAAAGACTTTAACTTTACCTTTTTTTCGTTGCCGAACTCCACTTATCTCTATTATGCCTAACTACCAGTCAACAAAGAAAAAAAATAATCTCTACAACTACAAACTCGAGAGAGAGAGAGAGAGAGAGAGAGAGAGAGAGAGTCACAAACATAGAGTCATAGAGTCACAAAAGCCACATACAAAAAAAAAAAAAAAAAAAAAAAAAAAAAAAAAAAAACACCACAGGCAGCACAGATTCAATTTACAATCAGTCAATCATCAACGTCAGTTCAGTTCATCAGTAAAAACACAAACATGAAACACCACCAGTCCACAAGTCACAAGCACAGTTTTTGTGAATCTTAGATTCTCAGATCAAATCATAAACATTTTATATTTATTAAGTTTTGAAGGAAAAGATAAGACTCATAAGAGTAAATACTTGTGATCAGCGGCGGCAAGTGGGCTTGAAGTGGGCAGTGGCAAGTGGGTCTTGCTTGGGTCTCGCCGGTGTGGGTCTCTGGTAGCAAGATCAACTGATTAAGATGGGTCTCGCTCTTGCAAGTGTCACGGCGACACGGCATAGGCGTAAGCAGCGGCAGCGGCAGCGGCAGCGGCGTCACTAGGTGGGTCTCTCCATCTCGCCTCTCTATCTCTGATCTCTCTATCTTGCCTCTCAACTCTCAAGTCTCACTAAATTTCCTTTCTTTTATTTTTTTTTTTCCTTCGTTTTTTCGCTTTCTCCATTTGGTTTGGTTTTGGACTACTGAGAGCTGAGTTTTTTTTTTTTTTTTTTTGGGATTTACATGGGTTATGGGCTAGCCGGATGATAGGCAGGGGTTCATATTTTTGGGAGGGGAGCCCAAGCTAAAACTAAGGCCTTTTCTCTTTATTTTGGGGAAAATTTTAGTTGTTAAAAATTTTTTGTTTTGGGCCCAAAGGGGGCCCGAGCCCCCTTTGCCCCCTTCTTGGGTCCGTCCCTGAAGAAGAGGGATGGTTTATATAGTAGTGGTGGAGGAAATATGAATAGAATGCCATTTAATGAGGGTTGACAAAGAATCATGAACTTAGACCTCATTTTAGCCTTGGAAAAAATCTGGTGTATTAAATGGAGAGATTGGTGGGAGTGAGGAGTAAGCCAAAATTCGGTTTTCTTGTAGCTGCTATAATAGCTTGTAGAGCCAGCTTCGAAAAATCATATCTAACTTAATTCTAATCGGAATTGTGTTGTTCTTGTACTCAAATTGAAGCCCCAGATGTCTAGTTTTTTAGAAAATTAACCTCATTCATAGATTGAAAATATTCTAAGAGATATTGATGAAATGATGAGCAGAGGTTATTTGTTAGAAAGTGATTTCAGCACAATTAACATTAATAGGTCTCAAATTAGCTCCCAATTTATATTAAATGGCTCCAATCACTCACATTTCAGACTTAATTAGTTCTAAATTTACCTTATTTAAAAGATAATTTTACAAATTACTTATTGAATAATTAATGTTTAACTATCTAGTTTATTAGGTGTGTGCAACCCTACTATAAAATGTATTCATAACCAATAAAATTATGACACATCATCAATCTCAAATTGATTATACTTATAACCAATTGAAATCAATTGTTCATAATTACATATAGTCGGACTCAATTTGTGATAGTGCATTTCAGCTATTAAAACTTAATTTGATGATAACTTTCAATCTAGTGGTCCGATTAAGGTTTATGACCAGTCAATTTGATCTTTACAACATCAAAATCATTTTGGTAAAATGAGATTAAGGATATAATGGTTAGAATCAAGATGCATATTTTCTTGGAAAAATTACCCTTTTACCTTCCAAGTGAGGTTAAATACAGGTTGCAAAATGAGGTGTCAATAGCGACGCCTTTTTTTCCTTCACTGGCACTCTTTTTTAGCTTGTGTGTATTCTTCTTTTTAGCACATGCATGCCTTTTATATACAAAAGAAACTTTAGCTACCTTAGATTCATAGTAGCACATAAACTCTAATTCTTTTCCTAGGAACACTTGGATTCCTTAATCAACTTGAACTAGAATTCTTATCAGGCATTAATTATTTGACACAGTAACTCCTAAATACAATAGGAGTAGCTTAGCCATAGTTGTTAATATCGTACGATACGCAATACATATCATACAATACATATTGTATTGTGTGTAAAAAGTTTTGTATTGTATCAATGTATTATAAGTGCTCATGAATCGCACGATACAGTGTGTGTATCATATGAATTGTATCATATGGTAAAATCGTACGTACCATACGATACATAGACAAATACTTTAAAATGAGATTTTTTTTTTTTTTTTTGTTAAAATTTGTACTTTTATTTGAATCTAACAAGTTATACTTGTTTTAAACACAAAATTATTAGGTTACTTAATTTAACCTAATAAAATAACATATTCATAAGTTTTTTTTTTTTCCCCTCTCTTTTTTCTACAAAATTTAGACTACATAGTACACATTTACACGTTACTTCAATATTTACAGATTTATTTTCTATACTATGGATAAGATATTAAATGAAAATATAATTTTTTTTTTCATTATTTTTATAAGTCCAAGAAACTAGAATGCCAAGAATATTTTTTTTAATTATTAAATTAAAAAAGAAAAATAGAAGATAGTAAATGTTAATGACGATGAAGAAAATTTTAATGAAGAAATAAATTTACAAAATAATAAACGTGATGATAGTATTGACTTAGATGGGATTGATTAGCTGATATGATGATTATGATGAAAATAAATTAATTTTTGGGTCATTTGTAATATATTATCACTTTTGAATTTAAGTAATTTGAATGTGTATATTATAAACACGTGCTAGTTTGATTTATTTAGTTAGTTTGTTAAATATTATTACATAAGTGATGAATAAATTAGTCATTAGTTGAATATATTCAAAATATATAATGAATATATCATTTAAATATGCATATCTATAATTTTTAATAAATTTTATTTAGTATTTGTGTATCTTACGATACACAATACAATACAATACATGATACGAAAAAATCAAAAATTGATTTACGATATGATTAACATTTTGACAACTATGAGCTTAGCTCATTAAAAAGCTTTCACATGGGCTGGACCTTGGTGCTAGCTTGCACCCAACACAACGATGTGATAAATATGTTATAGGGAAATTATTTTGTTAAAGGAACATGAATACGTTAGAGGGATATACTTTATGGTTTGTTATAGGAAGAATACGTTATGCTTATTTATTACTGTTTTGTTCTTTAATTAGAATCAATAGATTTTTCCTTCCTAATTTATTTTTTAAGCTTTTCCCTAATAATATAAAAAGCAAATTATTGAAGAGAAAGAAATTATGAAAGAAAAAAAAATACTGATAAATGATATGAGACTGTAATAACACATTGTAACAATCCAAATTTTTTTTATTAGAAAAGTTTCGAGTAATTTTCATTTTAATCTCATAGTCTTGGATACATTTCATTTAAACCCTATTGTTTCACTTTCTTTTTGTTAAAATTAAATATTTTTATTTAAACCCTTTTTTTTTTTTATAGTTTTGTTTTAGTGTTTTAGGCATATTTCCATTTAGAACTTAAACATTTAGATTGTTTCATTTAAAACACAAAGTTTGAAATGTATTTCATTTAAACAATTAAACCAACTAGTCACGTGATGTTTAACAAGGATTAACAAATTTGTGATAGAAGGTTAAATGAAGTGTTTTTAAAATTTTGAGCAACATTTCGAACGTTTAAGATTCAAATGAAACACACCCAAAATTCTAAAATTTTAAAAATAATTTGACCCTAATATTTATTTTTCTATAGATATATATTTTAAATGCACTATTCTTGTCTTCTGATATATAAAGTTGTAAACTACTAATTAAGTGATGTATAGGTTTTTCTACAACTCCTTTCAATTGATAATATGGTAATACACTTAAACTTCTTTGTTACATTTTCCATCTTAAGGAGGATTTTATCAATTTTAATTTTGAAAAATATCTTTCTTTAGGAACAAGTATAACAAGTTTTGGATTATGTAATTATCACTTAGGAAAAAGATCCTTCACATATATCATTTGGAATAACAAAGTTTGGTTATAAAATTGGTTGTAACCTAGGGTTACAACTTACTTAACATTTTTTTATTGGATATGAATTTTGATATATCCACTATTGGATTACATTTCCTTTTTATATCCTCCATGCTTGCAAAATTTTCAAAAAAAAAAAAAAATCAAAGATTAATAACTACGTCATCAATTAATTGTTTAAATTGCAAGTTTTTATAGTCTAAAATTATTTATAAAAAAATAACTTTAGAGATTGTATAGTAAATAACATCCGATTAGTACAAAATTTGACATATGTGTTAAAATTGTAAAAAACATACAATCCAACGGTTAGATTTTCAAAATATGTAGTAATGTTAATTTTTTAAAGGAAATTGTAGCCTTAAAATATAATTAATTTTATAGCCAAACTCTGTCCTATTTGGAAATGAATTTAATCTTATTAGATTAAAAAATTATATTACATGTTTGAAAATGATTATAATTATTTTTATTGTTATCTCTATGTTGTATTATTTCATCATCTTCTTTTCTTTTCTTTTTTCTCTCTTTTTTTATTCATTTGTAATACTTTATTCTAAATTTCCTGTTATATATTTATAGTGTTAGTAATTTATCAAGAGATCCCATTTTGATTCATCTAATATTTCTACTAGTTTTTTTATATCTAAATTGATATTTTCTAATAGGAAATTAAAAATAATTCCAATATAATAAACACTATATATAAAGTAAAATTATCTTATGATCAAAATAAAACATTTTTTTTTTTTGGTGTAGAACAATATAATCAAATTTATTAAATTCACTATTGCAACTTCAGTTAATAATAGTCACACCCAATTTCCTTAATATGCCTTATCTAGGCCGAGATTAATTTCATATAAAGAACCAAATATTATGGTTCAAGTTAAAAATATAATTCCCAATTATATATAATTTTAGCTTGAAGAGAGTTTTTTTTTTTTTTTTTTGGTTCAGAATCGAAGAGAGGGTTTGGTGGATGGTCTTGTATAAAATTAGGCGGTTAATGTTTATTGTATGAAAAAATAGACTTACCAAAAAAAAAAAAGAACCTCTCAAGTTATTAATTAGAGAAAATTCATCGTCAAAGGCACGCTCAATTTTTTTTTTTTGTCAATTTTTTTTTTTTGAGAGAGAGTTTCAACCTATGGTGTCCATCATCAGACCAAAACACCAATTAGTTTTTAGTGTATACGAGAATTAAACTTCAAATATCTTATTTTAACTATTAAAGACTTTAACAATTAAGTTAATTGAAATCCTCTTGTCAAAATAATTTAGAATTTCAATTAGGTTAAATTTCTATTGGTCCACAATTTTAGAAACCTTTTGGAGGTGAGAAAGAGCACAAAGTTCAACTATGTTTTTTCCCCTATAAAACCAATTATTGTCCCACAATTTGGGACCTTTTCCTAACTAGGGGGCCTTAGGCATATGCCGGCCCTGGGGAGATTATATATAATAATTAAACATATTGATGAACATCATTAGTTTATAAAAGCTTGCTTAAACTCAATAATACCATACCAACCATTCACTTATGTTGATATTATTATACAGACTTAATAATACTTTAAGGTACTTCTATAAATAATAATAATAATAATAATAATAAAAATTTTAAGGTTCTGTATATATTTTTAGGTTATACTAAAAAAAACTTGGCTAGGGGATTATCTTCCCCAACAAGGAGTAATGAGAAAAAATAACATATGATTAAGAACAATAGATTCGAAAATATAATATTTCCATAACCTCCTAGTGTGAAATCCTAGGATGATTCGCTCTAAAACTAGTGTTACCAAAAATCCACTGTGACCGGGAGCCAGCTTAATCTGATTTCCCACCAAACATCCACAAAGAACAAGTCAATACGGTCAGTTCCTTTGCGGGTGTTTGTCTTTTCCTATATTTTACTTTCTTTAAAATATATATATATATATATATATATATGCAGAGAATCTTCAATCTAATTTTTTTTTTCTTTCTAATTTTGATTAGTGAAAATAAAAGGAAAAAAGTTAAGAGAAGAAATAAAGCCAAAAGAGAAAAGGGTGAGATAATTGTTTTGTTTTTGTGGTTGAGTCAATAAGAAGCAGATCGTAATCCGACCAATGGAAGAATCTGTGTGAAAACGAAAATCAAGACGAAAACGACCCATCATATCAACAAAATCAATGTAGGTTCTTGGTTAGATCACGCGCTTGAACCCAGCTTCTATATATGATGCTCTCATTTACACCGGGTTTTCTTCATTGTCTTGTTCACACTTCTGTCCGTAGTTCTCCTGTTAATTTACGTTACATCTTTGTCACACACATATATACTAATACCTCTCTCTCTCTCTCTCTCTCTCTCTCTCTCTCTCAGTATGAATATATATATATATATGTGTGTGTGTGTGTGTACGGCTAGTGCGCCTATACAGAACTGTTTGCTGAAGTTTCATGCATGATCAGAAGTGTGTCTTTTATGAAACAGACATGGCTTTCTGTTGCATGAGAGAGGGATGTCGTTGAAAAATGTGATTGCATTATACATATATGCATATTCAGGTAATACAAACTTGTCTCTGCCTGCTGCTACAATATACACAGCCTGCGCGCAAAGGGTTTTTGAATTTTATTTTATTTTATTTTATTTAGGTACTAGTACTAAACGTAGGGCACTAGGGCTCTTTAAATGAAAACTAGGGTGCTCAGCCTCTTAGGCCTGTGTCGTCAGTAAAGAGTGTATGTAGGTCGAGGGGTCTGGTAATGCAAACAAGAATGTTTTGGTTGTTCTATCCTGATTTCAAACTCTCTGGATCTGGGGTTCAGTTGACACTCCTTTAGTTGCTTTTAACCAATCATTGTTTGCCACTTCCAAGTTACACAGTTCTATGTAACTAGAGCATTTTGGTCAATTACTCAATTGTCCTACTCTTTTGGTGCGGTGATAGTAAGCATATCTTCTAAGTTGTGATGTGTGGTGCTATGATTTAAAATCCATAAACCTAAATTAACTTGGGGGATTTTGGATGCCGTTGCTTCCTGAGATTTAGGACCTATTTGGTTTAATCTTAACTTTTAACTCAAAACTCAATTCTTATTTTTTATTTTTCATTTTTCGTCACTCAAACTCAGTTTTCATAACTCATATCTCTTTTATACTTTTTCCTTAACTCTATCTTATTTTTGTTTGGTTTCAAATCTAAGTGAGCTTAATTCAAAATTTTGAGAAAGTGGTGGAGACCATATACTATGCAAATCAGAATGATAACATGTCTCTCTCCTCCATCTCTTTCATTTTTTTTTTTTTTCCTCTCTTCTTTCATGAAGCCTGAAACATTGAAACATTTCTCCTCCCATTTTCGGCCTCTACGACCTTTAACAACCCACAAACCCACTAATTGCAATTCTCAAAAACCCAAAATATCATTGTTTTTCATCCACTACCATACAAATCACCAAAAATCAAACCCATCCACCTTCAACATCACAACAAATTCTTTTACATGTATATAATGAAAATAAAAATAAAAAGAAATACAAGAAAAAATTACCCCACAAAATCCACAACTCCAAGCCCAAAAAGCACACCTTAACCCGATTAAAACACAAATCTCAACTGAAATCAAAGTCCTCTGCCATCATCACGTGAAGAAAAAGAAAGAATGAAGAAGAATAATAAGAAGCTGAGAAAAGAAACCAAAGTGAAGAAGAAAGAAAAAAAAAAAAAGAAAAAAAAAAAAGAAAAAGAAAAAGAGAAGCAACTGTCACAAACCCATCAAGAAAAAAGAATGAAAAAAAAAAATCGATGTGAAGAAAGAAAGAAAAAAATTTGTGTGAAGAGATGAAGAAAAAAAGAAGTAGCAACTGTGAAGAAACAAAGAAAGAAAAGAGAAGAGAAGAATGGCACTGGAGTGAAGAAGGAAGAAAGAAAAAGAAAAAGAAAAAATAGAAAGAAAGAGAGAACCAGAACCAGGCGTATGACCTAAAGAAGAAAGGAAGAAAGAAAGAAAAATAAGAAAGAGAATTGATACGACAAGACTTTAGGTGAGTCCCATTATTTTTATATATTTACTAAAATGCCATGTAACTCATAACTTGGGAATGTGAAAACACCAAAATTGTGTTTTCATTTTCCATCATCCACACCGAAAATTTTGATGATTTGAGTCATGAAAACAGTGATCCAAAACTAAGTCAAACAAATGGTCATCCGTGAGACCCACTCGGTTTGAATGATGGATCATAAAAACTGAGTGATATCACTCAATTCTCATGATATCCAAACAAGCTCTTAACTTTCAGGTGTGCAATTACTAATTATCCAACCACATGTTTCGTCTTTGATGGCTTACATAATGAAATAAATACTTCTTCATTGATGGGAGAAGATATATATACTGTGCCCATTTCGTGAAGCATGTATATAAGATAATTACCACATTGATGGATTTAGAGCCGATGTATATTCACATCCAAAATTTTGAGTATTTGAGTCATGAAAATAATGATCCAAAACTAAGTCAAACAGATGGTCAGCGGTGAGACCCACTCAGTTTGAATGATAGATCATGAAAACTGAGTGATATCACTCAGTTCTCATGATATCCAAATAAGCTCTTAGCTTTTAAGTGTACAATTACTAATTATCCAACCAAATGTTTCGTCTTTGATGGCTTACATAATGAAATAAATACTTCTTCATTGATGGGAGAAGATATATATGCCATGCCCATTTCGTGAAGCGTGTATATAAGATAATTATCCCATTGATGGATCTAGAGCCAGTGTATAAGATAATTAATGCATTGATGGATCTAACTCAAAAGTTCAATTATTTATTCTCCATTTCATAATGAAACAAGTTCTTGGACTGGCAGACATAATGTGGGAACTATAAGATGTCACATATTTCATATCTTTACTATTTTACCATGTATAATAAGTTATAGGACGTGAAATGCTTCATATAAGACAGTTGAGAGTGTTCTTTTGATAAACTGAGTCAAACAGGAAACAGAAGACCAGTACATGAACAATCAGCCCTACACGCATCTGAGATGACAATAGGAAACTAGGAATATTGAGCTTATTTCAACAAAAGGAACTCCTAACAATAACTGCCAGTTTTGTGGAAGCATGAGCAGCAGAGTTGCTTGCTCTGTTAACCCAGCAGAAACTATAATTTGGAACTAAACTCTAGGACATTATTAATTATAGTTTGGATAGCCCAATCAGCTTTGGTGCCCCGTTGGGAACCAGACAATCAAAGCAAGTTTTTGAGTTGCCTTCAATGAGAAGCAACAGCAACCATGTCCATGCATGGCCGGCCAAGTACTCCAGACAACCGGAAATAAGCCTTTTGAACCAAGCATTTGAAAACATTTAAATTATCCCAAAGTAAACCAATGAAATTCTGTAACTTCTATATCATTCTTTTATGGTGACTCCACATACAGACACCATATGACAGGCAGAATTGGCCTCTAGCAAATATACAGAACTTGGGAAGCTATTGCCTGTGCTTTCCCAATTCAATATGAAAAATAAATAAATTAATAAAATAAAATTCTATCAATATTATTTACCGTAAAAATATCAGAGCTGAATTTCTTATTCAGTAAGTCACAGCTGAGTTTCAATTTTTAGCCATCACAATTATACAAGGTAAACATATACATTAATACAGTGTGTAGTCCTCAACAAAAGATTGGGAAGTGCATTACCTTTAATGAACAGTTTCACTCTCTCTCTCTCTCTCTCTCTCTCTTTTACCCAGCCTCTTTGCTTCCATGGATTTTAGAAAGACTGCTGCTGTGAAATCACAAGAATGCACATGAAGCCAATCAGGTTCAGCATTATGAAGACTTACCGGCCTCTTCTACCTTCAATGATCCAAATTCAACATTCACCAGCGCGGCAGCTGCATGGGCAGCCGCAGATGCACGCTCAGCAGATGCAATGGCAGCTCGAGCTTTCTCCATGATATCAGTTGATTGTGGTCTTGACTCCCTTTTGGCATCACTAATTGGTCCCACATCATAATTTTTTATGGATGGTTCAATTTCATTAGTACCCAAGAAGGTAGCATTGCTTGAAGCGCTAGGAGCATGAAGGTGCTGAGATTCTTGTTTACTTTCCATATGCTTGGTAGAATGTGTCCCATTAGAAGGAGAAGACATAAAAGAACCTTGTTTGTTGGAAGCTTGGGAATGTGCTGCTCCAACATGTATTTGCTTTGATCCAGCCTACAAATAAAGATCAGGAGGTCAAAACTAATTTAACCGTAAACTAAATTAAATCAAAAGTTTCAAAAGGCTACAAATAGATTACTAGTGGTCCAAATAAAATGATTGTTAAAATATTTAAAGTTGTCTATCACTTAATTTTGTTGAACTAACCACTACTCTCCCAAGTTTAAGCTTATGAAATGGTGAATTTAATCACGTAACAATTTTTCAAGCACTCCTCTTCATGTGTGGGCGTTGACTCCCTTTAATAAGTGGAATCAACAAATGGAATTTTGAACTTTTAAATGAGAGGTAGAGTGTAGGCAGGGTTTGAACTTAGGACCACCTAATCTGATATCATATTAAATACCACTAATCTCAAAACATAAGTTTTAGAGGAAATGGTAAATTTAGTCACTTAACCATTATTATAACAAATTCAATACCCTCAAGCAATTCACATGTAAGTCATTAAATCCACGTTGAGCAATGAAACGGATGTTACTACTTAACATGCTAAATGACGACGAAGTTCACAATTTGTGCACCCACTCAAGCAAAGAGATAGAGAGATATAATTTTTCAATGACTTAGACAATAACCAAAACTATTTCATCTCAAAGTAATTGATGAGGTTTATGGTAGAATTTATAATTTATTCATCACATAGTAACTGGTAAGGGAGTTTTGCAGAGGGAGGTCCAAGCCACGAGGGCAGTGGAATTGGTAGTGCAAGCTCAACTTCAAAGTTAATATGCTCCAGATTAAGCTTAGGGCATTCATCTCAAAAACAATCTTGAACAGGCTCAAAATTGCTTGAAGATTTTAAACGCTAACAAACCTAGCAAGACATGTAATAATTTGCTCAACCGTAGCTTAAATCATCAACTTCAAAGTTAATATGCTCCAAAATAAGCTTAGGGCATTCATCTCAAAATCAATCATGAACAGGCTCAAAGCGCCCTAGCTCATATTGCTTGAAGATTTTAAATGCTAACAAGCCATGTAATAATTTGGTCAACTGTTGCTTAAATCATCAATGGCATCTAAGATAAGATTTGGCTTGGCTCATATATCATGAATACCAATAACAACTTCATACCTAACCAAAGTGAGCAATGCTATACCAAAAAAAAAAAAAAAAAGGACAAAATTTAGGACATCTGTTGATATTTTCATCTAGGTCCCTATTGACATTACTTTTTTACTTACTACTAAAGAGTTTCTCTCTTAAGTGTCTGTTTGGTCAGGGAGGATGAAAAAGGGGGAGAGAAAAATAAGGGGGTAAATGGTAATTTTAGGTTGTTTGGTTGAGAGGCAAAAAGGTAGATGATTTTGATGGGGCTCAGGTGCTTTCTCCCCAAGCCCACCAAAAGTCAATCTACCCAACTTGGAGAGAAAATTTTGGGGGGGGGGGGGGGTGGGGGGGGGGGGGGGGGTGGGAAGCAAGTAGATGGGAAATGACTTGTCAACCTCCATTCCATCTTACTGTGTACGTTTTTTGCTTTTTCTTTTTTTGGCTGGATGTTTTAGTAGTTGTGTTAGTTTGTAAGTTCATAATAATTTTTTCTTTTTAATTACTTCATATAAACTATTAAAAAATAGTTTTACATAATTGCGGTATTAGAGTGAATTTATACAAATTACATTTTCCATCATCTCAATTTCTTCTCAACCAAACATAGGTGTTTTCCATATCTCCACTTTTCCATTCTCCCAACCAAACACATATGAGGGAAAACTAAATCTTTTCTACCCCCTACTTTTCCATCCCCAAGACTCCAACCAAACTTAGCCTAAAGATGCTCTATATTTATAATATGCATGCTAAAAACAAAAATCATTTTCCCTCACTAATATGGATAAAATAACTATTTACATATGCCGTGGCAAAAAGTTACAACCAATAGAAAGTCTGAATCCACACCTGTGATTTTGGATAATTGAAAGTTTATTTGGAATATCAGAGGGAAATTAAAAATCAAATCACCTGGTATCATCCTTGATGGTGATAATTTCATTGACACAACCCAAAGTAATGAGGATTTAGACAAGGCTGCATGATGAAATGACTTTCCTGTAGCCAAGGTTCAAGGCTTTGTCGAGTTTAACTGAATAGACTATCTGAGGTAGACCTATGTTTTTTATGGTATCATCCCTAAGCTGCCAGAATAGCTAAACCTTATGGAGCAGGAAAGAATTGGCACTGGAAATGTCCAGAAAACACAGCACTTGGATATGTGGGAGAAAAAATCCTAATTAAATGAGAATCCATTCAAAATTGTTATATAGACATCAACTAGAAAATGCATTAAGTGTTGAGCATTATATTAGATACCAGGAAATTTCACTTCAGTGTATGGACCATGGATACAATGTGAATAAAACCATGTTAAAATAAGTAGGAGATTTGGAGAATGTATGATTAAAAGTCAGATTTACTTTTCTATAAAGGACGTATTGCTTCCAGTTCCAGAAGCAAGTTCTTATGAAGCCCAGCCAAGCCTAGTCCAACCTACTAGCATGACACACGTGGGTGCATGTGAATTTGTGGATATGATCCAAATAGAAGAGCAAGACTTGCCTAGATAACTAGTTACAAAATACTTAGTTACATACTGGTTTTACAGGTTTGTCATTCGTATCTTTTTTTCAAATACTTCCTCTCTAAAGTTCTCTTCTCCTTATTTTCCTTTATTTTTAGAGATGACAGCCTCAAATTAAGTCAATATTCACTCATTATCATTCATTCTCCCATTCATTCCACTTCTATACCCTTAGAACTCAGTGGGTTCATTACAAGTGATATGAGTTGATGATCCAAGATGACTGCATCCGCTGCACTTCATCAAAATTCCATGGAGTTACCAAAATTCAAAGGTGGAGATCCTTTTTGGTGGCTTCTCAAGGTCTACAAATTCTTTGCTCTTAACAACACCCCATCACATCACAAATTGGCTACAAGATTGGTTTCAAACACCAATCCTTGGCACACCAATGGAGGCTCCCACTCAAGACTCAAGGATGCAACAATGAATCAAAAGTCGAAAATCCAAGACCCACCAAATTGTCAGAGCTAACAACTCAAATTCCAAAAAGTCTTAATGCCATACTTAAGGAATCAACAATGATCAAGAATCCAATGCATGGTTAGAAGTTATGGTAAGCAATGGAAGTTACTCAAGATCCCAAACGATCATAAGGAACGAATATCTTAGGGATGACATCAAAGGAGGGCTAGTCTTCAAACCGTTATGTACATGGGGGCGCTTATTATACAAAAGTGCATGATCATGGTGATCAAGATGTCACTAAGGTATTGGCTATTTCGAACATTGCCTCTAATGAAGAAGCATGTGGAATAACCATCCACACTTGGCAAAAACAATACAACCTTAAGGACAAGGTTCTTTAAATGAGGGGTAATGTAATGAACCAAACCCCTGAGCCTAGTCCAACCTACTAACATGACACACGGATGCATGTGAATCCATGGATATGATCAAAGTAGAAGAGCAAGACCTGCCTAGATAATTAGTTACAAAATACTTAGAAAGTAACATATTGGTTTTACATGTTAGCCAGGCATTCTTTAGCTTTTCTTGGTAAGTATCATGAATAGGCACTACTATAAAACCTTTTAAATCATGTAACTCTATTTATATTATCAACAATGCAAGTTTCTTTACTTCTCTCAGAAGTTCTCTTCTCCCTTTTCCCTTTATTCTTGGAGGGTGATGATCTCGAATTAAGTCAATTGTCACTCATTAACATTCAATTGTCCCATTCATTTCCCTTAGAACTCTGTTCATTACACAGTTTTCTTAAAATTCAAAGCCATTTCCCATAAACTCTCTAGAGGCAGGAAACACAGGAGCTGAATCCGCTAATATGAAAGATCGTTTCCACTTGTCAGAAATCAAGTAGTTTCTTTGTGTTTTTTTTTTTTTTTTTGATAAATAAAATATATATAATCTGTTTTGGTGTCTAAATGGTCAGGTCTTGTGATGATGATAAAATCATAATCTCAAGAGGGTCTTGTCATAAACCAACAAATAATGTCCGAAGATTAAGTTATGCCTAACTGAATATGAAGAGAAACTGAAGCACAAATTGGCAAAGGTACCAGCAAATCTTCATGTGTTTTACTGAATTCTGCTTCTGTGCTTGAAGAATCCCATGCCAGATTGTACTCTTGTGCAATGTCTTTCAATACCTTGAGCTTTACCTGTGCAGCTGGAGCAAGAACTGAAAGCTTTTCTATTATCTGCAAAAATAACATTAACAAAGAAATAAAAAGAGTTATATCAACGTATTCAAGTTCAAAGCTGCTCCTGCAGAATCCACACTTCAAAATGTGCTAGCCACTTAACTGTACGGTTGACACCAGAGTCAGGACGAAGTTCTGATGCAGCCATGACAAATTCCTTGCCATATTTTGCAGTAAATAAATTCTTGATCTGCAACAAATCTGGCAAATCTGAGCATCTGGGAGCTGCAAATATTATGCTCGCAATAGCTTCTCGCAATTCTGATGGACATTCCCTGTTATACATGAAAGGATGGTTATAAAATTGAGTCACATACATTGTATAAGAAAGACAGGTATTGGTTTCACAGGTTTCAATAAGCCTCCAAGTTAAAGCAAAGAAAATTCTCATTATACCAAAGTCCCTTAATTTTTCTTGAGATAGATGTAGCTCAAAACAGCATAGCTTGGCATATCAATGAGGAAATAGATTGTCTTAGCCAGAATTATGGAAATTAAAAGATGGTTTTACTAATCAGGAAAGGATTACAGAAACATTTTTATGCACCCATGGTTGCTTCCATCAATGGACAGTGCTCAATTAGAATAGTGTCACAATACATTATGACATAACTGATACCCTTGGAAGCAGCAACTGATCAATATGAAAATATCAAGAACTCTACTGACGAACATTTAACAAGAATGTTCCACAAAAGTACAAAATTATAATGTAAATCTTTTTGGTTCCTGAATATATTATGAATTCATAAACTCGCTCAAATATAAATCAGGCAATCATGTCTTTCTCACCACTTATAACCATGGGCCACTTTGTTCTGGGCTCTGGCTTTCCTCTAGTCTTTGAAAGACTTCCAAATTGTATCAATTTAGTCCAAACTCTTGCAGCCATTAACCTTCATTGTACATTGCCAACTCAGATGATTATTCATCATCCTCAACTCAATTAGTGCAATCCAGGGTTCCAGAAATTAAATGTTTTATTATATTCCCACAACCATCTAACATTGTTTAGCTCAGTCATACTCATTTAATATAGATAGTTCGATACTGTTTCTTGACCTTATGATATCCAGGTAACCTTATAATATTATTATCTGAACAACAATCACATAAAACTGACTACAAACTAAAAGAAATCTCTCTTCCTGTGAACCAGATCTTTTACAGAAAAAGTTGTGCACAAGAACACAAGATCCAGAAAGTTGAAAAATTCTAACAAACAGAAGCCAATTCCTTTTTTTTTTTTTTTTTTTTTTTTGGTAGGTAAATAAAATTCATTGAATAAAAAATGCAATTCCAGTAAAAAGGGTGTACTGAAATGATAGAAAAGAGTGCAAAAAAGAAAATAAAGAGCATCAGCTAGAAACAAGAAAAACTAGCTAATGTACATAGAATCAATAAAATCTAGCAACCCCTCATCTGAGAAGGGTACAAGCGGAGAAGTCTACTCATATAGTGTCCTCAAAAATAGAAACTTCAACTTTGCAGTGCTATTTTCTAGGTCATCAAAACAGCGAGCATTGCATTCCTCCAAATTTGCCACATGAGACACAAAGGAGCCGCTCTCCATATTATTGCAAAACTTCCACTGCCAAACCGCCCCCTCCAACAATCCAGCATCTCCAATACCAAAGCTGGCATTACCCAATAAACACCCAACAAAGAAAAAAACATCGACCATAATTCCCTAGCAATAGCACGATGAAGAAAAAGAAGGTGTTAACATCCTCCCCGTGGCACTTACATAAAACACCATTCAGTAATGAAAAGGCCCCCTTCTCCATAAATTTTCTGCAGTCAAGACCCTTCCTAATGCCATACACCAGGTAAAGAAAGCAACTCTCAAAGGGGCCCAAGTTTTCCAAATACTTTTCCAAGGAAAGCCTACAGCGCCTCCTCTCAAAATCTTATAGAAACTATGTACTTGAAAACCCTGTGTAGGTTAAGGGCTCCACACCTAAGTATAAAACTATCAATGCCTCCATTCCTAATGTTTGTACTGTAGAGTTCTTCCAACAAAAAAGCAACATCATTTTGCTTCCCAATCTTGTAATGCTTGATGAAATAAAAGATTCCAATGCAACTGACCACCCAAACTCTAGATAATCAGCTATCATAGCATCACCGTTTTAACACAATCTGGTATAAAGTAGGGTATCTATCCTTAAAAGAAGTCTCACCCTGCCACAAATCATGCCAGAATCTTACTTTAACTCCATTGCCAACATCAAATCGAAAGAACTGTTTGAAACTACTCCAACATGAGAGGAGGCCTGGCTACCTCGAATTAGTCACAAATTTTTTTTTAGTTTTCATTTCCTAGGGACAGTATGGGGGGATTTCGAAGTTTCTTTATTGAATCTAAGTTGTTTCAGTTGGTGATTGAGGAAGGTGGGAATTTTTTCTCCCTTAAGATCTTTGAACGGGGAAAATACTACATGCAATCGGTGTTTATGGGCAAGAGTGCATCTCTTTGGACAATGCAGAATCTGGAACACACAGTGAGTGGGGTTAGTCCTAAGCAATTCTTCACGTTCAGGGAAGGTGATACTGCCTACACGATGCAGCGGGGATCCAACTCGTTTGGGCAGTACTTATCAGTGACAGAGCTTAAGGTAGGAGGGCTGCAGCGAACTATCATTATTTCTGCCGGAAAATTACAAGAAGGATGGAGAACTTTTGGGATTGAATTAAGGAGGCTGTTGGAACCTTCTCAATATGCGTTGGGTGGATTGAAGTTTGTACCTTATAGGTTTAAGCAAATCCCAAAATATCAACCTGCCAGGTCTTATGTGGAGGCTGTCAAAGCTCTGGTACAGGCAAGGTTGAAGCATTTTCAGCAGCCCCTCAGCAAAGAAAAAGTTCAGGCTGGTACCGTGAAGAATTTTGTGGAATTTCCGAGTGATAATTCTCGCACACAGTTAGCAGCTTCTGAAACTCAGGCTGGTAGCTTTCCTCAGTCAGCCGTGGGTGGTGGTGAGGGTGGGAAAGGTGGTATTAAAGGTAAGAATAAATTTGAGGAGAAAATCCCGGAAGGAAATAAATTCAATATTTCCTTGAAGCCCAATTTGAATTCAAATAAGATTGAGTTTGGAAAGTTACGTGATAGGAGGAAGGGACGTTGGCTAGGGAGAGGGCTGACTGTGAATGTGAATGAATATGGAAAGAGGCGGGTATTTTGGGAGGCTGATAAAGGTGTTAAACAGGCTGGCAAATGGGTGATTAATACTGCCCATAGTATTAATGTGGGTCTGGGCTCATCCAAGCAAAATGCCCAAGCCTTGATGGGAAATAAAGAACCCATTTTGGGCCTGGGTCTGTCAAGCCCACCTTCTTTTGAGGCTGGCGAGAGCTCATCTAGTGGACTAAAGGCTCTGGAGGCTTCTTTTCAGAATGGGTTCAGTATGCCGAGCTCAGGTGGGAGTGCCATGAAGGATTTTGAGAGCTCAAGGACCACACCCACCATATCGGAACAACGTGCGACGTCATCGTGGGTATCGGT
Source organism: Quercus variabilis (assembly GCA_030445155.1). Taxonomy (NCBI): domain Eukaryota; kingdom Viridiplantae; phylum Streptophyta; class Magnoliopsida; order Fagales; family Fagaceae; genus Quercus; species Quercus variabilis. The sequence goes on along the minus strand of CP129445.1, from coordinate 43,766,840 downwards.
GGGCATAAATTCATCCTTAGCAGTGATGGAAGTGGCAGGTAACGGCGGAGAGGACACCATGATCCCACTAGCTCAGCCACCCACTGTGTCGACTGGACTAGCGGTGGTTGCCCAAGCCTCCCACGATCAGATATCGCCGATCAGTGAGCTGAGTGGGTTGAAGTTGGTGCCGGTGGTGTCATCGGCCATGATAACGGAACCGGTAGTGAACCCAATAGTACCAGGGTTAGTTTCTTTGGATTCTCCAGTGGCTTTGGAGGTTGGGGAGAAGGATTTTGTGGGTTTGGAAGGACCGGGTACTTCTGATTTTGAGGGAGGTCAAATACCTGGCCCAAATATAAGGGAATTGGTAGGAGAATTGGATAAGTCTTGGGGTAATTCCAAAGACTAGATATTACAATTACGTGATGGCAGGCAGTTAGTGCTCCCATTGTCTCTATATTGGTCTCCAGATAGTATGTCAATCAGCTCAAGTTTGGAGGGAGACTGTGTACCAAGTAATGATTCTAGTATTTATGAAGGGCAGAGGGGTAGTTGGGCAGATGAGTGTAAGGGGCTAGTAGAGTATTTTCCTAGGTCTGAGAGTGAGTTGTGGGAAGTTGGTGAAAGGTTGAGGTCATGTGAGGGTGGTTATGAGCCATTAGTAGTGGTACCTTTGGCCATGGAAGGTCCGACGGAGTTGGAGTCTAGTCATGCGAAGGAGTTTGGGTGTAAGGAGAGTGTGGATAGTTGCCAACTATCACATTGGGTAACCAATAGGATAAAGGTTTTCAAGAAATCTGTGGGCACTTCATTGGAAGGTTTTGAGGAGCAGATTACAGGGTTGTTATTAGCCATTGAGGCCATAAAGAAAGATAAAAAGAAACGTGTGGTGGGTGATCAGACGAAGTTGGTCAAGTTTGGCCAGAAAGGTCAACGGGAGTTTAAGAATTTGTTGACATTTTTGAATGTTGAGTATGATCCACATAAAGCAAGGAGTGCAAGTTCTGAGCGGGCTATAGTGTCTTATCAATGAATGTGAAGATTATTTCTTGGAACGTAAGAGGGCTAAATGAGCAGGATAAAAGGCTTAGGGTTAGAAACTTGATTAGAAAGTGGGGCTAGATGTGGTTTGTCTTCAAGAAACCAAAATGAGCCTGATTAATAGAGAGGTGATTCGTAGCTTGTGGGGTGGACAACATGTTGACTGGTTTTACTTAGGTTCTTGTGGAGCTTTTGGTGGGGTGTTAGTGATGTGGGACACTCAGGTAGTGAATAAAATGGAGGAAGCAGTGGGGAGATTCTCGGTTTCTTGTAAGTTTACAAGTGTGTCAGATTAATTTGTTTGGGCGTTTACTGATGTTTACGGTCCTAATTTGCACAGAGACAGGAGGTTTTTATGGGAGGAACTCTGTGGCTTGAATAACTGGTGGAGTGTCCCATGGTGTGTGGGTGGGGACTTTAATGTGGTTAGGTTCCCTTCTGAACGATTGGGGTCTAATTCTTTCACTACTGCTATGCGGGAGTTCTCCAATTTTATTTCGGAACAGGGTCTCATTGATCTGCCATTGCAAGGGGGTTCTTTTACTTGGTCAAATTCTAGAGAAGTTGTCTCGAAGGCTAGGCTGGACAGATTCTTGTTTTCTGTAGATTGAGAGGAGAGGTTTCCAACAATTTCTCAAAGACGAATGTCTAGGTTGTGCTCGGATCATTTTCCAATTGTCCTTGAGGGTGGTTCTTTTCAAAGAGGGAGTATGCCGTTTAGATTTGAGAATATGTGGCTTAAGGATGAAGGTTTTGTGGATAAGGTTCGGTCTTGGTGGGATTCCTATCAAGTTCACGGTGCACCGAGTTTCATTCTTGCCAACAAATTGAAGCCCTTAAAAAATGAGTTGAAAAGATGGAATGTGGAGGTGTTTGGTCATGTTGAAGTTCGAATTAAAAAATTGTGGAAGGACCTAAGTGCTTTAGAGAATATGGAGGAGAGTCGGGGTTTATCAGAGGAGGAAAGGGTAGAAATGGGAAGAATCCGTGATGAGTTAGAACAAGCTACTTTGTTGGAAAAAATAAGTTGGAGGCAAAAATCTAGAGTTCTTTGTGTGAGGGAAGGCGACAGGAACACTAAATTTTTTCACCGCATAGCTAACTCTCATAGGAGGGTTAATTCTATTGATAGGCTTATAGTGGATGGGGTGTTGTCTTCGGATCCAGTTGCTATAGCAGGTTGTATCTCTCAGTTTTATAGGCAGCTTTATTTGGAGGATGTGGCTCATAGACCTATCTTGGATGATGTGGAGTTTTCTAGTATCTCGATGGAAGATGCAAGTTGGCTAGATAGGCCATTTGAGGAAGAAGAGGTGTTTGGGGTGATCAATGACTTTAATGGTGACAAGGCACCTGGCCCGGATGGCTTTTCAATGGCTTTCTTCCAGTCTTGTTGGAGTGTTTTAAAAACAGAAATTATGGCTGTATTCCACAATTTCCATACTCAAGCGGTGTTTGAGAAGAGTTTTAATGCCCCGTTCCTTGCCCTTATTCCTAAGAAAGTGGATGTTGTGGAGGTCAAGGACTTACAGCCTATTAGCTTAGTTGATGGGATTTATAAGATTATTTCTAAGGTGTTGGCTAATTGACTTCGTAGGGTGGCACATGCGCTTATTTCAGATTCACAAAATACTTTTGTGAAGGGTAGACAGATTTTGGATTCTGTTCTGATTGCTTCTAAATGTATTGATAGTAGATTGAAGTTAGGTGTTCCAGGTGTGTTATGTAAATTGGATGTGGAGAAGGCGTATGATCATGTGAGCTGGGATTTCTTAATGTATATGCTTCAGCGTTGTGGTTTCTCAGAGATATGGAGAAAATGAATAAGGTATTGCATTTCAACTGTAAAGTTTTCCATTCTGATCAATGGTAGCCCATCTGATTTCTTTGGAAGGTCTAGGGGGCTTCGGCAAGGGGATTCTTTATCTCCGTTGTTGTTTGATATTGTGATGGAAGCATTAAGCCGTATGTTGGATGTGGCGGCCTCCGCTGGGCAATTCTCAGGTTTTCCTGTGGGTAGTACGACTAGTTCATCAGTGATGGTGTCTCATCTTTTATTTGTAGATGACACTTTGATTTTTTGTGATGCTAAACCTTCTTAGATTGTTAATCTAAGGGCAACTCTTGGTAGATTTGAGGAGGTGTCAAGGCTTCATATTAATTTGGGGAAGTCTGAGCTAGTTTCTATTAGTGGGGTACACAATTTGGAGGATTTGGTGGGTCTGTTGGGGTGGGGGCAGTCTTCTTTGCCCTTGAAATATTGGGCCTTCCATTAGGTGCAAAATTTAAGGATTTATCTGTTTGAAATCCTATCCTAGAAAGAGTGGAGAGGAGATTAGCAAGTTGGAAGAGAATGTATTTATCTAAAGGGGGAAAGGTGACACTCATTAAAAGCTCACTCTCCTCTCTACCTACCTACTTTCTATCCCTTCTTCCTTTACCAGGAAAGATGGCAAAACGTATGGAGAAATTATAAAGAGACTTTCTATGGAATGGGATTGGTGGTGAATCTAAATTATATTTGGTTAATTGGGCTAAGGTTTGTAGGCTTTTGCAGGTGAGGGAGTTGGGTATAAGACGGTTGGAGAACTTTAATTCTGCCTTGCTAGGTAAATGGTTGTGGAGGTATGACATGGAGACTGATGCTTTATGGAGGAGGGTTATAGAGGCAAAATATGGGAACATTTGGGGTGGTTGGTGCATGAAAAAGGTTACAAGTCCTTATGGGGTTAGCCTGTGGAGATACATTAGAAGTGGCTGGTTGAACTTCTCTAAATTCCTTGTTTATGATGTGGGGATGGTACTTGAGTGAAATTTTGGAAGCATGTGTGGTGTGGGAATTGTACTCTCCAAGAGGCCTTTCCAGAGCTTTATCATCTTAGTAGGTCAAAGGATTTCTCAGTGGCTGAAGTTATGGGTTGGTCTACTAGAAGGTTTCATTGGAATTTGCAATTTCGTCGTCCACCACAAGATTGGGAAGAAGAAGCCTTTGACCGGTTTATGAGGTTGGTCTATTCTTTGACAGTGTGGGGGTTTAGTCCTGATAAGGTTTGCTGGAAACCTACAAGAAATAGAGGTTTTGAGGTTAGAGGTAATTATAGCTCTTTCTACCCCCCTACTCTTGTTTCCTTTCCTGGAGAATGATATGACAATCGAAGGATCCTCCAAGGGTGGCTTTCTTTTCTTGGTCTGCTTCCTTAGGTAAGATCTTAACAACAGACAATCTTCGTAAAAGACGAGTGACGGTACTTGACTGGTGCTATATGTGTAAGATGTGGGGAGTCGATGGATCATCTCTTACTTCATTGCTCTATAGCTTGGGAGTTGTGGTCCATGGTCTTCTGTTTGTTTGGTATTCAATGGGTTATGCCTCGTACTGTTCTTGAGTTGTTTGAGGCTTGGTAAGGAAAGTTTGTGCAACATCGTCATATTGATGTTTGGAGACTAGTGCCTCATTGCTTGATTTGGTGCATTTGGCGTGAAAGGAATGCTAGAAGTTTTGAGGGTTGTGAACGCTCTTTGCTGGAGATTAAGTCTTTCTTCTTACACACTCTTTGAATGGAGTGTGGTTTTTTCTCATTTTTCTTGTTATTCCTTTTCTTTGTTTCTTGACCGTTGTTCTTTTGTTTCTTGATTTTTGCCCCCATAGTACATCCCCAACGTACTCGGTCTGGCAATCTTTCTATTATTAATAATATTCTTACGTTATTTATCAAAAAAAAAAAAAAATATCCCAATCACTTCTAATATACCTCCACAGGCTAACCCCATACACAGATTGAATGTATTAAAAATAGCTTGGGTAGCACCACCTACACAAACCATGGTGAGAGCCTAGCACCAAACTGTTAAGGGTAGCCGTGTTTGACACGGCCCACAAATACGACACAATTTTTTGCTGGTTAGTGTTTAGTGTAAATGAGACTACTCCAACTAATAAATGGATCAATTTCATGTTGACTTGCTTAACCCATAATCAATACATCTGCTTCATTATTTGTGTCAAGACAAGTCGACCCATTTAACCCATAAAAGTAAATTTCATTTTTATCCAACATAAATTTGAATTTTAAATATATATAAATTGAGTATTTTTAAAATAATTTAATGGTTATATTGGCATGAAACCCTAAATTCCCAAACCCTTTTACACAAAACAATGAAAAAACTCTCATTTCATTTTAGTTTTCTTAGATTATGCATTAATAAATTTGGATGGAACTATATTGGGTAGAAATAAGAACTTTTGGATCGTATGCTATTAGTCATTTAATCGATGTTATTATGAAATTGAATTCGAATGGAATTATTTGTCTTTCAATCATAATTTTAAGTAGGTTGAAATGAATCATGTTTGTGTCAACCCAACAAGAACTAGTTATCAAGCATGTTACACATATCATGTCATGCCAACCCACTTAATAAACGGGTTGTGTTAAGGCTGAGGGGTTTTGACACGATTATTAAATGGGTCATAGTTTGGCTGATGCAATTAGTCAAATATACCTACCTTGACACGACACAAACATGACCCACCAACATAAATTGCCACCCCTACTAACAGTCACTGGTCACACCAAAGGGTCCTTCCCAGCTAGAAGGCTGCTAGCCAATGTGTTCATAACACTAGTCATTTCTAACTTGTAAATGATGCATAGAATTTGCATATTTGTATGCAAGCAACTTGGCTATCTCTTTATGTAGCAAAAAAAACATGGATATCTTTGAGCTGCCTCAGCGGTTTAGGTAAAAGTCTAACAAAGATTCATGATGACATTATCTAGAAATTGAGTTTTCATTCCACTACATTTACAATCAGTTGAAATCCATTGGTTTTAGCTTTTTGCAAATCTTCAACAAAGGTGTACCCTAGCTTAACGGGTCAGAGGTTCAACAGCCAGGAGACAGGCATGTGCTTAATTACACAGAACAAAAAAATATAGCTCATATATTAATTTATTGTATGAAAATCCAAGCTTGTAAAGAAATTTAACTGACTAACTAATCACAAATATACATATGGAAGTCCAAATGCATCAAATGTAAAAGTGATTAGCTAGTCAGTTAAATTCTCTACAAGCATGGATTTGCAACTCTCCTGTGGAAGAGTATCATATAATATAGTGCTGTAGTACTCTTACCATTTTAATTTACAAGGAAGCCAAACTATTTTAAAATTTCATCTTGAATGAAAAATTTGCTTGTGATTAATGGCTTTACCTCTGGCTTTCAATAATAGGAACACGTGCAAGGACAAATTCACAGAAAAGCTCTAATATCTCATATGCAGCCCACATGTTCTGTTCCCTTATAACATGCTCCACCTAACCAAATTAATAATTGTACTCAAATTAATTTAAATAGTCTGGCTGAAAAACAGATTGCAATTAATCAGCATCCGGTGATCATATATATGTGAAGTGGTACCCGAATTCGAGCTATGGCTTCCTGTCCAGCCTGCAAAAATTGGGCTATCTCCTTGCGCATATGTTTGAGCTGCATGTCTCGCTTGTTTTGCAGCAGTTTGATGCGCGAAATTGCCAAGTTCAAGCTTGTTTTGCTACAAAAGTACCCTTACAACATTAGAGATTACAACCCATAAAATTTTGATATAAAAAAACAGAAAAAGGGGAAAAAAATGCATTCAGTCAATATTTAGGAATGCCTCAAACATCAGATTCTTAGTTCTCTTCATATCAAAGAAAATCTCAAAGTTAGATATTTGGGAATGCCTAAGTCTCAGGTAGGCTGAGTTATCAAGATTGAATACCTTAAATTATAATATTACAGCAAGAATAAATGGCTGGACATATTAAAAAAAAAAAAACTTTCATCTGCAGCAATGGCCAGATAGTATAATTGTTTTGTGGAATTGTCCTGATAATGCATCAAGGACAATTCCACAGAAGCTTGAGATAGTATTTGTGTTCCCAAGGAGGGTGAAATAGGCTTGAAAGGGATTGAGGAGTGGAATAAGGTGGCTTGTTTGAAACATATATGGAACCTATTTGCTCAAGCAGGTTGAATTTGGGTGGCATGTGTTCATATCAACATATTGAAGGGGAAGACCTGCAGTTTGAGAAAAATATTAAAGTCAAGGAGCTTGGCAATGTGATATTTCAAAATTTGCTGCCGGAGATGGTTCCTATATCTTCCTTAGGCATGATTGGTAGCACCAGGCTGGGATCTTATATGAAAAATATGGCTATAGAGTCATTTATGATGCTGCAAGTAGTATGGATGAAAGTTGGCCAGCGTGCTGCGTGGTGGTGATCGGAGATGGAAATCTGCAAGATTAGATGAGCTTCTAGCTATTTAAAGTAGACTCTACTTGGTTGAGATTGGTTATAGGATCAGCCTGTGGCTGTGCTCAAATTCAGGTAAATTCAATTGTACTATGACTTGGCATGAAGTTAGATTGAAGATGCCAGCAATTCCATGGCAAAAACTGGTCTTGTTTCCTTTAACTGTACCAAAGTATGCTCTCATTGGATGACTTGTGTTTAAAAATAGGCTTTCTAGCTCAACTGGTCGGCAACTCCTAGAGTTTCCAAATGAAACATCTAGGATTCAAATCCCCCCTCTCCCAACTATCAAATTACCAACCAAAAAAAGGAAAAAAGCTTTCTACTCGTGATAGGCTCCTTCAATGAGGCTACAATGGGGATATAGGTTGTATTTTCAGTAGAAGAGTCTTGGAAAGTAGAGATCAAATTTTTTTTGAATGCTCATTTACAAAAAGGATATGGGGAGAGATGATGGGATGTTGCCTTGTTAGAAATCTTGATTTTTTTCGGGATGTTGTGATCAACTGGGGTTTGCATAATTTGAAGTGCAATTATCATAGTACAGTGTTATGCACGCTAAGCTGGGAGGCAGTCATGTTCCATGTTTGGATCCAGCAAAAGGTCAGGATCCATGCTGGGAATGTCAAGACCAAGGAGTCCATTATTCAGGCCATAAATCCAATCTAAAGAAAGCTTCAAAAACTCTATCTGTACACTCTAAATATAGAATATCTTTCTCAGTTCTTAAATAATGATTTTTTAGACTTTCATTTTAATTTCCATTAATTGAGTATTTTTGTTATAGGTGTTTTTATGGATTTATTTATTAACTGTTGTTGTTGTTTTGCAGCTGGAGACTGCAAGATCGTACATATTCAGGTGCTCAAATAAAATTTAGCTGATTTATCCAAAAAGAGAGTACAACTTCAACTGGGTATTTCTGGAAAATTTCACACTCAGAAGGAGCAATGAAATCGGTGCATTCACTACAAATCAAAACATTTTTCTAGAAACAACTCACATTGCAGCAGCAACAAATTCCGATAATTAATAGAAAAAGTGGGGGCAAAATTGTTCAAGTATTTCTTTTTTTGTTTATTTTTTGCTAAAGAGTTCAATCATTGCTAATTAAAACATTTATCTGAAACAAACCCATATTCCAGAATCCTTTAATGGGTATTGGGTATCTCATAGAAACGAAATCACCACCAAAAAAAAAAAAAAAAGGCTCACGAAATATACAATTTGGCATAAATTTAAGCCTAAGGTGTACAGTACAAGTTGACCAACCAAAATTACAAAAGCTACAAGAAGATAAACCGTAAGGAGCAACTAAATATACATAAATTACAGAAGATAAACAAAAACAATGATAAAAGTTGATTACTGGATTGGGGTTTACAGGTAAAAAAGAAGAATATTAACTGACCATTTTGTGCCAAAAACACCTCTGCTGAAGAGCTGGTTTAAGAGTGACATTGATGAATTGAAGGCAAGGATAAGCCTCCGCCAAAATATATGATTGAAAGAAGGATTTTTCTGTTTATGATTGATCGTAGAGATTGTTAAAAGTCTGAAAGAGTGCTTTTTTCTGGGTATCTGTTTCTGTATAAGACGAACACGAGATGATCAAAGTCTCGGGTTAAATACTGTTTGGCTTTGCGTTTGTTTGTTTTGTTTTTTTTAATAAAAAATTCTTCACATAAAAAAATAAAAAATAAAAATAAAATAAAATAAAAGCAGAAATACATTTTTGGTCCAATATTTTTGCCATATTTCTATTTTGGTCGTTACATTTTAATTTTACCACATTTAATCCTTAAAATAAAAAAGTAATTTCATTTTGATCCCTACCATCATCTCATTAACGAAAATATCCTACATTGTAAATAAAGTGCACTATTAGCACAATAAATAGTAATATGACTATTAAAATAATAATAAAATTTGTTATTTGGGGCATTTAAATAATCCCGCATTGGCATTTTAAATATTAAAAAAGATCACATCATTATTTTTCTTTTCTTTAATTATTTTAAAATAAAATAAAATTTTAGTTAATTTAATTATTTAAATAATAATTAAAATAAAATTTTCTTTTCTTTTTATTATTTTGTTGAAAGATCATGTCTATTTATGTTTTTTGTGTTCTTCCCCAAAATTTTTTATGTTCTTCCTCACTTCCCCAGAATTGTTCATGTTCTTCCTCAAATAACTAGTTGCATAGAATATTAAAAAATAATATTTTTGTTTCTCTTCTTGCATTTTCTTAGCAACCAAACATACAAAACACACGTAACAATCTTCAAATTGAAACCAAAACCCAGCAATCACTAGAACATTTAAACCAAAACATTTCAACCGAAATACCACAATGGAAAAACATCAAAACACGCCAAACCACCCCAAACGACCCACCATTGGACCTAACCGACCAATACTTCACAACCACCAGCCCACCCCACAACCCACTTGTGGACGCAACGGGCCTTTAGGAGGGAGGAGTATGCCTTGGCCTAGTGGACTAGGATGAAGAAAAGAAAACGGAGTCGCTACCTACTTTAGGTCTAGAAACCATATATATAACACCCTTACATGGAAGGACTGATCTTATTACTAGAATATAGGTTTGGAGTTTAGGTATAGGGATGGGAATGTGTTAGGCACCCAACCCCACTCGACCTGTGAGTTGCCTTCCACTCATTATGTCTTACGTCTTAGGCTCCGCTTGAATGGAATGGAAATGAATAAAAAGAATAATTTTAGAATATTCTTCTATTCTCTTGTTTTGGAGTTTTAATGGAGGGAATGGAAAATCCATTCTCTTGTTTGGGAGTTTAAGTGAGAGGGAATGGAATAGGTAGGAGGAAACACTCATTCCTCTCTATTCCCTTAAAATCTCAAATTTTCATTCCTCCCGAAATTGGGAGGAATGGGAAAGAATGAAATTAAATTTAATGATTTTTTTTTTACTAAAACTCTCAAAATACCCTTATATATTCAACCCTTTATTTTAAAATAGGAGTTTAATAGTAATATTGTCATAAAATGATTTCATTCCATTTCCTCCATGTTGCTCCCAAACATAATTATTTACATTCCATTCATTTTCATTCATTTCCATTCCTTTATTTTAAAACATCCAATCAAAGTTACTTAATTCCATTCATTTCCCTTACTTAAATATATTCCATTCATTTCCATTCCCTTATGATCATTTCATTCAATTCCCTTACAAACTCCCAAGCGGAGCCTTAATCTCATTAAAGGCATGTTCAATATTGCATCTTAAACTCACACACGTTAGCATATATCTAAGCATACAACATGACATCAATCATTCTAAAAAAAACCTTAGCGTACTTCTATCATGGCAACTCACATCAAGCCTAACATACATCTATCATGAAAACTCACATCAAGTCTAGCATACATCTATCAAGACACTACATACTCCCAAGGGCAGAAACATGGTCATGGCAGCAAATCAAACAAACATGTCGTCATATTTGAGGCACGACACATAAACTTACATATCCATTTCCAACAAAGCAAAACAAGATCATATATCAAACCAAATACATGTTCATGTGAATGTATAACTTATCTCACTACATCACAGCACCTATACATCAATGCATGATCATGTGAATGTGTGTTGAAGGTGAATCAACGATTTAATTGAAAGGAAACCCTAATCTAACATGTGAAGAACAAACAAAAAATTTAAACAGAGAAGCAGAGAATTAAGAAGCATAAAACAAGGCAAGACAAAGGCATATTGCATAAATAGAATAAAGAAACAATAGCAGAAAATGTTGAATTAGAGTTCTGGGCTTGAGTATGCGTACACATACATAGGGCCTGCGTACACGATCCAGCTATATGCATATACATACTTCGAGTATGCATACATATGCAGGAAGCCTGCATACGCATACACGCCCAAAACCCTAACCCAAAAACAACAAGAACAAAAAACAGAGCAAGAACTTAAAACAAAGAATCTAACAACCTAGCATGATTTAAACAATAAAACAAAAAACACCTAAGTTAAGCAGGCATATTACAACATAAATAAACAAGAAAAAAAAAAGATTAAAACAAGAAAAAGTAAAGAAATGAAAAAGAAAGTTTAGAACTTATACCTCAAAATAGAAGTTCTTTGGCTTGATTTTAACGATTTCCCTCAATCAAATATATTCACAATCAAACAAAATTGATTAGTAAACTTCAAAACTCAAAGATCAAGACCAGAAAAGGTCTCAATCAAAAGAAAATTGACTTGAGGATGTTTTATGAAAAAACTCCCTCTTTGATTCACTATTTCTAATGAATTTTAAGTTTTCCCTTAGGATTTTCTGTGTGTTTTGAAAATATACCATGTATGGCTTTTTATATTAAAAAAAAATAAGGGTTTGGAATGGCTCCTAGACGATGTGAGATTCATTCCAAGCCTCAACTTTAATGCAGAAAACTTGTCTTTCATAGTTTCTAGAACCTTAAAATGCGTACGCATGCCCATGTATGCGTATGTATGCATGAAGCTTGTGTACACAAGTCTAAAGCATGCATACGCATACGCATACGCGTTTTTGCGTACACATGCCCTAGGGTTTTCGTGGCCTTAATTTTCCAAAAATAGTTTTATTTAGCTCATAAAAGAGTTACATTTTCCATAAAAACCTTACTTAAGTCAATTTAAGTCTGGTCAGGCCTTAACTAACCTTGAGCTTTAGAATTTTAACATCATTGGGGAACGAGGGCTTGAGTCGTAAGGGGTACAAATACGGTGTCTATAGATGCCCCTCTTTTGATTTGTGAACTTCGCTAACAGAATCAAAATAATAAGAGACAAAACATTTTGTTTTAACGTATGGCTCGGGCCCAACCCACGCACACAGCACACAACACGCATACATATGGCGAGGTGTAACTTTGTAGAGTTGCATGAGATTTGTATGTCTAAATTCCCACCTTTGTTGCTTAGGAAACGAGCAACGGCAAGTTCATTATCCTAGAACCTATTTTGCCAATTGCAAGCAAGAGGCGAGTGACTCACTATCCTAGAGTCACTAAAAATGAAAAACAAACATGGCCAACGGCCGCAAACATCAACCAAACAAGCAAGGTGCTCTTACGAGCTTAAAATGCTACATTTTTGTGATGTCCATCTGCGGCTCTTGCCTCAAACTTCTCTAGGTGGCTTGCGCCTCTTGTCTTCCATCTCTATCTCTACCTATTATGGCGAGGCTCTTGTCTTAGGGTGACCTTGGTCTTTATCTCTATCCCTACCTCTTCTTTTGTGCCTGCATATTCAACTCCCTCGAGATATGTGCACTAATTCTGGCTTGCATAGGGTTTGTGCCTGCATATTCAATTCTCGAAGGATATGTTCACAAGTTCTGTATTTTTCTCTTCTAATTTATATGGGATCTATGTCTGTATGTTCAATTCTCGGAGGATATATGCACAAGTTCTATATTCTTTTCTTCTAAATTATATGGGATCTGCATATTCAATTCTCAGAGGATATGTGCACAAGTGGTCTTGGTGTTCTAACTTACAAGAAAGTCCTTGGTGAAAGATCCACTGGGGAGAATGACTTGTTAAGGAGTGTATTGGTGACCCACGGAGGAGCCTTCTTGGTAATTTTGACCTACATGGAAGTCCTTGATAGGGTGTAGTTCACTGGGAAAACATAACTTGTTGAGGAGTTTGGGTGGTGATTTTGATCTACGAGAAAGTCTTCAATGTTGTGTAGTCCACTGGGGAAAATTTTCTTCTTCTCCTTCAAGACTCACTAGGGAACTTGTTGTAATTCCACTCACAAGGGGATTTTGTCAACTTCATGGGAAAATTTTCTTCACAATTCTCAAGGGGGTTGTCCTTGTACCTTAGACTTGCGGGGGGAGTCCTTCCATGATACTATACTTTATTGGGGATTTGGTTGATGAATTTAACTCATGAGGAGTTCTCTTAGGGATTTTTGTTCTGCCAAGGAATGTTCTTGATGCCTTTAACCCACTGGGGAATGCTTTGAGAGCCTTTGTGTCTTTTACCTAACTGAGGGTATTCTTGACACTTTGGATGCATTCTTGAATTTTCTTTTGCACTTCCTACCTTCTGGGAACTCACTGGAGACATTTTGATTTTTTTTTTTTTTTTTGTTTTACTAAACTACATATAGTTTAGTGGAGAGGCCTAAACTGTGCATAGTTTAGCCATTAGACCTTCCGGCCTCCTTAAAATATTTTCTAATGGTTACCAACAATTTCTTTTTCTTTTTCTTCTTATTTCTCTTCATCTTCCTCATCTCTTCACATTCTCTCTAACTCTCCAACTACCAACTTTTCTCTCTATAAAAAATCTCTTCCTTTCTCTCATTTCCTCACCATCTGATCTCTTCCCCTCAAAATTTCTTAACCAAAACTCTCCTTCTCTCCCAAACTTTCTCATCTTCATGGCACCCAAGTCTAAGAAAAGTTCCAATGTGATTTCTGGCGATGTGTTCAACCTCACCCATTGGAATGGGGCTGTGAGGCTGAATGAGCCCCTTTCATTGACCCACAGGACACATGATCATCTTTCAAAGAGTACGAGGACCAGATCGATGAATTTTTCAAACTTTTCTCATTTTAGAGTTTTGTCTAAATCTTCCATTTTAATATGTTTTTGGACATGTAAATGCTTGGGTTTTGCTGTATGATGGGTTTAGATGAAAACCTAACACTTTAGGTGGGGTAAAAACATGTTTAGGATAAGTTTTGATCAAAATGTGGTTGAAAATGTTGAAGAATACTTCTCTAACTATGCTCATGCATATGCGAATATTGGCCTACGTACGCAGCTTGTATCCATGCATGCACATGACTTATGTGTATGCATCCATATTCTTCAATTTACACTAATGCATGATCCAACTTGCGTACGTGTGTAGAGCCCCTGCGCACGCAAATGCAGGCTTGCACATGCATGTTGGCACTTAGAAACCCTATTTTGGCTATGTTAACTCTTTTTTCACTTATTTACTCATTCGACTGTCATTTTAATGCTCTATTTTCATCCTTTGATAAGCCTTGCCCACTTTCTCAGCTAGGGGTAGCACCAACCATGTTGGTTCATGGTATTAAGTCTTAACCAAGGAAACTAAGGGCCATATACGTGCTACAAGCTTTGAGCCCATCATCCACTCACTGCCCGATACCTCTACCGTGCTATCTTGGTGCAATGTTTGGCTGAGAGGTGGTGGGACACTACCACACCTTCCATATTACTGACCAGGAGATGATGTTGACTCCCATGACTTTAACCGGATGACTAGCCTCAGGTGTGATAGGACGATCATCAACCTGTAGGGTGCATTGGGTGTGCAACTAAGCATAGAGTTACTCGGGAGGAGGTACTCGATGGACATGAACCACTATTATGATATTAAGACAGATTACAGGCCTCTCCCGTAGGTAACTCCCGATGACTATGCTCAGATGGCTAGGACCTTCTTGCTATATATCCTAGGGGTATATCTCTTTGCCAATAGGGGGCAGACCGTGTCTTTGAGGTGGCCGTCTTTCTTTCAAGATTTCAAGGAGGCTCAGGAGGCCAACTGGGGCTAGGCATGTCTTGCTTATCTATACTCATCTTTGGACACGCTTAGCAAGGGGACTCTGTGTCAGCTGATGAGGCCTTGGAAGCTCCTTGAGGTTGGTTCTCTCATCCTTTCTAGCATCTTACAATGTATGTGTTTCCCATTCTTGTAATTGTGCTTATTCATATGTCATCCAGGCTTAAAGAACTGTGCTTCACACTCTTGCAAATTGTATCTATATTTGTACCTTGCAAATTGCATTCATATCCATACCTTGCAAACTGTACCTATACCTATTGCTAACTATCATTTTTCAAATTGCTGCGACTTAAATAATGCTCCCAAGTGTATGATTGACACGAAGTAATAACTCGGTAAGTCCGAGGTCGAATCCACAAGGAAAAGGGAATTAATTAGAAAACCATAAGAGAATAAAACTAAAATAATAAAGTTTAATTGAAGAGTTTTTGAGGGTTTAGTAAAGTTAATTTAAATTGAGAGAAAATAACAATATATTAAGATGCTAAGGTTTAGGGACTCACACACAATACATATATTGGTAGTCTTAACAATATTTATTTTATAACTCAACTAAAATTTATACGAAGGATGATCTTAGTTGGATGATTTAACAATAAAAACTCAAGAATTAATTGTCTAAGGTAGTTTCATGAAATTGATAGATATTAGGCAAAACAAAACTAGTGAATTAGTTTGCAAGGAATACTAAGCATTTAACGTGCCCGGAGTCTATGATAAATCAAAGAATTATACATAACTAAAAACTTTTCTAGATGAGTGAATCAAACAAAAACATAATAACATAAGCATTAAAACCATAAAATAATTGTTAAGAACATACTGATAAACGGTTGGGTTTCACCTCTTGCCTTAGCAAGACTTCTAGCAAGCCATAACACAAATAAAACTCTAAAAACTGTAAAGAAACTTTAATAAAACCTAAATTACATTCTACAACAACTCTCCTCTGAATTTTATCCTAAAGAGCCTTCAAATAGGTCAAGGAATCCTATTACAAGTTGAATTCCTGTTTGGAGAAAATCTCAGGTTTTTAGGTTTCACTTAACCGACGTTTTCAACCCATTTAACTTCAGAATTCACACTTTTGGTAAACTACAAAGTTTTAGCCCTTTAAGGTAAATTTTCAACCCAACTTGAATAATCTCGATTGGACATCTGAGCCAAAAGTTATGCTTTAATTAATAACTGTTGTGTAGGTTGGAATCCTAATCCAAATTGGACTTGGATTTGGTGTAAATTTCCTTTGATTCCTTGCTCTAATTGCACTTGAATTTAATTGGGTTAGCCTTCTTTGACTACATCATGGCCCGTGTAAAAGTAAAGTCCATTTGTTTTCTTCTTTGCACAAATCCACTTAATTAATTTCATTATCCTACAAAAGACAAATTTACGCATTAAAATTCAAGGCGTAAATGCACTTTTAGTCCCTACATTTTGACCTAATTTCTATTTTGGTCCTTACATTTTATTTTTACCACTTTTAGTCCCTAAAACAACTAATGCCTGACATTTAGGTCCTTTCCGTCATTCAACCAACGACAAAAGCTGATGTGGCAAACAGAGACACAGTAAATACTGACGTGTCTATTAAAATAATATTAAAGATACTACATCAGCATCTAACCTTAAAAATTAAATTTATCAATTTTAAAAATTATAAAAAACAAAAAAAACATAATTAAAAACAAAAACATTTTGGACCTTACCTAGAATCCCAAGACGTCCTCTTCTGTCTTCCTTTTCCCTCCTAGAAATTGTCCTCTTCCTCCTCCTCCGACTCCCCCAAAACCCACCTCGACCCGAACAACCAACTTGACCAGATAGCACAACCCAAGCTCCACATCATTAGCCCAGATCCCCACATCTCCTCCTAATTCTACACCTTCAACCTGGAATCTTACTCCCTCATGATTCGCTGCCTCTTCGAGCACCACCTGGCCATGTCGGCCGAGATCTGCGCCATTTTGAAGTCATGGCGCGCCGCCTAGAAAGACCGCAACGAGGACACCGTGTACCTCACTGTGTGGAAGTGAATCCAAGACAAGCGTGCCATCCTCTTTTTCTTCTTGAACTCTTTAAGCAAGTTCCTCCACTTCTCTCATCTCTGACGAAATCTATCTTTGTGCTTCGTCCTCGGCGTTTGCATTGGCTAGATCTGGGTTGAGTTTGCTATATTTTTTTTGGATTTTTGATAAGTTTGAAAATGGATGATATGGGTTTGTGAAAGGAAGTTTTTGGGTTTGTGATAGAGAATTTGTTGGGTTTGTGTATAAGGGGATTTGATGGGTTTGTGAAAAATGTTTAGATCTTAGGATTGACATAAAAAATTTGGTTGGTTGTCAGATCTGGAATTTATTTATTTTTTTTTTTTTTGTGAAATTGGAAAATTTGTTTGGTTGCCAAGAAAATGTATAAGAGTATCTTAATTTTCCATAAAACCAATCTAAGTTTAAGGATGGAGTTCTTCACTACCTTGAGTCCATTGGTTGCCACGGTTTGTATGTGTTTTTGTGTTTATGTTTTTGTGTTTGGTTGACAAGGAATGACAAGAAAATGCTAGAAAATTTGGGTGTGTGTTGTTATATTTAAATCTGGGTTTGTGTTCATTGTGTTCATTCTGGGTTAGTCTCAACAAATCTAAGTTCCATAATTTTTTTGTTTTTAATTATGTTTTTTTGTTTTTTCTAATTTTTAAAATTGATAAATTTATTTTTTAAGGTTAGATGCTGATGTGGAAGCTGACATGGATGCTGATGTAGCATTTTTAATATTATTTTAATAGACACATTAGCATTTACTGTGCCTCCATTTGCCACATCAGCTTTTGTCATTGGTTGAGTGACGAAAAGGACTTAAATATCAAGCGTTAATTGGTTTAGGGACTAAAAATGGTAAAAATAAAATGTAGGGACCAAAATAGAAATCGAGTCAAAATGTAGGGACTAAAAAGTACATTTACGCCAAAATTCAATTAAGCACGAAATTGATTATTTAGCATTATTCTAAAACCAACTATAAAATGCATAAATTAACTCAAAATAAGTATGATAATGCTTTCTAATAATGATATAAATATACAAAATTAAGCTATTATCACAAATTGTGTTTTCTCCTTTCAACACTGGGCTGTGAAGTATCGCTCGTGGAGCGAAGGTGGATCTGAAGAGCTTCTCATCAGTTAGGACACACTTTGATAGACTTTCTTCTGAGGAGGTGAGTAAGACATTCACTTTTCCTGGTTACTTTTCTTGCATGCCCTTAGGATCCTTCATCTAACCCTACATGCTGTTCAAGTCATTTGGAGTCCACGGGTGGGTGCTCTTGCTATTGTAGACCTGAATTTGGAGGCTACTACCATCATCACTTTCAAGATCACCTAGCCTTTTGAGGGTGCCGATCTGGGGGTTATTTACTTGGTGGAAAGGATAGGCTGCCAGTTGGTAGGTGAGGACGCATCGCGGGTTCCACTGGGTCCTTCACAGTTTATGCTTGCCTTGCATTCCATAACTGATGCTATGTACCATTTATGGAGAGCCGGCCTTCCCTACGACAAGCGTCTCACAGATGATGTGGAGTATGATGATTTTAGTGAGACTCGTCTCATGCCCGCTCTCATTCAGGAGGTATGTATCTTTTCCTTTCCATTTCCCTTCATTCTTCTTTTCTTGTATTTTTGCACATAATGATATCCAAATGTTATGCTTATATCAGGCTGGCCCTATTGTTGGTGGTCCTGTCAACCCTCCTCATCTACCTTGGTTGGTCTATGCTTACAGCTCTAACAGCTTCGCTCAAGAGTGCCCTGTGGGGCGTAACACAAATATCATGTTGTAGACATCGTATTTTGTTCCCATTAATAAATTTTAGACCCCGGTCTCAATGATGAGCTTGAAATGTCAACAAAAGGTAATTGTAGTTATTTTGATATTTTGGAAGTAATCACAACTCAAAAGTACTCAAATCGATTTGAAAATGATGCTGAAAAATGACATCTGCTCACTGTTTTGACCATAACTTTTAATCCACAAAGAATTTTTGAGTGAGATTTATTTCGTTGGAAAGTAAACATTTTTGAATTTTTTTTTTTTTTTTTGCCTAATTTGGACTTATATTGAGTGAGTTATGTTCATTTTAAGTTGGGCCATTAGTGCTGTCAAAATTAGGGTTTCTGGGGACGTATGCGTGCGTGGGGAGCATGCATGCGTATGCATCCCCAAACCTGCGTATGAAAGACGATTTCCAGAAGCCTAGAACTTTAGTTTTTACCAAAGCCTCCCTCTTTGATGGGCCCCAGCTCCTAGACCCTTTGGGACGACCAAAATCCTCTAAATAAATTTGAAAACCCTAGTTTAAACATATAAATACAATGCCTCCAAACTCAAACCCTAGCTAGAGAGAGTTATTTTTCCACCTAAACTTCTCAAAAAATCTTTTCTAACTCAAGACTTTTTGCACTCACAAGATTATGCACGTTTTTGAGTTCTTCAAAACCTCTCTCTAGTAGTTTTAAGGCAAAAACTATTTTTCTAATCTTTTCAAAACTTTTTTCAAACAAGCTTTACAAGAAATCCTTTTATTTTGAGTTATGATTACCTATGAATTATTGAATCCTTTGATTCCTTTCATTATCATTCAATCTTTTTGTGTAGGCACTGAGGGGTCGATTAAATATCAATCAAATGTGTTTCCATAAGCAAGGTGAATCTCTCTTCATGGCTTTTCCTTGATTAGGGTTTTTATAACTTGTGTTCTTGTTGTTTTAATTGATTTATATGTTAATATATTCTTAGAAATATTTTTTTGCTTCATTAAATTTTGTTTAGTGGTGTCTTATCATGTTTTGATTGGAGAGTTGAGTGATTAGATATATTGATGAACATGTTTTGATGTGTTAAGGTTGTTCTTATTTGTTGTTAGATTCAATACATGTTTGGGAATAGATTTTGTTTTGTTTATCTTTGATATCTTTGTTGTTAGTGTAGGTTGTTTAATGTTATATTAGAAGCATGTTAAGTTGTTAGTTTTAGGTTTTGCTTTTTTTTTTTTTTTTGCTTTTTTTTTTTTTTTTCTGTATTTCTGGTTTCTGGGCTAGGGTTTTCTAGTCGTGTATGTGTACGCATGCTTCTTGCATGCCTACACAGACTTGAAGTACGCACACTCATGCCCAGAAACCCTAATTTGAGTTTTCTGCTTCTGCTTCTTTATTTCTTTCATGTAATATGCCTCTATTTTGACCCTTTCTTATGTTTTAGAGTCATTGTCTCTCTGTTTACTTGTTTTTTATTCTTCATATGTTAGATTAGGGTTTTCCTTTAATGTTTTCTTTGTTTTACTGTAAACATGCATTTATATGTCCCTCCATTGATGCATAGGTGCTGTGATGTAATAAGGTAAGTGAGGTAAGTCATGCATTCACATGAAAACACATTTTAGATGATGAGCACAATGAATTTGTTTGTTTGATGCTTCGATACTATGTTTAGATGTTTAAGTTATATTTGATTTAATACCTTGCTGCCATGTCTACGTTTTTGCCCTTGTGATATCTTGTTTGTTGGCTGCCTTAGATTAAATGATATGACCTACATGATAGATGTATGCTAGGTTTGATACGAGTTGTCATGATAGATGTACGTTAGGGTTTTGGGATGATTGATGTCATGTTGATTACTAAATGTATGCTAGTGTGTGTGTGTGAGTATAGATAACAATATTGAATGAGCCTTTAATGAGATTGAGATGTAAGACACAATGACTAGAAGCCGACCTATGGGTTGGGTGGGGTTGGGTGCCTAACACCTTCCCATCCCAAAAGCTAAACTCTAAACCGACACTCTGATAGTAAGATTAGTCCTACCACGTAAGGGCGTCACACGTTCCTAAACCTAATCTAGGTGGCGACTCCATATTTTCTCTGCTCCGGTCCACTCAGCCAAGGTGTACTCCCCTTTCCTAAGGAGAAAACCGCTACACCTATAGCGGCAACTTCACTAGGGAATAGAGAGTTTGATTTCAATGTGTCTTATTTTTTAATCTTAATAAAGGCTTGTTCATTACTTGTTTGCACACGCTTCACTTGGTTCTTTTATCCTTTCACCTTGATTGGTGATGGGTAGGAAGATGAGTATGCTTCATTTGGGCCAAATTCTTTCGAAGTTCATCCCACCAACTCACAATCTATGCCATTGCTTATGATGAGCTTTGAGTACATTAACGGTTTACTACCAATCCACAAAGGTCCACTTAGGCCCTCGGTTGGAATCATGGCCCACCTAGTTATAAGTGACCTACTAATCTATCCCTTTAGTTTTAAGGAGCTTACTCACACGTAGATAAGCTTAAAACCCAACCATGTAGGGTTACCTAATTGTGTGTGCATGCGTGTGCTTTGTTTGAATTGTTAGTTGGGCTAATAAAATGGGTCAATCTTTTTTAGTCTTTTATGTTCTAAAAAAAAAAAATGTTCAAGTTTTCAAGTTCTTTTTTAAATAAATTTTTTTCTTAAAAAAAATGTGTGAAGTTTCACCCAAAGAAAAAAAAATTCCCAAAAAAAAAAAAAAAAATAAAACTGTGAGTTTTCAATTAGGTTTTCATTTAAAAAAAAATATAAATTCCAAAAAAAATTTCAAAAAGAGTGAGTTTCTTTGTAAATATTTTTTTTTAAGAAAGAGTTGCTTTCAAAATAAAATTTTTCCAAAAATAAAATGTGAGTTTTTAATGAGATTTTTTTTTTTAATAAATTCCTGAAAACGTTTTTCAAAAAAAAAAAAGGTGAGTTTTCTATAAATTAAAAAAAAAAAAATCCAACTGAGTTTTCAAAAAAGAGTTTCTTTCAAAATAAAATTTTCCAAAAAAAATCTTTTGAGTTCTTCTTTAGTAATAAATTTTTTTAATGGTTGGCCCATTCTAGTAGCCCATGTTTGTTTGATGTTTTGAGTCTTTCCTTTGTTGTGTCTTAGGCTTAGGCCTTTCTGTGTTTTGTTTTGTCCTGTCTTGGGCATTAGGCCCATTCTTGTTTTGTCTAGGGGCATTAATCCCATCCTTGTGCTATCTCAGGCTTTAGGCCCACCTTTGTCTTGTCTAGGGCCTTAGGCCTATCCTTTGTCATGTCTTGGGCTTAGGCCTATCTGCGTCCTGTCTTGGGCCTTAGGCCCATCCTTATTTGTCATGGGCTTAGGCCAATCCTTGTTTTGTCTAAGGGCATTAAGCCCATCCTTATGTCGTCTTGGACCTTAGGTCTATCCTTTTGTCTTGTCTTGGGCCTAGGCCCATCCGTGTCTTACCTGTCTTTTCTTGGGCCTTAGGCCCATCCTTGTTTTATCTAGGGGCATTAAGCCCACTTTTGTCTTGTCTTGGGCCTTAGGCCCATCTTTTTCTTGTCTTGGGGCCCGCGGCCCATCCTTGATTTTGTCTATGCTTTGATCTTTCCTTATTATTCGTTTTGGGGCTTTAGGTCCATTTTTTGTCGTCTAAGGTTGTTACCTCATCTTGTCTTTTGTTAAGGGCCCTAGGTCCACTTTTGTTTGTCTAGGGGCACTAGGCCCATGTTTGTCAAGGTTTGTCATCTTTTGGTGTCTTCATTATTGTGTCTTCAAGTTTTTTTCTTTTGGGTCTTGTCTTTCTTGGGTCTTGTCTAAACTTTGTCCTCATTCTAGGGGCATGGTTAAGTGGGAATTGAATGTAAAATTTTTTGTTAGTGATCTTCATGAAGTGTCTCTCATAAGGATAAGTTTCTTGTAGGTGACCCATCATTACTCCTAAAAAGGGTATTGAACAACCCTCTTGGTCACGAACCTCTAATAATCATCTCATAAGAACCGATCTTGCTATTATTGACCAAATGGCATCAAGTGACCGAGATATTTTAAAGAAGTTGGAAGAAATGATGGCAAGGATGGTTGCTCCTACTATTGAGAGACTTCACCATCTTTAGAGTTCTCATGGAAAGAAGAAGAAGGTAGTACAAGAATCTCAATATGAAGACTCTATCTTTGATGATGATAATTTTGAGGAAAAAGAGGCTAAGATTAACAAGGAACCTAAGAAGAAAGAAAACTCAAAGGAAACCAAAGATGAGTCAAGAAATTGAAAAGATGAAAGGTATGCTTAAGAGGTCCCAAGGTATGGAGGACTTCATGCTTGATATTAAGGGATTGTGTCCATTTCCTGATGTCCAACTTCCCCCAAAGTTTAAGATGCCAAAGATGGACTCTTTTGATGGTACTGGAAATCTCAAGAATCATTAGAAGCAATATGTTCTTGCCATGAAGCCTCTAGGTCTTACCAAGGAGCAAATCATTTAGTGTTTCCCTTAAACTCTTAGTGGTGTAAGCCTATAATAGTATCTCTCATTGGAAAATGTTAAGATGAATGATTGGAACAAGATGACTAAAGCTTTTGCACAAAAATATTTATACAATGTTCAATTGGATGTAAGCCTTAGAGACTTGGAGACTACAAAGCAATTGAGCAATGATTCATTTTCTGATTTTCTAATGAGGTGGAAAAGCTTCCAAGATGCCTAATCAACCTAGTGAGAAAGACTAAGTGAGGATGGTCATGAAGAATGTATTGCCTACTTATAGGTGCCAACTTGCACCAATTCCTTTGAAGATTTTTGTGGATTTATATTATGCTAGTGTACAAATTAAGGATGCTATTAATAGTGGACTTATCTATATATATATAAAACCGAAGCTTTTGAAGCTCCCACAATTTTCCACGTCAGCATTTTTTTTAATTTTTAAAACTGATATATTTTTTTAATTAACTATATATACTCCCCTTTCTCAAATCAAATACTCTTCCCCGATACAATTCTGAAACCAAAACCAACTGATATATTTTTTTAATTAACTATATATACTCCCCTTTCTCAAATCAAATACTCTTCCCCGATACAATTCTGAAACCAAAACCCAAACAACCATCGATCCTCCTCTCCCACAACTCAACGCAAACTCAGCACGCAGGTTTGCTCCTCTCTTCACGCTGCCCCTCATTCCTTTCTCAGAGCATCCCGCTTCTCTTATTCTGGCTCTCTCTGTTCATAGCCTTTGTTGGCTCAAGTCTTGACCTCTAAAGCTTGGTACGTTTTTGTAATCCTATTTGGCTCAAGTCAAGCTATTTATAGATTACGAAAATTACAAAAAAGATTGCTTAGAGTTTTGGGTCTTACGGAATTACTAATTTTCTGCCCCAATTTTGTTTTAGGCCCTTTTGTTCTATTAGGGTTTTTCAGCAATTCCCTTTTGTTCTATTAGGGTTTTTCAGCAATTTAATTTTGATTTTTTTTTTTTTTTTGCTTTGTGATGAATATGTGTTTTTCATTCTGCTATGCATGTTTAATTTTCGTTTTGTTTTATTTCTTGGTTGGTTCGGGTTTTATGATGAGATTTAAGTTTTGTTGTAATTGGTTTTGTTATGGTTTGATGTGTTGTTGAATCCATAAATCAGGCTCATCAGACTTTGGTTCTCTGCAAATTTTAGGTTTGGTTAGAAAATCTACAATCAGCATTCGGCAAAAGGGTATATTACCTCTGTTTTACTGCTTAGGTATTACATGAAAGGACAAAGCTTTTTGGGTTTAACCATCTTTATTTTGCTTTATTCATATTACCTCTGTTTCTGTTATATATTACCTTTGTTTGGATGATTAATAGGCAAAACATATTACCTCTATTTGGACAAAATACAGTTAAGTGAAAACTTTCATATTACCTCTGTTTCTTAAACTTTCATATTACAAAAAAAAAAAAAAAAGATGATTAATAGGCAAAACATATTGCCTCTGTTTCTGTTAAATATTGTCTATTTTCAAACAGAGCCACGTTTCTGTTTTGCTTGTGCTATTGGGGAAACACCACTTTTGGAACTTAAAAAGCTTTAACCAATGGGTTTAATTTTAGCCCCCAAAAGTAGTGGTTATTTTAGCGTCTTCACTATAAATAGGATTAAGCTTCAACTTGGG
The DNA here is from genome assembly GCA_030445155.1 of Quercus variabilis. Classification (NCBI taxonomy): domain Eukaryota; kingdom Viridiplantae; phylum Streptophyta; class Magnoliopsida; order Fagales; family Fagaceae; genus Quercus; species Quercus variabilis. Next base: position 43,741,930 of record CP129445.1, on the reverse strand, counting down.
TTGGTGATTTCCCTTTACCTTTTTTAAACTTAAAATTTTCTATCTTAAATGGGGTACAAGTTTTCTTATTAAAAAAAAAATGGTGCTGGGTAGGAAATAAAAGTCACAGCTTCCACCATTGTGGTGGTTTTGGTACAGGTATGCTTGCTTTTCATTGCTAGATATTTTGGTCTTCCTCAATGATACAAGGTTGCTTATTTTGTTCTCTTATTGCTTTTGTCTCTCTTTAACTTCTGTTTACATATGGTATATTTTATTAACTCATTTGGTTTATATATGATTAATGTTACTGATGCGGTAGATAGTTACTATTTAAATTAAAAAAAGGTTTGGGAGAGGTGGATTAGGCTGATTTCAAGACTCAAACTTGGAACACATTGCTTGAGGTAGACATAACTTGCCATCGCAATGTCTTTTATTTCAATTTTCTTTATAATCTGTAGGACTGGCCTTTGATTCTATAGATTCCTTCAACAAATTGAATTTGAGGATTTGTTACCCTTAAAACATATATTCTAATGCTTTCAATTGATCATGTTTGACAACCTACATAGTTATTAACCTTTTTGTCTCCTTCAACTTATAACTTGCATTTCCATTTGCATTTGTGTACAAAGAAGTTTTTGCGTCCACACCGATGCCAAATGGTGAAGTTTTAAAAAGAAAAGAATGTATATTCTTGATGATGTGTTATTCTATTTAATGGTATTTTGTTGTATATTTGCTTCTCATTGGATATTGCATGATAGTGGCATTCCCTGTTATAATGTTTTGAAGATAAAATGCTAAAGATAGTCTTTTTTTTTTTTTTTAAAGAAAATATTATGCAGAGGGTTGTAATTTAGTGCTTGAGTTTTTTAATCACATTTATGATGAGTATTTTTGCTATATGTTATGTATGTTAAGCAAGTTTAGGGGTGCTATTGTCAAATTTACATCTTGAAATCTTTGTGAACAAGTAATTTTTTTGTTTTGCCTCCTATCCATGACTGTGGCATGTTCTTTTTGATTTCAGGGTAAGGATTCTACAGATTTCTTATAGCAATGTAAGATTGAGGTTGTCTAATCTTGGCTTTTGAGTAAAATTTGATTGTCAAAAACACATCATTTATCCTAATACTTGAATGTCTAGATGAAGGATTTGCACTTAATCCATTGAGACCAAATTTGATCATACAAGTGATTCTGCTACTAATAAAAAACTAGACTGTAACATGAAATTAATTCTTTTACCTAATTTTGTTGTTTAACTTGCAAAATGATTCTAATTTTAGAGTTGATCTCATTTTCAATAGCTTTCCCGTGCATCGCACGGGTTTGCGACTAGTTGAGAAGAATGATGCAAAACCTCAAAAGAAGTTTAGGGTGGGAAATTCAAGTAATAGTGGTAACAATGGTGGTAAGACAAGTGAAGTTAATGCTGTTAATGTTCAAAGGGAGTTTACTCCATTGGGAATGACTTTATCCCAAGCACTTGAAACTTTATTAAGCAAAGGATTTATCAAATCATTGGATCTCGGAAGTTATACTTCAAACACCTCCAGTCCAAACTACAACGCAAGTGAGTATTGCCAATACCATCAGAACCATGGTCATTCTATTGATAAGTGCATTCATCTCTGTCATGACATTGAAGACCTCATTCAAGCTGGCAAGATCCCTAAGCCACCCATCAACCTCCCAAACATTAAGAGAAATCCTTTCCCTGACTACAATGTTGTGTCCCCTCCTGCTTGGGGTTGATTGATCGAGCAGTTTAATCTTTGTTATTGCATCCCACAAGAGTCTTTCATTTCACTATGTTTTCAAATTCAAAAGTGTTATTGTTATTTCAATTCAGTATGTCTTTGTTGTTTCAATTCAGCGAGTCTTTCAATTCATATATGCTCTTTTAATTCATCAATAAAGTGGTTTGCAAGGGTTTGAGTTTTATGATAAGTTCTCAAAGCTTCAAGTTGATTTGATTCTCAATATGTGATGTTGCATGTTTGCCCACAATTGGACAATGGAAATTGGGATGAAGAGAGGTTATTATTCTGCTATCTTATACACATTTCCCTTTGCTCTCCCCTTTTGAGCCTTCAAAGTTGTTTTCTTTCAAAGTAACCCATGTCAAGGATTAGCCCCTACACTAGGATCAATGAATGAAATAAAGTGGTGGAAGTAAAAAAAAAAAAAAAAAAAGAAGTGTGAAAAGAAAAGTGAAATGAAGAAAAAAAGTAAAAGTGAAGAAAGTTCAAAAGTGATGAAAAGTAATCCTTGGCCAAGTTGTTAGGTTTTTATACCCCTTAACACAATATGTTTAACCTAATATTAAACCAAGTTGATTAACAAGATTGTTATTCAAGTCTAGGTTAAACAATTATGAGCAAAATAGATATAATGCGGAAAGTAAAGAACACAAAGTTTTGATGACTTAGGAAAACCAAAACGGTAGAAAACCTGGGGAGGATTTAACCTTGCTTTCCTCAAGGTAAAAATCAATTGATTATGGAAAGAACTGAAGTTTACAAAAGGACTTAGACCACTAACATCCTAATACTACTACACGTAGAACTTACTGACACAACTATGTGCAAGCTCTGAATCTATGGACTATTTCTTTTTTAGATTTATAGCAACCGCATGTTCTCCTACTTGTGACTTTGAGACTCCACTCAAAGGTTTTGTTGTTCCTTGAATGTTCTTTATGCAGCAACTGAAACAACCATCAAGTTCTTGATGTGAATCTTGATCTTGATAGCTCTATGTGTGTGTTTCAAGGTACAAACCTCTCAGATCTCATAAAAGACTTAACACATAACTCAAAGAAGACCTCTAAAACATAGCTAGGGTTTTTCCTTTTATACTAGAAGTGAAACACTTAACCCTACACGTTACATAGGCTTGGGCTGCGCTTGAAACTTTTGTAGAATTTTTTGGGCTGCAATTCTCAATTGATCGAGCCTTGTAGTTTTACACAGTAAATTCCTACAAAACACTCAATTCAAACTTCAACTCAAACAAACTTTGAGCAAGCTTAAACCTAGACTCACTGTTTTGATCATGATTTGCCAACATATACAAAATGAAGTTCTAATACATTTAGTTCCTAAAGTCTTAGAACCTAACACAAGTTGTAACCCTTAAGAAAGTAAGTTTGAGCCTTTGTTATCCATTTATTTGTGAGCCAAGAACCAAAGCCTTCACTATAAGCCAAGTAAAAGTCCTCTTTGATCAATTGAAGTTGTTCATGTGAACTACATTAGGCTTGATCCCTTTTGGGTATGTAGGCAACCTTTTGAGGTGCAACCACATCACATCATGTAAATTGTGTAATTCATGTATTGAGAATTTGAATCAACAAGATTTTTTGAGGATAAGTCGTAACACTTGTTCATTGTATCTCATTTGTTTGTTTCTTGTAAAAGTGAATGAGCCCGTTAGGCTGAAATCGACAAGGGAAATCCAGGAAAAAGTTAAGGCAAAAAAAAAAAAGAGTAAAAATGCCTGCTAGGTTGAAAACCTGTAAGGGTGGCCTAAGAAAAAGTTAGGGTAAAAAAAAAGAAAAAAAAAAAAAAAGAGAAAGAAAAAGAAAAGAAAGTGAATCAGTCAAGCTAGGGGCAAGGTGGACCCCATAAGGAGGATGCGTCCTAATGAGTGAACATCTCAAAAGTTATCCATAATGAATCAAGCGTTCGGTTCCCATTTTTACCATGCCTTTTAGGATGGTCTTGTTTCATGTCTTCTTTTCTTAGAGTCTATTGGACCTTGAGTTTTGTGTCCTTTACATCATCTTTTTTCTCCTTCGTTCTCTGTGGTTTTTCTTTTTTTGGGTTGTGTGTGTTTGTCACTTCTTTAGAAGTTGTCATGTCTATCATTGTCTTTAGTATCTTCATGTTTGCCTGCAATCTTTGCCTTGGTCTGTCATCTTTTGTTGTCTGTTTTTGTTGTCTTGTGTGGTTGGTTGCATGTTTGATGCCTCATATGGTTTTTCATGTGTGTTTGTTTGCTTGTTTGTGTCCTTGTTCCATCTTGGGCCTTAGCCCCATCTCATACTCCGTTTGGACCTTAGGCCTCTCCTTGCTTTGTGTTAGGCCTTAGGCCCATTCTCGTTTTATCTTGGGCCCTAGGCCCATCATGTTTAGCATTTTATGTGTTTGCACGCTTTGTTATGTTTGTATGCCTCTTACGTTGTTGTGTTCATCCTTTTGTTATCTTTTGTGATCACAAGTTTGTTTGATGTTTTATGTGAGTCTTGTATGTTTGTTTATTCTTTTTCTTATGTGAGTCATGTGTGGTTATGTTTTTTATTCTTGCATGTTTGCATGAATCTTGTGTTTTTTTTTTTTTTTTTGCAAACCTTGTGTGGTTGTGTAAGTCATGTATGACTATTTGTCTTTGGCATAAATGCTCATTTTTAAGTGGCTTGTTTGTGTTTGGACGTAAATTTCTCGCTTTGAGTGGTCATATTGGCATAAATTTCTCATTTTTTATTGGCTTGTTTGTGTTTGGACATAAATTTCTTGCTTCAAGCGGTCCTGTTGGCGTAAATTTCTCATTCTTGAGTTGCCTATTTTTGTTTGGACGTAAATTTCTTGCTTTGAGTGATCCTTTTGGCATAAATTTCTCATTCTTAAGTGGCCTGTTTATGTTTGGACGTAAATTTCTCGCTTCGAGTGGTCCCTTTGGTGTAAATATCTCGATTTTAAATGGCTTGTTTGTGTTTGGATGTAATTTGCTTGCTTCGAGTGGTCCCTCCAACTTTAGGTAGAGTCCTTAGAACTTGAGGGTAGAGTCCTTAAAACTCGAAAACACCCTGGATTTTCTTATGGTACATTTCTTGTTTGCATGGTTGCTTACATGTGATAACGCCTTAAAATGTGTACTTGTTATATATTTATGTGGGCGTTATCTCCTTATTACTATGCTTAATTTGTATAATTAAGCCATAATTTGTATTAGTCCCTATTATTGATCTTTACATAATTTCTTGAATAAGATGCTATTCATTGTGTGTAATTTTCTACTTTCAGGAAATCATGTGAGAAAGATGAGTTTACAGGAATTTGTGAGAGAATGGAGGCCAAACTAGAATTAAAGTGGAGCTAAAGGACCATGCCTAAATGTCTAAGGAGGTGCAGCTGGAGTGCTTGGATCATCTAACATGATTGGAAGCTTCAAATAAGGAAAGAAATCAAAGAGGCAGAATCTGAAAAGGAAAAATTTGATTTGAGCACTGATCAGTATTTTGAGCATATCTCTCTCCTCAAAAATCCAATTGACACAAGGCTAGATGGGTTGGAACCGTGACTTAAATATCTACAACTTTCCAGTTTTGAGGTTTTCCAAATTCTCAACTTTGGAAGGCCGAAATTAACTCACAAGTTACCGCTGTAAACCTGGACGGAAATTTAAATAGTGAAAAGTTTTATTTTCTTTAGACTTAGACATTAGGGTTTTAGAAGGGAGGCTGTGAGAACGAATTTTGGGAGAGAAAAAACTTGTATTTTCCTTTCTCTAATGGCAGCCTAAACTCTTTGCTAGGGCTAGGGGTATGTTTCTTCTGTGCGGTATGAATATTCAATGTGATTCTTTTTAAGATTTTATCAATAACATATTTGATTGTTCAATTAGATTTCTTTTGATGTATTAGTTCTTCCATGCTTTCAATAAGTTCAATCATGTTTTTCTTATTGTTTAGAGGAATTTCTAATAGTTTCAAATAGAAATCAGGTTTTAAAGTGAATGGGTTTTTCTGAAAACTTTTCTAACCGCATTATTAATCGAGGTTATCATGCGTTCTTGAATTGTCTCAGTTCAACCGAATCATAAGTTTTTAATTGTATAAGAACAATCAATTATGAAATAGATATTTTCTTAGATCACAAAGAATTTCATATTGATATAGGGAAACACCCCGATGCCCTAGTATTTACATTATTGATTTAAATCAGTTTTTATTATTATTCTTGTTAACAATCACCAAGCAAAAGTATTTTTCTTCTTCACCCAAATTTTTATTTTATTTTATTGTCTTTGAATCTATCCTGCTCCTTGTGGTTCGACCTCGGTACTCCGAGAATTATATTGCTACGATCTCCTGCACTTGGGAGTGAGAAAGCAACATGTATGTGTGTCATGAAAGTAGAGTCCTTAAAACTCAAAGATAAAGTCCTTAAAACTCGAAACATCTTAGTTTTTCTTTTATGTGGTTTTTCACACTTCTTGTTGGAAGTGCACCAATCACATTTTTTGAGCACGCCCCCATGGTTGCATGTTTGTGTGTGTATGGACTCAAATTTTATTGATGTACAAAATTTTATTGATGTAAAATTTTATTGATGTACAAATTTTATTGGCGTACACACGCCCCCATGGTTGCAGGTTTTTATATTCAAATTTTTTGGACTTATATTCAGTGAGTTATGGTTGTTTGAATTTGGGCCATTAGAACTGTCAAAATTAGGGTTTTTGGGGATGCATGTGTACGCGAGGAGAATGCATGTGTACGCGGGGAGAATGCATGTGTGCGCATCCCTAAACTTGTGTATGCAGGCTAATTTCTAGAAGGCCAGAACTTCATTTTTTTAGGGCCCAAAGCCTCCCTCTTTGGTGGACCACGGCCCCTAGAACCTTTAGGACATCCAAAACCCTTTAAATGAGTCTGAAAACCCTAGTTTAAACATATAAATACAACCTTATGCCTCCAAAGTCAAACCCTAGCTATATAGAGTTGATTTTCTACCTAAACCTCTCCAAAACTGTTTTCTAACTCAAAACTTTCTACACTCACAAGATTATGCAAGTTTTTGAGTTCTTCAAAACCTCTCTCTAGTAGTTTTCAGTCAGAAACTACTTTTCAAATCTTTTCATGAGTATCCTTTTATTTTGAGTTGTGATTACCTATGAATTATTGAATCCTTTGATTATCATTCACTCTTGTTGTGTAAGCACTGAGGGGTTGGTTAAATATCAATCAAGTGTGCTTCCATAAGCAAGGTAAGTCTTTCTTCATGGCTTTTCCTTGATTAGGGTTTTTATAAATTGTATTCTTGTTGTTCTTAATTGATTTATTTGTTATATATTCTTAGAAATATGTTTTGCTTTGTTTAATTTTGTGCAGTGGTATCTCATTATGTTTTAATTGGAGAGTTGAATGATTGGATATATTGATGAACATGTTTTAACGTGTTAAGGTTGTTCACGTTGTTTTTTTTTTTTTTTTTATCTTTGATATCTTTGTTGTTAGTGTAGGTTGTTTAATATTATATTAGAAGCATGTTAAGTTGTTAGTTTTGTTATTTTAGGTTCTACTTTGTTTTCTATATTTTCTGGTTTCTGGTCTAGGGTTTTATGTTCGTGTATGCATACGCATGTTTCTTGCATGCGTACGCATACTTGAAGTATGCGTACACATACAACTGGGCTGTGTACACAGGCCTATGTATGTGCACACATAATCAATCATGCCCAGAAACCCTAATATGAGGTTTTTTTTTTTTTTTTGTTTCATTATTTCTTTCTTGTAATATGCCTATGTTTTGACCCTTTCTTATGTTTTTGAGTCTCTGTCTCTCTGTTTATTTGTTATTTGTTCTTCATATGTTAGATTAGGGTTTCCCTTTAATTTTTCTTTGTTTTGCCATAAACATGCATTCACATGTTCATCCATTGATGTATAGGTGCTGTGATGCAGTCAGATAAATGAGGTAAGTCACGCATTCACATGAACATGCATTTTGGATGATGAGCACAATGAATATGTCTGTTTAATGCTTGGATACTATGTTTAAATGTTTGAGTTATATTTGATTTTAATAACTTGCTGCCATGTCTATGTTTCCACCCTTGTGATATCTTGCTTGTTGGTTGCCTTGGATGAAATGATATGATATGCATGATAGATGTATACTAGGTTTGATATGAGTTGTCATGATAGATGTATGTTAAGGTTTTGGGATGATTGATGCCATGTTGATTGCTAGATGTATGCTAGTGTGTGTGTGAGTATAAATAATAATATTAAATGAGACTTTAATGAGATTAAGACTTAAGACACAATGACTGGAAGTCGACCTATGGGTCGAGTGGGGTTGGGTGCTTAACACCTTCCCATCCCCATACCTAAACTCCGAACCCATACTTGATAGTAAGATTAGTCCTTCCACGTAAGGGCACTATATTTATGGTTCTAAGACCTAATCTAGGTGGTGACTCCATATTTTCTCCACCTTGGTCCATTTGTCTGAGGCGTACTCCCCTTTCCTAAGGAGAAAACGGTTGTGCCCACACATGGGCTACCCTTTCCCTGAGGGTACACGAGCAGTGAGTTCTCTTTCATCTTTGACTTGTCTTTTCTTTGCATCTCTGAACACTTATTCTAACACTATCTTATTTTCAAATTCAGCCCACTGTATAGGAGCACGAGGAGCTTGTTTGGCTTAATGGGAACTTCAAGTTGGAGGTGACCGAGAATTCCAGGCAGATCTATGGTCTTGGAGGGTTTGCCTACCCGAGTGGTAGTGATGATGGTAACAGTGGTGCTGGCGGCTCTGAGAGCACTCCTAGCTATTAGCAGAGGAAGAGACATTACTAGTGATGATCCTGTAGACAAACAAACACAGACACACAACATATTTCCAGTTTCATTTCTTTTTCTTTTTTATTCAACATGTATTTCTACACTTTATTTCTTATTTAAGACAATGGGTTGCATTTAAGAACATCTTTTTTTCTTTTTTCTTTTTTTGCTTTTATTTGGGGACATGTGCTTAATTTACAACTCATAGGGAGAATTGTATTTATGCAACTTTATTTTCCTTGGTCCTTGATGCTTGAAATTTGAGCTTGATTGTGCCTTGAGTAGTCCTTTAGGTCATGGGAATCATGAGAGGAGTCTTGATGGAGGAATCACACTCCAAATAGGAAAAAGAATTCGATTTTGCCTTCCTCTTTGTGGCGTGTAGACGGGCCTACGTACATAGGTGTTTATCGTGTGTATGCAGCCATGACCCTACGTACACATGCCGTGAGCTAGAAAACCCTAGTTCACTCTTTTATGTATAAAATATCGTTGGGGGCCTACAAATCCTTACAAATCATGTTCTAAGCTCAGAAAACACCTCTTAAGGCTTTCTAATGGCAGAATTAACTCCTTTAGTGGTTTCAACATTGATTAAGAAGCTTGTCCCAAGTTTCAAGGATGCCCTTATCCCTCTCAGTCTTTCTTGCATCTTTCCCTACCATTAAATCAAAGTGGATGAACCTCTCCTTCGTGCTACTGCTAAATTTTGGACCCCAACTTGACATGTCTTCCAATTCAATGGTAGAGAATTATGACATACTCTTGAAGAATTTAGTGCAATCATGGGTGAACCCGACATTAGTACTCTTATTCTTCCTACTACTGACGAGGATTTCCCTGTCATGGCTCAACAACTCTTAGGGATTCCTCTTGCTATGGCTCAAAGGTGGTGCATTCTTAACAAGCTGAACATCCACATGGTCTTCACGTACATCTCTTAGCAAAACGTTTCCTTGGCCAGGGCACAACACTCCCACTATCTCAATGCCTTTTGCTTATGCCTTCACGTGAGGTACTTCTTGGTGCATTAGACGCTTCGTGTAGATCAAAGGATGCTTTCAGTGGTCCTCAATCTAGAGAGGAAAAGTCCCGTAGGCATGATCCTAGCCGACACTCCCAATGGCTTGGATGCTATTCATAAAGGGGAAGCAACTTTCTTTGTAGGGAGCCTTCTCCTCCTTTAGGTATAATTCCTAATTTTAGCCTAGGTTCTCAGCCTAGTGAGATTCCTGAAGCGTCTTTCCCCCTTGGGTGTCCAATGGGTGGTAGAGTGGTGGTGTATTACAAGCATGGTTAATCATGTCTTCTAAGATAACTGTGTTCCTTTGATTGGGCTTTGTGGTTGCTCTTACTATTCCCCAAGTCGCATTGCATGGCAATTTGGTGATCGTCAAGGAGTTCCTAATGATTATGGCATCTTTCACATCTTCGTCTTCACTGAGAGGGTCTTGGGCAGGATTCGTGAGACTTGGTTAAAGATGATGGTGCCTAAGGACATCTGTTTCCCTTGGTTTTTCCATCCTACCTTGAGTTACAAGACTTGGTTGACTACTGATATGAGGTCGGTTCATATGGAAGAGAAAGATTACCAAAAGTCCAATAAAAGGAAGAGGACTGACTGACTACCTTTATATACCCCAAATTTTACTTTTCTGCACTTTATGATTTTCATGTCTTTACTTTTTGAATTTAATAAAGGATTGGAATGTTCCAAATCCACTACGAAAAAAATTTAGTATCTTTTAATTTAAGCAATAAGAGAATGAGAATCAACTATTTTATTATCTTTACTTATTGTCTTTATATTTTTTTTCCCTTTTCTTTCTTTTTCTTTTCCTTTTTCTATGCCATGTATTTTTTGCCCATGACTTCCTTGTTGGAATTTTCACCATGCCTGTAGTCTTTTCCCTTAACTTTTACCTGCCCTTTTGGGTTTTCAACCTAGCGGGTTTCTTTTGCCTTAACTTTTTCCTAGGCTACCCTTTTAGGTTTTCAGCCTAGCAGGCTTTTTTCTTTTTCAAATGTTATACTTTCATAATCTATCTAGATTGATTGGGTGAAACATCTCTTCCCCATCCAAGTATGTAATTCTTGTAGCACCTCCTAACATGATCTTCTTGATAATAAAAGGCTCAGACCATCTTGGCTTCATCTATCCTCATGGGTCAAAGTCTCATCTCTAAGTACCTTTAGGACTAGATCTCATTCCTTAAGGTTTCTAGGTTTCACCTTCTTGTAATGCTCTTTTGGTAACCTTATGCATGGTATTATGCTTTACCTCTCTTCTCATCTATCAAAGCCAACTGTTCATATCTTTCTTTCATCCATTCTTCTTCAAAGGGCAAATGGAAGCTTTTTGCCCCAATCCTTCTATGTTACTACTCTCCTGGCTAGGATATTCTTGATGTTCTTGTTGACTGCTTCTACAATCCCATTAGTTTGCAGTCGGCACAGCGAAGACTTATGATGCTCAATGTTGTACAACTCCATGATCCTTTGAAGCTTTCCTTCAAAGTAGGAATCATTATCGGATATGATCTCTTGTGGTACCCCAAACCGACAAATGATGTTGTTTTCTAAGAATTGAGCCATATGCTTGGCTTTTAACATGGAGAAGGAGGTGGCGTCTACCCATTTGGTAAAGTAGTTGATTGCACTAAAATGTACTCGTGCCCATTTAAAGCCTTAAGGGTTATTCTTCCAATCACATCTATGCCCCAGACTGAGAAGGAGTGGTCATGCTGTATAACTCACTAGGTGGTACATGGTTCAAATTTGCATGTGTTTGGCAATCGTGGCAACTTTTCACAAAATCCACACAATCGGTCTCCATCGTATTCCAATAGTACTCCATTCTTAGGATCTTCTTTGCTAACATCCTCCCATTCATGTGGGGACCACAAATCCCTTGATGAACTTCCTCTATTACTCTTTCAACTTCCTCTTTCTTCAAGTAATGAAGGTGTATACCATCATAGGATCTCCTATAGAGTTGACCTTTACACAGGATGTATTGCATTACCATCATCCTAATCAAATGACATTCTCTCTTATTGGCATTGTCAGGGTATATTCCCAATTCCAAGAACTTCATGATGTCATAATACCAAGGGACTCCTTCTTTTATAGCCATGACCGAAGACTCTATCCTTCCCTTGTGTACCAAATCATAACTTTGTTCAATCTCTGAAGGTCGTATCCATACTCCTTCAGGTATTTCAACCATAGAGGTTAAGGTAGCCAAGGCATTCGCAAACTGATTCTAGTCCCAACAATGATAGTGTATTCATTATTTTTAAAGGTCTTGGTCAAATCCTTTAAATATTTTTAATAAGGTTTCAAGTGTTCCTCTTTCACCTTCCACAATTTATGTGCTTGGGCTATGACTTCGAATCTCCAAAGACTTCTACCTCTTTTACCCCCTAACTCTTGAAGAGTCTCTATTCTGGCAATACAAGCCTTATACTCTACCATGATGTTGGTTGCCTCGAAGTTCAATTTGACTACCAGAGGTACACGGGATCTATCAAGGGTGATTAAGAGTACTCCTGTCCCATTTCCATATTGGTTCATAGCTCCATCGAAATACATCTTCCATGCCCTAGTTTGATGTCCAAAATATCCTCATTTGGAAAATCCTCTTTACCATTCTCTCCTTCAATGGGGTTCTCGACAAAAAAATCTGACATAACGCTTCCTTTGATAGTTTTTCTTGCCACATACTTCAAATCGAATTCTGCCAATAGGATCAACCATTTTGACAACCTTCCACCCAAAGCGGGCTTCTCAATAAATACTTCAAAGGGTCCATTATGGCTACTATCCATACTTGGAATGGTGAGATGACGTGTCGTAATTTCTGCATAGCCCACACGAGTGCAAAGTATGACTTATCTATGGGTGTGTACCTCGTCTTGTAATCATGGAACCTCTTGCTTAGGTAGTATATGGCTCTCTCATTTTTATCATCATCCTCTTGTGCAAGCATACTTCCAACCGCATCTTTTATGACAGAAAGGTAGAGTAGTTATGTTCTCCAATTGTACCAATATAGGTGGGTGGAGAAGATATTCTTTAATAAGCTCAAAGGCTTTTTGAAATCATTCCATGCATGGGGTTCATTCTTTCTTAGAAGCTTGAAAATGGACTCACAAGTGGAGGTGAGCTTGGCAATGAATCGGTTGATGTATTGTAATCGACCTAAGAATCCCATTATCTCTTTCTCACTCTTGGGTGAAGGCATATCCAATATGGCTTTGATCTTTGATGGATCAAATTCTATCCCTCTATCACTCACCAAAAAGCCTAACAATTTCCAACAGTTACTCCAAAGGTACATTTCTGTGGACTCAATCTCAATCTATACTCCTTGATCCACTCAAAGAATTTTCTTAAATTAGCTATGTGGCCTTCCCTATCTTTGAACTTCACGATCATGTCATCAACATACGCCTCTACCTCATTGTGTATCATGTCATGTAACAAAGTTGTAGCCATTCTTTGGTAAGATGCACTAGCAATCTTAAGCCCAAATGGCATCACAGTGTAACAAAAGATTCCCCATTCTGTGGTGAAGGTAGTCTTCATCATGTCTTTAGGAGCATTCTTGATTTGGTTATATCCTGAAAATCCATCCATAAAAGACATCAAGGCACTGAACTAAGACATGTATATGAGGGAGGGGAAATTGTCCTTAGGGCAAGCCTTGTTTTGGTTTCTAAAATCCACACACATCCTTACCTTTCCATCCATCTTTGATATAGGCATAACATTGGCTATCCAATTGGCTTGGTGCATGGGTTTGATAAATCCTAACTTCAACTGTTTTGTGATTTCTTTCTTAATCTTAAGGAGTCGTTTTGTTCTTATACATCTCAACTTTTGCTTAATGGGTACCATGTGAGCATGAGTGTCAATGTGGTGTTGGGCTATCTTAGGATCAATGCCAAGGATATCTTCATAAGACCATGCAAACACTTCTTGGAATTCTGTGAGAAGCTCTTTAAGATCTTTTCTTTTCTTTTCATTTAGGGTTGAGCCAATTTTAATTAAGCGTGGACTCTCATTATTGTCCAAATTAACAGTTTCAAAAGTTGATTCCATAGGTTCAATTTTCTTTTCCAATTGTTCATTAATTTCATTTTCAAATTCATTAGAATCATTTAAGGGCAGAATTTCAATATTATGGAACACATCAAAATAAGCCAAATCAGAAATCATCTTATTAAAAATGTTGAAAAGTACATCTAAACTTGCATTACAAAATTCATTTCCCATATTCTTAGAAAACCTAACCTAATTCCAATTATTAAGTTGCCCAATAGCAGGCACATGAAGGCAAAAGGATCACTTGGCTCCTTGATGGTGATGGCGAGTATGTCCCCCTCTGTTTTTAGCTCCCATTGCTTCAGCATCCATGTAGTCCTCCCAGTCGACCTCTTCTTGAACTTCCTTGATCACCATAGTAGGTTTTTCCTTGAAAGTGAGCTTCTCATTGAAGAATATCTCTTAGCTGGGGTTCACCATTCTGTCCTTGTCCACCTAGAACTTGGGAGAGCCACAGAAAGGGAAGTCCCCTCCTTCTTTCATAAAGTTCCCATTTAAAGTACAGAGGTTCTTTTTGATTCCGTCGCAGCCTTCAAAGAATCCTAAACCTTCTTTGGTCAGTTGAGTCTTAAAGTTAGGAAATTCAGCCACCCCTCTTCCTTCCTTTCCAAGACCTATACTGAGCATGTACCCCATGTTTTTCATCATTGCAATCACCTCATGGCTACAATGTGGGAGCAAATCCATAGAATACCTTTCATCTTTCAATCCATAATCAGCCATGTTCATAAACTCAAAGCCACCCATTTGAAGCTCACTTCCTTGTTCCTTAAGTCCATAGACGGGAGCTAGGATCTCACCCTCTCCAAGCACTACAACAATTGTCCCTTTCCATGGGATCTTCATCTTTTGGTGTAGAATGGAAGGGATAGCTCCAATGGGTTGAAGTCATGCTTTTCCTAAGAGAAGGCTGTAGTTAGAAGTGATGTCCATCATGTGAAATTACACAATTGTTTCCAACGCACCAATCTTGCAAGGAGCTTTGAAAGTTCCCATAACATTCCATGAAGTATTGTCATAAGCCCTAACAATCGAAGAAGAAGGGATGATTGTTTCCACATCTAGCCTAATGGTGAGAGCGGTCCTAAAAGGGCACACATTCATTAAGGATTTATTACCAATAAGTACCATTGGAACCTTGGCACCTATGCACTCAATGGTGATTTGCAAAGGCCTAATGTGGGTGGCTCCTTCAGGATGGAGTTCTTCATTGGAAAAGATGAGGGAAGGATGAGATGGAGCCTCAATCCCCATGAGAGATAGCACTTCTTGTGGAGTAGTTTCTATGGGCATCTCCTTCCTATTTAAAGCATCCAAGAGAGCACTATGATGCTTATGAGAAGCCATTAGCAAGCCCTATACAGACACATGAGCTTAGGTCTTCTTCAATTGGGTCAAGACCTTATCCTCTTCCTCTTTCTCTTCTTTACCTTTGAGTTTTGTAGGCTTGGACCCTTCTCCTATATTCCTACCAAGGTGATCCTTCTCTAAAAAGGATGGCTTGTAGTGTTTCCCACTCCTAGTAATATTTGCTACATTGTCCTCGAGGACTCTTTTCTTCAACTCGATCATCCCTTAGGGGAGTATCCCCCATACAGTCACCGCACTCTTTAAAATCTCATCTTCTTCATCCCATATTCCTTGAACCTCTACCACATTAACTTCCATAGTTTCTATCAACTTTAAAAAATCCCAATCAACTTCTTTTATTTGCACCCAATTCTAATATGAAGGAAGAGCTTGATGATAATCAGGCAAAGGGTTCTTCCGAATGTTGATCTTGGTGATGATGTTTGGATTTGGGAGGGTTCCATTGTCTATGAGGTCTTATATTTCATGTTTAAGGGGGAAGCAATTGTTAGTTTTATGTCCAGGTTTCTAATGGAAGTGGTAGTATTCATTAAGGTTCCAAGTAGGAGGCACATGATTAGGCATGGGTGTGGGATCTAAGGGTTTGATGAATCCTTTGGAAGTTAAGTTCTCATATGCTTGGGCAAGGATCATTTCTAGGTCGGAAAATTCTTGGCGGGCTTTCTTTATGAAGCTTGAGTAAGCTAAAGTTTGTTGAGATATGATGGCACTCACATTCATGGGATTAGGTGCTTTAAAAGTGGTCACTCCTCCCCTATATGTCTTCTTGATTGGAGGTTTGCTCTCACCTTTCTCCAATTGACCATTATTGATAGTGTCTTCAATCCTAGTTTCACAATCACAAAATTCTCCAAAAGAACTAATAGGCGATGACAGGAGCCTACTATTATATGTCGGAAGAAAATTCTTAATGATCATGTTGATTTGGTTTTTCTCATTTGGCCTATTAATGAGCCTAGATGCCTTCCCTTTCCACCTTGTCATGTATTCGAAAAATATCTCCCCTACCCTTTGCTTGGTGGTCTCCAAATCCCTTGGAGTCAAATTAATCATAATATTAAAGATAAATTGATACACAAAAAAATTTACTAGTTCATTCCGCACCTTGGTCTTAGTTAGGTCCAAGCTATAGTACCACCTCGATGCAAGTGAGAGAGGGAAAGTGTGCACAGTTTGCTTCTCATCTAATCCTTTCATGTTAGCAATGCTTAGATATCTTCTAACATGTTGCTTTGGATCTCTAGTCCCATCAAACTTTTCTGCATCAGAAATCTTGAACATTGGAGGCAATGCAATGAAAGTCTTGGCGCTTATGCCACCCATATTGTAGAGACAATCATCCATCCCTTGGGCCTTGCGAAAGGCCAGTTGCATCTTCTCCATTTTCTCCTTTATGGCGAATGGTATTTGCAGTGAGCTTCTCAAATTGCTTGTTTCTCTTATACTCGGCCTTATCCCTTTCATCCCAATCTTCATCTTCATCATGTATATCCACATGTATGGACTTCTTAAGCTTGGTTACCTCTAGCTTGGTGAGACGACCCTTCATCTTCTTGAGAATGTTGTTCTGTTGTTTTATTGCCTTAAATATCTTTTGTGTGGTCGTGTCATCAATTGGAGCATCCATTCCTTCTTGAGATACTTCTTCTCGAGATGTCTCTCCTTGAGATAACTCTTCTTGAGATGTTTCCCCAATCTTGACCAAATGCCTTCTGTTCTTTTCTCAGACCCAAATTGGAGTGAGGATGTTCTTTCTTGATCTTGGTGCTACAATGGTGCCTCAAAAGAAGTCCCATTTTATTAAGCCCATATCCCAATTAAAAGGTTCTTTGTATCAACTTAGATGTTCTTAATGAAGGCCCAATTACAAAATCACTCGATTTCCTCTCATAAACTTTGCCCCTTGTTTCATTGGGCTTTAATCCATTTACAATTGTAAAGTTGTTATTTACAACTATTTGTTTTGTTGGCTTACATTCCTTGCCAAATTTGATTATAATTATATTCAATCTGTTGTACCTTGTATTTATTGTAGGATTTCATTATAAGGGTTGTGTTTTAGAGAGAGAGAGAGAGAGAGAGAGTGAGAGTGTGTGTGTGTGTGAAGACTTAAGCATTTGAAGACTGAAGATTTCTCGCAGGTATTTCGCGACTTAGCTTCCTACGAAGTGACACATGTGCCCTGCACATACTGGAATGCGAAGAATCAGGCCAGATGGAGACAGCTGTGTCTCGCGAGTATCTTGCAGGTAAGGCCTTCCCACAAGACACCCGTAAGGCATTCTGTTCTGTCAGCCTGTCCAGTTTGATACACACTTTCTGTGCCTACATTATTTATACCCACATTACCCACAAATGTTGAGGAGAGCTTCTAAGAGAAAAAACACTTTGAGAGTTAGAGATTATTATACCCACAATCCTCTATATATTTCTTTTGGGAATTTCCTCATCTCTTACCACTCCATTTCCATATCATTAAAAGATTGATAGCTTAAACATTTACCACACCCTTTGAGAGTGTCAAGTGAAGTTTTGGTGCTGCTGGGAAGTATTAGAAGAAGCTTGGAATGACAGATGCAACATGGAGCTTGTTGCGGGATCCGGAGAACTAAACAAGACATGGTTCTGAGAAGCCTTGCTGGAGTAGGAGCTTGGAGGGCTTAGGTACAGAGGGTAGATTAGGCTTGGAGGGTCTCTTGCTCACCCTTGTATCCCAACTGATTGTCTAATGGATCAATTTCCGTTTGGAGGGCGACGGAGAGGTTTTTTGCCGAGTTCTTCGGTTTCCTTTTTGATAACATGTCTCGCTGTTATCTGTGTTTGCATCTCTCTTCCTTACTCTTGTTCATTTCATTTTTACTGCTAGGTTGCTTTAAATATGGATTAGAGTAGTTGTCCTGCTCATACGCTTGTGTTTACACTATTCTGCACTTAGTATTAAGTTAATGTAAAATCAACCAAGCTGTAACTTTAATTTGGGAGTCTAAACAGCTCGTGTGTTTTCGACACATTTTCGAGCTTTCAATTGGTATCAGAGCGGGTACACTCGTTATGGTTTTAATACCTGAGTGTGATCCTTGACCCTTTTTGGGATGGATAGGTCTCAATCCCTAAATGTTCCACCATTTTTTGATGGTAACAATTATGCTTTCTGGAAAGTCAGAATGAAGGCATTTTTATGCTCTATTGATAATATCGCTTAGGATGTGGTTAAAGTAGATTGGACTAGGCCGGAGGCTGCTAAATCCACTTGGGGTAAGGCAGCTCTTGCGGCAGCCAATGCTAATAGTAAAACTTTAAATGCTATTTTTTGTGATGTCTTTCCAGAAGAATTCCGCAAGATATCTCACATGACGGTTGCCAAGAAATCTTGGGAGATTTTGGAGACTACCTATGAAGGTACAAAGAAAGTTAAGGATATAAAGCTCCAAATTCTTACCACCAAATTTGAAGAGCTCAAGATGGGTGATGATGAATCTTTTGATTTGTTCTATGGGAAGCTCAACAAAATTGTTATTGCTAAGCTCAATCTTGGTGAGAAGATTGAAGATACTAAGGTGGTGAGAAAAATCTTGACGTCCTTGTCTAAAAGCTTTAGAACAAAAGTCACTGCCATAAAAGAGAGTAAAGACTTGGATGACATCAAAATTTAAGAGCTAATTGGGTCTCTCCAAACATATGAATTGGGACTGCCTTCCCATAAGACGAGTAAATCGCTTGCTCTCAAAACCATCACCGAAAGAATGGATGATTCCTTCGAAGAAGATGGAGTGGAGAAGGAAGTAGCATTTCTTGCAAAAAACTTCTGCAAATTTCTTAAGATGAAGAATAGTGGGAAACCATTCAACAGAGGAAAGTTTTCATCTTCAAGAGGTGATAGGAAAGAGTTTAAGAGGAAAGAGGAGAAGGATTCTCAATCTCATTTAGACATTGTATGTTATGAATGCAATGGCCATGGACATCTCAAGAAGGAATGTCCCAATTTCTTAAGAGGGAAAGACAAGACTTATGCCACAATGTTGAGTGATTCGGATTCTTCAAGTTCTGACTCTGAAGAGAGTTGTAATGGAGAAGAAAACTACTCCACCTTTATGACCATCACCCATAATGAGTCGTCGGAAGACTTGAAATTGTTGGTACAAGAACTAAGAGATCATAATGATAAAGAATCAGTAGGAGGTGCTAAAGAAAATGATGCTGAGGAAGATGATAACATAGCCAGTCTTCAAGAAAATTACAATTCCCTTCTTGAGAAGTATAAAGAATACACAAGGGTAGCCAAGGTAGCTATGAAGAAAATGAAGAAAGTTGAGGAGGACTATAAAAGTCTTCTAGTGCATTTTAAAGATGCTAAGTGTGAAATAGAGACAATGAATGGTGAGTTGACTGAAGCTTATTCAAAAATCAGATTTCTTGAGCTAAAAGTAGTGCAAGCAAATGCCAAGATAGAAAGGGTATCCATGAAGAAGCTGGAAGAGGTTATTTCATCTTAGAAACATTTCTCAAATAAGTTCGGGTTGGGATATACTGGAGGGAGTAGCTCATCAGACAATGTTGCCAGAGATGTGAGATTTGTGAAAGCCAAAAAGCCAGTTGCAGTTTTCCCTACCCCTGAACAAATAAAGAATGAAAAGAAGAAAAATGGAGTTGTTCAACGAGTGTTGAATAAACCTCGCACTCAAATTGTCGTTAAGCCTAAAGTTCAAGGGAAATCTTCTCCAAATTTGCAAAGAGGTTCAAGAGTTCATCATTTCTGTGGACTTCAAGGACACACAAGACCAAACTGCCATAAGCTAAAGACATTAGAATGCAAGTGTTCAAAGGTCATATAGCCCTAAAAAGGACAAAAGGAGTTGGGCTGGAGAGTAATCAAGAAGTCAAAATGATGATTCTAGCATGGTGGACGTGATGAAAATGATCAATGCTTTCACCATTTGCTTAGAGAGCTTTACTAGACAGTTTGAAACTCCCAACTCTCGTACCCAATCCTTTAAGGATATCACCTCAAATGCAAGTGCCGTGTGGGTGAAAAGGGGTACACATGCATAAGCATTTTCACACGTCCATGCATTAATTCTTTCAATGTTTGGGGACTTTTGCTGTTGCATTTTATCATGCATTATCTTCTTTTGATAGCATGTTTCTTTTACCTGTTGGCTTGTGCAAGTTTTTTGTTTTGTTGATCTTACTTTATTTCGATTTGTTTTTTAGTGTGTTCAAAAAATTCAAAAACCCATAAAAATTGAAAAATCGTCAAAAAGTTTGATTGCTTGTGTTGTGCTTATCACATGTGAGTTTGGCCTAGTACCTTCGTACTAATGGTGTAGTGCATTTACGAGCTTAGCTAGTTATGTATGCACATTTATCTTTGTGGAAGAAATCTTGAAAACTATGTATGATTGTTGTAAATAGATCTTTAAGCTTGATATGAATGATTGGTCAATAGTCTTGATGGTCTTGATTCTTGCATAGACTTGTGTCTATATCTCTTCTCATTTTATTTTTATGTTTTTGCAAAAGAGCTCACTAAATGTAAATCTCTAAATGAAAAGAGATATCGAGCTACAAAAGTCTGTTGCACATACTAGTATTTGACTAGGAAAAAAGGAAAGCGATTTGTGTTTTGAAATGTATAGTGCTCTAAAAGCCAAAGGCTAATTCTAAATGTTAATATATCAAAAATATCATGCACCGATCTCAAAAAGGAGATGTATCATCCAAAATGGATCAAATGTAATCAATTTATGATTTGTACAAAAGTCAAATGAAAAGCTTTTAAGCTATGTAATCAATTTGTGGGAGGTCATATATAATCATTTTTATAATTGAGATAGTCTACTTGATTTCGTATCAGTTGTGTATGACTCGATTGAATTGATCATTGAAACTTCACTGTGGTCTAAGGACTATTTCACACTTGATACTCATCCACAACACACAAGACTTTGATTAAATAAATACTTATCTCATTTGTATGATTGTACATGTTCAAATGTGATGTGTATGCTCAAATACTTGTTGATCAAACCCAAAAAGATTTTTGAGTGTTTTATTTGTTTTTTAAAGTGATTTTATACTTTCGTGCTCTTTGTTTTTGTTCAAAATGCATTTTTGTGTTTTTCTTCAAAAAACTGGTTTAGAGGTGTTCTCACGAGAAGCTCGTGACTTAGAGCTTCCTGCGAAAAGGGATTGAGGGAAATTTTCTTTTATCCTGTCACACAGAAACTCTCGTGACTGTATCGCGACTACCTCACTACCAACAGCTTCTCGGGAAATGCTGTTTGGCCAAAATTGGATTTTTCCAAAATCACACAGAAACTCTCACGATTGTATCGCTACTGTCTCGCGACTTATAGCTTCTTGCAAAAGTTTTTGTGCTTCAGCTGCCTTTCTCGTGACTGTCTCGCTACTCTCTAACCCTCGAAAAACACGTGTTTTCAGTTTTCATGTAGAAGATGTGACAGTTTTTCAAAATCTCTCATTTCCCTCATTCTTCATCTCTCCGAACCCTTCTCAACCCAAATTCAAATTTCTCTCTAACCCCATCATTCTCAAGCATATTTCCTACATTTTCAACTTCAAGGTATGTTTTCTAAAACTTTTACTTCATGCTTTTCTTCATTTATGCAGAATTTTATGCTTAGGGTTTGAAAATTAGGGATTTTCAAAAAATTGGGTTGGGTTTCCTTTCTAAGCGAAATTTTTTCAAATTCTTTGTTTGGGCTGAGTCCCATTTGCTCTTTGTGATCTGTGTTGGCCCTGTGTGGCATTTTAACTTGTATTAAGGCTAGTTTTCACTATGTTCATGCATTGTTCATACTTAGAGTTCATATGTGCATACTAGGTGTTTGACAAAATGTCCGAGTGACATTTTTGTGCTAAATTGGGTTCAAGCGACTTCAATTTATGGGTTTATACTTATATGACCCTGATTTATTATTTTTTGGTCACTGTTTGTATGTTTCACACTCTTTGCTCATTTTGCACACACTAGGCACACACTTGCATCACCACACGCACACACATGCATCAGCACATGCACAGAGATGCACACACATGCACAGTTACTTGTTTTCATGCATTGTGTTTATGTTTTCTTGTTTTTATGTGTTTAGCATGTTGTTTAGAGTTAATTATGCTCTATTTTATGTTTTATTTCATTTGTTTTGGAACTAACTTGAATCTAATCAAGTTTTGTGTTCTGGTTTGTGTTTGTGCTCTTGCTTTCTATCTACTTTGTGAAATTGTACAGATGTCTCCCACTAAGCATGTAGCCTCCAAGAAATCATCCTCAAAGCATGTAGCACTGATTCTGATCATTTCAAGTCTGCTGAAGCAGATATGAAGTATAATGACTGCTACAAGGACAAGACGATCATTATAGAGATGGTGGTTCAGTTAGAAACTCTTGAGGACACATTCATCCTTGAAGTGTTCAAAGACAGGACTTGGACCAAGTTGTTTAATCCAGTTAGGGTTGTTTATTCTAAGATAATCAAGGAGTTTTTCTCAAATGCGGCTGTCGATGTAGATCATTTTGAGTGCTGGGTAAGGCATAAAGAATTTGTGATTACAAGAGAGATCATCCAAGATTTTTTGGAAGTTCGTCCTCTATCTCAGCCAATTACAATTGCATATGAGGACAGATTGGGCTCTACTGATGAGATGATTAAAGTTCTTGGTGGCGAACTGAAGAAATCATCCATGAACACAATCAAATTTTCTTCGGAAATGAGGACATTGAGTTATGTGATGATTCATCATTTGTATTCGGTCACCAACCTCACCACACTATTTGCTCCAAGAACAAGATTTCTGTATGATCTCTTTACTCATAAGGAGATAGACATTTGTGGCCATATCATCCATGTGCTGAAGAAGAGCATTACAAAGCAAAATTCAAGGACTGTAATGTCGTTTCCCTCTCTAATTATGGGCTTGATTGCTAAAGCAAAGGTCAAACTTCCCAGTGACCTCACAGTAGTTCAGAAGGACTACCCCATTGATGGTTATACATTGACTAGGAGCACAGCACACATCAAAGGCTCCAAGACTGGTGTGCATACCATACCACAACCACATGTTGAGCAGGACGAAGTTGTTGTTAGGATTAATGCCCTTAAATCCTATTGTATGATGCTATGTATGACATTATGTATGACTTAATGTTGTGATTAATAAAGTTGTTTTATTATTATCTGAAATAATGGTAACAAGAATATTTGGACATTATCATATAGTCCATGAGATGCATAGTATGTGATTTATGTGATTTAGTCACAGAAGATATAAGTCACAAGTTCTTTGTAAACTCAGAATTTTAGTTCGTAGTCGGTGATGAAATTGGGCATTTCATCTGCGAAGACTATAACATATCAACTAAGATGATTTGTCTTGATCATGGAAGTGGAGACTTCTAGTTGATGTGTTAATATATTTTAAGAGTTAAGACATATTGAACTGGACAGCTGTGAGATTTATTATTCTCCTAATGACTGTCAATTGAATAATAAATCTCACAACTTATATTTGCATGAACTCTTAATCCTGAGAGAATAATAGACCTAATCATGAAGTGTAGGTTGCTTTGATATATCAGGAGTGAGATCTAAAGTAACGGTCAAAATCTCAGTATGTTGGGCAGCCACATTTTGTGTTGATGGAACATATATTCTCAAGATGGAATTCATAGTCTCTTAACAGAGATTTAAAATATTCCATTGAGATAAGTTTAATGGGTTTAGTTATTCAGAGAGTTAGGCCTAACCACTTTGGTAAGAAATTACTAAAGTATATATTTATGAAATTGGATTTCATAAATATATAATGAATAACTTAAAAGGATTAAACCGGGTACTCAAGGATTAAGACGTAGTAATCTTCAAAGTGACAGTCTATATTTATGACTTTGAATTACTTCGAATATTTTATGAAGGGGTTGCATGTATAATAAAGTTTTGGGATATAATTTATTAATAAGGCCTAGAGTGCAATTATATTTATATAGTGGTATTAAATATAATTAATGGTAACTTTGGACTTGTCAAGAGTTGACAGAAAAGCCCAAGACCCATTGGAGCTAGTATCTTATTGGTCCTTTTGGTCCCACTCCAAGCCACACATTAAAGCCTAATTGGAAAGGCCCAATAGGCCGGCCCAATTAGATAATTAGTTATATATAAAGGGAGAGATATACAGAATTTTTATTAGAAAAAAAGTGAGACACCATTGTGAAGTGGTGTGTATGTGCGAGTGAAACCACTCAGTTATTCTCCCTTGGAAATTGATTGAGAGACCACACTTCTTGGGCGTAAAGTGGAATTGGAGTGAAGATTAAAAGTGTTTCCAAGTACTTATAATCTTTTGTTTTGAATTTCTCCACACCAAGGTACGCTATTTTGTTCTTAAATTCTAGAATTTATATAGTGCAAGTTATCAATCATGAATGAAATAGATCTTTGTTTGTTGCTTCCGCTATGTGTTTTGTATGAGATACAAAACCAAATTTAACCAACAGTTGGAGATATAGAGGAGGAGATTGATAGGTTCACTTCTGCTCCAGAGGCCACGGCTCAGTCATCATCTTCTGCTCCAACACAAGGCTTGAGCAAACTTGATCAATTACTAGTTAAAATGGACCAAATGTCTACAATGCTTGATTCCCATGTGCAGCACACAGTGACCTAGTTTGCATACGTCCAGGGACAGATAATTGTATTGTCTTCCCAGATCAGTAACTTGTCCATGGCGCATGGATCAGATTCAAAGTCTAATCAATTCTAGCCTTTTTGGCCATTTTGGTCAAAAAGGGGGAGAAAATTTTGAGGGGGAGCTTAGGTTTTGGCTTATAAGCATTGGTTATTGGTTCATAGACAGTTTACTTCTGTTCATTTTGGTTTTCATAACTACTGTTTTATGCTTATAGCTGTTACTGCTTTTGTTTAAAACTTAAATACTCTATTTTAATCTCAGTTTTATTCCAGTTTAGTTTGTCTTCATCTCAATGATTTTGCAGCATTTTTTTTGTACTTCAAAGATATTGCTAATATGTCTTAAGTACCTCACTCTTGTGCCCTAGTAGGATCTTTTATCCTAGATGCAAGTACTTAGTGTATTTTGCATTGGTTGAGTGTTGGACATGCATCTGATCCTTTGGATTGTTCTTAATTGCATTGCGTGTCCAGATGAGCATTTACTTGCTAAATGTTCATTGTAGTCATTTGTTAATGACTGGTTCTTTTTGTTTGATCAAGATATGCTTACATGTTATGATGTGCTTACAAACTTGATCGTACTTTACTTGCTTATGTATGTACCTTGTATTTAACTTGTCATAAGCTTAATGAAAATTTTGTTTGTGTGCAAGTGTTTCAGGTAACTAGTATATGTTTGCAAGTGCTTCACAACTTCTAGATTAGGTGTGAGTGAGTTCTGCTACTGTTCTCAAACTCATGTTTAAGTCTAGAGTCTGTTTTAGGGGCTTTGTCACGGAATAGCCAAAGGGGGAGATTGTAAAGTTGTTATTTACAACTATTTGTTTTGTTGGCTTATATTCCGTGCCAAATTTGGTTGTAATTATATTCAATCTGTTGTACCCTATATTTATTGTGGGATTTCATTGTAAGGGTTGTGTGTTAGAGAGAGAGAGAGTGTGAAGACTCAAGAATTTGAAGAATGAAGATTTCTCGTGGGTATCTCACGACTTAACTTCCCGCGAAGTGACACATGTGCCCTGCACGTGCTGGAATGCGAAGAGTCAGGCCAGATGGAGACAACTGTGTCTCGCGAGTATCTCGTGGGTAAGGCCTTTCCGTGAGACACCCGCAAGGTATTCTGTTCTGTCAATCTGTTCAGTTTGATACACACTTTCTATGCCTACACTATTTATACCCACATTACCCACAAATGTTGAGGAGAGCTTCTGAGAGAAAATCCTAGGCAAATACTTTGAGAGTTAGAGATTGTTATACTCATAATCCTTTACACATTTGTTTTGGAAATTTCCTTATCTCTTACCTCTCTATTTCCATATCATTGAGAGGTTGATAACCCAAACACTTACCACACCCTTTGAGAGTGTCAAGTGAAGTTTTAGTGCTGCTGGTAAGCATTGGAAGAAGCCTGGAATGGCAGATGCAACATGGAGCTTATTGCGGGATTCAGAGAACTAGACAAGACACGGTTCCGAGAAGCCTTGTTGGAGTAAGAGCTTGGGGGCTTAGGTAAAGAGGGTAGATTAGGCTTAAAGGGTCTCTTTCTAACCCTTGTATCCCAACTGATTGTCTAGTGGATCGATTTCCGCTTGGAGGGTGGCGGAGAGGTTTTTCGCCAAGTTCTTCGATTTCCTCTTCGATAACATGTCTTGGTGTTATCTGTGCTTGCATCTCTCTTCCCTACTCTTGTTCATTTGATTTTTACTGCTAGGTTGCTTTAAATATGGATTAGATTAGTTGTCATACTTATACGCTTATGTTTACACTATTCCACACTTAGTATTAAGTTAGTGTAAAATCAACCAAGCCGTAACTTTAATTTGGGGGTCTAAATAGCTCGTGTGTTTTTGACACATTTTCAAGCTTTCAACAATAATCACTTATCTTACTCTCATTGGTTTTCATTTGAATGTGCTTAGAGATTTTCAACCACTTTTCTCAAATATGAGCTTACAATGTATCCATCACCTTTGGGCTCTTCCTCTTTTCATTCATTGTCATCGTTTTTTTGAAGTAGCCTTTTAGCTAGGATATATTGTAGCCTTCCTTTCAAAGTCCATGAATTTATCATCATTTTAGGCCTAAGCATGCAACAAGGAGGCCCAAGATTAGGGAATTTCATATTGGTTTTGTAGGATGTTGGATGCTTAAGTCCATAGCATATTTGTTACACAAGGCCCAAGGTAATTTTTCAAGAGGCCTTTTGATTTGGGCTTACGATAGCAATTATGCTATGGTCTTATGAACCTTTCAAGTTAAGATATGCCTTTGGATTTTGGTATAAGCCTCTTATATGTGAGAACTTCTTTTTGTTTATCCTAGTATCTTAGAGTATGCCATAAATTTTGGATCATCCTCAAGTTTCTACATCTTTTATTTGTCCTTTAAAATTAAGTGAACACAAGATATACGGTTGAACAAACAAGAGATATAAAAAAGGGTACCCTTTCATGGATAGGATCTAGGGTCTCTTTAAGTGTGGGTAGGCTCCCTATAGCTAAAAAGACAGATCAGTAAGTCACTCACAACTAGGTGGGCCATGAATTTCAATGTCCATTAATTTCTCATCATTTTGGGCTTAAGCGTGCAAAAAGAAGGCCCAAGATTAGGGAATTTCATATTGGTTTTGTAGAATGTTGGATGCTAAGTCTATAGCATATTTGTTACCCTAGGCCCAAGGTAATTTTTCAAGAGGCCTTTTGATTTGGGCTTATGATAGCAATTATGCTATGGTCTTATGAACCTTTCAAGTTAAGATATGCCTTTGGATTTTGGTATAAGCCTCTTATATGTGAGAACTTCTTTTCTTTTATCCCAATATATTAGAGTACGCCATAAATTTTGGATCATCCTCAAGTTTCTACATCTTTTATTTGTCCTTTAGAATTAAGCGAAGACAAGATAAATGATTGAATAAACAAGAGATATAAAAAGGGTACCCTTTCATGGATAGGATTTAAGATCTCTCTAAGTGTGGATAGGCTACCTATGGCTAAAAGGAGAGATCAAAAAGTCACTCATAACTAGGTGGGCCATGAATTTTAAAATCCATGAATTTCTCATCATTTTGGACCAAAGCATGCAACAAGGAGTCCCAAGATTAGGGAATTTCATATTGGTTTTGTAGGATGATGGATGCTAAGTCCATATCATATTTGTTACCCTAGGCCTAAGGTAAGTTTTCAAGAGGCCTTTTGATTTGGGCTTATGATAGCAATTAGGCTACGGTCTTATGAACCTTTCAAGTTAAGATATGTCTTTGGATTTTGGTATAAGCCTCTTATATGGGATAACTTCTTTTCTTTTATCCTAGTATCTTACGGTATGCCATAACTTTTGGGTCATCCTTAAGCTTTTACATCTTTTATTTGTCCTTTAGAATTAAGTGAACACAAAATATATGGTTGAACAAACAAGAGATATATAAAGGGTACCCTTTCATGGATAGGATCTAGGATCTCTCTTGTGGGTAGGCTCCCTATAGCTAAAAGGATAGATCAATAAGTTATTCATAACTAGGTGGGCCATGATTCCAACCGAGGGCCTAAGTGACCTTTGTGGATTGGTGGCAAACCGTAAATGTACTCAAAGCCCATCATAGGCAATGGCACAAATTGTGAGTTGGTGGGATGACCTTTGAAATACTTTGGCTTGAATGAAGTGTACTAATCTTCCCACTCATCACTAACCGGGGTAAAAGGGACAAAAAAACCAAGTGAAGTATGTGCAAACAAGTATTAAACAAGCCTTTATTAAGATTAAGAAATAGGACACATTGGAATCAAACTCTTTATCCCCAGTGGAGTCGCGACTATAGGCATAACGTGCCTTTCAGAGTGGGGAGTACACCTCGATTGAATGGACCAAGGTGGAGAAAAGAAAACGAAGTTGCCACCCTAGTTTAGGTCTAGGAACCATATATATAGCACATTTATGTGAAAGTACTGATCTTACTACCAGAGTATGGATTCGGAGTTTAGGTATAGGGATGGGAAGGTGATAGGCACCTAACCCCACCCGACTCGTGGGTCAACTTCCACTCATTATGTCTTACATCTTCATTAAAGGCATGTTCAATATTGCATCTTGAACTCACACACAAGCTAGCATGCATCTAAGCATACAACAAGGCATCAATCATCCCAAAAAACCCTAGCATACATCTGTCATGGCAACTCACATCAAGCCTAGCATATATCTATCATGACAACTCGCATCAAGCCTAGTATACATCTATCAAGACATTACATACTCCCAAGGGCAAAAACATGGTCATGGTAGCAAATCAAACAAACATGTTGTCATATTTGAGACACGGCACATAAACTTACATATTCATTTCCAACAAAGAAAAGCAAGATCATATATCAAACCAAATGCATTTTCATGTGAATGAATGACTTACCTCACTGCATCACAACACCTATACATCAATGCATGAT
This sequence comes from Quercus variabilis, assembly GCA_030445155.1. NCBI lineage: Eukaryota > Viridiplantae > Streptophyta > Magnoliopsida > Fagales > Fagaceae > Quercus > Quercus variabilis. Next base: position 43,712,732 of record CP129445.1, on the reverse strand, counting down.
CATGTTCATGGTGAATCAAAGATTTAATTGAAAGGAACCCTAATATAACATGTGAAGAACAAACAAACACTTTAAACAGAGAAGCGGAGAATTAAGAAGCATAAAACAAGGCAAGATAGAGGTATATTGCATAAACAGAGTAAAGAAATATAAGTAGAAAAGGTTGAATTACAGTTCTGGGCTTGAGTATGCATACATATACATAGGGCCTACGTAAACAGCTCAGTTGTATGTGTGCACATACTTGGAGTATGCGTACACATGCAAAAAGCTTGTGTACACATATACGCCCAAAACCCTAACCCAAAAACCGCAAGAACAAAAAACAGAGTCGAAACTTAAAACAAAGAATCTACCAACCTAACATGCTTTAAAAATAAATTAATTAATTAATTAAAAAAAAAAAAAAAACACCTAAGCTAAGCAGGCACATTACAACATAAATAAACAAGAAAAAAAAAACAAAAAGATTAAAACAAGAAAAAGCAAAGAAACAAAAAAAGAAAGTTTAGAACTTATACCTCAAAACAAAAGGTTTTTTGGCTTGGTTTTGACTGTTCCTCTTGTGAGAGACCTCGACGAAAAAAGCGTCCCTCAAAAAAGAGAGATTTGAAGTATCCCCAGTGAAGTCTCCGCCGTGAGAGACCTCGAAAAATGCCTCTATAAAAAAGAGAGATTTGAAGTATCCCCAATGGAGGCACCACTATGAGAAAACTTGAAATATTCCTCTAAAAAAAAAAAAAGAGAGATTTGAAGTATCCCCAGTGGAGTCGCCACTGTAAGAGACCTCGACAAAAGCATCCCTCAAAAAAGAGATTCAGGTACCTTTTAGGGCATCTCTTTTTTTGGGTAAGTGGTGTGGAGTTGCCATTTTTTTTTTAATATAAAAAATAAGAAAAAATAAAGCGTCCCTAAAAAAAAAAAGATTCGGGTAACTTTTAGGGCACCTCTCTTTTTGGGTAAGTGGTGTGGAGTCCCCACTTTTTTTAAAAAAGAAAAATAAAAAATAAATAAATAAATAAATACATGATTGAATTGTTCTCTTCATTAATTGAATAAAAAATTACATGTCTGGAAAATTGAAAAGTTACATAGCTTTGGGTCCTTGTTACAATTTACCAAAAATATATGACTTTTTGTCCTAGTTACATTCTACCCAAAATACATGAAAAGACAAGGCTAGATCTACTTAACCAAAGACCTAAATCTGGAGGCCAGGTTACAGAATGGGAAGGTGTTAGGCACCCATTCTGCCCAGACAGAGTCTAGTCTTTTAGACTCTTGTCACCAATGTACCATTTAATGCATGTCATGAATGATATGTTGATCATGTGAAACAAAAACTAAATCACACAAATTTATTTATGAATGAAGTCTTTTCTTTTGTTTTTTAGAAAAATTCAAATCTGTTTTTTATTGTTAAAAAAAAATGATTTTGATTTGTCAAAATACTAGATCCATTTTGTAGTATAAGGAAAAAGTGGTTTTTGGAGATAAATTTAGATTTGTTTTTATTACATAAAATCAAGTCTTTTGATTTAAAAAAACATTAGATTTGTTTTTAGGAGCTAAAAACAGTGTTTTTTATAACAAAAAAATCAGATTTGTTTTATGATGAAATTAAAAAAAGGGTTTCTAACAATTGAAAAACCAAATTTGTTTTTTATATGTTTTAAAAGAATGAAAAAGAATTTTTTTTTTTCTAAGAAGAGAGTTTCACTTATAATTTAAATTCATGCAATCATGAATTAAATAAACAAAAGCAAACACAATAAGGTTTTATCTTTTTGTTTATTTCGAAAATTAGCATGTATTAAAAAAATTAGATTTGTATCTTAAGAAAGATACAAATCAATTTTGATTTGAGAAAAATTTAGATCTGCATCTCATAAAGATGCAGATCCATTTTTGTTTGAAGAAAAACTTAAATCTACATCTAAGAAAGATGCAGATATGTTTTTAGTTTAAGATAAATTTAGATCTGCATCTAATTTATTTGAAGAAAAATTCAGATCTACATCTAAGAAAGATGCAAATCCGTTTTATTTGAAGAAAAAGAGTTGACTACATGCAGATCTTTAAAATTAAGAAATAGATTACATCAACAATAAAGAAATCAAGAACATATTTTCATGAACTAAATTATCATGGTAAAATATGAATATCTAAAACAATTAAACATGCATCATTATGATCAAGAAAAGCACAAAAACAAAAGGGTTAGAAAACAACCTCTTGCATGAGCACACTTTGTTCTTGAGAGGATGTTTTAGGGTTCAGAGAAACTTGTTCAGCTATCTTTGAAACCTAAAAACCCTAATTCTTGTAGCAAATCTCAAAGAGGATCAATTAATCTCAGCAATTTGTGAGTCTCTAAAATGATTGCCTTTCAGAGCATAAAACAAAGGTGTTGAATTATGAGGTTTAGTCTCTATTTATAAAGGCTAGAAGACTTTAAAAAATGGTACTGATGACTAGGGTTTGAATTTGAACGCATCCTTTTGTGAAAAGATTGAAAAGGGTATGCATAATCGTCGGCCGTTGGGCCAAAGCCCATCACATGAAAATTCAGCCCTTTTAGAGTGCCATTTGACACTCCAAAAGTGTCGAATTGGCCCTATGGCTCTGAACACTCTTTTGTGTTCAGGTGCTGTTTGGAATCCTCTTCTAGGGTTTTTTGGCCAATCCTTATAGATAGACGCATTTTCATCCTCCATCTATGATTTTTCATCTCTTTTTAGAATAATTCAGATTATTTAAGAACAATTATCTGGAAGATAAATACCGTAAAATAAATCTTGATAAAGTTCAAATTATTCACAATTTTATTGTTATCTAACCATCTCTTTTATTCTCATGCATACATCCCTATTTTAAACACTAATTATCAACCAATCACAGAATTTTTCTAATTAATTTTAATTGTTTAACCAATCAAAATTAATTTAAACTAATTTTCTGTGGTCGACCTTACCTATATACAATGCATGTTGATTGTGCAAACTTGATCATGCAATATCTTTCGATCTAATGGTCCAATTTGAAAACCGGAAACATCGTTGCAAACGTTAGAATCTCAAGATCATTTTTATAATATGCAATGAATGAATTAATGTAAGTAATGCAAAGACAATATGATGCATGTAATGCAATTATGATTTTTAGGGTACATAAATTGGTCATTCAAGCCATTCTCCTTGATTAAATTATGGGTGCAAAATTGAGTGTCTACACCCCTTAGTCAAATTTATTCACAATCAAACAAAATTAATTAGTAAATTTCAAAACTCGAAGATCAAGATCAGAAAATGTCTCAATCAGAAGAAAATTGACTTGAGGATGTTTTGTGAAAATCTCCTACTTTGATTCACTATTTCTAGTGAACTTTAAGTTTTTCCTTAGGATTTTCTGTGTGTTTTGAAAATGTACCATGTGTGGCTTTTTATACTAAAAAAATTGGGGTTTGGAACAGCTCCTAAACGATGTAGGATCCATTCCAAACCTCAACTTTAATGCAGAAAACTTTCCTTTCATATTTTCTAGAACCCTAGCATGTGTATGCATGCCCTTGTATGTGTACGCATACATAAAGCTTGAGTATGCAGGTCTGGAGCATGTGTACATATACGCATATTTATGTACGCATGCCCTAGGGCTTTCGTTATCGTTATTTTTCAAAAATAGTTTTATTCATCTTATAAAAGAGTTATATTTTCCATAAAAACCTTCCTCAAGTCAATTTAAGTCTGATCGGACCCCTAACCAATCTTAGGCTTTAGAATTTTACCATCATTGGGGAACGGGGGTGTAGACACTGCATCTTGTACCCATTAATAAATTTTAGTCCCCGGCCCCAGTGATGAGTTTGACATATACCAAGGGTAATTAAAGAATCCACAATAGTTTGGAAATAATCACAACTCAAAAGTGCTCAAATCGCTTTGAAATCAATACTAAAAAATGACATTTGCTCATTATTTTGACCATAACTTTTGATCCACGAAGAATTTTCGAGTGAGGTTTGTTTCATTGGAAATTAGACATCTTGGAATTTAATTTGAATACAAATTTATCCTAATTTGGACTTATATTAAGTGAGCAATGACTGTTTGAACTTAGGCCAACTAGGTAGTCCGATTTTCTGAGTTTTAAAACTTCATTTTAAGGGCCCAAAACATCATTATTTGATGTGGGTCGGCCCATAGACCCTTGAGCACATCCAAAGATCATTAAACAGCCCTCAAAAACCTAATTTTTACTTATAAATACTCAACTTATGCCTCCAATTAAAACCCTAGCTAGGGAGAGTGATTTTTTGGCCTCCATCTTCTCTAAAACATTTTTTTTCTCTTTTCAAAACTAGGACAACACCTTAGAACGTTTTTTACAAAATTAAAACCTCTCTTTAGTTAGTTCTAAGGCAGAAACTATTTTCCAAAATTGATTTCTCAAAAACCTTTTTCAACTAAAGTTTGTTCTTGAGTTGTGATTACCTAACTATTGTGTTCTTTTGATTATTCTTTCACTATCAATCTAATCTTTGTGTTGTAGGGATTGAGGAGGGGTCAATTAAACAAACTCTAAACTCATAATCTAAAGCAAGGTGAGTGTTCTTTCCATGAACTCTTTCTTTATTTAATAAGATTCATATGGGTTTCTTAACATAGTTTTTATATTTGTTTTATTTGATTTGTTTGATGTTCATGATTATGTTTGATATGTATTAATCTGATTTTAGGTTGTTTATAATATGTTCTTCTTGTTCTTATGTTGTTATTGCAATCCCTAGGTTAGTTTAACATGTTTATTGATTTAATGTAGTTTAGTTTAATTGTTTGTTTTGTTTCATGTTTTGTTGTTTATGTTGATGTTTTTTTATTTTTGTTTTAGGTTAGTTTAGTATTTTAGGGTTTCTAACACGTTTGTTTGATCTTACATGTTATATGTTTGTTTGATTAAATCTCTAAAATTGTAGTTTTTTTTTTTTTTTTTGAATTTGTATTAAAGGCTACATACGCATTCTTGACTATACGCATGCACCCCGAATCCAGATTAGGGTAAAATCTTGTTTTTATTATCTTTGATCATTTTCCATATGTAATTTGATTCTATTTGACTTTGTTTTAGGTTAATTATTTAGGTTTAATTGCTTTCCATGTTTGTTTGAATCTTTTGCTATGTTTAGTTTATTTTATAACCTTTCCTTATATGAATGTTTTAATTGTTATCTTCTTCCTTTTTAGTATAATATGATTGACTTGTATGTTATTGGTTTCCTTTTATATTGTAGTGTGATATTTAACTTTGGTGTCTTATTATTTTCCATGTTGTTTGAATATTTTGTGCCATGTTTAGTTTATTTGATTTTCTTTCCTTGTGTGTTTTATTTAATTGTCAACTTGCCATGTTTATTTTATTTTGTTTGTTTGTGATTGATTTGTTCCCTTTTATATTGTGATATGTTTCTAAAATGTTATGTGTGTTATTTCTTTTAGTGCATGATGTATGTTTAGGATAAAGATTAGGGCTCTCTTAATAAACTCTTTAATTAAATATGGTCTAGCAACACATAATGGAGGCCAGCCCACAGGCTAGGCGATTTTGGGTGCCTAACACCTTCTCAAGTCATACCCAAACTCCGAACCCATAATTTTATACATGGACCCATGTGTGTAAGTGGTGACTCCATTAGTCCAAAGGAGGCTTGAGTCATAAGGGGTACAAAATGCAATGTCTACATTACTCCAACCATAAATCCCCCCCCCCCCCCCATACAACCCACCATTGGACCCAACCGACCACTGCTTCACAACCACCAACCACAACCACCGATCTTTGTTTTACAAGGGAAATCAAAGAGATAGAGAGTGAAAGACTGATAGTTATCCATAGACCTACCAATCTGAGAGAAAGACATTGATCAGAGCGAGAGAGACCTACTAATCTGTAAAAATAGAGACATTGATCTAAGAGATACAAAGTTTGAGATGAGAGATCAGGAAGAAAAAAGAAGTAAGAAAAAAAAAGGGAGAGATAAAGACCGGGAAGAAGAAGAGAAAGAAAAAGAAAAGAGAGAGATCGAAAAGAAAGAAGAAGAAAAGAGAGTAAGATCGGGAAGAAAGAAGAAAAGAAATCTGGGAAGAAGAAAGACTTGGAAGAAAAAAGAAAGAAGTAGGAAGGAAACATCTAAGAAGGATAAAAAAAGAAAAGAAAGAATTAAAAGAAACAAACACACACCAATGCAAAGAGAGAAAAGGAGTGGGAGTTCTTCATGTTCTTCCCCAAAAAAAAAAAAAAATTAATTGAATTTCTTTTCTTTTTTATAAAAATAAGAAGGTTAGAAAATTTTTTATTATTTTTATTTGACATGGCTTTTTTTAATTAAATTTCTGACATGGCATTTTTAAAATGCCAAATATTTTTTTAAAATATTAATTTAATGTTCACGTTAGCATTTATAGTGCTAACAGTACACTCCGTTTGTCACATAACATTCCAAACATCTACCAATAATTTGTGTACAACGTTAAAAAGAGGATCTCAATACAATGTAAAATATTTCCTATTACTACATGAATCCTTTGCCAAAAGATATGTGCAATGATTTCCTTCCTGGTGTAAATTTTAAAGGTGGCTAACTAAAACAACTAAAAAGTGATCAATGGCATAAGTGTACTCATATACAATCCTAAGAGGTACGAAAACATTTTGAGTCTTTGAGATATTCCTATCATACTCTAACTGCTTACTAACTTAATCATTTGAGACTCTTCCCAAGACACTATTGTAAAGTTGAATTTATTCAACTATGTGTTGGCTTTATTCCGTGCCAAATTTGCTTGTAATTCACCATTTAGAAACTATGTATTTAAGTGGGAATAATGTAAGGGTTGTGTGTGTGAGAGTGTAAAGATTTGATCAAGAGTGTGCAACAAGAAGGCGACTCGCAATTGACTTGTGAGTGGTGACTTGTCAAAATGAAGCACACGTGTGAAGCATGTAGGAAGATGAAGAGTCAGACCAGTTGGATCACTACAGGGAAAAAAGTACAATTTGGCCTAGTTAGGTAACTGGCGATTGGAACTCATGACTCATCCCAGCCGTGAAGTGACTTGCTAGTGCACCCTGTTTTGTTGAAAAATGACATTTCACATTCTATCTCATACCCTACTATAAATAACTTTATACCTATAAAATATAAAGAGCTTCCAGAGAGAATTTTGAGAGAAAAACCCTAGAGAAAAATAAGATTGATTTATCCAAAATTTTATACATTTGATTCTCCAAATTCCTTTACTCTCACCCTCTCCATTGTCATACACATGAGAGGATTATAAACCAAATCCTTACCTTACCAAATTCAGAGTAGTGAGAAGGTTCTTGGTGTTTGGGAAGCAGTTTAAGAGAGAACCAATTCATATTGGTTGAAGCAATTGGCTAATTGCTGGATCCGGAAAGCTAGAGAAGACACAGTTCAGCATAACCTTGTTGGAGCAAGAAATTTGGAGAGCTTAAGTGCATTGGGTAGATTAGGCTTGGAGGGTCTATTGCTATTCATATATCCTAATTGATTTTCTATTGGATCTGAAAGCTCGAATTTATGTGAAAACACAAGAGCTGTTTAGACTCTCAAATTAAAATTATGGCTTGGTTGATTTTACTCTAACTTAAACTAAGTGCAAAATAGAATAAATGTGAGCAAACAAACAATATAACTCTTCTAAGCCATATTAATCAAATCACAATAGTAAAATGAAAGCTAAAAGAGTAGGGAAGAAGAATGCAAACACAAGATAACACGTCAATGTGTTATCGAAGAGGAAACCGAAGAAGTCAGGGAAAAACCTCTCCGCCGTCCTCTAAGCGGTAAATCTATCCACTAGAGAATAAGTTGGAGTATACAAATAACAAAAGACCTTCCAAGCCTAGCCTACCCCATATACTTGAGCCCTCAAACTCTTGCTATCAACTGACTTGACAAAGCCTTGTCTTCTCTAGCTCTCTGAATCACGCAATTCATCTCGATTGCATCCACTAAACAAATGGCTTCTTCCAATGCTTCCTAGCAACACCAAAATCTCACTTTACACTCAGGATGGGTGTGGTAAGTGTTTGGGCTATCAACCTTTCAAGAATTTGGAAATGGAGAGGTAGGAGTTAAGGAAAATCACAATGGATTGTGTAGAGGATTGTGGATATGATAATCTCTCACTCTCAAGGGTAATGGCTAGGGTTTTCTCTCTAAAAAACACTCATTTCAATATATGGGTATATATAGTGTGGGTAGAGACCTGGTGTATCAAATATGACAAATTGGCCAAAAAAAAAAATGTTTTGCGGGTATCTTGCATGAAGGCCTTACCCGTGGAACACTCACGAAAACCAGTTGTCACCATCGTCATAACCCTACGCATTCTAGTCATGTGCTAAGCACATGCTTCACTTAGTGGGAAGTCTTCTCACGAGCTACCCGCAAAAACTCCTTTGATCTTCATTGATTCTTAAGTCTTCGCACTCTCTCTCACACACAACCCATACAAAGAAATCCCACATAGAATACATGGTACATAAGATTGAACAAAATTACAATCAAATTTGGCATAGAATTAAAGCCAACACAAATTAGTTGTAAATCATAACTTTACAGGATCATTTACCACTTGGGGGGCAGTGGAGAAGTTTTTCACTAAATTCTTTGATTTCCTCTTCGATAACACGTGCTGGTATTATCTTGTGTTTGCATCTCTCTTTCTCTTACTCTTAGCTTTTAATTTCTACTGGTTGTGATTAATTAATGGCTTAGAGTAGTTTGCTAATTTGGGTATTGCTTATATTTCATATTCCACACATTTATCGTTTGAATATTATTGAGGTCCAAAATTTCACAACAAAGCCCATTCCATAAAAAATAAAGAAGGCCCAATTTGTGCAGCAAGAAGAATTGACATCAAGGCCCTATGTATGTTCAGATTTCCAGCAGAAAAGGCCATTAAAAAGTCCAGCAAAATCCAGTGAAAGAACTAGGCCGAGATCCCCAGAGGCTTGGGATCCTCAAGACGTGTTGCACAACTAAAGTGGGATTGAGACAGCTTAAAAGGAGTACCACGAAATACAAGAAATGCAGAACAGATATGTCCCTCTTAAACACCCAGTGGTGCAGCAAAGAATCAGAAAGCTTGGAGAGTGACAATTCATAAACGAAAGGCTAGTACCCCGAGAAACCTAGAATGAAGAACTATAAAGGGAAGTGGCTGGGAAAACCTTCAACCCAGCAGGAATGGATTCCGCTCACTTGGAAAAAATGACAGTAAAGAGGACAACCAAAAAGCTAAGTCTAAAAGGTAAAAGGCCTTGAAAGAAAAGAAGGTAAATCTCAGCTATCCAAAATGGAAAGTTAGTAAGTGGCTTTTAGGAAAACAGGACTAAAAGATGAAAACTATGAGAAACAGAAAAAGAATCAACGGTAAGAATGGTTGGCATAACAGGGGCTCTAGTACCCAAGAAGCCAAGGGAGGAGAATCAATGGTATCCAAACCCTAAAATGACACTATAAAAAGGAGGAAGCAGCCAACAATAAGGGACATTATGCAGAACAGAAAATCACAACAGAATTATGCAGAAAACTCTGTCAAGATTCAAAGAATATAGGGAAAACAGCTCCCGGTATCCCATAACAGCCACTATAGAAGGTACTTGGATTCAAAGGGATTCAAACTTTGCAAGTCTTAGAGGATTAGATAGCTATCTAAGTCTGTAATTTTTGAGCTTATTTGGACCTTGTATCACATCTTAGTAAGCATATTGTAATCCATAATTTAAGAAAAATAATGAAATACCTCATATTGATTTAAGGATCTATAACAATTATTTGGTGTATTTCTTTATTACATTGTCTTCCTTTACTATTTCTTGCTAAAATCCTTCTCACCTAACTATCTTGGAAGGCAAAGCCCAAGCAAAGCCACTCGGACTTGAGTTCCAAATCCCACAAGTCTTGTACAAAAGCACTAAGTTTGTGAGAATTGGGGTCAGGATCCTCGTGGCTGAATCATTCTCATGAAATTCATTTACATATATGTATATGTATTAAAGTGTATATCTCAATCTAAGAAACTAACAATTATTTGAAGATATGTGTATTGTATAGTGTGTTTTATGTAGCACCTATAGAGGTAAAGGGAAAAGACAAAACTCTATTGTATAATAAACATGGAGAAAGATCATATAGTTCAGAGAACCAGCATTCTGGGTTCTTACAGGCCTAGTACGCCCCGGGATCCCACGATAGTATGCCCGGGATCCCACGACAATACGCCCTGAAGTACCAAGTGAAGGAACTCTTTTAAATGTTTATACAATAAAAGATAAGCCTTAAATATTCTATTTCAATATTTTTCTCATTGAGAATATTATTTTACTTATTTTACTTATTTCCTAAGCGTAAATGGTCATTTTATGACACTAAAACACTTATAATAGTATTTTATTGCTTAGGAGGAATCGCATTTTTGCCTTGAGGAGATTTATGTGACTTGCGCACAACTTGGTTCGTAATCAACCCCCATTTAGCTGCGGTGAACCAAGCCCAGTCCACCAAACAACAAATATTTGGCTCGGGATTGTTGTTTTCTACTTGTGCTTGTGTGCTAGAAAAAATGCACTCTCACATTTTAGCGACTCCACTGGGGACTGGGAAAAAGGATATGGAAAAAGCAGTCCCTTCGCAAGCATGGCTCCAAAGCTAGGAAACACGTAGAGAAAGGAAAGTTCCTCTTGGTGTATTCAACATCAAGATCCCAAAAGTTTGGGTTCCTTCAATGAACGTTCTACCAAGGGACTCTATATGGAATTTTGGGGAACTTCCCAACAGAAGATAAGTTTTATGCATCATTATTTTCTCCATTTTATATTTTGAATATAATGGACTAAAGTCTATGGTTTTCAAATGGATAGCTATCACTGTGTTGCATGAAAGCAAAAGCATTGTATTGTTTAGTAATAGAAATAGACACTTGTTCTACACAATATAGAATCATAGATAAGTTTAGTTGTCATACTCATACTCCAATTAAATAGACCTCATTTAAAGATGTTCATAAAAGATAACTACCCAGTTGAATTAATTAGTTTCAAAAAATAATAAATAAATAAAAATTAATTTTTTTTAAACAAAAAACTCATGTTTATTTTGGCTTGGATAATTCCTTTATACTATTGAGAAGAAGTATAAAAAATAAAAATAAAAAATGATTCAAGGGACAAAATTATCTAGTTTAACAGTGAAAGGCATGCCCTCTTTCTTTTGCCCCTTTCTTCTTATAAGGTACAAAAGTACTGAAAAGTGTAGGATTGGATTGGGACCAATCAAGGCCAAAAGCTGAATGGTTGGACCCTCTTTTCTCCACAAGGACTTCGAATCTCTAGTGGCCAAGCCCTTAGCTTAGCTTAACTTATTCTTCAACCTTGTGTTGGAGGTGGGGTATTGCAATATTGTTTTATTTTAGCTTATTGGGGGTTGAGACCATGTTGCTAAATGGTTTTGACATTGATCAAAAGTTCACAATGTTTTGAACATGGTATGGGAATGGCTGCTGATGACTCCACACCCTAAGCAATAGAAAGGGTAGGAGGGCGTGATGAGAAGAAAGCTGGTCAGTTTGACTAGCGTTTATGCGGTTAGTTTAAGTCCTAAACTTTGAAGTCTAAAACTTGAAGATGCTTGTTAAATGAGGTATTGGTGGTGTGAAACTGCTTTTTACCATTGACCTCCAAAGGCAACTCACTGGTCTCATAAAAACTTAACTAATACTAAAGGTGTTTTGAGAGTACAACCAACCTATAGAGTACAACCAAAAAGTTGAAAATAAATATAGAACTCAGCTAGAAGAAGCAAAATCTTGTTTCTCATGAGGATTCTACTCTTTACAAAATAGGGGTAAAAGGGGTCATGTAATAATATTTTAACAATCAAAACATTGTCTCATTGCTAAAAAAAATGGAGAAGTGAGCAAATAAAAAAAAAAAAATATTGATGGAATGAAGATTGTATGAGCTACACAATGAAGCAATTGCCTCACGTTTGGGGGCTGATTTATTTTCTTTTTAAAAAAATCATAATATTGTTTCATTTCTTTTTTATTAAAAAAAAAAGAAAAAAAAAAGAAAAAAAAGAAAGAAAGAAAGAAAGAGAAGTAAGTGAATCAAAGAGGCTTAATGAAATGTAAATTACATAGCAAAGCAATCGCCTCACGTTGTGGGGCTAAATAATTTTGCAACAACTTGATAATAATATCATATGGTGCAGGTTAACAAAATGGACAAGTTTCCTTGGCTCCACCCATGGATTTGGCAAAATGGAGTAGTTCCATGATCCCAACAAAGCCTAGGAGATCCTTGACTCCAGGAAGCAAAGCTTGGGAGATCCTTGATCCCAACAAAGCTGAGGAGATCCTTTATTCCAGCAAGGCTGAGTACACCCTCGATTCCAGCAAAGCCTAGGAGATCCTCGACTCCAGGAAGCAAAGCTTGGGAAATCCTTAATCCTAACAAAGCTGAGGAGATCCTTGATTCCAAATGAGATCCTAGATTCTAGTTAAAAAAAAAATTAAAAATTAAAAAAAAAAAAAAAAAAAAAAAAAAACTAAGTAGTCCCCTGGGTCTAGACACGAATCCAACAAAAATAGAGTAGCTCCTTGATTTCAAAGAAGCTAAGCAGTTCCTTGGTTCTAGCCACAGCTCTAGCAAAATGGAATGGTTCCTTGGTTGCAGAAAAAATTCAAGTTGTTCCTTCATGGAATAGTTTTCTGATTCTAGCAAAGTGGAACAATTCTTTGGTTCTAACAAAGTTGAAGTACCTCTATGGATCCAGCAAAGTTAAATGGTTATAAAAAAAAAAAAAAATGGAGGCATAAATTTTTTTTGATAAATGTTCCACAATGGCATCAAGAGAAGGTGGATCAAGCATGGTTTGACAACTACCTCATGTCCTGGGGGCTAAAGCCTATTGTGCGATGGGCCTTGAATATATTTTGAAGAAAATCAACAGAAACACTATATTGCAAGTCAGTAGCAAAATCAACATTATGGAAAGATCAACAACTATACAGTACATCTATCATTTCTTATAGCTTAACAATTGGGTCCACCCATGGAAATAACAAGATTTAGAGGAGATACAGAGACCACTAAAGGACACCTACAACTAGCTCTAAAGGCCAACCATGACATCACAAGTATTGCCTAATCCCCCCAGTGTACCACTAGTACATGAAAGAGGGATTGAATGGGAAGTCCACAAAAGTTACTGCCAATCCTAGTCTTTTCATCCAGCCCAAAGTAAACTCTGTGGAAAATATACTTTATGATGAATCAGCTCCACCTGAAGAATATCCTATTGTTAGGATCCCAGGGGCTCCTATCTCGAGGATCTTGGGGGACTCCTATCCCAGAAGAAGAAGAAACCTAGAGGGAAGGCAAAATTTTACTTATGAAGGCATACGGGACTTGAATGTAGCCTACAAAAGAATCCTGGGCCACCATCTTACATGATAGCCAAGAAAGAGATCTTGGAGGAACCTGGGGATATGATGAGTTAGAATATCCCATCTTTAGGATCCCGAGGGGCTCCCATCCCAGAAGAAGGAAACAATACCCATGGTTTGAGGGATCCTTTGGACAGAAAAAAGACAGAAGGAGGAAGGCTAATATACTGCTTTTGAAGATTCTAAAGAAACTTATGGATATGGAAAGGAATGCATAAATCCTACCAAAGGAAAAACTAGAAGAGGTGAAGTTGGGGTTGACCCAAGGAACCCAAGGCCTATCCTAATCAGCAGTCAGTTATTGGTACCAAAAAAAAAAAAAAAAAGAGCAATTGGTGGAGCTATTGAAAAATATGAAGATTTAGTGGTGTGGACTACTTCAAATTAAATAAGGCACATCCAAAGGATAAATTTCCTTTGCCTAACATCGATCTCCTCATAGATCCAACAATATCAACCATGAAAAGGCATACCACGATCAAGGAACTTAAAAGGTTCTTGAAAAAAGTTTCATACATTAGGAAGTTCACACCAAGACCAACCTTGGTCACTAGTGGACTATCCAAACTGTTGAAAAAGGAGAATGTTTTAATATGGGGAGTTAAGCAACCAAATGCCTTTCATAAAATTTCAACAAATCATAAGTCATTTGCCTACCTTATGGGTACTAGTCCATGACAAAATCACTATTGTTATACCTGGGATCTTGATCCCAAGCATATAGAGCATTGAAGGACACCAAAATGAGGTATCCCAATATAGAAAGGGCATGTATGGCGGTCATGCATCTCAACAACTGAATCTTATTGATGACAAGCTCTCATCCAATAAAAGCCCTCATACATCAGCCCTTGCGATCTTGAAGAGTAGCCTGGTGGTTAATATTAATTTTCCAATACAATATAGGTCGGAAGGATCCCCAAAGTTGTCAAGAGCTAAGTTGTAGCAAACTTACTGACCTAGATCCCCGAAGAAGAGGAGTACCTATAGAGTGAGAAGATCTCTAAAAAAGCAGTAGTGGTAGAGATCCTTGTAAAGAAACAAACTATGAGGTTTGTGAAGACATCCTTCAACGAGCATGCCTAGAGGAAGCCTTCCTTTTCCAGGATCCCATAAGAGGATCCCCCACTTCAAGAAAACACCATGACAGAATCATCTTGGTAGAGCTCCTGACCACCAGTTTACTAGTGGGAGCAGCCTTAGATGATTCATAAAAAAAGTTTATTTCTATAAGGGATTTGTTCACAGCCAAGAGAGGATATTTTAGAAGATCCTCGGAGAAGGAAACAAATCCTCAACCCTTTAAAGAAAAGAAAAGAAATCAGTTCAGTGAGTCCACTTGAGAATGAGGGGCTACGAAGGAACTTTTTCTGAAAATTGAAAAATTCAATGGTCATGATCAAACTTTCCAAGTGGCATGGCCTAGGACTTGGGAAAGGGAAAATTTTCCATGTACCTAGCCCTGGACTTGATCATAATAGAAATTTTCCAAGTGGCATGGTGTGAGAGACCGCGCCCCCGGCCCGTTTTTATGAAATGTTGGGCCAAACCCACGTGAATGGGTGGAGTCGTATTATTGCCCCTCAAAATGGAGGTTCGACTAGTTATATTTTCCCCTTTAGATTAAGGGTTTTACAATGGAGTCGCCACTTATTTAATTATTGGAAAAATAAGAAAACCATAGTTGAAAAATTCCTCATTTCATTAATTTGAAATTTGAATTTACATTAATCATAGGATGGCTTTGGTGAAATAGTGAGCAGAGGTCATTTGTTAGAAAATAGCTTCAGCACAATTAACATTAATAGGTCCCAAATTAGCTCCCAATTAACATTAAATGGCTCCAATCACTCCCATTTTAGAATTAATTGATTCCCAATTTACTCTAATTAAAAGATAATTACACAAATTACTCATTGAATAATTAATGTTTAACTATCTAATTAATTAGGTGTATGCAACCTCACCATAAAATGTAGTCATGACCAATTAAATTATGACACATCATTGTTCTCAAATTGATTACACCTATAACCAATTGAAATCAATTGTTCATAATCACATATAGTCGGACTCAATTTGTGATAGTACATCTTAGCCATTAAAACTTGATTTGATGATAACTTTCAATCTAATGGTCCGATTAGGGCTTATGACCAGTCGATTTGATCGTTACAACATCAAGATCATTTTGGTGAAATGAGTCCAATGATCTAATAGCTAGAATCAAGATGCATATTTTTAAAGTGAAAGTACCATTTTACCCTCCATGTGAGGTTAAATGCGGGTTGCAAAATGGGGTGTCAACAGAATGCCCCTCATTGGCAGAGCTTGAAAAGCGAATGTCAATGTATGAAAGAGACACCTAACTTTGCAATCAGCATTTAACCGTGGTGAATGTATGATGCATGTAGATGAAAATGTAGATTGTCATATTATAGATCAAAATGTGGACCGAATCTCGAGGGAGATTGCCTACGTACCTCTTGGTGGGAGGATCAGGTCCAAACGTAGTTCATGCATGCAAATTTTTTTTTTTGGAATAAGTACAAGACATGCTTACCTGAGGTCAAAAAAATGGAAGACCAAGGATCCTGACTCATGTTTTCAGAGGATCTAGGATCGTGATTTCAGAGGACGAAGGGGTTTTTTTTTTTTTTTTTTTTTTTTTTTGGGCTTTGGCTCATGTTTTCAGAGGACCAAAGGTTCTGGATCCTGGCTCATGTTTTCAGAGACCTAGGATTTCTGGATCTTGGCTCATGTTTTCAGAGGACCAAGGGTTTTTGGGGCTTTGGCTCATGTTTTCAGAGGACCAAAGGTTCTGGATCCTGGCTCATGTTTTCAGAGACCTAGGATTTTTGGATCTTGGCTCATGTTTTCAGAGGACCAAGGGTTTTTGGAGGCTTTGGCTCATGTTTTCAGAGGACCAAAGGTTCTGGATCCTGGCTCATGTTTTCAGAGACCTAGGATTTTTGGATCTTGGCTCATGTTTTCAGAGGACCTAAGATTCTTTAGGCTTTGGCTCATGTTTTCAGAGGACCAAAGGTTCTGGATCCTGGCTCATGTTTTCAGAGACCTAGGATTTTTAGATCTTGGCTCATGTTTTCAGAGGACCAAGGGTTTTTGGGGCTTTGGCTCATGTTTTCAGAGGATCAAAGGTTCTGGATCCTGGCTCATGTTTTCAGAGACCTAGGATTTTTGGATCTTGGCTCATGTTTTCAGAGGACCAAGGGTTTTTGGAGGCTTTGGCTCATGTTTTCAAAGGACCAAAGGTTCTGGATCCTGGCTCATGTTTTCAGAGACCTAGGATTTTTGGATCTTGGCTCATGTTTTCAGAGGACCTAAGATTCTGGATCCTGGCTCATGTTTTCAGAGACCTAGGATTTTTGGATGCTTTGGCTCATGTTTTCAGAGGACCAAAGGTTTTGGATCCTAGCTCATGTTTTCAGAGACCTAGGATTTTTGGATCTTGGCTCATGTTTTCAGAGGACCAAGGGTTTTTGGAGGCTTTGGCTCATGTTTTCAGAGGACCAAAGGTTCTGGATCCTGGCTCATGTTTTCAGAGACCTAGGATTTTTGGATCTTGGCTCATGTTTTCAGAGGACCTAAGATTCTTTGGAGGCTTTGGCTCATGTTTTCAGAGGACCAAAGGTTCTGGATCCTGGCTCATGTTTTCAGAGACCTAGGATTTTTGGATCTTGGCTCATGTTGATGTGCGTGGGCCTTTTACCCTAGTACCTGCAAAATAAATTTTTTCAATTAGTAACAGAGTTATTCATTGAAAATACTTTGGCATACCTCTTGAATACCCCTTGTTTAGGACATATTTCATGCTTCGATGAATGCTGAGGGTAGACAGTTGACTTGATGTTGCACCATTAGAGAATATGGAAAAGGATCATAGCTTTCTATTCTTGAAGAAGAATTTGATGAAGTTTTTTTTTTTTTTTTTTTTTTGTGGAAAATTTTGGAAATCTTGAAGTTTTTGAAGGAATTGAAAATTTTGATTGATGATTTTTTTTTTTGGAAATATGAAGATTTGTTCATTATCAAAAAATGAAGAAGATGAAGATGAAGATAAATTCATGATGATTTTTTTTTTTTTGTTTTTTTGTTTTTTTGTTTTTTGTTTTTTTTTTTAAAAAAAAAACCTATCATTTGAATGAGAGTAACTTTGGCTAGAAGTTGATGTGGATTGCTGGATAAGTCCTTACTTAATTCCTGCAAAAAGATAACTTCAATTAGCAATGGATTTGTTCATTGATATGAATTGGAAGTACTTACCCAATGCCCCTAGTTTGGGGCATATTCCATACTTAGGCTGGACCTGAATTTATTTGATGTTGTGACCATTGGGGTGCATGAAAGAAGATCAAGGTCCGCCATCTTTGATTCCTGCAAAAAGATTTTCTTTCTCTAGCTTGTTAGAAACCAATTATTGTGAAAACTTGCACATAATATAAATAGGCCAATACTCCAAGTTTAAACATGCTTAATGCAAACAAATAGGCATGCACCCAAACAATCACATTGTTTTGATTTTGCTTCACAAGGTTGTTTGGATGATTGGGACCGGGCCTTTGAAAGGCTGCCTACGTACCTCTCTCGTAGAGGATCAAGTCAAGACGTAGTTCAAGAGAACTGGATTTTGAAAAGGAATGATTTTTTTTTTTTTTTTTTTGGAAAAACAAATTTTCATTTTTTTTTTTGGAACAAGATGTGATCCTTTGAACAACCATTTTAGAAAATCATAGTGTTTAAGAACCAAACAAATCTCTTTGATTAGGAAGGATCAAGATCATTAAACTCATGTAATAAAATTTGCTTCATCCTTTTGAACATCATCAAATTAAGTCTCCAAAGGCAATCAAGAAATGAACTGTGATAATATTTATGAATCACATTGTTGGGTGCAAACAGTGAGAGTGCTCCAGGTTTGGAAGTTCTTTTGAGTCATTTTGAGGATTTGAGGAATTGAGAAATTTTGTCCTCGGACATATCATCCGTGGGGTTTGACAATTTTAAGCACTTTTCCTTTTTAATTCAAGAGAAAAATATTGTTAGAGTTTCAGATGTGCCTACAATTAGCAAGACTTCAAGGAGGTCTTATTCATGGGTTGTAATGTAGGCCAGGTTTAGGTTATGAAATGAATGATATAAAAAGGCTCAAAATTCCCTATGATGTTCCCCCAAGTATGCATTACTCAATGATCAAGTATTGGAGGAGTTTTCCCATTTCTTCTTTGCCATCTTCTCACTAGTCTTCATCGATCACCTGTATCAATGTTTGTTTTTATGCTCATTCCCTTGAATCATACCTCTAGACTTTCATCTTGTAAAATCCTTTTCTTTTTAGGTTACATCTTCAAGTTTTCAATTTGCTAGGATTTTCCTTTTCTTTTTCTTTTTTTGGCCCTAACTTTTGCCTAAGCCACCCTTTTGGGTTTTTAGCCTAGCGGGCTTTCTTTTTTTTTCTTTTTTTCTTTTTTTTTTTTTTTTTTTTTTTTTTTTTTTTTTTTTGGCCCTAACTTTTGCCTAGACTGCCCTTTTGGGTTTTCAGCCTAGCGAGCTTCTTTTTTTTTTTTTTTTTCTTTTTTTTTCTTTTTTTTTTTTTTGTCTTTTGATTGAATGAACTTTTTGGGGATCTTTTGCCACCCTTTTTTTTTCTCAGCTTAAGTCATTTTGATGCACTTTTTGTACATCTTTCTTGCCTCGATGCACTTGCACATTTCTATGCTTGATGAATCTTTCCTTTTTTGATGAAATCTCTTTTGGATGAATCTTGTATTCCTCTTGGCAAGATGAATTTTAGGCTATTCAAACTTGATGCACACTTTTTTTTTCTCTTACATTGATGGAATTTCATTTCTCCTTCCTTGAATGAATGAAAGCTCATTTTTCTTTGATGATCTCTTATCTTTAGCTTAATGAATTCTTTACTTGTCTTTCATGTCCTCTAGGAGAGTTTTATCAATTAGCTTCAAAGCTCAAGGTCAACTCCTCCTTAACATGAGATTTAAGCATGCATACTTTGAATTTTCCCACCCTAGGTTTAGATTTTAGTGGGTTCATGCGAAAAAGAGGCTAAGTGTTTAAAGGCTCAAATGGGCTAGCAATGGATAATGATCATTCTAGGTATTAAGGTATAATCTTTTTTTACCAAAGACGGCCTCCTATCCCTAGCAATGCTTGTTTATAGGCACAGTGACTTGAGCTCTTTTAATAAATTCCTCTTAAAAGAAAAAGTATGAATGCTCTATTGGAGACACAAAAGTTTTCAGAAATTTGGAATGAATGCATGAGCCTTTTGAATTTTCTGATGGATAGATTTTCTTTGATTACCTTGTAAGACCATTTCTTCTTTTATTCAAAGTAATTTAGCAAAAGTGTTTACACAGATCAAATGAAATCAATCCCTTCTCAGTACAGTTGATTGTTCAAGCCTTTAAACACCTTAATTCAGAAAAAGTTTTGTCCAAGGGATCCTCATGTACCATTTTGAAAAGATGACTTTAAAGAATTTTGAAATCTTTGAAAGAAAAAAATGGGTCTTTTTGAAAAAGTCACTAAAAAGTCCAATGCCCCTAGTTCAAAGAAATTTTTTTTTTTTTTTAAATGACTTAAGGGCTCAATGCCCCTAGTCCAAGGACTTTTTTCATTGAAAAATTTTCTCTTTTTTTGGGAAAGATTTGGAAATCTTGAAAAAAAAAATTTTGAATTTTTTTTGTTTTTTGTTTTTTTTTTTTTCTTAATATATATACATGAACAAAGCTCATCAAATGCTACATGAAAATTTTGAATTCAAAGAAACATAGAAACATGGACTAAACAAACAAATTTTAAGCTTAACCATGATGTTGCAAACCAAATGTGGAGTGAGGCAAAGTTGGGTCACTTGCTTCTTCTTGGTCCATTTAGGATGCTTGAGGCTTAGTGTGCTTGAACCTTGATTATGATGAAATGGCTTGGGCTTGCACTTGGAAGGCTTGAACCTTGATTATGATCTTTTGATATTTGCTTGAAATTGCTTGGGCTTGCACTTAAAATGCATGCATCTTGTGAGCTTTTGGCTTTTGATGTTGATCATGCGTATACACCTTTGATGGGCTCAAGTATTGGGCCTAGAATGATTCAAGAAACAATTTTCGGCTTCCATACCAAGTAGAGTTCAATCACAAGCCTTTGGGCTTGAGCTCATTCATAGCATACAAGGTTCAAACAATGATGATGGGCTCAAGCGTTGGACTTGCGTTATCATGGTTCAAACAACGGCCAAACAAATGCATAATGAAATGCAACTTACATGGACCGACCTAATGGTAGGTTCTATGGGTCATTACAACATGGGTAGAAGGTAGGTTAAGGGTCCCCACAAGCTAGGACGTCGTACCTCCCAACTTGTGACGCTAGGAGCGCTGCGTTGGTCCGAACGGTACAGTTTGTCCCTATGAACCACCATGGCATAACCATGATGATCCTTGTCGCGGTGGGTGGTAGGTTCACTGCTGGGTATGTGAGTCTCAAGAAGACCACAATCCACGGCTAATACTACCGGGCTTCCGGGCTAGCACACAAATAAAATAAATTTCATTCAAGCAAATGATGCATGACATGCAATATAATGACATATTATATACAAAAAGTAATAAACAAACAATGACATGGTTTGCCACCATAACCTAATTGAAGCCTAGCCCTCAATATCCCCAGCGGAGTCGCCACTGTGAGAAACCGCGCCCCCGGCCCGTTTTTATGAAATGTTGGGCCAAACCCACGTGAATGGGTGGAGTCGTATTATTGCCCCTCAAAATGGAGGTTCGACTAGTTATATTTTCCCCTTTAGATTAAGGGTTTTACAATGGAGTCGCCACTTATTTAATTATTGGAAAAATAAGAAAACCATAGTTGAAAAATTCCTCATTTCATTAATTTGAAATTTGAATTTACATTAATCATAGGAAAATTACATGGCTTTGGTCCTAGATACAATCTAAGATAAAGTACATGGCTTTGTTTCCTAGTTACAATCTAGAAATTGAAAATTACAAGGATAAGCATTTGATCTACTAACCCTTGATCTAAGTTCGGAGGCTATGTTACAAGGTGGGAAGGTGTTAAGCACCCACCTTGCCCGGTGAAACCGGTCTTCTAGACTATGGTGGCCAACAATCATATCATATCATCCAATATGTCAATCAATTTACATGTTAAATTTAATGTGTGTGCATGTGACAAACCCTAATTCAATTTATTGAACATTGCATTTGGATTGAAAAATAAAATTCTAGTGAATGTGTGTGTATGGTGACATCCTAGATTCAAAGATTTGAAAGAATTATTAAACAAACATGTTTTTTCATATTTTTGATGTGGATTTAAGATTAAAACTAGTGATATGCATGAACATGTGATGAACAACTAAGAACATATGAAGAACATATAAGAACAATTAAGAACATTCAAACATATTCGAGGGAATTTAAATAGTTACTATCATGCTTTAATCTTAAACTCTCATCATGGCAATACAAAAAAACAAGTTAGGGAAAGAGATTATACCTTCATGCAAGATTCATACGGTGGAGGAGGAGATTCTTGGTGGAGGTCCTAAGGTTGGAGGAAAGAAGAAGAACTAAGAGAGGGAGAGTGAGTCTCACTCAATACCTTGAGTCTCAGGAAGACCAAGATATGACAAGACTACTCTACTTCACTAGAACTCAAGAGAGGAGAAGAGAGGGGATTTTTTTGGTCTCTTGGAATGAAGGAGGAGGAGGGTTTATATAGTGGTAGTAGAGGGAATATGAATGGAAGGCC
The DNA here is from genome assembly GCA_030445155.1 of Quercus variabilis. Taxonomy (NCBI): domain Eukaryota; kingdom Viridiplantae; phylum Streptophyta; class Magnoliopsida; order Fagales; family Fagaceae; genus Quercus; species Quercus variabilis. The sequence goes on along the minus strand of CP129445.1, from coordinate 43,690,377 downwards.
ATTTAATGAGGGTTGACAAGGATTATGAACCTAAACCTCATTTTAGCCTTGGGGAAAATCTGGTGCATTAAATGGAGAGATTGGTGGGAGTGGGGAGCAAGCCAAAATTCGGTTTTCCCGTAGCTGCTGTAACAGCTTGTAGAGCTAATTTCGAAAAATCATATCTAACCCAATTCTGATCGGAATTGTCTTGTTCTTGTGCTCAAATTGAAGCCCCGGATGTCTAGTTTCTGGAAAAATTAACCTCATTCACAGATTCAAAATATTCTGAGAGATATTGATGAAATAGTGAGCAGAGGTCATTTGTTAGAAAATAACTTCAGCACAATTAACATTAATAGGTCCCAAATTAGCTCCCAATTAACATTAAATGGCTCCAATCACTCCCATTTCAGAATTAATTGATTCCCAATTTACTCTAATTAAAAGATAATTACACAAATTACTCATTGAATAATTAATGTTTAACTATCTAATTAATTAGGTGTATGCAACCTTACCATAAAATGTAGTCCTGACCAATTAAATTATGACACATCATTGTTCTCAAATTGATTACACCTATAACCAATTGAAATCAATTGTTCATAATCACATATAGTCGGACTCAATTTGTGATAGTACATCTTAGCCATTAAAACTTGATTTGATGATAACTTTCAATCTAATGGTCCGATTAGGACTTATGACCAGTCGATTTGATCGTTACAACATCAAGATCATTTTGGTGAAATGAGTCCAATGATCTAATAGCTAGAATCAAGATGCATATTTTTAAAGTGAAAGTACCATTTTACCCTCCATGTGAGGTTAAATGCGGGTTGCAAAATGGGGTGTCAACACATGGCCTAGGACTTAGGAAAGGGAAAATTTTCCATGTACCTAGCCCAGGACTTGATCATAGTAGAAATTTTCCAAGTGGCATGGCCTAGGACTTGGGAAAGGGAAAAGTTTCCATATACCTAGCCTAAGACTTGATCATAATAGAAATTTTCCAAGTGGCATGGCCTAGGCCTTAGGAAAGGGAAAACTTTCCATGTACCTGGCACAAGACTTGACCAAAATAGAATTTTCCAAGTGGCATGGCCTAGGACTTGGGAAAGGGAAAATTTTCCATGTACCTAGCCCAGGACTTGATCAAAACAGGAATTTTTCAAGTGACATGGCCTAGGACTTGGAAGAATAAACTTTCCATGTACTTGGCCCAGGACTTGGCCAAAACAAATTTTTCCAAGTGACATGGCCTAGGACTTGGGAAGAGCAAACTTTCCATGTACCTAGCCCAAGACTTGGCCTAGAACAAATTTTCCAAATACATGGCTCAGAAATTGGCCAAAAGAAAAAGTTTCCAAGTACGACCAAGAAACTAGTCAAAAGCAAAAGTTTATGGATACAAGCCATAGCACGTCCCAATAATGCGTGCAGATTGTAAGCATATCCTAGTAATGGGTACAACTTGCAACACATACCCGTAATAGGTACAAGCTGTACCATGTACCAGCAATAGATACAAGTCGTAGCACGTCGTAGCAAATGGGCAAATTGTAAGCAAGGTCCAACGAGGGGTACAAAGAGAAAGAGCCTCAAATGGGTATAAAAACCCAAAAGTGGGTGTATAAAGTGCACAAAATTGACCTTCTTGAAAGAAATTGGTTCAAGGGAGCCTGAGGAAGCCAGGAATACGTAGCTTAAAAAAAAAAAAATTCCAAGAGTACATCACTCGAAGCCGCAAAAGCATGAATACTTTTGCAAATCTCTATACAAAGAGATTAGTCAATGACATTGCAAACCAGCTAGCAACATTTCCCTCCTCCTACAAGGTGTAAACTCACTAAAGGCTTGGAGGTACTTCAATTCAACAAAAGAAAGGTACCCTTTCGGTGAGCCCACTCATTAATACCATGTTTGAATATATCAAAACACTGCAAAAAGTTGTGCAAGAGGTATCACCCATGCACTAATACTTTATTCATGTAAATTAAAGTGAAAATTCTAATATTTTGGTCTTCTTACTTGACCAATTATCAAAAATCAAAATTTGGAATTCTTGTGTGGTTGAAATCCTCACATGGTTTCATATACATGAAATAATTTTATTGCTACATCTTATTTGGCAATTGACTTTTCCAGTGCATACACTGGGGGCTATGATAAGATTAAAAAAAAATTTCTTAGATATATCTTTCACTTGATGAAAATTGAGAAGCCTAGTGCAAACTTTACTATACATAAGTTCAACCACTGTTATTTTCTTTGGCTCATGAACTATATGGTATATATCAATATAATTGGTGGCATGATATGTGAATAATTTGCTACAATTTGAAATATTATACAATCTCTCACAATTTGAAAAAAGAATAAGGCAAAGATCAAGAGCATCCACAAGAAGAGCAAGGTCTTTAGCTAAGGCAAGGCATGGAGATGTTCTTAAGCATTCTAAACCATGTCCTCAGGGAAGTTTTTGTCTCTTAATACATTTTAAGAAGAATAGCTAGCCTTGATTAGACTTTAAATCAGCATGTTCATATGATTCAATGACTTATGATATCATGGTTTCATTGGTAAGTCACTATTCATGGACTAAAAATCTCATGTGGCAAACATCTGGATGTTATTAACCTTAGCCATAGCAAGCATGTACTACAATGCATAGAATATCTTTGGCAAAGTTCATGGGGGCTGCCCTTACTCAACCTATTTTGTAAAAAAAACAAAATCTTGTTGACAAAGCAATGCTATCTGATATTGAGATTTAATTTTTGTATGCTACTTTCAAAAAGCATATCCTAGAATTACTAGCAAAAAACACTAGTGCTAGAAGTATACTCTTGGCATCAAATGCAATACCAATATAATTTTGGCTATATATGAATACTTCATTGTTGGCCTGACAAAATTGATTTGTTTTATGGAAAATTGAATACCAATCTACAACTTAATACTAACATGAAGGTGAATTCTAATCTTTGGCAACATGTTAGTTCATTCCATGAAGGAAGTGTAGCAATTCATTTGGAGTTTCCCTCAAGAATTATTTGATCTACACATTGGTTCTACAAAGTAGGAAAGTGTCCAAAAACAATTTCTTTTCTCTCATGTGGGCTACAGGTAACCCACGAGTTCGAGGGGATAATGTTGAGGTCCAAATTTTCACAACAAAGCCCATTCCATAAAAAATAAAGAAGGCCCAATTCGTGCAGCAAGAAGAATCAACATCAAGGCCCTATGTATGTTCAGATTTCCAACAAAAAAGACCATTAAAAAGTCCAGCAAAATCCAGTGAAAGAACTGGGCTGGGATCCCCAAAGGCTGCTAGAGGCTCGGGATACTCGGGATCCTCGGGACGTGCAACACAGCTAAAGTGGGATTGAGATAGCTTAAAAGGAGTACCACGAAATACAAGAAATGAAGAACATATATGTCCCTCTCAAGCACCCAATGGTGCAGCAAAGAATCAGAAAGCTTGGAGAGTGACAATTCATGAACAAAAGGTTGGTACCCCGGGAAATCCAGAATGAAGAACTATAGAGGGAAGTGGCTAGAAAAACCTTCAACCTAGCAGGAATGGATTCTGCTCACTTGGGAAAAATGACAGCAAGGAGGATAACCAAAAAGCTAAGTCTAAAAGGTGAAAGGCCTTGAAAGAAAAGAAGGTGAATGTCAGCTATCCAAAATTGAAAGTCAGTAAGTGGCTTTTAGGAAAACAGGACTAAAAGATGAAAACTATGAGAAATAGAGAAAGAATCAACGGTCAATGGCTAGCATAATAGGGGCTCTGGTACCCAGGGAGTCAGGGGGGAGAATTAATGGTATCCAAACCCTAAAATGACACTATAAAAAGAAGGAAGCAGCCAACATTAAGGGGCATTATGCAGAATAGAAAATCACAACAAAATTATGCAGAAAACTCTGTCAAGATTCAAAGAAAGTAGGGAAAAAAAGCTCTTGGTATCCCAAAACAACTACTATAGAAGGTACTTGGATTCAAAGGGATTCAAACTTTGCAAGTCTTAGAGGCTTAGATAGCTATCTAAGTCTATAATTTTTGAGCTTATTTGGACCTTGTATCACATCTTAGTGAGCATATTGTAATCCACAATTTAAGAAAAATAATGAAATACCTCATATTGATTTGAGGATCTCTAACAATTATTTGATGTATTTCTTTATTACATTGTCTTCCTTTACTGTTTCTTGCAAAAATCCTTCTCACCTAACTATCTTGGAAGGCAAAGCCCAAGCAAAGCCACTCGGACTTGAGTTCCAAATCCCACAAGTCTTGTGTAAAAGCACTAAGTCTGTGAGAATTGAGGCCAGGATCCTTGTGGCTAAATCATTCTCATGAAATTTATTTACATATATGTATATGTATTAAAATGTATATCCTAATCTAAGAAACTAACAATTATTTGAAGATATGTGTATTGTATAGTGTGTTTTATGTAGCACCTATAGAGGTAAAGGGAAAGGACAAAACTTTATTGCATAATAAACATGGAGAAAGATCATATAGTTCAGCAAACCAGCATTCTGGGTTCTTACACGCCTAGTACACCTCGGGATCCCACGATAGTATACTTGGGATCCCATGACAGTACGCCCTGGGGTACCAAGTGAAAGAACTCTTTTAAATGTTTATACAATAAAAGATAAGCATTAAATATTCTATTTCAATCTTTTTCTCATTGAGAATATTATGAATACTTATTTTACTTATTTCGTAAGCATAAATGGTCATTTTATGACATTAAAGCACTTATAATAGTATTTTATTACTTAGGAGGAATCACATTTTTGCCTTGAGGAGATTTATGTGATTTGCGCGCAACTTGGTTCGTAATCAACCCCCATTTAGTTGCGGTGAACCAAGCCCAGTCCACCAAACAACAAATATTTGGCCCGAGATCTTTGTTTTCTACTTGGGCCTGTGTGCTAGAAAAAAAGCACTCTCACAAATATAAGCTTGTATTGGAAAATTTGTTTTGGAGGGTCTAAACATTCACAAGTGTTTTATACCTTAAGTGAGTTTTCAACTATTAGCAAGTTTTTTGTATTTGTTGCTAGTATTCATTGGCTTAGTCAGAGGCCACGAGTAGCGTCCATGAGCAACAACAATAGATGAATCCACTAAGGGACACAAAACGACTAACACCATTGATAGGCTAGTCCAAAAAACCGATCTACCCTTTGGTCTCTCGGGATAACTAGACTTTGAATTTCCATCTTTGAATAGAACGAAAACGGATGCTATAGGGCAAATAAGAATGAGTTTTTTCAACGTAATGTTGGCTAATACCAAACGAAATGGGAAATGGGAAATGGAAAATGAACCAATTGTCCACTCATGACCTCCAAATCCAAGTCAAGCAGGATTCAGTCAAAAGTCCCTAATTTGAAGAGAATTGGTTAGGAGAAATGCTATGCACCAAAAATTCTCATAAATAGCCACATGATAAATTGTGATTGCTTTAATATCATTTTTATATGGATCCATATTTTACACCTCTTTTATTAGCATGACATATCACCTCAACAATTATGAAAATTGTCTATGAACTTATTGTTATGAAATCAAGACAAAATTGTTGTTAAGGTTTTAGGTACAAACTTCTTCTAAAAAAAAAGTTCTAGGTACGATCTCATTTATAGAAACGTTGTTCTCTTCAAATTATAGTATAGACCCAGAATCAAAGTACACCCCCCCTTGGTTTGAAGGGGGTTTACAATTAACTATTAAGCGAAGGGTTATGAGGTCGTGCAGTCTAGCCTTCAGACAGGTACATTATATTATCTCATGATGGTAGCTTGACCAACCCTGCTCGAACAATGGATTCTTTCGCTTATTCAGATAGAAACGGGGGACAAAATATCTTACTGCTAATTAACTTTTATCAAAGCTTTAGATTATTGTGCATCCCCATCACAAGACAGGTACATTTTTTTTAACAAATGGGGGAGGGGCCGTGGGAGAAGTGGATAATGCAAGAGAGTTTTAGGTGCCTTTAGCCATATTTTTGTTGAAATGGTGAGCCTGCTACTAATGCTATTATAAGACTACAGGATAAAGGGTAGGGAGAGGGGGATGCAACAGAATAAATGATCTTCCATGTCATGTAACGGTATATAGCATAAGAAACAAAAATGGATGAACTTGTCCATTGTGAGTGAAAAACCAAAGGGGAACTTCTAGTTTAAGAGGACACCCGGGAATCAAGCCAAGAAACAATATCATTAAGGACTGTAAATATTCTGTCATCAGGCTCCCCTTCCAGAATGCAGTGATATCCATCATCATAGAGTTTTAGGATTTTGTCTTTGGTAGAGGCCTTCTCATAAAGAAATTGGCTCACTAATGGATCTGTCACCTTATCTGCAGCTCCATGAAGAATCAGCAATGGAGATGAAACCTGCAATACCTCTAATTGATTTGAATCTTGTATATATAGAATAATATGCATGCCTATCTCAGGCACTCTCATGGATTATGACAAAGAAAAGGTCATAAAAAAACGCAAATGGAAACTGACCTTCTCCACTTGCTTCTCAATTTCACTTGTCACCTTCAAAAGTTCCACAGCAGTTTTCAATCGTGTTTGGTCTTTATAACAAATCACATTGTAGACAGCCTATAATACAAAAATGCAAAAGCTATTATTCAAGAATCATTCCAGAGAACAATAAAAAAGTCTTTTAACATCTAGAAAAAAAAAAAAAAAAAAACTAGTCTTTGTATGCTCTAATTTTTATAACTGCAAGAAGATACTCTCACAAATTTGAAACCTTATATGGTTCTACATTCTTTTTATGCCTTTTGGCTGGACACAGATTTGCTAATGTTGTAGAATATTAAGTTAGTGAGGGTTTGTACTATGAGGAATTAAACTGAGGGTTAGTACTAGTTAGTTACTTGAATGTTGATGCTAATGGTAGGACAATATCAGGGAATGAAAGACATGAGGAAAAGGTAAAACTGAGATTGAGAAATTGTTTTTTTAGTCATCAAAAGTTTTGGCAATATCAGTTTAACTAAGGCTATGGGTTTATTCGTTACAGGAAGAGGAACAATGGCTTCTCTAGGGGCTTATCAGGTATTGTGAATGTAGCATCCAGAAAAAGGCACCTTTTATCCATTTGCTACATGTACTAACAAGTTCATGTGCCACCAAAAAAGAAACATTGACATTTACAGCCTGTTTCTTTACTGAAGATATCCATTGTTGATACATATGAAGTACAAACCAGTGTCCCTCAACCTAGCTGATTATCTTCCATATGAAATTCCCCCTACTTCTCAGCTTAAATGCTACTACAGTCTTACATATCCTTTAGACTGTATTTAGCAGCATGTAAAAGGTTCTAACATGTTCATTATCTTTCTGAGATCTTGCACATAGACTAGTATACTTGTGAAGGTTTGACCAGTTGTTGGACCATATTGAAGTACAACACCATAACCATTTCAAATTTAAAATACTATGCAAGTGCATTCATATCAAGCGAGTAAATAAAGGACAAACTACTTATCAAAAAAAAAAGTAAATAACGGACAAACCATTTTCCTTTTCCTTAAGTCTCTGAAGGCTAGCTCAGCTAGATCTTTCTGTGGGAAGAGCTTTGCTTTTGGCAGGACATTAGACATAAGGGTTAATACCTTCAGAACTGGAGCTGGAGGCTTCACTTCCTCTGCAATCTTAGTAGCAAGTCATGGTCAGCAAATTTTTCATTTGGTGAATGAAAGAGTACATTCATCCAGAAACATAATTTAGCCATGCAACTTCCTGAAACATCCTATTAGGGACGAGCACACAAAATCAATATTGTAGCCCCTCCCTAACACATGCACACATGGAAAGAGATCACTATCCTAATCATCATTTAGTGAGGATAATATGATGAACAAGGTAATGTAAAGCCACATAAGATATCCCCCAGTGAAGAGTAAAGAAATAATATTTTGTTATTCTATCAAATCTTTTGTTAAAATGAAAACTAAAAAAATAAAGATTATCTTGAGGACTTCAATTCATTGTTTAAAAAAAAAAAAAGTTGCTAACACAACATATTTAGTGTGTGCCTATTTATATAGACGGGATGTTTTAGCCCATTGAGTAGAAAGACATATTTATTGTGTATAAATTAGTAAAGAGGGATGTTTTAGACCATTGAGTAGAAAATTAATTTAATTGCAAAAAATTTCACCATGTAGTCACAATGAAAAGACACTTATGCATTGCCATTCTTAACCCACAGGTAGCAGCTCATCTGCCCAAGGGGGAATACCTAGTTCTCACTTATCACTTACCCAGAATGGAAAAAGAAAAGGATTCACATCTCAATGACTATTATAAACAGGTGCACTGAGAGAAAAGGCAGTAAACCCAGAAACTGTACAATATTCTCCTCTCAACATGCAGAGGAAAGGAGACTTATATGAACTCAGTGCAATAACAAGTGCAAATGATACTACCACCATCTACAGACTGACTCGAGAGTCCTAACTTGGTGGCTAGGATAGAGGCTAATTGAGAAATGCCTCTACTGTCTCTCAACACCCAAAATGGACAACAATGGTCCTTCTCTGAAGATAGCTTTCAACTGGCAACCACAACCTGGAAATCCGCAGGAACCATATGTGCAGACAGCCTATTGTAGGCTTCTAGATGTGCCTAATTGCTTATATGATATCCTAGGCATTATATAAACTCTCCAAACTTATTTCTGTATTTTCTTCTCCTTCTCACTCTTACTTCAGGTTAAGCCTCTTCTGCATCTCCATAATATCTTTTCCATATTGCCCCCTACACTAAAGAATTGTCAATCAGATTGAAATAGAAACAAGGAGGTTGTGTCAAAGCTTATTTCATAATATATTCTCATAGATTATTGCTCATTGACTAGAGTGATTTCTAAAAGAATAACATGTTGAAGTGAGATTATGATGCCTCCTCCACCCCACCACCTTCCTCCACCCTACCCCCACCACCAGGCGGCATCAACCTTCCCTTCGCTTTTCCCTCCCATCTCCTTTTTTCCCACCACAGTTTTCATCACCTTTTAGTTTTCTCCCTTACCCTCAATTTTATCCCCCCCTCTTTGCCCTTCCCTTTCCCACCACCTCAGTTGTCTAAACCTTCCCCTTCACAAGAACTCTGAGTGCCCAAAGCTCCCTCCATTCCTGCTGCCACACGACCCCCATCAACCTTACCTACCAAACCATCCTCCCTACCCCCACCAATTTTACCCGCTAAACCGGCCTCCCTAAATATCTTATCTGCTTCTTCCTCCTTTCATGGGGGCAGCAAGGGTTTTTTTCGTATTGATGCAAAATTGTTTTCATTTTCCTTTGACGGTGAGCAGTCTGACTCATATGCTATTCATGAGAATTCGGAATATCAAGAGTTCTATTTGGGTAGGTCATAAAGGCATGGAATGGATACTCGTGTTTTGCTGATATACGTGATTGGGTTTCGGGAAAGGATTTTTTTTTGTAAGAGATTCTGGGAAAACAATAAGTTGCTTGAATTTCATGGTAGATCAAATGAGGCTGGTCTTTTTGTGGTTATAGCTATGTTTTTTGGTGGAGCTAGGCGAGGTTGTATTATGATCCCAGAAAGTATAAATCAGTCTGGGTGGACTTTGTTTCAGAAAGAATTGGGTGTTTTCCTCACAGGTGAGAAACCAAGGATGGGAGGGGTGATTCCAGATATTACTGGTGGTGCTAGTCTGGCAAATGGCGGTGTCCGGAATGGTCAAAAAATGCATAATTATGGGAATCTGTGGAAATCAAGGTTTTTTGAAAATTTGGGAGTTAATTTGGGCAAAAACGTGATACAAGGAGATTCTACCATTAATAAATCTGTTATTAGTGGCAGACCCACAGGTGCTTTTAATTTTAAGTTAACTTCTAAAACTTTAGCTTTAAGAATCTTTAAACCCGAAGGAGGCAAATGTTGTGTTTCTTGGTTGAAGCCTATTAACCATGGGCTTGGGGCTTCTTTTGTTTTAAACAACTCTCTGAAGCCCAATACCTCTGTTGGGCCAAATTTTGGTTATGGTTTTGGAAAAGAAATTATCCCGGCCTCCAAGGATCCCAAGGGTAAAGGCCCTTTAGTCTCTCTTTCTTTGGGTGTTTCATCGGAGAATCAGGAGTTCGGTTCGAGAGAAAGGATGATGGGCAAGAGTTCAAGGGATGCTGGGAGAGTACCGGTAGGTGCTCTTAGTGTTTTGACGGCCAAGACCTGTACGGAAACGAGGCGCAATGCCTTTGAGAAGCTTCCCGACTCCAACAAGGACAATTTTTCTTTGGTTGATCCTGGTATCGAGTCGAGCCACAAAGCCAATACCCATGCAGTTAGAAACCTGGTAGTTCCTAATGGAGATGGATAAGAACTGTAGGGAAATTGACTTAATTCGAGGTAGTCACCCTCTATAGAGAAAGAGAGATTAAGAGAGAGAGGGATGCACTAATGCACTAAGAAATTGGTTTTTTTCAATTGATATCTAATGTTGAATTACAATTATGTATTTATAGGAGAATAGTTCTAATCTCATTGACCCACATGGCCTCATCCTATTGGTTCTATTATTCCCCATGTGCATTAATAATTCCAACATGTGCTTAAAGTGATTAACATATTTGGAATTGTAACTAACTAACTAAATCTTAATACAACAATTATTATCTAAATGCTTATAGCATTCTTAACACATGGTATCTCGGTTTCAATGGCGATGGAAGAAACAATCAACAATGACATGTAGGCTTTTTATTGGCATCCTTGGGTTGTACAAAATCGATTCTCACCTCTAACCAAACTGGGTAATGAGGCGTTTTCTGGGTCCGATGAGGGAGAAGAAATTGAGCAAGTTTTTAGTGAGTGTTGTCAATAGTGGGTTACCCAACAAACAGATAAGGTGCTTCCAAGCTCTGTGGATACTGTGGGATACATCCAAATGATTCGAAGGTATTTCTTCTTCCATGGGATCATAATGGAGTTGATAAAAGTGGGTGTGATAGTTTGGAGAATGCGAATCGTCTTTTGGAGTGTGATCCTTTGGCTCTTTGGGATCCTAATGAAATTAGAGAGGTGTTATTGGATTAGGAAATTGCAAAGGATGAACTTGGGGTGGCAGAGACAGAAAATTCGAAATGGGTTTTCCAGTTGTTGAAGAGTTTCTATAAATTAGTGGGTTTTCCTATTGTGAAACATGGAGCTTAGTGTGTGGCTTTGTTTCGCCTTCTTGAACAAGAATGTATTGCTCTGAGAAATGATGGGGTGCCTAAACATCCTGCATATTCAAGGAAGAAAGGTCTTAGAGAGCTTAGGGGGCTTGCTTCCACTGAGAATTATGATGGATTATCTTCTAGAAGGAGGAACAGAGGATCTTTGAATGGTTCAGGGGCTACTAGTGTTTATAAATGAATTTATGACTATTATTGTGGAATGTTAGGGGGCTTAACAACCCTCGAAAGCGAGAAGTTTGTAGGAATCTTCCTTAGGAATGGAAATGCAGTATTGTCTGTTTCCAAGAAACTAAGTTATCCTCTATTGACGTTGCTGTTGTTCGGAGTCTCTGGGGTAGTCCTCTTATTGACTTGGTGGTTTTGGATGCGGTTTAGACAGTAGGAGGGGTCTTATTGGTTTGGGATAAGAGGGTTTTTCAAAAAGTTGACATTGTTGTGGGACAATTTTCTGTTAGTGTTTTATTGAAGGGGGTTGCGGATGGTTTTCTATGGACCTGTACAGGGGTTTATGGCCCTAATGACAATAGACAATGGCCATCTTTATGGGCAGAGTTGGTGCGTGTGCATGCAAGGTGGAACATGGCATGGTGTTTAATAGGTGATTTCAACATTATTAGATATCCGAGTGAGAGACTTGGCTGTGATTCTTTCAGCCCACCTATGTTTGATTTTTCCGATTTCATTGAGAACAATTATCTTATCGATTTACCTTTAGAGGGGGCTTCTTTTAACTGGTTTAGGGAATCCGAGATACCTTCTATGTCTAAAATTGACAGGGCTTTAGTTTCTTTGGATTGGGAGGATCATTTTGGGAATGTATCTCAAAGGGTGCTTCCCTGGGTTATTTTTGATCATTGTCCACTCTTGCTGGAAGCTGGTGGTTTTCGTTGGGGATGTTGTGCTTTTAAATTTGAGAATATGTGGTTGAAAGCCGATGGTTTTGTTGAGAGAGTTCAGCAATGGTGGAATGAGTTTTATGGGGTCTCCAAGTTTCATTTTAGCCCAAAAACTAAAGGCTCTTAAAGGTGATCGTAAGAAGTGGAATAGGGAGGGGTTTGGTGACTTGGCTTTTAGAAAAAAAAAAAAGATTTTTGTTTGAATTGCTGGGGTTGGATGCTATTTTAGAGGTGTGGAATCTTTCGAATAAGGAACAGTCTCGCCGTATACAAATTAGAGGGGATATTGAATATTTAGCTTCCTTGGAGGAGATTTTTTGGAGACAAAAATCTTGTGTCTTGTTTGTGAAGGAGGGAGACAACAATATTCACTTCTTTCATAGATTAGCAAATTCCAATCGAAGAGCTAATCAGATTAACAATATTGAAGTAGATGGGGTAGTTTATGAGGATGAGACGGAGGTGCGTTCTCAAGTGGTTCATTTCTACCAGGTTTTGTATCAGGAGACTAAGATGCGGCGTCCATCTATGGATGGGTTGGATTTTTCTTGTATAGAGGAAGAAGAGAGGCTGTCTTTAGAGAGGGCATTCTCAAAGGAGGAAGTCATCTAGGTTTTGAAGGAAATGGAGGGGGATAAAGCACTCAATCTGGATGGTTTCACTATGGCTTTTTTCTATAAATGTTGGAGTGTTGTGGAAAAGGATGTCATGGCTTTTTTTGAACATTTTCATTGTCATTCTGTGTTTGAAAGGTCTATGAATGCCTCTTTTCTTTCTTTAATTCCTAAGAAGAGTAATGCTCTTAATATTAAAGATTTTAGGCCCATTAGTTTGGTGAGTAGTATATATAAAATTTATCTAAGGTTTTGGTAAATAGATTGTGGGCAGTATTGGACAATCTCATCTCTGAGTCTCAAAATTCCTTTGTCGGTGGGAGGCAAATTTTGGATTTAGTGCTCATTGCCAATGAATGCCTAGATATCAGGTTGAAGAGTCGTGTACCGGGTGTGGTTTGCAAGCTTGACATTGAAAAAGCCTACAATCATGTTAATTGGGATGCTTTGTTCTATCTTTTGGATAGGATGGGTTTTGGGGTGAAATGGAGTGGGTGGATAAAGGCTTGTGTGACTTCAGTCCTGTTTTCAATTCTAGTAAATGGTTCCCCTGAAGATTTCTTTGGAAATTCTCAAGGTTTGAGACAAGGTGGTCCTTTATCCCCTCTCCTCTTCCTTTTGATTATGGAGGTCTTAAGCAAGATTCTGAGAAAAACTGAGGAATGTGATCTGCTTCATGGTTTTCATGTGGGACCAGTGAACTCAGTTGGTGTGCGCATTTCTCATTTGTTGTTTGTGGACGATACTACTTTATTTTGTGATGCTTATAGGGATCAGTTGTTGTCTATAAGGTTGGCCTTAACGTGTTTTCAAGCTTTTACAGGTTTGAAGATTAATACAGGGAAAAGTGAGATTATCCCTCTTGGGGAGGTGAATAATTTGGATACTTTGGCTAATATCCTTATAAGAGAGATGTTGTGAAGAACCTTTTACGCGAATGGAAGTGTGATATCGTATGTGTTCAAGAAACTAAACTAGACAACACCAGCTCCAGCTCCAGCATGGTTAAAAGTATCTGGGGTAGCCCTTTGGTAGATTGGGGGGCCTTAGACGCCATACATACAGCTGGAGGTGTCATTCTGATGTGGGATAGAAGGGTTTTTGAGAGAGTAGATTCAGTGGTTGGAAGTTTTTCAATTTCTGTTGTGTTGAAGGGTGTGGCAGATGGCTTTGAATGGATTTGTTCAGGGGTATATGGACCGACTGATGGAAGTCTTAGGGATGCTATGTGGGAAGAATTAGACTTAGTGAGATCACGGTGGGCTGGGGCTTGGTGCTTGTTGGGAGATTTCAATGTTATCCGTTATCCGGCTGAGAGACTTGGCTGTAACTCTTTTAGTCCAACTATGTTTAAATTCTCGGATTTCATTGCTAAACATTTGCTGATTGATTTGCCTTTGGTAGGAGGTGAATATACTTGGTTTTGAGACTCTAATAGTCCTTCTATGTCCAGACTAGATAGAGTTTTGATGACAGTATATTGGGAAGAGCATTTCTTAGATGTGACTCAAAGAACTCTCCCTAGGGTGGTGTCGAATCATTGTCCTTTGCTAGTGGAGGTAGGTGGTTTGTCAAGGGGAAATAGCCCTTTTAGATTTGAAAATATGTGGTTAAAGGTGGAGGGTTTTGTGGATAAGGTTTGTCATTGGTGGAATGGTTATCATTTCGTGGGACCTCCAAGTTATGTTCTAGCTTGTAAATTGAAAGCCCTAAAAAGGGATTTGAAGCATTGGAACAAGCATGTTTTTGGAGATGTAGCTTTTAGGAAAAAGAGTCTTTTGACCAAGCTCTTAGACCTTGACTTGAGAGAAGAGTTGCAGGTGTTGACTCAAGAAGATAGGGCTAGAAGGTTGGTAGTTAAATCTGATACAAATTTTCTGGCTTCCTTGGAAGAGATTTCTAGGAGGCAGAAGTCAAAGACTCTTTTTATCAAAAAAGGTGATAACAACACAAGATTCTTTCATAGAATTGCCAATTCCCATAGGCGAACCAATCAGATTAGGGGTGTGGAGGTGGATGGCGTTCTCTTTGAGGAGGAGTTAGATGTTACAGATCAGGTGGTGGATTTTTACAGGAGATTATATCAAGAATCGGAAACTTGGAGACCTACTATTGATGGGTTAGAGTTTGCTTGTCTAGACGAAACTGAGAGGTCTATGTTGGAGAGAGAGTTCGAGAAGGAGGAGATTATTGAGGCTCTCAAGGAGGCGGAAGGCGATAAGGCCCCTAGGCCAAATGGGTTTACTATGGCATTCTTTTAGAAATGCTGGAGTGTTTTAGAAGGGGATATATTGGCCTTCTTCAAAGATTTTCACAGTCAGTGTGTTTTTGAGAAATCTCTGAATGCCATGTTTCTGTGTTTGATCCCCAAGAAGACTAATGCAGTTAATATCAAAGACTTTCGCCCCATTAGTCTTGTGGGCAGCCTTTATAAACTGTTGGCTAGGGTGTTGGCTCATAGGCTTCGAGGAGTTTTGGATAAATTGATATCCGACTCTCAAAATTCTTTTGTGGGAGGGAGACAAATCCTTGATTCGGTTCTTATTGCTAATGAATGCTTAGACAGCAAGTTGAAGAGTGGTATTCCTGGTGTTATAATAAAGCCGGACATTGAGAAGGCTTATGATCATGTGAACTAGAATGCACTATTTTACCTTATGGAAAGAATGGGCTTTGGGGCAAGGTGGAGTAGGTGGATTAAGGCGTGCATCTCTACAGTTAAATTCTCTGTTCTGGTTAATGGATCTCCTGCAAGTTTTTTTGGTAGTTCTCGTGGTCTTCGCCAAGGGGATCCTTTGTCTCCACTTTTATTTCTTATGATTATGGAAGTGTTGAGTAGACTGTTGAAGAGGACAGAAAATGGTGGTTTTCTTTGTGGATTTAAAGCGGGATCACATAGACATGGGGGTATCCATATTTCTCACATTCTTTTTGCTGATGATACTATATTGTTTTGTGATGCTTCTAGGGAACAGTTATTATACGTGTGGATGGTGCTGATCTTCTTTGAAGCTATTACAGGCCTAAAAGTTAATGTAGGCAAGAGTGAGATTGTTCCTGTTTGCGATGTTCGGGATTTGAATGGTTTGGCTCGTATCCTTTGCTGCAAGGTGGGCACTCTGCCTATGAGATATTTGGGCATGCCTCTTGGGGAACACTATAAGGATGAATCAATTTGGAATCCTATTATTGAAAAGATGGAGAAAAGGTTGGCTGGATGGAAAAGACTATATTTGTCCAAAGGAGGTAGGCTTATTTTATTAAAAAGTACCCTATCGAGTCTTCCCACCTACTTTTTATCGTTGCTTACTATCCCTCAGGTTGTGGCTGCAAGAACTGAAAGAATTCAGAGGAATTTCCTTTGGGAGGCCTTAGAGGATGTTTTTAAATATCCTTTAGTTGCTTGGGATAAGGTATGCTTGCCAGTTGAATGTGGTGGTTTGGGAATCCGGAGTGTTGGGCTGTTTAACAAGGCTTTGCTTGGGAAGTGGTTGTGGTGGTTTGGGAAAGAAAATCATAGATTATGGCGTCAGGTTATAGCAGACAAATATGGAGAGGCAAGAAGAGGCTGGTGCACTAGACGGGTAAGAGGTGCTCACGGGTGTAGGATATGGAGGAGTATTAAAGAAGGATCAAAGAAGTTCTTTAGCCAAATTTTGTTTAATGTGGGGGAGGGTAGCCGTGTTAGTTTTTGGCATGACCCATGGTGTAGGCCTACTCCTTTGAAGGAACTCTTCCCTTCCATGTGTGATTGCTCTGTTTTTAAAGAAGCATGGGTCTTTGACTTGGTTGTAACAAATTCAGAAGGAGGAAGGAGCTAGAATTTATTGTTTCGCCATGGTCCTCAGGATTGGCAGGCAACCACTGTCTACTCATTCTTTGAGTTTATTTATTCCTCTATGCCGAGGGGTGAGGGGGATGATCAGTTGGTCTGGAGATTGACTACATCTGGTGTTTTTGATGTGCGCTCTTTTTATAAGCTATTATCTAGTCCTACTATTGATGCCTTTCGTTGGGAGTGTATATGGCGTACTAAGGTGCCTAAACGGGTGTTTTTTTCTTATGGATAGTAGCTAATGATGGGATACTCACCATTGACAACCTTATTAAGAAAGGTCAATTTTTGGTTAATAGGTGTTGCTTGTGTTGTTGTGATGGGGAATCAAAGGACCACCTTCTTCTTCATTGTAAGTTCTCTCACGCCTTATGGTGTGAAGTTTTTGCAGTGTTTGGGATTCAATGGGTCATGCCAAGGTCAGTGAAATCTTTTTTCTTTATTTAGAGAAACTGGTTTGGAAAGCATCTTTCAATCATTTGGAACATGGTCCCAACATGTTTAATGTGGTTAGTCTGGCAGAAACGTAATGTTCGCATTTTTTAAGACAAGGCGAGAACTTTGGAACACATAAAATGTTTACTTTTTTGTACTTTGTTTCTTTGGGCTCGTATTTGGGGGTATACGAATTGTACTGCTGCAGCTGATTTTTTTAGTTTCTATTTCTTTTAGCTCTTGATCTTCTTGTATTTGTTTCATTGTTCAAAGTGTTCACCATCATGAACATGATGTTCAATTTTTCAATAAAAGTCTTATTACCTATCAAAAAAAAAAAGTTGCAGGGTGGGCAGCTTGCCAATGAAATACTTGGGGATGCCACTTGGTACATCATTCAAGACAGCTTCTATTTGGAATCCCATTTTGGAGAAGATGGAAAAGAAATTATTAGGATGGAAATGCATTTATTTATCCAAGGGTGGTAGGCTCACTTTATTGAAGAGCATTCTTTCTAGCCTTCCTCCTTATTTTCTATCGTTATTTACTATTCCTATAGTTGTGGCTACTAGGTTGGAAAGAATCCAAAGAAACTTTTTATGGGGATCATTTGAAAGGAGCTTCAAATACCCTTTGGTGGTGTGGGATAAGGTTTGCTCACCTATTGAAATGGGAGGTTTGGGGATAAGAAATGTGGTGTCCTTTAATTGAGCTTTATTAGGGAAGTGGTTGTGCAGATATGGGCATGAAGTTACTCGTCTTTGGCAGAGGGTTATATCCACTAAATATGGGGAGGGTCATGGGAGTTGGAGTACTAAAATTTGTAGGAGAACTCATGGATGCGGTTTGTGGCTAAGTATTAATGAAGGGTGGGAAAGCTTCTCTTAGCATTTTTCCTTTGTTGTGGGTAATGGTACCCAGATTCGTTTCTGGCATGATAGATGGGTTGGGGTTGATCCCCTTAAAATCCTCTACCCTGAGTTATATGTGATTTCAGCAAATAAGGAAGCTTGTATTTCTGATGTTGTGAGTCATCAAGAGGGGGATGATGTTAGATTTTGGAACTTGAGATTTCATAGGGATTTCGAAGATTGGGAGCTTGCTGCTTCTTTTTCTCTTATTGATTTTATTCAAGCTTATCTTCCACATGGAGTAGGCAGTGATTCTTTGTGTTGGGGCCTTAATAGAAATGGTAAGTTTGATACCCGTTCCTTTTATAGTGAGTTAAGGATGACTCCCAACTCTATCTTCTCTTGGAAGGGCATTTGGAAAGTAAAGGTCCCCAAAAGGGTGGCTTTTTTCCTATGGACGGCAACTCATGATCACATTCTTACATTGGATAATCTCATGCTTAGAGGTCGCCCTTTGGCAAATCGATGTTGTATGTGCCAGTGCAGTGGGGAATCTATGGATCATCTCCTTATTCACAGTCATGTGGCGAATTCTTTATGGGTTTTTATCCTTCAAGCCTTCGATATTCAGTGAGTCTTGCCTAGCTCTGTAGCGGAATTATTATTTTGTTAGAATCATTGGCTTGGGAAACATGATTTAGATATTTGGAATTTTATCCTAGGTTGTTTGATGTGGATTGTATGGATGGAGCGTAATTGTTGGTCCTTTGAAGATTCTGAGAAGCTTTTGGTTGAGTTAATAGGCCTATGCCAAAGAAGCCTTTTTGATTGGTCTCAGTGCTCCGGTTTAACAGAATGTTCTTCTATTGTTCAGTTTTTTTCTTCTCTTAGTTTAGTCTCTTGATTGTTTTCTGTGGTGTTCTGTTTTGTGCTTTGTTGTGTTCATTCTCACAAACACATTGTATGTTTCTTTTTCCATTTTCATTAATAATAATTCTTATATTACCTATATAAAAATAATAATAATGAAAAAATAAAAGAAAAAAAAAAGAAAAAAGAAAAAAGAAATAGAAACAAGGAATATTCCTACAAAGCAGGCAATGACCTAAGGTGCTTAAGAAACTACAAAAACCAAGAACAAGAAGTTGACCAAAAAGAAACAGACAGTGAAACAACGAAACCTTAGTAACAAACACTGACACTGTTGTGTGATTTTAAGTGCTACATAACATGACAGCAAAGTTGTTGTAGATCTTATTCATGTTCGTTCTCTTTTTCATTGTTCCCTTTTTCCCCTTTGCAGATGTATTATGACATAAGCTGGAAGTAACATATAAATCATAAATGGTACCTCCTGGTTTGAGAATGACTTTAATTTCCCACTTTTTACGAACTGCACTACTGGAGATGATTAACTTCTCACTAATAATTAGATATGATATGAAATAGATTATGAAACTTCAAAAGGGAACTTAATCAAAACGTCACACAAGAATGAGTTAGCCATATCAGTGTGGTTTGTTGGATCAATCAGATATCCATACATTGATTAGTTACAAAATTAGCAGGCTAGTTTCCAAAGTAAATAATTTCTACATATTCAGACAAAACATAGAAATGTAAGCCAAGAGATAATGGGGACCTTCAAATATAAATTTTGAATGCTCATAAATTGACAAAATAGTTTAGTAATACTCTGGATTTCACTTAACTATTGACCATGTACAGTAGTAGGATGGACTTACTTTACACATTGGGGCTACAAGGATGACTCCATCCCATCCAAGGGGTTCCTTGAGATGAACTTTAAGAGCAACAGCTCCACCCATGGACTGTCCTAACAAAAAGTGTGGCAATCCTCTCAATTCAGGTCTTCCTTCCAATCAAACATAAACCACAATCAGCAACAACATTTTGTTAATTAAGTTCACCAAATCTATTAAGGAAGCAATTAATGATGGTGATGCTGATTCTATGACAGTTTAGAAAGTTGCACCTTTTATTTTTGTATAATTTTCTATAACATTATCAACTAATTGATCAAAACTTGGGATGTAACCATGCAATCCATCAGAAAGGCCAAAACCAGGGTGGTCCAAAGCATAAACACCATATCCAGATGCAGCAATTTGCTTGGCAATACCTGAAATCCCAAACTCACCATACATCACATAAAAAGCCTTAAAATTCGGTTTGCATATACCACTCTAGAGTAAACAAAAAATAGCAACATAAGGTATAGGGCTATTCCCAATTACTTTATGAATATGATCGCAAACCTTCAAAGAAGAATGTGCACGTATCACCATATCCATGGCAGAAACATAAAACACCTTTGATGGGAACACCAGACTCTGGCATCCAGCTTTTACAGAAAATTTGCAACCCCTTTGAGTTCCTCTCATACCACTACAAACCCATTAATAATTGACAGTCACAAATTTTACAATAACAATAATTATTTTTTTAAAACACGACAATCTCACTAGCCTTTCAGTCTCCACTTAGTTGCTAAGAAATGAAGAAATTGATAAGAAAATAGGCATTTGAACCTAATGTGTTGAGCACAATAAGTGGATTTTTCCAAATTTCAATTCCTTGCATCCTCATTAATTCCACTTAGTTGCTAAGAAATGAAGAAATTGATAAGAAAATAGGCATTTGAACCTAATGTGTTGAGCACAATAAGTGGATTTTTCCAAATTTCAATTCCTTGCATCCTCATTAATAGCAAATAATTATAATATTTAATATAATAACATTCCTCAGAAATTTATTATAAAAAAAAATCCTTTTTTATTTTGATTGTTTGCAAAATACTTTGTCTCAGTTTTAAAATAAGCAGCATTGCTTACCTCCTCAGTTCTGATTCCAGTAGGAGCCATCTATCCACCAATCAAAACCAATTGGCATTCACAACAAAAACCCAGAACAAAAAACAAAAAAGAATCATTAACTGAAATAATATACCAACCCAGAAGCAACGAAGATCAAAACTATGATCAGGGTGGAGGAAAAAAAAACCAACCTTGAACAAGCAATGATCAAGCTGTTGTTGGACCTCCACGAAGGCAGAGCGGACCCTTCTGCGACAGGAAGCGAAATCCAAGTTCTGGGAAGCGATCGCATTGAGCTCCTTGCTTACGCCTTCGATGGGTGACCTTCGCTTGGCTGTGACTGTAAAGTAAGGCTTTGGGTCGGTTTTGGGACAAGGAAAAATGGGTTTGTATTGCTTTCTAGGAAGGCTGAAAGGAGAGATGGGTTTTCCAGGGAAAAGAGAGAGCTCCGGTGATCGGAATTTAAGAGTGAGAGAGAGGTCCATGGCTATGAACAGCGAACACTAGCGTGAAACCAATAAATTTGCTTTGTTTTGCACTGTTATTCTTTTCCAACACAGACAGCACTTTCTTTGTTAAGGACCGCTTCCCATGTATTGTGTACCACGTGGGGAATAAAATAGAATCAGTTGATTCCTGAACTAAAAACCAAAAAAAACGTGGTATTTTTTTTTTCTTTTTCTTTTTTTATTGTTCTAGAAACTAAAAAGTAAAAAGAATATTTCCAGCCTTTATTATAACAATATAAAATAAGATATTTTTAAAAAGATAGAGAAAAAAAAAAGGGGGGGGGGGGGGGGTTTGTCCCCTATTTTTAGGTAATTCACAATTTTTCCTTTATGTATGAAACCAATCAATTTATGTTTTGGAAATCAGTGAATACTTCTATACTTTTATTTTGTTACTCTTACAATTAAACGTAAATTTTTTATTTCTAGAATATTTTACTGAGCAAAGTCTAAAATATCCATAACTGAATAATAAAATGTCAAAAATACCCCAAGGTCTAAAAATTTTTGGTACTTGGCAGTACCTTTATCCTAAACCTTAGGATTTTTTTTTTTTTTGGGTATTTTGGGCTAAAGCTCAGTATTACTAAGACTTTTCAAAAATATCTAATTTAATCTCTAAACACAAAAGACACTTAATACTGTTTTACAATTCCCTATTCCTCTAAGCCCTCTACTTCACTAACTGCATTATGAAAATGATATGCACATGGTAGTATTTTGGTAGTTAATGGTAGATAAATAGTAATTAGAAATGTAAAAGGAAACAAGGAGAATAATGGAAATTTAAGATTTTTGAGATTCTTTGTTGAATTTTTTACTATAAAAAAACTTTATAAGAATATCATTGCATAACTAACAACCTTATAATTCAGTGATATAACATACTCTCTTTTATTCGAAGAACCAATAGTTGAATCTCGCCTCTTCCATCATTGTAGTTTATTGAATTATCATAATATATAATTCTTTATAGAGATTTTAGGAATTTTTTTTTTTTTTTTTTTGAGAAGGAAGAACTGAATAAGTTTTATTAATCAACGATTGGCTAAATTAGCCTGCGTAACAGAAAAAGAAGGTAGTAGAATATCCTCCATCCACACTGCATAGTCTATGACATTTAAGAAATGTCTAGCCAAACTATAGGCAAGTTTATTACCTTCCCTCCTAACATGGGAGAATAGTAATTGAATGAAAAAACTAGAGAATAAAGCTACATCTTGCAAGATTAATGCTACTGACCCCACAGCGGAACCATCTACCTTCAGTGCATTAACAATAATCTCCGAGTCACCCTCCATAACCACTTCTTTTACTCCAATTTCTGCTCCAAATTCCAGGGCTTGGACCACTGCTAGAGCCTCCACCTCAAGAGGTTGGTAAGCTTGGGGAAGCTATTGGGATAGAGAGGCAAGAACCAAGGCTTCAAAATTTTGGATAACAACCCCAACATCGCTTCTATTTTCCGTTCGAATAACTGCACCATCGAAGTTGATTTTAAGGAGGTTTCCTCACAATGCTGGGCTTCGGGTAGGGAGGCGGTTTGGGGGGGCGGGGGGGATTACCGCTGTGAACTCTTCCAAGCATTCTTTAGATACCTAGGCAATGCAATACACGTTGCAACAAGGGGTATGCATCCTTACTTGATTTCTTTGGTTCCAGATGGACCAAGCTATCATAGCAAAGAGTTCTGGGTTTGAGTGGTTGGTCAAAATCCATGATAATAGTTCTTTATAGTCTACAAAGTACCTAGTGCTTCGAAAATTCCATTCTGCATAAGATGTCTAAATCGGGTCCAGCTCATTACAAAGCCATAGAGCATGCAATGGTGATTCTGCCTCACTCTTGCACCTATCACATAGGGGATCAACGATGATAGCTCGCCTCAACAGATTCAACTTAGTGAGAATCGAATTCTTACACGCTTTCCACATAAGATTCTTAACTTTATTTGGAACTCAGAGAGACCAAACACCTTTCTAAAAGCTCGAGTCTTGAGGACTGTACATGTCTTGGCTTGCCTCGTCATATTCATTCTTGCACGTATATTGTCCATTTTGTGTTAATGGCCAGTAGATCTTATCTTCAGACTCTGTTCTGGATAAGGGGATATTCTTGATTAGGTTAGCTTCACTTGGGATAAAAATGCCATCTATTAATTCTGTGTTCCACTGTCGGGTTAGAGGGTCAATAAGGAGGTCCATGGTTGCCTCCTCTAGTGAATCAAGAATTGGAGAGGAGACTAGGGTTGGATGTTTTGTGGGTAGCCAGTGTTGCTACCATATCTTCACTGTCCTTCCATTTCCAATGTGCCAACATGAGCCCCGGGCAATTACATCTCTGCCGTGTAATATGCTTTTCCAAGCATAAGAGCCCACTCTAGAATCTGATGCCTCCATTATGGAACAATGAAGGAAAAACCGAGCATTGAAAACTCGATAAAAAAGAGACTTTCAATCTTCCAATAAGTGTCATGCTTGCTTTGTCAATAGGGAATCATTGTAAAGTGCTAAATCTTGAAAGCCTATACCTCCAACCAACTTGGACTTTATCATCTTATCCCATTTGAACCAATGGATCTTTCTTTTGTCACCTCGTTGTCCCCACCAAAACTTGCGTATGAGAACTTCAATTTCATGGCACAAGCCCAATGGGAGCTTGAAACAACCTATAGCATAGGTAGGGATAGCTTGTATGACCAACTTAATTAATACTTCACGTCCTGCTTGTGATAGTAGCTTTCCTTTCCATCCTTGTAGTTTTCTCCACACCCTCTTCTTTAGGTAGGCAAAGCTAGCTTTTTTTTCCTTTCCCTACTAGTGAAGGAAGCCCCAGGTATTTTTCACAATGCTGGATCTCTCGAATGCCAAGAATCCCTTTTATAAGCTATCTAGAAGCTTCTTTGACTGCTTTGCTAAAAAAGATAGCAGTTTTCTCCCTGTTTACTTTCTGTCCCGAAGCCCCTTTATAGGCAAATAGGAGGTCCATCACTTTCCCACATTCTATAGGAGTAGCCCTACAAAAAAGAAGGTTGTCATCTACAAAAAAAAAAAAACAAGTGGGTTAGTTTTGGCCCTCGTTTACATAGTGCAAAACCAGTAATATCTCCCTTTGCCACTGCTTGTTTTATAAGCCCATGTAAGCCCTCGGTACATAGTAAGAATAGGAAAGGCGAGAGAAGATCGCCTTGTCTAAGGCCTCTAGAAGGTGTAATCAAACCCTTAGGCTCTCTATTCACAAGGATGGAATAAGTCACTATTTGAACACATACCATGATAAGATTAATCCACCTCTCATAGAAACCCATCTTCCTCATTAGTTGTTCGAGAAAAATCCTTTTCCACCCTGTCATAGGCCTTACTCATATCAAGCTTGAGTGCCATGTATCCTGATGACCCATTAGAATAATTTTTCATGCAATGTAATGTTTCAAATGCAACTAAGATATTATTTGTGATAAGACGATCCTTGGCAAATGCAGATTGATGCTCGATAATAATAGATGGTAGAAATTTTTTCAATCAATTTGCCAAAACTTTTGAGAAAAGTTTATAAAGTAGATTACATAAACTAATAGGGCAAAAATCAAACACATGCTCAAGACTTTTTTTTTCTTGGGTATAAGGGTGATAAAAGTGTGGTTAACCGATTCAGGTAACGTATCAGAATTAGACCAAGATAGGATAGATTGGGTAAGTCACCTTTAATCAGAGGCAAAAAATGCTGGTAGAATAGTGGTGGCATCCCATCTGGGCCAGGCACTTTCATAGGTGCCATTTGTTTGAGTGTAGTAACTACTTCAACTTCTAAAAAGTCACCTGTCAATTGCTCATTCACTTTTGGTGAAATCATGGCTGGAACATTTTCCTAAACTGAAGCCATAGAACTTGGGCAAGATGTGGAGAAAAGCTGCTTGTAGAAATCTTCCAAAACAGTGGCTATGATTTTGGATTGGTCTACCCATCTATTGGAGGCATCAAAGAGTCCTATAATTGAATTTTTTTTGAATCTGTGTGTGGCCTTGCTATGGAAATATATGGTGTTATTATCTCCATTGCTAAGCCATAAAATACAAGCTCCCTGGTTCCACATCCTAGCCTCCCTGTCAAGCAAAATATTAATCTCCAATTGTAACTCATGGACCTGAAAATTAAGGCCATTGTGCAAAGCTTCTCTCTCAGCCTTAAGCAATGCTTTTTTCTTCTTTTCCAGCTCATGTTTGACATTTCCAAACACATTTTTATTCCACCATTCCAAGTATTTACCACACCTATCCTCCTTACTGATGATCGAGCCCACTGTGTCCCATGTAGCACAAGAATTCCATACCACTTCAACAATCTCTCCACATCTGCTATCAGAGAGCCACATCTCCTCAAAACAAAAAACCTTTTTTGAGGGGGAAGGTCCAAACCCATGGGGTTGATGAGGAGTGGGCAATGATTCGATGATAGACACATTAGGTGGTAGACCCGAGTTCTAGGAAAACGATGAAACTAGGAGTTTGTAGCTAAACCCCAGTCTAACCTTTCCCATATAGAGTGCTCGTCCTCGAAATGTTTACTCCATGTAAAATTCAAACCCACAAAACCCAAATCCATGAAGTTGCTCTCATCAATTACCTCTCTGAACAACTGCATTTGATTGTGATTCCGAAGAGCACCACCTAACTTTTCATCTTGTCTTGTAATCTCATTGAAGTCCCTTGCACACAGCCAGGGGATATGAGGGAGGGTGTTCAAACTCTTTAAGTTTATTCCACGCTTCAAAGAACTTAGAAGTTATAAGTTTGCCGTAAAAGCCTGTAAAGTGCCAAACCTGGTCCGAGCCTTTATCTATTAGAGCATCAATGCAGTATTTGGAAGAGTCCTCTACACTAATAGACACTGAGTCTTTCTAGAGGAGTGCCAAGCCACCGCCCATGTTATCACTTGAGAGAACCCACTTATTATCGAAATTAAAATTATGTAGCACACGATCAAGCCTTGCTTCATACGCCCATGTCTCGGCTAGGAACATGACGGAAGGATCTTTTGCCCGGATATAATTTACAAGCTCTCTCTCTGTTCGTGGGCTCCTAAGCCCACGACAGTTCCACACTAAAGGACTCATTGGTGGTGGCGTGCTTGACTCTTAGCCACTGCCAAAATAATAGACTCAATGCTCTCTGCCAGGTCAACCCCATGTTTCTTGTTAGGTAAAACCTCCAAAGCTTCACAATTCTCATATGCTCTCTTCCTCAGAAAAAATTTTACTTCTGCTGTGCTTCCTATATTAGCCTGATCATGCTTTACCAAGCATTACAATGTTTTCTGTTGATACGGGCTAGTGCTACCAAGATTTGTTTCATTTGATCCCTGAATCAATTCTGGTATGTGAACCACGGTTTCCCTAGATGAGACAGCCACCTCAGGATTGGAGAGAGCCGTGTCTACCATGTGAGAGTCATTATTCTGAGGTGTTTATGTTTTATTACTCAATTAAAAAAAAAAAAAAAAAAAAAAAAAAAAAAACCTCTAGCCTCAAATGATTTCTCTTGACTGAACCATCGAGCAAATCAAAAAAACCTTAGACAAAAAGTTCATTTGTCCTTACGTGACACTTTGCTTGAGTTTTAAGATTTGGTTCCATATTAATGGTTAATTTTTTTCACATTTAACCAATTTAGAGTCTCATCCTAGGACTCAATTTATTAAAGGTCTGCTTGTCGCTACATATTGTATATTTTATAGTTCATTTTAAATAACGTCCATCTTGTTCATTTCAAATACGACTCAAACATATTATCGCTACATATTGTTATTATAGGACTCAAACAAGATTCTCTTCATTTCAAATAGGACAAAATTTAGCTACAAAATTAGTTAGTTGTAGCTTAACGTTACAACCTTATTCAAAAAATAAATATTATTACATATTTTAAAAATCTAACCGTTGAATTGCATGTTCTTTATGGTCTTAATACACATATCAAATTTTGTCAATCGAATATTATTTATTATATGATCTATAATATTATATTTTATGCATAATTTTAAACTACAAAAACTTGCAATTCAAATAATTTATTGATAACATAGTTATGGGGGACAAAAACTGGCCCGTGGTGAGACCCACGGATTGGAAGCATAATGTCTGTCACAATTTATTTGTAAGTAAGCAATAGGGAAAAAAACACTCCACAATGGGAAACTCAAACAGTTGATTTCCTTAATAACATATTTTTCAGACCAAGCTACAGTATTACAATATGGAATTTTATTGTTCCAATGATTTTACACACTCTAACTTTCTTAGACAGCACATGTTTTTGCCTTCTCTCTCTTTTTTTTTTCCTCCTTGTTAACCTCTATCTTTCTTGCCTCTCTTCCCCTTTTTATAGGCATATCTCTTGCTCTTATCTCTACAGCCAGCTACACAATCAGAAATATTTTCTTTACTTTATTGGTTCCCTCACCTAGCTTATCCTGGAACTTTGACTTTTTGGGGGTGTTGAACTGTTCAAGCTGTCTTATATGCATTTAATGCGGCAAAGGTTAGGCGAGAACCCCCTCATTAATGTGAAGGTTAAAATCTTCAATCTTCTTGTGCATTTTGGAAGTTTCCCATGGTTCCAAGCATCTTCTAGAAGCCACACATGGATTATCCATGCACCATGCTTCGGGTAAGTTAAATTCTTATCTTTTCCACAGGAACTGATTTCCAGTGTCGCTCTTCTCTTCCGTAATACTTGGGATGATCCAACTTCCCTTCTTTCATAGTTTTACTGCCCTCTGAGCCTTCCCCCCAATATACAAGCAAGGCCCAATTCATTTCTCGTAGCCCAATTCGTTTCTTGTGGCCCAATTACTTTTCGAGCTTAAGGCTTAGGTGGGGACTCTTCCACTCCCTACAATAGCACCCCCTGATCTCCGGGTCATCATTATTGATGTGGGGATCGTGGTTCGAGAAAAACATGGCAATCATTAACTTACATTTATGAACAATGGCAGCGTTAGAAAATAAATGATGCAGACACGCCCGAGCTTCTCGCCTCATGATCATTAGTGCGTGTTGTTGAATGGATGGTCAGATGGGCCTTTTGGAAAATGAAAAATGGGTGAGAAAGGAAGGGTCTCATCTATCCCTTCCTCTCCCTCATTTTCTCTATATAAGGGAGACCTTAGACCTTTGTTTAGGCTCCTTCTTCGTTTATACTTTACTAAAACTAAAAAATTTCTCTTCTCCACCATTTCCTTCCCCGACGATCTTCAGGTGACCTTCAACGACCCTTTTTTCTACTTTTCCTTCTTGTTGTATGTTCGTCTACTTCTCTTCCTTTAGATTAGCTTCATCTTTGCACTTTTCTTCTCATTTCATTCTTTCATAGAATTTTGCTTTTAATGGTAAAATTTAAATCTATGGTTGATAATCTTGAGAGATTAGCTGAGTTTATGAGGTATTGCCCAAAATCCAAGGCAATACTCTCAAGAGGGGAAGGTAGAGTGGTAATTCCAATCATTGCCATTGTAGAAGGGGGAGTTAGGATCCCCATGAGTGATCTACTCACTAACTTCCTGTGCCACTTTAAGGTTTGTCCCTGTAAGGTTGAAATTTATCAACCATTTTGTTGACTTTATTTCGTGCCAACTTGCTTGTAATTTAGCACTTAGTAACCTTGTATTTATGTGGGATTTATGTAAAGGTAGTATGTGAAGAGAGTGTGAAGAATTGCTCGATTAACTTGTGGCTTGCAAGCCGCCAAATGCTGTGCACTACAGGACAAAAGTCCCAGACTGGCCAGGCCATTATCTCACGACTTGAACACTTGACTTAGACCAGCCGCGAGGCCAAGCCGCCAACTAGCCCTGTTTGGCAAAAACTGACTCTTCGTATTCCAAACACACACCACTATATATAGAGCCTTATACCCACGAAATGTAAAAAGCTTACGGAGAGAATTTTGTGAGAGAACCCTAGAGAAAAACAAGATTGCCTTATCCCCAATCTCCACTAAGAGACTCTTCAAATTCCTCTACTCTTTTCCTCTCCATTGATACATCCTTGAGAGGTTCTTGACCAAATCATTTTTTCATCACACCCACGTCTGTGAGAAGGTTCATTTGGTGCTAAGGGAAGCAATTTGGAAGGGACTAATTGTTATTGGTTGATGCTATGGGTTATAGCGAAATTCGGTAAGCTAGAAAAGAAAAAGGTTCGGCGTAACCTCGTTGGAGCAAGAAGTTTGGAGGGCTTAGGTACCTGGGTAGATTAGGCTTAGAGAGTCTATTGCTGTTCATGTATCCCAACTACATTTTCTAGTGGATTATTGACCGCTTGGAAGGTGGCGAAGAGGTTTTACGCTGAGGGCTTTGGTTTCCTCTTCAATAACACATCGAGTGTTGTCCTTGTGTTTGCATCTCTCTTCCTTTATCTTTGCCATTTATTTTATGTTGTGGATGTGATTATATTTGGCTTAGATTTTTTATCAATTTTGTGTTTGGCTTATGTTCAAGTTCCACACATTAATTGTTTGATAATAAGCTTGAATTGATATTTTGTAATTTGGGGTTTAAACGTTCAAGGGTGTTTTACACACATTTTGAACATTTAGTCTCGACCAATGTACTCTTAATGTATTTAGGATCGTTAGTAGTGTAGACACTCTTAATAAAAGGCTCAAATTGAAGCTTACCGAGCATGACATTAACTACGCCTATAGTTTTCAAGATAGTAAAACCTCTATGTTTTACTTTAAGATTCGACATGAGGAGGTGAGGCTTATTTCTAGCCTTCTGGATTCTGACAAGGAAAGAGAAGAAGACTATTTGATCGTCTTGGGGAACTGGTACCCCAATGGAATCCACTACCCATAAGTACGGGTAAAGCAGGTGGATAGATTTTATAGGATTTTCTTTTTACTAACTTATTATTTGTGATTTATTTCATTTTTGAGCTATCCTACACATTCTATATGACTAACCTTTCTTGTTTCTTTTTCAAAGGATCACGCTTTCAAGAAGAAAAGGCAACTAATCAACTCCATGGACATGAACAGATTACTAAGATCTCCAATCTATCCTCATCCTGACGGCCAGCTCCGTGCAGCCTACCTCATTCTTGGATATTCTCCCGTGTATCAAAGTTTTCAAGCTCTGAGAAAAGCCATTACCATAAAGCATCCACTGCTCCCTTACATTAACGTTTGCTGTAAGGGATACATCTTATCTCCCTTAGAGTGTGCTCGCCAAGAGGAAGGGTGGTATCGAAGCAAGTCCCTTCCTTCTTTTACTCCCGAGGACCTTGGAGTTACTGTTGTTGTACCTACTCCAATTGACCGTCCTCAGTGCCAAAGAAATAAAAAGGTAGGCAATGATACAGTTCGCAACCCTTCACCACCCCGAGAAGAGCTTAAAATCCCAACAGCTATTCCATTGGAAGATTCTCCTACCGAGATAACGCTTCAAAGAGGTTGGGTTACTCTTGCCTAGCTTCTAAGTACTCTCATCGTACCCCAAGGTCAGACTTCTCCTACCCAAGCTGCCATCACTTCTGCTACTCCCCCAGCTCCTACAGTTACCAAGGTAACTACCACTCTCGCCTGTGAAACTAGAGCTGAGCGTAAACGTCCGAGGGGGTCGAGCTCCGACCAACACTTAACGGTCCCCGACTCCAAGAACTCCCCTCTCGACTTAGGTGATGCCCATATTAATGCTATGAGTGCTCTAGCCTACATCAAGGCATTCATGGTGGACAGGGAAGCTCTTGCTACCACAGACAGAGTTAGGCCTTGGAGAGAAGGCTGTGAAAGTAAAGTTGCTGAGTGTGTTGGGAAGGCTCTTCTCCTTCCCGAAGACATGAAGCATTGGGCAAAATG
Organism: Quercus variabilis; assembly: GCA_030445155.1. NCBI lineage: Eukaryota > Viridiplantae > Streptophyta > Magnoliopsida > Fagales > Fagaceae > Quercus > Quercus variabilis. The sequence continues at coordinate 43,659,296 of CP129445.1, read as the reverse complement.
GGATGATGAAACCTTGTTGCTCAATATGAAGAGGGAGGCCATCATGGTAATCAACAAACCCTTAACTTTTTTCTTATTACTATTTTTTAGAAACTTTCAAGTCTAATCATTCTTCTTTCTTTTTGCATAACTTTTGGTAGGGATACCAATGTTCCATGGTAATTGAGGAGAGGTTCTTGGTTACGAAGGCTAAGGCTGAAGGGCTAAACAATGACAATGAGGACCTTTTAAAAAAGATCTTGGACATGATGAGCAAGGTTTCTAAATCCAAAAAGCTTTAAGCTGAGGTTGAAGAGAACACCAAGGCCATCACCAAGAGGAAGGATGCTCTGGAGAAGGAACTTGTGGAGGCAAAGAAAGATCTTGCAAAGAATGATGTCGCACTAAAAGGCTATGTGGTCGCTGATGATGCGAAAATTTAGGAGGCTTACTACCAAGGTCAGTATGACTGTATTGTCTTCGTGAAGCCTAAAGTGTAGTAGAACTTGCAAGTCTACTTCACCAAAGGGTGGGTTGTAGCCTTAAATAAGATGCAAATGGAAGCTTTATCTTCTTAGAGGTAGGAGAGCAACATTCCAATCCCTAGGAGCTTGTCATTATTCCAAACCCCGAGATCCATGCCATCATCAATGATGAATCTCTCGCCCGTGAGGTTGGAGGAGTTGGTCTTGTTGCTGTGTCAGGTGGAGAGGTGACTAGCTCGGCAGCTGTGTCCATAACTAAGGAGCCACCCATGCTTAACTTCCTTTTTCTTTTTTTAGATTGTTTTTTGAACATTTTTCTAGTTTGCTCGGTTTTGGGGGCCTTAAATTTGTATTTAATTTCCTTAAGTACTTTAAACTTTCATGCAAAAGAATATTTCTAAGTCTTTATACCTATCTATGCTTCCTATTTATATTTCCTGAGCTATGGGGAGGTTTAATAATTTTCTTCCATAGCTTCTCCCGTAGGAGATACATCATTTGCTCTTCGAGATTCAAATTAGCAACCTACTTATTAACTCTTGAAGATGTTTAAAATAAGTAGGAGTTAAACTAGCTTCTTACCTGAGATGTTGTTAAAGATCTTTTACCACAGAATTTATCTCCCTCGTCTTGTCAAGATTTACCTTTGCTTCCTACTAATGCTCATATAACTAAGTTTAAACAGCAAACTCAGTCTAAACCTCATCCCTGGAAAGGGTTGAGTCCATTGTCGTGGGCTTCATTTCCTTCTTTGAAATTTTTATTTCATTCCTTGCTAGTAACTCTGAAGTCAGACTAAGGCAGGAAACTCAATTAAAAACTTACTCAAGGCAAAGATAGGGTCTAGTACCACGGGGTTGCTTTTTTTGTGAAGCTTTAATTTTATTTCCTATTAGTGACTCTGAAGTCAGGCTAAGGCAGAAAACTCAGCTTAAAACCCACCCAAGGTAAAGACAGGGTCTAGTACCATGGGGTTTATATTTATATATTTTTTTGTGAGGTTTTAATTTTATTTCCTGTTAGTGACTCTAAAGTTAGGCTAAGGCAAAAAACTCAGCTTAAAACCCACCTAAGGCAAAGACATGGTCTAGTACCATGGGGTTTATAATTTTTTTGTGAAGTTTTAATTTTATTTCCTATTAGTGACTTTGAAGTCAAACTAAGGTAGAAAACTCAGCTTAAAACTTACCCAAGGCAAAGATAGGGTCTAGTATCATGGGATTTATTTCCCTTTGCTATTTTGGCATCCTAAGTTGGGCCTTCATAGAATTTATTATTGTTTACTGAACTGAGGTGAAATAGAAGCGTAAGTAATTCATATTTTCTATATAACAATACAAAATAATACTTCTTTAAATTAAATACATTCCATGGCCTAGCTATGGGTCTTTCATCCAAATCTTCTAGCCAATAAGTGCCAACCCTAGCACTGGATGTGATCCAATAAGGCCCCTCCCAAGTCGGGCCTAGCTTTCCCAAGCAAGATCTCAAGTATTTTCCAAAACTTTCCTTAGCACCAAATCTCTTGAAATGAACTCCTTACACTTGATACCCTTGTTATACCCTTGGCTGATCTTCTGCTAATAATTAGCCAATCTTACCGAAGCAACGTCAGAACTTTCTTCTACGAAGTCCAGATGCTTCCAAAGCAGTTGATCATTCTTCCTAACTTCAAACACGTCAGTCAGAGAAGTAGGCAGCTCTACTTCCATGGGTATTATAGCTTCTGCTTCGTATGTCATTGAGAAAGGAGTTTCTCCAGTGGAACGTCGTGGAGTGGTCCTATACGCCTATAACACACTTGGAAGCTCTTCCACCCATCATCCCTTCGAATCGTCCAGCCTCTTCTTCAAGCCATTCACTAAGGACTTATTGGTTGCTTCAACCTAACTATTGCTTTGAGGATAAGAGGAAGTAGAGTACCTGTTGGTAATTCCTAATTTCGAGCAGTATCGCCAAAAGGCCTTACTATTAAACTACAACCCATTATCCGATATGAGAACTTTCGGCATACCAAACTGCATTACAATGTTTTTCCATATGAACCTCTTGACATCCGTCTCTCGGATATTTGTGAGAGGCTCAGCTTCCACCCACTTAGTGAAATAATTTGTCCCTATTAGTAGCCACCTTCTACTACTTATGACATTTGGAAAAGGTCCTACTATGTCTAGCCCCCACTGGGCAAAGGGCCATGGGTTGGATATAGGGTTAAGAAGACCCCCGAGTTGATGGATGTTAGAAGTAACTTTTGGCATTGATGGCATTTTTTAGAGAACTCTAGTGCTTGTTTCTACATGTTCGACCACCAATATCCCTAATTAAGGGCTCGATGTGCCAACAACCTTCCTCCCATATGACTTCCACATATTCCTTCATGCAGCTATTCCAGAAGTACTTCAACTGCCTCAGGATGCACGCATAGCAGATAAGGCCTTGAATATGACATTTTATATAATTTCCTTTCTTGAGACACCCAATACTGCAGAGACCTACATTTGATCCGCTCAGATTCTTTTTTGTCCTCAGGCAAAATCCCACTTCGGAGGTAGGCTACAATAGGATCCATCCAACTCGCAGATGGATGTATGCTTAAGATGAAATTCTTGTCAAAAAGAGTAAGACTAGATAAAGGTAAAAGCTCAACTAACATAATCCTTGGAAGGGGATCTGCCCCTGAGGAAGCTAGAGTAGCCAAAGAGTTGACATGACTGTTGTTGCCCTTAGAGATATGTAAGATCTCCACCTTCTTGAATTGACACTTTGGTATCCTGACCTCCTTCAAGTAGCTAATCATTCTTTGGTCCTTAGCTTTGAACTCACCCGTAATTTGACTAACAACCAGCCGTGAGTCACAGCGTAACTATACTCTGTCTGCCCTTACTCGTCTAGACATTCTGAGCCCTGTGAGGAAGCTTCATACTTTGCTTTATTATTTGACACAGGAAAGCCTAGTCTAAATGACTTTTCCACTCTGATCCCCTTCATAGAGATGAGTATAATACCAAATCCTGCTCTTCGGCAATTTGATGCTTCATCCACATACATCTACCACATTCTTTCCCAAGGTTTTATTATCTTGCTTCCTTCTATTTGTAAAAATTCAAGTTGCCCTAGAGTGAATTCCGCAATGAAATCCTCTAAGACTTGCCCTTTGATAGAGGTTCGGGGCCTATACTGAATATCAAAATCTCCCGAAGAGGCCCCCCACTTGGCTATCCTTCCCATGAAATCTAATCTCCTAAGTAATGCCTGCAAGAGATGCTCGGTTAGCACAACTACTGCATAGGCTTGAAAGTAGTAGGGTAACTTCTAAACAGTGTGGATTATTGCTAGCGCAACCTTCTCTAAGGGTAGTTAATGCGTTTCAACCTCCACAAGAGTCTTACTAATATAAAAGGTTGGTTTTTGAACTGCCTTATCCAGCCTTAACGAGACCGTACTTGCCACATGATTCATCACAGCCAGATACATATACAATGTTTCTCTAAGTATTGGTCTTGACAAAACAAGTGCCTGAGATAAGTATAACTTAAGCTCATCAAACACTTGTTGGCACTCATCCGTCAATTGGAAGTCTTTCCATTTCTTTAGTAGTTGGAAGAAAGGCCAACATTTATCCGCAGACCGTGAAATGAACCAATTAAGAGCCGTTATTATCCCAGTAAGTCGCTAGATCTCATTAGGGCTCCTTGGAGACTTCAAAATTTTCAAGGTGACAATATAATCCGGGTTAACTTCAATTCCTAGGTGAGTCACCAGATACCCCATAAACTTCCCTGAGCTAACCCCAAAGGTACACTTAGATGTGTTCAATTTTAGACGGTGCTTCCACAATGTCTCAGAGGTTTCCGTAAGATTAGTGAGATGATCTTCCACGGCCTTACTTTTTACCACCATGTCATCTATATAGGCCTCTATATTCCTGCCAAATTGCTCCTTGAACATCTTAGTAACCATTCTTTGATAGGTGGACCTTGCATTCTTCAACCCGAATGGCATGACTTTGTAATGAAAGTTACCTATAGGGGTAATAAAAGAGGTTTTCTCTTGGTCCTCAGGGGCCAAAGCTATTTAATAGTACCCTTGGAATGCATAGAGAAAACTTATCCTGGGGTGGATCTTTTGGACATGCCTTGTTTAAATTTGTGAAGTCTACACATACTTGCCACTTTCCATTTTTCTTTTTCACCACTAACGTATTAGCTAACCACTTGGGATAATAGACCTTTTTAATTGCCCCATCTTCTTTGAGTCTATCCACCTTTTCCTTCACCACCCTAACGTGAATATCTGAGGATCTACGAGGTCTTTGTTTCCTCGTCAAACATCGAGGGTCAACGTTAAGCTAATGACAAATAAATTTTGGATCTACTCCAGGTGCGTTGTATGGACTCTATGCAAATACATCTAGATTGCTCACTAAAAACAAAATTAACTCTACTTTCTTTAAGATAGGGAGGTTCACTCCTACCTGGAAGTACTTATCCCCAAGGGCAATGTATATTTTCTCCAATCGCTTACATGTGTCTTTGGGTGGAGACTGTAGCTGCTACAAGGGATTCGTTGGTCTAGACTTTCCTTTCTACCTATGCCTAACGGTGGCTATCTGGTATCTCTATGCCATACTTTGGTTTCAACGTATTTTTGCAATGCCTTGCTTGGTCGGGAATTTCACCTTCTGATGCAAAGAAGAAGGAACTACACCCATTGAGTAAATCCAAAGGCTTCCAAGGATTGCTATATAAGGGGAGTATGAGTGTACTCCTATAAAGTGGATCATTTCCTTTCTTCCTTACACCTCCATTGGAAGAGTCACTTATCCAGTTGGCATAACAATACTTTTCTCAAAGGCCACCAAAGGGCTATCATACCTTGTCAAATCTTCTGGGGTAAGTCCTAACCCTTCATATAGGTCAGGGTACATTATCTCTACCCACTTCCTTGATCTATCATAACCCTTTTTTACATCAAAGCCCCCAATCTGCAGTGTAACTACCAATGCATTTTCATTGGGCTGAATAGTATCCATGAGATCTTTTCCCTTAAAGCCAATGCTTTCCTCTCCCTAACATCTCTTTTTAGGTGCGGGGCTTTCCAATTCTGAGTTAGAAGTTGAGTTCATGGTCAATATCCTCAGTGGAGTTTTCATAGTTTCCACTTGCTTTCTAGCCGCATGTATTACCCCTATAAGCCCCTGAGCTGGTGCTTAAGTTCTTGAGGTGGTTGCCTTTTTCAAGTCTTGCGAGTGAGAATATTCTAGTACTAAGAATTCTCCTAATAACCTGCCTTCTCAAGCTAGTGCAAGTGGTCCTTTAGGGTTTAGCAATCCTCAGTTGTATGCCCTCGGTCTTGGTGATATGAATAGTAAAGGCTTTGGTTTCTTCTCGTAACATCCCTACTCATCTTGTTCAACCAACGAAAGTATGGCTTGTTCTTTATTTTTTCCACAATCTGATATACAAGTTCTTTATACAATGAACTAACCATTTCTGTCCTCATCTTCTAAGCCTGAGAGAAAAAGTCCTTTTAAGGTCAAGGAGCTTGATCTGCCTTAGCCTATTTCTTTTTTGCGATGGGAGCTTTAGCTTTGGCCTTATCTTGCAGTTGGTCATCTTCTAATCTCTTATACTCTTCTACCCATTCCATCAATTTATTCAAATCCGTGACTGGTTTTAAGGCTAGCGAAGCCCTCAAGTTAGAATCAATGGGAAGCCCAACTTTAAGGGCACTAGTCGTGATTCCTCCATTATTTCCTCTAATCTCATTGTATAGTTCCTAGTAACGTTCCGAATAAGCCTTGAGGGTTTTCCCTTCCTTCATTGCCATTGTAACGAGTGAGGTAAAAGTCTTCGGGGTTCTATTGCACACCACAAATCTCACCCTGAACGCTCTGATTAGCTCGTCATATCCTTGAATTGCCCCTTTTTCCAACCCATCGAACCATCTCATAGCTATTGGCCCTAGTCTTAAAGGAAAAATTTTACACATCAAAGCTTCATTTTTAGAATATATGGCCATGCTTTGGTTATAATGACTGACATGTTCCACGGGATTCATTTTGCCATCATAAATGGTGAAATTTGGCCTTGTAAATCTCCACGGTAGATCTGTTTTATCAATATCTTCTAAGAAGGAGGATTGAGATATTTGATATAGAGCCTTACTCATGGCATCATCATTGGAAATCTATGGCATCACAGGGACTTGAGAATGAGAGACTGATGAGCACTGAGGAATTGGTCCTTTAAAGTTATCCCCATCTTGTTCTCCTCTTCTACTCTTATGGTGAGGTGGAGAGACTACCTTCTCCCTATATGGAGATTGCTCTCGTTCCCCATGGGGATGGGTTGATATCCTATCTCTCTTCTTATTCCTATTCTCCAGTATGTGCTTATTTGCTCGGGAGTGACTAGATGCCGGGCTTGGTCCTCTTTGATGATGAAGCTCTTTATCTTTACGGCAGAGTAACTCTTTGTCTTTCTTCGTGTTCCTCTGCAGCAACGCCACCTGCTCCCTTAACATTTCCACCTCCCCATCCCTATTAGAGTAGGATGGACCTCTTGTATTGGTAGTAGTCCCTTCTCCTTGCGGAGGTGGGCTAGGTTGTCAGGCTTGGTCCTCTTTGATGATGAAGCTCTTTGTCTTTATGGTAGAGTAACTCTTTGTCTTTCTTCGTGTTCCTCTGCAGCAATGCCATCTGCTCCCTCAACATTTCCACCTCCCCATCCCTATTAGAGTAGGATGGACCTCCTGTATTGGTAGTAGTCCCTTCTCCTTGCAGAGGTGGGCTTGGTTGTTGTTGACTCTCCTTATGAACTTCAGATCTCATACGTCAATCTACATTAACAGATTCTTTTGAAATGCTTGGTCGTTCTAGGTGAGCAAGACCACTCCGAGATCAATTCGCCATACTCTAAAAACAAACCAACTCTTAAACCTACTGCTTAGTGAAGTTTTCCTACAGACGACCCCAATTGTGGGGGAAAAAACTAGCCTGTCGTGGGACCCATGGATTGGAAGTGTAATGTCTATCACAATCTATTTATAAGTAAGCAATAGGGAAAAACCACTCTACAATGGGAAACTCAAATAGTTGATTTCCTTAATAACATATTTTTCAAACCAAGCTACAATATTACAATAGGGAATTCTACTGTTCTCGTGGTATTAGACACATTAACTTTCTTAGATAGCACATGTTTTTGCCTTCTCTCTTTTTTATAGGCACAGCTCTTGCTCTTATCTCTACAGTTGTCTTGTTGCCAACTACACAATCAGAGATATTTTTCTTTACTTTATTGGTTCCCTCCCCTGCCTTATCTTAGAACTCTGACTTTTTGGGGGTGTAGGAACTATTTAGGCTATCTTATATGCATTTAATGTGGCAGAGGTTAGGTGAGAACCCCCTTATTAATGCTGAGGTAAAAATCTTCAATCTTCTTATGAGTTCTGGAAGTTTCCCGTGGTTTTAGGGGTCTTCTAGAAGCCACACGTGGATTATCCGTGCACCATGCTTCAGGTAAGTTAAATTCTTACCTTTTCCATAAGAACTGATTTCCCGTGTTGCTCTTCTCTTTCGTAATACTTGGGATGATCTAGCTTCCCTTCTTTCATAGTTTTATTATCGTCTGAGCCTTCCCCCCAATATACAAGCCAGGCCCAATTCATTTCTCGTGGCCCAATTGCTTTTTGGGCTTAAGGCCCGAGTGGGGACTCTTCCATTTCCCACAATAGTTATTGATGTTTAATTTTTCAAGAGTAAATCGCAGTAAAGCCACCTGTGGTTTGACTCATTTTCACTTTGCCTACCCGTGATTTAAAACTTAACACTTTACCCACCTAAACGTCAATCTGTTTGCCCTCCATTACCCACCTCACCCTTAGATGTTAGAAAAACACCATTTTATTAAAAATCAAAACATAACACGAATAAAAAAATAATAATAAATAAATAAAAACAAAAACCAAAAAAATAAAAAACAAAAACCAAAACAAAACCGTTGAAACTTTTCCTCACGAGCCCTAGAAACACGAAAACCCTTGTATTAAGCTGGGGTTTTGATTTTTCTGATCGTGGTGCATAACACTTTCATGTGAGGGTGAGGTTCTGACTTTGGGTGATCTTGAGACATTAAATATTTGAAGATAAATCATCACCAAGTACGAAATTTCTGCTTTATGTGGGTTGGCGTTTCAACTTTTAATGGTAGCTTTGATTCACAAGAAATTTGATTCACACAAAGTTAATAAGCGATTTCTTCTTCGAGTGGAAATTACTCAGGTTCAAGTGAGCATATGTGTACATATAAGACTTGTGTGCTGAGAACAAGTCTGACAGTGGATAATTTTAGGAGAAGGTTTCTGGGTTGTAGCTGATATAAGGTAAGTATAGTTTTTACTTAATCTAGTTGACTCACGTGAGTTTAGAATGTGATGTGTTCAATTCAATTTATGAACAGGTTGGTCCCAAGTGCCCTTTCTTTCAATGGATTGATAATCCTACTTGTATGCATGGGAATGAAACTGCCCATTTGGTGCAACAAAAGCTAGATTTATTGTAGAGTGAGCTGCAACTTACAAATGAAAGGAAAAGAGCAGCAACCCAGACAGCAACAGAAAGCTACCCAAATGGCAGAAAATGCTCAAAAAAGGGTAGCAAAAGCCATTAAGAGGGAGAGAAGTTTCAAGCTTCCTCTGTTAAAGCCAAGGAGATAGCAGTGAGAGCTTTAAAGGAAGAGAAAAAGTGCAAAATTGCACTAATTTTGTCTTTTTTTTTTTTTTTGGTTATGTTGTTTTCATGTTTTGGCTTAAGTGAGAATGTTGGAATGATGAGATTGAGTCTGCATAGTGGGTTGTAATGTATAAGTAGGTCCTCAATTGTATTGTAATAGAACTATGTAAGATGGTAGATGCTATTGGCTTAAAGTCACTTAATAATATAAGTTTTTTTTTAAGATAAAGTGTTATTTATGATAGATGTTGTTGGTGTTTTTGTTTAAAGTGAATTGGCAACTTGTGACTTGTTATTTTATTGGATGCTATGAGCTATGTTAGTTTAAGCATAAAATGCATTGTGTAAAGTGTTTGTGTTGAAAGTGCATGACAACCATCTATCAACTTGCAAGAAAAGACAACAAATGCACACATAAACCTGTTATTCAACACATACACTTGCTATATTCAAAAGTGACTGCTATGTTCAATACATACATACATAAACAAACCTATATATGTTCAACTACAATAATCAACCACATGATAACAACTAGTTAAAATAATAATTTTAAACACCTGCCATTAAGTTGGGAAATTGTATACACATTTAAGGTGGCATTGAATAGTCTTTCATCAACCACCAGTAAATATAGGGCTTTTGGTACTACAACAATCAAAGCAGTTGCACCTGCCCTTGTTTACAAAACTTACAAAAATACAAATAAATCCCAATAGTGTTTTAACAGCATACATAATCAACAATTGTCTGCCCTGCCACCGTCTACAAATTACATTTAACCCTAACACAGAACCATATTGCCCTAACACTAGCAATAATATTGTCTTGACATAAGCTTCATTTACTGCCCTTGCCTCTCCCACCACAGCTGTCCTAACTGCATTACCCGTTTCTCTCAAAGCAACTCCTTTGGTAGCAGGTGGTCTTATAGGCTACAAAGTACAAGAATTTACATGTTAGCTACCAGTATCACAGTTTTATGAATAAAACATAAAACATAAAACTACAGTACCTGTGATGATGGTGCTCTAGTGTCCCATGTTTTTGTAGGGATATGTGGTGCTAGTTGGCTTGAAGAAAACCAAGGAAATTTTCTAACTATGTACTTGAAGTCTAAAGAGTACCACTAACTTGGTTGTTATGACCATAAAGTCTAACCTAGTGGCTGTGACCCTGCTGTTTGGTTGGATGAGGCTATAGTGTAAGGCTGATGTGTTGGTGGGGGCTAAAATGATGATAAAGGTTGAGATGAGGATGGGGCTTGGGATGAAGATTGGGCTTGAAATGAGGATTGGGCCTGTGATGAAGATGGGGCTTGAGATCCCTGTCTGCATGTAGAAGGCTTTCCTCTTGGCTGCAACCAAATATGAGCATGTTTACAGTGTCAGTTATTGGCATTTTGCATATAATAAAATTTTTTTGTAAAAACTTACAGATTTCTCTTTTTGCACTCTCTTCCTCCTCTCTTATAGTGTCTTACCAACGAAATTAGCCTTGCATCTCCTTGCATTATGCCATTCCTTTTGACACATTCCACACCTCACTAGCTTGTTTGCTTTAAACACCTTATAAGGACTTCTTGGCTCATCAGCATCTCTCTTCCTCTTTATGGATGGTTTGCCTAGTAGGTGCAACAAGCTTAGGTTGGCCACTTGAGATCCACTCAAACTAGCCAGGCATGAGAGATATGAGTGTCTTGTATGTCTCCACAGAAACATCCTTGTAGTAGCATGGATGGGTGTAATTCTCTAGTTTCTTACGATTCACAAAAATGCCTGCAACTCCATGCTTGTAGGGGATTCCTGTCAAGTCCCATGCTCTACAACTGCAGTTCCTCCCTATAAAGTCTATCACATGTCTTTTCCTCTCATTGTCAACTTTATAAACAAACCTCCTAGATGGCATTGCACAGAAGTTCTTAGACTCTAATTTCAACTTCTCCAACTTCTCCTGTATGCTTGGACATAACTTGCCACAATACTTTTCTATGCCAATCTTCTATATATATAGCCAGCTCATAAGCCTAACTCTAATCCACTCCAGCATTGATAATATTGACTTGTCTTTAGCCTTCTCAATCATAGATTTTAATGGGATAGCAAAAATTACCATCTATGGTTCGACCAGAGGAGTCATCCCTGAGTATTGATCAATTGAATAAACCTCAGGCAATCAGGTCGGAAGAGTCGTCCATGTGCAAAGCTCATGGACGACCACACAACATCAATATGTACACACAAAGTCATCCATAGGCAAAGCACATGGACGACCATGTGACACTCGGTAAAATTCTGGAATTTTGGAGCGGTTAATCAACCCGTGTTCATCACCAGCAATTTCTCCTAAGTATGTAACTTCCATCAGCGGTTATTACTTCTATAGCTGTTGGGGAAGTTATTTCCGTAATTTCGGACTTCCACGAATTTTGGGGAAGTTACTAAACCAAATAACTACCCCAAGGTTCCCTATATAAGGGCCGGTCTGAATCAGGCACAGGTATGAGACCATTCTGACATTACTACAATACAGTTAGAATTCCACTTGTGAGGAAGATACTAACTTAGCCATTGGAGGGTCTTAGGCCGGTCCACTCCGGTCTCTTCTGATAGCGTGTTTATTTTTCAGGCCTTCGCTACCGCTTTCAGCCCATCGAAGTCGAGTTGTTCAGCCTGCTGATTCTGTTTAGCATTAGTTGGTGCCGTCTATGGCAAAAATTATTTGTGAAAACTTCAAGTTTGACAGTTTATTCTTCTCCGACAAAAAGCTATATAGTTCAGACTAAATCAAAGGCTACTAGCCCAGGCCACCAAGAGAGTAGGGATGCTTCCAACCATCCCCACTGAGATCGTCAATCAGTGCCTGTCATGCAACCTCCTTCCATCCAACATATACAGTCCACGGTAGCCGCCATGGCGGAGTTAACTCGTCAGAATCAAGAGTTGACTAGGGAGATAGAGAGGCAGCGCTGTGAAGGACATGTAGAAGAACAAGCCCAAAGTCAAGTAGATAGAAGGGGAAGTGCTGAGTTCGCGAATCAATCAAGGGGCACCACTTCGCGAAGGGTGCCACACTTGGAGAAAGAGATGGATCAAATAAGGAAGGTTATGGACGAGATGGAGAACATGAAAAGGACAAATCCCGTAGAGGATTTGGTTCACCGAACAGATTCCCCTTACACGGCTTCCATCAATGGCCATCCCTTGCCTCCAAAGTTCAAAATGCCTTCCCTGGATTCATATGATGGAGCGCGCAATCCTTTTGATCATATCGCTACTTTCAAGACTACAATGCATCTCCAAGGGGTTCCAGATGAGATTATGTGCAGAGCCTTCCCTACCACACTTAAGGGGCTAGTGTGAGTGTGGTTCAGCAAAATACTCCTAAATTCTGTAAGTTCTTTCAAGAAGTTAAGTAAATTATTTGTTAATAATTTCATTGGGCGACAAAGACACAAGCGTTCCTCGTCCAATTTGTTAACTATAGAGCAAGGGGAGAATGAAAGCCTACATTCCTTCATCACGTGCTTCAACAGGGAAGCCCTGACAGTAGACGAGGTGGATGACAAGCTACTATTGGCAGCCTTCCACAATGGGGTTAACTCGGACTTATTCATTCACAAGCTATATGAAAAGGAGCCCCAGTCCATGGCTGAACTCGTCCATTCAACCCAAAACTTTATGAACGTAGAAGACACAATCATAGCTAAGAAGAGGAAGAGAGTTGAGAGAATGGAAGTCAACCCCACGTGTCACTCTGATTAAGGGCCTCATCCAAAGAAGGGACGAATGAAAGATAAAAAGGATCGAGATAGAGATAGCAGGAAGGCAGGCCCATCAGTAAGGAATCAGAATTACACACCCTTAAATGCCCTACTCGATTAGGTGCTCATGAAAATCAAGGATGATCCTTTCTTAAAGTGGCCAGAGAAGATGAAAGGAGATCCTAACAAGTGCAATAAAAATAAATATTGTCGCTTCCATAGAGATCATGGGCATGATATGGACGAGTGTTATGACTTGAAGCAGCAGATTGAGAATCTCATTAGACAAGGAAAGTTGAGGCATTTTGTTGGAAGGGATCATAAAGATGAAAAATTGAAAGTGAAAGTGGAAGAGTCATCATGACCCCCACTTGGAGAAATAAGGGTTATCATTGGTGGGACTTCGACAGGACAATCTTCCAAAGCAAAGAAGACGTATCTTAAAGCGGTGCAAAACGTCCAACTCTCTGGACGACCACCAAGGATGAGAGAAACAAACAAGCCAACCATCTCTTTTACGGACGAAGAAGCTGAGAGGATTCATCATCCACATGATGATGCGATTGTCATTACCCTACTCATTGCAGATTATACAACCAGGAAGGTGTTGGTGGATAATGGAAGCTTGTCGGATATATTGTATTATCCCGCCTTCTAGCAGATGAGGCTTGGACGAGATCAACTTCGTCCAGCATGCTCACCACTGATAGGATTCGGATGAATGAAAGTGCAGCCCATCGGCACCATTACATTGCCTATAGCATTGGGGTCATACCCGCAGCAGATAACTAAGGAAGTGAATTTCCTTGTGGTGGATTGTTCATCCTCATACAATGTCATTATTGGAAGACCAACTTTAAACAGTTGGAAGGCAGTAACATCTACCTACCATCTATCAGTCAAATTTCCTATGGAATGCGGGATTGGACAAGCACAAGGAGATTAGTTGGTAGCCAGAGAGTGTTATCTAGCCATGTTGGCTGTGGATGAGCAGATGTAGACTATGAGTATAGAAGAAAGAAGAATTGTGGCAGAACCAACTGAAGTATTGGAAGATTTTTTTATTGCAAGAAAATGATCCTGAGAAGTTCACTAGGATTGGAACAGGTATGAAAGAGAAAGTGAAAGAAGACCTTGTCCAATTTCTGAGGAAGAATACCGATGTTTTTGCGTGGAGTCATGACAACATGCCTAGTATTGATCCAAGGGTAATTACTCATTGATTGAATGTGTTCCCCTTTTCTAAGCTTGTTCAACAAAAGAAGAGAGTCTTCGCTCCTGAAAGAGACAAGGCTATTAAGGAAAAGGTTCAAAAACTGACTACAGCACATTTCATTCGAGAAATCTATTACCCGGATTGGTTAGCAAATGTAGTGATGGTAAAGAAGGCAAATGGCAAGTAGAGGATGTGTGTAGACTTCACTGACTTGAACAAGGCCTGCCCTAAAGATAGTTATCCTTTGCCACGCATTGACCAATTGGTAGATTCCACAGCTGGTCAGCAGTTGTTGAGCTTCATGGATGCCTTCTCAGGATATAATCAAATAAAGATGGACGAGGCTGATCAAGAGAAGACCTCTTTTATTACCAGTCAAGGTTTGTTTTGTTACAAGGTGATGCCCTTTGGTCTAAAGAACGCAGGGGCAACTTATCAAAGGTTGGTGAATCATATGTTTCGTCCACAGATAGGACGAAATGTGGAGGTGTACGTGGATGACATGCTTGTGAAGAGCTTCGACGAGGGAAGCCACTTGAACGATCTTCAGGAAACCTTTGAAACACTTAGGTGATACAAGATGAAACTGAGCCTTAGTAATTGTGCATTCGGAGTATCGTCAGGAAAGTTTCTAGGGTTCATGGTTTCATAGAGAGGAATTAAGGCGAATCTAGACAAGATCCAAGCCATATTGAACATGGAACCACCGAAGAACATCAAGGAAGTCCAATCCCTTATTGGACGAGTTGTAGCACTTAACAGGTTTGTTTCAAAAGCCACAGACAAGTGTTTGCCCTTCTTCAAAATTCTCAGGAAGGCATTTGAGTGGACGGATGAGTGTGAGAAGGCCTTCCAAGACCTGAAGTACTATCTTACTACGCCTCCATTGTTAAGTCCGTCCGTGCTAGGAGAGGAGCTATATCTCTATTTAGCAATGTCCCCGCATACCGTGAGTTCAGCATTGATCAGGGAGGAAGAAAAGGTGCAAAAGCTTGTGTATTACATTAGCCGAGCATTGAGAGGAGCAGAAGGAAGGTACCCACTGATAGAGAAGTTAGCGTTTGCACTGATAACAGCTTATAGGAAGTTAAGGCACTACTTCCAGGTTCATGTCATCAATGTCATGACTGACCATCCACTCAAGTAGGCAATGAACAAACTAGAAGTTGCAGGACGACTAATCCAATGGGCAGTTGGGCTCAGTGAGTTTAACATTTGGTACCAGTCGAAGAATGCAATCAAGGCTCAAGCCCTAGCAAATTTCATTGCAGAGTTCACTCCAAGTTGTGAGGACTTGGAAGAGAAAGAAGGCAATAAAAAATGGGTTGTCCATGTAGATGGATCATCTACGTTGTATGCAGGTTTTACAGTCACCAGAAGGAGATAAACTGAAGTACAAGGTTCGCTTGCAGTACCAGACAACTAACAATGAAGTGGAGTATGAAGACCTTCTTAAAGGGTTAGAGTTGGCTAAATCTGTAGAAGCGGGTTCAGTACTCGTCCTGGGAGACTCACAGTTGGTCATAGGCTAAGTAAATGGGACATGTGAAGCCAAGGAAGATAAAATGAAAAGATATTTGAAGAAAGTGGTACGCCTTGTGAAGAAATTCAAAGAAGCTAATTTTGTTCAAATCCCGAGGGAAGAGAACATAGAAGCAGATACCTCGGCGAAGGAAGCCTCCGCTAATGAAGCGATGGACAAGTTTGATGAAATACAATACATGCCAAGCATAGACCTCCTAGAAATACTGCAGATAAAAGGTGAGGAGAATTGGATGATCCTAATAGTATCATATTTGAAGGATGGAAGGCTTCTAGAAGGGAAGAACGAAGCTAGGAAGCTTAGAGTTAAATCAGCTAGATACGTCCTTGTGGACGAAGTGCTGTACAAAAAAGGTTTTTCACAACCATACCTGAGGTGTTTAGCCCCAGATGAGGCGAATTACATACTTAGAGAAGTTCATGAAGGAGCGTGTGGTAACCATTCAGGAGCCAAATCACTCATCCACAAGGTCATCCGTGCAAGGTATTATTGGCCAACCATCCAAGCTGATGCTAAGACATATGTTAAGGTATGTGATCAATGTCAATGTTTCAGTAATATTCCTAGACAATCGTCAGAATACCTTACCCCAATGATGGCCCTTTGGCCTTTTGCACAGTGGGGTTTAGATATTTTAGGCCCCTTTCCAACTAGAACTAGATAGATGAAGTTTTTGGTGGTAGGGATAGATTATTTCACTAAATGGGTGGAAGCTGAACCCTTAGTGAAAATCACACAGCAGAATGTCAAAAACTTTGTCTGGAAGAGCATTGTATGCAGATTCGGAGTACCTAGGGTATTAGTGTCTAACAATGGATGACAGTTTGATAACACACCCTTTAGGGAATTTTGTGAGCAATTGGGAATCAAGAATCACTACTCCTCACCCTCTCACCCACAGGCCAATAGACAAGTAGAAGTGACAAACCGATCCTTGTTAAAAATTATCAAGACTTGGCTTGAAAGGGCAAAGGAGTATGGCTGGATGAATTACCTAGTGTTTTGTGAGCTTACAGAACAATGGAGAGGACTCCCACAAAAGAGACTCCTTTCAAACTGGCTTATGGGAGCGAAGCAGTTATACCTATAAAAGTGCATATGGCCAGCCAGAGGGTGATGAAGTATCAAGATAAGGAGAACAACGAACAGCTTCGTCTTAACCTCGATCTCTTAGACGAGGTAAGAATGGACGCGGAGCAAAGAACAATAAGGTACAAAATCTCATGGTGAAACCCAGGCACTTTAGCATTGGGGATCTCGTCCTTAAAAGGGTTTCTTTGGCCACTAAAAACCTGGCCCATGGGAAGCTGGGACCAAACTGGGAAGGACCTTACAGAGTTATCAACTCCAAGAGACAAGGATCCTACTATTTGGAAGCCCTGGATGGATGAAAGTTAGAGCACCCGTGGAATGTTGAACAGCTAAGGAGATACTATCAATGAAGGGTGATCATGGACGAGCCTTGACATGGACGAGATCCTTGGACGACTGAAGTAATGTGTTTAATATTATTTTCCAGTATTTGCTTATTACTATTGTGTTTTAAGTGTATAAGTATTTTATGCTGCTCATGGACGAAGTTATGTTGTATAAATATTTTTAATTTCCAAAAGGCACTAGCTCTCAAGCATGTGCCATGATTGTGAACGAATGATTACATAGTATGGATTTCCAAATATATATATATATATGATGTATTTCTAAGTATATGTATGATTGTATGGGAATCCTCAATTTTCTATGATTCAAGATGATCCGCGGAAGGCGAAAGGCCAAAGACGAATAAAATCCTTGGAAGTAAGGGGGTATTGTCTATTAGCTTTCCTTTAAGTAAGGATAAAGCAGGAAAAATAAAACCTAAGGTTTGTCCGTCTAAGCTCAAGACGAGATAAAGCCTAAGGCATTTCCATCTAAGCTCAAGACGAGATAAAGCCTAAGGTATCTCTGTCTAAAGCTCAAGACGAGATAAAACCTGAGGTATATCTATCCAAGCTGAAGACGAGATAAAACCTATAGTATGATCGTCTAAACCATGGACGAAAAATATGCTTGAAGGAACACCACAAGTTCCTGGACGAATCTAAGCAGCTAACCAGTCCAGCACATGGACGAGCATTTGCTGAAATTACTTCATTAAGGACGAATAAATAATCGCAAGTTTGAACAAATCCTTAAGTTAGCCAAAAGATAATGGTCATGGACGAATTAAAGATTACGTTTTAAGGGATCATTTTTACTCCAGCTCTGTGATGAAAGAACTTCGTCCATAAGTTCAAGCTGAGATAAAATGCTTTCCTAATGGTATGGACGATACTAATAAAGTATGTTTATAAATCCTTAAACTTGTTCAAATATGATAAAAACAATGAAAATAAAAAGTATTCATTCATTCATTCATAAACTCAAGGTAGACGACCACCGTCCAAAAACCCTTGAAAGAAGAGTAATAGTTCATAAAACTCGTTCATAAATTTGGACGAGGGAATTGTACTTGAATAAATTTTTTAAAAAAAGAAAGAGATAAAAGCCCAAAACACTAGGGCACTTCCAAATAAAAGTAATAGCATAAAAACTTTCTGAAACTGAAGTCACTTTGATGGATTGGTCTTCGGATCGTCCTGGGTCACCTCATTATTAGCATCATCCTCCACGTTGACGTCCTCAGAGCTCGTCACAAGCAAGAAACTCTCTATAGTGAGGGGGATCTTAAATGTATTGAAGTTCAAGTTAGGAAATGCATCCTTGGTATCAGCACAGAAGTCCTCATACCTAGCAACATAATGGCTGTCTATATGATTCTTGTATTCGTCAAACTTTTTAAAGGCTGATATGGCTTCCTTATGTGCTTTCTCCAAGGATGAAGGAAATTCTGAGACTTGTCCCTCCAAATAAGTGATGCGAGTATCCTTCTCAATAGCATCTGCTTTAAGTTCCTCAACCTTGTCCTTTAACTTTGTCTCTATTCCTTGCAAGCGATTGAGATCCTCAGTCAACCTGATCACTTCCCCCTTTTTCGAAAGAACTTCATTATTCAGCTCCTTGGCCTTCTCTTTCGCCGTTTTTTCCTCCTCAGCAAGTTCCTTGGCCTGGCACGTCACTGTATAAAACTTTGACATAGTCTGTGCATGGACAAAGGAAAGTTAGAGATTCTATTTTTGAAAAACTTATTGAAAACACACAAGGATGAATAAAAGCCCTATCGTAAAGAGGTCATGAATGCCAGAACGTTCAAATTCCTTCACTGACATATTGTAACATTTGTTAACTTCATTGTCAGTGACGATTCCTTTGAACGTCCTCCATGCATAGCCTTCGTCCAGTACCAAGTTGGAAGGACGATCAGATAGCTCTGACGGATGAGGCTTGCGAGGAGTCTTGGCTGGAGGGGGAGTGGGATCAGTTGGAATAGGATGAATTATTTGGACAGGCTCCACGTTGGCAGGAGGGTCATCCAGATTCACCGTCGAAGGTGTAAAGTTGGGGACCTTGGGAAGAGATGAAGTCTGGTTGGTTTTTTGTTTTTTGGAGCCTCGATGACTATGAAGGTCGTCCAGGTCCACAACACTAGAAATCTTCTTAGATTTCCTCTTCCCAGCCTGGACGGAAGTCTTTTGGACGACTGGAGGCACAGGAGCATCCTCGTCCCCACTAGTTACTATTTTTTCCTTATTCTCTCTCATTGTAATTATTCCTACAACAAAGGAAATCAGTTAAAAAAAAAAAAGAAATGAATTAGAGATGGACGATACTTACTTCTACGGGTAGTTTCTTCATGGCCTAGGTTCTCAACAGTAGGTTCTGGACCAAGCCCCCACGTAGCCAAACTGCTAAAAGTTACTAAATCATGAAAAGTCTTTCTAGGGAAGGCGCGTACTTGGTCAATTCGATCCAAATATGATCTGTCCAAACGTGGATGAACAATAGCTGCACCAATAAATAGAAAGGTGGTTAGACGATTAAGAGTTAGAAAAAGTGTAAGGAATAAAAGAAACAACATGGAAAGAAAACATACCCTCAGGATGAAGGTGACCTATGGGGCTGGTAAAAGGAGGGAAGGGGGCATTACCAACATCTATTGGGTCCCTAGCCCAATTTCCAAAAATAATAAAAAACTCTTTTTTCCAGAGCCTATCAGATGAGCTGCGGCCCCTTATTAGGCTATAGTGAGAGCCTCTGGACGAGAACTGGTAAAAACCAGCAAACTTTTTTATTTCTTAAGGCTTATAATAGTAGAGGAACTCATCCACTGTTATAGGACATTCCCCTTCCAGTGCCTCATGCCATAGTACTTGCATAGCAACTATCGTCCTCCAACCATTGGGGTTAAGCTGGTTAGGACCAATGCCCAACCTATGAAGAAGATCTCTACAAAAATAATTTAAGGGAAACCTAATACCAGCTAAGAGATAAGACGAGTATACCCCCAAACCAGAAGAAGGAGAACAACACTACTCTCCTTCCTTGGGTAGACGAGGTTCAAACTCCCTAGGGATTTGGTATCTATCTACTAAAGTTTTTAACTTAGGGGCGTCTAGGGTGGATGCTACTTCAGGGGCACAGCTATATATTACATTTTCCTCTTCCTTCTCCTCGTCCTGAAAAGGGCTAGGTGGTGCTCTAAACGAGCTAGTCCCAGCTCCAGAGGCCGTTATACGTTGCATTTCCTGAAACTCTTCTATGGAAATGCCAGGAACCCCGGACGAATAATGCTCGTCTGAGGAACTACTGCTGCTATAACTTGTGCTACCCTCGCCACTCTCATAACTCCCAGACGAGACGTCCTGATATTCATCTATTTCTCTCTCTAAACTACTAGATGAAGACATAGCTAAAATAAAGATCAAGATGAAAACCTAAAAAGGTAGAGGAAATACCTGACAGAACTAGGACGAAGGCTAGACGAGGATCTTGGACGAGATGGCAGAAGGGAGTTTATGAGAAAGGTAAAGGGCAAGAAAGAGAATGTGTCTATTTATAGGGCCCAGGAGTAGGGTCAGCAAAGCGACACCATCCATTAAGAGGATGACACGTGGCAATCACTTGAGAAAATGTAATCGACGTAACTAATCAACGAATTAAATCATGACACATGGCTACATAAAGGGTATTAAATCCCCACAATATCCTTGGATGACACCTTAGATAAGGGGGCAACTGATGGGATAGCAAAAATTATCATCTATGGTTCGTCTAGAGGAGTCGTTCCTGAGTATTGATCAATTGAATAAACCTCAAGCAATCAAGTTAGAAGAGTTGTCCATGTGCAAAGCTCATGGATGTCCACACAACATCAATATGTACACACAAAGTCGTCCATGGGCAAAGCACATGGACGACCATGTGACACTCGGTAAAATTCTGGAATTCTGGAGTGGTTAATCAACCTGTGTTCATCGCCAGTAATTTCTTCTAAGTATGTAACTTCCATCAGCGGTTACTACTTCTATAGCCGTTGGGGAAGTTATTTCTGTAATTTCGGACTTCCATGAATCTTGGGAAAGTTACTAAACCAAATAACTGCCCCAAGGTTCCCTATATAAGGGTCGGTCTAAATCAGGCACAGGTATAAGACCATTCTGATATTACTACAATACAGTTAGAATTTCACTTGTGAGGAAGATACTAACTTAGCCATTGGAGGGTCTTAGGCCGGTCCACCCCGGTCTCCTCTGGCAACGTGTTTATTTTTCAAGCCTTCGCTACCGCTTTCAGCCCATCGAAGCCGAGTTGTTCAGCCTATTGATTCTGTTCAGCCTATTGATTCTGTTCAGCATCAGAGATAAATCTCTCACTCAGATTATTTACTAGACAATTTGTTAAAGCCCTTGGAGAAAAGTGAGATTTGGTCCACTATGCAAGCTCTATATCTACAAGGTACTTAAAAGCTTCTTCATCCAAACTCTTAAGATACTCTATCCCCCTCTCAAATTCACTAACTGATGTTGTGCCAGCATATTTTCACAGTACACTCTTTAACTCTATGCCCTTGTGGTTAACTTTGAAGTTGTTGTATATGTGCTTCACACAATACCTGTGCTCTACAATTGAGAATAGAGTCTCCATTGCAGGTAGAAGACCTTAAGTATTGCAAGCAAGTAAGCAAGCAAGCATTCCATGTCAGCAAGTAAGCATTCAAGTAAGTAACTATGCAAGTAAGCATTCAAGTAAGAAAGTAATCAAGTCATAAACATAAGCTAGATGATAATACCTTCTTCCTGTCACTGATGAATACTAGATTGAGATCTTCTAGCCTGCCAATGTCATCTGCAAACTTCTCCAAGAACCAAATCCAATTGTCCTTGCTCTCTTGCTCAACCATAACCATTGCCACTAGGAATATATTGTCATTTCCATCCTTGGCAGTGGCAAACAATAATTGCCCACCAAACCTACCCTTTAAGTGGTATCCATCCAGCCCAACAAAGAGTCTACAACCACTTAGAAACCCAACTTTCTGAGCATTGTACCTCATGTACATCCTTTTAAACTTAGGCTCTACATTCTCATTTTTCATCTCTGTTTGTAGTATCACCTTGCTTCCTACATCTGTCCTCCTTATTATTTCTACATAATCTCTAAGTAGGCCATACTGAGCCTCTTCATTCCTAATGATCAAACCCCTAGCTGCCTTTCTTGATCTATACACCTGACTAAGACTTAAATCAACTGAAATCTACTGCATCACATGGTGCTTAACACATAAGACCTCCCAGTTAGGATTCTTACTAAAATCCTCCAAGTACTTATTTGCCACATAGGCTGATGTAACTTGCCCATTTTGAAATTTTAAAAGGTAGGTACACTTTGGATTAAGTGTCTTGATCTCAAATGTACACTCTCCAATCACCATTGAGGCATAACACCTCCATCCATAGTTGTTCTTACAATGTACAAAAATCTTCTTCTTCTCATTCAACTTCCACTTGATATCAATGTGATGCTGAATCACATACTCCCTCCAAGCCTTCCTAAAAACTTTGGAGTTTGGAACTTCGTCCCTTTTACCAACTGAACATTTCTTATATCAGTCCTCTCATTGAATTCTAGGTTGCCAGGCCTCTGCTCATCATCAGAACCATCCACACTTGTAATATCATCCTTTAAAGATGGTTCAGCCCACTCTTCATCTAATCTATGTTTGGAGGTGGAACATTGCTTGGCTGAGGTGTATCTATGTTTAGCTAAGCTGTATTAGTGTTTGGCTGAGGTGTATCAGTTGTTGGTTGAGGTGGAACAGTGTTACGCTCAGATGGAACACTGTAAGGTGGAGAAGACTCACCAAAAATATCATCAGCAAAGTCTTCTCCTTCTAGATCTTCATTCAACCAATCAAACTCCTCCTCTACCCCCACACTAGCATCACCCCCTGTAGCAACCCTTGTAGTAGCTCCTGCACCACCCCTTGCACCAACCCTTGCACCAACTCTTGCACCAACCCTTGCACCCCCTATAGTAACCCCTTGACCAACCCCATAAAGAACTTCAACTACAAATAAAGCATGATCACTCTCCACATACAGTATGATGGTGTCTCTTGGCCCTCCCTCATTAAGCTTACACATGGACACCACATCTTTATTATCTTCTATGAGCCTCAAGTCTTGCTCCAAGTTACCCCCTGAAGCTAAATAATGAGCCCTAAATGGTTCATCAATCCCCAATTCCTCACATATACCGTCTATTTCAAAATAACTAAGTCTATCAGGATCCTTATACACTATTTCAACTTTCCCACCAAAGTACTATAAATTTGGGTTCCACAGAAAAGTACCATCATAATGAACCTCGAATTTCACTTCCTTATCATCCATCTACAATAACAAATTATGATTTGACACGTACACAATTAAAGAATTGTAAACAACAGACACATAAAGAGTAAACACTTGCATATGTTTTTGTTTTGCTTTTGGGATGCAACGCACACATCAGAAGGGCCGCATTTTCTACTTTTCTTTTGTTTTCGTTTTACTAATAAGCACATGCAAACACTAAAATTTAAACCCAACAGAAATTTGGGTCCACTGTAAGACAAAATGACCATGATAGATAAAATGCCGATAAACAAACACAAATCCAAACAACAGGTGGTCACATTTTTCATAAACATCAACAAACACAACCAATATTCTCACTCTGTTACAAGTAACATTGACCATTGATTGATTATTCAAAAAACTATAAAACAACCACAAACCCAAATTAAAAACCCAAATAGTGACTAATTTCTTACCAGGATTTTAGTCTCTTAAACAACCCGTTGCTCGTCTAGGTTTATACTTACAGCATGATTTCAATATCAGATGTAGAATTGGGTTTTTCTTGTTTCTAGGGCTCGTGAGGAAAAGTTTTAACGGTTCGTGTTTTTGATCCGTGTTATATTCTGAGTTTTAATAAAAGGGTGTTTTTCTAATGTTTGAGGGTGATGTGGGTAATAGAGAGCAAACAGATTGAAGTTCAAGTGGGCAAAATGTTAAGTTTTAAACTACAGGTTGGCAAAGTGAAAACGCGCTAAACCATAGGTGGGTTTACTGTAATTTCCCCATTTTTCAAAAATTTTGCAAGTATGGAGAATATAAGAAGAAGATGTAATCTAACGGTGAATTTGTTGAAATTCTCCTCCAATAAAAAAATATTGAGTAAAGTTATAGCCTTAAACTATAACCAATTTTGTAACTAAAATTTATCTTTTTAAATAATGTTCATCTCATTCATTTTCTAGTTCATATTTTACTAATATTATGCCTATGTGATGCACAACTTAATAAAAGAAAAATCACATGTAAATTAAATGCTTTGATAAAAAAAATCATATATAAATTAAAAAATATATTTTGATGTTAAATATAGATTATTAAAAATGAAACTTGAAACTCTAAATTAATTATCCTAAAACATAATATATGTATTGTGTTTGAATAAAATATATTGTACATCATTAGGTAACCACCACAACATGTGTGTATTTGTCTATATATATATATATATATGAGAATTATTTATCAAAAGAGAATAACTCATGATTTATAAAGCAAGCCAACATATGAATCTACCTTTCATAAAAGAGTTTAAAGATTTGTCCTTCCAAATTCATAAAATGCAAGTTCTAGGCTTCTAGCTCATAATAAGAGTAAGACAACACAAAGTATAGAAAGCAAAAAGCTCCTATAAACAATATAAGACGCAATATATATGTATACATGTACCAATGACATACACTCGTAGAAAATAACATTTATAGATTTACCTAAAGGCTCTATTTATTATTATCATTGAATTTATTGCTCCTTACTCATGAATTAGAATGTAGCTTTGTGAGTTTATAGAAGAAGAGGATATATTATAGAAGGAGAAGATAAGAATAAAGAAAAACCTATTACATATAAAGCACTATTTATGTAATTACTTATCAGGAAAAAAAACCTATTACATATAAAGCACTATTTATGTAATTACTTATTTTTTTCCTGATAAAATTATATTTGTGATAGTAGTGTTATATATTTGTAGAAGTAGTGTCACTTCATTATCTCTAAAAAAAAAATTTCATATCCACAATTAAGCTTTTGTATGTATCTAAAAAATTAATAAAACAATAGAGAAAAAGTTGATAAAAATAACTTTTTTTTTTTTTTTTTTGAGAAAGTTGATAAGAATAATTAGGCTGTGTTGTTTCTATCTAAAAAAATTACTGCAATTTTTAGTCGATAAAGTTTAACTTAAACTCAAACTTATGCCTTCCCTCTCATATTGTATGTTTAATTTAAAAAAAAAAAAAATTTAATGTTTTTTGTTTTTAGGGGTTTCTTTTAATGTAGTTTAGGCCCTTTAAGATAGTTAGAAAGCTATCCCATAAAAAATGAACTATATATATACACACACACATTAAAAGAGGGATTTTTTTTTTTTTTTTTTTTTGATATCTAGAATTTGGATTGTAATTAAATTACGATTTTTATCAACTTAAAAATTATAGGAGAAGAAAATTTATATATATATATATATATATATTTAAATTTAAAAATCTAAAAAAATTTCTGCAATTTGGTGAATCCACTTGGTGCAACCATAGCTTTTAAGTCTAACTTTTATTATATAGTATATGATATGATATGATATGATATTTTTATAGTTTTTCATTTGCTACATCATTTAAATTTTAAATGATGCAACTGTATTCACACTTTTATGTTTGTACAATAAACTCTTAAAAATCAAATGGACTAATTCCTTAATGGATGAATTAATTTTTTTTCCCCAATGGGATTCCTCAAAAAAATAAAATAAAATAAATGACGAAATAAATAAGCCTTGACAAGAAAAGGTATAAAAAAGGAGTGACACTTTGGACTCTTTGTATATATTTGGATTGTCTAACTTTTTTATTTTATTTTAATATTTTGTATACCATTTTGAATCATGGAGTTAAATAGTTCCATAGAAAAATGATAGATTTGGCCAAGAGTCTTATAACTCAATTGGCACCTCTTGATATTTCTAACAACGATGTTTACATTTCTTTAATCTCAACTATTGAAAAATAATGGAATTAGACCCGTGTGGATGGAATAGTATTTCAATTAAAAGCTTTTCAAATATAAGGTTTGTTTGTTTAAGGCAAAACATGGGCTGAGATCGATAATTAATTTTTTAAACCTACGTCGTGTTGACCCAAAGTGCCTTTCTATTAGATGACCGACCTTCTTTTTTATTTATTTATTATAAGAGATCAACAACCTTATTTGGTACGAAAAAAGAGATTATTCAACAATATAGCAATAATGCTTGTGTTATAATCTGCAACCCACTACGCTTAAGTGCTCAAGGGGCATTGTTCTGACCGGTGATCCTGCTGCTTTATGTTCTTTCCTTATTTTCTTTTTTTTCTTTTTTTGTTCCGAAGGATTACCTAAGTTGTTGGATTTGAAATCTTCTTCTAATTTTATGGTATTAAGACTCTTGAGAAGTTTAAACGGTGCAAGACATGCTTGCAATATTATGATATATAATATAATTATGGACCAAATTTAGTTATAAAATTGATGGTAACTTTAAGCTACAATTTTACTCAATATCTTTCTATTGAAGGTGAATTTTAACAAATCTACTATTGGATTACATTTTTTTTCTTATATCTTCTGCGCTTGCAAAATTTCTAAAAAATTAAAGATCAATAGTTATGTCATTAATAAATTGTTTAAATTGTAAGTTTTTGTAATTTAAAATATGTATAAAATATAAGCTTATAGAGTATATAGTAAATAATATCCGATTGATACAAAATTTGACATATATATTACAAGTGTAAAAAACATGCAATTTAACGGTTAAATTTTCAAAATATGTAATAATATTTATTTTATTGAATAAAATTGTAAACTTAGATTACAACCATTTTTATAGTTAAACTTTATCCTATAATTATACGTTGCTGGATTCTTGGTCCTCATATTGCTACAAACAATATATCAACCAAATATGGTTGCTCTTGCGAACTCTCTTTTATAAGGCTCCAATCCATCAAAGGCACGTGAACAGTAAAAATAAACAATATATACTTGAAAGTAAAGTGCTACATTCAATATCGAATTTGAGTTGGTAGCAGAACGAAATCAAGTTCGAATTGGTGGTAATTAGAAGAATAAGGATTAATTTGCACTTGCACATGGGACAGCACAGCATCATGATGGGAAATTTTAATTAAAGGGAGCACCGAGAATCAAGCCATGTGAATGTGATAAACTGATAGTATCCTATACCTTGAGGAAAGTAATAAAATTTCTGTCATCACTCTCCTTGAAAAACACAATCATAAAGTAAGTGGCTCACTCGAGGCTCTATAATCTTATTTGCTGCAGCTATATGAAAAATTACCAATCCAGATTTAACATGCTATCCTCTAGATTTGGTCAAGTAATATTAGTACGACACAAAATACACGCTCGGTTTTCGTCTTCATAACATTGGCATGCCATCCTTGATCAGGGCTATACTAATCTTCTTTGTATAGTTTCTGTAAGGACCCTAAAAAGAAATGTCCAAGCTCACTAAAAATAGTGATACCTTATCTTTCAATTGATTAGCAGTGATGTTGCTGTTTAGGGGTCATTTTCTCATTAATGCAATTGATTAGGTTGATGCAGAGCATGTTTTCTTCAGGAAATTTCCTCCCACCTCCCTCGTAGGTCTTGTTTTCTCTTGTTGCTATCATTTCCCTTAACCTTTGGCTTCAATGGGGTGCCAGTAATCCTTTGGCTCTCTTGCATTCCTCTGGTGAGTGCAGTCCTTGGAGTTTGCCTATCTTTCTTTGCTTGTGATAGGCCAAAAACGTATTGAGCCCTTGTGATGAATTAATTGATTAATTAATCAAGTTTATTAATTAATCAAATTAACATGCAAACGCATGGTAGTACAAACAAATCACTAGTTAAACTAAGTATGCAGCGGAAAATAAATTGATACAATGATTTGTTTACGAATGGAGAAAACCAACACGGCAAAAACCCATCCGGGTGATTTTAAGGTCACCATTCCCGAGAATCCACTATTATCACAACAAGCGATTTTAAGCAAAGGAATCTCAGTACCTTATATCAACCTACAGTTGAACCTTTACCCCAGTGCCTAATTGGACTTATTCTGTAGTGACAATCTCTCCTTATAATGCATGGCTCCCAGTACGTGACTAATCAATTGAGCGAATCCCAGTATGCGATTTCCATCACCAATTAGAGAAGGTTGTTGGTTGCAAAGTTCTTCAGTTCATCTAGACGATGAAGATCAAGAAAATGCTTGGTCACAAAACCTTATGGTGTACAAACACAGCAATTTCTAAACAAGAACGATTAACTAGGGTAAAACTCTGTCTCCAGTCACAATTTGCTTGAACAAACCTTGCTTAACACTTGTGCAACTTGTGTCCTCTTTCACGGCTCTTAAAATAATCCTAATATATGTCTAGGGTTATGAGAAAAAAAAAAAAGCCCAAACACATAATCACAGATTAGAGTTAAAACAAAACTAAAAATCTGTTTTTCTTAAACTTTGACAGATGCCTAGTTGTCGAGCTGCTGTCGAGATGCTGTCTAGCCATGAGGCTGATTAGCTCTTTAAACCTCGACAAATGGCTAGCTGTCAAGCTTTAATGACAGGCATATTTCAAACTTGAATCTTGGACAGACTTGCATGGCTTCAACACTTGATCTTGAAACAAAGTTTCTTGAAGTATTAAACACATCCTAGATCTACCCAAATAAAAGTAAAGTGCATTTTGTCAAAAGATTAGCCAATTATATAAAATAGTGACATTTGCTCATAATAAGTGAATCACATATGTCCTAACAATCTCCCCATTTGGCAATCCGTGACAAAACCACAACTCATAAATCACTCAACTCATATTTACTTGTTGAATACAATAAAATTTATCCTAACACAAACTCTTGAAAAATTTTGCAAGAAGAGAGTTTATGACAAGTAGACTTTGACAACATGTATTTCTAAAATACTTTAAACAAAACTCATCAAGGCATCTTTGTGTGAAACAGAAATAATAGATTGCATACACTAATAAGAAGCATGTGCATAAAGAGAGAAAAGAAACAACACATATAAGGGTAGGTGAAAGAAACATACATCTATATATAAAGAAGATAAGTACAATGTATGTCAATAATGGACACAAGACCTAAGGTACACGAATAAATGTATCTAAAATAGAGAAAAGAAAAAGATACAAATAATCGTCACTACATCCCTCAAGTATCAACACTCCCCCTATCAAAATGGTCCTATACTAACTTTCCCCCTAAGTATGATTACTCTTATATACAAAACTACTTCTCCTTTTTAGTGACAAAGGGTAAGAGTGTCAAGTAGACATCTCATCTTTACCGGAAGAGCCAGCATCTCCATCACCATCATCCTCAGAAATAGTAGCATCATCATTATCATCCTCAACATCAAAAGCCTTTGGAGTACGTGGAGGAGAATCAACGAAGCCACCCATAACCACCTGCCATCAAGCCATACAGCTAACACAAACGTTCACCTTATACAACTCAGTGGAGAGTGTATTAAGGCAAGCATCCATGAGTTGACGCTGCGTCATGATGTCTCCTAAAGTCACATTGCTCATAGAAGAAGAGGGAGCAGATGTGGATGGTGCAGATCGGGATGGAGCTAAACATGAGGGAGGAGCTGCTGACCCAGACTGCCTCGACCTAAACTGCGCCTCACTACGTTTAACGGTAGCGGCGTCTATGGCATAAATGTGGGTAAAGTGGTCGGACGCTGGAAAGGGAACAGAAAAATGGCGTAAGATCCTTATGATAGTGGAAGGAAAGATGAGCTTATCACGAGATGTCGTATCCCTATAGACATCTAAGATAGAAAGAATAAAGTGAGAAGAAAAATATAAGGTAAGATACTCAAGAAGGGACAGAAAAAATCGAGCAAAAGGCTCTATCATAGAGTTATAGTGAGAGAGAGGGTGAAGAATAAAAGTCATAACCATGTTAAAAAACTAAGGACCTTTTGCGAAGTCCAAACAGTAAGTGAACTGACGCTCACAACTAGGGTAGTCAGGAAACTTTACCTTCGAGACACGGAGCACATTCACAACAAGCTGTGGTGTGACAGCAATGCGTGTACCTCGAACGCGAGTATGAAAGAGAGGTACTGAAAAATAAAATCCATGCATATTGGAGTAAAACTCCTAGATCAGCATGGATGGATAAGTGACCGAGATGACATATAGTGACTCCCAACCTCGACTGTGAATGATAGTAGGTAGGTCAGTGTTGGTGAAGTCCGCCAAAATGACTCAACATTCAAAATGAATGCCTCATCGAGAAAAGTTCTTCGAGAAGGCCTTACAGGCATCCTCATCACGGAGCCGAATATGTGATGGAGTAGAATCAAAGGAAGACGATGCCCTGAAACGAAAAGGGTTCCAGGACGGAGCAGACTTATGTTTAGGTTCCATAGACATGACTAACATAAATATAAAAGAGAGGGAGAGAGAGAAAGACAATCAGAAAAGTCCCAATACAGTTCAAATATAACAAGTATATTGAAAGAAAGTACGTATGTATAGGAAATGCATGAACATGTGACATGCAATATAAAAAGCATCATGGGCTTAGCCCAAAGCAATCCTACCAACACACAATCAATTTGCACACATCTAAATGCATGATAATATTGTTATAATGCTTATGTGATGCAATGCATGAGATTTTAAACTCATTTAAGTAAAAACTCATTCCAAAATTTCAACAAAAACTCATCAATTTTGAAAAACCCCAAAATTTTTCAAAAACCCCAAAACCTAGGTTTCAAAACATGAAATGCATGAAAATGAGAGATTAGAGACTCGCCAAGTGAAGAAAAACTTGGAAAAACCTTGAAGAACCCTTGAGGAAGAAGTTTGGAGTGAGTGAGAGAGGTTTGGGAGGTGAAAAGACACTGTCGAGATAAAGATTGAGAAAAGTGAGAAACGGATCGTGCTGAACATATATATAGGAGTTCAGTAAATCTCGACAGATAAAGGTGTCGAGAGGTGTCAAGACAGGTGTCGAGAAAAATGATGTCAACAGATGCAACTGTTGAGGATCTATCGAGGAACAATTCAACAGAACAGATAAAAGAAGCTTGATCGATCCACCTGTTGTCAAGAGAAGTTTTCTTGATCGATCCACCAACTATCGAGAAGCTATTGAGAATGCGATAAGAAGAAGTTGAAAAGCTCGATAGATAGCCAGGTGTCGAGGAGGTGTTGAGAAGTTGTCGAAATTGCTTAAAAACAATTTTTCAAGAAGAGAAAAACATAGATATGAATGCAATCAAGCATACAATTCAACCAATGATCCAATCAACATTTTAGACTCTCAAAATCATCTCTCAATCAACAATTTTAAGTACATGGATCCCAAAAACACACACACACATACACACACACACACACACTAAACAAGTCTAACTAATTTTATATTCCAAAAAATAAGTCAAGACAGTTAAGTGAGTATATATTAACACATGTAAACCTTGTGATGACCAAATCACATTATACCTGCACATGTATCCAAAGTAGTAAAGAATATTGCATGTTGTGTGTCAAAAACATCGCAAGATTGCATAAGTGTCAACTAGTTATGACAATTTGGGATATGAGAAAATCATTTTAAGTCACACACAATCATAACTATTTGATGGGGACTATTACCTTTGAGGGATATCCTATAACTCCCACAACTCCTAGAATACACGTTTGCAATCATATATAAATCATTTTTATTCTTTTTGCTTTTTATTTTTCTTTGCATATAGATATATATTAAACAAATCATGCATGAGCATATAAGAGAAAGAAAAGAAATACTCAGTTATGTTAAGCATTTGACATTCCAATTTTGCTATGCTGAAGCATACTGATGTCATTTCATGATTGGCGGGCAAAGGTGGTGAGATGGTTATTTATGCCTTTCTCTTAGGATTTTCTAGTCCTTCCCATCAAAAAGAGTGATACGAGTGTTAAGTACAAGTGATAACTTAATCTTACTCATCACAAACAAGAGCCACAAAGCTCACTTGCTTAGTTGTGCATAGAGATGCTCATCTAAACTACAAAAGATACAAAGTTTAGAAAATTTTGTTTCAATGGCCATCCAAGGTACACAAGTACCAATGCACATAAAACACACACTGTTTTTGTATTTTTCTAATTTTTCAATTTTTTTTTTAATTTTTATATCAAAAAAAAAAAAAACTAAACTGAAAAAAAAAAACAAACAAAAACATGTTAAACAAAGCAAAGTATAAAACTAGACTGACTCAAAATAAAAGCAAATCACACAAGTTATCCAAAAACAAAAACATGAAGAAAGAGAAGAAAGTGATAGAATCACTTGGAGCCCTTAACATAAGGGCTTTGAGAAGATCTCCAAGGGGAGCATAAGAGGATTGAAGCTGATTCTGGCTTCCAGATGCTATCATGCCGTTACTCTGTTGAGTGGCTAACCACTTATAGCAATTTGGATGAGTATGACCGGTAACTCCACAATGATGACAAAGATGCTACTTCTTTTGTTTAGGCTTTTGAGAGTTAACCTTCTTACCCCTAGGGTGTTTAGCTTCTTTCTTATCTTGCTTAGGGGGTGCTCTTAAGATAGATTTACCCTTGTAATGTAGTGACAATATCTCCTTGTAATGCATGGCTTCTAGTATGTGACTAACCAATTGCGTGGATCCTAGTACGCGACTTCAATCACCAACTAGAGAAGGTTGTTAGCTGCAAAATTCTTCAGTTCATCTAGATGATGAAGATCAAGAAGATGCTTGGTCACAAAACCCTACTATGTACAAACACAGTAACTTTTATGCAAGAACGATGAACTAGGGTAAAACTCTATCTTCGGTCACAATTTGCTTGAACGAACCTTGCTCAACACTTGTGCAACTTGTGTCCTCTTTGACAATTCTTAAAATAATCATTTTATGTCTAGGGTTGTGAGAAAAGAAAGCCCAAAAATAAGTTAAAACAAAACTGAAAATCTGTTTTTCGATCCTCAACTCTCTCACAATTCCAATTTTAACAAATGTCCCTAAATGGAATGCATCTCAATTAGCATAAGGCATTAATTAGGCTAGAGTAGTATTTCTATTTTATAAATTAAAAAAAAAATGGCATAATGCAATGCATCTCAATTATATCACTCTCTTGGTTGGAATCACATGATAGGCATTGATTAGGCATCTTAACTAACCAGAAATGTGCAAATATTACTAGCAATGTTACATACATAAATCATATCACAACAATTGAATTGACAAGCTTTTATTAATTCATATTTATACCTATCACTAACATCATTTTTTTTTTATTATTACTAATAATATGTCACATCAACTGAGTGTTAAATTTTTTTTGTGTCTACAAACTTTCTCAGACATTATTATTCAACCAAATGAAACTTTTTAAGTCTTGAGAAAGTTTAGAGACAAAAAAAGAAAAAAAAATTTGACACATGTTAATGTGATGTCAGTGATGGGTCCAAATAAGAATTAGTAAAAGAAAATTTCAACTTAACCAATGTGTTGTCAATTTATTTATTTATTATTATTATTTTTTTTTTTGTGTGTGTCTAACTCCATAATGCAAGTAGGAAAATATAAACTTGTCAACCGGAAAATAGTCACATGGCTGTGTAGGTATATTGACCATTGAGAACGACTCTATTTATGCTCAATTTGTTTTGAAATAAAATATTTTTTGAATTTTTTTTCCTAATTTTCAGGTGTTTGTTTGCAAGTAAAATACAGTCAAACTTGTAAAATATTTTCAGTTGACTATAAAATCATTTATAAAAAGTCATAAAACATTTTTCCTTTAAAAAATTAATAAAACATTTTACAAAAATACACAATAGCTTCCCTTGCTCCATATGGTGTTTAGGCCACCGGTCTAGTGGGTTAGGCAGTCGATGCTGGCAATCCCATGGGCAAAGTCGCCCCTCCGATGACCAGGGTAGGGGTTCGCTCAGAGCTGTAACTCTAGTGACTGCTGTCAAGGGGTCCGGTCACCAGAGATGTCGTTCCTACAATCAATGCTGGAGGTCCAATCACCTTAAACACCATTTCGGCAACTAGTGCTAGAAATTTGATTTCCAAAGTTATTGTTCCAGCCACCAGTGCTGATGGTCTAGTCACTGAAGACACCACTCTAGCAATGGTCGCTAGTAGTTTGATCACTAGACTCATTGTTTCAGCTATTGGCTCTGACTGTCTAGTCACCAAACATCTGATATCAATGACTCTGGTTGCTGAACTATCAATTTTTGTGGTTTATTTGAAAATTTTTACTTGTCATACTAAATATTTGAAATTTTTTTACTAAAAATGTTTTACATGTAAAATATTTTACCAAAACAAATGGAATGTTGGTGGGCTACACTTGCTCCTTGTTGGCTAAATTTTGATAAATTATCTGTGAGTGTGTGGGACCCGAGTAAAATCATACAATTTTTCTCCAAAACTCGCCACTTTTAAACTTAAATTACAAGCCTATTTCAAGTACTCCAATTTTTAATTGGTGAGATTGGTGATTGGATTAGCTTTTAGTTTACTTATCTAAATCATTTCAAAACCCTTTTTTTTTCTTTTTCTTTTTCCTGGGTGCAGGTGCAACAACACTTTTGCTAACCTTTTTGCAGATAAAGCTAGTAAAAATTTCAATTCGTTACTTTTGAGAAAGAAAGTTTCGTGTTAGTTGGTTTTGATCATTTAAATTCTTTCCGTTTGCTTATATGGAAAGACCCATTTGGTGAGATCATTTCTAGTTGTGATGATGCAAGGAAAATAGCTGCTTGTCCAAAACTAGAACATCTACTTAAGTTAGGATCTCAAATAAACCCAAAAAAGTTATAAAAAAAAATGTGAGAGTTTTAGGAGTTTTTACTTATGAGATTGGGAAATACTTGTATACACACCTTATTACACACATATTTATACAGAAATAAAAATTGCACTAAAAATGTAACTTAAAGTAACAATTTTCAAATAAAAATTAAGATAAACTATGTATTTGGTCTTTATCTTTTATACTATATTTCAATTTGGTCCCTAACCTTTCAATTGTATCAATTTAATCCTTAACATTTCAGTGCTATGTTAATTTAGTCATTGTCATTATCTTTTAGATGAAAATTAATAACATGGCACACAACCAAAATAAAAAATTAGTTTATTGTCACATTAATGAAAGCTAATTTTTTATTTTGGCCTTTAATCACGTCAGTAATTTTCATCCAAAAGATAACGTTAAGGACTAAATTGACACGATATTGAAAAATTAGGGACCAAATTGACACAATTGAAAGGTTATAGACCAAATCAAAATATAGCGTAAATGATAGAGACCAAATATGTAATTTACCATAAAAATTATGACTTGAGTTTTAAATATTAATTTTACATGTGTAAAAGTGTGAAACAAATAGTGTGTAATAAATACTATTTTTTTCTCTTTCATTAGGGTGGAGATGATGTGATTTTTAGTTTAGATAGGAGTTTTCCCTGGTTGTAATTTCCTTGGTTTGGATAGGAGTTATTATTGGTTGTTATAGGTAGGCAAAAAAAAAAAAAAAAAATTAATTTGTGGATTCAAATTAAAACTAATAATAACTTATCACTTATGATTTATTATGAAAGTATTGTAAAATTGTTGTAAATGTTGTACTTCTCATAGTCCAACTGTGCAAGTAGTGAATGATAGTGCTCGGAAGAAAAGTTGTTTGGAGACTTTGGCGTTGGATGTAGGGATGGCAAAACAGCCCTAACCCACAGGTACCCGACCTGACTTGTGAAATGGTAGGGTTAGGTTTGGATTTTAAATATCAAACCCGAAGCGGGTTCAGGTCGAGTGCAGGTTCTAGTAATACCTCCCCCGAACTTGACCCGCTTAAACCAAAATTACAAAAAACCTAAAGTATATATATATACCACTTCAGTCTTAACCTAACTCTACAATCTCTACTCTTATCTCATTCAGTGAATCAGTTCAACTACCCCCTCACACTTTAACCCTCACATACTTTTAGGGTTAAGGAATTGGGTGAAGAGCTGAAGGGGTTTAACGATTCCGCTGAAAACGAAACAAAAGAGGGTCAAAAATGGGTTGCAAAACTTGTCTGAAGAAGAGGAGATAGTTGGGGTGAGACTTGTCGGAGGACGAAGATAAATAGTTGTCGTTGAAGATAACGTAGTCCACCTGAATGATGTCGTTGTCGACTTGAGGGATGAAAGGGTGGAAGCGACGCAAAAAGAAATAACATTGACCCAAGGCCTTGACATTGCCGATCCTATTAAAGATCAAGGGGAGGATAGAGTCGAGAAGATGGTAGAAGTGGTCTATGTGAGATTGTGGCTGTTAGGTTCTAAAGACTTAGGATTTTATATATTTAGAACTCTAATATGTATTGTTGGCAAATCATGATCAAAACAGGTTATTTAGTCTTGTTTAGACTTGCTCAAATCAGTGTTGTTTATGTAAAGTTGGAATCAAGCTGATACAGAATTCACTGTGCATCTCGGCCTAGCTTGATTGATCGAAGCTTAAGTTTGATCAATCGAAAATCGAGCAGATGCGTTTTTTCTGCGGAATTTCCAACTCAGCCCTAACTCCTAAAATGTTTAGGGTTTTATGTTTTTTCCCTAGGTATATAAGGCAAACCCTAGCCACGTTTTAGAGGGTACTCATATTGCTGTTTGTGTGAATCTCTTGTGAGATCTATAAGGAGCTTTCCTTCACACAAGCTTGGGATTATCAAAAGGATATTTATTCAAGACGTTGATGATTATTCAGTTGCTGCCATAAAAGCTTAAAGATACATAAGCGAAGGTGCTTGTACTTGTTGGAGAATCCAAGAAAGAAGGAGATCGTGGTATTGGAGTTTGCACGTGGTCGTGTCAGTAAGTTTCTATTGGTGTTAGTAGTCTAAGTCTTATTGTAAAACTTTAATTCTTTCTACAGTGGATTCAAGTTTACCTTAAGGATAGCTAAGTTAAATCCTCCCCAAGTTTTTTACTAGTTTGGTTTTCCTGACTCATCATATCTTTGTGTTATTTATATTTCTGTTGCTATATACTTGATATGATTGTTTGATTGTGATAACCTAGATTTGCATAATTTGACTAAGTTAATCACTTGGCTAATTAACTAGGTTAATTTGGTTGTGTTAAGGGGTCTAAAAATTGTTCAAGTGGTATCAAAGCGGGTAGCTCTCTTATTGTAGATCTTTTGATCTCTGAGTTGATCCTTGACCCCTATTGTCATGGAACATGGACACTCTTTGGTTATTCCTCCTCACTTTGATGGGAATAATTATACTTATTAGAAAGTAAGGATGAAAGCATTCCTGAAATCAATTGATGAGAGAGTCTGGAACTCCGTTGAATACGGATGGTAGAAGCCCACTACTCTTGTGAGTGAGTGGCAAACTCCTCAAAAAGAAGTAGCTAGGTTCAATAGCAAAGCTATGAATGCCATCTTTAACGCTATTTTTATGAAGGAATTTAAGAGAATCTCTAATGTTAAGGTTGCTCAAACTGCATGAAAAATCTTCCAGACTATGCATGAAGGCACTAAGGCAGTTAAAATTAATAAGTTGCAGCAGTTAACATTTAGATTTGAAAGCATTAGGATGTCTGATGATAAATCTTTTGATGAATTCTATGCTAAACTAAATGATATTGTTAATTCTGCATATAATCTGGGTGAAATCTATGATCAACCAAAAATTATTAGGAAGATTCTTAGATCTTTGACTGAGGACTTTAGACCTAAAGTGATTGCCATCACTGAGAGCAAGGATATGGACTCTATCCCTGTTAATGAACTTGTAGGATCTCTTTAGTCCTATGAGTTGGACCTACCCAAAACTAACAAATCCAAGTCAATGGCTCTTAAGTCAATTAATGATGTTGATGTTGGTAGATTTGATGATGAGCTCTCTGCTATAGAGATTGCTTACCTTGCCAAGAACTTTAGAAACTTTCTTAGGAATAGTAACAGAAGGGCAAGAGGTATAAACACTGCTGAACCTAGAAACTTTAGGAAGAATGATCCCACTAAGGTTAATAACAATGAAAAACTTAGAGAAAAAGTTGGTCAATCTTCAAACAATTCTATGGGGCCTCAGTGTTTCGGATGTTAAGGGTATGGTCACATGAAATCTGAATGTCCCACATACTTGAGGTCTAAGGGGAAGGCTATGGCTGTAACCCTTAGTAATAATAAAGTTTCTGATGATGAGTCCGAATGTGACAAGAAGGGAAACTTCATTACTTCCACTGCTACTGTTGTAGTCAATGAAAATGTATCTGTTGAAGAAAACCCTTCTGATGTGGAACTCTCTGAGGACGCAGATCTTCAAGAGGCCTACAATAAACTTTGCAAAGTTGTTGCAAAGAATGCCATGAATGTTGAATTAGGTTTAAAGAAAATTTCTGTTAGGTCACAATTCGAATGACCCCTTGTGATAAACTCTAATTAATTAATTAATTAGCCGAGTTGTTAATTAATCAATTAAGCATGCAATTGCGTGGAAGCACAAACAAATCACCAAATACTAAATATGCAGCGGAAAATAAATAACACTGTGATTTGTTTACGAATAGGGAAAACCCTAATGGCAAAAACCCCACCGGGTGATTTTCAGGTCACCACTCTCGAAACTCCACTATTATCAAATCAAGCGGTTACAAGAAAGGAATCCCAAGTACCTTACCAACCTACAGTTGAACCCTTACCCCAATACCCAATTGGACTTGATCTGTAGTGACAATTTCCACCTTTGATGCACGGCTCCCAAGTACGTGACTAACCAATGCGCGAATCCCAATACGCGACTAACCAATGCGCGAATCCCAATACGTGACTTCAGAACACCAACTTGAGAAAGAATGGTTGGCTGCAAAGTTCTTCAGATCATCCACTTGATGAATAGCAGGAAGATGCTTGGTTACAAAACCCTATGGTGCAAAGACACAACAACTTCTTGATGAAGGATGAACTAGGTCAAGAACTTCGTCTGTTGAGCACAATTTGCATAAACAGAGATTGCTCAATGATAATACAACTTGTGTCACCCAAAACGGCTCTTAAAATAATCCTTTTATATGTTTAGGGTTAGAAGAAAAGAAGCCCCAAAAACACATTCACGGATCCCAAGAAAATCAGATTGGAATTCTGACTTTTTAATTCTCGACAGATAGCAGGTGTCGAGGTAGCTATCGAGAGGTGTCGAGCTTTAAAAATTCTGCACTTCAACTTGCTTTTTCTTGGACAGACTTGATGACTTCAACACTTAACCTTGAAACATGGTTTCTTGAAGTATTAAAAACACCTAGATCTACCCAATTACAAGCAGAGTGCGTTTTGTCAAAGGATAAGCCAATTTACATAATTAAGTGACATATGTTTTTAAACAAGTTAAAACATATATGTCCTAACAATTTCTTCTCCTGAGCATGGAAAGAAAAATTTGCTTGCTAATTTGGTTGATGCTAATGATCTTTTGAACAATGTGAAAACTGAGAATATGCTCTTGCTTGATAAAGTTAAATCTTTGGAATATGATTTATCTATTGCTAGATTTGCTAGTTATAAACTTGATCAAATGCTAAGTATTCAAAAGGCTCCTTCTGACAAATCTGGATTAAGTTTTGTTGAAAGCATCTCTGTGGCTGCACCCCACTCCACAAACTTTGTTCCTTCATCTTCTTCTGAACCTTCTGTGAGTAAGGTTGTGAGTGAAATTGTCAAACCCCCTGTGAGTGAGGTTGTCAAACCCATAGAAGTTTCACCATCTAGGAAGATTAGGGTTGATCTGAAAGAGTCTAAACCTAAGGAGTCTACCCTTACTAAGGACAAGATGCATGGTAAACCTATCTAGGTTTGTCATTTTTGTGGAAAGTCTGGACACATTCGTCAAAATTGTTATAAGCTGCAAATAGCTAAGCGAGCAAATAAGCCGAAAGTGTCTATGCCTCAAGCACAAGATCCCATGGCACTTATTAGTGAATTGGTAAAGGCTCTAAACCTTTATTCCAATCCTGGAGTTGGAAATCACTCCAATGTGAATAAGAACTCTAATGCTCGAAGTGCATCTAAAAAGTTTTTGATGCAAAAGGCTTGATCTAATTAAGTCTTTCTGACATGGTCATTATGCTTCATTGCTCTATCTTTTGTGACTTTTGTTCTTTGGTTTCTTTTACCTTTTTGTTTCTAGGTTTTGCATTGCATAACATTCATGCATTTCATTCTAGGACTATTTTTGTTTTCTCTTTTTAATTAAAAAAAAAAAAAAAAAGGAAGCAAATTGTGTTTTGTATTTACTCTCTTGGTTTTTGAAAACAAGGTTGGTCAATTTATTTTCACATAATATGTCTTTGTACCTTGTTTAGCTTTGATGAGCTTATCTATTGCACTTTACTAGTTGAAGCTTTGTAGTGCATGTTGTGTGGGAAAGATGTTTATGGTTTTTGATCACTTTGTCTTGATCTTAAAGTTATATGTCTTTGACTGTCAGACTTGAACCTTTTGAGAAAGGCATAAATAACCATCTCATCACTGTTCACTAGCCAATCATGAACACCTTAGTGCATATCGTAAGATTCTGTGCTCGAGAAAGTGTAGCACATGCACAAAAAGAACATAAGGTGTAGTCTCGGTTTAATTGCTTAATGCTTAAAATTGGTATGTACTATTACGCTTGATACTAAATCACATAATTAAAATTGGTGTGTACATTATCCTGGCCTTTTAATAAGTTTCTGAATAAATTAAAATTGGTGTGTATATTATGAGGCAAAATTCAAGAAACTTACATGATTGCAAGCTTATGATCTAGGAGATGTGGGAGTTATATGATGTAACTCTTTAGGTGATAGTTTCTTTTAAATTCTATGTGATGAATTTTGTAGACTTTGTAGTTGATTTCTATTCACATATCACCTCACATATATCTAAAGCTTTTGCTAGTTACACACACTACACAAGTTACTCTTTACTAAACTTTGTACATGTTATTGTGTGTGTTTTTGGTCTGACCAACCAAGTTTGAAAATACCTTGAGTTTTATGCAAAACAGAATTATTGCTTGAGAATTCAAAGGGAGTTGGTTTGAAAATCTTAAATTTGGAAAAATGGATTTAAAATCTTGGGTTTTAGAGACTCATTTTATCTTATACTCATGCATTTATTTCATTTTTTTAAAATGCTTTAAGGAGTGAATTCACAAAAATTGCTGAGTTTTTCAAATTTGTGCTTTTTCTAGAATTTCGATTAATCCAGCCTGTTTTTCGATCAATCGAAATTGCACTTAAAATCTTATGTGAGCCTCTGTTTGTTTCAATCAATCGAAATTGATTTTTGATCAATCGAAAATCGTGAGTCAAGTTTTTTAAAAATCAGTTTTTGACTTATTTAAAACACTTTTTCAAAAAGTTTTCAACTTTTCTCTCTCTCTCTCTGACTCAGACAAGCTCACTCATCAAATTTTTGTCATTTTCCTCCCAAATTTTTGCAAGGTTTTTTTCCTTTAAGGCCGGTAAGTCCATAATACCCTTCCTTTTAAGTTTATTTTCAATTTTCATGCATTTTTCTTTGAATATTTCGAACCTATGCATATTGGGATTTTTGATGATTCAAGCTATTTTTTGTGAAATTGATCATTGGACTTTTGTTGGGAGATGTTTTAAACTTGATCTATGATGCTTAATTTGATCAATTTGGGGTTTTGTGTTCAATTGAAATTCTAGGGCTTGAAATTAATCCGAATTGGGGATTTTGTTCAAATTGGGTGAAATTGATGAAATTGGCTTGTTGAATTGATGTAATTGATCATTCTAAACTGTATGTGTGTTGTGTGATGATCAATTGGTCAATTTGTTTTAAAAACAAACAAGTGGTTTTTCAAATTTTGGGATTTTTTTGTTAGAAGCACTATGCTCAAGCCAATTTTGTGAATTTGAACTCAAATTGAACTTAGTTTCACTGCATTAGAACATGCATCATGACATTTAAATTGTTCATGCATCATATAGATTTTTGTTCTATATTTGTTTTGTGCTAACTTGCAGTCTGCCCTTGGTTTTTCCTTTTTGTTCTTTTGGTTCTGCTTTGTATCTTTGTCCTTTCCTTAGCACTATGCCTAGAAAGACTAGAGCCAATAGGACTTCCTCCACTTCTTCTGAGTCTGCTCTAGGAGTGAGTTGTTTAAGGATGCCGAAAGCAGACAGGCCTTTGATAAGCTGAACAGGAAGAGGAAAATTTGGGCTGAGCATTCTATTCTGCTAGATGAGTTAGATCCTGCCATTAGGGCAAACTTTGAGAGACGAGGTTGGTTGTCCTTGTTGGAGATAGATCATCCACCTCCGACCTCCCTAATTAGAGAGTTCTATTCGAACCTTTCTTGCCACATCTATGATTCCAACACCCTTGTTAGGAGTTGAATACGAGGTGTTGAGTTCACCATTACCCCTAAGGTAGTGGCTGAGGCTCTTAGGGTCCCAGTTATTAGGGAGCCTGACTATCCTTATGAGGAGTCTCCACCCCTTGATGACGTCATGTCATACATCACTGGGTCTTCTATCCAATGGAGTTCTGATCCTCAAATCACGTTCGCTAAGTTCCATGAGACTACCTATCCTTTTCTTAGGATAGCATGTTATTTTTTGTGGCCTATC
Source organism: Quercus variabilis (assembly GCA_030445155.1). Classification (NCBI taxonomy): domain Eukaryota; kingdom Viridiplantae; phylum Streptophyta; class Magnoliopsida; order Fagales; family Fagaceae; genus Quercus; species Quercus variabilis. Next base: position 43,616,330 of record CP129445.1, on the reverse strand, counting down.
TTTCATCTCCACACCATCCCTATTGAGCGATTTGTGTTTTTATATGCCCTTGTCTCTAGTGCTTCTATTTCTTTTCCTCATCTGTTTCTTTGTTCTTTGACCGAGATTTATAGGAGTATTGCTGTTGGTCATGCTCTTGCCTATCCTATCTTCATTCATAGGATTTTGTTGTTTTTAGTTTTAGATGGTTTCCCCGCGTCTGAGCCCGTACATATTACTGGTCCCATAGGTGCCTCTTTTCTTCGTCTGAGGGCTACACATCTGAGGCCTCCTCGTGTTCAATCTTCTGGTGCTGTACCCCATCATTCCTCTTCTACAGGTAATGCACAGGCCGAGGCGTCTGGTGCTACTACTACTGCTGATGTTCTTCCACCGACTACTTCGAATGATTCAGACATTCGATGTATGTTGGATCATGTTTTAACTGTTCAGGCGACTCATGGATAGATTTTGGTGGACTTGCTCGATGAGGTTCGTGCTTTGCGTGCAAAGTTGGCACATTTCAAACGATCTCCTTCGCCACCTCCTTTTGATGATAGATTGTAATTGCCCTTTGGCATTCTGTCGCAAAAAGGGGGAGTAGCTTTTGGATTAGCTTGTAGCGTTTTTGCTGATAGGGGGAGTTTTTGTTTCTTTGGAGCCTCTGGTGATTAGATTGTATCTAGGAGCTGCATCTTGTATTTACATTCTTTTGGCTCTAGATGTATCTTTGTTGGGCTATTCATGTTAGGGGGAGATACATTTATTTTGTTTCTTGTTTCACTGCTTATTGACTTATATTTTTGATATATGTCTTTATTTTGTGTTTTGGTGAAATCAAGAATTTATTTTGTTTACTTGTATTTTCCACATATGCGTTTATGCGTTTGTTGAGTATTTCAAGAAATATAGGTTGATTCAATAAAGCTGCTGTCTACACTTGCAACTGATGGATAGTAGTTAGGATCGGATTTGTTATGTAAAAGGCTTTATTTTGTAAACTTTGAGGTTTTAGTTGTGTTTTGTCACGGATTGCCAAACGGGGAGTTTGTTAGGTTTTAAAGACTTAGGATTTCATGTATTTAGAACTCTAATATGTATTGTTGGTAAACCATGATTAAAACAGGTTATTTAGTCTTGTTTAGACTTGCTCAAAGTAGCGTTATTTATGTAAAGTTGGAATCGAGCTAATGCAAAATTCACTGTGATCTCGACCTAGCTCGATTGATCGAAGCTTAGGCTCGATCAATTGAAAATCAGGTAGATGTGTTTTTTCTGTAGAATTTCCAACTCAGCCTTAACTCCTAAAACGTTTAGGGTTTTATGTTTTTGTCCTAGGTATATAAGGCAAACCCTAGCCACGTTTTAGAGGTTGCTCATATTACTGTTTGTGTGAATCTCTTGTGAGATATGTGAGGAGCTTTCCTTTACACAAGCTTAGGATTATCAAGAGGAGATTTATTCAAGACCTTGATGATTATTCAGTTGCTGCCATAAGAGCTTAAAGATACATAAGTGGGGGTGCTTGTACTTGCTGGAGAATCCAAGAAAGAATGAGTCCGTGATCTCGGAGCTTGCACGTGGTCGTGTTAGTAAGTTTCTTCTGGTGGGTAGCAATAAGATATTAGTGGTCTAAGTCTTATTTTAAAACTTCAATTCTTTCTATAGTGGATTCAAGTTTACCTTGAGGATAGTTAGGTTAAATCCTTCTCAGGTTTTTTACTGGTTTGGTTTTCCTCGGTCATCATATATTTGTGTTATTTATATTTTCCCTGCTATATACTTGATATGATTGTTTGATTGTGATAATCTAGATTTGTATTATTTGACTAAGTTAATCACTTGGCTACTTAACTAGGCTAATCCGGTTGTGTTAAGGGGTCTAAAAACTGTTCAGTGGCTATGAGAATCTCACTGACATATTTTTGGTGGAAAGGTGGGTGGGTTTGTGATTTGAATTATGGAAAGGTAAGTTGGCTTGTGATCTGAAATTGTGGAAATGTGGATTTGAATTGTTAGTATGGGAAGTGAGTTTGGCATTTGGGTCTTGATTTAGGGGCTTAGCATTCAGGAAAACTTTTATTTATTTATTTTTTTTAGATTGGGCTACGGTTTGGGCCACAAATTGAGCCAGGAAGTTGCATGGCTGGGTGGGGCCCAACGGGGTGAGTTTGGGTTTAAAAAAAAAATTGTTTATTAAATGGGGCAGGTGGTGGGGCGAGTTTAGGCATAAAGAAACCCGCCCGGAACCTGACTCGTTGTCATTCCTAGTTGAACGCATGGTACCCATCAAGCTGTTATTATTGCAAACTGCCTTTGTGTAATGATAATTTATTGTGATCTAAGAATTGTGCGCTCTTGATGTTATAGCAATCTAGGTATTCATTTTAGAGACGCTTGTTATATTCTTTGGTGCCCATCAAGTTGGTATTAAAAAAAAATTTGCAGGCTGCCTTTGTATGATGACTATTTAGAGGATTTTTAATATACAAATTTAGAATATTGTTTGTAAATTGTTGCTGAATCTTTCTATTTATGTTCGTTAACGTGTTAAGCTAATTTACATAAAGTACCCATTGAATTTACACTAAGGGTCATCAAATAGCCCATGGCTTACAGGCTAACCCAAAAACCCAGCAACCCATCGGGCTAATGGGCAGCCCAGCCCGTTGTTATTGAGGCCCATGGGTAGCCCACTAGCTCAGTAGGTTAGGCTGTGGGCTAGTTTTTACGCCCATGAGCACCCGGTGGGCTAGCCTAGTAGCCCAGCCCGTTGGCCCAACCCGTTGCCCAGTCCAATAACTTAGAATTTTTAACAAAAATATATAGGAAGTGTATGAAGGATTGATCTTGAGATATTGTAATAAAATTTCTTAAGAAAACTCTCCCAACCACTAAGATACTTAAAGTAATTGTGCTAAACTTAGTTTACTAAATATATATTTTCCTAGTAGTCTAGCAAATTTGAATTAACCATTTGATTTTTTTTTATTAAAGATAAAAATAGAAAACTATTTGAAGCCTTATTTTAAAAAAATTAAATAGATTTGACGATAAAAAAAATTGTAATTAAGCATTAAATTCTTTCATTCTTTCCTTTTAAAAAAACTAGAATGATTATTCCCTTATTAAAAATTGATTATTTATTTTTAAAAATAATAAAATAATATGCTAACACAATCTCATGGGTAGCCCATTAGGCCCAACTTAGTAACCTAGCCCATTAAAGACAAAATGAGCATTGCCTATGGGCAGGGTCATGGGTTGGGATTTTCTCTTTTGGCCTAGCCCGACCTGGCTCGTTAACTAGTTAATAACCCATTATGTCCAGCCCATTGTGCCCTTTGGCCAAGTAAAAATGGGTCAGGCCAACCCGACCCGACCCATTAATGACCCTTAATTTACACAAAAAGGGAAAAAGACAAATAGTTACATTGTTTTTTTTTTTTTTTTTTTTTTTTTTTTTTTTTTTTTAATTTGTATTAGATCATTTACATTGAAGATGTTAAAGAATTAGCTTTTAACAACTCAAAAAGCTACTTTATTTATTTTAAAATTGCACTTTACAATACATTCAACATCATATATTTTATTATTTTACCACTTCATTCAAATATTTTTTCTTTTTTTTTTTCTTTTATCACTTAAGAGATTTTCTCTTCTCTAACTTTCATTTCTTGTGTGAATGATCATTGTGATCACTATTTTTAGTGATTGTTCTTGTTTAGTCAAGTTATGCTTTATTGCTTCAATCTTTACTACTTGATCGCATTGTGATTGCTCCATATGCATTTCAAGATTTCTACTTACAATGATCATCTTGTGTTGTTGTTTTTAGGAAATACTTGTTCGTATGGTTTAAGAGCTTCACAGTTTCTAGAATTAGGCGTGAGTGAGTTTTGGCAACTGTTCCCAGTTCACATGTTAAGTCTAGAGTCTATTTTAGGGTTTTGTCACAGAAAAGTCAAAAGGGGAGATTGTAAGGTTGAATTTATTCAATCATTTGTTGTCTTTATTCTATGTCAAATTTGCTTGTAATTTAGCAATTAGATACCTTGTATTTAGGTGGGAAGTATGTAAGGATAGTGTGTGAGAGAGTGTGAAGAAATTTCAAAAAGTGTTCAATTCAAGAGAGTCTCACGATTGGATCTCACAACTAGCTCGCAACTGGCAAGTCGCCAAAATGGCACACATGTGAAGTTTGCAAGAGGAGCTGAAGGGTCACAACAGCTAGAGCACTACAAGAGAAAACTTCCAGTTTGGCCATGCAGTTAGCTCGCGACTCAAACTTGCAACTCGTTCCAATCGTGAGCCCAATTCGCCAAAATGCCTTGTTTGTTGAAAACTGACCTTTTACATTCCTTATACACCCTATTATAAATACTCTTATACCCACAAAATGTAGAGAGCTTTCAGAGAGAATTTTGAGAGAAAAACCCTAGAGAAAAACAAGATTGACTCATCCATAATCTTCATCTTTTAATTCTCCAAATTCCTCTACTTTCACCCTCTCCATTGACATATCTTTGAGAGGTACATTTAGCCAAATCCTTATCTCACCATACCCATATTAGTGATGAGGTATTTTAGAGCTTGGGAAGTAGTTCAGAAGAGACCAGTTCATTTTGGTTGATGCAATGGGCGATTGCGGGATTCGGTAAGTTGGAGAAGATAAGGTTTGGTGTAACCCTATTGGAGCAAGAAGCTTGGAGGGCTTAGGTGCACTAGGGAGATTAGGTTTGAAGGGTTTTTTACTATTCATGTATCCCAACTTTATTTTCTAGTGGATTATTGACCGCTTGGAGGGCGGCGGAGAGGTTTTTCGCCGAGTACTTTGATTTCCTCTTCGATAACACATTGCCGTGTCTTCTTTGTGTTTGCATCTTTCTTCCTTTACTCTTCACCTTTTAATTACTACTGTGTTGGTTATTAATTATGGTTTAGAGTGTGTTACCAATTTGGATATAGCTTATATTTCATTTTCCGCACATATATTGTTTGTTTATAAGCTTGTGTTGATAATTTTATATTTGGAGGTCTAAACATTCATAGGTGTTTTACACCCTATTTGAACTTTCATAACTAATGATGATGCCAAAAATCATCAATGAGCCACATGGTCCTCACGTGTTCTAAACAGAACCTGCGAAACAGAAACAAAGAAAACCTTGTAGAGAGTACTAGTGTGGTACCAGCCAAATACCCTCCGAATGTTAAGTTAGATAACTTTCACAACTCTAGATTGCCAGAGTTGGGATAAATTATGCATACCTTGATTTGTGAGGGCTTTAGTTTTATAGTAGCGTAAAGTTGACATCCGTTCCTTGGTGGAAATGGCCTTTCCTTGTAGGCAAGATCCTCATTAATACATGTGTTTTGTAGGATCCTTTCCTTGTAAGAATCCTTTTGATTAGAGTTAACCAAGGGGCGCAAGATGTTTCCTTATGTACACATTCGTGGAGGCCAAGTAAGGCCATGTTGGACCCGTCACAAGTTTCTCTCTCCCTGTCAGCTTCCTATCCTGCATAGGTGTTTTGGTCATCTCACGCAGATGTCATCAGGTGTAGAGTTCGTCTTTCTCATCTTCACTGAATGCGTAAGGAAAGACTAACGGGTTTATTAGGACCGTCGACTTCATCACGTGTGAACGAGTTTAAACTAATTCAAAATTAACCCTATCAGCTGCCCCTTACTCCATGGCTCCATCGGCTTTAGCTAACAGGTTATGGAGTTTAATCTGTAGCTTTTCTATTATTTTTATCTATTCAGGAAAAGGGGTGCTCATTAATGGTTCCTTGAGTTGCTATCATTAAATGCTAGGACAAGTGGCACAAGCTGGTTGGCATCATTTTTGAACAAGAGCGTCGCTTCATTTCCCGTGTATTTTTGTCCTACAAATAGTTCACCTCCTCTTTTCATTTTTCCTTATTTCATCTTTTGCAAACCTTGAGAGAGAGAGCTATCATCTCGTCATTTTTGCTGCCGTTTACTTGCTAATCCCGTCACCTCTACAAACTCGTCTATTAACCTTGTCAATCCTCTTCTCTCTTTCATTCCTTTTCTATTTCCTTTTTTCTGGTTAGTTGTTACTTATATAGAGAGACCCGTCAACGTAGGTTCTTAGAATACTTCTGTTGCTTATAGGTGAATAGATGTCAGGAGATAGTAAAGCGATGAGTAAGTAGTCGTCAGTTTGTGAAGGAGCGGGCTATAACAAAGTCATCCTGCCAGGTCATGGGCCTAAGTAGGGCTTGTCCTAGTCAACAGAGATGGAACCATCTATCCATTCTCCTGTCGACGAGGAGGAAGACTATGACGGAGAGGAAGTAGAGGAAAGAAAGGGAGATGAGGATGAGTACGATAAGGGTGAAGGAGAGAACGAGGGGGAGTTAGAGGGAGAAGATGATGATGATGAGGATGATAGCAAAGGGGGAACTTCTGTGGAGGGAAGTTCAGGAAGCCCAGGGGATGGTCATACCCATCCCTTTATTCTTCCCGCAATATGGACCGTTAATGACTTTAAGCCGACAATGACGACCAAAATTTTTAACAACTTAATCAACCATTACCAAATTCCTGACAACATCCCAATTCGTCTGCCTAGAAAGTATGAAAAGTGCTACTCTAGGAAGACAATGGACGTCAGCATGTATGATGCCATGTTCACAGCAAGATTAAGATTGCCTTTGACGACGCTACACTGTCAGTTGGCCATTTTCCTTGGTTTGTCTATCAGCCAAATCGGCCTAAATGCTTAGAGGATATTCATAGGGGTTGAAATCCTTTAGGGTTGTCTTAGTGGGGTGAACCGTCAGCTTACACTAGACAAGTTCTTTTGGTGCTATAGACCCTAACATATCTCCTCGTCTCAAGGGATATATCATTTTGCAGCAAGGAATAAGACACTTAGGTTAGTGTCTGACATGCCCGACTCCAATAGAAATTGTAAGGGCAGATACATTTTTGTTCAAAGGACGGACTGGGTATGCCGTTAGGAAGAGTGGGTGACAATGCCCCATGGTTTTGACAATACTTGGGGTATTGTCAAGGATTCAGGTATAGCGCCATTTGCATCTTCACTTTTTCTTTATTTATTTGTTCAAGTGTTTAATATTGTCTACTTTTTTTCTTCTTCAGCTAGTGTTCATCCACACATAAATGACGAGCAGGAGGCTTTCATTCGTCAAGTGCTTGAAATCCCCTTTAACGAGCGAAAGTGCAAGGACCTGATCACCCTTGACACGTTGCACACCTATTGCGGTGGTCCTATGCCAACGCCTACAGCTCGTAAATTAAACACTTATTCCAGACAGCATAAGCTCTTATTTTTATTTTTATTTATTAATTTTTTTTTCATTCCTTCTGTCTACTTCTTTTCGTCTGCTTATTTAATGTTCGTCTCTTACCCTTTGCAAAGATGGAGGCAGCGAGGCAGAGAACCTTAGTAAGGGCATCAACTGCAGCTCGCAAGCAGAAAGAAAAAGAAGGGGCCTCTTCATCAGCTTCCAAGGTCGTTACCAAAGGGTCATCCAAACGAAAGAGTGAGGGGAAGGATGACCATCCACTCAAGAAAGGACTGGCCCTCCTTATAAGTGACAAACCAAAGAAGTCGTTGCCTCCGAAGCCTAGCCATGGAGCAGGCAAGGGTTTAATGACGGCGACTAGTCTCGTCACTCAGGGAACCATCCATTGACTTCTCACGCATAAGGAACACGCCAATGAGATGGTTGAGTCAATCATCAAGGACACAAACTTGGATCTTTGTGTTGAGCAGACGGCAAAAGAGTTGGGAGCATTGGGTCTTTTTGACCTTTCTAGGGTACGTTTATTTATTTTATTTTATTTTTTTAACTTCCTTTTACTGTTGTTTATTCATTTGCTAACGTTTGTCTTGTTTTTAGGCATTGGTGCATATGAAGGCGTTTCAAGATAGGAGCATCGCACGGGAAAGGGTGATTAGTTGTTTACGTAAGCATAATGAGACTCTGACCAATAAGCAAGGGCAGTACAAGGGGGCCCTTCATATGCTTAACAAGGAGGTTACTACTTTAAATGAGAAGCTAAAAGAGGAAGCCTGTCTCCGAGAGAAGGCGCAAGAGGAAAAAATGAATTTGGAGGCGGAGTTAAGGACAATTTGTGGGCAGATAGAGATGGTTAGGGCTGATGCCATAATAGGGTTCATGACTTTCCAGCCTTTTATCGATGCTTGTGCCGTCTATTATGGTGACAGGTTTGAGGACTGCCTGAAGTAGGTCAGGTCCGTCTACCCAAACCTAGATCTATCCAAAGTCACCATAGACGACCCACTGTCGACAACCTCTACACGCGGTGACATCGTTAGTGAAGAGACTGATGACTCCACTAAGTCAGAGTGGGATCCAAAAGATGACGGTGTGGTTCTTGCTTAACTTGTTTTCAAAGGGCTCGTTGTTCTTTTGGCTCTGTCTGTCGATGATCCTCTTGCTCATGATGCCTTGAACTTCGCTGCCCAGGACGTCTCGAACTCCTCTGCTTAAGATGCCCAGAACCCAACTGCCCAAGACGCCTCGAACATTTAGCTTTAATCCTTAGTTTGTTTATTTATTTATTTTTTAAATCCACTCTTATTTTCAACCAGTAGTAAATGCCCTTATTTATTGGGCTTTGTCTGTAAACACTTTTTATTTATGGCATCTATTTAACATTTTACATCCATCACTTTTAGCATTTTTTGCTATGTGTTGATCTTTACTTTGAGATATGCGTATGTTCGTCCATCTTTGTGCATATATGTTAGGATGTAATTGTCCCCTAAAGGACTTGGTAAATAACTAGGATGAACCCGTCTACTTTGGTGTACTCGTCCCCCTATAGACTTAATAATGAACTCATCCATTTGGACTAAATAATGAATTCGTCCATTTATGGACTTGATAATTTCAAGACATCTCCATGGGATGAACTCGTTCACTTGGAGACCTAATAATGAACCTATCCACTTGTGGACTTGGTAATTTCAAGGCATCCCTATGGGATAAACTCGTCCACTTGTAGACTTGGTTATTTTAATGCATCCTCATGGGATGAACTCGTCCACTTGTGGACTATATAATTTTAATGCATCCCCATGGGATGAACTAATCCACTTATGGACTTAACAGTTTTAATGCATCCCCATGGGATGAACTTGTCCACTTGTGGACTTGGTAATTTCAAAGCATCCCCATGGGATAAACTTGTCCACTTGGGGACTTGATAATTTCAAAGCATCCCTATGGGATGAACTCGTCCACTTGTGGGCTTAATAATGAACATATCCACTTGTGGACTTGGTTACAAATGTAGTTTTGTAGAGACATATATACAAAGGCCATTTTTGAATAACTCCTCTTATTATGATAAATGCATGCATAAGTAAAAAAATTGTCCTTGAAAGAATAAAAAGCTACCTTTATGGCTTAAAAAGTACTGTAGATAACAAAAATTAAGTAAAAGGAAATAAATTGGAAATGAGGAGTGTTGTTCTTTGAGCCATTGTCTATTGGTAGTATTTCTTCAAGTTCTCCATGTTCCATGGGTGGTGCAACTTTTGTCCGTCTAGCGTTTACATGTGGTAGGTGCCTTTCCTCTGCCATGAAGCGATCCTGTAGAGTCCTTCCCAATTAGGTTCAAGCTTTTCCTGGGAGGGATCTCTTGTAGCACCCGTCACTTTTCTCAATACGAGATCTCCAACTTGGAAGTCTCTATGCTTGACTCTTAGGTTGTAGTGCTTGGCCATGAGGTTGGTATCGCACTAAGCTTTGTTTAGTCGTTGCTTTGACCTCATCCATCAAGTCAAGCTGCAAGCGCATAGCTTCATCATTCTTGCTCTCATCATGGTTTCCCACTTTGTAGCTTGTGAGTCCAACCTCAGCTAGGATGATTGCCTTACTTCTATATGCTAGTCGAAACAGTGTCTCTCCTGTAGGTGTTTTGGCTATTGTTCTATATGCCCATAGTATGTTTGGCAATTCTTCTAGCCATATACCCTTTGCCCCTTTAAGCCGAGTCTTGATGATTTTAAGTAAGGATCGGTTCGTAACCTCAACCTGTTCATTGGCCTAAGGGTGGATGGGGGAGGAGTAGTGGTTCTTGATTCCTAATTATAATCAAAATCCCTTGAAGGAGTTGTTGTGGAATTGCTTCCCGTTATTGGATACCAAAACCCTGGGGATCCCGTACCTACAAATGATGCTTCTCCAAACGAAATTTCGTATGTTCTTTTCTGTGACGGTAGCCAAAGCTTTAACTTCTACCCATTTGGTGAAGTAGTCTATGCCAAATATTAGGAACTTCAATTGTCTCATTGCTATTAGGAATGGGCCTATGATGTCCAATCCCCATTGAGCGAAAGGCCATGGGGCCGTCATTAGGGTAAGCTCCTCCGTCGACTATCTAATGATGTTGCTGAACCTTTAACATTTGTCACAGGCTTTAACGTAAGCCTGGCCATCCTTTTGCGCAGTAAGCCAGTAGTATCTAGCTCGAATTAGCTTATGCACCAAAGACCGCAACCCTAAGTGGTTCTCGCAAATCCCTTCATGGACTTCTCCATGACATAGTCTACTTTTTCGGGGCTTAATCACCTTAGGTATGGGTAGGAGAAGCCTCTCTTGTACAAGATGTCCTTTATCAGAATGAATTGCATTGCTTGGACCTTTAGCTTCCTTGCAGCATCCTTACCATTGGGTAACGTACAATTTTTTAAGTAAGAAACTATTGGTGTAGTCCAGTCACTTCTCAAGTCTATTTCCTGCATATCGACGCTATCTATTAATGGTGAGGGTTGGATAAAAGAAAGTAGCTTACTGGGGATGAGCATGTGTCTTACTAAGGAAACTTTGATAATCACCGTTCACCTGACTGATGACCACCTAGGAGTTGTATTACATAATCACACTTGTTGCCCTCCCAGCTTTAGCGAGATCTAGCCCTGCTACTAAAGTTTTGTACTTTGCTTCATTGTTTGTGGTAGGGAAGTTGAGACAGACCATGTATTCGATCTCATCCCCTTCTAGGGAATGGAGTACTACACCGACTCTGCCAACCTATCTGTTAGACGACCTATCCGTGTGGATGCTCCACTGACGATATTCTTCTGATCCCTGGCCTTCCATATTGGTGAACTTTGCAATGAAGTCGATGACTACTTGTCCCTATATGGTAGTACGTGCGTGATATTGTACGTCAAATTCACTTAATTCTATCACCTATAGTGCCATTCATCTGACGGCTTCAAGATTACTCATTGCTCGCCATAGAGGGTTGTCAATTAGGATGACCACAGTGTGGTAACTAAAGCGAAAGTGAGTTTCTCGATCAGTGCCTTTCCTTCATTCATAGAGTGCTCAGCTAATGTAGTATACGAGTTTCTGCACCCTATCTTCTTCCTTGATTAAGGCAATGCTGATGGCAGCCGGGGATACAGCCAAGTAGAGGAATAATTCTTCCCCTGGTTTAGACGGACTTACCAATGGTGGGAAAGAGAGGTAGACCTTCAGATCCTTAAATGCTTGTTAACACTCGGCTGTCCACTCAAAAGACTTCTTCAACGTGCGGAAGAAAGGTAGACACTTGTCCGTTGCCCTTAATACGACCCTATTCAATGTGTCTACCTTGCCGTTGAGACTTTGTACTTCTTTCACATTCCTTAGTGGTGCCATCTCTATTATGGCCTAGATCTTGTTTGGGTTGACTTCGATACCTCTCTGAGACACCATGAATCCTAAGAACTTTCTAGCCATTACCCCGAATGCACACTTGCTTAGAGTGAGTTTCATTTTGTAAGAGCGGAGGGTGTCGAAGGTCTCCTTGAGATCGTCCAAATGGTCATCCTTCGGCTTTTCACTAGCATGTCGTCAATGTAGATTAGGACATTTCTTCCAATCTAGTGTGCAAACATCTTGTTCATAAGTCTCTGATATGTTACACCCACGTTGTTGATGCCAAACAACATTACTTTGTAGCAGAAGAGGCCTTGGATGGTGATGAACAAAGTCTTTTCCTGATCAACTTCATCCAGTTTTATCTGGCTGTAGCTAGAAAAAGAATCTATGAAACTCATCAACTGGTGTCAAGTTATAGAGTCTGCTAGGACGTCAACTCGCAAGAGAGGGTAGCTATTCTTAGGGCACGCCTTATTCAGGTTCGTAAAGTTTATGCACAGCCACCCCTTCCCGTTGGTTTTTTTGACCATCACCACATTGGCTAGCCAATCAGGGTAGTAAACTTCTCTAATGAAGTTTGCATCTTGCAACTTGTGGACTTCTTTCGCTATGGCTTGGTCTCGTTCTTAAGCGAACACTCACCTCTTCTGAAGGATAGGGGGAAAAGTGGGCGACACATTTAACCTGTGCACTATGACTAAAAGGTTGATCCTGGGCATGTCTTTATGGCTCTAGGCAAAGATATCCTGGTTTTCTTTTAGAAACATGGTGAGTGCCTAACAGATTGGCGGACTAGCGAGAGTGCCGATTCTAGTTGTTCGCTCAAGCCTTGAGTTATCAAAGAGTATCTCTTCCAACCCCTCGACAAGCTCTGCAACCATCTACTGTTCTGCTATGCTCATGGTCTATAAATGGTCATCCATTTCTAGCATTGCTATGTAGCACTCGCGTGTTGCCACTTAGTCCCCACGAACCTCTCCTACTCTGTACTCAATGGGGAATTTGATCATCAAATGGTAGGATGAAGTCACGGCCTTCTATGAGTTGAGGGTAGGTTGACCCAGAATGGCATTGTAGGTAGATGAGCAGTCAACAACAAGGAATGTAACATCCTTAGTGATCTGCTAAGGGTAATCACCAACTGTTACAGGCATGTAACTGCGCTGAGGGGGTATTCTCTTGTTCCTCCAAACCCCACGAGTGGGGTGTTGGTCGAAACCAGCCGTTCTCTTTCAATTCTCATTTTCTGGAATGCCAGGTAGTAGAGGATGGTAGCAGAGCTCCCGTTGTCAACTAAGACTCAATGAGTGTTGTAGTCCCCTACCCGTATGCTAACAATGGGAGCATCATTGTGTGGGTGGTGAAGACGTCGAGCATCTTCCTCCATGAACCCTATTACAAGGTTGTTCATTCGTGCCATCTTTGGGATGAAGCCAGTCAACTCGACGTTCTACACCATCCATAGGTAGGTTTTACGTGCCTTCTTAGATGAACTGGAAATCGTGGTTCCCCCTATGATCATCCTTATTTCTCCTAGAGGGCTTAGGACGCTCGTTTTCCCTCTAAGCAGCCTACTTTTGTGGTGGGTTTGTCCTCTCCTTGCTGACGAACATTTGCAAGTTTCCTTGTCTAATAAGAGCTTCTATCTACCTCTTTAAGTTGAAGTAGTTGGATGTATCATGACCGTGATCACGGTGAAAATGGCAGTACTTGTCTCTAGATCTCTTATTAGGATCTTGACGAAAATGCAAAATGTCATATTTTTCTCCCTTAATGTTTAGTCTTCAATACTCATTTGGTGCCTAAATGTACTCATTATTCTTATATTTCGATTTAGAATGTAAATGGAGGCGTTAAGTGCAAAATGAAGCTAATTGGGCGGTTTTGGACAGTTTCAACATTGCTTTGTAATTTGGGCATAACTCTCTCATCAGAGCTCCGATTGAAATGATTCAAGATGCTATGGAATGCCAAGAAAATGCTCTATAGCTTTCGAGTTTTGAGAGATACTGGTTACATCATGGTCGAAATCAGGCCTGAAGTTGCTGCACTTGCACTGCTAACGTTCTGGAATATTCCTTTGCCTAAAATTCTAATACCTAATGCGGTTAATTTTCAGAAGCTTCCAAATTTGGTGCACGAAAATTCCAGTTGAAAAAATCACCAATTTCCTAGTTATATTAGGACTTTATTTTATTTTTAATATTTTCCTTAATTAGTCAGATTTGGATATTATTATTTAGAATATTTTTAGGAGATTTTGTAGGCTTAGGAAAGGGGGAATTAACATGTAAAAGAGGGGAGGAGAAATCAGATTGGACACACGCCTCTCTCTCCCCTCTTCTCTAACTTCTCCTTTGAGTTTTCATCATGACCCTGCTTGGCTAAACTTTTATACTTGTTTGAAGGAAATGGAAGCTTTGGAATCAATAAAACTGTGAGATCTAATTTGTTTTTATTGTTTAATTTATGCTTTGAATATTAGATATTCTTCTGTGCCTATTTTCATGATTGTCTCATATAATTGCTAGGAGGCCTACTAGTTTATTATTTGTTGTGATCTACTACATGGTTAGATATCAAATCTGTAATTGTTTGATCTCTCTAATTTGTGAAGCAACCAAGATTTAATGATTTGCTGCATTAGAAATTATTAGATCATAGGAAGAACGCTCAATTAAATTAAATGCAACCGCTTGTGCTTGTGTTTTTTAGCTTCATTGATCTCTCTAATTCTTAAGGTTGCTACTAGATTAAACCTTTAGTTCTTGTCTTGGGTTGTTTACTAGTTAGGGTTAATTAGATTGCTTGTTTTCTAATTAATTGCGACTAAGGAGAAATAGGAAAATAGTTCCAACGATGAATATTCAAAGTGTGAATTGATATATGCTTGTATTGATGATTAGTTATAATATTCTGATGGTGGATGTTGACTTAGACCAAGGTTTATTCTTTTGATTGATTTCAATATTTTAATTTGAATTTTTCTTTAGTTGTTTTTCTTAAAATTGTTTTCATTATACTCAAACCCCCCTTATTCACGTAGCATAAAACTAGGCTAGACACTCTCCGTGGGAACGATTCTTACTCACACCACTACATATATTTTTAAGAGTATAGGTTTTATTTTTGGCTGCCTGTGACAGCACACCAGATCTCCTTTCAGCTTGCCAGGAAATGTCAAGGCTCTTTCATCCTTGATCTGCATCAAGACTTGGTCGATTGGGGCAGTTAGTGGGGTGAAGCTTATTAACCTTCCAGTTGGGGGTTTGGAGCACTTGTCCTCCTGTTGGTCTCTGGTCTTAGTCATCTTCTACCCCCAATCTTACCGTGCATCCTCTTGTCTTTCCTTCTCCTTGGGCTTTTCTTCTCGGGCCAGCAGTGCGTTTTCTGCGTTCATGTACTTAGTAGCCTTGTAAAGTACATCTGACATGGTTTTTGGGTCATTCTTGTATAAGGAAAATAGAAACTTCCCATTCCGTAACCCATTGGTAAATGCTGCCACTAGTATCTTGTCGTCAATTTCATCAATCGAGAATACCTCCTTATTAAAGTGAGTTATGTAAAACCTCAGCGTCTCATCCTCCCGTTGTATGATATTCATCAGGCATGTAGTGGACTTCTTATACCTATGCCCCCCGATAAAGTGCGAGGTGAATTATGCGCTTAACTCCTTGAAGATGTTAATGAGTTTGGCATCAGCCTGCTGAACCATACCCTTGTAAAACCCTTCAACATAGTTGGAAAGGCTCAACACATGATCTCATCGGCCATACCTTGCAAGTGCATCAAGGTTTTGAAAGACTCTAAGTGATCTAAGGGATCCTTAGATCCATCGTAGGCTTCTACTTGTGGCATGTGGAACTTCGACAGAAGGGGAAATGAAGTGACGGATGTAGTGAAGGGTGAATTCATCCGATAGACCAATTCGTCGAGGTCTATAGACACTTGTCCCCTAAGGGCATTCATCATGAAATCCATCCGTTCCTTCATCATCTACATCTTTGTGACTATGTATGATGGAGCCGTATCTGCAGTAGATGGATGGCTTATATCCTATCGCTCTTGTCTGCTTAGGGCATTGCTGCCCTCTGGCCCTTCTTGGTCTCTTTTCTCAGCATTAGTACCTTCTTGGTCGTCCTCTTGGGTGTTAAGTCCTACATTCTTTTGGTGCAGTTGCTCTTCTACTTCTTGGTTTTGCTTGGTAAGGCGTTCTATGACTGTGGCAAGAGTCTGAGCCTGTCTCTCGAGGGTGGTGGTACGTGGTTCGTCTCCTTGATTATTGTTGGTAATTGTCATCGAGCGAGTAAGTACCATGAACCTCTTTGTCAAGGAAGCGGTAGTATGGCTTACAAGTTTTTCCTCACAGACGGTGCCAACTGATGATGACAAAAATTGTCAGTGAGTCGCACAATCCTCATGTGTTCTAGACAAAACTTGCGAAACAGAAACAAAAAAGACCTTGTAGAGAGTACCAGTTTGGTATCGGTCAAATACCCTCTGAAGGTTAAGTTAAACTTTCACAACTCTAGAGTGCCAGAGTTGGGGTAAATTATGCATACATTGATTTGTGAAAACTTTGGGGTTTTTATAGTAGCGTAGAGTTAACATCCGTTCCTTGATGGAGAGGGCCTTTCCTTGTAGGGAAGATCCTCATTAATAAGCATATTTTGCGGGATCCTTTCCTTGTAAGAATCCTCTTGATTAAGGTTAAACGTGGGGCGCAAGATGTTTTCTTATATACATATTCGTGGAAGCCAAGTAAGGCCATGCTGGACTTATCACAAGTTTCTCTCTCCTCGTCAGCTTCCTATCCAACATAGGTGTTTTAGTCGTCTTACACAAATGTTGTCGGGTGTAGAGTTTGTCTTTCTCGTCTTCATTGAATGCGTAAGGAGAGACTAACGGGTTTATTGGGACCGTTGGCTTCATCGCATGTGAACGAGTTTAAACTAATTCAAAATTACCCTTATCAACTAATATGAATTGAAACTTAAACTACTCAATGTTAATAGTTGTAAATTTGTAATTTACAACTATGTATTTTGTTGGTTTTTATTCTGTACCAAATTTGATTGTATTTATGTTCAATATTTTGTACCATGTATTATTTGTGGGATTTCATTGTAAAGTTTGTGTGTGTGTGTGAGAGAGAGAGAGAGAGTGTGTGTGTGTGTGTGTGTGTGTGTGTGTGTGTGTGAAGACTCAAGGCATGAAGACTAAAGCTGTTTTCGTGAGTAGCTCGTGACTAGGCATCTTGCGAAGTGAAGCATGTGCCTATACATGACTGGAATGCGAAGAGTCAGGATAGGATAGAGATAACTGGTTTTCGCGAGTATCTCACAGGTAAGGCTTTCCCATGAGACACCTGCGAAACATTCTGTTTTGGCAGATTGTCCTACCTGATACACACTTTCTATACCTACATTATATATACCCACATTATCCACATATGTTGAGGAGTACTTCTAAGAAAAAACCCTAATCATAAACCTTGAGAGTTAGAGATTGTTACACCCACATTTCTCTACACAATTGCTTGTGGATTTTCCTCAACTCCTATCTCTCAATTTCCATACCATTGAGAGGTTAATAGCCCAAACACTTACCACACCCTTTTAAAGTGTTTAGTGAGGTTTTGGTGCTGCTGGAAAGCATTGGAAGAAGCTAGGCTTTGGCAGATGCAATTGAGCGTATTACGGGATCCAGAGAGCTAGACAAGACACGGTTCCGAGAAGTCTTATTGGAGTAGGAGCTTGGAGGGCTTAGGTGCATCGGGTAGATTAGGCTTGGAGGGTCTCTTGCTAACTCATGTATCCCAACTGATTGTCTAGTGGATCGATTACCGCTTTGAGGGCAGTGGAGAGGTTTTTCGTCGAGTTCTTCAGTTTCCTCTTCGATAACACATCGGCGTGTTATCTTGTATTTGTATTCTTCTTCCCTACTATTTTACCTTTCATTTTACTGTTGTGTTATTATGATTATGGGTTACAGTAGTTTGTTTGTTTGTTTGTTTATCTGCTCACATTTACTCTATTCCGCACCTAGTATTAAGTTAGAGTAAAATCAAATGAGTCATAATTTAATTTGGCTATCTAAACAGTTCTTGTGTTTTAACACATTTTCGAGCTTTCAATAGTAAATTCAACAATAGAAATATTCACCTATGAGAATTGCACATCAAGTTGGCGACTAATTTCATTTGTATTTTCATCTGCAATAAATCATCTTAATATTTTTAGTATACAATAAAATTTTACGATAAAGAATTGAAATATTTTAACTATGAATATTTTATAAATGAATTAAATATTAGCATCAAATCCATATAACCAACTTTAAGTGCAAATAAAATTTCTACATCCTCCTGCAAAATACAAGATTGATATCGAGTAAAAGTTTTTTTATTTTATTTTTATTTTTGGGTTGTGATGTCAATATATTCAATTTTTATTTTTATTAAATTTTGAATAATTTAAGTTTTTTAATGATTACCCCATAAAAAGTTTTTAGAGCTACCACTGATTTCACTCTCTTCCTTGATCTTATAAAAAGAGAATAAAAATATTGTAGCTAGAACACAAAATTCCTACTTTTGCAAGGTCTAAGAAATATTGTGAGGGTAGTTAGCCTTATACAATTTAAATCAAAGCATAATAGAGCCCGTAGGGATGTGGCACCCAAAAACTTAAGGAACATATTGGGCCTTAGATTTGGGTAGGCCCAAGACATACCTTTTCGAGAAAACGAGCCCAATTGTAGAAGTGTGTACCCTGAAAACTGATCTTATAGGGTCCATCACCCTCAATCCAAGCATGAATGGACCATTTGAACCATCCAAGATAAATGTCCATAGACATTAAGGCATCCCACCGAGGTACGCATAATATCCGAGGATGCCTTAAGGCCTAAGGCATCCCACCGAGGTACGCACACTATTTGAGGATTACCAAAATGCCTAAGGCGTACTACCGAGGTACGCATAATGTCCAAGGATGCTTTCTAGATTTTCTTGCTGAATCTGTAGCAATCCACTTGACATAATTGTATTTAATGCAAGAGATAACTTATCAGAATAAAAACAAGAAGCCCCAAAAGTCTTCATTCATCATAACCTTAACAGAAGAAGAGCTTGATGGGATAGAAAAGCTGCCTAACCATGCCAGGGCAGAACCTATTGTGGCACAAGGTGGAGAAGAAAATAAAAAGAACCATGCACAGGATAAGAATGAGGAAGAAGGAGAAGAAAAGGTATAAAAAGGAAAGAAAACAAACAACAACGGGTGTGTGACAAGGGAGACGATTTCGTACCGTACCGGCCGGTACGGCCGAAATATCTCGTTCCGGCGACCAAATCGGTACAGGTAACCCTCCCATTTCGTACCGGCTTTTATACCGGACTGCTTCGGATGATTTCGGCCATTCCGGGGCGTTTCGGTCATTCTGGCCGAAATATTGAATTCCGGCCGAAATCATTTAAGAACAGATATTACCTCTTTCAAACTAATGTTTGCTTGCAAAAACCCATAGATCCATGAGACTGAGACAACGATGAAGTTCCGGCGAAGCATACCTCTGCATCACGGCCTCGTTCTGTTGATTTGCATCTCTCGTACCAGACTTTTTTTTTTTTTGTCTTCTCTTCTTCGCTCATGAACACCAGAGACCATTTGGCTTCTCAGTGCTCTTTTCTTTTTTGATAACCGGTCAGAAATAAAACATGTGGGATGTGTAATGTGTGGTTCTGAGGATTTGGCTTCTCAAGGCAAGGCATTGAATTCCATTTAGAATTCACGTGATAGTTAGGTGGGATGTTTGACTTGTTTGAATTTTTTTTTTTAGATTTTAATATAATGATTATATAATTTAAATTTATTGGTAGTGGGTTGGGCCATTATAGAAGGACAAAGATAATGACAAATTGGGCCTAAATATAGTTAAAGACATATGATTTAAATTCAGCAAATATATATATATATATATATATAGAATTTTATATATACAGCGGTAAACCCGAAACGGTACGCCGATATTGACCGGTATCTGAAATATATCGTACCACTTATCAAACCGGTACAACCTCCGGTACGGTATTAACTTCCTTGGTGTGTGAAAGATTAGGAGTGAAAATTGTAAGTTAAAGGAATGATATGAATAAGAGTTTTCCTTTTTCATGCACTTGTATGAGAGTGAGACAAAATCTGACTTCATTTTCAAACTTCCCATAATCTAAATTAATTGTGTACATAGGGAAGAAATTATTCTCGGGTTAAATTCCTTGCATCCACAGAGCCATTTAACTATTATGTGCCTCCTCTAGCAGTTTGTTTTACATCTTCTTGCTCAAAGCCTAAGATTGATCTATCAATTACTAAAGTTTCCTAGCATGTCAGTAGTGATGCACTTGAACCATCTTATAATAACCAGCTCTGCTTCTAAATAATTTTCCAAGTAGATATATTGTGTGTGATTAATACACGGAAACGAAGGCTAGTTTATTTATTTTGGTCATTGAATTCTACACGACGGAGCAACCCTCCTCTCTAGGTTGCTAGTATTTTTTTGCCTTGATCGGAGACTGTGTTAGTCCAAAGGCTGGTAAATGGGATATAATTGCAAAACAAATGGGTTATGCATGCGGTTAGCCCAGTGATTGGTCTTAGCCTCTAATTAATTAGCTAGGTTCTAAACCAATTCGTTTGATGATAAATTTTATGGGCTTTCCTGCCTTTAATGTGTTGCGTAGTCTTCATTGGGCTTAATTTGGACGCTTGGCTAAGCTAGACCAAGCCATAATAACTTCCAAAGTAGAGGCTATAATTTGCATCCATTTTATATACTCAGAGAAAGAAATGGTATCGAGACTTGGAGCTTGTAAGGTGATATTGGGTGTAATGGAAATATAAAAAATATTTCACTCATGTTGATGTGATGTGGGAAGTGGGATGGGTTCCTTATACTACCATGTGAAAAAGATGTTATGTTAATATGTTATAGATCCCTCTTACACAAAATAAAAATTCTGAGCTTAGAGGCCTAGAGGAATGAGGAGCCTTTATAATTAATTAAGTAGTATGAGTGTGACACTATTATCAATTACCCTCCTTTTATTTATTTTTTTAAGGCATTGGAAGCTACAATATTTTACAAAGGTTCATACCTTAAATGGGTTTTTGCAGAGAGGAAAAGGGTTGAGCCAGCTGCTAGCATCTTCTAAAGGCTTGGATTACGTATTTCTGGGCTCTTAATTAGGGACTGGCCCATACATATCATAGATAGCTTTTTTTTATTTTTTATTTTTTATTATTAGCAATATTAGATTTTTTTTTTCAGTATTTAAACAACATTACACGTATTTTTACATACTTTTTCACTCACAAGTATTTTTAAAAAATACAAACAGTGTTACTAGAACAACATTATTAAACGAGTCCTAAAACTCTTAAAGAAAAATAAATTAACAATTCTTGATCTCTCCACACTCACGATTGGTGACGTGAGTGCATACACAATTTGCCTAGTGTTTTACATATACATGATCATAATATAATTAATTAGTTAATGTTGTATATAAGCTTGTTTATCTTAGTCTATGGTTTTATGAGTTATCCTACTTCACATCATCATTCATCAATACAAAAAGAAAAAGACAATAATTTTTATAAAAAAATTATATTCACGTTCGTGGGAACCACTTTACAGCTCTCGCACTTAATTACAAGCCTGGGTTGTAGCTGCTAATATATATATTAGTATTTGTAACCATCTTATCTAACTTATTTATTCTTTGTCTGTATTAAGTTCACTTAAATTTTTTTTTTATTAATTTTTTAATTAGTTCCTAGCTATCTGAATTATCTTGTCCTGTCGAATAAACAAAAACTGAAGACACTTCATGATGATGAGTAGTATGACGGCTTTAATCGTGACCCGACATGCAATGTGGGAGTTGTAATTATGCCAAGTGGAGTGTAATCTAAGCTAGGTTTGTTTATCATACTATAATCCTTATTTTTAATGTTAATTTAAAATTTTCAATTTCATTAATTAGCAGCTTAATCTTGTTTATATTATGTGTCTCTTTCAGTTTCACATGGGTTTTTTTTTTTTTGTTTTTTTTTTTTTTAATGGAAGCCTCTAGCTTAGCTTCATGAATGATCTCAACTGTGATACATTGGTCTAATAGTGGTGGTGGGTGGGAAGCTTAGTCAACTTGTAACTTTGCAGAGTCCAGCCAGCCACCTCAAACAATAATGATCATGGAATCTTTTTTTTTTCCTTGCCGATCGAGAACATGAACCGGGACTTTTTTTGAAAGTCTTGAGCTGTTTTAATTAATCCAACACTATTGAATCTTAATGAATATATATATATATATATATGTGTGTGTGTGTACCATATGCAAATTGCCACTTGAGGTAGAATATCCTACTTAAATAAATTGAATTACCTATATGATCGATGTGGCTATTGCATTTTATTCCTTTTTGAGTTTAATTCATATGTGTTTGGCTCCAAATTAAAAAACTAGCTTATTTTACTATTCAGTTTATTTTTACTGCTATTCATAGGCCCTATTACACTTTTTAGTATTATTTATTGTTCTCACTGTACTATTTCAGTTAACTTTTACCTTTATATACAATATTTTCGGCAAAAAATGCTCAGTTTCAGCAAAATAAGCAAATTTCAAATAAATCCTTAATGTGTTAATGAAGGGAAAATCTAAGTACATATATAATTTTATGTTTATCACCAACCTGTTCCCAGCTCCATGAGCATCAATCTTGTTTGTTTTGTTTTGTTTTATTTTTTAACTTATTTTTGGCTGGCACGGGTTTTGCCGAAAAGAAAAAGGGGGATTTTTTTTAAGTAAAAAAGCATACTCATGCTCAAAAATGACTTTGAATTTTGAAAACCACCTTTGAACTTCCTTCACAATAAAATGATACAAATTCCACATCCCCAATTCGTCAATGACATTATAGATGTTGACACGTCACTATTTAAGTGGGTCCTGACCCAAAAATGAGAACTGTTGTAATTGTGACGTGACTCGGAAAATCAAATTTAAAGTAACATTCATTTTACTTTTAAACTTTGAAATAAATAAAAGTCAACTAAAGTTGTACCCGATAGCCAATGAAAAAAACGTCGGCCAAAAAGGGTTTGGTTCACGTTTTTATCTAAAGAAAATTTGTCCAAGGTGGTCGGTACAAAGATATGATTTGCAGATTGATCAATTGGTTTGCGGAAGTCTAGCCAATGTAACTACCATTAATGTGCTTGACCATAGTATTGTGCAATTAAAAACTGATGTGACTCCCCCCAAAAAAAAAAAAAAAAAACTGATGTGACTTACAATCACATGCTTTTAATGCGATGATCACTTTACAAGTATAAGTACTTGTGAAGTGTGGAATGTAAAAGTTGGAGTTCAAGTTTTTAGTGTATGAAGTTTTACACACATATACACTTAAATTAGATTAAAATAAAATTTCTATCTTATTTATATATATATATATATATATATATATATATATATATATGTAAATTGATGTGACTTTCTTTTAAAATTAAAAAAAAAAAATTGATGTGACTTGTCAAGAGTTGTATAATTTAATTGTCATTTTTATATGTTTCTAACATATATGGATTCAAATCCTCCTCTACAAATTAATGAAATTATTCAAAAAAAAAAAAATTTGATATGAGTTAGAGAAAATGATATTAGAGCTTAGAAAATAATATTAAAAATATTATAAATTTTATTAGTTTTATATTATATATAATTAATTTCATTATTTGTGATAATATTGGGTATGGTATAGTTGTAACGATGTTTGGTATGGTAAGTCGTGGTTCATGCGTAAGTGTTGGCTACACCCTTTAGGTAATCAATGAATGTACGTAGTATGTGTATATTCAATAACTTAATCACATTTTATTATAATTGTTTTCAGATCCATTTGGTAATTTCATGTTTTTCTCTTTTGAAAATGTTTTAGAAAATATATGTTACGGTTCATTCCCTAAATATCCTAGTGATTTTAGGTTCAATTTTGTAATATTCAAGTTTTTCTCTTTCTAAAATGTTTAAGAAAATATACAATATGGTTGATTCACTAAATATCCTAATGATTTTATGCTCAATTTTGTAATTTTCAAGTTTTTCTCATTTGAAAATGTTTAAGAAAATATATGATATGGTTTGTTTACTAAATATTCTAATGATTTTATGTTTGAATTTTGGTGTTTAGTGATTGATGGGGAGATAATACTTTAGAATGACTCTAATTTAGGTCTTAATATGAGATATATAAAAATATTATTGATATCGCAGAAGTCTAAAGAAAGTACATACAATACTCTCTTTAATGGAACAAAAACTAAACTACTATTTTCTAGTAATAAACCTCGAATTTATGAGAGAATCCTCAAATCCACAAGAGATTCTTTGAATTTATAAGGTGATAAATCTGAATCTTATTAAAATAATTTGATTTGCCTTTTGAGGCTACAAAACATATAAATATTAAAGAAGTAAAACCCTAGGATGACTAGGAAACTGTCTGAAACCCTAATTCGCATTAATCACAAGATTTAGTGGCAAAATATCGAAATTTACCTAAAATGATAAAATTGAGTTAAATGCAAAATCATAAATTACTAACCTTAAGGATTGTCCCAAAACAAACGGAGTCTTATTTATACTTTTGAGCAAAAGGTTATTAAGGAAAAAAAAATTACTAAAAATGGTAAAATCACTGTTTTCAAATCCTAAATGAAGGAATTCGCCAAACTTATAGCGCACCTTGTGGCAAAGTGAAGACTATTATATTAATCAGAAGACCGTTTCCCTTCAGTTTGCCAAATTTCACACAATTTCAACTCTGTAGCCCAAAAAACTTTCTACTATTAACTTTTTACCTTGTGCCATAATTTTAGATGCCCTTGATATTTCAGGAAGACTATGATTGTCTGTTCTACATCAATTATTAGCTTAAAAGTTCAAACCTATGAATTTATATGCAATTATATTATAAGATTAAACTCCTCATATTCTCTAATTTTGCTTCTTGTGGAACTTTAGATAATTTGTTTTGGTTTTATTTGCGTTTGGTGATTTTTGGGAGAGTATCCTAGTGATATGTGTGAGAGTGTGTTGGTTGCGCCCCATCACCGTTCTAATTGCAAAAAGGACAGTAATAATTTCATATTTTTTTCAATTTTCTTTTCTAAAGTACTTCCACTCATAAATGTATATTTTTATCAGCCTTTTTCTTTTGAGAACGAGTGAGAAAATATGAGAAAAAAGTTTTAATCCAATGTTGTATTTTATTTTGAATATTGCTACTACCACAACAAAACTTACAATTTATCCACATGACAAGTTATAAGTCCTAGGTTCAATTTGAGTCTACATCTCTATCACTCATAATTCAACCCATGAACAAGTAGTCGATTGTTGTGATACTAGCATTATTTATTCTATTCTAGACCTATATGTCATGTCAAGAATGACAGAACATTTCTTCAAGATATTTTGCAATTTTACCTTCGACTTTTATCAAAGGTTTCTCAACTTTAATTTTTGTCAAATCTTTGAAAATTCTCGGTGCTGAACATTACTTTTTGACTGAATTATTAAGCTATTTATTAGTGCTACCAGATAGCTGGATATCCATGCAACAAAATGACCAACACAAAGCCGGGTTAACTAGCAGTAGCAAACTGTATAGGTGGTAAATTTCAACCTTCAATCTTCTTTCTAAACATGCATTTTTCATGGAAATCATCAGTCAAGAAACCGATAAAGTCTTTCACTAATCATTATGCATGTTTTACCAGCTAGAATATGCGTCTGACTTCAGGGCACAGTGTGAAAATTTAGCTGGGTCCAAATTCTCGCATTTTCTTTCTAAAAAGCTCTTCGAGTTTCACAGGTAAGTACTTCAACATCCACGAGTATCACAAAGATTTTCTCTGTATTACTTTACTCTTATCCTGAGACTCAAACTATATATTGTCAAACTTGATACCGACAATTATATGTGTTAGTTAAGTGATTACATGTCTATTTTAAAACCAGATTGTGTATCAGGAAGGAAGATTGTATTGTATTGTATTAATAGGTAGCTAGGAAGTGATCAGAAGTCCTATTCACACTGTATTTCCTTGAATCCTAAATCTGTTGATATGTTAGCATCTAGGACGATTCGATAAGCGCAAATAAGCTGAAAACAATACACATGTACGTGAGAGTATGTTACTGATTTAAATTCATGGATCTATATATATATATATAGCTCAAATATGTAGAGATCTTCTAATCTCATTTAGCTCTTTAAATTTTATGACTCAGTCAACGAATCACATTAAGAAATTGAGCCACTGAAGCATATTTCCATGATGTAGTAGTTGGAACTAATGTTGACAGCAAAATTTATTAATTTAGTTTGTTCGGTTTGTGTGTAACATATTAAACATAAAAAAATAAAAAATAAAAATTAATGTGTTGGTAATCTGCATGACCATATCACATCAGCTCCTTAAAGGAAGACAGATTTTGTCTAGTTTATGCTCCACTTGTAATGTATTAGTTTTATTAGCAACATTATCCGTAGGGAAAAGGAAAAAAAAAAAAAATGAAGATATGACTCTCCAAAATCTATAAATCAATCACCACAACATATCCACATGGTACACTCCGGCCAAGAGATGATGAGAAGTAACTAGCTAGGACAGTTGAATTATAATTGAACAGAAATTTGATCCTGGTATAATTTTGGATTCAAATTTAGGAGGACCTAAAACATGAGTCAAAATTCCGCTGGTATGGATCAAATTTTGGGTACTTTGAATAAAAGGTTGGTATATCACTACAAAAAACATGGGCTATAGCTGCATTTCAAAAACGTGGCCATAGACCCCAAAAACGTAACTATAGGCTATAGTTGCGTTTCCTATAGTAGCATTTACAAACGCGGCCTATATTGCGCCACAATAGCTCCTGTGGGTTTGTAGCTGTGTTTTTGTAAACACGGCTATAAGGTCAAAACTGTAGCTGCGTTTTTCAAAACGCGACTATAGAACATCTTTAAGTTTGTCAAATTTCATCACGATTGATTAAAAGATGATAATCTCATATTTGTGGATACAATTCGGATCACTCGTTGATGAACTAATATCAATTACTTTAATTTCAATTTTTTTTTTTTTTAGGATTTTTAGAAATTGTAATATCAGGGATTGTTAATGTTGTAATATTAACATTATCTTTTGAATTATTTGCACATTTTCTTTTACAAAATCAAATATTTTAGTTGACTTTCTACAAATCAAATAAAATTCATATTAAATTATCTTATTATTTTCCTATATTTTATAAAAATTAATTAGTCCTATAATGTAAAAGAGAAATTAGAAAAAAAAAAAAATCGTTGTGTAAAAAAGTCAAACAAAATCAAGCAATTGATCAACTCACACTAGTTTTTATTTTTTTTTATTAAGTTAAATTAGTCAATAATTTTTTTTTTTTTTTTTTTTGTTGATAATTCGATAGTTGGGAGAATGAAGATTTAAACCTTAAACATCTACATTGGAATTGATCTCTTCTGATTGTTGTATTGTAGTAGTTTAGTGCTTAAACAAATAGTTGATAAGTGTATGCTATATGGTTAGGAAAATAAATTAGGTCTTAATTGAATTTTTCCTTCTACTAGTTGTAGTTAAAATTTAATTTTTTTTTTTTAAAAAAATTATTTCTTTATGCATGGTGTATGAGAACTTGGATACATGATAAAGAAAATCATCTTGTTAGTTTTGATTATTCATCCACAATGAGAGAAATAAGAGATGATTCAAAAACTCTTAGGGAGTTGTTCTCACCCATAACCACCAACCCTCCATCTTCCATAGTATTGCCTGCAACCACTGATACAAATTTTGAGTTGAAGCCACAATTAATCCACCTTCTTTCTACTTTTCATGGATTGGATAGAGAAGATCCTTATATGCATGTGAATGATTTTCTTGAGATTTGTGCTAGTTGTAAGTTCCAGAATTTCACTGATGATTCTGTTCGCTTGCGTTTATTCCCTTTTTCCTTGAAGGATAAGGCAAAAGCATGGCTTAATTCTTTGTCACCTGGATCTATCACTTCATGGGAACTGTTGGTCACAAAATTCCTCTCTAAATTTTTCCCAATGGCCAAGACCAATGCTTTGAGGAGAGAAATTGCATATTTTTATTAGGATGAGCAAGAGAAATTTTATGAGAGTTGGGAGAGATTTAAGGACTTGATCTTAAAGTGTCCTCACCATGGTTTTGAAACATGGAGACTAATACAATATTTTTATAATGGTTTGACTCAGACAAATCATAACATGATTGAGTCCATGAATGGTGGTGGATTTTTTAGTCTTATGGATGATGAGACATACAAGTTTCTTGAGAAATTATCAGAAAGCTCACAACAATGGGATTTTTCCAATCATAGAGAGATATCTGCCTCTACAATTAAGAAAAGAGGATTGTATGAAGTCAATGAAGATTTAGACATAAAAGCTACGTTGGACAATCTCACTCATAAGGTTGAAGCTTTAGCTTTAGGTAGAGGGATGAATTCTGTCAATCAAGTTCAAAGTGAAACATGCTTTATTTGTGCAAGTCATATGCATATAACACAAATGTGTCCTTCCACAGTTGGTTACCCTGAACACTATACTGAGCAAGCAGATGCATTGAATAATTATGGAAGGCTAATTGCTAGTCCATTTTCAGAGACATACAATCCAAATTGGCAAAATCATCCTAATTTCTCTTGGAGGCAAAACCATCCCCCCAAAAATATAGGTGGACAACAAGTGCATCAACAAAGTCAATTTCGTCCACCTACTCAAGCATTTCCTCCCATTCCTCAATCAACTCCTCAATTTATGGCACCACCAAGACAACAATCATCTTTGGAGGAGTCTCTCAAAACTTTCATGCAATCAACTAGCCAAGCCATTCAAGAGATAAAAAGTTCCACCAATTTGAATACTCAAGCTATTTCAAAGTTGGAAAATCAAGTTGGCCAGTTAGCAGCCCAAGTTGGAGAGAGGGAAAAAGGAAAGTTTCCTAGTCAACCTATACCTAACCCAAAAGGAAAGTATGCAATTAATGGTTCTTCTAGTTCAACTCATGCACATGAATTTGTTTAGTCTATTACTACCCTTAGGTCTAGTAAGTAAGTTGATAATCAAGTGAAAATGTCAGAAGTGGAGGATAATGAAAATACTGTGTTAGAGGAAAAAGGAATTCACCGTTCACAGGATGATCATAAAGAAAAGAAGGGCGACTCAACCTCAATTCCAATTCAAGATCTTAATTCTTCCCTTGATAGGAGGTTTGTTCCTAAAGCTCCATTCCCTCAAAGTTTAATCAGTCCTCAGGAAAGTGCACAATTTGGAGATATTTTAGAGGTTTTTAAGCAAGTGCTAATAAACATTCCATTTCTTGATGCAATTCAGCAAGTTCTTGCTTATGCCAAGTTTCTAAACGATCTTATGACAATGAAGAGAAAGACAAATGTTCCTAAAAAAGCATTTTTGACAGAATAAGTCAGTTCAATCATTCAGAATAAATATCCAATGAAATGTAAGGACCCTGGATCTTCAACAATTTCATGCAAGATTGGGGATCGTCTCATTGAGCGAGATTTGCTAGATTTTGGGGCAAGTGTGAACCTAATGTCATATTCAGTTTATTTATAGCTAGGTTTAGGGGGGTTGAAACCCACAACCATGACACTTCAATTAGCTGATAGGTCTGTGAAAATCCTTAGAGGTATTGTTGAGGATGTGCTAATTAAGGTGGATGCATTCTATTTTCCTGTTGATTTTGTTGTATTAGACACTGAGCCTACTCTAAATGCCAGTACACAGATCAATGTCATTTTGGGTCGCCCTTTCTTAGCCACATCCAATGCTTTGATCAATTGTCGGAGTGGTGTGATGAAGATTTCTTTTGGGAATATGACTATTGAGCTTAATATCTTTGACATAAGTACGCAAGTACTAGACAATGAGGATATATGTGAGGTTAACATGATTGGGAGCCTAGTCCATGATACTTTCCTACAATCAAGTTGTGAGGAGCCTCTAAAGGCTTGCTTAACCAATGTTGATTGCAATTTGGATATTGAAAAATCAATTGACAAGGTCAATGCATTGTTGGATTCTGTTCCTCTCTTAAGTATTGATAGTTGGTAGCCAAAAGTGGTCCATTTTCCACTTTCTTCATCCCCATTCCTATCTATTGTAGAACCACCACAGTTGGATGACTTTTGGGAATACCAATTGATAAGTATACTTCAAGAGCATAAGGAAGCTATAGGTTGGAAAATTGCTGATATTAAGGGTATTAGTGCTTCTGTGGTTATGTAAAGAATTCACTTGGAAGACACTGCAAAAGCTTCTCAACATGTTTTTGACCCAGGTAAGTTACAATATCATTGGACTAATCCATTCATAATATGCATTATTTATCTCCATGGTGTTGTTGGGGTTTGGATGGTCCTATTTATCAGTTAAATCTTTTGCCAAAAAAAAAAAAAAAAAATTCTTGTTTATTTTTTGCTTTTAGATTAATATTTGTGTGTATTTTCTTGTTTAGTTTTATACTCTTTTGTTCTAGCTAATATTTGACAGAAATTAAAATTTATAATAATCAACTTGATCAAGGTACGTCTCTTCCTTCTCCTTACCTTACTTATTTCTACCTGGTTCTCATGTTGCATAGTAATATTTTGCTCTCTTTTCATTCAAGACGTATATTTGAGAGTATCATTTTTAACATTGAGGACAATGTTTGGTTTAGGTTTTTATTGGGGGGGGGGGGGGGGTGTATATAGATTTCTATCTTCTTGTTTTGTTTTATTTTGTTGTGTTAAATAATAAAAAAAAAAAATCTTTTACCTAGCTTGGGGTTTTTGTTTTGAGTTCATTATACTACTCTTGCTTAAAAAATTTCATTGCTTTCATGCTCAATTTATTGCACATGCACGTAGCTACACAGACACAACTTGTTGAAGGATAAAAATGATTAGAAAATCTTGATGATAACAATGTGGAGATTGTAACCCCTGTGAGTTTTAAGCCGATCATTATTTTTTTGAGGGTTATTTATTGTTTCTAATCTTAAAGTTTATTTGGAAGTGTGTAACATATTTTTCTTGTTGTAGTCTCATTGTTCTTTCTTTTGGCCAAGAAAAAAAAATGATTTTATGCCACACTTGAATCTTTTGAAGTCATTGATGTTGAATGAACTATACTAGTCTTTGAGAGATGAGATTAGGCCATTTTTGTCTACTTTGAGCCATATATGTGCATTTCTTTTTTGATACATTATCGCTAGTCACAACATTGAGCCTTTTAATTAGTCTTTCTTTCTTAAAACCCTTATCCATAGTGTTTCAAGATAGAATTTGATCAATTTGTTTCAATGTGGTGCTTTGTGCGAGAATTCAAAGAAGAAAGAAAAAAATAATTGAAAAAAAAAAGAGAGAAAAAAAAAAGTGTCAAAAAGAAGAAAATAAAAAGGGTTCTCATTAAATTTTGAGAAGTGAAATGGAAGGAAGGATTACTGCTTTGAGAGTTGACATTCCGACAAATCTTGAAAACACTTCTTATATTTACTTTTACCCATTTTTATTTCATTCCCTTTGCTTTTACCCTACATTACGTCCTAATAAAAACCTTATTTGATCTTGAAGATTGTGTTGTTCAGATATTGATATGACTGAATAAAAAGTGTTGTATAAATTCTTTTTGGCATCCTTTCATGAGACTACTTGTTCTTTCTTGATTAAGCGTTTTTCATGTGACTATATGTGAGATGTTTGATTTTGTTTACATTATTCCGCTCACATATATTGTTGAGAGTGTTACACCCCATTTCAAAGTGATTCATTTGTTGAGTGATAACACCGGAAAGATTTGAGTTGAAGCATACTTTAGAGATTCGAGTCAAATTTATTCTAAAACTAAGAGTATGTTTGGGTTGGCTACCACTTTTCACTCACATTGAGTTTTGATGGCATGAGAAATTTTTTTAGCATTTGTAGCTAATCCTCTTTGCAAAAGGCAATTGAATTTTTTTTTTTTTTTTTTTTGTTTATTTTAGTATTCATTCTCAGAATTTTGTGGGTATATTCCTTGCAAACCTTCATGAGACTACAACTCATCCACTAATGTAAGCTAGGGATTTAAAGGCTTGTTGCATATGCTGAATGCAATCGAAATTTCTAGCGAAAGTGGATTAGTTAGGATTTCCTTTTTCTTTGTTTTTAATTTCTTCATTTTTTTTTTACTCTTTATCTGTTTTGCTTGAGGACTAGCAAAATGTAGGTTTGGGGGCATCCAAAAACTTGTTGTGAAATTTTAAAGGACTCACAAGTGTATAAACAGTACCGAAGTATAGTTTGACAAGAACGAGGTGAACTCACAAGGACTTGAATGAACGTAGGAAAATTAATTAAACTTTAACCAAATTAATCCTAATCTAGTTTAATAAAAATTGGTTTTTTGGAGATTAAAAAAAACTAAGCAAATAATAAAATTAAGCAAATAGTTAAACTAAGTAAAAGATATAAAGCAATAAAAAGATGTAAACAATCAAGGGAAAGGAATTAAGGTTTTGGAATCCACCTTGTTAATTCATATCAACATATATTTATGATCATTAATTTTTCCCAACCACTACATGATAATCTAGAAATCAATCTTGCTATCATGGAAAATATCATCATTAAAACTTATGTTTAAAAATCTTAAGCATGTTCTTCTTCGCTTCTTAAGTATAAAATCAAATCATCATTTGTATCAGTAGCCAAAAAAATCACAAGATATATCCAATTTTAAAAAATCAAATCATAATTTGTATCCATTGACAGACAAATCACAAACGATACCCAATTTTATAATCAAGAATTAATAAACTAAGCATTCAATTAATTAAGAAAAATCCTAAATCATGAGAAAAACATGATTGAACTCATATCTAGAATCCCATCTTAGTCAATTGATATGAAGCAAGAACAATTTAAATCATTAAAGAACAACTATTTTGGGAAAAATAAAATCGCATAAATATTACTGATAATCCTTAAGGTTTCATCCTCAACCCTAATTATAAATTTAGCTACTCATTGTAATTGAAAGAAAACATAAAAATAAAATACTCAACATTCAGCTAGACAAATAAAATAAAACTAACTGTTATGGAAGAAAACCAAAGAAGTAGCCGCACTCTCCATGTTCAGCCCCCAGCCCTAGCACTCGCCTCCTCTCCCTGAATTTTGCCCTAAGAGCCTTTAAATAGGTCAAGAAATCCTATTACAAGTTGAATTCCCATTTGGAGAAAATCCCAGATTTTTAGGCTTCACTTAACCGACTATTTTGGCCCATTTAACGTCAGAATTTGGGCTCTTGGTAAACTACAAAGTTGTAGCCCTTTAAGTTAACTTTCCAGCCCAACTTGAATCATCTTGCTTGGACATCTAAGCTGAAAGTTATATTGAAAATACTAACTGATGTGCAGGCTGGAATCTTAATCCGAATTGGACTATGATTTGGTGCAAATTTCCTTTAATTCCTTGCTCCAGTTGGACTTAAATTTAATTGGGTTAATCTTCTCTTGAATTCATGCCTGGCTAGATGTAAGTTGGCTTGATTCAATTGGCTAGGCCCCACTTTGCATGTAAAGCCCTTGTTACCTGCAATACAAAGATATTACATAATCAGTCACAAAATAACATAAAAGTAAAGCTAAATATGTAGATATGTAAGTATTTTATTGTATATATTTCATGCACATCACTATATATTCTTTTTTTTTTCTTTTTTTTTTAAGAAGCTAGTGTATGCTATCTCAATATTTACTTGAATATTTTAATTTTAATTTTTTAATATATAGAAGAATTGACTATTTTAGTGAACTATGCTTATTGAATACATTATGGATAGGATTCAAGTATGTTCCAAAATTATAACTATGGAAATGAATAAATAATAAATAAAATCTAAACTTATGGTTAATTGGAGATTATCTTTTTCACTTGCCCAATAAAAAAAAAAAAATTGGCTATTTTTTATTTATTCATTTTCATAGTGATAATTACTGATCATACTTAGATTCTATCCATAATGTATTAAATAATCACTATTAATTAAGATTCAAGTCTCCAAGAGGAATCTTCACGCATATATATACTTAGATTAGGTTAGAGTAGAATTCTATCTTGTATAGGAAAAAAAAAGAAAAAAAGATTGTCATTTTACTTTAACTATTTGTTTTAATGGCCAAGCGAAGAAGAAGATAACCAATTGGTCATAAGTTTATTTTTTATTTGAATAATGCTAGAGATACAAAACTTTTACAAATTATTAATATGGTGAATGATTATTGGTAAATGAAAAAGTGATGTTAATGGTGGGCCTAGATGAAAACTAGTAAAAAATTGACCACATCACCAGGTTGTAAAAATATTGTAAAATAATTTGTGACTATAGCATTACTCTATGGAACATGTATGCTTGGATCATGTCCATAATGTATTCAATAAGCATATTTAACTAAAATAGTCAATTCTTAAAAATAAAATTAAAAAAAAAAACAAAAAAAAAAAAAAAGCTAGAATAGTAATAATTACTGATCATACTCAGATTCTATCCATAACGTATTAAATAATCATTGTCAATTAAAATAATCGTCTTTTCACTTTAACTATTTGGTTTATTGTCTTTCAAAAAAAAAAAAAAAACTAATTGTTTTATTGGTCTAGTGGAAAAGACAATAACCAATTAGCCATAAGTTTAGTTTTTATTGATTATTTATTCATTTCCATAGTAATTATTGTGGTCATACTTGAATTCTATCCATAATCTATTCAATAAATATAGTTAACTAAAATAGTTATTTCTTCTCAAAAAAAAAAAAAAAAAAAAAACTAAAATAGTCAAGTAAATATTAAGCTAGCATACACTTGCTTCTTTAAAAAAGAAAAAAGTAAAAAATTATAGCGTGCACTTATCGAAAATTTTTTTTAAACACTAAACTACTACTCAGACTTTGAGAGAGAGAGAGAGAGAGAGAGAGAGAGAGTGAATCACAATCATCGCAGTTAAATGAAAGGGTAGTGAACCAAAGGTGGAGACATCGTCGTCATATATGGGGAGTGGGATCAATGCTAGGACTTATCAGCAGTCAGCTCAATGTGATGACTTATTGTGGCGTGCACATGTAGAGCGGTCGAGAGCTCAAGTCGTGGGATGGTCAACGAAGTCCAAGTTCTAAACCCAAATGTATACCTAAATATAATAATAATTATTATTATTATTATTAAATGGTCGTTTCAATAACGATTGTCTTTGTTTACAATTTGACCAACTTAAATAATTGCCATACACATTTTCTTTAAAGGTTAATCCATGTCACTTAGGGTAGAACTCGGTGAGAAATTATTTGGTGGCTGAATAGGGACGGAACTACATACAGACAGAGGGGGGCTATGGCCCCCCCCAAATTTTTTTAAAATATTAAATAGTAAGTATATATTTAAGATTTTAGAAAATATGCCTAAAAAAAATTATATTTGCCCCCCCCCAAAAAAAATTATATTTGCCCCCCTCGAATTCGAATCCTAGTTCCGTCCCTGTGGCTGAACAACCACTAGAATTACAATATCGTGTCGATGTTTATGTTGGATGCACTTCTAGATATAAAGGTTCAAGAAAAAACTTCTATATAGTCTTTCCTTTGTAATTGAAAGAAGAAGATAGCCAAAAAGATCTGTGGGAGCGAACAAGATTGAATGAACATGTTCAACTCTTTTTGAGTAGAGAATTGAACTATAGATAGGATTGCAAGATCTTTATGATCCTTAACCACAAAAACAATCCAAATCGTATCAGGATTGTTTGCAAAGCATAATTTAAGCACTCATATCAATTAATGTATAATAATATAAGTGATAAAGTTTTTGATACGATTTTTTAGACCCCTTAAACCAACCAAATTAACCTAGTTAATTAGCCAAGTGATTAATTTAGTCAAATTATGCAGCTCTAGGTTATCACAAACATACAATCATATAAAAAATATAAAGCAGCGGAAATATAAATAACACAATGATATGATCACCTAGGAAACCCCACGGTAAAAACCTAGGGAGAATTTGACCTAGCTATCCTCAAGGTAAACCTAAATTCACTATGCGAAAGAATCGAAGTTCATACAAAAGGACTTATAAGCTCCCCGCTTGACTTCTTAATGCTACCTACCAGTAGAACTTACTAACACGATCACGTGCAAGCTTCGAATCCATAGACTCCTTCTTTCTTGGATTCTCCAATCAGCTTCAAGCACCCACGCTTGTTATTCTTTAAGCTCCAATCGCAGCAACTGAGTTGATCATCAAGATGTTGATATAATCTCTACCTTGAAAACCCGAAATTTATGTGAAGGAAAGCTCCTCAAAGATCTCACAAGAGATTCACATAAACCGCAAATATGAGCAACAAAGACTTAGAGAAGTTTGGGTACAAAACCCTAGATACAAAAGAGGCACACTTTTCTCTCTCTCAAAAGTCCTAAAAACGTGGCTTAGGGTTTCTTTTATATAGTGGGAGAAGTAGATCTGAAACTCTAATTCTTAATGGGCTTAAGCTGCTGTTTAGGTTGACTTAAAATTCTGCAGATACGATTTTCGATTGATCGAGCCTGTTCTTCGATCGATCGAACCAGGCAGAATATGAAATCTTCTTCCTGCAGCTTGTATGTTCTTGAATCTTGATTTGAAT
The DNA here is from genome assembly GCA_030445155.1 of Quercus variabilis. Taxonomy (NCBI): domain Eukaryota; kingdom Viridiplantae; phylum Streptophyta; class Magnoliopsida; order Fagales; family Fagaceae; genus Quercus; species Quercus variabilis. Next base: position 43,579,822 of record CP129445.1, on the reverse strand, counting down.
CACCTTGAGCATTGTCTAATAAAACCTAGAGACTCTAAAATCTATATCTAGACAAGTTTGTGTTCACGATTTGTCAATTGTTCTAAACATTTAGAACCTAATAGTTTTTACATTGGATTTCAAAAATTACCCAAGTCTATGTAAACTTATATAAATTTAGATTGTTGCTATGGTAACCATGTAAATATACACAATTACTATTCACATGAAATTTTTTTTAATAGTTCTTTACTCTCTTTCAAACAGACACACATAGAGCAACCAAAAAAAAAAAAAAAAATAAAGAAATAATATTTTAATGAGATGTATTGTAAAATAGACAATTTGATGTAAGTGTACGTTTCTAAAAAGATGTTATATAAAATAGGAAAAAGTTAGATTCTTATGTTAAAATTAAAGGAAATTTTTGCTTGAGATGATATGAATGTAAGCAAGCTAGATTGTAGGATAGCACAAAATTGCAATCCTATAATGATCTCACACGATTTGACTACATAGTACATATGCTTCAATTGTGCTTTTACTTGTTATTAATCCTTTAATTTGAGCCCAACACTTATTCTCTTTGATTTTACAAAGACATTCCACATAGAAGAGGGAAACAAAAAAGTTCTTCTAATGTGTCCATGTTTTTCTAAAGTGAAATTTCTGTTTTCCTTCTTTGTTCCTTTATCTCTTTCTATTTTTTAAAACATCCAAACCTCGCTTCGTTAAGGTGTTTAAAGGGCTGTAAACGAGCTAAGCTTTGTCAAGTAATAAGTGTTCAAGCTTGGCTCGAGCTCAAACCAAGCCTGTAAATGATGTTAAAGCTCAAGCTCTTCAAAAAGTATAAAAGCTTGGGCTTGACTTGATTCATTAGTCAAGTTGGGCTCGAGCTCAATTGTACGTTTGATTCAGAGATCCAAAACAAGTACATCATCAAGTCCATATTAAGCTTATTATCAAGTTTATTTGGTTTGAATGAGTATTCCTAGCTCCCAATTACTTAAAGTCTAAGTAAGATATATGAGTTGAATTGTTAAGGTCAAATCAAGCTTATTACCAAGCCCATAAATGAGTTTAGGCTCAATTTGTTTTGTTTTGAGTTCTAATGTTCACGAGTTTGTTCACAAACAATTGTTTTTGCTTGGTCTTAACTCATTTATTAAATAAGCCTAAAACTAAAGCTTAAACTTGGCTTGTTTAAAAATAAACAAACATGAACAAGATTTTTATCCAACCAAAACTGAGTATTTTATGAAGGCTTGGTTCATTTACAGCCCCATTTCAATATCGTGATATTCATTTTACAGTGTTACCTCCCCTTTACCCTTTTGCTTTTCTACCATGTACGAAGGTCTCCTATTCTTATTGAGGTAACAAAGTGAATCTATAAACAAAAAATATTTTACAGAAGTATAGAAGGGACATAATTTGGTCGGCACCACATTGATGTTATTTTAAAAATGTAATCATAGGTTGTGTTTAAGTTACACTGGATGTAACTCTAAGCATTGTTACACCACCAAATAACTTGTTTTTCAATTTGTATTTTGAAAATTCCTTTTTTTGATTACACATTCTATATGTTTTAACATGCATGCCAATTTTCATGCCAAAAGGATGTTATTTACCATTTAATCCATAAATTCATCTTTTATGCATTATTTTTACAACAAAAACTTGAATTTAAACATTTGATTGATGACATGACTATTATTTTTGATCAACTTGAAATTTTTCAAGCATAGAAAATACACGATGATAATTTAAAATGGTAAATTTATCAAAATTCGCATTAAATTAAAAATTTTTTGAGTGATGTAACATTGCGTAAAGTTATACTAGGTGTAACTTGAACCCAACTATATATATATGGGTTAAGATAAAGTTGCACTTTGTGTAACTTTAAGAAATATTACATTACCTAGTAACATTTTATTAGAATAATATTTTGAAAATCCCAATGTTGGATTACATTTAATCTATGTTCTTAAAACTTATGCCCAATTTCGTATTAATCGGAAGTTATTTGCTATTCATTTTATAAGTTCATCTTTTGTGCATAATTTTAAATTACAAAAGCTTAAATTTAAACCTATGATTATTTTGAAATTTTGCAAACATTGTGGGTATAAAAAGAACATGTAATTCAACGACGAATTTTTCAAAAGTCACGTCTAATAAAAAGATACTAAGCGATATAAAATTGCTTCAAATTACACTTGTCCCATATATATATATATATATTCCTATATGCGCATGCCTATGATAATTTTACATAAGAATGAATCTTTGACATTAAGTTTTGAAATGCTATTGTAGGTCCTAGTGATTGGTCACGTAGTCAGATATTTTCTTTTGGAAATTTGTACGATAAAATATTATAGAATAAAATTATCAAAACTTTGTAATATATATATATATATATATAATTTGAAAAGTAGTAATTTGCCAAAGTGCGTCAAAGATTATGGGACGTGCGATGTTTGAAATTTTGAATTTATAAAACTTATGACTTATCTACATCTTAGGAGAATTTGCATCTTAAGTAGGTCTGGATTAGGGTTTGCTCAATAATTGGTAATGTGTTGTGCATGCCTTTATCTCAACAACCGAAAGAATACCTAAGATAGTATCAAAAAGTCCATATCAATCTAAGATAGTATCAAAAAGTCCATATCAATCATCTCACATGGGGAAAAAAGAACAAGTAAATGTTTACCAACAAGTTAGTGATACAATATTTTTTTTATCCTAATTTTTTAATATGATAAATTGTGATTGGAGCAACATTATTTTCATAAAAACTAACCATTAATACAAATTTTTTATTGTATGTTAATCACAACCAAGGTGGTTGATACCGTATTGGTACTGGGCGTATTGGCCGGTATGTACCATACCGGTATCGAAACGTCAACATTTGGTACCAGTTTAAATACTAGGCGTACCGGCCATATATCGGGTGTACTGGCCGATTTTGGGTGTATCAGCTGGTACCAAAAAAAAGTTTTACTTATTTATTTATTATTTTAAGTTTTGTAATTTTTGAATTTTTCGTAAGGACAGAATGATAACTTATTTGCATTAACTTATTAGTATTATTCGTTTTCTTAGTATGCAATGAACAATTAAGCTTTCTATTATATATATATATATATATTTTATGCAAAAGTCTAAAACTATGAATAATTTATTCTGAATTGAGGTAATGTTTTATGGTAAACTTATATCTATATATATATATATATAATAGCGGTAAACTTGAAACGGTACACCGGTATTGACTGGTACCAAAATATATTGTTCTACTGGTTAAATCGATATGGCCTTTTGTATGAGATTGACTCTCTTGATCACAACACATGCACATGCCAAGTTAATAGTTACCAAAAAAAAAAAAATTACTTTGAGACTTATTTTGTGACTTTTTTTTTCTTTATTTATTCTCATAAGCAATATTAAAAACCAATTGATCAACAAAGCTTTTGATATGTGACCCTTTTATACTTCTTTCTCGTTCAAGCGATTTATAAAATATAGGAAGCGTCTTTTTAATTGTGAGTTGGGTTAACTTTTATTGAAATTTATTTGTTTATTTAATGAAAATTGACAAAAATAAATTTATACACCCAAAAAAAAAAGATTAAAAACTTTTCATAAATGCTTAAAAAGAACTGTATAAAACAAATAAATTGAAAAAAAAAAAAAATACACCTTATTAGTCACCTACTGAAGTGATTCGGAAGCACGCGCATTATGTGAGCTTGACCATTGTCAGAATTTGGTAGTTGGTACTCGGAACCCACCATAAAATCTGAAGGAGCCCACCCAAAGTAACTTTCTTTTCAGTATATAAATTATATATTCAACGGATAAAGCCAATCATTTGATAGTTAGGCAGTGCTCTAGCCCAAAAAAAATTCCTTAAACCCGTCACCATCTCTCAAAAAAAAAAAAACTTTCTTTTCGGCAACTGGTTGATGTTCCTACTACTCGAGATTTTTGGGGTCCGGGTATGTAATTAGTTGCTAGATTAGGATATAGAATGGCTTGGTAAAAAAAAAAAAAAAAAAGCTTTAAAATAATGTATATGCATGGATTTTAGAAAAAAAAAAAAAAATTAAATGGTGTTTCAGAAATCTTATTTAATAGATTAAAATTGATGCTCAATCTTTAGTTAATTAATTGAGCATCAAACTTGAAGTCAAACAGCCAAACTCGAGTTATTCATTAATAAATATTGGAATTATTTTTATAGCCCTATGGACAGGAACAAACCAATTTGCTTAGAAATATATTATGTACTAGTACTCTAATTTGCTGCCAGAATGAAGTGAAAGTAAAAATAATTTTTTTTTTTTTTAAAAAAAAAAGAGAAAAAAAGGAGAGGGACCGAAATCTTTCATTTAGGAGTTTTTATTCAGGGGGAAAAAAAAGGATTTGAATTGATGAAAATCCAACTAGTCCAAATTTAATGGAGTTGACTCAAAAAAATAAAAAGATTTAGGTATAAGTGATTTTACTAAAATCGCCCTTAATGGTAAAAAGGAATTAAAGAAAGGGAAAGGGTTATTTTCATAATTCAACTCAAATTATATGGTTTTCTCCTAACATTTACACCGGAAGAAAAAATATTAATATCTTTTTTTTTTTTTTTTCCCTCACTTCTTATTCTCTTATTTCCTATTCATTTAAACTTGTAAATAATGTAAGTGTTATATATTGAGGTGGCATTAATAAAGAATGATTACTGATTTCCATGATGGCCTGACTTTGATTTAGAGCATGCCAAAAACAGATCTTGACCCAGTTGATTAAATTTGCTTCCAATTCCACCTTTTTGACCATAGTTCTTTCGGCTCCAAATCTGCAAAACTTTTATGCAAGAATTTAGGGTAGGGAAAATAAAGGGACAAAATTTGACACGCTTTACGGTTTTCTGAATCTTGCTTTCAAGTATCAATTTTCAACATTTTGAATTAGCAGCACGCACCTACTCTTTACACCAATTTTCTTCAATGATAGATATGATTGAAATTCAGCAACCGACATTGTGTTCATATCTTCACAAGAAGTCTGTCAACAATGAAATAATTATTTCATGTATTCAGTTCATGATTCCACATTATGGGATCGATATATTGTAAGAGAGATGATACATGAGCCGTGAGATACTTTCTCATTTGTCACATCAAATTCCACCCTCTGCCTCCTAAGAAATGTTTCAAAAACAACATTACTAATTGTGATTAAAGGTTTGTTTGGATTGAGAAAGAGGGAGGGGGAGTAGAGTAGAGTAGAGTAGATTTAGCACAAAATTAGCTTATTGTTAGCCTACTTTATTCTACTCCCCTCTACTCCCCCTCCTTCTCCCCTTCATCCAAACAGGCCAAGGCATATGGAAGGAAGTTCACATTCACCATCTTCTTTGGGAGTTAAAGGCATTTCCCCTACACGCCTACAATTTGCTTGACCAAAGACAAGTTTAGTACCAACTACCTTGTTTCTTTTGACGATAACATGCATGCGTGTTATTTCCAAGAAAAAAAAAAATCACAAATTTAGGAGTGAGTATGTCTCAATATGTACTGGTAATGTAGCAACATGCACACTAATAGGGGTATTTTCGGCATGAGTGTTTTCTTCTAAGGACAAAGGACCTTCGCCTGATGACTTGTTAGGACAGGTCCTACCCCTCCTCCATGACACTCGTCGGCCTCATGGAAATTTGTCAGCTTCATGGGATTCATTGGGTACTCAACAAATGATCCTAACAGCGAGCACTTAAGAGCGAACATATGGATAAGACGCACAACATGACCAGATAATAACACCTAGGCCGATGGATGAGTTTGCGTGAACCCAACCACCAGATATGTTGGGCCCCACGGGCCTTTGCATATTCTCCACGCATAAGCCCCTACATGGAAATAACTTATGCTTCACGCCCCAAGACCCTATTCCACATTTGTGCCTTCTAACATGGGAAGTAAGGCCCTGAGATCTTAGAGCATCAACTCCGTATACTCCACATAAGGAGAATCCCTACATTCATGGGTTCTTAGTTAACCCTTCACCACTATAAAAGCACCAAGCCTCCTTATACCTAACGTACACAGAAAATCTCTAGCTCTCACACTATTGAGTTCTTGGTGATTATTTTACCAACTTAATCTTTGGAGGGTCTTTGGTCGGCACCTCAGTGGTGCTTTCTGTTAGTTCATTACTATCTTGTTCTTCAAGTACCCTAATTGGCGCGTGTGTGGACAATTAGCTCACTAACGATTTTTGTGCATCATTAGTTGGCGTTGTCTATGGGAACGAGTGATTGGCCATATCATTGCTTATAAGACAAAGATTTGCATGGTCCAGACACGATCGATGACCACCATCAACTAGGAGATAGAGAACCCTTCCAACGCCTTGGAAAGACAAGTGCAAACCATAGCCGCAGCAGTTGAACGGCTTTCCCAATGCAACCAAGAGTTGGAGCAGCGGTTGAATCAAAGGAATGAATGACGTCCTAATGACCAGCATGATGAACGGGATAATGAAAAGCAGAACGATCACCTCTTGATAGGAGATCGATGGGAAAAGGGAGGATTAGGAAGAAATTTGTTGGGAAATTTAGACACCAATTGATAAAATTAACAAGTTTTAAACCCAAATTGTTAATTAGATTTATTATGCATAAACCTTGTTAAACAAACAAACATCAATATCATGCATAGCAGAAAATTAAATAAGACAAGATATAATGACCTAGGAAAACCAACGAAACAAACTAGTTTCCCTGTAAAAAACCTAGGGGGGAAACCTTCCCGAAAAGCAATTCACTATAGTAAAGAGAAGTTTCAGATCTAGTACAAAACCTTTGTCCCTAGACTCTACAATTCCCGTAGATGAACTTACAATAGAAACCTTCTACTGCTTCGGAATCTCTGAACTCTTCAATATATGAACGTTACCCTTTTGTACGGATCCTAGTACACGATTAACAAATGATGCACAGCTCCTAGTACATGACTAACTCACCAACTTGAAGAAGATATTAGCTGCAAAGTTTTCACTTCATCAACAATGAAGATCAAGAAGCACTTGGTTACAAAACCCTAAGGCACAAAGATGTAGTAGCTTCTCTTTGAGAGAATAAGGTGTTGGTCACCTTTTGCATGTGTTCTCCTTGTATTCTCATATGTGATGGCCTTTAAAATAGGCCTTATATATATCTAGGATTGTGAGAAAAGAAACCCTACACATACATGTCAGCCTGGACCGAAAATCAGATCTAAAATTTCTAACTTCATAATTCTCGATAGATAGTATTGTCAAGCAGCTGTCGAGACCTCAATAGATAGTATCTGTCGAGTAGCTGTCGAGACCTCGATAGATAGCTATTTGTCAAGAATCTGTCCAGCTTTAATGAACAACCCTTCTTCACTTGTTTCTTAGATAGATTTTCATGGCTTCAATACTAGACTTGAACTTTTATTCTTTGAAGTATGAAACATATCCTAGATCTACTCAATTACAAGTGAAGTGAGTTTTGTCAAAAGATTAGCCAATTCTATATTTAACATAAGTTTCTAACATAATTTACATATGTCTTAACAATCTCCCCATTTGGTAATCTATGACAAAACCACAACAAATAAATGAACATATGAGAGAAGTCATAAATCACTCAACTTATACTCACTTGTTGAATACAATAAAATTTATCCAAACACAAACTCTTGAAAAACTTTGCAAGAAGAGAGTCTATGGCGAGAAAGACTTTGACAACTTGTATTTCTGAAACACTTTAAACAAAACTCATCACGGTATTTTAGTGTGAAATAGAAATAATAGATTACATACATAAATAAGAAACATATGTATAAAGATAGAAAAGAAATAACACATGTAGAGGTAGGTGAAGAAAACATACATCATCATATATATATATATACATATATCAAAGATAAGCACGACGTATATAAACATGGTCACAAGACCGATGTACAAGAAGAAGGAGCTAAGCACTCCCCCTAACTAGATGAAACACATCTCCCCCTTACAAATGCATGTAATTCTCCCCCTAACATGTAGAATATTATAAAAAGAAACCACATTTTCTCCACAATTTCTCCCTCTTTATGTCATAATTGAAAAAGGGTACAAGAAGCTAGAAAGCTTCACCTGAGAAACATAAAGATGATCAAGGATAATCAAGGGGGCACAAGGAATCCATATAAATGCATGATTGTAACGAAACAAGATGCTATGAATGACAAGATAATAGAAAGACACAAAACATGTGAAAAACAATGCATACAAGATGATCTCAACAGATCGAGAAACCTGTCGAGCAGCTATCGAGTAGAAGTCGTTGAGCAGCTATTGAGTAGAAGCCAACCTCGATGGATCAAGAATCTGTTGAGGATCTATCAAGCATCCAGAAAGTTTCTCGATGGATCGAGAAGCTATCGAGATTGCAATAAAATGAAGTTGAAAGGGCTCGATAGATAGCCTAGCTGTCGAAAGGTGTCTAGTAGCTGTTGAGATTGCTTAAAAATGGTTTTTTAAGAAGAGAAAAACATAGATATGAATGCAATCAATCATGCTATACAACTAAAGATTCAAATAACATTTTAAGCTCTCAAAATCATCTCTCAACAAGAAAAATCTCAAGCACATAGATACAAAATCACACACACACACACACACAACAAGTCTAACCAATTTTATGTTTCAAAAAAAAAAGTTAAGATAGTTTAGTGAATATACATTAACATATGTATTCCTTGTGATGGCCAAATCACATTGTACCTGCGCATATATCAAGAGTAGCAAAGAATATTGCATGTTGTGTGTGAAAAAATATCGCAAGATTGCATAAATGTCTACATATTATGACGATTTGAGATATGAGAAAACTACTTTAACTCACACACAATCATAACTGTTTGATAAGGACTATCACCTTCGAGGTGCATTCTATAACTCTCGCATCTCCTAGAAGACACGCTTACAATCATATATAAAGCATTTGACATTCTACTTTTACTATGCCGAAGCATACAAATGTTATTTCATGATTGGCAAGTAATAGTGGTGAGATGGTTATTTATGCATTTCTCTTAGAATTTTCTAATCCTTCCCGTCAAAAAGAGTGATACGAGTGTTAAGTACAATAGATTACTTAATCTTACTCATCACAAACACAAGCCACAAAGCTCACTTGCTTAATTGTGCATAAAGATGCTCATTTAAGCTACAAATGATACAAAGTTTAGAAACCTTTGTTTCAATGGCCATCCAAGGTACACAAGTACCAATGTACACTAAACACAAATTGTTTTTGTATTTGTTTTTATTATTATTTTTTGAAAAAAATAAAAAAAAATAAAAACTAAACAACCAAATAAAAACAAACAAACAACATGAAAGCATGAAAGAAAGATGCAAATGCATAAAGGCATGATTCTAAAAGCAGATAAGAAATCAAGCAAAGAGGGTTCTATTTTAGATAAAAAGAATTAAAGTAGAGGCCAAATAGAAAAAACAATTAAGTCTTAGGCTCCTTTCTCACCCACACAGCACGAGTCTTTGGCCGTGAAGATGAAAAGGCACGTGTCCTAGTATGTCTACTAAAAGACATAGAAGAATTATAATTCTCCTGAAATTAAGTTAAAAAGCTCAAGGCTTTTAATAACTCTCCAAACAAAGGTGTAAGTCCTTGAGAGGAAACCTGTGACCGTTTGGACACTTGCTTTTGAGGATACAAATTAAAGCAATTAGGACAAATATGTCCAGAAATACCACAATGGTGACAAATGTGAGGTCTAACAAAGGATTTAGAATTAGCAAAATCAGTTTTGGATTTCATACCTTTATAACTTTTCTCAAATTGGGGCATAAAGACAGTCCTTGATTTAGAAGCCGTGGAAGAGGAAGGGCTAGAGGAGACAGCATATCCTAAGCCAATCTTGTCAAAACTAGGCTTTTGAGCACTTAATACCTCATCAAGTTTTGCACTAGACATCCTCTCTATTTGAGTTCTAGCTTGACTGAGCTCAACCTTAAGATTCTTGACCTTCTCTTCTAATGAGGTGTACTCCACAACAAGAGTCTCAACCAACCTTGTAGTCTCATCTAATTTGACCAATAGATCAACTTTTTCAGTTTTTGCCACATTAAGCTCTTTTCTACAGCGATGAGAAGTCTTTTTAGATTTTATGAATTCAATGCATAGCTTATCATAGGTTTCTTGAAGGGTCAACTTCTTGGGTACTTCATCATCAGAAGAATCCTCACTGTCACTAGCACTCTCCACAATCACCTTATCGGTTGTGGTAGCAAAAGCCATCAAATGACCACATTCATCAACATACTCATCAAAAGAGTCATTCTCAATATCACTCTAAGTAGCAACCAACCCTTTATCTTTTGACCTTTTGGCCTTTTCCTTCATAATGTAGTTTGGGCACTCTATCCTCATATGACCAAAACTTTTGCACTCATGGCACTGGATAAGGGGTTTCTCCTTATCCTTATCATTTTTCCTAAACTGAAGAAGCTTGGTAATCTCACCAGCTATGAAAGTTAGATCCTTATCCTCATCCTCATCTTCATCTTCATCTTTGCTTTCATCTTTATCTTTGCTTTCATCTTCATCTTCAGAGTCATCAATCTCTTCCTCTATACCCTTAAGAGCCAAGTTTCTACTCTTTCCACATTTTCCCATTAAACCTAATCTCATATCATAGGTTTCAAGGTTCCCTACAAGCTCAATCAAAAGAATTTGATCAATGTCCTTCACTTCTTTAATGGCAGTGATCTTAGCATGAAATCTTTCAGGTAAGGACCTGAGGATTTTTCTAACACTTTTGGATTCTGCTATAGATTCTCCAAGGTTAAAGGCAGAATTCATAATATCCTTGAGCTTAGCATAGAACTCATTAAAGATCTCATCCTCCCCGATCCTTATTTCTTCAAAACTACTAGTGAGACTTTTAATTTAGCCAACTTCAACAGCTTGCCATACCTGTTCACCTAGAGCTTGCAAAAAAACTTTCATACGAACTTTCTAGTACGTATAATTAGTACCATTAAATAAAGGAGGAATCAAAAGAGACTGTCCACGATCCATGACAATGGGGGTTAAGGATCACACTCAGGAAATTAATCCAATCAGAGTGAACCCGCTCGCTTTGATACCACTTGTTGGGACATTTAGACCCCGATTAATAGAATTAACAACTTTTAAACCCAAGTTGTTAATTAAATTTATTATGAATAAACCTTGTTAAACAAAAAAAAAAAATCAATATCATTCACAGTGGAAAATTAAATAAGACAAGATATGATGACCTAGGAAAACCAATGAAACAAACTAGTTTCACAGTAAAAAACCTGGGGGGGGGGGAGGAACCTTCCCGAAAAGCAATTCATTATAGTAAAGAGAAGTTTCAGATCTAGTATAAAACCTTTGTCCTTAAACTCTACAGTCCCTATAGATGAACTTACACTAGAAACCTTTTACCACTTTAGAACCTCTAAACTCTTCAATATATGAACACCACCCTTTTGCACAGATCCCAGTACGTGACTAACAAATGATGTACGACTCCTAGTATGTGACTAACTCACCAACTTGAAGAAGATGTTGGTTGCAAAGTTTTCCACTTCATCAACAATGAAGATCAAGAAGCACTTGGTTACAAAACCCTTAGGCGTAAAGGCGCAATAGCTTCTTTTTGAGAGAATAAGGCATCGGTCACCTTTTGTAAGTGTTCTCCTTGTATTCTTATATGTGACGACCTTTAAAATAAGCTTTATATATGTCTAAGGTTGTGAGAAAAGAAACTCTACACATATATGTTAGCATGGGCCAAAAATCAGATCTAAAAATTCTGATTTCGTAATTCTCGATAGATAGTATCTATCAAGCAGCTGTTGAGACCTCAATAGATAGTATATGTCGAGCAGCTGTTGAGACCTCGATAGATAGCTATTTGTTAGGAATCTATCTAGTTTTAATGAACAACCCTTCTTCATTTGTTTCTTGGATAGATTTGCATGGCTTCAATACTAAACTTATACTCTTGTTCTTTGAAGTATTAAACACATCCTAGATTTACCTAATTACAAGTAAAGTGCGTTTTGTCAAAGGATTAGCCAATTCTATATTTGACATATGTTCCTAACAAAAGCAATGTCCCTAATAGGCGGGATTGACAAGAAGACATTGACTGCCCATCTGAATTGTAGAATAGTGTAATACATACGGCACAAGACATGCAGATGATGAAAGAGAAGATGGACATAATGATGAACACTATGGGGGGACGGGTATCCACTAACCTGGATGAACTAGTTGTAGACACCTCATTTTGTATTCAATTAATAAACTTTAGTACTCGGTCCCAATGATAAGCTTGAAATATCTACAAATGGTAATTGAAGTTATTTTGATAGTTTGGAAGTAATCGCAACTCAAAAGTGCTCAAATCGCTTTGAAAACAATGCTAAAAAGTGACATTTTCTCACTGTTTTGATCATTACCTTTTATCCACAAAGTATATTTGAGTAGAGTTTATTTCATTGGAAAGTAGACATCTTAGGCTTCAATTTGAACACAAATATTAACTAATTTGGATTTATATTGAGTAAGTTATGGCCGTTTGAAGTTGAACCATTAAAGCTGTCAAAATTAGGGTTTCTAGAGATGCATGCGTATGCAGGCCGAGTTCTAGAGGCCTAGAACTTCATTTTTTTAGGGCTAAAGCCTCCCTCTTTGATGGAGCCTAGCCCCTAGGCCCCTTAGAACGTCCAAAACCCTTTAAATGGGCCCAAAAATCCTAGTTTAAACATATAAATACAACCTTATGCCTCCGAACTCAAATCCTAGCAAGAGAGAGTTGATTTTTCACCTAAAATCTTCCAAAATTCTTTTCTAACTTTGAACTATCTGCACACACATCATTGAGAACGTTTTTGGTTTTTCAAAACCTCTCTCTATTACTCATTAGGGCAAAAACTATTTTCTAATATTTTTTTCAAAACCTTTTTCAAACAATCTTTTCAAGAACATAATTTTATTTTGAGTTGTGATTACCTATAAGCTATTGAATACTTTGATTCTCTTGATTATCATTCAATCTTGCTGTGTAGGCACTGAGGGGCCAGTTAAAATATTAGCCAAGTTGTGTTCCATAAGTAAGGTGAATCTCTCTATGACTCTTCCTTAATTTAAGGCTTTATAACTTATGTTCTTTTTGTCTTAATTTGATTTATATTTTATGAATGCTTAGAAATATGTTATGCTTTGTTTAATTTTTTGTTGTTATGTCTTATCGTGTTTTGATTGGAGAGTTGAATGAATGGATACATTGATGAACATGTCTTGATATGTTAAGTGTTGTTCTCGTTTGCTATCAAATCTAATGCATGTTTAGGAATAGGGTTTTTTTTTTTTTGGTATCTATGATATCTTTGTTGTTAGTTTAGCTTGTTTAGTTTTGTATTAGAAGCATGTTAGTTTTTGTTTGGTTGTTGTTTTAAAACTGAGTTTCTGGGCGTGTATGCATGCGTATGCTTCAAGCATGCGTACTCATACTTCATGTATGCATACACATACATGAGGCATGTGTACGCATACTTGATATAAGTATGCGTATGCATACTCGTGCCCAAAAACGCAGATTTAGGATTTTTATTATTTTTTTTTTGTTTTGATTAGTTTTAATAACATGTTTAGGTCTTGTTGGGTCTAGTTTTCACATGTTCAGGTCTAGGCTTAGTAGAATAACATGTTTCACTTGCATTGATTGTTGAATTGATAATTAGGGCTTCTATATCTTGGGTGAATCACATGAGCATACATATGAACATGAACATGCATTGATGCATAGGTGTTGTGGTGCTATGAGGTAAGTGAGGTAAGTCATGCATAATTGCATGAACATGCTTTTGATTTGGTTGGTGAGCATGTTGAGATTTCTTGGTTGACTAACATGATGAATATACTTGATGATTAATGCCTTGTTAATGTTTCTATTTTGTGACGTGCTTACTGCCCTTGGATATATATTGCTAAATGAATGGTAGGCTGTTATGCTATGGATAAGTGTAGGACATATGTCATGTTCGGATGTTAGATACATGTTAGTGTGTTTGATTTTAAAATAACATATTAGAGGACCCTTTGATGGGATTAGGATTTGAAACACAATGAGTGGAGGCTGACCTACGTGTCAGGTAGGGTTAGGTGCCTAACATCTTCCCATCCTCATACCTAAACTCTGAACCCATACTCTGGTAGTAAGATTAGTCCTTTTACATAAGGGCATTATATTCATGGTTCCTATACCATAAAACTATATGGTGACTCCTTGTGTTTTCTTCGCCTTAGTCCACTTGGCCGAGGCATACTTCTCGTTGCACCCACACTAGTCCAGCGGACTAACTCACCCATCACGGTGCAAGTCACTTCCTTCCCCCTCCCAACCAAGTTCCAGATGCCACAGTCAGAAGCATACGAAGGATCAATAGACCCATTCGACCATCTAGAAACATTCAAAACCCTAATGCACATGTAAGGGGTTTTGGATGAAATTATGTGCAGGGCATTCCTCACCATGCTCAATGGACCCGCAAGAGTGTGGTTCTGCAAGCTGACTCCTAACACCGTTTCCACCTTTAAGGAACTAAGTGGGCACTTTGTTACCCACTTCATTGGTAGGTAGAGGTACAAGGTCGTCGGTAAGCTTGCTGAATATCAAGCAATAGGAAGATGAAAGCTTGAGGTCTTACATGACTCGATTCAACAAGGATGCCCTGCTAATTGACGATGCCTACGACAAGGTTCTAGTTATGGATTTTACCAACGAACTTCAATCTGGGGAGTTTCTCTTTTCCATCTATAAGAATAACACAAAGACGATGGTTGACATGCTATACAAGGCCGCAAAGTATATGAATGTGAAGGATGCCATGACAGCTCGAGGGGGTAAACCCAAAAAGAGAGAAAGGAAGGGGGACCTTTGCCAAGACAAAGGAAGAAAGTCTACTCGGTCAAACGAACGAAGGGAGGAAAAAAGGTCCAGATCTTCGCCCAGCAGAATGGCCAATTTCACCCTGCTGAGTACAATGGTTGGTCAAGTCTTCATGCAGATAAGGAATGACTCAACACTGGCATGGCTAGACAAACTGAAGGGTGACCCAAATAAGAGGCTAAGGAACAAGTATTGCTGCTTCTATTAGGACCGTGGGCAAGACACTTCTAAATGCTATGACTTGAAACAATAGATAGAAGCCTTCATCAAGCAATGGAAACTGCAAAGATTCATCGGAAGAGAGGGAGATGGTAATCTACCAAGGGATCCAGAACCCAACCGACGGGTCGAAGAGTGGCTAATAGCTTTCCTTGGAGAGATATAGGTAATCACGGGAGGAAGCACCATGGCTGGTTCTTCCAAGAAAGTAAGAAAGACCTACTTATGAATGGTGCAAAGTGTGCAGATCACTAGGCGTCTGCCTAAGTTGGTGAGAATCGATGAACTAACCATCAGCTTCACAGAAGATGATGCCCGACAACTCCACCACCCTCATGACAATGCCTTAGACATTA
Organism: Quercus variabilis; assembly: GCA_030445155.1. NCBI lineage: Eukaryota > Viridiplantae > Streptophyta > Magnoliopsida > Fagales > Fagaceae > Quercus > Quercus variabilis. The sequence goes on along the minus strand of CP129445.1, from coordinate 43,564,221 downwards.
GCTTGTTGATAGTTGACTTCCATACTCGATGGGTCCTAGTAGACAATGGGAACTTAGTTGCCATCCTCTATTACCCAGCCTTCTAGCATATGAGGATTGATAAGGAACAGCTTTTGCAGTTGGACACGCCATTCGTGGGGTTTGGGGGCATTAAAGTCTTCCCTGTCAGGACCATTACCCTACCCATAACCATTGGCATTTATCCGCAACAGCTCACTAAGTAGATCACCTTCTTGGTTGTCGACTGCTTTTCTACCTATAATGCCATTATCGAGAGACCTACACTCAACGCATGGAGAACAGCCACCTTTACATACCACTTGCTGGTGAAATTTCTAACTGAGTACGAGATAGGAGAAATGCATGGAGATCGAATGGTGGCTCGCGAATGCTACATAGCTATGTTGGAAATGGATGATAATTTGCAAGCATTAAACATCAAAGAACGACGGGTCACCGTGGAGCTAATAGAGGCATTAGAAGAAATCTCCCTAGATGACAATAGCCCTGCCCAAATCACCCGTATCGGTACATAGGCCAGCCCTTTGATCTGCAAGGAGCTCACCATCTTCCTAAAGAATAATTAAAACGTCTTTGCTTGGAGCCACAAAAACATACCAGGTCCTTCCTTCCCATCCGACAGAAAAAGAAGGTCTTTACCCAAAAGAGAGACAAAGCTATAGCTAAAGAAGTTCATAAGCTACTAGAAACGGATTTCATTAGAGCGGTATACTATTTTGAGTGGTTGGCCAACGTAGTAATGGTAAAAAAGGAAAATGAAAATTGGAGGATATGCGTCAACTTCACCGACCTAAACAAAGCCTACCTAAAGGATAGTTACCCACTTCCATAGATTGACCTTCTCATGGACTCAACGATTGTACACCAACTATTGAGCTTTATAGATGCTTTCTCCGGCTATAACCAGATCAAGTTGGATGAACTCGATTAAAAGAAGACTTCATTCGTTACGAGCCAAGGACATTACGGCTACAAAGTCATGCCGTTTGGGCTGAAGAATGTGGGAGCGACATATCAGAGGCTTGTGAATAGGATGTTTGCCCCACAAATCAGGCGAAATATGGAAGTATACGTAGACGACATGTTGGTGAAAAGTAAGAGCAAAGATCACCACCTAGGCGACCTTCGGGAGACATTTGAGACCCTCCGTCTTTGCGACATGAAGCTTAACCCCAATAACTGTGTGTTCGGGGTATTGTCAAGAAAATTTCTTGGCTTCATGGTGTCTTGAAGGGCCGTCGAGGCCAACCCCGGCAAAATTCAGGCCATATTGGAGATGACACCCCTGAAGAACATCAAGGAAGTGCAAAGTTTAAATGGGAGGGTTGCTACCCTCAACTGGTTTGTCTTTAAAGCGATGGATAATTGTTAATTATTCTTTGAAAATTTGAAGAAAGCCTTTGAATGGACTAACAAATTTTAGAAGGCCTTCGAAGAATTGAAGGCACACCTAGCATCCCCACCATTGCTCAGTATGTCCCAACCTAATGAAAAGCTTTCCCTTTACTTGGCCATATCTCCTACGGCTGTTAGCTCTGCTCTTATTCGAGAGGATGACCAAGTGCAATTACCCATTTACTACAGTAGTCGAGCATTCAGAGGAGTAGACAAAAGGTATCCCTCCATGGAGAAGCTGGCCTTTACACTAATCACGACTAAGCGTAAACTTAGGCCACACTTTCAAGCGAACACGATAGTGGTCCAGATAGACAAACCTTTAAGGAAGATAATGAATAATCTGGAGGCAGCTAGACGATTGGTTCTATGGACTATTGAACTAAGTGAGTTTGATGTACAGTACTAGCCAAGTGTTGCGATCAAAGCCCAGGCATTGGCCAACTTCGTTGTGAAGTTCACAACGAAGAACGAAGGCTGGTGGGTAGTACTAGGGGTAGTCTAGACAGATGGATTGTCTAATCGACATGTTGGTGGGGTCGGAGTAGTCCTGCAATCTCCATAGGGGGATAAGATAGAGTATACGGTTCACCTCCAATTCTTGACAACCAATAACGAAGCCAAGTACGAAGCTCTGTTGACAAGCCTTGACTTGGCTAGAGCAGTAGAGGCTTCGTTAGTAGTAATCCATAGTGATTCACAAGTCATCGTCAAACATGTTAACAGGGATTACGAGACCAAAGGGGTACGTATGAAAAAGTACCTTAGTCTTGTTAAGAGGTAGATGAATCAGAATTTCATAACAAAATTCGTACAAATCCCAAAGGAAAAGAACGGGCAGGCAAATTGCCTAACTAAAGCAGCATCCGCAGAACACTTGACCGTCGGCAATCAGGTACTATCCTTCACACAACACTCCCCTGCTATTGAAGAGACAGAAGTGTAGCTAATACCCAATAGAGCTGACTAGATTGCTCTAATTGTCTCTTGCCTAAAAAATGGAATGCTACCAGACGACGACAATGCTTCCCAAAAGATGAAGGTACAGGTATTGCGTTTTGTGTTGATAGGAGACATGCTTTACAAAAGAGGTTTCTCACGCCCGTACGTAAGATGTTTAGTTCCCAACGAGGCGGACTATGTCATGAGAAAAGTCCATGAAGGGGTATGCGAAAACCACACGAGGGCGTGATCATTAGTTCACAAACTCATACGAGCAGGTTACTATTGGCCTACAATGTAGAAGGAGGCCTAGTCCTATATAAAGGCGTGTAACAAGTGCCAATGTTTCAGTAACGTTATTAGATAGTCGTCAGAACAGCTCACTCCGATGAGCACCCCATGGCCCTTCACCTAATGGGGACTGGACATCATGGGACCTTTCCCTACGGCAATATTGTTGGAAAAATACATGTTTGTATTGTATACAAAACATATGTAGGAAAAAATTAATGGAGTTACTTCATTCGCAATTGATAACATGTACTATGTAAATTTTAGAATTCAAGAATAAGAAAGTGTACCTTGGTATGATGAATTTCAAAACCAAAGATCAGAAGTTCTTGAGAACATTTTCAATCTTCACTCCAATTCCACTTGTGCCCACGAAGTGTGGTCTCTCAATTAGTTTTTATGAATTTGTTCAAGGGAGAATGAGAAGGTGTCTAACCCTCACATACAAACCATTTCATGTTCTTCCAAAACTTCTGTGTGTTTCTCTCTTTATAACTAATTATCTAATTGGGCTAGCCTTTTGGCCCTTTCCAATTGAGCTTTAGTATGTAGCTTGGAGTTGGACCAAAAGAGAACAAATAAAACACTAGCTCCAACGGGCTTTAGGCTTTTCTATCAACTCTTAACAAGTCCAAAGTTACCATTAATTATATTTAATACTACTATATAAATATAATTGCATTCTAGGCCTTATTAATAAATTATATCCCAAGACTTTATTATACATACAACCTCTTCATAAAATATTCGTAGTAATACAAAGTTATAAATATAGACTACCACTTTGTAAATTACTACATCTTAATCCTTGAGTACTCAGTTTAATCCTTTAAGTTATTCATCATATATTTATAAAATCCAATTTCATAAATATATACTTTAGTAACTATTTACTAAAGTAGTTAGGCTTAACATTTTGAATAACAAACCCATTAAACTTATCTCAAGGGAACATTTTGTATCTCCGTTAAGAGACTATGAATTTTATCTTGAAAATATATGTTCCATTAACACTAAATGTGGTTACCCAACATACTGAGGTTTTGACTGTAATTTTAGATCTCACTCCTGACACATCAAAGCAACCTACACTGCATAATAAAGTCCATTATTCTCTCAGGTTTAAAAGTTCACGTAAATAAAAGTCGTGAGATTTATTATTCATTTGATAGCCGTTAGGAGAATAATAAATTTCAGAGCAGTCCAGTTCAATATGTTTTAACTCTTAAAACATATCAACATATCAAATAGAAGTCTCTACTTCCATGGTCAAGATAGTCATCTTAGTTGATATGTTATAGTCTTTGCAGATAAAATGCCCAATTTCATCACCGACTATGAATTAAAATTCTGAGTTTACAAAAAACTTGTTATTTATATCTTCTCTGAATTTTCACATAAATCACATACTATACATCTCATGGACTATATGATAATGTCCAAATATTTATGTTACCATCATTTTAGATATAAATAAAGCAATTTTATTAATCACAACATTAAGTCATACATAATGTCATATATAATAGCATACATAGTATCATACAATGGGATTTTAGGGCACTAATCCTAACAAATACGGCAACTCAAATTCCTTGTCGTAGGAATTGATTACTTCAACAAGTGGATGGAAGCAGAGACATTAGCCACCACCACAGAAAAGAATGTTCAAAACTTTGTCTGAAGAAGCATAGTTTGCTGGTTTGAAATCCCTAGGGTCTTTTGTCTCTAACAATGGGTAAAAGTTCGACAACGATACATTCAAAGACTTTTATCAACAACTAGGGATTAAGAATCACTATTCTTCATCCACTCACTTATAGGCCAATGGACAGGTTGAGGTTACAAACTAATCCTTGCTCAAGATAATCAAGACTCGACTTGAGGGGGCAAAAGGGATATGGCTAGAGAAACTACCAAGTGTCTTATGGGCATATAGAACAACAGCGCAAACGCCAACAGGGGAGACGCCCTTTGCCTTGCATTTAGAAGTGAGGCCATCATTCTAGCAGAAGTGGGTGAGCAAGGTATGGATAGCTCATTACAATGAAGAGAGGAACGAAGAAGGGATGCATTTACATTTAAACATGCTGGATGAAGTCAGGGAGACGGCTGAACAACGGTTGGCTTGTTACCAAGACCTGATGGCCAAGCACTACAATACAAAGGTTAAACCTCAACCCTTCAACATAGGAGACCTCATTTTAAGGAAGGTGACAACAGTTGCCAAAGATCCCACACAAGGCAAGCTAGGACCCAATTGGGAAGGACCTTACAAGGTCATTAAGTGCTATAGAAGGGGCACCTACCACCTGGAAGAACTCGATGGGCAAAGACTACACCACACCTAAAACGTTGAACACCTAAGGAGATACTACCAGTGATGCAACAACTACAAACTATGTTATTGCATTTCTTTTTCATAAAAAACCATTAGAATTATTGTTTTTCTTTATTTTGTTGAGGTTATTTTTAATAAAGGAACTATTCTTAAGAAATTGTGTCTACAACAAAGAGTTGGATAAAAATGATAGTCCTACCTATAGGGTGGACAGAGGACTATGGTCACCAACGGGTGTCTAGTCATACAAAAAAAAAAAAAAAATGTCCTACCTACAGGGTGGATTGACGACCGAAGACACCGATGGGTGCCTGGTCATCTAGGAAAATAATAAGTCCTGTCTATAAGGTGGATTGACAACTATGGTCACTAACGAGTGCCTAGTCATTAAGAAAAATAATAAGTCCTACCTACGAGATGGACCAATGACCGAAGACATCGATGGGTGCTTAGTCATTCAAAAAAATAGTAAGTCATACCTACAAGGTGGACTGACAACCGAAGAAATCAGCGGGTGCTTGGTCATTTAGGAAAATGATAAGTCACATCCATGGGGTGGGCTGACGACTAAGGTCACCAATGGCTGCCTAATCAAAGTGATCAGTCCTAATTATGGAGTGCAAAACAACCGAAGATACCGGCGGGTGTCTAATCATGTAAAAATTCTGAAATATCACACATGTTAATCAATGAAGCAAGTCAATGGATGGGTCGCACCGAAGTTGATAAATAAACATTTGATAGAAACAATGGAGAAAGTTCAAAAAGGCAACACTAGGTAAAGGTGAAAGCGATGAATAAAACACATGCAAGAATAATATGGAGAAAATGCAAATATATAATTAAAGGCTTCGCCAAACCTGATGAAGCCATAAAATGTCACTTACGCCCAAAAACAAGGCACCCAAATTGTTTTCAAATTAACTTTAATACAAAATGGATAATGAAAATTAACTCTAACAAAGCTAAACTAAGCTGGAGGAGCGTCAAACACAAGTAGATCAACAACAGTCGTCTTCCTGTTGGCATCTTCATTCATCACGCTTGCCTTTTCTACCTTTACTTGTCCATCAGCTTCATCATCATCAAACTCCACAATCACGTTGCCCCCACGAGTAGTCATCGAGACTATGGTGTCGATTTGGATTTGAGAGAATTCTAGACCAGGAAAGGAGGCGATGGCTAGCTTACAAAAATCCTCAAAGCCTTCACCGTATTGGACACCCAGCTCATCAAAGTAGGGCTGAAAATATTTGTACTCCACTGCAGCATCGGCTTTGGCCTTGTCGACCTGTTCACGAAGGGCAATCAACTCTGTCATTAAGTTATTGTTAGCCTTGGTTAGCTCCTTCACCCAACGAGGGCTCCCTTCTAGCTGAGCCTTCTGGTTATTCACTTCGCCAATAAGTAGAAGAAGGGCATCCTTGAACTTCTTCAAGTCCTCGCTATCAGCGGCCATGCGGGAACCCAAATGCCTGACCAATGCCTCTTGAGCTGTGCACCTGATCTGCGGAGCTCGCATCTTCACCAAGGCCTTGAAAAAGGCAACAAATAGTTTGACTTAAGATAGATTTATGACAAATGAGGTAAACTACTAGAAGAGAAAGAGGACCTTACCCTCGTCAGGTCAAAGAGATCAGAATCCCCCAATGATTCCGTCTCGTGCTTGGAGCACTCGTCAAGGTTTGCATCCTTGATAATGCATTGGGATATCTCCATAACATACTGCTTGTCCCTCACAAGTAAAGTGATAGGTGTTAGGGTAACGGATCCCTAAGAGGTCATGAGACCTTCACTCATACCATGACGAAGGGGCTTAGAGCACTTCTGAGAAGGCCCTTCTTAGTCTGGATGGATAGGTGGATCAGGCATCTTCTTGGATGGGCAATCATCATTGCCCTGACCTTTTCTTTTCAAGCCCACCTTCATTGAAAGGGACGACGATTCCCCCATTTTGGCACGAGTAGCAATGGCTTTCTCAACTCTAAAGACCTCCTCTTCCTAAGATCCATCTCTAAAAACAAAAACCAAAACAACACACAGGTAATGTTGTCAACGAATCTTGTAAACAGATGAACAAAGTAAGAATGGAAATGAGACTTACGCAAACAAGACTAAGCATCCAACCGCTAGGCTTCGTCTATCGATATGGGTCCACCACAGAAAGTGTGTAGACTGTTGAGTGTGACCAACTTTTTCCAACTTCTATTTGCAAAAGGGATTGAGAGAATGCGATTGATAAAGTCGTCCTACTCCTCACTAATCATTGGGCGCACCAGAACTGAGAAAAGATAAAGAGTGGCATATGTCAAGGCTAGATAAGAGTAAAGGTCGATGGACAAGACACTAACTAAGGAATTACGACTCATTAGACTTATCTAAAACCCCCCAAGTATTGTCAAACCCATCGGGCATGCTATCCCATTCGTCGGATCTACATACCCAATTTGAACCTTGTACAAAGAAGTACTTGCCTTTCCATTCATGGTTGGAATCAGTCATATCAGACACTAACCTAAGCGACGTTTTATGGCACACAAATTTGAAGAAACCCTTGGATGCCATGATCTACTGGGGCTTGTAACAATAGAAGAATTCGTCGAAGGTAAGATGACGATAACCCCCACTCATTTAGCCCCACAGCACTTCAGCCCCTAGGAAAATCCTCCACGTGTTTATGGCGATTTAACAAACGGACACATATAGGTAATTAGCAAGTTGACGGTGTAGCTTGGTGAGGGTTAACCTCAGCTTGGCTATGAGTAAGGCTTCATAAAAGTTTACTTCTGTTGTTTTCCCAGAGTAGCACTTCTCATTTTTTTTCTTGCCATTCATATGGGAACGTCGTCAGGTATTTGGAAGTGAGGAAGAAGCCTACTAAAGATTTCCTTCTTCATTTTACGAATAAAGTCATTCATTGACCAGATAGGCAGAAGGATGAACGACCTAAAATCCTCACACGTTGAATTAAAGGGTTTCCTCTCCTCTTCATCTACCATTTCATTCTCCTTTTCCTCTTCCCCTTCTCCTTCCTCTTCCTTTGAAGAACATCCCAACAATTCCTTTTTTGGGGAGTCAGCCAAATCCTTTGTCATGGGTTCATGTCTCGATGGTAGACTTTGTCGTCGCCCACAACTAGATGGACTAATGACTAATTTTCACTCGTCACTTCTCTATCACCTGGCATCCCCTCAACTACAAAGTGACAGATGAATGCTAAATATCTACACACGTGAGGACTGAACACTAGACTAATGACCATAGGGGTTACATCTATCGTGCTTATCACCATGTTACAAACCTAGCATACATCTATCATGGCAATTAACCAACTCTAGCATACGTCTATCATCATGGTCAAGGTAAAGCATAGGCGTGATAGCAAACAAGCACATATCATATCTAAAGTAAGAAATACATGAAGAACCAAACAAACATGTTATTGCAAAATTCATCCACGTTCATCATCCAAGCAAAACCATATTCCAATCAACGCATGTTCATGTGAATGCATGTCTTACCTAACTGCATCACAGCACCTATGGCATTAATGCATGTTCATGGTATTAAAGCAAGATAAGAAACCCTAATCTAGCATGTTGAAGCAAACAAGCCTACAAACAAAGAAACAAGTTTCTCAAAAAAAAAAAAAAAAAAAAAAAAAACAAAGAAACAAAGGCTCAAAATCATAAAATATAGGCAAAACAGAAGCATATCATGTGGAAGAAATAAAGAAACATAAATAGAAAAGCTTGAATTAGAGTTTTTAGGCATGAGTATACGTGCACAGACATAGGTCGTACGCAGGTCAGCTGTATGCGTATAAATACTTTGAGCCTGCGTACACATGTAGAAGCATTTGCACATAGACACACCTTAAACCCTAACCCAGCAACACGAAAACACAAAAAACAGAACAGAACTTAAATCTAGCAACCTAACATGCATAAAATCATAAAGCAAAGAAAGTCTAGGCTTAAATAAACATGTTATAATATAAAGAAACAAAGGAAACAAGGAAAATAGAAAGATTAAAGTGAGAAAATGTAAAGAAATGAAAAAGGAAAAGCTTATAACTCAACATCTCAAACAAGAAGCTTTTTTAGCTTGATTTTGACTGTTCCCCTCAGTCAATTTATTCACAATCTAATATAAAAGTGATTAGTAATCTTAAACTCTAAAAATCAAGACCAGAAAATGTCCAAATCAAATAAAATTGACTTGAGGATGTTTTGTGAAAAACTTCCTCTTTGATTCATTATTTCTTAGTGAATCATTGGTTTTCCCTTAGGATTTTCTATGTTTTGAAAATGTCCCATGTATGGATTTATATAGTGAGAAAAATAGAGGTTTAGAACGGCTCTCGGATGATGTGACTGCAGAAAACTTGCCTTTCATATGTTTCTAAAACCTTAGTTGCGTTTGCACGCGGGCTGAGGGTTTCCTTGGCCTTTTATTTTCCAAAAAATAGATTTATTTGCTCAAAAAAAGTTATATTTTTCATTTTAACACCTCTCAAGTTAATTTGTAACCTGATTAGGGAACGAAAGCCCAAGTCGTAAGGGGTACAAAATGCGGTGTCTATATGATGACTGTGTGGGGATACTCCCCAAAGGAATGATCAAGTTGAAGAAAAGAGTCCTCAAGGACAATGTTGCAAACATTACTAAGAGTGGGAAACACAACAAGCCATCCTTTTTATAGAAGGACCACCTTGGTAAGAACATAAGAGAAGGGTCCAAACCCAAGGGTTTCAAAGGTAAAGAAGAGAAAGAAGAAGAGGATAGGGTCTTGACCCAATTGAAGAAAACTCAAGCTCATGTGTCCATATGGGGCTTGCTAATGGCTTCTCACAAGCATCGCAGTGCTCTCTTAGATGCTTTAAATGGGAAAGAGGTGCCCATGGAAACTACTCCATAAGAAGTGCTATCTTTCATAAGGATTGAGGCTCCATTTCATCCTTCCCTCACCTTTTTTGATGAAGAACTCCCTCTTGAAAGGACCACTCGCACTAGGCTTTTGTAAATCACCACCGAGTGCATGGGTGCCAAGGTTCCAATGGTGCTTATTGATAATGAATCTACACTAAATATGTGCCCTTTTAGACTGCTCTCATCATTGGGATAGATGTGGAGATAAGCATCCCCTTTACTTTTTTTTCTTGAAAGAAATGATAGAGCTTTATTGCTTAAAACTGAGAGTACATAAAGAAAATTAGGAACACTGGAGGCATATTTCCAGTGTGATATGCATACCCAGACAACAAAGTCGCCCGTGGGGCTTAGCAGGGATTATAAAAGGAAAATAAAATAACAACAATACAAAACTGAAGAATGAAACTCAAGAGCTATCCTGTGCTTCCATTAGTCTCTAATATTCTGTCAGTAAGGCTAAGGCCCCATCAACAATGGCTTTCAATTGCAATTGCACATTTTCAAAATAGAACTTGTTCCTAGCATTCCATAGGGCCCAAGCTGTGATAGCCCAGACTTCAATGTCACTACGATCAAGCCTACCCTGCAGCAACCTGAGCAGACCGCAAAATCAACAACCTCATTTGGACATTTTTGTAGTCTGCCCCTTACAATAGCCCCACAGCACGTGACAAACTAACTCGGGTTGTTGCTTACAGAATTCACACCGCAGATCCATAGCTACCTTCCTCCTATGCAAATTCTCTCTAGTGGGTAATATGTTTGAGCACGCTCGCCATATAAAATTCCGGACTTTTGGGGGTACATTTAAGAGTCCAAATATGTTTCCAAATCTTTTCATTACTCCTATTATGAGAGCTCTCTCCATTTTGCTGATGAGCCAGCCTTAACACCACCTGATAAGCAAACTTGACAGAGAATTCATGGACCTTATTACCCTTCCAAATTACGTTATCCTCCTCCTCCACCCGTGTGAGTGGTATCGCCAAAATTTCTTAGCGAGTAGCTTCATCAAACAGAGTGTCCACTTTCCCTCGATCCCATTGCTTCGTCTGCTGATTAATAAGCTCCATCACACACATATTCTCTAGTATATCCCTAATTAGCCCCGGGGGGTGAGGGAGCCATTCATGGAACAAAACGTTAATGGTTTAACCGTTACCAACCGGCCACTTTGAGCCAACCAAGACTACCTCCCTCATTGAGAGTAGACTGCGCCAAACGTATGATGGATTGTGGCCCATATCAGCATCCAAAAACGTAGAGGTTGGAAAGTATTTGGCTTTATAAATATGGTAAATAAAGAGTCCATTTTCTGAACCAATTTCCATGCTTGTTTAGCGAGCAAGGCTAGATTAAAGGCATGTAAATTGCAAAAACCCATTCCGCCCATCTTCTTCGACTTGCACAGCCTATTCCAACTTATCCAATGAACCTTCCTCTCATTCCATAGCTGACCCCACCAATACCGTGCCAAGACAGAATTGATATCCTCACATATTTGCTTCGGAATCTTGAAAATACTCATCGCATAAGTTGGTATTGCTTGGGCAACCGTTTTTATGAGTACTTCCTTTCCCGCCTTTGAGATAAACTTCTCTTTCCACCTAGTTACTTTCTTTGTAATTTTCTCCCTCACTTCTTTGAAGGTGTTTGTTTTAGAGTTTCCTGCAATCATGGGCAGCCCAAGGTATTGCTCACAGTCATGAAATACTTGTGCTCCCAGCATGTTTTGCACGGCCAACTTGATGTTTGCCCTTGCGTTTTTGCTAAAAAATAGGGCTGTCTTCCCTTTGTTAATGGCCTGACCGGATGCCATTTCATAACTATGTAAGAGGTGTAGAAGGTTCTGACATTCCTCAATCTTAGCTTGACAGAACAGTAGGCAATCGTCGGCGAATAGGAGATGAGAGACCCGAACTCCCCCTCGGCAAGAAAGTATTCCTTGTATTCTTTTCTGCTCCTCGGCTCTCCTTAGCATGGCTGAAAGGCCCTCAGTGCATAAAAGGAATAAGTATGGTGATAGCAGGTCACCTTGCTTGATCCCTCTTGTGGGCTGTATAAAACCTTTAGGTTCACCATTTACAAGAACCAAATATGAGGCTATATGAATTGTCTCCATTGCAAGTGTCACCCATCTCTCATCAAACCCCAATCTAATCATCATCTTCCTTAAAAATTGCCACTTTACACGATCATAAGCCTTGCTTATGTCTAATTTGATTGCCATTTGACCATCCTTACCCCTCCATCTATTCCTCATCCTATGGAGCACTTCAAAGACAATGGTAGTGTTATTTGTAATAATTCTTTCTGGTATAAAAGCGCTCTGACGCTTAAAGATCACATCGGTAAATTCTGCTTCAAATAGTTGGCTAGGACCTTTGAGAAAAGGCGAAAGATCACGTTGCCTAGAGTGATGGGTCGAAAATTACCTAGACTTTGCAAGTCATTCTTTTTGGGCACCAAGACAATGTGAGTATAGTTCATTTTATGAAGTAATCGACCCGAATTAAGCACAGATAGAATAGCACTAGTAACGTCTAGCCCTGGTGCCTTTGAGGGGTGCATTTGAAACAAAGCTTTCCGTACCTCATCACCTGTGTAAGGCTCCAGTAATGATGTATTCATGTCATCATCAACTCTTTGATCCACTGCTTCAAGGACCCGGCCAACTTCTTTAACATCAGGTTGGCCTGATGTAAATAAGTCTTGGAAATACCCCACAACTGTGTCCACAATCTGTTCATCATCTGTACACCATTCCCTTGCTGTGTTAAACACCCCCAAGATCTGGTTCTTACATTTCTTTTGGGTTGCTTTCTGGTGAAAAAACTTTGTGTTTTTATCATTGGCGGGTAACCAGATTGCTCTAGATCTCTGCCTCCATGCCAACTCTTCTTGGTGCAGCATGTTATTAATTTCTGCTTTTGTTTCCCTTATCCTTCCCAAAAGTGCTGAGTCGTTTCTACAAGTCAACTCCTTCAACAACCGTTGCTTTTGTTGAAGGGAGCATCCCCTTTACTTTAACTGTTAGGGCATATGGCAATACTTTGAGGAAGGTTATGGGAACTTTTAAAGCTTCTTGCAAGATTGGTTCGTTGGAAACAATTGTGGAATTTCACGTGATGGACATCGCTCCTAACTACAACCTTCTCTTAGGAAGAGCATGAAGTGATTGCAATGATGAAAAACATGGGGTACATTCCTAGTATGGGCCTTGGAAAGGAAGGAAGAGGAGTAGTTGAATTTCCTAACTTCAAAACTCAACTAAGCAAAGAAGGTTTAGGATTCTTCGAAGGCTAAGATAGAATCAAAAAGAACCTTGGTACCCTAAATGGGAATTTTGTGAAGGAAGGAGGAGACTTCCCTCTCTGTGGCTTTCCCGAGCTTTTGGTGGACAGGGACGAAAAGGTGAATCCTGGCTGGGAGATATTCTTCAATGAGAAGCTCACTTTCAAGAAGAAACCTACTATGGTGATCAAGGAAGTTCAAGAAGAAGTCAATCAGGTGGACTATATGGATGTTGAAGCAATGGGAACTATGCTAAACATGGAGGGGGACGTGCTTGCCATCACTATTGTGGAGCCAAGTGATCCTTCTACTTTCATTGTGCCAGTTGTTAGGCAACTTAATAATTGGACTTGGGTTGGGTTTTCTAAGAATGTGGGAAAGGAATTTTGTAATGCAAGTTCAGATGTACTTTTCAGCATTTTCAATAAGATGAACTCTGATTTGGCTTATTTTGATGTGTTCCATAATATTGAAATTCTGCACTTAAATGATTCTAATGAATTTGAAAATGAAATTAATAAAAAATTGGAAAAGAAATTTGACCCTATGGAACCAACTTTTGAATCTCTTAATTTGGGCAGTTAAAATTGGCTCAACCCAAAACAAAAAAGAAAGAAAAGATCTCTAAGAGCTTCCCACAAAATTCCAAGAAGTATTTGCATGGTCCTAAGAAGATATGCTTGGCATTGACCTCGAGATAGCCCAATGCCACATTGATACTCATGCCCACATGGTACCTGTCAAGCAGAAGTTGAGACGTATGAGAATCGAATGGCTTCTAAAGATAAAGGAAGAGGTCACAAAACAGTTGAAGGTATGATCCATCAAACCCTTGCACCAAGTAGATTGGATAGCCAATGTTGTACCTGTACCCAAGAAGGATGGAAAAGTAAGGATATGTGTGGACTTTAGAGACCTAAACAAGGCTTTCCCCAAGGACGATTTCCCCTTCCCTCATATAGATGTCTTAGTGGATAATACCGCCAGCAATGCCTTGATGTCACTTATGGATGGATTTTCAGGATATAAGCAAATCAAGATGGCTTCTAAGGACATGACTAAGACTACCTACACCACAGAATGAGGCATCTATTGTTACACCATGATGCCATTTGGGCTCAAGAATGCGGGTGCAGCTTACCAAAGAATGGCTACGGCTTTGTTACATGACATGATGCACAATGAGGTGGAGGTGTATGTTGATGACATGATCGTGAAGTCCAAAGATAGAGAAGGCCACATAGCTAATTTGAGGAAATTCTTTGAAAGGATCATGGAGTCTAGATTGAGATTGAACCCACAGAAATGTACTTTTGGAGTAACTACTGGAAAGTTGTTAGGCTTTTTGGTGAGTGATAAAGGAATAGAAGTTAACCTATCAAAGATCAAAGCCATATTAGACATGTTTCCACCCAAGAGTGAGAAGGAGATAAGAGGATTCTTAGGATGGATACAGTACATTAGTCGATTCATAGCCAAGCTCACCTCTACTTGTGAGCCCATATTTAAGCTTTTAAGGAAGAATGAACCCCATGCATGGAGTGATGAGTTTCAGAAGGCCTTTGAACTCATTAAGGAATAACTTCTCCATCCACCTATATTGGTAGCCCTAAAGCACGAAAAGTCGTTACTACTCTACGTCTCTATCATAAAAGATACAGTTAGGTGTATACTTGCACAAGAGGATGATGACAAGAATGAGAGAGTCGTATACTACTTGAGGAAGAGGTTCCATGATTACAAGTCTAGATACACACCCATAGAAAAGTAATGCTTAGCTCTTGTATGGGTCGTATAGAAATTGAGGCACATCATCCTATCTTTCCAAGTATAGACAGTAGCCAGAATGGACCCTTTGAAGTATTTATTTGTGAAGCTCACCTTGAGTGGAAGAATTTTTGAGATGGTCAATCCTATTGGCAAAATTTTATTTGAAGTATATGGCAAGAAAAACTATTAAAGGAAGCATAGTGTCAAATGTTTATGTCGAGAACCCCATTAAAGGAGAGGATGGTAAATAGGATTTTCCAGATGAGGATATTTTGGACGTCGAACTAGGGTCATGGAAGATGTGTTTCGATTGAGCTATGAACCAATATGGAAATGGGATAGGAGTAGTCTCAATCACCCCTGATGGATCCCATGTACCTTTGGCCGTCAAGTTGAACTTCAAGGCAACCAACAACATGGCAAATATGAGACTTTTATTGCTAGAATGGAAGCTCTTTGAGAGTGAGGGGTAAAAGAGGCAGAAGTCTTTAAAGATTCGACTTTAGTCATAGACTAAGCACAGAAATTGTGGAAGGTGAAAAAGGAGCACTTGAAACTTTATCAACAATATTTAGAGGATTTGACCAAGACCTTTGACAAGATTGAATACACTATCATACCTAGGGCTAAAAATCAGTTTGCGAATGCCTTGGCTACCTTAGCCTCCATGGTTGAAATACCCAAAGGAGTATGGACACGCCCCTTAGAGATTGAGCAAAGTTATGAATTGGTACACAAGAGGAGGATAGAGTCCTCAATTATAGCTATAGAAGGAGAAGAAGTTCCTTGGTATTGTGACATCATGAAGCTCTTGGAATTGGGAGTGTACCTTGACAGTGCCGACAAGAGAGCGTGTCGTTCATTTAGGATGATGGAGATGCAATATATCTTATGTGGAGGTTAACTCCATAGGAGATCCTATGATGGTATACACCTTCATTGCTTGGAGAAGGAAGAAGCCGAAAGAGTCATGGAAGAAGCTCATTAAGGGATTTATGGTCCCCATATGAATAGGAGGTTGTTAGCAAAGAAGATCCTAAGGATGGGGTACTATTGGAATGTGATGGAGACTGATTGTGTGGATTTTGTGAAAAATTTCCATGACGGCTAAACAGATGCAAATCTGAGCTATACAGCATGACCTCTCCATGGTCTTTCTTAGTCTAGGGCATAAATGTGATTGGAAGAATAGCCTCTAAGGCTTCAAATGGACATGTTTACATTCTAGTGGCAATTAACTACTTTACCAAGTGGGTAGAAGCCATCTCCTATTTCGTGCTAAAAGCCAAGCATGTGGCCCAGTTCATGGAGAATAACATCATTTGTCAGTTTGAAGCACCACAAGAAATCATCTCAGATTATGGCACCCATTTTGAGGGAAAGGTTCAAAGGATCATGAAGTATACAACATTGAGCATCGTAAGTTTTCACCATACCGACCATAGACCAATGGGGCCATAGAAGCAACTAATAAGAACATCAAGAATATCCTAGCTAAGATGGTAGTGACATACAGTGATTGGGCTGAAAATTTTTCGTTTGCCTTATAGGGCTACAAAATTTCTATTCATGCATCAACAGCGATAACCTCCTACTTTTGGTTTATGGGAGTGAAACAGTACTTCTTAACGGATACCAAATATTGATCGTTGGTGAGACCTGCGATTAATCGTCGACGAGGAAGACGATCTATCCTGCGTCCTTGTAGAAGACGAGCATAGGGGCAAGACCCCATCATTATAATTTGTGAGGAATACGTGCATTAATAGCACAGCTCAACAGCCGCCGGATAGCTGGCCTTCCCTAATTACATCAGGAGCAGTTACGAGAACAAGAGCAGCGCAACGGTCATCCGTTACACCATAACTGAGGCAATCATTGTTCATTAAATGCAACGGTCAGGAAAAGAAATGCTCAAACCAGCATTAAACGAACATAACTACGCCGACCCAGAGAATGGTATAAAAGGTGAGCCCGATGCGAAGAAGAGGGTAAGAGAACAATAGCTAGAAAATAGCAAAATGTGAGCAAGTTAAGTTTGGATTGTGTAATCTAACTTAAGCATCGAAGTATTCCCAGCTGGCCTCACGCTGGCGAAGGTACCCTTTTTTGCTTTCTTCTTGTATTGACTACAGGTCCAGAGGTTGTCCATCACTCTAACGAGGAACATACTGACGAGGCACATTTTTGGCTTTATCAGTTTGGCACCGTCTGTGAGAAATAGACTATCGTGCTCCTACTGATAAAGTTCCGGTCTTGAGATGGACGACGAAGCAGTAACACCTCCAGATCTTGTGGTGATGGCCCAGCAAATCCAGGCTTTGACAGCAAATGTACAGGAGTTAATGAAGCATAACAACGAACTAAAACGACGAGCCCGTCCGGAGGGGAGTAACATTTCACTTCATCGGCGAAGTCAAAGCAAGCATGACGAAGAAGCCAGCAGCCCTGCAAATAGCAAGGGAAAGAGTGTGACAGAGTATACTGGACTGTCTGTACCTGGTAATGGTAGTTTGATGCAGAATCTAAGGAAAGAGCTCGATGAAGTAAAAAATGCCATTAAGGGAAAAACAGCAATGAATTTGGATGGTATGCTGAAATGGACGGACTCGCCCTTCACGCCCAGTGTCTTGGAGTGCCCCTTGCCTCCAAAATTCCGTCTGCCACAGCTAGAATTCTATGATGGTACAAAGGACCCTCTTGACCATATAGGAGCCTTCAAAACCATCCTGAATCTACAACAAACCCTAGATGAGATTATCTGTAGGTCGTTCCCGGCCACACTTAGAGGAGCCACAAGAGTTTGGTTTAGCAAGTTGCCAGCGTCTTCCATTGAGAATTTCAAGCAACGTCGTGACTCCTTTGTTTGCCATTTTATCAGTGGACAACGGCACAAAAGGCTAACCTCTTACTTGCAGACGGTAAGACAACAAGAAGGGGAGAGCTTGAGGGATTATGTGAAGCGGTTCAATAAGGCTGTATTGGAGATCGATGAAGCTGACGACCAGGTCATTATGACGACCTTCCAAGCAAGGCTCAATAATCCTGACCTTATCTTTTCGTTGGGCAAGACACCACTAACCTCCATGACTGATCTGCTGTTTAAAGCTCAGAAGTATATGAACGGGGAGGACACCTTTACGGCCAAAGGCTTAATGAGAAAACGAAAGAAGGACGAGACCAGCGAGTCTCATGGAAAGAAAAGGGATCGCAAGGACCCGTATTTGGACACAAAGACTGGCAAGAGCAGTCCTGACTCCCTGAGGAAAAGGATGAATTTCACGCTGTTGGTTATGCCCGCTGATAAAATACTGATGCAAATAAAGGACGAGCCAGGGTTGAAGTGGCCTAAGCCACTAAGTACGTCCTCGAGGAAACATGGTTGAAAGAAGTATTGTCATTTTCACAAGGATCATGGTCATTACACTAATGAATGTCGTGATCTGAAAGAACAAATAGAAGAATTGATTCAGCGTGAAAAGCTTCAAAAGTTCGTGAAAAAGGACCATCAGCCTTAGCTTAAGCCTAAAGATAAAAATCATGACGATGTGAAGGGCAGCAGATGAGATCATCCAAAGCAAGTTGTGGGAGAAAGACAGACAATAGTTAGAAGGCCGGTATCAGGAGGCTCATACAAGTCTTTAAAGAAGACGTACTACAGACAGGTCAATAGTGTTCATATGAAGCACCTGTCCCAAAAGTATAGACGGTTATATGATGACGACATCACATTTTCTGAAAGGGATGCGAGTGGAATAAAGCAACCCATGATGATCCACTTGTCATCACTTTGGAGGTGGAAGGATTTGCCATGAGAAGGGAGCTAGTGGACAATGTGGAAGCTCAGCAGATATAATGTATATGACGGCCTACCAACAACTGAGATTGGATCCTAAGAGGCTCAAATTCTTTAATTCTCCCTTGGTCAGTTTCAGTGGAGATAAAATTTACCTAAGGGGAATCGTCACGCTATCCGTTACAGCTGGAACATACCCAGTACAAGTGACAATTCAAGCAGACTTCTTGGTTGTCAATTGCCCATCATCCTACAATGTCATCCTGGGACGACCCACACTGAACAGGCTCAAAGCAGTAACGTCGACCTATTGCTTGAAGGTGGAGTTTCCGACTCCAAATGGGGTAGGTCAGATATGTGGAGATCAACTGTTGGCAAGGGAATGTTACCAAGTAGTCCTAGCCTCAAAAGAAAACCATGTGTGGGTAGTGGAAGAGGAACATACTGACGAGGCACATTTTCGGCTTTATCACTTCCTATTAAGGTGGAGATACGATCGTTGAAGGCACTAGTGGAAACCAAGGTCTTAAAAGAAGAATGGATGAGAGAAAGATATGAACAGTTGGCTTTGATAGATGAGAAAAGAGTTTGAGCACAATACCATGCAAAGGGTTATCAAAAGAGGATTGCTAGAGCATTTAACAAGAAGGTGAAACCTAGAAACCTTAAAGAAGGAGATCTTGTCCTAAAGGTACTTAGAAATGAGAGTTTTGACCCAAGAGGAAAGATGAAGTCAAGATGGTCTGGGTCTTTTATTATCAAGAAGATTATGTCAAGAGGTGCTACAAGAATTATGGACTTGTATGCAGAAGAGATGCTTTGCCTAATCAATCTAGACAGACTCTGAAAGTATAACATTTGAAAAAGCAAAAACACTGCTAGGTTGAAAACTTGAGAAGGTGGCCTAGGCAAAAATTAAGGCAAAGAAACCCCGCTAGGTTGAAAACCCGAAAGGGTGATTTAGGCAAAAGATAGGGGAAAAGACCATGGGCATGGAGAAAATTCCCACAAGGACATCATAGGCAAAAATTATATGGCATAGAAAAAAGAAAAGAAAAGAAAAAAAAATAAAGACAATAAGCTAAGATAATGAAATGGTTGATTCTCTTATTGCTCAAATTAAAAGATAATAAATTGTTTCCATAGGGGATTTGGAACATTCCAATCCTTTATTAAATTCAAAAAGAAAAGACATGAGAATCATAAAGTGAAGAAAAGTAAAATTTGGGGCATATCAAGGTACTCAGTTGGTCTTCTTCCTTTTGTTGGGATTCTGGTAATCTTTCTCTTCTGTACGAACCGACCTCATGTCATCAATCAACCAAGTCTTGTAAGCCAAGGTTGGATGGAGAAACTGAGGGAAATGGATACCTTTAGCCACCATCCTCTTCAGCCAAGTCTCATCTACCCTGCCCAAGACCCTCTCAGTGAAGACCAAGATGTGAAAGATGCCATCATCATTAGGAACTCCTTGACGTTCACCAAATTGCCTCCCAATGCGGCTTAGGGAGTAGTAAGAGCAACGGCGAAGCTAAATCAAAGGAACACAATTGTCTTTAAAGAAACGATTGACCATGCCTATAATGCGCCACCATTCCACCACCCATTGAATCCCTAAAGGAGACAGACATTTCAGGAACTCAGTAAGGTCCATCTCCTGGTTTTTAAGCTTGTGGTCAGGATAATGCTTTGGTTGATATTGACTAGGAGGGACAAAGGGAGGATGAAGCAATCAGAGCCTCTTATATAGCCATATTTGAGGGAGAGAAAAATAAAGCATGGTTATTGAGTGGAAAAAGGAGAGAGAAAAAGTCAAAGACGATATAAGGAGCCTCGATTTTGAAAGGCGATCCATGAAAATATAAGAGGAATCTCGCTAGGTTGAGAACCTATGCAAAAGTTAGGGATCATAACTGAAGGAGGAGAGGGTTTTTGGCACAGCGGTTTCCTCCTTAAAGGAAAGGGGAGTATGTCTTGGCCGAGTGGACCGGGGCGGAGAAAATATGGAGTCACCACTTAGATTAGGTCTAGGAACCGCTAAATAGCACCCTTACATGGAAAGACTAGTCTTACTACTAGAGTGTGGGTTTAGAGTTTTGGTATGGGGATGGGAAGGTGTTAGGCACCCAACCCCACTCGACCCATGGGTCGGCTTCCAGTATAGTTAAAAGCCTGAATAAACAACATTTTGTAAGTTAATAAACTTTAAGTCCACATACACACACAAACATGTGTTAGGTCACAATTCGAATGACCCCTTGTGATAAACCCTAATTAATTAATTAATTAGCCGAGTTGTTAATTAATCAATTAAGCATGCAATTGCGTGGAAGCACAAACAAATCACCAAATACTAAATATGCAGCGGAAAATAAATAACACGGTGATTTGTTTACGAATGGGGGAAAACCCTAATGGCAAAAACCCCACCGGGTGATTTTCAGGTCACCACTCCCGAAACTCTACTATTATCAAATCAAGTGGTTACAAGAAAGGAATCCCAAGTACCTTACCAACCTACAGTTGAACCCTTACCCCAATACCCAATTGGACTTGATCTGTAGTGACAATTTCCACCTTTGATGCACGGCTCCCAAGTATGTGACTAACCAATGCGCGAATCCCAATACGCGACTTCAGAACACCAACTTGAGAAAGAATGGTTGGCTGCAAAGTTCTTCAGATCATCCACTTGATGAATAGCAGGAAGATGCTTGGTTACAAAACCCTATGGTGCAAAGACACAGCAACTTCTTGATGAAGGATGAACTAGGTCAAGAACTTCGTCTGTTGAACACAATTTGCATAAACAGAGATTGCTCAATGATAATACAACTTGTGTCACCCAAAACGGCTCTTAAAATAATCCTTTTATATGTTTAGGGTTAGAAGAAAAGAAGCCCCAAAAACACATTCACGGATCCCAAGAAAATCAGATTGGAATTCTGACTTTTTAATTCTCGACAGATAGCAGGTGTCGAGGTAGCTATCGAGAGGTGTCGAGCTTTAAAAATTTTGCACTTCAACTTGCTTTTTCTTGGACAGACTTGATGACTTCAACACTTAACCTTGAAACATGGTTTCTTGAAGTATTAAAAACACCTAGATCTACCCAATTACAAGCAGAGTGCGTTTTGTCAAAGGATAAGCCAATTTACATAATTAAGTGACATATGTTTTTAAACAAGTTAAAACATATATGTCCTAACAATCTTCCCCTTTGGCAATCCATGACAAAACCACAACAAACAAATGAGCATATGAGAGAAGTCATAAATCACTCAAATCATATTCACTTGTAAAATACAATAAAATCTATCCTAACACAAACTCTTGAAAAACTTTGCAAGAAGAGAGCATATGATAAGTAGACTTTGACAACCTGTATTTCTGAAACACTTTAAACAAAACTCATCAAGGCATCTTGTGTGAAACAGAAACAATTAGATTGCATACAAGTATAAAGAACATGTGTATAAAGACAAAAAAGAAACAACACATGAAGAGAGAGGTGAAAGAAACATACATCAACATATATAAGAGATAGGATAAGTACAATGTATGTAAAAATGGTCAAAGGACCTCATATACAAGACCAATGTATCTAAGAGAAAAAAATACATATAGCCTCACTACATCCCTCCAAAATATGATAACACTCCCCCTATCAAGAATGTCCTATGCTAACTCTCCCCCTAAGATGACTACTCTCATAGCCCAAAACTACTCCCCCTTTTTGTCACGAGTGACAAAGGGTAGAGTGTCATGTAGACATCTCATCGGCAGAGCTAGCATCCCCATCATCATCATCATCATCCTCATCATCCTCATCATCCTCAGAATCTGAAGCTGCTGGAGTAGGTGGTGAAGGAGTAGCCTCTGGAGCAAATCCACCCATGGTCGCCTGTCGTCGTGCAATACGACCAACACGAACATTCACCTGATACAACTCAGTAGAGAGTGTATCAAGGCGAGTGTCCATGCACTGCAGCTGCGCCATAATATCTCCAAGGGATACATCGCTCGAAGAGGAAGAAGGAGCAGATGTAGATGGAGCGGATCTGGATGGTGCTGAACAGGAGGGAGGAGTGGCACCTGGCTGTCTCGACCTGAACTGTGCCTCACTACGTTTTACGGTAGCGGCATCTATGGCAGATATGTGTGTGAAGTGGTCGGACACAGGAAAGGGAACAGAAAAATGGCGTAGAATCCGCGTGATAGCAGAAGGAAAAATGAGCTTATCACGGGACGCCGAATCAAGATAGACCTCTATGATAGACCGGATGAAGTGAGAAGGGAAGTCTATGGTCAAATGCTCAAGAAGAGAAAGCAAAAATCGAGCACGAGGCTCTGTAATAGAATTATAGTGAGAAAGAGGATGGAGAACAAAAGTCATCACCATGTTCATGAATCTAGGACCTTTAGCAAAAGGCCTACATGATGTGAACTGATGCTCACCCCAATCAGCAGGACGCTGACAGAAGGCAGAGATGAGCTCGTCTTTGGACACAGTCCTCAGACGCTCACAAGAGGGGTAATCAGGGAACTCTATCCTAGGTACCCTAAGCACATCCGCAACAAGTTGCGGTGTGACATGAATGCGCATACCTCGAACGCGAGTGGAAAAATGAGGTACTGAAAGATCAATCCCGTGGATGTTAAAGTAGAACTCCTGTATCAGCACGAGAGGGCAAGTGACCGGGATGTCACACAGTGACCCCCATCCCCTACTGTGGATGACAGAGGGAAGGTCAGTGTCGGCGAAGTCCGCCAGAATGACTTAGCGTTTCGAATGAACACCTCGTCTAGAAAAGTTCTCCGAAAATGCCTTATGGGCATCTCCATCACGGAACCGAAGCTCAAAGGAAGCATAATTAGAAGAAGTAGATGCTCCAGAACGCAGAGGGTTCCGGGCAGGAGTAGATTTACGTTTAGGTGCCATAGACACGACTAACGTAAAAAGAATGAGAAAAAGATAGAGGGGGAAACAATCAGAAAAGTCCCAAACACAGTTCAAATATATCAAATATGTTGAACAAGAATTACGTATGCATGGGAATGCATGGGCATGTGATATGCAAAGGAAAAACATCATGGGCTCAGCCCAATCCAATCCTAGCAGCACACAAACATAAGGCACACATCTAAATGCATGTAAATATCATTAGAATGCAAATGTAATGCAATGTATGACATTTTGAAATCATTTAAGCACAAACCCAACCCA
Source organism: Quercus variabilis (assembly GCA_030445155.1). Taxonomy (NCBI): domain Eukaryota; kingdom Viridiplantae; phylum Streptophyta; class Magnoliopsida; order Fagales; family Fagaceae; genus Quercus; species Quercus variabilis. The sequence goes on along the minus strand of CP129445.1, from coordinate 43,540,210 downwards.
AAATTTCAATAAACACTCAACAATTTTGAAAAACCCCAAATTTTATGAAAAATCCCAAAAACTAGGTTTTCAAAACATGAAATGCATGAAAAATGAAGAGAATAGCGATCTTACCAAGTGATTTGAGCAAGAAATGAGCAAGATCCAAGTGGGTTGAAGGATTTGAGTGAAAGGAGAGTGAAAGGGAGACGAACAGGCACGGAGAGATCGAGAGAAATCGAGAAGAATGAGTTCAGAATCGCGATCAGCCCTTAAATAGGATCCTCACTAATTCTCGACAGAAGAGGTGTCGAGAGGTATCGAGGAAGCTGTCGAGGAAGGTATCGAGGAAACAGAAGAAATCTCGATCGATCCGAAAGGTGTCGAGATAGGTGTCGAGAAAGAATACACAAATAGCACAATTGAATCTCGATCGATCCAACAAGTGTCGAGGATCTGTCGAGAGGACAGAGACTTTCTCGATCGATCCATCAGGTGTCGAGGAGGTGTTGAGATTGTGATAAGAAACCACATGAGAAGCTCGACAGATGATTAGGTATCGAGGAGGTGTCGAGGTAGGTGTCGAGCTCACATAAAAATGCAATTTTTCGAGAAGGGAAAAATACAGACATGAATGCAATTTAACACACATCTCAACCAAAGATCCACTTAAATGATAAACCTCTCAAAACATCTCTCAACAAGAAAATGAGCACAAGGATCATGCAAAACACACACATACACTAAACAAGTCTAACCAATTTTATATTTCAAAAACAAGTTATGACAGTTTAGTGAGCATACATTAGCACATGTAAAACCTTTGTGATGGCTAAATCACATTGTACCTGCACATGTATCAAAAGTAGCAAAGAATATTGCGTGTTGTGTGTGAAAAACATCGCAAGATTGCATATGTGTATGGATGTTATGACGATCTGGGATATGAGAAAATAACTTTTAACTCACACACAATCATAACTGTTTGATGGGGACTATCACCTTAGAGGTACATCCTATAACTCCCACATCTCCTAGAAAACACGCTTGCAACCATATTTAAAGCATTTTTAATCATTTTGCTTTTTATTTTCTTTGCATATTTTCTTTTTATTTTATTTAGCATATCATACATGGGCATAAAAAGGAGAAAAGAAATACCCAAGATGTTAAGCTTTTGACATCGCACTTTTGCTATGCCGAAGCATACGAATGTCTTTGACGCTGCACTTTTGCTATGCCGAAGCATACAGGTGTCATATTATGATTGGCGGGCAACAGTGGTGAGATGGTTATTTATGCCTTTCTCTTAGGATTTTCTAGTCCTACCCGTCAAAAAGAGTGATATGAGTGTTAAGTTTTAAGAGATAACCTAATCTTACTCATCACAAACAAGAGCCACACAGCTCACTTGCTTAGTTGTGCATAGAGATGCTCATCTAAGCTACAAACGATACAAAGTTTAGAAAACTTTGTTTCATTGGCCATCCAAGGTACACAAATACCAAAGTACACACGACACACACTTTTTTGTATTTTTCAATTTTTCAATTTTTTTTTTAAAATTTTTATATTAAAAACAAAATAAACAAAACTGAAAGTAAACACATAAAACATGTTAACAAAACAAAGCAAAAACTAGATGCAGATGCATGAGGAAGAGGAACAATAGAAGGAGATCAATCCATGGAGATGACACTAATGTTTTGACGAAGAAATTCAAAACGTTTGTTGTCAAGAGATTTGGTGAACAAATCAGCTTTCTGATCATCAGTGTGGATGAACTCAAGAGTGAGAGTACCATCTTCGACAAGCTCCCTAATGAAGTGATGTCGAATCTCTATGTGTTTGGTTCTAGAATGTTGAACAGGATTCTTCAAGATATTGATGGCACTGGTATTGTCACAGTAAATAGTGAGATGCTCTTGACAAATACCATAATCATGGAGGAGTTTTTGCATCCAAAGGAGTTTGGTGCAATAACTACCAGCAGCGATGTACTCAGCTTCTACAGTGGATAAGGAGATGGAGTTCTGCTTTTTGCTCATCCAAGAGACAAGATTGTTACCCACATAAAAGGAACCCCCCGAGGTACTCTTTCTATCATCAGTATTTCCAGCCCAATCGGCATCAGAGTACCCAACTAAGACACCGTTAGTGTCCTTGCTATACCACACACCGAACTCAGCAGTGGTTTTGACATACTTTATAATTCTTTTTAAAGCAGTCATGTGAGATTCTTTGGGGTTAGCCTGATATCTAGCACACACACCAACATTATAACTAATGTCAGGTCTACTAGCAGTAAAGTAAAGAAGACTACCTATCATGCTTTTATAGAGAGAATGATCAACACTCTTGCCTAACAAGTCTACAGTGAGTTTGACATTAGGGCTCATAGGGGTTCTAACAGAACTAGCAGAATCCAAACCAAACTTTTTCACAAGATTCTTAGCATATTTAGATTGAGAAAGAAATATACCTGAGTCTTGTTGGCGAATCTGCAATCCAAGGAAGTGAGTCAGCTCTCCAATCATGCTCATCTCGAACTCGGCTTGCATGAGTTTTGAGAAGCCATGAGCCAGTTCATCCTTAGTCGACCCAAAAATGATGTCATCAACATAGACTTGAGCAACTATCAGGTCCCCATCTTCCCTTTTGATGAAAAGAGTTTGATCAGCCTTCCCTCTTGTGAACCCATGTGACACAAGATATTGTGTGAGTCTATCATACCAGGCTCTAGGAGCTTGCTTCAACCCATAAAGTGCCTTTTTAAGGTATAGCACATGATCCGGAAAGTGTGGATCAATGAATCCTTTTGGTTGAGCCACATAGACATCCTCTTTGAGTAACCCATTCAGGAAGGCAGTCTTTACATCCATCTGATAGAGTTTGAAATTCAGTTGACATGTTAGGGCAAGAAGAATTCTGATTGACTCCATTCGGGCAACTGGGGCAAATGTCTCATCATAGTCTACTCCTTCCATTTGTGAGTATCCTTGAGCTACAAGTCGAGCTTTGTTGCGAATCACATTTCCTTCTTCATCAGTCTTGTTGCGGAATATCCACTTTGTACCGATGATGTGTTCTCCTTCCGGTCTAGGTACTAGAGTCCAAACATCATTCCTCTGAAACTGGAGTAATTCATCATGCATTGCTTCAACCCAACTTTCATCTTGTAGTGCTTCCTCAACTTTCTTAGGTTCAACCTGTGACAAGTAGCAGGAATAAGACACAAAGTTAGCACACATTTATCAACTGTACGTTTTCTTAATGTAAGTTCATTCATGTCTCCCACAATGACTTCTGGAGGATGATTTAATTTGATTCTGGATGAAGGTCCCTTCTTTTCTTAAGATTCAGACTCTGGTGAAATGGGTAAGTCTGCATGGTCTTCCACAATACTGGGAGTACTTGGAGAAGCAGGTTCTTGTTCAGTAATGTCTTGAACTTCCCTAGGCTCAAAAGGAAGAATTTCCTTGGGAAGTCCCTCAGTGCCTTTCTCAGAACTTGACTCTGAAGACTCATCAATGACGACATTTACTGTCTCCATTACCTTCATAGTTCTTTTGTTGTATACTCGGTAAGCCTTGCTTGTAGAAGAGTAACCAAGAAATATGCCTTCATCACTCCGGGAGTCAAACTTTCCCACATTCTCTCTATCCTTGAGAATGAAGCAGGTACTTCCAAAAATTCTGAAGTACTTCACATTAGGCTTCCTTCCTTTCCACAACTCATAGGGAGTCTTTTTGGTACCGGGTCTGAAGTATACCCTATTTACTGTATGACATGCAGTGTTTACAGCTTCTCCCCACAAGTTTCTAGCCACATCTTTGTTATGCAGCATGGCTCTAGCCATCTCTTGAATAACGCTGTTCTTCCTTTCTACCACACCATTCTGCTGAGGGGTAATAGGAGCAGAGAATTCTTGAGATATACCCAATCTTGTGCAGAAGGATTCCATGTATGAGTTCTCGAATTCCTTCCCATGATCACTCCGAATTCGATCAATCTTCAGGCTCTTTTCATTTTGCAGTCTTGTGCATAAAGCTTCAATGTGCTTAGGAGCATCAGACTTGGATCGTAGTAGAATGACCCAAGTGTATCTGGTGAAGTCGTCTACCACAACCATGATGTATCTCTTAACCCCAAGAGACTCAGTTCTGGTTGGACCCATAAGATCCAAGTGTAACAGCTCCAATGGTCTGGATGTAGCTATTGTTTGAGTGCCTGGATGCTTGGCTTTTGTCTGTTTTCCAAGCTGACATGGTCCACACACCACATTGCTGATTCTACTAAGTTTTGGTATCCCCAAGACTGACTCATGTTTAGATACAATAGATAGATGCTTGTAACTAGCATGTCCCATTCGTTGATGCCACAGATCTTCATTAGGCAAACGAATACTATTACACACAATATCAGCATCAGGAATCAATCCATAGCAGTTGTCCAAAGTGCGAACCCCACTAATGAGTTTCTTTCCAGATTCATCCATGACAAGACACTTCCCTTTTGAGAATAGCACCATGAAGTCTTGATCACATATCTGACTAATGCTCAATAGGTTCACCCTTAGACCTTTTACATAAAGGACATTCGCAATGTCTGGCAGTCCTGGCAGAGATATAATCCCTCTCCCTTTAATTTGTGACTTGCTTCCATCTCCAAAGGTAACATTGCCACCTTTCTTAGACTCAAAGATCTTGAAGAGAGATCTGTCTCCAGTCATGTGTCGTGAGCAGCCACTGTCAAGATACCATAGACATGTGTCCATTACCTTGAATGCAGACTTCATCATGAAACATACTTCATGCTTAGATGATAAATCAGAGGGAATGGTTCTTTCTCTCAACTGCCTTTTATGAGCTACGCCTATAACTTTCACTCTTCTCAGACGTACTCCTTTGCACATTTTCATTCTGAGACAGTCTAGTTTCTTCTTAGCAAAACTGAGATCTTTTCCAATAGTCATCATAAGAGAATTCAAATAACTTTTAGACTTGTATTTTCTGAGACACTCAAGCAAATAGTGATTAGAAAAACAAGATGTATTTGAAAACACAGATCTCATTAAGCAGGTTACAGCCAATGACAACAGGGGTCAATGGATCAACACAGCAAAGATTAAATCCTAATCAGAGTGTGCCTGCTCTGATACCACTTGTTAGGTCACAATTCGAATGACCCCTTGTGATAAACCCTAATTAATTAATTAATTAGCCGTGTTGTTAATTAATCAATTAAGCATGCAATTGCGTGGAAGCACAAACAAATCACCAAATACTAAATATGCAGCGGAAAATAAATAACACGGTGATTTGTTTACGAATGGGGAAAACCTTAATGGCAAAAACCCCACCGGGTGATTTTCAGGTCACCACTCCCGAAACTCCACTATTATCAAATCAAGCGGTTACAAGAAAGGAATCCCAAGTACCTTACCAACCTACAGTTGAACCCTTACCCCAATACCCAATTGGACTTGATCTGTAGTGACAATTTCCACCTTTGATGCACGGCTCCCAAGTATGTGACTAACCAATGCGCGAATCCCAATACGCGACTTCAGAACACCAACTTGAGAAAGAATGGTTGGCTGCAAAGTTCTTCAGATCATCCACTTGATGAATAGCAGGAAGATGCTTGGTTACAAAACCCTATGGTGCAAAGACACAGCAACTTCTTGATGAAGGATGAACTAGGTCAAGAACTTCGTCTGTTGAGCACAATTTGCATAAACAGAGATTGCTCAATGATAATACAACTTGTGTCACCCAAAACGGCTCTTAAAATAATCCTTTTATATGATTAGGGTTAGAAGAAAAGAAGCCCCAAAAACACATTCACGGATCCCAAGAAAATCAGATTGGAATTCTGACTTTTTAATTCTCGACAGATAGCAGGTGTTGAGGTAGCTATCGAGAGGTGTCGAGCTTTAAAAATTCTGCACTTCAACTTGCTTTTTCTTGGACAGACTTGATGACTTCAACACTTAACCTTGAAACATGGTTTCTTGAAGTATTAAAAACACCTAGATCTACCCATTTACAAGCAGAGTGCGTTTTGTCAAAGGATAAGCCAATTTACATAATTAAGTGACATATGTTTTTAAACAAGTTAAAACATATATGTCCTAACAACATGCAAGCAAACATGCAAACATGGGGGCGTGCTAAAAAAAAGGTGATTGGTGCATTTCCGACAAGAAGTGTGAAAAACCACATAAAAGGAAAAAATTGATATTCTTTCGAGTTTTAAGGACTCTACCTTCATAACACACATACATGCAAACAAAAAATGTACCATAAGAAAATTTGGGATGTTTTCAAATTTATGTCCAAACATAAAGAAGCTACTAAAAAATTAGCATTTATACCAAAGACATAAATAGCCATACATGACTCACACAAACACACAACCACACAAGGTTTACAAAAACAAACACACAAGATTCATGCAAACATGAAAGAATACAAAACGTAAACACGCTTGACTCACATAAGAAAAAGAACAAACAAACACAGCAGATGCACATAAAACACCAAACAAACATGTGGTCACAAAAGATAACAAAAAGGATGAACACAACAATGTACGAGGCACACAAACATAAATAAAGCATGCTAGCACTCAATAAGTTAAACAAGATGGGCTTGGGCCTAAGATAAAATGAGGATAGGCCTAAGGCCCAACACAAAGCAAGGAAGGGCCTAAGGCCCAAAAGAAGTATGAGATGGGCCTAAGGCCCAAGATGGAACAAGGACACAAACAAGCAAACAAACACACATGACATAAAAACAAACAGCAAATATCAAAGACCGACTACAAGGATTGCAACAAACATGAAGACACTGAAAATAAGGACAGACATAACAACTTCTATGGAAGCGATAAATGCATAAAACAAAGCGTAACAAAGATGACAAGGACATAGAACATGAGGTCAAATAAACTGTAAGAAAAGAAGACATGAAATAGGACCATCCCAAAAGGCATGGTAAAAAAAGGGGAACTGAACACTCTATTCATTATGGATAACTTTTTAGATGTTCAATTATTAGGATGCATCCTCTTTGTGGGGTCCACCTTGCCCCTAGCTTGACTGATTCACTTTCTTATCTTATCTTCTTTTTTTTTTTTTTTCTTTTCTTTTCTTTTTTTCACTTTTTTTTTTTCCCTAACTTTTGCCAAGACCGCCCTTGTAGGTTTTCAACCTAACGGGCTCTTTCACTTTTACAAAAAAGAAAAAAAAGGATAAACAATGAATAAGTGCTACGACTTACCCTCAAAAAAATCTTGTTGATTCAAATTCTCAATACATGAGTTACATAATTTACACGATGCGATTTGGCTACACCTCATAGGGTTGCCTACGTACCCGAAAGGGATCAAGCCTAACGTAGTTCACATGAACAACTTCAATTGATCAAAGAGAACTTTTACTTGGCTTATAATGAAGGCTTTGGTTCTTGGCTCACAAAGAAATGGATAACAAAGGCTCAAACTTACTTTCTTGAAGGTTACAACTTGGTCAAGGATTACTTTTTATCACTTTTGAACTTTCTTCACTTTCGCCTTTTTTCCTTATATCACTTCACTTTTCACCCTTTTTTTTTTTTTTTTTTTTGCATTTCAATTCACTTCACTTTTTCACTATTTTTCTTTTTGTTTTGTGCATTTCACTTCACTTTTTTTTTTCCTTACATCACTTTATTTATGTATTGCCCCTAGTGTAGGGGTAATCCTTGATATGGGTTACTTTTAAAGAAAACAACTTTGAAGGCCCAAAGGGTGAGCAAAGGGAAATGTGTTTAAGATAGCAGAATGATGGCCTCTCTTCATCCCAATTTCCATTTTTCAATCATGGGAAAACATGAAACATCACATATTGAGAATCAAATCAACTTGAAACTTTGAGAACTTATCACAAAACTCAAACCATTGCAAACCACTTTATTGATGAATTAAAAGAGAGTACATGAATTGAAAGACTCATTGAATTGAAACAACAAAGACACACTGAAATGAAATAATAACAACACTTCTAAATTGAAAAACACACTGAAATAAAATTTAAAAAAAAAAAAAAAAAACTCTTATGGATGCAATAACAAAGACTAAAATTCTCAATCATTCAACCCTAAATTAGGAGGAGGCACGCCATGGTAGTCGGGAAGAGGATTAGTCTTGATTTTGGGAGGTTGATGGGTGGCCAAGGGACCTTGCCAAATTGAATGAGGTCTTCAATGTCATGATGGAGACAAGTGCACTTATCAATAGAATGACCATGGCTCTGATGGTACTTGTAATACTCAATTGCATTGTAGTTTGGAGCAGAGGTGTTTGGTGTATACCTTCCAAGATCCAATGGCTTCATGACTCCTTTAGTTGAAAATTTTTCAAGTGCTTGGGATAAAGTCATTCTTAATGGAGAACTTGCTTTGAACATTAACAACATTAACTTCACTTGTCTTACCACCATTGTTACTACTATTACTTGAATACACCACCCCACCCCAAACTTCTTTTGAGATTTTGCATTACTCTTTCTCAATAAGTCCACTATTAATAGCATCCTCAACTTGTATACCAACATCGTACAAATCAACGAAAGTCTTCAAAGGAATTGGTGCAAGTTGGCGCCTATAAATAGGTAGAATGTTCTTCATGACCATCCTCACTTGGTCTTTCTCACTAGGACGAATAGGCATCTTAGAAGCTTCTCCTCGCCGCCTCATTAGAAAATTAGAAAATGACTCATTGCTTAATTGCTTTGTAGTATCCAAGTCTCTAAGGCTCACATCCAATTGAACATTGTATGAATATTGTTGCGCAAAAGCTTCAGTCATCTTGTTTCAATCATTCATCTTAGCATTTTCCAATGAGAGATACCATTTAGAGCTACACCACTAAGAGTTCGAGGGAAACACAAAATGATTTGCTCCTTGGTAAGACCTAGAGGCTTCATGGCAAGAACATATTGCTTCAAATGATTCTGGGATTTCCAGTTCCATCAAAAGAATCCATCTTTGGCATCTTGAACTTTGGGGGGAGTTGGACAACGGGAAATGGACACAATCCCTAAATATCAAGCATGTAGTCCTCCATACCTTGGGACCTCTTAAGCATACCTATCATCTTCTCAATTTCTTTACTCATCTCTTTGGTTTCCTTTGACTTTTCTTTCTTTTCAGGTTCCTTGTTGATCTCAGCCTCTTTTTCCTCAAAATCCTCATCAAAGATCGAATCTTCATCTTGAGGTTCTTGCACTACCTTCTTCTTTCCTTGAGCACCCTCAAGATGGTGAAGCCTCTCAATGATAGGAGCAGTCATCCTTGCCTTCATTTCTTCCATCTTCTTCAAAATATCTTGGTCACTTGATGCCATTTGGTCAACAGAAGTAAGATCAGTTCTTATGAGGCGATTATCAAAAATTCGAGACCAAGAAGGTTGTGCAATATTCTTTCTAGCAGCAATGATAGGTCACCTACAGGAGACTTATCCTTATGAGAAACATTTCATGAAGATCACCAACAAGAAATTTTACATTCAATTCCCACTTAACCAAGCCCTTAGAATGAGAACAAAAAGAATAGACACGACCCAAGAAGATGAGGCCCAAAAGAATGAAACTTGAAGACACGACAATGAGGACACTAAAAGATAACAAACCTTGACAAAACATGGGCCTAGTGCCCCTAAACAAACAAAAGTGGGCCTAGGGCTCTTGACAAAAGATAAAATAAGGTAATAACCCTAGATGACATGACATGGGCCTAAGGCTCCAAGACAAGAACAAGGATGGGCCTAAGGCCCCAAGACATAGCAAAGATGGGCTTAATACCCCTAAACAAAATAGGGATGGGCCTAAGGCCTAAGACAAGGCAAAGACAAAACACAAATGGACCTAAGGTCCAAGACGACACAAGAATGGGCTTAATGCCCCTAGACAAAACAAGAATGGGCCTAAAGCCCAAGACACAACAAAGGATAGGTCTAAGACTCGAGACAACACTAGGGCAGGCTTAATGCCCTGAGACAAAACAAGGATGGGCTTAAGGCCCAAGACAAGACAAGACAAAACATGGATGAGCCTAAGGCCAAAACACAACAAAGGATGGGTCTAAGACCCAAGACAACACAAGAATAGGCCTAATGCCCCTTGAAAAGACAAGGATGGGCTTAAGGCCCAAGACAAGACAAGACAAAACATGGATGGGCCTAAACCCAAGACACAACAAAGGAAAGACTCAAACATCAAACAAAAATGGGCTACTAGAATGGGACAACCTCTGAAAAAATTTATTACTAAAGAAAAAAACAAAAGATTTTTTTGGAAAATTTTATTTTGAAAGAAACTCTTTTTTCAATTTTATTTTTTATTTTATTTTTTTTACAGAAAACTCTTTAAAAAAAACATTTTTTAGGAATTTATATATTAAAAAAAAAAAAAATCTCACTAGAAACTCACATTTTATTTTTTGAAAATTTTTATTTTGAAAGCAACTCTTTCTTGAAAAAAAAATTACAAAGAAACCCACTCTTTAAAAAAGAAAAAAAGAATTTATATATGTAAGGACATATGTGTTTTCACTTGTTAAGAACATATGTCATTTATTTATGTAAATTGGCTAATCCTTTGATAAAACGCACTCTACTTGTAATTGGGTAGTTCTAGGTGTTTTTTATACTTCAAGAAACAAGGTTTCAAGATCAAGTGTTGAAGTCATCAAGTATGCCAAGAAAAACAAGCTGAAGTGCAAAATCATTAAAGCTCGACACGTTCTCAATAGCTCCTCGACACCTGCAATCTGTCAAGATTTATAAAATCAGATTTTCTGATCTGATTTCTTGGGATCCGTGAATGTGTCTTTGGGCCTTCTTTTCTACTAGCCCTAGACATATAAAAGGATTATTTTAAGAGCCGTTAAATTGTACACAAGTTGAAAAAGCATTGAGCAAACTCTGTTCAAGCAATTTGTGATCAAAGACGAAGTTCTTGACCTAGTTCATCTTCTCTGAAGAAGTTGCTGTGTATTTGCACCAAAGGGTTTTGTGACCAAGCATCTTCTTGATCTTCATCGTGTAGGATGAACTGAAGAACTTTGCAGCCAACCTCTCCTTCTAAGTTAGTGTTTAAAGTCGCGTATTGGGATCCGCGCATTGGTTAGTCATGTACTTGGGAGCCGTGCATCAAAAGGGGGAACTATCACTACAGATCAAGTCCAATTGAGTATTAGGGTAAGGGTTCAACTGTAGGTTGGTAAGGTACTTGGGATTCCTTTACTTGTAACCGCTTGATTTGATAATAGTGGAGTTTCGGGAATGGTGACCTGAAAATCACCCGGTGGGATTTTTGCCGTTAGGGTTTTCCCCATTTGTAAACAAATTACCGTGTCATTTAATCTCCGCTGCATATTTAGTTGTTTGGTGATTTGTTTGTGCTTCCACACAATTGTATGATAAATTGATACCTTGGCTAATTAATTAATTGGTTTAATCATAAGGGGTCATTCAGTTTGTGGCCTATTAAGTGGTATTAGAGTAGGCACACTCTGATTAGGTTTTAATCTTTGTTGTGTTTGATCCATTGACCCCTATTTGTCATAGATAGAGGACAGTCGTTAATTATACCTCCTTTATTTGATGGGACTAACTATGCATACTAGAAAGCACGTATGAGAGTTTTTTTGCAGTCCTTAGATGAAAAGGTGTGGTAAGCTGTAAAGATTGGCTGGACTAAGCCAAAGGAAGCACTGGCTGATCGGGATGAAGCGAAGATCAAGGTGGTAAAATTCAACAGCAAGGCATTGAATGCGTTGTTCAGTGCGGTCACCAATGAGGAGTTCAAGAAGATATCCTCAACAGAAACTGCTAAGGAGGCATGGACCATCCTCCAGACAACCTATGAGGGCACAAAGGCTGTCAAGGATTCAAAGCTTCAGAGGCTCACAACAAACTTTGAAGAAATAAAGATGAAGGAGGATGAGTCGTTCGATGAGTTCTATGCCAAGCTTAAGGACATAGTGAACTCAGCCTTCAATCTTGGGGAAACCATCCCTGAACCCAAGATTGTAAGGAAGGTGCTCAGATCTTTATCCGAGAGATTCCATGCGAAGATTACTGCTATAGACGAATCAAAGGACATTGACAAGATTCCTTTAACTAAGCTGGTTGGAAACTTGCAAACCTACGAGATAGGATTATCTAGGATTGGCAAGTCGGGTAAAGGTAAGAGCATGGCCTTGAAGGTAAAGAGCAGTGATACAGATGAGTCTTCCAATGATGAAGATTCCAAGATGAAGTCCACATTACAAGGCAGTTCAAGAAGTTTATGAAGAATCCCAATGGGAGGAGCTTCGATAAGGACCACAAACAATCCAGTTCTTTCCAGTCTAAGGTGTAAGACAAAGGGAAAAAGGATGCTAAGGAAGGTGGTCAGTACACTATTCCTTCAGGACCAAAGTATTTTGGATGTCATGGATTCGGTCACATGAAGCATGAATGCCCGACATATCTTAAAAGCATTAGGAAGAGTAAGGCACTTGCTACAACCTTGAGTAACACTGAGTCTGAAGATGATTTCGACAATGAGGATGACGGAATCTTAAGTGCCTTCACTGCCACAGTCAATCCTACTGAAGGGATTGTTGAAGAAGTGGACTAAGAAGAAGAACTGGTGGAGTCCAAATTCGAGAAGATGGATGATCAAGATGATATCCATTCAGCCTATGAGAAGCTTTACAAGCTCTCTAAAAAGCATGAGAAATTATATAGGCTAGCCACCAAGAAGCTGAGTGATGTTGAACTTGATCGTGAAGAGTTATCCACAAAGTTTGATGAGGTGAATCAAACTATTGGAGCCCTGAGGTTTGAGAACAATTTCTTGGCTGAGAAGACCAAGAAGCTTGAAGCAGAGCTGTTTCAAGTCAGAGCTCAACTGGAGAGGACTTCAAGTGCAAAGCTTGATGAGATGCTCAGCATCCAGAAATCTGCTTCGGATCAAACAGGTTTAGGGTATAGTCTTTCTTCCTCTCATATTGCTTCTACTAGTGCTATTGTTTTTGTTTCTCCTGCTAATAACACTGATATTGAGAACACTAATGATAAAATTGAATTAGCTAGTGAGAACTTAGACAAAGGTAAATCTATCTTAGGAGCACCCCCTAAATTGGATAAGAAAGATATTACAAACCCTAGAGTTAAGAAGGCTAACTCTCAAAAGCCTAAACAAAAGAAATAGCATCTATGTCATTACTATGGAGCTGCCGGTCATACTCGACCAAATTGCTATAAGTGGCTAATCACTCAACAAAGCAATGGCATGATAGCATCTGGAAACCAAAATCAGCTTCAATCCTATCTGGCTCCTCTTGGAGATCTTCTTAAAGCCCTCATGTTCCTTTCGAACTTGAACGGTTTCAATTCTTCCCCCTTATAGCCGATTCAAGGGTTCAATCAAAGGAAAGGCTCTTCCAGGGTGTGGAAGAAAAAGGACTCTAAGTGATTTTATCACTTTCTTCTATCTTCTTGTTTTTCTTGTTTGTTGCATTGCTTGTGTGTTTTGCATTTATCTTTGAGTCAGTTTAGATTTATGCTTTGATTTGTTTAACATGTTTTTGTGTGTTTACTTTCAGTTTTGTTTTGTTTTTTTTTTTTTTTTTTTGATATAAAAAAAATTGAAAAATCAGAAAAATACAAAAACAGTGTGTGTTTTGTGTACTTTGATACTTGCGTACCTTGGATGGCCATTGAAACAAAGTTTCTAAATTTCGTATCTTGTATAGCTTAGATGAGCATCTCTATGCACAATTAAGCAAATGAGTTTTGTGGCTCTTGTTTGTGATGAGTAAGATTAAGTTATATCTTAAACTTAACACTCATATCACTCTTTTTGACGGGTAGGACTAGAAAATCCTAAGAGAAAGACATAAATAACCATCTCACTATTATTGTCCGCCAATCATAATATAACACTTGTATGCTTCGGCATAGCAGTGCAGTGTCAAAGACATTCGTATGTTTCGGTATAGCAAAAGTGCGATATTAAATGCTTAACATCTTGGGTATTTCTTTTCTCTCTTTTTATGCCCATGCATGATATGCTAAAAATAAAAGAAAATATGCAAAGAAAAATAAAAAGCAAAAAGATCAAAATGCTTTAAATATGATTGCAAGTGTGTTTTCTAGGAGATGTAGGAGTTATAGGATGTACCTCAAAGGTGATAGTCCCCATCAAAGTTATGATTATATGTGAGTTAAAGTTATTTTCTCATATCTCAGATCGTCATAACATGTATAACATATGTAATCTTGCAATGTTTTTCACACACAACACGCAATATTCTTTGCTACTATTGATACATATGCAGGTACAATGTGATTTGGCCATCACAAGTGTTTACATGTGCTACAGTATGCTTGCTAAACTGTCTTGACTTATTTTTGATAAATAAAATTGGTTAGACTTGTTGTGTGTGTGTGTGTGTGTGTTTCTGAGGATCCATGTGCTTAAATTTTTGTTGAGAGATGATTTTGAGAGGTTAATATGTTGATTGGATCATTGGTTGAGGTGTATGTTGGATTGCATTCATGTCTGTGTTTTTCACTTCTCGAAAAACTGCTTTTAACTGCTGGCTCGACACCTCCTCGATACCTTCTTATCTGTCGAGCTTCTCAAGCCTTTTTCTTATCGCAATCTCGACACCTCTTCGACACCTGATGGATCGATCGAGAAAGTCCCTGTCTCCTCGATACCTTGTCAATCAATCGAGCTTCTGTTCTTTGAAAGTGGTTCTTGTTCTTTGATACCTCTCAACACCTCAGCTGTTGAGATTTAATGAAGCTTCTATATAAGCTGCTGTCGCGATCTGAACTTCATTTTCTCGATCTCTCTCGACCTATCCGCGATTGTTCATCTCCCAAACCTCTTTTTCTCACTCAAAATCTTCAACCATGTGATTTTCGGCCATTCCTTACTTCAAATCACTTGGTAAGATCTCTTTTTCCTTCTTTATTCATGCATTTCATGTTTTGAATCTTAGGTTTTGGGGTTTTTGAAAATTTTTGGGGTTTTTCAAAATTAATGAGTTTTTCTTGAAATTTTGGGTTGGGTTTTCACTTAAATGTGTTCAAAATATCATACATTGCATTACATATGCATTAGAATGGTATTTTCATGCATTTAGATGTATGTTCTATGCTTGTGTGCTGGTAGGATTGGATTGGGCTGAGCCCATGATGCTTTTTACTTTGCATGTCACATGTTCATGCATTCCCCATGCATACGTACTCATTGTTCAATATATTTGATATATGTGAATTGTTTTGGGACTTTTCTGATTGTCTCCTTCTCTATCTCTTTCTCATTCTGTTTACGTTAGTAGTGTCTATGGCACCTAAGCGTAAATCCACTCCTGCTAGGAACCCTCTGCGTTCTGGAGCTTCTTCATCTTCTGATTTTGCTCCTCTTAATCTTCGGTTCCATGATGGTGATGCCCACAAGGCATTTTTGGAGAACTTTTCTAGATGAGGTATTCATTTGGAATGCCAAGTCATTTTGGCGAACTTTGCCGACACTGACCTTCCCTCTGTCATTCACAGTAAAGGATGGGAGTCACTGTGTGACATCCCGGTCACATGTCCTCTCGTGCTTATTCAGGAGTTTTACTCCAACATGCACGGGATCGATCGTTTAGTACCTCTCTTTTTCACTCGCGTTCAAGGTACGCGCATCCCTGTCACACCGCAGCTAGTTGCAAATGTGCTTGAGGTTCCTGGGATAGAGTTTCCTGACTATCCTTCTTGTGAGCGTCTGAGGACTATGTCCAAAGATGAACTCATTTCTACTTTTTGTGAGCGCCCCACTGATTGGGGTAAACATCAATATACATCATGTAGACCTTTTGCTAAAGGTCCTAGATTCTTAAACATGGTGATGACTTTTGTACTCCATCCACTCTCTCACTACAACTCCATCACAGAGCCTCGTGCTCGATTTTTGTTATCTCTTCTTGAGTATCTTTCTATAGATTTTCCTTCTCATTTCATTCTTTCTATCATTGATGTTCATTTAGATTCAGCATCCCATGATAAGCTCATCTTTCCTTCCGCTATCACGAGGATCTTACGTCATTTTTCTATCCCTTTTCCTGTGTCCGACCACTTCACACACATTTGTGCCATAGATGCCTCTACCGTAAAATGTAGTGAGGCTCAGTTTAGGTCGAGATAAACAGATTCCACTCCTCCCTCCCGTTCAGCTCCATCTAGATTTACTCCATCTATATCTGCTCCTTCTTCCTCTATAAGTGATGTATTTCTCGGAGACATCATGACGCAGCTGTAGCGTATGGATGCTCGCCTCGATACACTCTCCACTGAGTTGTATTAGGTGAATGTTCATGTTGGTTGTATTGCACAATGGCAGGCGACCATGGGTGGTTTTGCTTCTGAGGCTACTCTTTCACCATCTCCTCTAGTGGCTTCTGACTCTGAGGATGGTGATGATGATGGTGATGACGATAACGCTTCGGATGATGATGATGGAGATGCTAGCTCTACTGATGAGATGACACTTTACCCTTTGTCACTCATGACAAAAAGGGGGAGTAGTTTTGAGTTATGAGAGTAGTCATCTTAGGGGGAGAGTTAGTGTAGGACATTTTTTATAAAGGGAGTGTTGATATTTGAGGGATGTAGTGAGGTTTTGATGTATCTTTTTCTTTTCTACCTTTTAGATACATTGATCTTGTATATGAGGTCTTGTGACCAGTTTTTACATACATTGTATTTATTTTCTCTATATATGTGGATGTATGTTTCTTTCACCTATCTCTACATGTGTTGTTTCTTTTCTATCTTTATACATATGATTCATTATACTTGTATGCAATCTATTATTTCTGTTTCACACAATATGCCTTGATGAGTTTTGTTTAAAGTGTTTCAGAAATAATGTCAAAGTTTACTTGCCATAAACTCTTTTCTTGCAAAGCTTTTTAAGGGTAAGTGATAGGATAGATTTTATTGTATTCAACAAGTAAATATGAGTTGAGTGATTTATGACAGTTCAAGTTCAATTGGGTATTGGGGTAAGGGTTCAATTGTAGGTTCGTAAGGTACTTGGGATTCCTTTACTTGTAACAACTTGATTTGATAATAGTGGAGTTTCAAGAGTGGTGACCTGAAAATCACCCGGTGGGGTTTTTGCCGTTAGGGTTTTCCCCATTCGTAGACAAATCACCGTGTCATTTAATTTCTGCTGCATATTTAGTTGTTTGGTGATTTGTTTGTGCTTCCATGCAATTACATGATAAATTAATTAATTGATAACTTGGCTAATTAATTAATTGGTTTAATCACAAGGGGTCATTCAATTTATGGCCTATCAATATTTAAAAATAAATAATATAAAAAAAACCTAGTTGAAAACTCACACCTTTTTTTTTTTTTTGGGTGAAAACTTTGAAAAATAAATTATTTAAAGGACTTGAAAACTTGAACAATTTTTTTTTTTTTTTTGAGAACATAAAAAACTAAAAAAGATTGACCCATTTTATTAGCCCAACAAATAATTCAAACAAAGCATACACATGCACACATAATTGGGTAACCTTACATGGTTGGGTTTTAAGCTCATCTATGAACCATAAAATAGTGCCCTTACGTGGAAGGACTAGTCTTACTACTAGAGTATGGATTTGGATTTAGGTATGGGGATGGAAAGGTATTAGGCACCCAACCCCACCTGACCCATGGGTCGGCTTCCAGTCATTGTGTCTTACATCTTAATCTCATTAAAGACATATTCAATATTGTTATTCTAAACTCACACACACACACACACTAGCATACATCTAGCAATCAACATGGCATCAATCATCCCATAACATACATCTCTCACGGCAAATCACATCATGCCTAGCATACTTCTATCAGGCATATCATATCATCCCATCCAAGGTAGCAAACAACAAGATATCACAAGGGCAAAAACATAGACATGGCAACATCAAAGAAACATGTGATTGCATTCTAGACATCAAGAACACATCATCCAACCAAGCATGTTCAACTCATCATTAAATACATATCCAATGCATGTTCATGTGGATGTATGACTTACCTTACTTTACTGCATCTCAGCACCAATGCATCAATGAATGAACATGTGAATGCATATTCATGGTATTAAAGCAAGAAAAGAAAAGAATATCCTAATCTAGCATATTAAAGGCAAACAAACAATTAAACATAGGAATAGAAACTCAAAAACATAAAAAGGAGCCAAAACATAGGCATATGACACAAGGAAATAAAGAAAAAGAAGCAAAAAAACTCGAATTACAGTTTCTGAGCTAAAGTATGCGTGTGCATATATAAGCCTGCGTATGCGAGCTAGTTCTATGCGTACGCATACAAGAAGCCTACGTGCACATGTAGAATTATGCATGCGCAAACATTCCCCTAGAAACCATAACCTAGAAACAAAGCAAAAACGAAAACTATGGAAACTAATAACCTAACATGCTTTAAAACGTGAAAACTACATAAACCTAAACTAAACAAGCATATTAAAACATATATAACAAATAAATCAATTAAGAACAATAGGAACACAAGTTATAAAAGATCCAAATTAAGGGAGAACCATGAAGAGAGACTTACCTTGTATATGGAACACAACTTGGTTGATATTTAACCAACCCCTCAGTGCCTACAACACAAAGATTAAGTTGAGAGAACAAGAGAATTAAACAACACAATAGTTTTTGATAATTACAACTCAAGAACAAGATTAGTTTTGAAAAAGGTTTTGAGAAATCATATTCAGAAAATAGTTTCTACTTTAGAACTAACTAAAGAGAGGTTTTTAATTTGTAAAAAAAACATGCTAAGGGGCTATGTGTGAGTTTTATAGAAGAGAATTAGGATTTTAGAGAAGATGAAGGTAAAAAAAATAACTCTCTCCTGATTGGAGACATAAGATGATTATTTATAAGTTAAAATTAGGGCTTTTAATTGTCTTCAGACATTCCATAGGTCTATAGGCCAGCCCACATCAAAGCATGATGTTTTGGGCACTTAAAATGATGTTTTAAAACCCAGAAAATTGGATTGCCCAACTGGCCCACTTCAAATTGTCATAACTTACTCAATATAAGTCTAAATTAGGTAAAATTTGTGTTCACATTGAAACTCAGGATGTCTACTTTCCAATGAAACAAACCCCACTCAATTTGTGAAACATAAGTTATGTTTAAAACAATGAGCAAAGGTCATTTTTCAGTATTGATTTCAAAGCGATTTGAGCACTTTTGAGTTGTGATTATTTCCAAACTATTGTGAACTCTTTAATTTCCCTTGGTTGACATATTTCAAGCTCATCATTGGAACTAGAGACCAAAATTTATTATCAGGTACAAAATGCAATATCTACAAGGGCTCCCTAAGAAGAAAGTTGCTTCCCCTCTATGAACAACATCCAAACCATTGAGAGTTTCAGCTAGGATCATGCCTACATGACTTGCCCTCTCTAGATTAATGACCACCGAAAGCATCCTTTGACCTACATGAGGTGTCTCATGCACCACGAAGTATCTCGCAAGAAGTCATTGACAAAAGGCATTAAGATAACGAGAGAGCTGTTCCCCAGCCAAAGGAGCATTCTTTTAAGAAAAGTATGTGAAAACCATGCGGATATTCAACTTGTTAAAATTGCACCATCTCTGAGCCATAGCAAGAGGAATTCCCAAGAGTTGATGAGCCATATCAAAGAAATCCTTGTCAATAGTGGGAAGAATGAAAGTGCTAATGTTAGGTTTGCCCATCATTGCACTAAATTCTTCAAGAGTAGGACATAATTCCTCACCATTGAATTGGAAGACATGCCGAGCTGGGATCCAAAACTTTTCCGCAGCACAAAGGAGAGGTTCTTCCACTTTTATTTGATGGGGGGTAAGGATGCAAGAGAGGCCAAGAGGGATAAAAGCATCTTTGAAAATGGGACCAAGCTTCTTTATCCATGTCGAGACCTCCAAAGGGGTTAAGTTTGCCATTGGGAGACCTTATTGAGTGTTTCCTAAGTTTAAAACATCTTTTGCGGGGCTTTTGGAGGCCCCAACGGCTATTTTATACTTAAAAGAGGCAGCTAGGATTTTCTAGCCCGCGGCATGCACGCATGGTCAACACCTGCATACGCAAGCCCATGTATGCGTGCGTAAGGAGGAGGGCAGAATCAAATTCCTTTTCCTATTTGGAGTGTGATTCCACCATTAAGGCTCCTCCCATGATAAAATCAAGCTTAGACTTCAAGTGTCAAGGACCAAGGAAAATAAAATTGCATGCAATTATCCCCATTAGTTGTAAATTAAGTACATATCTCAAATAAAAGCAATAAAATATGTTCTTGAAATACAATCCAATGTCTCAAATAAAACCCAAAAAGTAGAAATGCATGCTAAATAAATAAAAAAAAAGAAAAAAAAAAGAAAAGGAAATAAAAAGGAGAAATATGTTGTATGTTTATGTCTGTGTGTGTTTGTCTGTCTGCAGGATCATCCTTAGTGGCGCTTGTTCCTCGGTTAATAGTTAGGAGTAGTCTCAAAACCGCCAGTGCCAGCACCATCATCATCATCATCATCATCATAGTCACCATCACCTAGGTGAGCGAACCCTCCAGGACCTGGAATACTCGGCCACCAGCAGCAGGGTTAGCCTGATATAAGCATCATATTTTGTAGGGATATGTTCCCTTTAAATCCTATTGTATGATGCTATGCATAACATTATGTTGTGATTAATAAAGTTGTTTTATTATTATCTAAAATAATGGTAACGTGAATATTTGGACATTATTATATAATCTATAAGATGCATAGTATGTGATTTAGTCACAGAAGATATAAATCACAAGTTCTTTGTAAACTCAGAATTTTAGTTCGTAGTTAGTAATGAGATTGAGCATTTCATCTGCAAAGTCTACAACATATCAACTAAGATGATTTGTCTTGATCATGGAAGTGGAGACTTCTAGTTGATATGTTGATATGTTTTAAGTGTTAAGCCATATTGAATTGGACTGCTGTAAGATTTATTATTCTATTAACGACTGTCAAATGAATAATAAATCTCATAACTTTTATTTACATCAACTCTTAATCCTGAGAGAATAATGTACCTAATCATGAAGTGTAGGTTACTTTGATATATCAGAAGTGAGATCTTAAGTCACAATCAAAATCTCAGTATATTGGGCAGCCACATTTAATGTTGAGGGAACATTTATTCTCAAAATGGAATTCATAATCTTTTAAGCGAGATATAAAATATTTCCTTGAGATAAGTTCAGTTGGTTTGGTTATTTAGAATGTTAGCCTTAACTACTTTAGTAGAAGTTACTAAAGTATATATTTATGAAATTGGATTTTATAAATATATTATGAATAACTTAAAGGATTAAACCAAGTACTCAAGGATTAAGATATAGTAATCTTTAAAATGGCAGTCAACATTTATGACTTTGTATTACTACGAATATTTTAATGAAAGGGTTGATTGTATAATAAAGTCTTGTGATATAATTTATTAATAAGACCTAAAGTGCAATTATATTTATATAGTGGTATTAAATATAATTAATGGTAATTTTGTGCTTGTTAAGAGTTGATAGAAAAGCCCAAAACCCATTAGAGCTAGTGTCTTATTTGTCCCTTTTGGTCCCACTCCAAGCCACATACTAAAACCCAATTGGGATGACCTAAAAGGCTAGCCCAATTAGATAATCAGTTATATATAAGAAGAGAAACATACAAAATTTTATTATGTATGGAAATATTGTGTATGTGAGTGTAAGCCACTCTCTTATTCTCCCTTGAACACATACATATAAACTAATTGAGAGACCACACTTCTTGGGAATGAGTGGAATTGAAGTGAAGATTAAAAGTGTTCCCAAGTACTTCTAATCTTTGGTTTTGAATTTCACCGCACTAAGGTACACTTTCTTGTTCTTAAATTATGAAATTTACATAGTCCATGTTATCAATTGCAAATGAAGTAGATTCGTTAATTTTCCACTATGTGTATTTTGTATGCGATACAAACCACATTTTTCCAACATATTTGAGCATCATTTTGTGCAAAAATACAAGAAAAGAAGAATGAAGAAAAAATACATACCTCCTGAATGAGGGAAGGCATGAGATGAGTCTCGTTGAACTCATCATAATCCAAATCATCCATAAGCTGCCCAGCATAGGGAATGCCATTTCTCCAAAGCTGGTACTCGGAATCAGTCATGGAAAGTGAGGCAAGCATGAAATGTGGAGGATCCATCGGGACTTGTAGTACATCCTCACCCACCAATTGGCAGCATACCCTCTCCACCAAGTAAAGAACCCTCAGACTGGCACCCTTGAAAGGCTGGGTGATCTTGAAAGTGATGATGGATGCAAACTCTAAGTTTGGGTCTGCAACAGTAGAAGCACCTGCCTATGGACTCCAAATGACCTGTGACAGCACGTAGGGTTAGATGAAGAATCCTAAGGGCGTGTAAAAGAAGGCAACGTGGAAAATGAATGTTTAGCTCACCTCCTCAAAAGAAAGTCTATCAAAGTGAGTCCTAACTAAGAGAAGCTCCTCAGATCCACCTCTACTCCACGAGCGATAAGACCGTACTTCACGGCCTAGCGCTGAAAAGAAGATGACAATTTGCAAGATGATAGTTGACAAGATGACAATTGACAAGATGACAGTTTGCAAGATGACAATTTACAAGAAGAATGGGTACAGTTTGCAATGTATGGATATAAATGTAGTTTGCAAGATGACTGATTGCAAGGTACAAATATAGATACAGTTTGTAAGACTGTGAAGCATAGTTTTTAAAGCCTAGATGACATATAAATAAGTGCGATTACAAGAATAGGAAACACACACATTGTAAGGTGCTAGAAAGGATGAGAGAACTAACACCAGCTGGCATAGAGTCCATCCACTAAGTGTGTCCAAGGAAGAGTACAGGTAAGCAAGGCATGCCTAGCCCTAGTTGGCCTCGTAAGACTCCTCAAAATCACAGAAGAGGGACTGCCATCTCAAGAACACCATCTGCCCCCCCTCCCCCGATTAGCGAAGAGATATGCCCTCAGAATATATAGCAAGAAGGCCCTAGCCATCCTGGCACAATCACCAAGAGTCACTTGCGGGAAAGGCCTATAATCTGTCTCAATGTCATAATAATGAATTGTATTCATCGAGTACCTCCTCTCGAGCAACTATATACCTAATTGCACGCCTGACGATCCTAAGGTTAATAAGTGTCCTATTGCACCTAAGGCCGATTATCTGGTGAAAGTCATGAGGAGTCACCGTCATCTCCCAATCAAGAATATGGAAGGTGTGGGTAGTATCTCACCACCTCTCAACCAGGCACTACACCAAAATGGCATTGGCAAAGGTCGCCAGCAGCAAATAGATGATAGGCTCAAAGCGCACAACACGTATATGGCCCCTTGTCTCCTCAATCAAGACCCTATACCGTGAAGCAACACGGTTGGTGCTACCCCTACCCAAGAAGGCAAGCAAGACCTGCAAAAAGATGAAAATAGAGCATTAAAATAGCAGTTAAATGAGAAAATAATTGAAAAAAAGAGTTAAAACTGTCAAAATAGGGTTTGAGTGCTAGCCTACGTACGTGGGCCTGCATCTGTGTATGCAAGGACACCACACGTGTACACAAATTGGATCATGTGTCCATGTAAAATGAAGAACACAAACGCATGCAATGAAGGGAGATTGTGTATGCATGAGTAAGGGATGCCAAACTTGATCACATGCTGAATGTTCAAAAGTCTCTCTTAGAAAAAACTGGTTTAAGTTTTGTAGAAAGCATCTATGTGCCTGAAACTCATTCCACAAACTTTGTTTCTTCTTCTAAGCCTCCTGTGAGTGAGGTTGTCAAACCTATTGAAGTTACACCTCCTAGGAAAATTAGGGTTGATCTTCAAGAATCTAAACCTAAGACTCCTAACCCTCCTAAGGGCATGTTGCATGATAGACATACATGGATTTGTCATTTTTGTGGAAAGTCTAGTCACATTCGTCCAAACTATTTCAAGTTGAAAGCTACTAAGCGAGCAAATAAGACAAAAGTACCTGTGCCTCAAGCATAAGATCCTATGGTACTTATTGGTGAGTTGGTAAAGGCTTTAAACTTTTATTCCAGTCCTAGAGCTGCTCAGAATTCTAATGTGAATAACAACTCCAATGCTAGAGTTGCATCTAAAACGTTTGGATGCAAAAGGCTCGATTTAATTGAGTCTTTTTGACATGGTCCTTGTGCTTCATCGCTTTACTCTTTGTGACCATTGTTCTTTGATGTTTTTGTTTTCTTTGCTTTTCTAGGATTTGCATTGCATAACATTAATGCATTCATTCTAGGTTGTTTTTGTTAATTCCTTTCAAGAATTAAAAAAACCAAAAAACAAAAAAGAAAAAGAAAAGGAAAAGGGAAGCAAAATGTGTTTTGTATTATTTTTCTTGGATTTGAAATCAAGTTTAGCCAATTTATTTTTACATAACATGTCTATGTACCTTGTTTAGTTTGGATGAGCTTATTTATTGCACTTTACTAGTTTGAACTTTGTAGTGCATGTTGTATGAGAAGATGTTTATAGTTTTTGATCACATGATCTTGATCTTGAAATCACATGTCTTTGATTGTTGGACTTGAACTTATTGAGAAAGGCAAAAATAACCATCTCACCACTGTTTACTAGCCAATCATGAACACCTTGGTGCATATCATAAGATTTTGTGCTCGAGAAAGTATAGCACATGCATAAAAATAACATATGGTGTAGCCTTTGTTTAAATGCTAAAATTGGTGTGTACATTATTGGCTTGAAACTACCCAAATTGGGGTTTTTGTTCAATTAAGCATTAATTGATGAAATTGGCTTGTTTGATTGATTGATTTGGTCATTATAATCTGTTATCTAACTTGTGTAATGATCAATTGATCAATTTGTTGAGATTTGTGAAAGTGGGCTTCAAAATTTGGGATTTTTTATATAAACTCTATGCTCAAACCAATTTTGTGATTTTAAAGTGCAATTGAACTTATTCTTATTGCATTAGAGCATGCATCATGTGTTGATATTGTTCATGCATCATATAGATTGTGATTTTCTATATTATTTCTATTCTAACTTGCAGTCTGCCCTTGGGTTTTTCTTGTTTTTGTCTTCTGTCTCTTTTCTGTTTTTCCTTTTTGCTCTTTAGCATCATGGTTAGGAAGACTAGAGCTCATAGGACCTCCACATCTACTTCTTCTCCTTCCTTTGATAGTGAGAGGTTCCTTAGTGAGAAAAACCATGAAACTTATGAGAAGTTGAACATTCATAGGAATGTATGGGTTGAGAGGAAGGTCGTGTTAGATGAGTTAGATGGTGAGATTCGGAGAAACTTTGAGCATAGGGGTTGGCTTCCTTTGTTGGACATTTCACATCCCCCTCCAGTTGCCATGATCAGAGAGTTTTACACGAACCTCTCGGTCCACTCCTATGATTCCAACACTCAGGTGAAAAGTTAGATACGGGATGAAGAGTACACCATTACTCCTTCGATAGTAGTTGATGCTCTTGGGGTGCCACTAGTCCAACATCCTATTTATCCTTACGATGAGTCTCCTCCCCTAAATAACATTATGTCTTTTATTACTGGTACTTCTATCCAGTGAGGTTCTAATCCTTAGATCACCTCTCACAAGTTGATCAAGATTCATTATCTCTTTTTTTCGGATTTCTTGCCATTCTATTTGGCTTATCTCTCACCTACACATTATTCCTTTGGAGAGATGTGTATTTTTGTATGCCTTTGTCACAGACACTCCTATGAACTTTCCTCATCTTTTCATTCGTTCTTTGATTGAGATTCTAAGGAGTAGTTCTACTGCTTATGCTCTTTTCTTTCCTGTTTTCATTCATAGGATTTTGTTACATTTAGGATTAGAGCAATTTTCAACATTTGAGTCTGTTCATATCATAGCTCCTATAGGTGCCACCTTTCCTAGGCAAAGGGTTGCTCAGATGCGAGCTAGCTCTAAATGTCCTAAAGTAGATTCTTCCTCTTCTAGTGCACCTCCTCCTCCTCCTACTTCAGGTGATCCAGCTGTAAATGCCTATGTTGATCCGATTGCTGCTGCTACTCGTCCACCTTCTGCTTCGAATGTTTCTAGCATTCGTCATAATTTGGACACTGTCATGACCGTTCGAGCGACTTATGGTCAACTATTGGTGGATGTGCTTACCAAGCTTCAAGCTTTACGAGCAGATTTGGTGAGTTTTAGACGGTCACCTTCACCACCTCCTTTTGATGATGAGTGATTGCCCTTTGTCAATTCGTCACAAAAAGGGGGAGTACATATGGATAGAAGATTTTGTTGATAGGGGGAGATTTTTGTAGTTTTGGAGCTGTGAAGCTTTAGATTATATCTAGGTGCTTCAACATGTACTTATATTTTTTGGCTCATGATGTATTTTGTTTTATTTGAGTTGCCTATGATAGGGGGAGATTCTATGATGTGTTTATTTTTGTTTCTTTTTTCATAATGTATTACATTGATTATTGATTTATATTTATAAGGTTATTCATGATATATGTCTTGTAGTTTATGTTATGTGAAATCAAGAATTTATTTTGTTTTACTTGTATTTTCCACACATGCGTTTATGTGTTTGTTAAGTGTTACAGGAATATACAGGTTGATTCAGTCGTGCTACTGTCTACACTTGCAACTAATAGATAGTAGTTAGATTGAATTTGTTTTTAATGGCCAATGTTTTGTAATGAGCTATTTTTGTAACTTTGAGCATTTTATCTAGATTTTGTTTTGTCACGAATTGCCAAAGGAGGAGTTTGTTAGGTTTTAAGATTTTAGGTTTAAATGTATTAGAACTTCATTTTGTAATGTTGGCAAATCATGATCAAAACATTTAATCTTTTTTTAAACTTGCTCAAATTATGTTTATGTGTAAAGTTGGAATTAAGTGTACTGCAAGATTTACTGTGTAAATCTACTTGACTCTATTGATTGAAGCTCTTGCAGATTGTTTTTCTACAAAATTTTCCAACTCAGCCCAAGCCCGTTTGACGTGTAGGGTTTTATGTTTTGCCCTAGGTATAAAGGGAAAACCCTAGCCACATTTTTAGGTTGCTGCAGTTGTTGTTTGTGTTGTGTATGTGAATCTCTGGTGAGATCCAAAGGTGTTTGCCTTCACATATACTTAGGGTTGTTAAGAATCAAGATTATGTCAAGAGCTTAATGATCGATTCAGTTGATGCATTAAGAGCTTAAAGATATACAAGCGGGAGTGCTTGTACTTGCTGTGAATCCAAGAAAGAAGTAGTCTGTGGACTCAAAGCTATCATGTAGTCGTGGTAGTAAGTTTCCTACTCGAAGTAGCAATAGGATATTAGTGGCCTAAGTCGCTATTGTGTAAACTTCAATTCTTTCATAGTGGATCTGTTTTATCTTGAGGATAGCTAGGTTAATTCCTCCCCAGGTTATCATATCGTTGTGTTATTTATTTTCTGCACTTTACAATGATATGATATATTTGTGTTAACCTAGATCTGATAATTTGACTAAGTAATCCCTTGGCTAAATAACTAGGTTAATCTGGTTGTGTTTTAGGGGGTTTAAAAACATATAATATGCATAGGTACAAGCCGTGTACGTAAGCTAATACCAGCGTACACATGAACATAAACAGAGAAATGTTCTTCAACATTTTCAGACATATTTCAATCAAAAATCATCCTAAACATGTTCCTACCCCTCCTAAAGTGTCAAGTTTTCATCTAAACGCATCCCACAGTAAAACCTAGGCATTTACATGCCCAAAAATAGATTAAAATGGAAGATCAAAGAAAAACTCAAAAATGAGAAAAGTTTGAAAAACTTATCAATCCAGTCCTTGCACTCTCTGAGAGATGATCATGTGGCCTATGGGTTAGTGGAAGGGACTTATGCAGCCTTACAGCCCCATTCTTGTAGGTGAGATAGAACACATCGGCAAAAGTTATGTAGGAACTTTTCTTAGACTTGGGTGCCATGGAGATGAGAGAGTTTGAGAGAGAAATAGAGTTTTGGATGAAAGAATTTGAGAGGAAAAGATCAGTTTGTGAGGAAATGAGAGAGATGTAGTGAGTATTTGTAGAGAGAAAAAATGGAAGTTGGAGAGTTAAAGAGAATGTGAAAAGATGAGGAAGATGAAGAGAAATAAGAAGAAAAAGAAACGGTTAGTAACCATTGGAAAAAAATTAAAGAGGCGGAAAGGTCTGATGGCTAAACTACATATAGTTTAGGCCTCTCTACTAAATTACGTGTAGTTTAATAAAAAATAAATTCCAAATATCCCTAGTGGGCTCCCAGAAGGTAGGAGGTGCAAAAGAAAATTCAGGAATGCATCCCAAAATGACAGAAATACCCTCAGTTTGGTAAAAGATACAAAAACTCTCAAAACACTCCCTAGTGGATTAAGAGCATCAAGAACATTCCTTGACAGAATAGAAATCCCTAAAGGAACTCCCCCATGGGTTAAGATCATCAACCAAATCCCCAATAAAGTACAGTATCATGGAAGGACTCCCCCATGAGTCTAAGGCACAAGAACAACCCCTTTGAAAGTTGTGAAAAAATTTCGCCATGGAGTTGATAAAACCCTTTCGTGAGTGGAATCAACACAAGTTCCCTAGTGAGTCATGAAAGAGAAGAAGAAAATTTTCTCCAGTGGACTACACACCAGCAAAGACTTCCTCGTAGGTCAAAATCACCACCAAAACTCCCCAGCAAGTTATATTTTCCCTAGTAGACTACACACCGTTAAAGACTTCCTCATAGGTTGAAATTACCAAGAAGGCTCCCCCGCGGGTCACCAATACACTCCTCAACAAGTCATTCTCCACAGTAGGTCTTTCACTAAGGACTTCCTTGTACGTTAGAACACCAAGGCCACTTATGCATATATCCTCTAGGAATTGAATATGCAGGCACAGATTCCATACAAGTCAGAAGAGAAGACTACAGAACTTGTGCACATATCCTTCAAGAATTGAATATGCAGGCACAGATCCTATGCAAGCCTGAATTCTTGCCCATATCCTGAGGGAGTTGAAATGCAAGCACAATAGAAGAGGTAGAGATAGAGATAGAGGCCAAGGTCGCCCTAAGGCAAGAGCCTCACTAGAACAGGTAGAGATAGAGATAGAAGATAAGAGGTGAAAGCCACCCGAGAAGTTTGAGGCAAGAGCCCTAGATGGACACCACAGATATGTATCCTTTTAAGCTCGTAAGAGCACCTTGTTTGTTTGGTCGATGGTTGCGGCCATTGGCCATGTTTGTTTTTCTTTTTTAGTGACTCTAAGATAATGAGTCAATCGCCTTTTACTTGCAATTGGAAAAACATGTTTTGAGATAGTGAACCTGTCATTGCTCATTTCCTGAATAACAAATGTGGGAATTTGGACATATGAATCCCACGCAACTCTACAGAGTTGCACCCTGCCTTATGTATGCGTGTTGTATGCCATGTGCATGGGTTAGGCCCAAGTCATACATCAAAACATTGATTCTGTTAGTGGAGCTCACAAATCAAAAGAGTGGCATTTGTAGACACCACATTTTATATCCCTTACGACACGAGCCCCTGTTCCCCAATGATGGTAAAATTCTAAAGCTCATAGTTGGTTTAGGAGCCGATTAGATTGAAATTGACTTGAGGAAGATTTTTATGAAAAATATAACTCTTTTATGAGTTGAATATAACTATTATTGGAAAATAATGGACACGGAAACCCTAGGGCATGCGTCAGACCTGCGTATGTAAGCATTATGCATGTGTACACATGTTAGGGTTCCAGAAACAACGAAAGGCAAGTTTTCTGCATTAAAACTGAGTTTTGAAATGAATCACATATCGTCTGAGAGCCGTTCTAAACCCCCATTTTTTTAATATAAAAAGCTATACATGGTACCATTTCAAAACATAGAGAAAATCCTAAAGGAAAACAAAAGATTCACTAGAAATAGTGAATCAAAGAGGGAGTTTTTCACAAAACATCCCCAAGTCAATATTTTCTAATTGGGAC
Organism: Quercus variabilis; assembly: GCA_030445155.1. Classification (NCBI taxonomy): domain Eukaryota; kingdom Viridiplantae; phylum Streptophyta; class Magnoliopsida; order Fagales; family Fagaceae; genus Quercus; species Quercus variabilis. Next base: position 43,510,075 of record CP129445.1, on the reverse strand, counting down.
CTTTTTTGGCCTTGATCTTTAAGTTTTAAGATTACTAATCACTTTTGTATTTGGTTGTAAATATATTGACTGAGGGGGAACGGTCAAAATCAAGCTTGGAAAGCTTTATGTTTGAAGAATTGAGTTCTAACCTTTTCTTTGTTTTAATTCTGCTTTCCTTTTGCTTTTCTTGTTTTGTTTATTTTTTTATTATGTTTAGATTGCCTAAGGTTCAGTAGCTTTCTCTTTTAAAGCATGTTAGATTGCTAGATTCAATTCTGTTCTATTTTTTGTGTTTCCGTTTCTGGGCTAAGGTTTTAGGGGCATGTATAGATGGGTTGCGTACACAAGCCTATGTATGCATATGCATAATCATGCCCAAAAAACCTTAATTTAATCATGTTTGTTTTTTCTTTTGTTTTCTTTCACATGTTTAGCCTCTGTTTAATCTCTTTTATTCTATCCTTGAGTTCCTGTCTCTCTGTTTTCTCTTGTTTTAGTTTGTTTACCTCTTTGATTCTAGTTAGGGTTTTTGATTTATTTATTTACATGGACATGCATATGATATAAACATGCATTGATGCATAGGTACTGCAGTGGAGTGAGGTAAATCATGCATTCATATGAACATGCATTTAGAATATATTGTTTTGATGGTGAGTGTGAGTATGTTTGTTTGGATAATGTTTAGATGCAATCACATGTTTGTTTAATTTTACTATACCTATGTTTCTGCCTTGATTTGATATATACATGTTGTTGCCTTGGATGAAATATGAAAGGAGATGCATGGTGAGATGTGTGTTAGGGTTTCAATGTTATATGTGATGTGATTGTAGGGTGTGGGATAAGACAAGATGCATGTTTAGGTTTTGGGATGATTGATGCCATGTTGATACTTAGATGTATGCTAGTGTGTGTGTGAGCTTAAGAGGCAATACTGAACATGTCTTTAATGAGATTAAGACACAAGACACAATGAGTGGAAGCCGACCCACAGGTCGAGTTGTCTTGGGTGCCTAACACCTTCCCAAGTCGTACCTAAACTCCAAACTCATTCTCTGGTAGTAAGATCAGTCCTTCCACATAAGGGTGCTATATATATGGTTCCTAGACCTAAACTAGGTGGTGACTCTTTTTCTTTTCTCCACCAGGGTCCACTTGGCTGAGGTGTACTCCCCCCATTGCGCCCACAATAGTCAATTTTAGTATAATGCTAAAGATAAAATTTCATGAGATTATTTTTCATTGTAGTATGTGTAAAGTGTCATATTAATGTCTTTTGTGAATGCTTAGATACAAGCGTGATTTTGGCATAATTACTTGTATTCATATATGTTCACATTCACATCTTCATGCATGATTTATACTATATGATGATATGAAAGCATATGTGTGATGTATTGTGTGGGTGGATGCAAAGATGAGCTAGTGTGGCAATATATTTTAGCATAGATGTATGCCACATGGTGTTATCATGCAGTGGTAGCTCCATGAATTTTTTTTTTTTTTTTTTTTTCAGGGTGGTCATTTAGAAACTTAAATTAAACCAATTTTAATAAAAAAAATAAAACTTGAATATATTAACATTACAAAGAGAAAAAATCATGCGCAAATACATAAATTTTTGACATTTTATTCTACAAGTTTTATATTTTGAGATTGTTATATGGTAGTTTCATCATCAATGCAATCAACTACATTTTTTTCAATGAACACAACTAAGCAATCATTAAACTATTGATCTCTCATCCAATTCCTAACATCTTACCTAAATAAGTAACAATATAAACAATATGCATCATCCTTGTTTTATGACCTGTTTGTATTATTTAAACTAGTCAGGATTAAATCGATGCAATACTTCACTAGTTTCTTTCTTTAGGGAAATTATGGCCAAGAGGTTGACAATAACCTCTTTGTAAATATGATCTTTTTATTTCATCCTAATCATTAAGATGAAAAGATGAGACATTATTTCATAACTTGTAAAGAAAATTATTCAAGTCAATAAAAATTTTCTTGGAAGATGAACCTTGCAATACAAGTGATTTTCTTATAAGAAATTTGACAATAATATTAGCAAAAGAATAAAGTATTAACTATAAGTTCATTCAACTTATTCAACTTAAGCATTCAACCGTTATATTAATCATGTTTAATAAAGTATTCATGCATTACTTTAGTGCATATGCATATATACCAAATGTATCATATAAATCCAACAAATTCAGCCAAAAACTAAAGTAGAGGCAAAGAAATTTTCCTAAAGTAAAGGCTGTAAAGTTGTGATTTCCAACTAGCCTTTGTTGGCTTTAATTCCGTTGCAAATTTGGTTGTAATTAATTCAATCATTTCCTTGTATTTATGTGGATTTAATTGTAAGGAATGAGTGTGAGAGATTGGTGAAGAATCAAGCTTGCAAAAGAAGATTAGTGTAGTTCGCAACTAGCTCGCGAGAAGCTCGCGAGTAAAGAAACCCACAAAAAGGCCACGTGTGAAGCATATGACTAGAAGCTGAAGAGTGATGCCAGCCTATCATTTCGCAAGTACTTCGTGAGAAAAGCCATCTCGCGAGGTACCCGTGAGACTCTCTGTTTGGCAAAAATGAAAAGTGATTTACCAAATTCTTCACACACACTATATATACCCTCATTACCCACAAAATTGTAAAGGAATGCATTTCAGAGAGAAAACCCTAGTAAAACACTTAAGAGTTAAAGATTGTCATACCCACAATCATCTATACAATTTCTTTTAGTTTTCCTCTACTCCTATCTTTCCATCTATACATCCTTGAGAGGCGCTTAGTCTAAACACTTACCTCACCCATTCTGAGTGTTGAGAGAAGTTTTGGTGCCTTTGGGAAGCATTGGAAGAAACCATTGAGTGGCGGATGCAATCGGGCAGAATTGCAGGATTCGAAAACTTAGTGAAGACAAGACCTCGAGAATTCCATTGGTAGTAGGAGCTTGGAGGGCTCAAGTAGATTGAGTAGATTGGGCTTGGAGGGTCTTTTTGATATTCTTGTGCTCCAACTTATTCACTAGTGGATTGATTTCAACTTAGAGGGTCGCGGAGAGGTTTTAAAACGAGCTTTTCGGTTTCCTCTTCAATAACACGTCTCGGTATTATCTTGTGTTTGCATCTCTCTTGCCTACTCTTTAAGTTTTACTTTTATTGCTCATTGTGGTTGCTTATGGTTTAGAGTAATGTTTCCAGTTTATTATGCTTCATTTACTCTTGTTCCACATTTCGATAAGTTAGAGTAAAAGCAATCTAGCCATAATTTAAAATTGAGGGTCTGACCAAGTTTTAGTGTTTTCACACTAATTGAGCTTTCAGAGGCTAAATCCTAATTTCCCTAAATTTTTCCAAGTGGTTAATTTCCTTTGAGTTCCCTGAGATACAAAACTCCTTCTTGTTCCCCCTTGACAAAAAATTCTTTCACACTTTCCTTTAAGCTGTCTTGCTGGATAATTCCTTTGGAGCTCCCAAAAACAAAACAGTAAAATAATATATAAATAAATTTTTTTTAAAAAATCCTTGAATCCCTAATCAACCAAGAAACCCCCCACAAGCTACATGGGCAACTGTCAAGCTTCTATGGAACTTCATCTAACCATCACAGCCACTATCCGTATTCTCCCATTCCTGCAGTAGAGGCAAAGATAGAGGAATATGAACATAGCCATAATTCAAAGAATTAGAATCAATAAGTTGAAGGAAGTAGGTATAATCAATAATAAATGATGTACCATGCAAAGATGGATCTTAGCAAGGGTGTTTGTTTAGATTATTCATCAAACATGTGTCTAGAATGTTGGGAGTGACTGAAACAAAAGAATCAATAGCCACCCGTCTATGAGGAAAAATGTATCTTGAAAAAATGTACCACTAATGGAGGATGGACCTACACTTGAAGCAGCTTGAGAACCCAATGTGTCATGGGTGGCCTCAAGAAAAAGGCGTGCTCTAACCCGCATTAGTATGGTGACTAAGATCATCATCAGATAATGTTTCCTCTTTACTATCGAAATACTCCTCAATAGAAAGCTCCGGATTGATCATAGATGCCTTAATTCGTTCAGCAACAAAACCTTTACCACGTACATATTAATGTAATCAATAACAACTCGAGATAAGTTAGTCGAGTAAGCCTTCAAGATTATGAATCATCATATGCATGCATGACATGAACAAAAAAGGAATTTCAAGACAAATTTCCAAGTGAATCCAAACCATCCCATTTGGATTCAAATCGACCAAGATTCAACTAGTATAATCATCATTTGAATTCAAATCAACGCTGGTTTGATTGATCCCTTAGATTCAAATTGACCATGATTCGATTAATCCCCCCCCCCCCCCCCCCCCCTTTGGATTCAAATTAACCATCATTCGATTAATCTTACCTCTCGAATTCAAATTGACAACGTTTCGATTAATACTACGTCCCAATTAACCCATTTTTCCTTATTTGTGTTTTAAATTGACCATAAATGGTTTTTAATCATCAAAGAATCGCATGAAGAGCTAAAATTAAGTTTTCTTATAATTTTTCCTTAATTACACAAGCATTAAATGCATGTCTTTCTTTTCCATGCATTGTAAAAACAAAATGTGGTTCTTATATGACGCCTATATTAAATGCATGCTTGCCGACATGAACTTTTCTTATGCAGAGCAATACTACTGTGGAAGTTGGTAGTTTTTTGCTCTATATATATGCAGCTTGTTATCCAGAGATAGTGTGGTGCAGTACAATTCAGAAATTTTCTTTTTTATCTTGACTTTCATATTTGTGAGAAAGAGCTATTTGGGTGTGTTAGGATTTGAGTTTTGTAATAATACCTATACACTAATTTTGTATTCTCCAAATTTGTTAGCAAAATTTCTCCTTACCACAACTTGTGAACATAGGCCAAAAATTGAGCCATATATGTAAATTCTTGGTGTTCTTTGTTATTTGTGTTTGTGTTTTTCTTTTTTCTTTTTTTTTTTCTTTTTTATATATATAGTTATATTTGTTTATATTATTTTTTTATTATTAGTTTTTGGAGAGCTTTTTAAACCCATAATCTATATATATAATAATAGGTGAAGCAGAGAGAAAATCCAATTACATTTCAATTGGATTCTCAATTTTGCACCACTTGTCCTAACCAAAACTCAAAAAAAAAAAAAAAAAAAATTAATTAGATTATAAATTTGACTTTAATTTTGTGTCATGTATCTTATCTAAATTTTTTAATTTTTGTGCTCAAAAAAATGATGCATTAACATTTAACTCGGAAGTCAAAAAAACCATAATGATAATACTCATTGGCCTAAGTAAGAACATCTTACCTACAAACTTTTATGGAGATTATAAATTGGACTCCAATTTTGTGACATGTATCTTATCTAAATTTTCTAATTTTTGTGCCCAAATAAATGATGCATTAGTATTTAACACAAAAGCCAAGAAAACCATAATAATAATACTCATTGGCCTAAGCAAGAACATCTCACCTGCACACTTTTATGGGTGATCTCAATAGAGTTTAGAGCTCTTCTAATCCCACAACCAGAACCAATGAGTCCAACGAGAAAGACTATAAAAATAAAACATAATCTCCTCCTAATTCCATATCGTCATCCCATGTCTCCTCCTCTCTCAACTTCTACCAACTAGATCCACACACTGCCCTCTCCTTCTCCTTACAGATTTCTTAGAGTAAGGCCAGGTTCAAACACAATGTTCAATCTCACTCTTCCTTGCTTCACACTCTCATACATTAGCGCTTCATTGATGTTTCCAATGAGTCCAACGAGAAAGACTATAAAAATAAAACATAATCTCCTCCTAATTCCATATCGTCATCCCATGTCTCCTCCTCTCTCAACTTCTACCAACTAGATCCACACACTGCCCTCTCCTTCTCCTTACAGATTTCTTAGAGTAAGGCCAGGTTCAAACACAATGTTCAATCTCACTCTTCCTTGCTTCACACTCTCATACATTAGCGCTTCATTGATGCTTCCAAGAAGATTTCAAGCTCAATGATCAGTTCTTATTTTTTAATAGATTTAGTGTGTCTAGATTAAGATTTTGTTAATTTGTTAAAAGTGACAAAAATATAATCATATATATTAAATTAAGTTGAAGTTCAATTTTAGAATTCAAATTGAATCAAATTAATTTCTAATTGCAGTTTAATTTTGTGCTATGTGTCCAATTTGATTTTTAAATGTTGGTGTTAAGTTACTTCCCTGTCTTTCTACTGTAATTTTTTATTCAGATTGTTACAATTTAATTCGAAATTTTATTTGAATTTTTCTATTGTTGTTACTATCATATATTATCATTCTAATTGTTTAATTAGAATCTGAAATTGGAGTCTAATTTTACTATACACATGTACAATCTAATTATTTTTAATTTTGTTGTCATGTGCAAAAGCCAATGAAATGAAATTAATAACACATTAAATACTCATGCTTTGGGAATCGGTAGTACCAATCTAAATTCATTGGACCTGCTTCGTGATAATACAACTATGAAGGATGTATAAAAACACGCACAAACCCATCTCTCTATAAAAAGATATTGGAGAGAATTTCTTTTATTAGCCATGGAACTTCAGAGGTTTTTTCTTCACACAAATGTCCATCATGTTACAAAATGACTCATCGTAAAACTATAAAATGAGTACAACTCTAAGAATTTTTTTAAGAGGTTTTTTCTTCACACAAATGTCCATCATGTTACAAAATGACTCATCGTAAAACTATAAAATGAGTACAACTCTAAGAATTTTTTTAAAAAAAATTTTTTAAGCTACAAAAATTTCAATCACCAATAGAGATTGAAGATTCAAAAATGTAAATGGATCTTTTGGATAAACATTGTCAACAAGGTTCATCTTTCTGTGTAAAATGTATATATTGCTAAGTTTTGTTAATGAAATTTTCGGGTTAATAATATGAATTTAGACTTAATTGAGCCTTTTAAACATGAATAAAGTCATAGTTAATAATATATTCATTCCCGTGTGGTAACACGGGACTACATACTAGTATTTTATAATTAATTGTGTCTCAAAAATTTGATACAGTTGTAACAATATTATCCTACATAGGCTAAATATTTTTACATATTTTGTATTGTACATTTTCATACACACTTGTGAAATCATATTTTTAAAATACGATTTCAATTGACATGACATTATATCTCGTGTGTATCTAGAAAGCCAAAGAAAGAAATTTCAATTGATATGACATTATATCTCGTGTGTGTGTGTGTGTAGAAAGCCAAAGAAAGAGAAAAAAAATGCAACTGCACACACACGGAGTGAGAGGTTGATGTACCAAAGTAGTATCAAAAGAAAAAAGAAAACCAAATTTTGGCCGGTTTGTTTTAACCTTTCAAACTTACATTTTTATATTTTAAACAATATTACATACTTTTTCACTTATACGTATTTAAAAAAAATATAAATAACATTACTCAAACTACACTACCAAACACTTCCTAAATTTTATTCAATATAAATAACAAAGGGCATAACAATGAGAGAAAGGTCGGTGTACTATTGTAAAGTACATAACCACGCACAAGGAGTTACTGACATTTTGTGATAGTAACTATACACTGATTTTGTAATTTTTAAATTTACTAGTGAATTTTTATCTTTTTCATTTGGATGTAGGTTAAAAGTGGAACGATGTAAATCCTTGATACTTTTACTTGTGTAAAAAATATTATTATGATTATTTTTATTAATTTCTGGAGATATTTAAATTAGTTGACGAAAAAAAGACGAGCGTTACACAATATGGTTCAATTTGTTCATCCCAGAGGACAGGCAAGTTGAAGTTTAGAAGAGCGTTACACTTGTGTCAAAAAAAGAAGAGCGTTACACGATATATAAAACGGCTTTAATTTAGTTGACGGTTCCATTTGTTCATCTCACAGGACAGGCAAAATCTAAACAATTTGAAATGGCATTCTGGTCCTGAGCGAGAGAGAGAGAGCAGAGCAGATGTACATGTCCATGTACAGGCCAGGGTGAGAGGGGAGTGAGCGAAATTTTTGGTTGAGATAGTACACACTTGACACTACACACACCTCACCAAGAAGAGAGCAACACCAGCCTGTCCTCTCTGTCTCTCCCTCTCTCTCTCTATGAGAATAGAGATGAGGCTTGTCCAGTACTCTTCTTATTCCTCTACCCAGGCCCAGTACTCTTCTTATTCCCACTATTCTTTTTTCTCTTCTTCCAAACCCAAGCTCTTCTTCAAAAAACCCCGTTGGCCTCGCATGGACTCTACTCCTCATCACCTAAAGACTAACCATAATCATAATCACAATAACAAGAAGAAGGACAAGATTGTTGTTATCATGGGGGCCACTGGGACAGGAAAATCCAAGCTTTCCATCGACTTAGCCACTCGATTCCACGCTGAGATTATCAACTCCGACAAAATGCAAGTCTACAATGGCCTTGACATCACCACCAACAAAATCCCACTTCACCAACGTTGTGGCATCACTCATCATCTCCTCGGCGAGGTCGACCCAGTCCTCCACGACGACTTCTCACCTCTCGATTTCCGAAACCTCGCTGGCTCAGTCATCTCCGACATCGTTTCCAGAAGAAAACTACCACTAATCGTAGGTGGCTCCAACTCCTTTGTACATGCTCTCCTTGTCGACCGGTTCGATCCCGACTCAAACGTATTCGACCCCTCTTCCCGCTCCTTTCCCTCCTCCACTTTAAGGTACAACTGCTGTTTCCTATGGGTCGACGTGTCAATGAGGGTCTTGTCGGAGTACCTGTCGCTCCGAGTCGAGGACATGTTCGACTCGGGGATGTTGGACGAGTTGACCGAGTTTTTCAGCGAGTTTCCGAGTCGCTCCGGGTTGAAGAAAGCAATCGGAATACCTGAGTTTGAAAATTATTTTAAGAAATACCCACCACATGATGGGCATGGAGGTGGTGGTGATCCGGTGCGGACGGAGGAGGCAGATATGGACGCGGTGAGGGAAATAAAGGACAACACGTGTCAGCTAGCAAAGAAGCAGATAGGGAAGATCGTACGGCTAAAAAGGGCAGGGTGGGACCTACGGAGATTAGATGCCACAGAGGCGTTTCGAGAGGTTATGTCAAATTCAAACGTTTCGGGGTCAGAAGTTTGGGAGAGGCAGGTGTTGGAACCAAGCGTGAAGATTGTGAAGCGATTCTTGGAGGAGTAGGTTGAAAATTCCAGCATTTTCCAGCTATTAATTTAGGTTTGTTTTGGGCTTTTTTTTCTTTTTTTTTTCTTTTTTGGGTCTCTCTCTCTCTCTCAAACTCAACTCTAACTCTAACCCATTCATTCAATATTCTTTTTTTGGACTTTGGGGTTGAGTTAGGTGAATGGGGCAGAGAGAAAGAGGACCAATTTTGCTCAATTTTTGCTATAATGAGTTGAAACTTGAGAGGGAGGATACTAACATACGAAAAAAATGAAATTGATTGCAAAAACTAACTTTGTGCATTTTTTTTTTTGGGTTAACTCTAACTTTATCACTTTCTTTTATGTTTTTAGTGCATGTAGAGACATCAATCAAGTATCACATTTGGCGTGTGGAGTCTGGAATAATCACCAACTCTTATAGCTCATTCTTTCAATAGCATCAGCCAGCCTCGGCCACGTGGTTACAAATTTTGCCTTTATGGTTTTCCAGCTTTTGGCTGCAAACAGCAAAATGCCTTTTTTTTTTCTTTTTCAAGGATAAACTAGTCATATTAACTTCTTTATTTATTTGTATCTAGTTTATTTATTTGGATCTAGTTAATTGATGTTCTTAATGCATTAGATTTAATATAACTTTTATGAACAATATACAAAATTATAATTTTTTTTTTTCATATAAAAAATTTTAAAAATTATTTTCTAAATCAATGACCTTAAGTCATTTATTAACAAAATCCAATCTTTATCAACATTTTTCTAAGTATAGCACCTTCAAAGATCGCTTAAAAGCCTTATATCATAGTCATCGTATCTTTAAAGTTAATCCTCAAACTTTGTGCTTCCTCAAGTTTATTATTTATTAACTAGATATTTCCTAAATTAACTATTCAATATGGAATGGTCATACTAGACTCTGCTTTATTATTAATGAAATCCGACGCCACGCCTTACAAAAAAAAAAAAACACCTGATAAACCATTCATTAAAAAAGAAGTATACAAAAAAGAAAAAAGAAAATAAACCTAGATATTTTCCATCACGTAAAATATGGCTGAAATTTAATGCATGTACCAGTTCTTTTTCCCCGGGAAGAGAAACTGGGGGCAATGGAGCTCATCTGCCAAAATTGCACTGTCTTTTTTATGAACCCAGAAATACATAAAGAGTATAAAAACAAAATATGATGAGAGAGAGAGAGAGAGTAATGAGTATGTGAAGTGTGTTATAGAGGCCCACACAACTATGGGACCCAACTTCAGTAAAAGAAATGACAAATATACCCGAAACATAATTTAATTTTTCGTTATGGAAAATATATTTATTAGAAATGTGGACCAAAAATCGCAGTCCCAATGGACAGGTTTTTATAGTTAAGCCAGGATGTGGTGGAGGATACCTTATTTCTATTTTTGTACGATGAATTCAATCTCTTGTATCTATCAAAATAAGTTACGGTGGAGAATGACAACTCGGATTTTCAAGTTGTGTGACTTATTTATTTATACTTTAATTTAATCTTTCCAATCAATGATTGAAACGTGGAAACAAGAAAGAATCTTATGTGTTAAACAGGTGTCCAACCATTAAGAAGTCAAATACATCTTAAATTATTATGTGCCATTCCCATATTGCCCAAAGGTATAGTTATAATAATCTGAAATTTAAAACGAAAAACAAAAGTTTTAGGCATCGACCCAAAAAATTAAGAATAACTTTTTTTCTTTTTTGAGGAAAAATTAAGAACAACTTCAGTCTGACAACGCATTTCTCAATAATTAATTGAGGTCATGAAAATGTGTCGATAATAACTTTTTTTTAATATTTATTTTTAGAAAAATGCTAACGAGTGTCCTTAGAGCACTGATTAAGAATCTAATTAAAGAAAGTTTTTATGGAAAAAGAAAAAAAATTAATGTTTTGACAGTTTTTTTCATTTCCCATAAAAGTGATGTTAAAACTTTTTTAAAATAGATTCTTAACCAGTGTCTTAAGGGCACTCGTTAACATGAAATTTATTTTTATAATATTTCTTATAATAAGTTATATTGATGGTATGTTTGAATACCGCTTATTACTAAAAATTAAAAATTGAAAATATTGTAGCAAAATAATTTTTAAATGTGTGAATAGTGTCGTGAGACTTAATTTTAAAGTTATATCTGCGTTTTTTTGTACTTGTGGGTCCCGTGAACAATGCACAAGACCCACAGAAAAAAGCCAAACGCAAATATTTTAGTGCAATCCAAACATACACGAAGGGTGTGTTTAGATATCGCTTATCTTGCTAAAAACTGAAAACTGAAAAATAATAATAATAATAATAATAAGTTACTGTTCATGCTGAAAGTACTATGCATTTGCCTTAACATGAGCAATACAAAAGGTGTTGGTTCAAGAAGAAGAAAAAAATGCAAACGCAGCTCAAATAATATGAATCCAAACGCATATTAAGGGTGCGTTTGTTTTGGGTGAAAATGGTTTTAGTTACACCCCTCAACTTGTTTGGTGAGATCAAAAAATTTGGTCAAACGGAAATCAGTTTCCGTGTTGACCGTAAAATAACTCTGTTTTGGCGTAAAACGATTTTAGCTTTTATTTTACCTTCAAACCAATTACACTCCTCACAGACACACTCCTCACACTCTCTCAAAGCTCCTCTCACACACTCTCTCGAAGCTCCTTACAAACACACTCCAAGCTCAGTGAAGACAGAGCTTCACAGAGCAAGACACACCAACGCAGGTCACCGTCTGATGACCCAGTTCATGCTCCTCCTCCATTCCGTGCTCCTCATGCCAGTTCATGCTCCTCCGTTGACCCATAGTTTGTCGATCCACCCACGTTGAGTCCGATCCACCCTCTATTTCACTCCGACAACCTCACCTCACCTCCGGTCCACCCTCTACTTAGTCCGATCTTGTCACCTCACCTTCGATCCACACACCTCCGACCCATCCTCTACAAAAGCCGATCCACCCACAATCTTTCCCTCAATCTCTCAATCTTTCTCTCTCTCTTTTTTTTTTTTTTCTTTTTTGTGGTGGTGTGGGTGGTGGTGTTTTGGTAGTTTTTCTATTGTGTGGTGGTGGGTTTTGTGTGGATAGTGGTGGATTTTCTGTGGATGCTATTGTGTGGGTGGTGGTGGATTTTCTTTGTGTGCTGATGTATGGGTGGTGGTGGATTTTGTGATATAAAATTTGTTTGGAAGCTGAGAAAATGGCTGAGAAATATGAAAAATTTGTAGGAAAATAGGATATTCAAAATGTTACCAAACACTAAAAATTGTTTTCTAATATAATTTTTAAAATGCAACCAAACACTAAAAAATATTTTCCTTCCCCGAAAATATTTTCACCTGAAAATATTTTACACTGAAACAAACGCAGCCTAAGTACCAAAATACAAATATAAATAGATATTAAGATTATATTTAATAGAAAAACTCATTCCAACTCTATACCAAAACCTTATTTGTTTCTCAAGATCCTTATACCTTAGAATCAAGGTTGAAATCTTTCCTCTCACATTTATAATAATTAAAAAAAAAAAACAAAATAATTAAAATTCACTTATTTATAATTTGTAATCTCAACCTCTAAAATTTATAACCTCTATTGTAGTAGTTATATTGCATTAATGCAAGTAAATTTAGGCTAGATCTTTAATTTTTAGTTCGATTTACTTGCTTTATATTATTGTTTTTAGTTCGAGTTAGTCTTGTGGTTAATTTAGTCATGCCTTGATCACAATTAATCATGTATGCATCATTTAATCATTATACCTTATGATAGGTCACAATCTGAATGATCCATTGTGATTAACCCTAATTAATTAATTTAGCCAAGTAATTAATTAATCAATTAATCATGCAATTTTATGGAAGTACAAACAAATCACCAACAACTAAATATGCAGCGGAAAATAAATAACACGGTGATTTGTTTATGAATGGGGAAAACCCTAATGGCAAAAACCCCACCGGGTGATTTTCAGGTCACCACTCCCGAAACTCCACTATTATCAAATCAAGCGGTTACAAGTAAAGGAATCCCAAGTACCTTATCAACCTACAGTTGAACCCTTACCCCAATACCCAATTGGACTTGATCTGTAGCGACAGTTTCCACCTTTGATGCACAGCTCCCAAGTACATGACTAACCAATGTGCAGATCCAAGTACGCGACTTCAGAACACCAACTGAGGAAGAATGGTTGGCTGCAAAGTTCTTCAGTTCATCCTTTATGATGAATAGCAGGAAGATGCTTGGTTACAAAACTCTATGGTGCAAATACACAGCAACTTCTTGATGGAAAATGAACTAGGTCAAGAACTTCGTCTGTTGATCACAATTTACTTGAACAGAGATTGCTCAATGCTAAAGCCACTTGTGTCACCCTTGACGGCTCTTAAAATAATCTTTTTATATGTTTAGGGTTAGAAGAAAAGAAGGCCCAAAAACATATTCACGGATCCCAAGAAAATCAGATTAGAAATCTGAATTTTTAAATCTCGACAGATATCAGGTGTCGAGGTAGCTATCGAGCAGGTGTCGAGCTTTAAAAACCTTGCACTTCAGCTTGCTTTCTCTTGGACAGACTTGATGACTTCAACACTTGACCTTGAAACATTGTTTCTTGAAGTATTAAAAACACTTAAAACTACCCAATTACAAGTAGAGTGCGTTTTGTCAAAGGATTAGCCAATTTACATAACTAGGTGACATATGTTCTTAACCAAGTTAAAACATATATGTCCTAACAATCTCCCCCTTTGGCAATCCGTGACAAAACCACAACAAACAAATGAGCATATGAGAGAAGTCATAAATCACTCAACTCATATTCACTTGTTGAATACAATAAAATCTATCCTAACACAAACTCTTGAAAAACTTTGCAAGAAGAGAGCTTATGATAAGTAGACTTTGACAACCTGTATTTCTGAAACACTTTAAACAAAACTCATTAAGGCATCTTGTGTGAAACAGAAATAAATAGATTGCATACAAGAATAAAGAACATGTGTATAAAGATAGAAAAGAAACAACACATGAAGAGGAAGGTGAAAGAAACATACATCCACATATAAAGAATATAAGTACAATGTATGTAAAATGGTCAAAGGACCTCATATACAAGATCAATGTATCTAAGAGATAAGAAAAAAAAAAAAACGTATATAGCCTCACTACATCCCTCAAAAATGACAACACTCCCCCTATCAAAAATGTCCTATACTAACTCTCCCCCTAAGATGACTACTCTCATAGCCCAAAACTACTCCCCCTTTTTGTCACGGGTGACAAAGGGTAGAGTGTCATGTAGACATCTCATCGGCAGAGCTAGCATCCCCATCATCATCATCATCGTCATCCTCATCATTCTTAGAATCTGAAGCTGCTGGAGTAGGTGGTGAAGGAGTAGCATCTGGAGTAAATCCACCAATGATCGCCTGCCGTCGTGCAATACGACCTACACGAACATTCACCTGATACAACTCAGTAGAGAGTGTATCAAGACGAATGTCCATGCGCTGCAGCTGCGCCATAATATCTCCAAGGGATACATCGCTCGAAGAGGAAGAAGGAGCAGATGTAGATGGAGCTGATCTGGATGGAGCCGAACGAGAGGGAGGAGTGGCACCTGACTGTCTCGACCTGAACTGCGTCTCACTACATTTTATGGTAGCGGCATCTATGGCAGATATGGGTGTGAAGTGGTCGGACACAGGAAAGGGAACGGAAAAATGGCGTAAAATCCGCGTGATAGCAGAAGGAAAGATGAGCTTATCACGGGACGCCGAATCAAGATACACATCTATGATAGACCGGATGAAGTGAGAAGGAAAGTCTATGGTAAGATGCTCTAGCAAAGATAGCAAAAATCGAGCACGAGGCTCTGTGATAGAGTTATAGTGAGAAAGAGGATGGAGAACAAAAGTCATCACCATGTTAATGAATCTAGGACCTTTAGCAAAAGACCTACATGATGTGAACTGATGCTCACCCCAATCAGCAGGGCGCTCACAAAAAGTGGAAATGAGCTCATCTTTGGACACAGTCCTCAGACACTCACAAGAGGGGTAATCAGGAAACTCTATCCTAGGTACCCGAAGCACATCCGCAACTAACTGCGGTGTGACAGGAATGCGCGTACCTTGAACGCGAGTGAAGAAGAGAGGTACTGAAAGATCAATCCCGTGCATGTTGGAGTAGAACTCCTGTATCAGCACGAGAGGGCAAGTGACCGGGATGTCACACAGTGACCCCCATCCCCTACTGTTAATGACAGAGGGAAGGTCAGTATCGGCGAAGTCCGCCAAAATAACTTGGCGTTTCGAATGAACACCTCGTTCAGAAAAGTTCTCCAAAAATGCCTTATGGGCATCTCCATCATGGAACCGAAGGTTAAAGTGAGCAGTATCTGAAGAAGTAGAAGCTCCAGAACGCAGAGGGTTCCGAGCAGGAGTGGATTTACGTTTGGGTGCCATAGACACTACTAACGTAAAAGAATGAGAGAAAGAGAGATAGAGACACTCAGAAAATTTCCCAAAACAGTTCATAAATGACAAATATCTTGAATAACAAGTACGTATGCATGGGAATGCATGGTCATGTGATATGCAAAACACAAATATCATAATGGGCTCAGCCCAATCCAATCCTACCAGTACACAGCATATAGCACACATCTAAATGCATGTAAATATCATTATAATGCACATGAAATGCAATGTATGACATTTTAACAACATTTAAGTGTAAAACCAACCCAAAATTTCAAGAAAAACTCAACAATTTTGAAAAACCCCAAATTTTTATGAAAAATCCCAAAAACTAGGTTTTCAAACATGCACTGCATGAAAAAGGAAGAGAATAGAGATCTTACCAAGTGATTTGAGCAAGAAATGATCAAGATCCAAGAGGGTTGGAGGATTTGAGTGAAAGGAGAGTGAAAGGGAGATGAACAGATACGGAGAGATCGAGAGAGATCGAGTGAGAACTGAAGAAAATTGCGACAGAACCTTAAATAGGCACCTCAGTAAATCTCGACAGCTGAGGTGTTGAGAGGTATCGAGGAAGCTATCGAGGAAGGTATCGAGAAAATTGCCTTTGATAGCTAAAGGTGTCGAGAGGTATCGAGATGCATGAAGAAATTTAGACACGTGATGCTTGATCGATCGCGAAGGTGTCGAGAAGGTATCGAGGAGACAGAAGATATCTCGATCGATCCACAAGGTGTTGAGACAAGTGTTGAGAAAGAAGACTCAAACAGCATAAGTAAATCTCGATCGATCCATCAGGTGTCGAGAATCTATCGAGGGGACAGAGACTTTCTCGATCGATCTATCAGGTGTCGAAGAGGTGTCGAGATTGCGATAAGAAACAACTTGAGAAGCTCGACAGATGACCATGTATCGAGGAGGTGTCAAGCCAGCAGGAAAAAGCAGTTTTTCGAGAAGGGAAAAACACAGACATGAATGCAATCCAACACACATCTCAACCAAAGATCCACTCAACGTATAAACCTCTCAAAAACATCTCTCAAAAAAAATATAAGCACAAGGATCATCCAAAACACACACACACACTAAACAAGTCTAACCAATTTTATATTTCAAAAACAAGTTATGACAGTTTAGTGAGCATACATTAGCACATGTAAAACCTTTGTGATGGCCAAATTACATTGTACCTGTACATGTATCAAGAGTAGCAAAGAATATTGCGTGTTGTGTGTGAAAAAACATCGCAAGATTGCATATGTGTATACATGTTATGACGATCTGAGATATGAGAAAATAACTTTTAACTCACACACAATCATAACTGTTTGATGGGGACTATCACTTTCGAGGTACATCCTATAACTCCCACATCTCCTAGAATACATGCTTGCAACCATATTTAAAGCATTTTTAATCTTTTTACTTTTTATTTTCTTTGCATGTTTTCTTTTATTTTAGCATATCATACATGGGTATATAAAAGAGAGAAAAGAAATACCCAAGATGTTAAGCATTTGACATCGTACTTTTGCTATGCCTAAGCATACGAATGTCTTTGACACTGCACTTTTGCTATGCCAAAGCATACAGGTGTCATGTTATGATTGGTGGGCAACAGTGGTGAGATGGTTATTTATGCCTTTCTCTTAAGATTTTCTAGTCCTACCCGTCAAAAAGAATGATATGAGTGTTAAGTTTTAAGAGATAACCTAATCTTACTCATCACAAATAAGAGCCACAAAACTCACTTGCTTAGTTGTGTATAGAGATGCTCATCTAAGTTACAAGAGATACAAAGTTTAGAAAACTTTGTTTCATTGGCCATCCAAGGTACACAAGTACCAAAGTACACGTAACACACACTGTTTTTGTATTTTTTTTTTATTTTTCAATTTTTTTATATCAAAAACAAAATAAAAAAAAACTTGAAAGTAAACACTCAAAACATGTTAAACAAAATAAAGCAAAAACTAGACTGACTCAAAAAAACAAAACACACAAGCAATGCAATACACAGAAAAACAATACGGGAAAAGAAGGTGATGAAATCACTTAAAATCCTTTTTCTTCTACACCTTGGAAGATCCTTTCCTTTGATTGAATCCTTGAACCGGTGGTGAGGGGAAAGAATTTAACCCGTTCAAGTTCGAAAGGAACATGAGGGCTTTCAGAAGATCTCCAAGAGGAGCAAGAGAGGATTGAAGCTGATTTTGGCTTCTAGATGCTATCACGCCATTGCTCTGTTGAGTGGCTAACCACTTATAGCAATTTGGTCTAGTATGACCGGCAGCTCCACAATGATGACAAAGATGCTACTTCTTTTGTGTAGACTTTTGAGAGTTAGCCTTCTTCGCCCTAGGGTTTTTAGCATCTTTCTTATCTTGCTTAGGGGGTGCTCCTAAGATAGATTTACCCTTGTCTAAGTTCTCACTAGTTAATTCAATTTTAACATCAATATTCTCAATTTCAGTATTATTAGCAAGAGGAACAAAAACAGTATTGCTAGTAGAAGCAGTATTAGAGAAAGAAATACCATACCCCAAACCAGTTCGATCCGAAGCAGATTTCTGATTGCTAAGCATCTCATCAAGCTTTGCACTTGAAGTCCTCTCTAGTTGAGCTCTGACTTGAAACAGCTCTGCTTCAAGCTTCTTGGTCTTCTCAGCCAAAAAGTTGTTTTCAAATCTCAGTGCTCCAATAGTTTGATTCGCCTTATCAAACATTGTGGACAACTCTTCACGATCAAGTTCCACATCACTGAGCTTCTTAGTGGCCAGCCTGTATAATTTCTCATGCTTTTTAGAGAGCTTGTAAAGCTTCTCATAGGCTAAATGGATATCATCTTGATCATCCATTTTCTCAAATTTTGACTCCACCAGTTCTTCTTCTTCATCCACTTCTTCAATAATCCCTTCAGTAGGATTAACTGTGGCAGTGAAGGCATTTAAAATTCCGTCATCCTCATTGTCGGAATCATCTTCAGGCTCAGTGTCACTTAGAGTTGCAGCAAGTGCCTTGCTTTTCCTAATGCTCTTGAGATATGTAGGACACTCATGTTTCATGTGTCCGAACCCATGACATCCAAAGCACTTTGGTCCTGCAGGAACAGTGTACTGACTTCCATCCTTAGCATCCTTCTTCCCTTTGTCTTGGCTTTTAGACTGAGAAGAACTGAACTGCCTACGGTCCTTGTCGAAGCTCCTTCCATTGGCATTCTTCATAAATTTCTTGAACTGCCGAGTGATGTAGGACTTCATCTTAGAATCTTCATCATCAGAAGACTCATCTGTATCACTGTTCTTTGCCTTTAAGGCCATGCTTTTTACCTTTACTTGACTTGCCAATCCTAAATAATCCTATCTCATAGGTTTGCAAGTTTCCTACCAGCTCAGTCAAAGGAATCTTGTCAATGTCCTTTGATTCCTCTATCGCCGTAATCTTGGTATGGAATCTCTCAAGAAGAGATCTGAGCACCTTCCTTACAATCTTGGGTTCAGGGATGGTTTCCCCAAGATTGAAGACTGAGTTCACTATGTCCTTGAGCTTGGCATAGAACTCATCAAATGACTCATCCTCCTCCATCTTAATTTCTTCAAAACTTATAGTGAACCTCTGAAGTTTTGAATCTTTAACGGCCTTTGTTCCTTCATAGGTTGTCTAAAGGATGGTCCAAGAATCCTTAGCAGTTTCAGTTAAGGATATCTTTTTGAACTCCTCATTTGTGACTGCGCTAAATAGAGCATTTAACGCTCTGCTGTTGAAGTTCGCCGCCTTGATCTTAGTATCATCTCAATCGGCCGGTTCTTCTGTTGGCTTAGTCTAGCCAATCTTTACAGCTTGCCACACCTTTTCATCTAAAGACTGCAAGAAAACTCTCATACGTACTTTTCAGTATGCATAGTTAGTGCCATCAAATAAAGAAGGTATAATTAAAGAATGTCCTTTATCCATGACAAACAGGGGT
Source organism: Quercus variabilis (assembly GCA_030445155.1). Taxonomy (NCBI): domain Eukaryota; kingdom Viridiplantae; phylum Streptophyta; class Magnoliopsida; order Fagales; family Fagaceae; genus Quercus; species Quercus variabilis. The sequence goes on along the minus strand of CP129445.1, from coordinate 43,490,396 downwards.
CAATGGATCAACACAGCAAAGATTAAACCCTAATCAGAGTGTGCCTGCTCTGATACCACTTGATAGGTCACAATCTGAATAACCCCTTGTGATTAACTCTAATTAATTAATTTAGCCAAGTAATTAATTAATTAATTAATCATGCAATTTTATGGAAGCACAAACAAATCACCAACAACTAAATATGCAGCGGAAAATAAATAACACGGTAATTTGTTTACGAATGGGGAAAACCCTAATGGCAAAAACCCCACCGGGTGATTTTCAAGTCACCACTCCTGAAACTCCACTATTATCAAATCAAGCGGTTACAAGTAAAGGGATCCCAAGTGCCTTACCAACCTACAGTTGAACCCTTACCCCAATACCTAATTGGACTTGATCTGTAGCGACAGTTTCCACCTTTGATGCACGGCTCCCAAGTACGTGACTAACCAATGCGCGAATCCAAGTACACGACTTCAGAACACCAACTGAGGAAGAATGGTTGGCTGCAAAGTTCTTCAGTTCATCCTTTATGATGAATAGCAGGAAGATGCTTGGTTACAAAACCCTATGGTGCAAATACACAACAACTTCTTGATGGAAGACGAACTAGGTCAAGAACTTCGTCTGTTGATCACAATTTACTTGAACAGAGATTGCTCAATGCTAAAGCCACTTGTGTCACCCTTGACGGCTCTTAAAATAATCCTTTTATATGTTTAGGGTTAGAAGAAAAGAAGGCCCAAAAACATATTCACGGATCTCAAGAAAATCAGATTGGAAATCTGAATTTTTAAATCTCGACAGATATCAGGTGTCGAGGTAGCTATCGAGAAGGTGTCAAGCTTTAAAAACCTTACACTTCAGCTTGCTTTCTCTTGGACAGACTTGATGACTTCAACACTTGACCTTAAAACATTGTTTCTTGAAGTATTAAAAACACCTAGAACTACTCAATTACAAGTAGAGTGCGTTTTGTCAAAAGATTAACCAATTTACATAACTAAGTGACATATGTTCTTAACCAAGTTAAAACATATATGTCCTAACACCTTAACTTAAGCTCTTAAGTTAAGGTAGTACCAAACCCTCAATCCTTTGAATGTTCAAATCAAAAGTAAATACCAATTGAACATGAGTTAAACTTTTAGTTGTCCCAAATCAAAATTATTCAGTTGAATAAAGATAACAGTTGTAGATAAACTAAAAGCCATGAATATTCAATTTAGTGGAAATAAGGAACTTTCAGCGTATGAATATGAGGTTTGACGTTGGATTTATGGCATCTAATTTGCAAATTGGCCGTACATTTTAGGTGCAATAACGTTCACGCAAGAGTCTTGGGTATTCTCGTTTATCCCATTTTTGTACTTTGACTTTGCAATGAAATCTATTTTTATTTTTGGGATAATTACAGCAAACCCACCTAAGGTTTGGCCCGTTTGCGCTTTACTTACTTGTGGTTCAAAACTTATCACTTTGCCTACCTATACTTCATTCCGTTTGCTCCCCGTTACCCACCTCTCCTTTAGACGTTAGAAAAACACTTTTTATTTGAAATTATAACATAAAACGGATCAAAACTTCTTCCCCTCAGGGAATTTCTCACGAAACCTAGAACTTCAAAGTTTCTTTGCATTGAGCTGGGTTTGTGATTTTCTGCATGTGTTTGAAGAGTATTTTCGAGTTTGGTTAGTGCCACATGAGATGACCCGCCCTCACTCAATGCTGCCTTAGCTCCATCTTTCATAGCAAGTGTTTGTTCCCTTATCCAGTTACCACTTTCTGAGTCCATCAACTCTCTAACTCACTTCTCCACCTCTGTAGCCCTCACAAACCCATCCTCTGACTCGTTCATTGACAAAGCAATCTTCACATCTTCCACTAACACCACCCTGTTGAACCTTTGCAATGCGTAAAGAGGCCACGCCACCATTGGCACACTTGCACACATAGCTTCCAACATCGAGTTCCACCCACAATGAGTCATAAACCCACCCACTGAGCCATGATTCATCACAGCCAGTTGTGGTGCCCATGACTTCACTACTAAGCCTCTCTCTTTGGTACAGTCCAAAAACCCTTCTGGAAGCAAAGAATCTAAATTTGGGTTAGGTTGAGCTGACACAGCCAAGCCATGTTTCTCACTCGGTGGATTTCGTACCATCCATAAGAACCTTTGGTCACTCTTTTCCAATCCTAAAGCTATATCCTTTAGTTGTTGTATAAAGAACAAACCCAAGCTTCCAAAGCATAAAAACACGACACTTTGACTTGGTTGTGAGTCAAGCCAGGACAAACACTCGAGCACAGCTTCACCTTCATTTTGAGTCCCACTTCTTTTCTAGTCCCACTTCTTATGCATTGTAAGTAGAAGCCTTTTCCTGTCTCAATAGATCTTTGGAGGCGTAGTATTTATTTCATATGAAAATAGGTCTTGTAAGATATTTCCTGAGGTGAAGAAGTTTTGATCCGTTTTATGTTATAATTTCACATAAAAAAGTGTTTTTCTAACGTCTAAGGGAGAGGTGGGTAACAGGGAGGAAACAGAATGAAGTACAGGTGGGCAAAGTGATAAGTTTTGAACCATGGGTAGGCAAAGCGCAAATGGGCCAAACCTCAAGTGGGTTTTCTGTAATTATCCCTTTATTTTTTAACCAAAACAAAGAAAAAGGAACCTAATAGTTTTGATAAGTAAGTGGCAAATATACCTACTATTAATTTCCATCTTCTTTTGTATTTACGTGAAATATGTTATGAAAGAGCCTTTTAATTTGATTTTTCGTTAAAATATATACTGGTTTTTCCAAATAAATTGTTTATTTTGAAAATGATTGGTATATTTTTCTTTTAGATTGTTAGAGGTTAACCATATTTATGTGTTATTTGAGCAAAACAATCTCCGATCGATGTACTACTTGTAAAAATAACCACCATAGAATACTATTTTCGTTTACAACTAATTGATTCTTTAGTGTGTAATAGGAATTGTAGCGATATTAGGCCCAAATGTTCATTGTATATTCACACATTAGGCCTGTGGCCCAAGCCGAGGACGAAGTCTTGCCCAAAGATGAGGAATTTTGGAGAAAAGGGACTGTGTTAATAAACAAAAAAGTTAGTATTTGCTAGAAGGGCTCAACGGGACGAGCCGAGGATAAAGGTCTCCTCAGTTGACCGAGGCCGAGGTTAGAGGAAATGGCCTGTTGATCAAGGGAAAGTTTTTGGAAGTTCTAATGGATTGGATAAGCTTTACAGTGGAACCCAATAAAGGAAGACCCTAAAATATCTTAAGGAAAAGCTGCTACCATCGTATTAAATGTCTAGCAGCTAATTTCCTAGCTGCATTAATATGGAAAAAACCCCTGAATAGTGTAGATTGGCTACCCCAATGCAAATAGGGTCAGAGAGAGTGTCTGATAGGACCTGCACTCAAGTGATGGCCTAAGGGATCAACAAGTGTAAGATCAAGATGCTCTAGAAGAAACTATGTAATGCAAGGGATCCCTCATGGATAGGGGGTCAGCAATTGAAGAGAAAAACAGTGTAATATTCAGGAATCAAATTTGTAACCAAATTGGAGGATAATACATAAGAACAAACCTTCTCGAATCTTGCCGAGGACAATTATTCTTCAATACAACTCTTTTTTTTTTTTTTTTCATCTGAACCCATTCTTGTGTTGATTTGATAAACTAAAATCTAGTTTTCTAACACATTCTCTAAAAATTTATTGTTTTGGACTTGAGTCCATTCACATAGTAGGCTAGGAGTCTAAATCTGGTCATTCCAGGAATTTTGCTCTGTGTGTGTGTGTGGAGACTTACACTTTCAAGTCTTTAATAATTGACAATGAAAAACAAATAATGAAACAAAGTTAGCGACTTTGGATTGTGGTAGAATTGTCACATAAGATCATAAAGGACCGTTCTTTTGCTTCAACACTTGGTTCGGTTCTCTCTCTCTCTCTCTCTCTCTATATATATATATATATATAAAAGAAAATTGTCACATTGCCAAATTTCAGATCATTAATAGGAACATATATACTTTTTCTTCAACAGTTGGTAATCCAGTAAAACTAATAATAATAATAATAATTGATAAATAGAAGCAAGCTTCTGTTGTATAATTATAATGCAAGGTTTCAGGAGGAGCTACTGAAAATATGTCTAGATCATCATCATCATGTCAATTCAAAGGCATGTGGCTTTTTCCTTTCGTTTCCGTTATCAGCTAGAGAAGTTAACTTTAGGTTCATAGCACGGGTAGTTGACATTGGATTGGGTCCCAATTATATGTTGCCCTACCTCTATATCTACTATCTAGCCATCCAGCTCATTCGATGAGACTTATAAATTAATTAAATTCACCGTAGTTGACCATTTTTGCATCAATATATAGATCTGTCAATGTGGCCAAAATAAATAAAATAAATAAAGACCAACGATGTTTTTATTCCAAAGAACTGCAACCTAAAACCACCTATTAGATATAAGTTTATTCGTATGCTAATATGGCCCAACAAACAGCAAATTTGTTTTACAAAATAACTTAATTGTAGTTCCTAAGGTGATGTATATTTGGATTTTTAATTAAGTTCCAACACATAGTTGCATTAATCAATAAAGTACAGATTACAAACAACGTTTTCTTTTTTAAGGATAATTAAATTCAATAAAACTATATATTTGAATTTAGTTCATTAAATTTTATTAGAAAATTTAATGTATTGTACCTAAATTTTATCTGATCTCTTATGGGTTGTTTGCAAGTAATGTTACACCATTATCTTGAACCACACATCTATGGATTTCATATGTTGTATACAAACAATGCACAAGATACCACATTAGAAGTTGTCTCAAATTTCATTCTTAATTTGATTTGGTTTGTGCTTTTTCTAAGAGTAGAAGGAAAGTCTACTCCTTGTTGGATATATAAATTTTAATTCTTTGTCTACCAAGACATGTATTTCTAGTAAACAAAGGAATTAACATTGAAATCTTATATAAGGGCAGTGATACAAAGGGTTTGGTGGCTTTGACCAAAGTGGCCTCCCCCACTTACAAAGATGAGAAGACTTTTAGAAGAACATGAAATGAGTTTATTGAATTAATTGAGAGAGTTCCATAAATAGTTTGTTATTTGTGAATGTTCTTTGAATATGTAACCTCTCTCATTAGTTTCATAAAAAAAGAATTTTAGGATTGATCTAATTAATAATTCTTCTTTCTTGATTGCAAAATACTTAGATTTTGAGTTTGAAAAATATATTCTTTCTTTCCCTTTTCTTTTATTTTTCTTAGTTAATTTACTAATTTTAGTTATAATTATAAAAGTTAAGAACATAAACAACAGGAGATTAACTATATTTGTATGTTTGGGTGATGATATAGCGAAAATGATAAAGAAAAAAAAAATTATGTTTTGAAAATCATCTTTGGTTTTTTAATTGGTTTTGTAATTCTAGTGAATAAAACATGATGATGAATAGTTTCAATAAGTCGAACTGAAAGCACTATTGTAGTGTCAAATTGTTTCGTTTTTGCATTTTCTTTAAGTTATACAATTTTATTTTCTTCATTTTTATAGTTATCAATTCATCATTTTTTTTTTTTTAAAACTTAAATCTGTTTTTTATATTTATTTTTTATTTTAATTAGTTGCTAGATAGAGTATGGAAACATAATTTGGTTGTATAAGAGATTAGAGTAGCCTCTGACTTTAGAATGAAGGAAACTTGCTAGAAAATTAAATATCAAATCAATTATAGATGATTTTTGGGATTTTGTAAGAAAAATTTAGAATAACATCTCAATAAATTATTCAACTGAAATGTATTAAGGGATAATTATTCTATTTTTTATTTTATTTTTATTTTGTTAACAGTTATTATATGCTAGTTTTATTTTTAATGTATTAATTAAATATAAATTTTGGTGCTAAAATAGAGATTTTTATTATTTTTTGATACTTTTTGGTCCCTCAAAAATGAATATCTAATTTTGTTCATGTGAATATTCATATTTATGCTTTTTTAAATAAAAAAATCGCAAAATGTTTTTTTTTTTTAAATTTGTTTATTCTATTCAATCATTTTTTAAGTCATTATAATATCTGTATAATAATGGCTATATTAAAAAGCTATTATTGTAGTTGTAAAACCATTAGTTTTTATTTATTTATTCATTTAATTTTTGTAATAATTTATAAGAGCAGAAGATGGCTGACAGAGGCATGGGAAAATATCACTGATGGGCATATGCCCATATGCTCTGTCCTGCCAGCAATGGCATTGGGAGACATTTTATCGAGCTCTTAAAACTTTAAAAGTTTTTTTTTGGAAAAAAACTTAAAAAGTCTAATTATTTCGTACAATTAAATTGATGACCAGAGCTAGCTAGAATAAGCAACTAAAATCTCATTATAACATTGTTGTAATTTTCTTTTCAAAATCTATAACTATCCCGGCCCGTAGATAAAAACACAAACCTTTTTACTACTCTCTGTTTTTTAAAAATAATTTTTATTTTTATTTTTTCTGATAAGCTTAAGAACTTTATTAACTAACACAGAGCAATAACATAACATAACAATAATAAGTCTATAAATAATTGCAAAGGTTATTCACAAATTTTTTCATAAATGTTGAGATAACAAGTTGTCAATAAATTAGGAGTCATCACGTATTCTTGACCTATACTCCAAAGTTATTAGTGTAAGCAAACAAATTAAGCGCACTGTCTAGAGCCTATTGCGACTTGAAATCATCACATTTTTATATGTACTAATAAATATAAACAAAACCACTTGCACCAAGCACAAAATGCAACAATGCTTAGTATTCAAATTGCTGCGGTGCATGTGCAATGTGCGCGAATAAGCATGAAAAATTTAGAAAACTAGGATTTAGGGACCATGAATGAGAGTGATATGTACTGAAGTACTTGTAATTAACAAAAACCTATGCGCATTATAATTACCCTAGCAAGCATGTTTGTACATTCCCACAAGAAACAAATTAAGGAGAATAAGAAAACAAGAATAGCTAGGTTGGTCCACAAAGGTTTGAATTCAAGCAACAGATTGTAATAGAATTATGATCAATTAAAAAATTTGTACAGTATAAGTGAATAATGCCTAAACGAAATTAGGAGATTTGAACTTGTAAACAACTAGGAATTAGAAATATGGGGCAAATGGAACTATTTTATAACATGCATTGATGGCTGGCAACACACTGGAATGAGATGTTTGCACACTCTTGAAAGGTTCTTCAAGGTCTATTTGTATTTTGATTTGCTTTGAAAAGCTGTCATATATATATATATATATATATTTATGTAGTATTAAAAAGTTACTATAGTGAAACATAAATACAACTACAAAACACAAAATCTTGACTGTAAAATGAGACTTTATTTTCATTTCAATTTCAAGAAGATCATCATCCATTAGAAAAGCATGAGACAAACAAACTAAAATGAAAAGATTGACAGTAAGGGGTGGGTCCCATAAAGAGCACACGTGGTTTACAAAATTGAACCCCGTGCAAATCATGGCCAAACCTGTTGGTTTTAATTAAAGAAGTTGTATCTAAGAATGTTTGCTTCAAGAATTAAAAACCAACAGAAAATATTTTTAATAAAATCAATGACAGAAAGGGGAATTGATCAAAAGGGTTTATGGGAGATCCAAGATTACAAGAAGGACCAAAGGTGTGAAAGACAAAAATATCGAGAAGAGAGTGAGTCTCAGTGCTCCTGAACAAAAATGTTTGCATATACACCACTCATAATAAGCCATTGCATTACAATATGCATAAGGTACAGAAGAAAACATGATGGTTTTGGCAGCAGAAACCAAGAGCAGAACTTCTCTGCTAAGACTCAGACAAAGAGAGAGAAAGGCAAGCAAGTCAAGTCAGTGCGCGTGCGGTTCCTTTGCGCATGATCCTAAAACTCAGCCTCATAGTAATTTTTTAATGACACATTTTTATGGGGTAGAGAGAGTGTGTGTGTGTGAGACAATACTTGATCACTGTATGTTCCAAACAATATTGGTGCTGTCTCATAGATTGCTGTGACCATTTGCAAGCACAACGAGAACATCGCGGGTTTTGTGAATTACAATTTTTCATGCCACATTTTACTAATCCATTAATCATTACTACTCTTTTCTACCTAGAGTTTATCTAAGTTGACTCACTTTGACCACATCATATACTTATACTTCACGCTTAAGTCTTAACTCTTAATAGAAGGGCATCTTTGTGCATGTGTACTTACCCTAATTAATTTCTTATAACTCAAGTTACATTTTCTTTGTTTTCCTGACTAAATTTGAAATAGTTTAATCTTATTAAATGTAACACTTAATTCACCTCAACAGTAGTTTTCATTGTTCATGAATATATAAATTACTTTTTTTTTTTCTACTAATAACAATCTGTCACTTAAAATTTGTTTTGAAAATATTATGAACATAGTATTTTTTTTACTTATTTTTTGTTAGTAACTTGTGTAAGTGATAAAAATTTATACCTCCGAATTGTTAGGATTAAATTATTTCAAATCTATATACCATAATGATTAAATTCAAAGTCTTTATAAAACTTGTAGTTAGTAGAAACTAGGAAGGAGGGGGTGGGGGACTTACTAAAAAAAATGAAAAGAAAGAAAAGAAATTATATATAGCTTGGCTAAAAAGAAAAAAGAAAAGAATTTCAACCTTGTAAAATCTGAGAGTTTTGGTGACTCTCTCTCTCTCTCTCTCTCTCTCTCTTTCTCTGATGTATGGTGACTCTTCAAAATGGTATCTTGCTATGCTGTAAATGTATGTGTGATAATTGCGTAGTGCAACATTTGTCTATTGCATAAAATTATGTCTTTGGGAATGTATATTTATGGAACTTTGATGGAAGAATATATGGTACATACTGAGCTGCAAGTTTCTCCAGGATGATCGGAGAATTTCTTAAGCTATTATGTGATCAACTGTAACTGTATTCTCTCAATCACGATTTCTTTGTTGCAAACTTGCAATGCATTGTTTTTAAAATGTTTTCCACATAATATAAATTCAAAATGGAGCCAAATAGGTTGCATAATTTGTGGCTCCGCGGAGCTATTTCACGCCAGTTGATAAAATTAGACTTTGCTGATTGCCTGATTGCCTGATTGCATCATCTCTTGAAAAAAAAAAAAAAAAAAAAATTAATGAGGTGGTGAGGAAGATAAGGGCTCATTCAAACATGATGTTAAAGTTGAGCCCATTATTTTAGTAGACCATGTACATGTAGACTGTCAAAATTGGGCTTTGATTATTTCGCATCCAAACTTTTTTTACATCGTTTCACATTATATCCTTATTCTTTCATATTATGTGTAAAAAAATGTGAATAATTAGTATGAATATGTGAATTTTATGTGACACATTTCACATCAAGCAGTGTGAAGCCACAATTCCTGGATGAAAATTTCACTTAACTTTTGCGCAGCTGGTTGCTGCTAATGTTAAAAGTCCGATAATAAAGAAGAGGAATTATAAGAAAAATAGGTTTCGGGCCCGGGCCCGGGCCCAGCTAATCCAACAGATTTCCCCAATCAATTTCTTTTAAATAAGCCCTACATATCGGGTTGCACAAAAACTTTTAGTACCACAAAAAAACAAAAAATACAATTTTTGCTAGTTATATACGCTGCATACTGTGAGTGATGAAGAGATAATTATGAATTTATGTGAAAAGAATAGATAGTTAATAACAATTTACAATGTAGGATAATTGTGATAAAAATTATTAATTTTTATGTAATACTATTAATAGGGCTGTATACTTGGTTCTTAAATTCCCCAGTTTAATTTTCAATTGTTCTTTGTATTATATATGTTCCTTGAAAATGCAAGTTACATTTTCGCCCTCTCGTCTAGGAGAAATTATTAAGTCCACAGGAAGGATTGATGACATGGTCCTTCCAATTAATAAAATGATACTATCTATGTAAATATGTGAATAAATTTCCTAATCAGCACAAGAAATAAAAAATAAAAAATTACCAAATAATATTACATTTGTATAAATAATACTCCGTATCATTTTACTAATTAAGAGATCAGAAAAAACCAAGTCAGCACTCCTCCGGTGCTTTTAATAATTTCTGTGGAAAAACTCCACATTCTGAATGCCTTGAAATTTGAGTATTAAGTTATTTTTAGAGTTCCAATGTTAAGTTCTGAATTTAGCACCTCTTTCATCCTGAGACTATATTTTATTCTCGTTGCATGCTTGTGTAAGTCAGTGTCAAGCACTAGGTTTATTTTATTTTTTTATGCCTAAATAAATTTTAGAGTAAATTACATCTTAGAACTTTTCTTCAGGATTTATTTAAAATTAAATTCTTTATTCTATAGTTTCAGGTTGAACTCCTAAAAATTTAAATTTCTTAAAAAAAAAAAAAAAGCTTGAACTCCTAATTTTAAAATTATAGTAGATTAAGTCTTAACATTAAACCCAAATACAAGTGGAGGGTTATAGTATGTTGACAACCAAACTAAAATTTAATCACTCTTCTATAAACATGGCTAAATTATATATTAAATATTTCTCTCTTTTCTTTCTATTAATAGGGGTTACTCATATTTTTAAATGGATTTCCTCATTTGAATTATATATTTCCGTGTATTTCAATTGATTGATGTTAACACTATTGTCATTTTAGTTGCACTCATTTATCAATATTGTAAATAGAAAATCCTATTAAATAAATGGAAACTTTAATAAGATTGTTGTAAGACTAGATGTTTTATGGTATTGAATGTTGGGCTGTTAAGAAAAACACATGTTTTGAAAAAAAAAAAAAAAAAAGAAGAAGAAAAAGAGAGAGGAGCAAATGAGACTTATTGAAACTCATCTCAACTTCAAAAGTAATAAATGCATGAGAACTAGTTCTTAACTCCTTGTAACAGTTTTCCTTTCTTTCAAAGAAAAAGAAGAAAAAAAGAGAGGAGCAAATGAGACTTATTGAAACTCATCTCAACTTTACCTCAAAAGTAATAAATGCATGAGAACTACTTCTTAATTCCTCGTAATAGTTTTCATTTCTTTCAAAGAAAAAGAAGAAAAAGAGAGAGGAGCAAATGAGACTTATTGAAACTCATCTCAACTTTACCTCAAAAGTAATAAATGCATGAGAACTACTTCTTAACTTCTCGTAACAGTTTTTCTTTCTTCCAAAGAAAAAGAAGAAAAAGAGAGAGGAGCCAATGAGACTTATTGAAACTCATCTCAACTTTACCTCAAAAGTAATAAATGCATGAGAACTACTTTTTAACTCCTCGTAACAGTTCTCATTTATTTCAAAGAAAAAGAAGAAAAAGAGAGAGGAACAAATGAGACTTATTGAAACTCATCTCAAATTTACCTCAAAAGTAATAAATGCATGAGAACTAGTTCTTAACTCCTCGTAACAATTTTCCTTTCTTTCAAAGAAAAAGAAGAAAAAGAGATCGGAGCAAATGAGACTTATTTAAACTCATCTCAACTTTACTTCAAAAGTAATAAATGAATGAGAACTAGTTCTTTACTCCTTGTAACAGTTTTCCTTTCTTTCAAAGAAAAAGAGAGAGGAGCAAATGAGACTTATTGAAACTCATCTCAACTTTACCTCAAAAGTAATAAATGCATGAGAACTAGTTCTTAACTCCTCGTAACAGTTTTTCTTTCTTTTAAAGAAAAAGAGAGAGGAGCAAATGAGACTTATTGAAACTCATTTCAACTTTATCTCAAAAGTAATAAATGAATGATAACTAGTTCTTAACCTCCTCATAACAGTTTTCCTCTCTTTCAAAGAAAAAGAGAGAGGAGCAAATGAGACTTAATGATAGTTTTGAAACTCATCTCAACTTTACCTCGAAAGTAATAAATGCATGAGAAGTAGTTCTTAACTCCTTGTAACAATTTTCCTTTCTTTCAAAGAATGAGATCTTCATTATGAAACAAACAAATACAACTAATGTCGTTATGTACGTGCAATTAAGGCCACAGAAACAAACTAATATTCCTTGAGTAGTTCACTAGGTCGGCTTGGATAGTAACATCTTAATGTACATTGGCCCCAAATTTGAGATTGGCGTGGGCTTCATTATGAAACAAACAAACACAACTAATGTCGTTATGTACGTGCAATTAAGGCTACCGAAACAAACCAATATTCCTTGAGTATGTCACTAGGTCGGCTTGCACAGTAACATCTTAATGTACATTGCCCAAATTTTAGATTGGCGTGGGCTTCAATATCAGATTGAACTTAACCCATATCTCAAATACGCATTAGTAGTACGTAGTTTTAATCCAGGCCTGGCCCAGGTCAAGCACACCTTCTAGTTATATCAGATGAGCCTCCAAAACAAGTCATTATATATTACTAGCGTCTGTGCACGTTGGTTGGCCCTTCTATTTTTTGGTGATTGGATAATATAACAACCCCAAATTAGTATGTGAAATTTATTTTTTTAGATTAAAAAAAAAAAAATAGAAGAGTCTCAGAGAATACGTAACACATGTGCGTAGAGGCTACTTGTCTATAAAGAGGATGAGATGAACAATTTTGTAAAGAATGTACTGGAAGAGGATGGGTGATCCTAGTTATTGAGGGCCCTCCTAGAGGAGACTCTCTCTCCAAATTTTGTATTTCTGATCTGCTATTGTTTTGCAAATATTTCAAAAATTAATTACGAAGTGAGATTAAAAAAGAAAAAGAAAAGATGAACATGATATATACATATATATATATATATATATATATATATATATTTGTCAAATAAAAGGATAAACTTTAGATATAAGTAGAAAATGCAATTTTTTTAATGTGTTCTTGAAAGTGGTGTAGTGATATAAGGAAAATATTGGGATAAGAATAAGTAATTATTTTTTAAATGAGTAGTATGATCTTTTTTTATTAAAAAAAGTGGAGGTGTTTTATTTGGAATTAGGACTTCTTGTGATGTGAGATTTAAAAAAAAAAATGAACATGATTTTTTTTTTTCAAACAAATAAAAAGGATAAACTTTAGAGATAAGTAGTAACTATAATTTCTTTATTGAATGTGTGTTTGAAAGTGGTGTAGTGTGATAGGAACCCAATAGTTCTATCAAGAAACTAGATTAGCTATAGTAGTTCTTTGAGGGAACTAGGCCTCCTAGAGAAGATTAGAGATAGAGATAGAGAAAGAAGAGAATTAGAGAAACAGAGTAGAAGTATCGTGTTATTTCATCTATTTCCCAATTACAATCCTTATCCCTTACTTATAGGAGTACAATTGGTACATTCTGTTATACAAACAGTTTTAGTCCTTTCTAACTAACTAACTAACCAATCAATAATACAATTGCCACAAGTAACTAACTAATCCACCCATCAATGTAGCGGCCAAATTTTAGCTTCCAACTCAGTACTTTAACTGATAACAACATAATAGCCAAACTCTATCATTCCATCCCCCTTTAAACACATTGTCCACAAGGTACACTGTTTGCACAATACAATCACTGTTTACACACTACAATCATAGAACATTGGGGAAATTGAAGTTGAAGCTTATAAAGGGATTCCCAAGTGGCATTCTCTTGTGGTTGGCCCTGCCATTGAACCAACACCTCAGTGATAGTTCTAGTTCTAAGGTGTTTGGACTGTTGCTATAGAATAGCAATTGGTTCAGGATTGAGGAAGCCTTCTGAATCCAATCGTGGAAGAGTGGGGATAGGACTAATGTGGGTACCTAAATTAGCTTTCAAAGAAGAGACATGAAAGGATGGATGAATCAAACAACTAGGAGGTAAAGCCAACTTATAGGCAACTTGACCAAGTTTCAACAAAACTTGGAAGGGCCTAAAATATCTAGGGGGTAGCTTGTTAAAGCCCTTGATGCATAGGGACAATTTTCTATAAGGCTGGAGTCTAAGATATAACCAATCGTTAACCTGAAAAGTCTTATCAAACTTATGCTGGTTAGCTTGAGCTTTCATTCTAGCTTGAGCTGCAATCAAGTTTTGTTTGAGGAGAGTGAGAAGAACAGTTTTGTCCTACAACATTGTATCCACTACAGCCACTTGAGTAGTACCAGGGACGTAGTTTAGGACCGTAGGAGGGGAAATACCATAGAGAGCCTCAAATGGAGTCATCTTAGTGGGGGAATCGTAATTGTTAGTGAGCTAAAACTTAACCAAATACAACCAAACATCCCAAGTGTAAGTTTTGTCACCAACAAAGGCTCTCAAATATTGCTCCAAACTCCTATTCACCACCTCAATTTGGCTATCAGATTGAAGGAGATAAGTTGATGACATAGCTAATTTAGTCCCATGAAGTTTGAACAACTATTTCTAGAAATTAAAAATGAAAGTAGCATCCCTATCACTGACAATAGTTCTTGGTAAACCATGCAACTTGAACACATCTCTCATGAAACCAAAGCCACTTTAGCAGCAATGTAAGGATGTGATAAAGGCATGAAATGGACAACTTAGTGAGCCTGTCAACCACCACAAAAATAATCTCAAATCCATGAGATTTAGGAAGACTAGTGATGAAATTCATACTAATATCAAGCCAAGGCTTAATTGGAATTGGAAGAGGCTACAATAAACCAATAGATTTAGAAGCATCCACCTTAATTCTCTGACACACTTCACAAGTCTTTATATGGGCCTTGATGTCGTTCTTCATACCAAACCAAAAGAAATCATGTTGCATTCAATGAACAGTCTTCAAATAACCAAAATGACCCCTAAGTGGACTATTATGAGCATGTTGAAGGACCAAAGACTTTAATGGAGAACTGGAACTAAGGAGCACCTTATCTTTATAAAGTAGCAGATCATTTTGAAGAGAGAAACGGGAAGTATGAGGACTGTTGGCTACCACATCAGTAAGTAACTGCTGATACTTAGAATCAGATTTGTAACTATCCTTTAGCAGATTTAACCACATAGAAGTATCATGTTATTTCATCTATATCCTAGTTACAATCCTTATCCCTTACTTATAGGTGTACAATTGATACATTCTGTTATACAAATAGTTTTATTCCTTTCTAACTAACTAACTAACCAATCAACAATACAACTGCCACAAGTAACTAACTAATCTGCCCATCAATGCAGTAGCCAAACTCTAGCTTCCAACTCAATACTTTAATCGATAACAACACAATATCCAAACTCTATCATAGTGATATAGAGAAAAGGTTGGGTAGGAAAAAAATAAGATGAAATTGGGGCAAGAAGGCTAAATTTTAGGAGTTCTTTCAGTTTTGTTTTTGTTTTTGTTTTTTGTTTTATTTTGTTTTTTTTTTTTTTAAATTATTGTTAAACTGAAGGTGTTTTATTAAGATGAAAAAGGAATAAAAAAGGGCTAAAGTTTAGGGAATAAAAAGATGAACGTGAAGGAAAAAAAATCCTAAAATTTAGAAGTTCTCTTTTTGAATTCAAAATGATAGTAGTTGTAGGTGTTGTAGAAAGTATAGATGAATTTGTTATTTGTTTGACGTTTATAACCTTATTTCTAAGAGAAGCTACCATTTATTAATGAGGGTATTTTTGAACCACATAAAAATTCGGTTCAAAGAGGGGAATCCTCTTATAGATAGTATAGATAAGTCACATTTGATTTCAAAATAAAATAATGACACTATGGTTGTCCTCAAGGATGTGGCCATACATGGAGTCTTTGGATACATTATGGGTATAGTAGTCAGTATTGAACAATATATATGCAATATGTATTGTATTGTGTACTAAAATTTTGTGACACAAGGGTGTAAAATTACTCATGAATGGTATGATATATATATATATATGTGTGTGTGTGTGTGTATTTTATGAATTGTATGTATTAGATGGTACATGAACATATGGTTTAAAATTAGCTTTTTACTAAAATTTTGGGCTATGACATGAGCTCAAATACTTTTATACTCATTTTTAAGTACAATCATTGGGATACTACTATTTTAGCCTAATACAAAGACCTAGCATGAGTTTTTCTTACCCCCCCCCCCCTCTCTTTCACTAAAAATTTTATACTACACATTTGCCAACTTTTAGATTCCAAATTATCCTATGAAAAAAAAAAAAAAAAAAAAAAAAACTCCACCCAATGACATCTCTCTCTCTCTCTCTCTCTCTCCTATGGAGATGAATTTGAATAGTCAATGCTAAATATGATGAGGGAAAAAATGATTTTGACTTATATATTATGTATTTACACTTTAATATTTAATAAATTTGAATATGGGTATTATAAATATATTTTCATTTGATTTTTTTTTTATTTTAAAATTTGGTCAAATGTTATAGCATAAATTATAATTAAAGTAGTCATTAGTTGTATATGTTCCAATTTTATAATAAATATTCCATTTAAATATGTATATTTATAGTTTTTCATAAATTTTATATAGTGTTTATGTATCTTATGATACATGATACAATGATACCAAAAGAAAAAAAAAATAAAAATTCATGATATGATTCACGTTTTGACAACTATGGTTGTAATTACAACTTTTTTTTAAATTATATTTTTCCCCAATTCTATTTTATTTTAATCTATTATGAGGTTTAATGGTTATCAAGCTATCACAGATTCCTTTAATCAGAACTCTCCTCAAGCAAGCATAGTGGACAAAGTTAAGAAGAAGGAGAAGGATAGCGGCAAAAATATAGAGAAGAAGAAGAAGAAGAAGAAGAAGAAGAAGAAAGTATCAGAGGCAAATGACAAGTAGGCTTAGGTGTATTAGTGCCAAAACTACTTGTAGATTAGTAATGTATTTAAGTGTCTTTGAGTAGCACTTGCGAGAGTTAGTTTTTTTCTCACGTGCCTAGTGTAGTTAAGAGGATCTTCTGCTTTCTAGTTTTCTGTTAGTTTGTTAGCACCTTTTTTGCTTCCAGCGACTTCAATTCTTAGCTATATATATATAGCTCATTGTAATTAGCTTGTTAATTCATGAAATCATTTCTATCACTTAGATTTCATATGGTATCAGAGCAATTTGCTTCTGTTTAGAGCTTTTCCCTTTTTCTCTGTTTTTCAATCCCTAGAAACTTTGATACAGCTCTCAAAGCTTTGAAGCTTCTCTAATGGCTTCCACTAAATCCTCTGCCTTAGCTTCTTTAAGAACCATTGATGAATCTCATCCTTTCTTCCTACTTCATGCTTAAAGTCCAGGAGCAATCTTGATTTCATAGCCCTTAGTTGGAGGAGAAAATTACTTTGCTTGGGCTAGATCAATGGAGAGGGCACTCAGTGTTAAGAACAAGCTTGGCTTTATTGGTGGAACTTCAATTCTCACACCTTCCATGGCGAAAGAGCCTCTGATTGCTTATGCATGGACTTGCTGCAACAACATAGTTGTTACTTGGATTCTTAATTGTGTATCACCTAGAATTGCTACAAGTGTGACATATTGTGAGAGTGCCTTTTTTCTCAGCACAGTGGCCCAAAGATCCTGGGCCAAATAATTGTTATTGGTGGACTGGGCTTGGTTCACCGCAACTAAAAGGCTATTTCAGAACTAAGTGGTGCACAAAGCAAGCTTCCTACAACACAAAGCAAGCTTCAAAATACCCATTGTCTCAATGGCTTCTTCTTCTTCTAGAAAAAGAAATGAGTGTACTCCTAGCCCCTTTGAAGGTGAAAGTTCCTTTAGTTCTACACAAGATGAGTCTCATGAGGTGATTGGGCATCCTGCTTTTCCTTTACGAGACCCCTAGTACACCCCTAGCTTATTCTTCCTTCAGGTGTCCTATGATGAGACCCTTCCATCCACTGATGCTTGGGTATTCTCTGGTCAAGCGGGTTTTGTTGGTTCTGCTCAAGTCCCAGACCCTAGGGAGATTTTGATCTCCAGATCAGGTGGGGATTTCGAGAGGCAGTCCCTATCTTTTTTGATTTTGTTGCTGGAAAGATCCAAGGCTGGCCCATCTGGGTGGATAAGGAACTTTTTGACGAGGAGTTTGTGGGTTGCCTAGAGCGCGCCGGTTTCCTGAAGGTAGTGGCGATTTCCAGGAATCTTGAGGGTTTTATAGGTGCCAAAGGTCTTAGGCATTTAGTACACCGTTGGTGTCATGCTCTGCACACTTTTTCCTTTTTTGTTAGTGAACTGACTGTCACCCTGGAGGATGTGGTCAACAATTTCCTCCTTCTGGTGCTTGGGGATGAAAATCCCTTTGATATTAATCTTTCTGACGAGGATCTCAAGGTTGAAGAAAAGTTATTTACTCATTTTGGTGGACGTATTGCTTCTCCCAGTGGGAAACAAGCCAGGATAGGTAGGTGGGTTATGTTTCTTTCGTGTGAGAAAGATAAGGAAGTTAGGCAAGCTGGGTTCCTTGCATTCTGGATTAATAAGTTTTTGGTTAGTGAGTTCCCTGGGTATGGGATCAAGTCTACTCTCTTTCCATTGGCGATTAGGTTGGCTCAAGGTGCTCAATATCCTCTAGCCCCCATGTTTTTGGGCCACGTCTATTCTCAATTGGATCAGCTTCATGGAGATGAAGCTGAGGGTGACTCTTGTTATGTAATTACTTCTTCTTTTAATTGCGCCATTCTCTAGGTATTTATGTGGGATTGTTCTTCGGTCACTTTAGCAAGATGTAGGAATTTAAAGTTTGTAAAAGATAAGTTTCAGGGATCTCCTAATGTGATTAAAGGGCTTTGTGGCAGCTCAACTAACATCCACCCTATTATTTTTCATTGGCTGAGTCTGAAAGGTGGCAGCCTTAACTTGGTCGAGTTATTTGATCAAGCAGGTCATTTGCATTGGGGTTCCTCCCAAGAGTTTGGCCTCGGTTTTGTTTGTGATTCTGTGTTATCTCCTTTTCTGAATTCTATAGGAAACACTTTCGATTTGTGTCATGGTGATGAGGGTAGCTTAGCCTACCTAGCTTGCATTAGTCTTTCTTGGCTTCCTGTGCTTTCCTCAAGTGGCCCTCGATACACCCATTACTCGGCGCACTGAGTACTTCGACAGTTTGGTTTCGATCAGGATATACCTTCAGTGTTTAATGACATAGTACCATCTCTTCCTTCCTTGGATCCTTTTATGAGACTCTAGGCCTTCTCTTATTGGTCATGAAGGAGTCCTCAGTTTGTAGTGCCCAATTTTCATAGAGGAGTTTTTGCCTCTAGTGGTTATGCTGACTGTTGGAGAAGAGTGCAAAAATCCTTTATTGACTATGCTGGTTCTGACACAATTGGGAGAGTCCCCAACCCTGGCATTTCTTCTGCTCCAACACTCAACAAGCGTTTGTCTCTAAGTACTGCTGGTATTGTTTCTACTACTGTGAGTAGTAAAACAGGTTTCCCAGAATTACACACTTCCAAGGGAGGTTAGGTGACTTATGCGCAGGATTTTCTAGAAACCTAGTTATGATGTGACCTTATTGTTGGTGCTTCTACTGGGGTACCAGTTAAGAAAGGGGTAGTAGAGGCCATAAATGTTGGTACTCTTGTTGGCATGAATAAAGGAAAAGCAATTAAGCAGGAAAAATTGAAGGAGGCTGCAGTTGGAGAGAGTGTAGAGGGTATTGGCCTTAAGACAAAAAAGAAGAAGACTGGGAAATCCAAGAAACAGTTGGTGCTTGCTGAGGAAAAAGAAGTTGAGCAACCTTTGGCCATAAAGAGCCGACTGAAGACTAAGGTAGAGCCTTCTTTTCCCCAAGTTCCTATGAGTTCTTCAGTCTATGGTTCTCTGGGACCCTTTGGACGTACCCATAGTAAACAACAGAGACCTGGAGACCCTGTTAAGAGAGAGAGAAAGACAAGGCCTCTTTTATTCTTTTCTCTTTTATGCTGCAGCTTGTTGTTGTTGTTGTTGTTGTTTTTTTTTTTTTTTTTTTTTTTTTTTGAATTGATAAGTGGTTGTCTTCTTTGCAGTCCAAGCGTAAGTCGGACCCCGGGAAAGGTAGAAGCCAATCATCTGGTGAAGATGTGGTATGTTTTCCTTTATTCGTGCCTTTTGCCGTTTGTTTTTATCCATTTCTTCAGTGCTATATATTTATGATGCCCTATTACTTATACTTTTTTTTGTTCATGTTGTCCCCCCCTTTTCTTTAGGTGGAAGTTTCTCCCCCCGCGGTTGGTAAGACTTTGGAAGAGGAAATGGTTGCAACTGCATCTTAGGGTACAGAAGAGGAGACCCCTAGTGGTGGCATTGCTAAGGAGACTGGGTAGCTAATTTAGGGTGTCCAACCTACCCAAGATCCTGAGGCTCCCGAACTTCTTGCATCCCAAGGTCCCTAATTTGAGCAAACTCCTAGTCCCATTAGGACTGTGTTACCTCAGACTGGCTTAAGTACAAAAACTTTGGAAGGTGCATCTCCATCTAGACAAACAAGTGAGCCTTATTCTTTTATAATAGTGTTTAATTCTATTTCCTTTGTATCTCCCTTTTGTCTTTCCCCTTTCTTTGAGTTCTTTCTTTCTTTTTCCTTTCCAAGCCAAGCTGTTGTGAGATCTGCCTCTGGTGCTGCTTCTTCTTTAGAATTAGAGGATTCTGAAGGTAGGTGTTGATCGTTCTTATTGTGTTTCCCTTTCTTTCTTCCTTTTATGCCTTTCTCCTGTCTTTTTTTTGTTATGGTGAAGTCTCCCTGTATCCTTGCCCTCTTTTAGTCATTTCGTTGAGGCTTCCTCACCCTTTCTTCAACTTGCTTCGTGCTCTTTCTCGGAGTCTTCCAAGAAGTTAGAGGAGCAAGAGAAGGAGGCTCTGTTCCAAGAGGCCGATATTGGTTTCCCCTTTGTCCCCTTTTACTTTCTTCTTTCTCCTTCTTCTTATTTTTCCTTTAAAAAAAAAAAAAAAAAAACTAAGTCTGCTCCCCCCCTCCTTTTTTTGTAGGAGTTGATACCGGTGTTAGAGATTCTAAGCTTGTGATCTTCTGGAGTTCAACAGCCTCCTTGCTAGCCACGTTCACCACTTTGGGCCCTCCTATGATAGCTTTTTGTGCTTCTCTGTGCCTGTAGAAGGCCTGCCACTGCTAGAAGAGCTGTTCAAGAGTTACGGGGATTTTGCCATTAGTTTCAGAGGATGTGTATTTTTGGGAAACATTCTAATGGAGTTGCTGTGTGCCGTGTTGATTTCCTTGAGGGATTCTTCGTTAGACTCTTTATCTGAAGAAAAGGTCTTGGATTGGAGGGGAGTGGTGCAAGATCTTTTAGAAGCCAAGTCCAACTTGTCCTTCTTGCTGGAGTACCTACGATCATTGGCCCATGCGCTATTCCAGAGGCAAGCTTCTAAGAACATTGATGCCGAGATTGCTGCTGCTGAGAAAGTTTTAGCTCATGCTCACAAGACTTTGCAAGATTTAAAGATTAAAAGGTAGAAGGTTCTTTCTTCTTTTGCTATCCTCGCTCTTTCCCCAGATGGTTTTTTGTTGGCTGGCCTTGTTTCCTAGCTTTTTTTTTTTTTTTAGCTGGTTTAGATGTGTATGAATAATTTGGGGTTGTATAAGTTTCTATCCCTTTGTTTGAACATTGCTTCTGACTTTTTCTTTTTTTTACATAGATTTGCATTTGTGCTTTGAGATTGTTTCTATGTATTTGTGCTTCAGGATTACTTCTAAGTATTTGTGTTTCAGGGTTGCTTCTAATCTTCCTTAGTGGTATGTGGATCTTTTTTTTTTTTTTGGCATCGAGTCCTGGGCCATGATTCCTACAAGTTTTGCTGTAGGTTTCGGACCAGGTACCCATTTTTTTTTTTTTTTTTTTTTTTGCACAAGTACTAAACTGGGTACACTGAGCGATTTTTTTTTTTTTTTTTAATCAAGTACTGGGCTAGGTATCCTCAGCATTTGCCTAGGATCCTAGATCATGTATTTGAAACTTAACTGTTTGCAATTATCCATGGGGTGATCCTAGGTCATGTATCAAAAAGATTTTTTGTCCAAGTATCCTCCCCTGATTCTGTTCGTGTTAGGACTTTACAATACTTAGGATTTAATAGCTAAGGAGAAATAAAGAGAGATTACATTGAATTCAAATACAATCATCATTCAAGGAACACGACAAATCTAACAAAGATAGTAAGGATCACATAGTGTCCTTCTACAAAGGGTTCCTAAACAAAATTACTTAAGTAATAATTCATAATATATATAAAAAAGAAAATACTTAGCAGGTTGGAGAGTTGGCAAAAAAGGATCCCAGTGTACCGAGACCTCTCCCCTCTTATGCATAGTACTATTTTAGCCACTTCCCATTTATGGGCTCTATCAGGATTGTCCCATCTTCCTTTGTAAGGTAGTAATACCCATTATTGTGAGCCTCTCTGATGATGTAGGGTCCTTCCCACTTTGGGGAAAATTTGGAGGGTCCTGATAGGTTTCTCCTCATATGCTCTACTGTCCTTAGTACTAACTAACCTTTAGTGAAAGCTCTTGGGCATACTACTTGTGCATAAGCTCTAGTCATTCTTTGCTGGTACCTCTAGCTTTTTCTCTCAGCTAGTTCTCTTTCTTCCTCTACCCCTTCAAGGTCTGCTAATCTCCTATCATTGTTTATGTCATCGGTGTCCTCTTGACTTTCTTCAAGTATTACTCTTGGTGTGGGAAAAATTAATTCCACTAGGCTGATGGCTTTTATTCCATAGACTAGGGAGAATGGTGAGAATCTTGTGGCTGTCTTCACAGAGCTCCTGCATGCCCAAAGTACATTTGCCAAGTGGTCACTCCATTTCCCTTCATATTCCTACTTTATCTTCTTAAGGATCTTCAATATCACCCTATTAGTGGCCTCTGCCTGGCCATTTCCTTATGGGTAGTATGGCGTAGATCTTCCATGCTTTGTGTAATAAGCCTTAGTCAACCCCTTCATATCCTTATTTATGAATGAGGTCTCGTTGTCACTGATCAACCTCTTGGAGATCCCAAACCTTGTAATGATATACTCTCGAATGAAGTTTGCTACAGCTGCTCCAGTGGCCTTTTTCAAGGGGATGGCCTCTACCCATTTTGTAAAGTACTTGGTAGTTGCCAAGATCCATATGTAACCACTAGATGGGGGATTTATAGGCCATATGAGATCAAGCCCCCAAGTATGGAAAGGTCATGGCGTTGTCATATCCTGTAACACATTTGGGTGAGTATGAATTGCATCTCCGAGGACTTGACATGCGTGGTAGGTTTTGACTAGCTCCTTGGAGTCCCTTTTCATTGTTGGCTAGTAGTACCCCAACAGTAGTAACTATTTATAGGGCATTCTTTTTCCTAGGTGACTTCCATAATCACCAGAATGAACTTCCCTGACTACTTCTCTAGCTTCCCTTGGCCCCAAGCATCTTAGGGGATCCCCACTATATCCCTTTTTGAAAAAGATCCCGTTTTGCAAGAAGTATCTGACTATAAGTTTCTTGAGCGGGTGGGCCAGTGTCTTGTCAGTTGGTAGGATCCCTTGACCTAAGTATTCCATGAAAGGAGTCCTCCAATCTTCTGTAATAAATACAGTGTAGCTCTCTTCCTTGCCCATGGAGGATTGACATTCTTGGCACTTTTTCTATATAGTTGCTACCTCTTTGTTCATATTTGGCCAATAGTATCCCATGCGTTGCATTCTTCTATATACGCTGATCTTTTCTGAGGTCCTATAGACTTAGGTATGTAGCTCTTCCAATTTTAATTTTATTTCCTTCTCGTTGATACAACTGGATAGGATCCCTCTTGGTAGTCTCTTGTATAGTTCTCCTTCTATTAAAGCGTAGCCCCTCAGTTCTTTGGCACTCCCCCCGGATCCTGTTTCTTTCATTTTTTCTTTCACTTCGCTTCTCCAATCCCATTGTTTGTACTCTCCAAGGGATATCTTTTGGAGGATTTTTAGGATAGAATGTTCCTGCTTTCCTATTCTAACTAGCATGTCTCTCCCCTTGAATGGTACTTAGGATCCCCGGGTAGCAAGCGCATCAGCAAACCTGTTTTTACTTCTCTGTGTGTACTTTATGCTAAAGGTCTGGAATTCCTACTCCAGCCTTTGCGCCCAAGTCTTGTAGCCTGCTAAACTTTGTTCCCTTAGTGCAAAGTCACCTTTCACCTAGGAATAGGGATGGCAATTTAGATCCGATCCGTGGATACCTGGCTCGATCCGACCCTAATGGGCCGGATTTTACCTGACCCGATAAAGAATAGGGTCGGGTATGGGTTTTAAAAAAAAAAACCTGAAGCGGGTCCGGGTCGGGTCTGGGTTTTATCATAAAAAACCCGAAACCCGACTCGGTTAAGACCCGATTAAGACCTGGTTATATTACATACAAAATTACTAAATTACCCTCATATATATATATATATTTAGTTAAAACCCTAGACTTATCATTCCTCTCCTCATTTCAGCCTCTCACGCCTCTCAATCTCTCATCTCTTTAGCTCTCTCACTCACTGCCTCTTATCTCTTTATCTCTCAGCGATCTCACACCGTCAGATGCACGGCCACAAGCTGTATGTATAGCATCATGAGCATCATGAACTCATTAGACGAGCTAGTGGGACTCCCATTTCCAACAGATTTAAGAAGGGAAAGATGCAATTTTGTCCTCGTTGTTCCCGTTTCTCTCAAGCCTCAACTTCGTTTTGTCCTCGCCGTCACCGATGTCGCACTGTCTCCATTTTTTCTTTCTTTGGGTTCAGTTTGCCTCAATCATGTGAATCTGTGTTTGTGTTTATGATTTCTAAAAGGGAAAAATGAAAATCATAGATCTGAAATTTTTGTTTGGATTGTGATTTTGAAAGGGAAAATGTAGATCTGAAATTTATGGTTGTGATTTCTATGATTGTGATTGTGATTGTGATTGTGTTTGGATTGTGATTTTGAAAGGGAAAGATTTCTGTTATTGTGATTGTGGTTGTGTTTGGATTTGAATTTTTTTTTTTTTCCTTTTGGTTGGGCCACGAATTGGGCCCAATACTTTAATGGGACGCGTGGGGCCTGGTTGGGGCAGGTCCGGGGCCTAGGAAAAAAACCCGTTTAGTTAACGGGCCGGGTCTGGGCGATGGGGCTTGACCCGCAGGTCGGGTTCGGGTATAGAAAAACCCGGCCCGAACCCGACCCGTTGCCATTCCTACCTAGGAAACTACAAGATTGGAGTCTCCCAGTACTCTTATATGTTTTACCCCTATATTGAGTGCTATAGTTAACTCAGTTAAGTATGCCTTATATTCAGCTGCATTATTAGAACAGGAGAACCCGAGCTTGAAAGATAAGGGTATGGTGTCCCCATCCTTACAGCTTAGTACAACTCCCACTCTATTTGAGGTCGTTGTAGCTGACCCATCGAATCTCATTATCCATTTCTTTCCTGGGATCTTTACTACTGATACCTCACCTGGGATCTCTTCACTTAGTGAGCTTTCTTCATTTCCTGGGAACTGTGCTAGGAGGTTTGCTATGGCTTGACTTTTGCTAGCCTTGGGGATCTTGAGGCCTATGTCATATTAAGAGAGCAAGACCAGCCACTATGCTATTCTTCCTGTTAGGAGGGGCTGATGCAAGAGTGCTTTTATGGGGTGTGACTTAGTCACTAAAAAGATTTGGTGAATTGAGAAATACCTCTTCAGCCTTTGGGATGCATAAATAGCCACTAGGTAGGCTTTTTCTATCTTGGGATACTTGGACTCGATTACTTGAGTGTTCTGCTTACATAATAAATAGGCTGCTCATTCCCATCATCATCTTCTTATGCCAGCAGGGCTCCTATTGCTTGAGCATTTGATACTAAGTACAGTAACAGGGGTCACCCACGCATTGGTGCTTAGAGAGCGGGTAAATGATTCATAATTTGCTGAATCCTTTGGAAAGCTTCTTGTTGTTCCCTTTCACAGGTGAACTCAATTCCTTTCTTTAATAGTTTGGATAAGCCACTTGTGACTGAAGCCAATCCTGGCACAAATCTCCTAATGTAGGAGACCCTTCCTAGGAAGCTTTTGAGCTCCCTCACTGTTGTTGGTCTTTTTATTGTGACAATGGCTGCAGCTTTGGCTGGATCTACATTTATGCCTCTGTGATGTACCAGGAACCTGAGGAACTTTCCCGCAGATACTTCAAAGGCACATTTCATGGGGTTCATGCGTAGTTTGTATTCTTTGCATCTTTTGAAAACTTGTTCAAGTACCTGAAGGTGTCCTATCCTAGTATTTGACTTAACCACAATATCATCCACATCGTCTTTCATTTCCTTATGCATCATGTCATGGAAGATGGCTGTCATGGTTTGCTAGTATGTGGCCCCTGCATTTTTAAGGCCGAAGGGCATCACAGTGTAATAAAATTTCCAATTGGGATCTTGAATGCTATCTTCTCGGCATCCTTGGCAGCCATACGAATCTGGTTGTACCCACTATACCCATCCATGAATGAGAACATAGAAATTCCTATAGCTAAATCCACAAGGAGGTCAATATTAGGTAAAAGGAACTTATCTTTTGGATGTGTCTTGTTTAGATTGCGGAAGTCCACACAGCAACGAATTTGGCCGTTCTTTTTCTTCACAGGTACTATGTTGGAAGGCCATTTGGGATGCTTAATGGGCTTGATAAAACCAGCTGCTAGCAGCTTCTTGACCTCTTGGGTTATCTGGGCCTTTACATCAGTGTGAAAGACCCTAGTTGTTTGGACTACTAGTTTGACTCATGGGTCTATGTTGAGAGTATGGACCACCAGCCCAAGATACAGACCAGGAATCTCATCATAGGTCCATGCGAACACATCCATGTATTCTTTAAGCAAGGCCACCAGTGGCTCTTTTTCTTGTGCTACCAACTAACTACTGATGAAAACAGGCTTCTGGGATCCCTGCTTAACCCCCAAGTTTATTTCCTCTAATTCTTCCTCAGGCTGGATTTGTGTCTCTTTAACTGGTTCCTTTAGGACCTCCTCTTGAGCTACCATACATTCTGGTGGTTTGGGACCCTTTTGCACGATGCATTCAAGCCTCGCGCACCTTCATAATCGGTAAATCAATCTTCCCCCGGGATCTCGTACTACTACACATTCCCGGGATCCTGAGGTGTTGGGCTCCTTTTTTTTCCTTTTTCTCTTTAGGAGGTCTCTTAAGTCATGGGTACCTCCTCCTTCTTCTTTTTCTAAGATAGGTGCTCTTGGGGTCCTTAGCATGGGACTCTCATCGTCAAGTTCTAACTTATCATAGAACATTGTTTTCACAATGTTTACTTCTCCTTGGCTGAAAGGGTTATGGTTGGCAGGGATCCTTACAGGCCTCCCATTCAATCTCCCCTTAACACATTGATGGTACGTGGATGGTATAATGCGGTGCTTATGGAGCCATGGTCATCCCAATAGGACATGGTAGGACACCATTGAGTTCATTACATGAAATCTGGTCAAGGCTACTATTGGCCCCACTCTTAGGGCCAATTGTACATATCCTTTGGTTGATTCTGCTGATCCTCTAAATCCAGTTATCTCCATGGGAGCACCCAGGATCCTTCTTCCAGCTAGGCCCACGGCTTCTAGGGTGCTCAGGGCTATGAAGTTGAGTGATGCCCCTGTGTCTACTAGTGCTCTTCTGATTTGGACACCATTTATGGTGGCCATTAGATAAAGGGGTCTACAGTGGTCTGGATGCTCAACCTCCATGTCTTCATCAGTGAAAGTTATGGTGTTGGTTGTCTCCAAGAAAGCTCGGCTAGCATGTGATTCTGCTGTGAAACATTCCATTCCTGAATCTGCTGCTATAGTCATGAGAGACTCTGTGGCCACCCTTCTTGCTTCTAGTCCAAATCCCAACTGGTTGAATAATGATCTGAACTTGGGATTCTTCTAGAAGGCCCTGACTGTGCTCGGGTGGAAGGATCCTTCTGGCTCTTCTACTTCTGCTAGGTTCCCATGGATTACTACAGACACCACTCCCTTTCCTTTGTGGATGGGCAAAGGGTTCCTTTGTACTTCTGGCTCCTTCTGAGTGAGCTCTAAGGTTCCTTGTCTTAGCTTCTTATGAAAGAGCTTGCGGAGGGTCCAACAATCCTTGGTGGAATGCTTGACATAATTATGAATCCTACAAAAGAAGGGATTTTTCCTTTCCTCCTCTGTTGGTGGCCTAGCCTAACCACTCCATCCTCAATCCATTTGTCCAGGATATAGTTTAACTTTTTTGTAGTACATAGGATCACTAGTGGTTCCTCAAACACCTTTTCGTCAGGTCTCTTCCTTTTTTCTCCCACTGATGCTGTCATGGCTTGGGATGCTGGCATCCTCTTTGTCCTCATAGTTTATGCAGTCCTTCTAATTCTCTACAACAGGTTAATGAACTGTGTGATACATAGATTTTCGAGGTTGAGTCTGTAATTGAAAAGCATGTTGGATATGTAAGCCTTTACGAGTTCTTTCTCTTCATGATCCCCATAACAATCTAGGGACACATCTTTAAATCTTTTAATGAACTGGACGGGATCCTCTTCAGGCCTCTGCCTTACCATTTGAAGGCTTTGGAAAGTGACCTTGTCCTCATCGGGGTAATATTTTGCACAGAATCTGTCCATCATCTCATCTCAGGTTTTAATGGATGCAGGTCTCAGTGTGGTGTACCAAGTGTATGCTCTATCCACTAAGGATTTAGCCAACTCTTTTAGACACAGCTCTCAGTCTCCTACGCAGGGGCCCATGGTGTGGATAAACCTACTCACGTGTTCCATGGCGCTCCTATTTCTTTCATCAAAAGGACAGAACTTCGGGGGTTCATATCCTTTGGGTTATGGCTTGCCAAGGAGTTCTGGTGGAAATGGGAGATCTCGAGAAAATTGCCTAGGAATCCCCAAAAGTTTTTCCCTTTCATGGTCCAAGAGGGCACTGACATCTGCCAGTGTTAGGTATTGGGGGTTAGTTCCTCCTCCCACTGCTGACCTTCCCTCTGGCTGGGTTTTATCTTCGTTGCCCACAGGGGGGACATTGTCCCTAACTTCTTGAGTCTTGCCTTCTTTAAGGAGGCAGACTTCTTGCTACAAATCTTTCAACATTGCAATCATTAGAGCCATGGGGTCTGGCTCCTGCCTTGCATTCCTTTGTTCTGACACGGTCTCCTGTTTTGTTAGGGGCACCTCACCTCTTTGTCTGGAGGCCACTTTATTTTCTCCCACAGGCTTAGAGGCTGTGAGTGGCACATTAGCACCTTTGCTATTCCTTGGTCTTGGAGGCATGCTCTATGAAGGGATTGCTTCTTCCCTTTTCTTTACCCAGTCCCTAGTGAAGTCGCCAAAATTTGAGAGTGCCTTTTTTCTTAGCACAGTGGCCCAAAGATCCTGGGCTAAATACTTGTTCTTGGTGGACTGGGTTTGGTTCACTGCAGCTAAAAGGCTGTTTCAGAACCAATTGGTGCACAAAGCAAGCTTCCTACAACATAAATAAACTAACAAGCGAAGATATCTATATTGAATGACAGTTCAAACAGCAAGGAAATGTAGAACAATAAAAAAAAATGCAGTAAAAAGGGTTAGGGATCCTCGAATCAATGAGAGGCATTTTATTAATTTTCTTTGGTTATGATTATAGTGCTTACTAAGACGTGATACAAGGTTCAACAAAGGTAAAAAATTATAGACTTTGATAGCTATTCAAGCTTCTAAGACTTGCAAAGTTTGAATTTTTTGAATCCGAGTATGTGCTATAGTGGCTGTCTCTAGGTTATCGAGAGTGGTTCCTTTATTTTCCTTGAAATTTATAGAGTTCTTTTTATGGCTCTATATCTTTTCTAGGAATCCATAAAATGGTGATGAATGCCTGAAATAATCCAATCAATGAATCAAAATCTGAATGCCCCTCAGTATGGATTCCCCTTTCCTTTTATAGCACAGCTCTAGGGTTCCAAGGTACCAGTGATTTCTCTCTTTTGCCCCTTAGAGTTCGTGTTGTGCCATTTGCTTAGGGGCTGGTCGTTTCCTTTTTTCTTATAAATTCTTGCTTTTGGTGCGACCAAGTGGAAATCCCCTAGTTGGCTTTCCATTTCAAGGTCCCTCAATTCGCTGATCTTCAGCTATTTGGAACTTTCTTCCACCTCTCCAGCTTTTGATTGCACTCCATCCTTGTCATTTTCTCCAAATAGTTGGAATCTTTTACTACTGGGTTGAAAGCTCCTTTCAGTTACTTCTTTTTTATGGTTTTTTCATTGTTGGTTCCTTGAGACACAACTCTTGTGTTTTGCTTTGTACTTTCTAATCCTACTGTATGTCTGGGCACATGAAACCTGCATGCTCTTTGTCTTTTATCCTTCTTTTGAACCTGCTTCAATCTTACTTTGCGCGTCCTAGGGATCCCCAGACTCTGGTGACTTCTGGGATTCCGGCCCAGCTCTTCTTATTAGGCTCCTTTTGGTTTATTGATCTTGGCCAGTCAGGCCTTTCTCTTGCTTTATGTATTTTAAATTCTGTTCTTCCATGGGTCTTTGGATCCCAATCCTTTGGACCTCTCACCCTTTTCTTTTTTCTTTTTCTCTTTTCTTCATTACGTGAGCCCAGCCCTCTTTTTTTTTTCCTCTCTAGCTTCATTTCCATGGAATTAGCCTAATGTGTTATTTCTTTGGGCCTTAGACTATGATCAATTTTGAACCTCAACATATATCAATTGCAAAAAGATCTTGCTAGCATTTCCAAGGTGATACCTCTATCGGTGACTATTTCACTCAATTGACAATTCTTTGAGATGAAATTCAAATTTTTTGTCCTTTTCCTTGTTGCTCACATGGGAAGTGCACATTAAATTTTAATGAAAAGATTGAAGATCTTCAGTACAAAGATTCTGTCATGCAGTTGCTAATGGGGTTGAATGAATCATTTGCCAAGTCTGATGACAGATTTTGCTAATGGATCGACTACCTCCACTAAACAAAGTTTACTCTTTGTTGATTTAAGAGGAGAGGCAAAGATCAATTGGAGTTGGTAACTCTAATGGACCTCTTGTTGAGTCCACTACCCTTGCTGCAAAGGTCAATTCTAAATCTGGTTCTTCCTCAACTGGTGGTTACAAGAATCACAAGTGATAAGCCAAGAATGTATTGACCCCTTGTGATAAATTAACTAATTAATTAGTCAAGTTAATTAATTAATTCAATTAACATGCAATACGCGTGGTAGCACAAACAAATCACCAACTAAGTTAATATGCAGCCGAAAATAAAGTTGACACAGTGATTTGTTTATGCATAGGGAAAACCTCCAAGGCAAAAACCCCACCAGGTGATTTTAAAATCACCACTCCCGAGAATCCACTATTATCACAACAAGTGGTTACAAGTAAAGGAATCTCAGTACCTTATACCAACCTATAGTTAAAGTCTTACCCCAATACCCAATTGGACTTATTTTGCAGTGACAATCTCCCCAAATGCATGACTCCCAGTATATGACTAACCAATCGATGTACGAATCCAAGTACGTGACTAACCACCAACTTGAGAAAGATGTTGGCTGGAAAGTTCTTTAGTTCATCAACATGATGATGATCACAAAGCTCCTTGGCTACAAAACCCTATGGCGTACAAGTTTTCCAAGAGAAAGATGAACTAGGGCATATGTCTCTGGTCACAATATGCTTGTGAAAAACTTTTGCATTCAGTTGCATTAGCTGTGATGACCCTTAAAATAATCCTTATATATGTTTAAGGTTGTGAGAAAAGAAAGCCTAAAAATATATACATAGATTGGTGCGAAATCAAATCTAAAACACTAATTTTTCATAAATCTCGATAGATAGGTTATTTATCGAGCAGCTGTTGAGCATCGGGATAAACAAGCCTTTTAAATCTCGATAGAAGCTATTAGTCGAGCTAGTTGTTGACATTTAAAATCCAGCACTTCTTCACTTATTTCTTGGACATATTTGCATGGCTTTAACACTTGGACTTCAACTCTTGTTCCTTGAAGTATCAAACACATTCTAGATCTACCCAATTACAAGTAAAGTGTGTTTTGTCATAGGATTAGCCAATTCTAAATGACATATGTTCTTAACATGATTCACATATGTCGTAACAACAAGAAAGGCTAGGAACTACTTGTATGTAGTCACTGTGGTATGGTTGGCCACACCGTGGACAAGTGCTATAAATCCATGGCTATCCATCAAGGTATAAGCCCAAGTTAAGGAATGCTAAGGTTAATTAAGTTTCAGGCACTGATCTTGGTCTTGATTCTTGTGCAAAATCTTAAGCTCATTTTGGATCTCAGCCACAGTTTCCCCATTTTCAATCTGGGAATCAATCTTAAGCTCTTATGCAGAGCTAATTCACTACTCCAATTCAATTTCCATTCACACTTAAGTAGTGCCAAAAGCTCCTTGCAATGATTGGTGGACAAGAAACACTTTCAACATCTCTAGGAATGGCAAATAATGTATCTCTCCCTAAACAACAAACTACTCCTTTGGAAGGTATCTTCTCTCAACCTAATCTTGCTCTTAAACATTCAGTTTTTGCTGCCAAGGTTATGAATAGAACTACTTTTGGTTATAAGACCTAGGTTATTGACACAAGAGCTAGTGATCATATTGTATGCTTAATGACTTTGTTACATTCTATCACTTCAGCTACAAATTGCATTGTTGAATTACCCAATGGAGAGTTTGCTTATTTCACATACATTGGATCTATCCAATTATTAGCCACTTTAATCATTCATAATGTCCTTTGTGTCCCTTTTTTCTCTTTCAACCTCTTATCTGTTAGCAAACTAACTCAAAAGTTGTCATATGGCCTTGTTTTCTTGGCTTAATATTGTTTTATTCAGGACCTTACCTGTTGGAGGACAATTGGAGTGGGTGAAATGAATAATGGACTTTGCTTGCTACAACATTCTCCATCTGTAACAACAAGACTGTCTTTCTCTCTTCCTGATTTTGTCACTCAGTTCAAAAAATCCAATGTTCAGTAAGCTAAAGCTTTTACTCTGGATATGTCTAATATTTGGCATTTTAGGTTAGGTCACCCTTCATTGAACAAAATGTTACCCCTTAAATTTGTTTTGCCTTCTTTCTCTGGTGAATGCACAAAAACCTGTATTGTTTGTCCTTTGGCAAAATAGGAATGTTTATCATTTCCTTTCAATAATAATATGTGCTCTTTTGCCTTTGATTTGATTCATGCGGATCTTTGGGGGCCTTATTCTATTCCTACTCATGATGGTTATAGATATTTTTTAACTATAATGGATGATGCAACCAGTCTACTTGGGCTTTTCTAATGAAGTCTAAGTCTGAAGTTAGGCCTCTCATTGTTTCTTTTCATAAGATGATTTGTACTCAGTTTGGTGTTGGTTTTAAAGCTATTCATTATGATAATAAATTTGAGCTTTGTATTGTTGACTTCTTTAGTGCTGATGGTATTATTCATTAGAAGAGTTATGCTTATACTCCACAACAAAATTTTGTTGTGGAAAGAAAGCATCAACATATTTTAGTTATTGCCAGATCTCTAAAGATTCAATCCCATATTCCTATTGCATATTAGGGTGAATGCATTCTCACTGCAATTCATCTCATCAATAGGCTCCCTTCTCCCTTACTTAACAATTTAAGAGCATCTCCAATGGTATAGCTAAAGGAAAAATATTCTCTATAATAGAGAATAAGACCAAAAAATGGTTTCCAATAGATTCTCTAAACTCTAATTTTTTTTTGGCTCATGAACAGTAGCTCATCAAATCTGATGGGCTACTGTTCATTCTTCAAATGTTTTTTTTTTCTATTATAATAATCAGGTGTTGGATAAAAAAATGTTGGAAGATGTGTAGTTGTTAAAAAAAGAATAAATAATGAATAAATAAATAATATTTAAATGAGATAGCAAATGGGATAGAGAATCTGTTGGAAAGTGTTTTTTAAAAAGTGGGTAGATCAAAGGTAAAAGTCACTGTTCATTCTCCAAACAGTACAAAAATTTGATGAATTTGCTGGAGATGCTCTAACTCCCTTTGAAAAGCTTTTCAACAAACCCCCAACATATACTCATATCAAAGTCTTTAGTTGCCCTTGTTACACATCCACTATAGCTCCTAATAGGCCAAAGTTTGCCCCTAGAGCTTCTCTTTTTGTCTTTTTAGGTTATCTTTTCAATACCAAAGGTTATAATGTTCTTAATCTCAAAACCAGAACTATTTTTGTTTCTAGGGATGTCATTTTTTACGAAAAAATTTTCCTTTCTCTCCCATGTTTTCAAAATTTGATTTTCTTCCTCCTTCCATTCCTTGACCTAATACAGCTTTTGATTTTCATGACTATTCCATGCCCATTTCAACTGACACTACTGCTAGTCTTGTTGATATGCCTCATTCTGCAGACCTTATTGTTTCTGCTGATGCCTCAGGTCTAACTTCTTCACCACCTTCACCTCCTAAGCCTGTTTCAGATGGTTCTGTCCCTAACCTTGTGCTTATTCCAGCTGCTTCTACTCCCATAGTTGACCCCATACTTATCCCTAAGCTTGTCATTGAACCTATCCTAGTTGACCACATACCTGAGCCTATCATTGAACCTGTCCTAGCTATTTGCATACTTGAGCCTGTGCTTGCTCTTCCTCCATCACAAGTTGTTCCACTTAGGAGGTCTTCTAGGCCTACTCACAAGCCGTCTTATCAAGCTTCTTATCATTGCAATCAAGTCCAAGTGCCTTCATCTGCTACTTCTTCCACCACAGGTACTACTTATCCATTTTCTTCTTTCTTATCATATCACAAATTGTCCCCTAGTCATAGGCATTTCTGCAATATGACTTCTATTGTTGTTGAACCTAAGTCCTATGGCCAAGCTGTTCTAGACCCTAGGTGGAGGGATGCCATGGCTGCTGAGATTGTAGCCTTGGAGGCCAACCATACTTGGTCTTTAACACCATTGCCTTCCCACAAGAAATCCATTGGTTGTAAATGGGTTTATAAGATCAAGTACAGATCTGATGGTTCAATTGAAAGGTATAAAGCTCGTTTGGTTGCCAAGGGTTTTACATAAAATGAAGGGTTGGACTACATTGAGACTTATTCTCAAGTGGCCAAAACAATTTCAGTTAAGTGTATTCTTGCTGTAGCTGTTGTGAAAGGTTGGTTTTTGTGCCAGTTGGACCTGAATAATGCCTTTTTGTATAGTGATCTAAAGGAGGTGGTTTACATGGCTCTTCTCCCAGGCTTTAACAGCAAGGGGGAGTTGGTTTGCAAGCTTTATAAGTCACTTTATGGGTTGAAGCAAGCATCTAGGCAGTGGTTTTCTAAATTTTCCATAGCCTTGGTGTCTCACGTAGGTTTTCAGCAATCTAAATTTGTCTACTCACTCTTTACTAAGAATACCAAAACTGCTTTCATTGCCTTATTAGTTTTTGTAGATGACATTCTCATTGCAAGTGATAACAAGGCAGCTATGGAAGAATAGAAAGTGACGTTAGATCATAAGTTCAAGTTGAAGGATCTTGGAGAGCTAAAGTACGTCTTAGGATTAGAGGTGGCTAGATCTGCTCAATGCATTAATCTTTGACAAAGGAAGTACACCGTTAAGTGACACTGGTATGCTTGGCAGCAAACCTGTGAAGACTCCTATTGAGTAGAATTTGAGACTTAGTAAGTATGAAGCAAGCATCTAGGAATTGGTTTTCTAAATTTTCCACAACCTTGGTGTCTCACTTAGGTTTTCAACAATCTAAATTTGACTACTCCCTCTTTACTAGGAAGACCAAAGCTACTTTCATTGCCTTATTAGTTTATTTAGATGCTATTTTCATTGCAAGTGATAACAAGGCAGTTGTGGAAGAATTGAAAGTGATGTTAGATCAAAAGTTCAAGTTGAAGGATCTTGGAGAGCTGAAGTACTTCTTGGGATTAAAGGTGGCTAGATTTGCTCAAGGCATTGATATTTGCTAAAGGAAGTACACATTGGAGCTATTAAGTGACACAGGTATGCTTGGCAGCAAATCTATGAATACTCCGATGGAGCAGAATTTGAGACTTAGCAAGTATGAAGGGCAGAAATTAGAAGATCCCAGTTCATATAGGAGGTTGATTGGCAAATTATTGTATCTCACCATCACCAAACTAGATACCACCTATGTTATACATAGGTTAAGTCAATTTATGTCACATCCAAGAAAGCCTCACCTTCTTCAAGCAAACAGAGTTCTGCAGTACCTAAAAGCTACTCCAAGACAAGGAACTCTGTTCTCAGCTACTTCAGAATTGCATGTCAAAGCTTTTGTAGATGCAAATTGGACATCATGCCCTAATACCAGGAGATTAGTGATAGGGTTCTGTGTTTTCCTTAGCCTTGGTTTCACGAAAGTCCAAGAAACAACAAACTATCTCTAGGTCCTCTATAGAGGCAGAATACAGGTTCATGTTTGTCGTAGTGTGTGAAGTAGTTTGGCTACTTTATCTTCTTAGAGATTTTCAAGTGGCACATCCTAGAGCAGCTTTGTTGTTTTGTGATAGTCAGCTAGCCTTGCACATTGGTGCTAATCCTTTGTTTCATGAGAGGACTAAGCACATTGAGATTGATTGCCATGTTGTCAGAGATAAGCTGTTGGAGGGAGTCATTAAGCTGCTCCATATCATAACTAAATCATAACTTGAAAATTTGCTTACCAAAGCACTCAGTGCTTCACAATTTAGCTTTCTTTTGACCAAGATGAACCTTATCAACATAGACAATAAGCTTCATCTTGAGGGGGAGTATCAAGCTAACTATCACAGATTCCTTTAATCAGAACTCTTCTCAAGCAAGCACAGTGGACAAAGTTAAGAAGATGAAGAAGGATAGCAGTAGAAATATAGAGCAGAAGAAGAAGAAGAAGAAAGTATCAGAGGCAAACGACAAGTAGGCTTAGGGGTATTAGTGCCAAAACTACATGTAGCTTAGTAACATATATAGGTGTCTTTGAGTAGCACGTGTGAGAGTAAGTTTTTTTCTCACGTGCCTAGTGCACTTAGGAGGATCTTTTTGCTTTCTAATTTTTCTGTTAGTTTGTTAGCACCTTTTCCGCTTTCAAAGGCTTCGATTCTTATCTCTCTCTCTCTCTCTCTCTCTCTCTCTCTATATATATATATATATATAGCTCATTGTAATTAGCTTGTTAATTAATGAAATCATTTCTCTCATTCAGATTTCATAATGGTAAGACACTATTGACAAGAATTTGATATGTTAGTATATTATTTTAAATATAAAGTTTGATTGAACCTTGTACGGAATGTATATTGGTAAATTTTTGAAAAGTTAAATTTTAGACTCAGTATGTTCTTATTGTTATAATTGCTTTGAAGAAAAGCAACCTAAGGAAGGTCGTAACTGGAAAAATGTTTGTTG
This sequence comes from Quercus variabilis, assembly GCA_030445155.1. Taxonomy (NCBI): domain Eukaryota; kingdom Viridiplantae; phylum Streptophyta; class Magnoliopsida; order Fagales; family Fagaceae; genus Quercus; species Quercus variabilis. Next base: position 43,453,096 of record CP129445.1, on the reverse strand, counting down.
AAGCGCAGCTTTGCTTGATTTTTGACCGTGGTGATTTTTGACGTATGCATAGTACGTCATGGCTAGAAATATTTACAAACAGTAGTACTTCAAATTGAATACAAACTCAACAATAAACATTGTTAATTACATTTTACAAAAAAAAAAAAAAAAACATTGTTAATTTCAAAAGATTTATCTTGGGTTTGAGTGTTACGATAAAAATATAACGTTTCTTAGGACAAAAAGGCATTAGTGGTCAACACTCAACACAAGGAAAACGTGTTTTTATGGATGACCATATTGCCAATGCTATCCTCAGCAATCCTGCAATTTCTAAACTGAGGAAAGAAAACAATATATGAAGTTTTATAATCAAACCTCAGAATTGGTACTAACCAGTATTTATTTAGTGACCATTATATGAATTACCTTTTCCGGCTGCTATAATTGACACGGTTTCTAGTGAATCATGAGTTGGGATAAGTTTGCATAAAGTTTGACTTAAGAAAAGGGTAATTTTCTTAAGGGCTGAATCAAAGAACTAGGGACTTTTGTTTAGTGACTACTCAATAGGTTTTTGGCTATTTCAAGTGGGGAAGCGTCATCTGGCGTATGAAAACTTTCATGAATATGATATTGATCATGACCAACTCCTCTTGAATACACAAAACAACTCCAATAATCTTAATGTGCATGACAAAGATCCATCTTAGAGCAGTCATATTTGCAAACTATTGGAGAGATAAACACCTTAGAGAGTTTTCTTGAATAATTAATATAACATATAAAGACATACTTTTACCCAAAAGGCCTAAGCCCAATAAGTACGTGTTCAATTATGTTATATTAACCACTCATTATTTTCATCATTATTCAATAAGAAACCTTACTCACACCTGTAAACCCAACACAAAATTTTAGATAAATTGTAGGGAAGCAAAGGTGGAGTTTGAACTACAGATATGAGGTACTACAGATGATGTTATAACCATCGAACTATTATTACCTTTTCTATTTTAGTTAAACCAATAGATATTGATAAGGAAAATTTTTCTCCTACTTCTTTAAGGAAAAGATATAATAAATTCCTACTTCAACTACAAAATGGAAAAAAACTTAAAGAAAAATAACAAAATTCAATCGATTCCATGATTATAAGTTCATTCCATATCGGGATAGACCAGAATAGGGTTATAATTGTAAAGTTGTTATTTACAACTATTTGTTTTGTTGGCTTATATTCTGTGCCAAATTTGATTGTAATTATATTCAATTTGTTGTACCCTGTATTTATTGTGGGATTTCATTGTAAGGGTCGTGTGTTAGAGAGAGAGAGTGTGAAGACTTAAGCATTTGAAAACTGAAGATTTCTCACGGGTATCTCGCGACTTAGCTTCCTGCGAAGTGACACATGTGCCTTGTACATGTTGGAATGTGAAGAGTCAGGCCATATAGAGATAGCTATGTCTTGCAAGTATCTTGCGAGTATCTCGCGAGTAAGGCCTTCTCGCGAGACACCCGCGAGACATTCTGTTCTGCTAGCCTGTCTAGTCTAATACACACTTTCTGTGTCTACACTATTTATACCCACATTACCCAAAAATATTAAGGAAAGCTTCTAAGAGAAAACCCTAGCAAAACACTTTGAGAGTTAGATATTGTTATACTCACAATCTTCTACACATTTGTTTTGGGAATTTCCTCATCTCCTACTTCTCCATTTCCATATCATTGAGAGGTTGATAGCCCAAACACTTACCACACCCTTTGAGAGTGTCAAGCGAAGTTTTGGTGCTACTGGAAAGCATTGGAAGAAGTTTGGAATGGCAGACGCAACTTGGACATTTTTGCGGGATCCAGAGAACTAGACAAGCCACAGTTCCAAGAAGCCTCGTTGGAGTAGGAGCTTGGAGGGCTTAGGTACAGAGGGTAGATTAGGCTTAGAGAGTCTCTTGCTCACCCTTGTATCCCAACTGATTGTCTAGTGGATCAATTTCCGCTTAGAGGGCGGCGGAGAAGTTTTTCACCGAGTTCTTCGGTTTCCTCTTCGATAACACGTCTCGATATTATTTGTATTTGCATCTCTCTTCCCTACTCTTGTTCATTTCATTTTTACTACTATGTTGCTTTAAATATGGATTAGAGTAGTTGTCTTGCTTTTACGCTTGTGTGTACACTATTCTGCACTTAGTATTAAGTTAGTGTAAAATCAACTAAGCTGTAACTTTAATTTGGGGGGTCTAAACAGCTCCTGTGTTTTTAACACTTTTCTGAGCTTTCAATTGGTATCAGAGTAGGTACACTCGCTGTGGTTTAAATACCTGAGTGTGATCCTTGACCCTTGTTAAGATGGTTAAGTCTCAATCCCTAAATGTTCTACCATTTTTTGATGGTAACAATTATGCTTTTTGGAAAGTCAGAATGAGGGCATTTTTGTGCTCTATTGATGATACCGTTTAGGATGCAGTTGAAGTAGGTTGGACTAGGCCGGAGGCTGCTAAATCCACTTGGGATAAGGCAACTCTTGTGGCAGCCAATGCTAATAGTAAAGTTTTAAATGCTATTTTCTGTAGTGTGTCTCCAGATGAATTTCATAGGATATCTCATATGACAAATTCCAAGGAAGCTTGGGAGATTTTGGAGACTACCTATGAAGGTAAAAAGAAAGTTAAGGACACAAAACTCCTAATGCTTACCACCAAATTTGAAGAGCTCAAGATGGGTGAAGACAAATCTTTTGATTTGTTCTATGGGAAGCTCAATGAAATTGTTATTGCTAAGCTCAATCTTGGTGAGAAGATTGAAGATACTAAGGTGGTGAGAAAAATCTTGAGATCCTTGTCTGAAAGCCTTAGAGCAAAAGTCAGAGCCATAGAAGAGAGTAAAGACTTGGATAAGGTCAAAATTCAAAAGCTAATTGGGTTTCTCTAAACATATGAACTGTGATTACCTTCCCATAAGATGAGTAAATCGCTTGTTTTTAAAACCATCACTGAAAGAATGGATGATTCCTTCAAAGAAGATGGAGCGGAGAAGGAAGTAGCATTTCTTGCGAAAAACTTCTGCAAATTTCTGAAGATGAAGAATAGTAGGAAACCATTCAACAGAGGGAAGTTTTCATCTTCAAGAGGTGATAGGAAAGAGTTTAAGAGGAAAAAGGGAAAGGATTCTCAATCTCCTTCAAACATTGTATGTTATGAATGCAATAGCCATAGACATCTCAAGAAGGAGTATCCCAAATTCTTAAGAGGGAAAGACAAGGCGTATGCCACAACGTTGAGTGATTCAGATTCTTCAAGTTCTAATTCTGAAGAAAGTTGCGATAGAGAAGGAAACTACTCCGTCTTTATGACCATCACTCATAATGAGTTGTTGGAAGACTTGAAATTGCTGGTACAAGAATTAGGAGATCATAGTGATGAAGAATCAGTAGGAAGTGCTGAAGAAAATGATGCTGAGGAAGATGATAACACAGCCAGTCTTCAAGAAAATTACAATTCCCTTTTTAAGAAGTCTGGAGAATACACAAGGGTATCTAGGGCGACTGTGAAGAATATGAAGAAAGCTGAGGAGGACTATAAAAGTCTTCTAGTGCATTTTAAAGATGCCAAGTGTGAAATAGAGACAATGAATGGTGAGCTGACTGAAGCTTATTCAAAAATCAGATTTCTTAAGCTAGAAGTAGTGCAAGCAAATGCCAAGATAGAAAAGGTATCCACGAAGTAGCTGGAAGAGGTTATTTCATCTTAGAAACATTTCTCAGATAAGTCTGGGTTGGAATATACTGGAAGGAGTAGCTCATTAGATAATGTCGCCAGAGATGTGAGATTTGTGAAAGCCAAAGAGCTAGTTGCAGTTGCCCCTACCCTTGAACAAATAAAGAATGAAAAGAAGAAAAATGGAGCTAATCAACGAGTGTTGAATAAGCCTCATACTCAAATTGTTGCTAAGCCTAAAGTTCAAAGGAAATCTTCTCCAAACTTGCAAAGAGGTCCTAGAGTTCACCATTTCTGTCATTTCTGTGGACTTCAAGGACACACAAGACTAAACTGCCATAAGCTGAAAACATTAAAGAATGCAAGTGTTCAGAGGTCATATAGCCCTAAAAGGGACAAAAGGAGTTGGGCTGGAGAGCAATCAAGAAGGCGAAATGATGATTTCGGCATGGTGGACGTGATAAAAATGATCAGTGCTTTCACCACTTGCTTGGAGAGCTTTACTAGACGGTTTGAAACTCCCAACTCTCGTACCCAATCCTGTAAGGATATTACCCCAAACGCAAGTGCTGTGTGGGTGAAAAGGGGTACACATTCATAAGCACTTTCACATGTCCACACATTAATTCTTTCAATATTTGGGGACTTTTGCTGTTGCATTTTATCATGCATTGTCTTCTTTTGATAGCATGTTTCTTTTACCTGTTGACTTGTGCCTGTTTGTTTTGGTCTTTTGATCTTACTTTATTTCGGTTTGTTTTTTAATGTGTTCAAAAAATTCAAAAACCCATAAAAATTGAAAAATCTTCAAAAAGTTTGATCACTTGTGTTGTGCTTATCACATATGAGTTTGGCCTAGTACCTTCGTACTAATGGCGTATTGCATTTACGAGCTTAGCTTGTTATGTATACACATTTATCTTTGTGGAAGAAATCTTGAAAACTATGTGTGATTGTTATAAATAGATCTTCAAGCTTGTCATGAATGATTGGTCAATAGTCTTGATGGTCTTGATACTTGCACAGACTTGTGTCTATATCTCTTCCCACTTTATCTTTATGTTTTGCAAAAGAGCTCACTAAATGTAAATCTCCAAATGAAAAGAGATATCGAGTTGCAAAATCCTGACGCACATACTAGTATTTGACTAGGAAAAAGGGAAAGCGACTTGTGTTTTGAAATGTATGGTGCTCTAAAAGCCAAAGGCTAATTCTAAATGTTGATATATCAAAAATATCATGCACCGATCTCAAAAAAGGAGATGTATCATCCAAAATGGATCAAATGTAATCAATTTATGATTTATGCAGAAGCCAAATGAAAAGCTTCTAAGCTATGTAATCAATTTGTGGGAGGTCATATATACTCATTTCTATAATTGAGATAGTCTACTTGATTTCGTATCAGTTGTGTATGACTTGATTGAATTGATCATTGAAGCTTCACTCTGGTCTAAGGATTATTTCACACTTAATACTCACCCACAACACACAAAACTTTGATTCAATGAATGCTTATCTCATATGTGTGATTGTACATGTTCAAATATGATGTGTATGCTTAAATACATGTTGATCAAACCTAAAAATATTTTTGAGTGTTTTATTTGTTTTTGAAAGTGATTTTATACCTCTTTGTTTTTGTTCAAAATGCATTTTTGTGTTTTTCTTCAAAAATTAGTTTAGAGTTCTCGCAAGAAGCTCACGACTTAGAGCTTCCTGCGAAAAGGGATTGAGGGAAATTTTCTTTTATCCTGTCACACAGAAACTCTCGTGATTGTATCGTGACTACCTCGTGACCAACAGATTCTCGCGAAATCCTATTTGGCCAAAATTGGATTTTTCCAAAATCACACAGAAACTCTCGTGACTGTATCACTACTGTCTCGAGACTTATAACTTCTCACGAAAGTTTTTGTGCTTTAGGTGTCTGTCTCATGACTGTCTCGCTACTCTCTAACCTGAAAAAAAATGCATGTTTTTAGTTTTTATGTAGCAAATGTGATAGTTTTTCAAAATCTCTCATTTCCCTCGCTCTTCATCTCTTCGAATCCTTCTTAACCTAAAATCAAATTTCTCTCGAACCCCATCATTCTCAAGCATTCTTTTTGCATTTTCAACTTCAAGGTATGTTTTCTAAAACATTTGCTTCATGATTTTCTTCATTTATGTAGAAATTTATACTTAGGGTTTGAAAATTGGGGATTTTCGAAAATTTTGGTTAGGTTTCTTTTTTAAGTGAAAATTTTTCAAATTCTTTGATTGGGCTAAGTCCCATTTGCTATTTGTGCATCTATGTTGGTCCCATGAGGCATTTTAACTTGTATTAAGGCTAGTTTTCACTATGTTCATGCATTGTTCATACTTAGAGTTCATTTGTGCATACTAGGTGTTTGACAAAATGCCCGAGTGACATTTATGTGCTAAATTAGATTCAAGTGACTTTAATTTATGGGTTTATACTTATATGACCATGCTTTACTAGTTTTTAGTCCCTGTTTGTGTGTTTCACAGTCTTTGCCCATTTTGTACACACTAGGCACACACACACATGCATCAGCACTTGCACAGAGACACACACACATGCACAGTTACTTATTTTCATGCATTGTGTTTATGTTTTCTTGTTTTTATCTATTTAGCATGTTGTTTAAAGTTAATTATGCTCTGTTTTAAGTTTTATTTCATCTGTTTTGGAACTAACTTGAATCTAATCAAGTTTTGTGTTTTGGGTTGTGTTTGTGCTCGTGTTTTCTGTCTATTTTGTGAAATTGTGCAGATGTCTCCAACTAAGCATGCAGCCTCCAAGAAATCATCCTCAAAGTGTGCACGCACTGATTCTGATCATTTCAAGTTTGCTGAAGTAGATATGAAGTATAATGACTTCTACAAGGACAAGACGATCATCATGGAGAGGGTGGTTCAGTTAGAAACCCTGGAGGACATGTTCATCCCTGAAGTGTTCAAAGACAGGACATGGACCAAGCTATTGAATCTAGTTGGGGTTGTTTATTCTAAGATAATCAAGGAGTTTTTCTCAAATGCGGCTGTCGAAGGAGATCGTATCGAGTGCTGGGTAAGGCACAAAGAATTTGTGTTTACAAGAGAGATCATCCAAGATTTTTTGGAAGTTCATCCTCCATCTCAGCAAATTACAATTCCATATAAGGACAGATTAGGCTCTATTGATGAGATGATTAAACTTCTTGGTGGCGAATCGAAGAAATCATCCATGAACACAATCTAGTTTTCTCCGAAAATGAGAACACTGAGTTATGTGATGATTCATAATATGTATCCGGTCATCAACCTCACAACTCTATTTGCTCCAAGAACAAGATTCCTGTATGATCTCTTTACCCATAAGGAGATAGACATTTGTGGCCATATCATCTATGTCTTGAAGAAGAGCATTACAAAGCAGAATTCAAGGACTGTAATGCCGTTTCCCTCTCTGATTATGGGCTTGATTGCTAAAGCAAAGCTCAAACTTCCCAGTGGCCTCACAGTAGTTTAGAGGGACTACCCCATTGGTGGTCATACATTGACTAGGAGCATAGCAAACATCAAAGGCTCCAAGATTGGTGTGCATACCATACCACAACCACGTGTTGAGAAGGACGAAGGTGAAGATACGAAAGAGGAGATTGATAGGTTCACTTCTACTCTAGAGGCTGCAGCTCAGCCATCATTTTTTGCTCCAACACAAGGCTTGAGCAAACTTGATCAATTACTAGCTAAAATGGACCAGATGTCTGCAGTGCGTGATTCCTATGTACAGCACACAGCGACCTAGTTTGCATACATCCAGGGATAGATAATTGCATTGTCTTCCCAGATCAGTGACTTGTCCACAGCGCATGGATCAGATTCAGAGTTTGATCAATTCTAGCCTCTTTGGCCATTCCGGTCAAAAAGGAATTTTGAGGGGTAGCTAAGGAAGAGCTTGCATAGCATTAGGGGGAGCATAGATTTAGGCTTATAAGCATTGGTTATTGGTTCATAGATGGTTTACTTCTGTTTTATGCTTACTATTTTTACTGCTTTTGTTTGAAACTTAAATACTTTGTTTTTAATCTCAGTTTTATTTCAGTTTAGTTTGTGTTCATCTCAGTGCTTTTGTAGCATTTTTTGTGTACTTTAAAGATATTGTTAATATGTCTTAAGTACCTCACTCTTGTGCCCTAGTAGGATCTTTTATCCTAAATGAAAGTACTTAGTGTATTTTGCATTGGTTGAGTGTTGGACATGCAATTGATCCTTTGGATTGTTCTTAATTGCATTGCGTGTCTGGATCAGTATTTACTTGCTAAATTTCATTGTAGTCATTCGTTAATGACTGGTTCTTTTTGTTTGATCAAGATATGCTTGTTATGATGTGCTTACAAACTTGATTGCACTTTACTTGCTCATGTACGTACCTTGTATTTAACTTGTCATAAGCTTAATGAAAGTTTTGTTTGTGTGCAAGTGTTTCAGGTAACCAGTATATGTTTGCAAGTGCTTCACAGCTTCTAGATTTGGTGTGAGTGAGTTTTGCCACTGTTCCCAAACCCACGTTTAAGTCTAGAGTCTGTTTTTTGGGGTTTTGTCATGGAATAGTCAAAGGGGGAGATTGTAAAGTTGTTATTTACAACTATCTATTATGTTGGCCTATATTCCGTGCCAAATTTGATTGTAATTATATTCAATCTTTTGTACCCTGTATTTATTGTGGGACTTCATTGTAAGAGTTGTGTGTTAGAGAGAGAGAGTGTGAAGATTCAAGCATTTGAAGACTAAAGATTTCTCGTGCGTATCTCACGACTTAGCTTCCCACGAAGTGACACATGTGCCCTGCACATGCTGGAATGTGAAGAGTCAGACCAGATGGAGACAGCTGTGTCCATGAGTATCTCGCGGGTAAGGCTTTCCCGCGAGACACCCGCAAGGCATTCTGTTCTACCAGCCTATCCAGTTTGATACACACTTTCTGTGCCAACACTATTTATACTCACATTACCCACAAATGTTAAGGAGAGCTCCTGAGAGAAAACCCTAGCAAAACACTTTGAGAGTTAGAGATTGTTATACCCACAATCCTTTACATATTTGTTTTGGGAATTTCCTCATCTCTTACCTCTCTATTTCTATATCATTGAGAGGTTGATATCCCAAACATTTACCACACCCTTTGAGAGTGTCAAGTGAAGTTTTGGTGTTGCTGGGAAGCATTAAAAGAAGCCTGGAATGGCAGATGCAATATGGAGCTTGTTGCGGGATTTAGAGAACTATACTAGATAAGATACAGTTTTGAGAAGCCTTGTTGAAGTTGGAGCTTGGAGAGCTTAGGTACAGAGGGTATATTAGGTTTGGAGGGTTTCTTACTCACCCTTTTATCCCAACTGATTGTCTAGTGGATCGATTTTTGCTTGGAGGGTGGCGGAGAGGTGATAGGTCACAATCTGAATGACCCCTTGTGATTAACCCTAATTAATTAATTTAGCCAAGTAATTAATTAATCAATTAATAATGCAATTTTATGGAAGCACAAACAAATCACCAACAACTAAATATGCAGCGGAAAATAAATAACACGGTGATTTGTTTACGAATGGGGAAAACCCTAATGGCAAAAACCCCACCAGGTGATTTTCAGGTCACCACTCCTGAAACTCCACTATTATCAAATCAAGCGGTTACAAGTAAAGGAATCCAAAGTACCTTACCAACCTACAGTTGAACCCTTACCCCAATACCCAATTGGACTTGATCTGTAGTGACAGTCTCCACCTTTGATGCACGGCTCCCAAGTACGTGACTAACTAATGCGCGGATCCAAGTACGCGACTTCAGAACACCAATTGAGGAAGAATGGTTGGTTGCAAAGTTCTTCAGCTCATCCTTTATGATGAATAGTAGGAAGATGCTTGGTTACAAAACCCTATGGTGGAAATACACAGAAACTTCTTGATGGAAGATGAACTAGGTCAAGAACTTCGTCTGTTGATCACAATTTTCTTGAACATAGATTGCTCAATGCTAAAGCCACTTGTGTCACACTTGACGGCTCTTAAAATAATCCTTTTATATGTTTAGGGTTAGAAGAAAAGAAAGCCCAAAAACATATTCACGGATCCCAAGAAAATCAGATTGGAAATCTGAATTTTTAAATCTCGACAGATAGCAGGTGTCGAGGTAGCTATCGAGTTGGTGTCGAGCTTTAAAAACTTTGCACTTCAGCTTGCTTTTTCTTGAACAGACTTGATGACTTCAACACTTGACCTTGAAACATTGTTTCTTGAAGTATTAAAAACACCTAAAACTATCCAATTACAAGTAGAGTGCGTTTTGTCAAAGGATTAGCCAATTTACATAAATAAGTGACATATGTTCTTAAACTAGTTAAAACATATATGTCCTAACAATCTCCCCCATTGGCAATCCGTGACAAAACCATAACAAACAAATGAGCATATGAGAGAAGTCATAAATCACTCAACTCATATTCACTTGTTGAATACAATAAAATCTATCCTAACACAAACTCTTGAAAAACTTTGCAAGAAGAGAGCTTATGGTAAGTAGACTTTGACAACTTGTATTTCTGAAACACTTTAAACAAAACTCATCAAGGCATCTTGTGTGAAACAGAAATAAATAGATTGCATACAAGAATAAAGAACATGTGTATAAAGATAGAAAAGAAACAACACATGAAGAGGAAGGTGAAAGAAACATACATCCACATATAAAGAATATAAGTACAATGTATGTAAAATGGTCAAAGGACCTCATATACAAGATCAATGTATCTAAGAGATAAGAAAAGAAAAAAATACATATATAGCCTCACTACATCCCTCAAAAATGGCAAAACTCCCCTTATCAAAAAATGTCCTATACTAACTCTCCCCCTAAGATGACTACTCTCATAGCCCAAAACTACTCTCCCTTTTTGTCACGGGTGACAAAGGGTAGAGTGTCATGTAGACATCTCATCGGTAGAGCTAGCATCTCCATCATCATCATCATCGTCATCCTCATCATTCTTAGAATCTGAAGCTGCTGGAGTAGGTGGTGAAGGAGTAGCCTCTGGAGCAAATCCACCCATGATCGCCTGCCATCGTGCAATACGACCCACACGAACATTCATCTGATACAACTCAGCAGAGAGTGTATCAAGACAAGTGTCCATGCGCTGCAGCTGTGCCATAATATCACCAAGGGATACATCGCTTGTAGAGGAAGAAGGAGCAGATGTAGATGGAGCTGATTTGGATGGAGCCGAATGAGAGGGAGGAGTGGCACCTGGCTGTCTCGACCTGAACTGTGCCTCACTACGTTTTACGGTAGCGGCATCTATGGCAGATATGTGTGTGAAGTGGTCGGACACAAGAAAGGGAACGAAAAAATGGCGTAGAATCCGCGTGATAGCAGAAGGAAAGATGAGCTTATCACAGGATGTCGAATCAAGATATACCTCTATGATAGTCCAGATGAAGTAAGAAGGGAAGTCTATGATAAGATGCTCTAGCAAAGATAGCAAAAATCGAGCACGAGGCTCTGTGATAGAGTTATAGTGAGAAAGAAGATGGAGAACAAAAGTCATCACCATGTTAATAAATCTAGGACCTTTAGTAAAAGGCCTACATGAAGTGAATTGATGCTCACCCCAATCAGCAGGGCCCTCACAAAAAGTGGAAATGAGCTCATCTTTGGACACAGTCCTCAGACGCTCACAAGAGGGGTAATCAAGAAACTCTATCTTAGGTACTTGAAGCACATTCGCAACAAGCTATGGTGTGATAGGAATGCGCGTACCTCAAACGCGAGTGACAAAGTAAGGTACTGAAAGATCAATCCCTTGCATGTTGGAGTAGAACTCCTGTATCAGCACGAGAGGGCAAATGACCAAGATGTCACACAGTGACCCCCATCCCCAACTGTTAATGACAGAGGGAAGGTCAGTATCGGCGAAGTCCGCCAGCATAACTTGGCGTTCCAAATGAACAACTCGTTTAGAAAAGTTCTTTGAAAATGCCTTATAGGCATCTCCATCACGGAACCTAATGTTAAAGGGAGCAGTATCTGAAGAAGTAGAAGCTCCAAAATGTAGAGAGTTCCGAGCAAGAGTGGATTTACGTTTGGGTGCCATAGACATTACTAACGTAAAAGAATGTGAAAGAGAGAGAGAGAGAGAGAGACACTTAGAAAATTTCCCAAAACAGTTCATAAATGACAAATATCTTGAAAAACAAGTACGTATGCATGGGAATGCATGATCATGTGATATGCAAAACAAAAATATCATCATGGGCTCAGCCTAATCCAATCCTACCAGCACACAGCATATAGCACACATCTAAATGCATGTAAATATCATTATAATGCACATGAAATGCAATGTATGACATTTTAACAACATTTAAGTGTAAACCCAACCCAAAATTTCAAGAAAAACTCAACAATTTTGAAAAACCCCAAATTTTTATGAAAAATCCCAAAAACTAAGTTTTCAGACATGCAATGCATGAAAAAGGAAGAGAATAGAGATCTTACCAAGTGATTTGAGCAAGAAATGATCAAGATCCAAGAGGGTTGGAGGATTTGAGTGAAAGGAAAGTGAAAGGGAGATGAACAGACACAGAGAGATCGAGTGAAAAATGAAGAAAATCGCGACAGAACCTTAAATAGGCACCTCAGTAAATCTCGACAGCTGAGGTGTTGAGAGGTATCAAGGAAGCTGTCGAGGAAGGTATCGAGGAATTTGCCGTCGACAGCTGAAGGTGTCGAGAGGTATCGAGATGCAAGAAGAAATCCAGATACGTGAAGCTCGATCGATCGTAAAGGTGTCGAGGAGACAGAAGATATCTCGATCGATCCACAAGGTGTCGAGACAGGTGTCGAGAAAGAAGACTCAAACAGCATAAGTGAATCTCGATCGATTCATCAGGTGTCGAAAATCTATCGAGGGGACAGAAACTTTCTCGATCGATCCATCAGGTGTCGAAGAGGTGTCGAGATTGCGATAAGAAACAACTTGAGAAGCTCGACAGATGACCAGGTATCGAGGAGTTGTCGAGGGAGGTGTCGAGCCAGCAGTAAAAAGCAGTTTTTTGAGAAGGGAAAAACACAGACATGAATGCAATCCAACACACATCTCAACCAAAGATCCATTCAACATATAAACCTCTCAAAAACATCTCTTAACACAAATATAAGCACAAGGATCACCCAAAACACACGCACACACTAAACAAGTCTAACCAATTTTATATTTCAAAAACAAGTTATGACAGTTTAGTGAGCATACATTAGCACGTGTAAAACCTTTGTGATGGCCAAATCACATTGTACCTGCACATGTATCAAAAGTAGCAAAGAATATTGTGTGTTGTGTGTGAAAAACATCGCAAGATTGCATATGTGTATACATGTTATGACGATCTGAGATATGAGAAAATAACTTTTAACTCACACACAATCATAACTATTTGATGGGGACTATCACCTTCGAGGTACATCCTATAACTCACACATCTCCTAGAATACACGCTTGCAACCATATTTAAAGCATTTTTAATCTTCTTGCTTTTTATTTTCTTTGCATGTTTTCTTTTATTTTAGCATATCATACATGAGTATATAAAAGAGAGAAAAGAAATACCCAAGATGTTAAGCATTTGACATCGCATTTTTGCTATGCCGAAGCATACGAATGTCTTTGACATTGCACTTTTGCTATGCCGAAGCATACAGGTGTCATATTATGATTGGCGGACAACAGTGGTGAGATGGTTATTTATGCCTTTCTCTTAGGATTTTCTAGTCCTACCCGTCAAAAAGAGTGATATGAGTGTTAAGTTTTAAGAGATAACCTAATCTTACTCATCACCAACAAGAGCCACAAAGCTCACTTGCTTAGTTGTGCATAGAGATGCTCATCTAAGCTACAAGAGATACAAAATTTAGAAAACTTTGTTTCATTGGCCATCCGAGGTACACAAGTACCAAAGTACACATAACACACACTATTTTTGTATTTTTCTGGTTTTTCAATTTTTTTTTTTTAATATCAAAAACAAAATAAAAAAAACTTGAAAGTAAACACTCAAAACATGTTAAACAAAATGAAGCAAAAACTAGATGCATATGCATGAAGAAGAGGGGCAAGAGAAGGAGATCAATCCATGGAGATAACACTAATGTTTTGATGAAGAAATTCAAAATGTTTGCTATCAAGAGGTTTGGTAAATAGGTCAGCCTTCTGATCATCAGTGTGAATAAATTCAAGAGTGAGAGTACCATTTTTGACAAGCTCCCTAATGAAGTGATGTCGAATCTCTATGTGTTTGGTTCGAGAATGTTGAACTGGGTTCTTAGAGAGATTAATGGCACTGGTATTGTCACAATAGATAGTGAGATGCTCTTGACTAATACCATAATCATGAAGGAGTTTTTGCATCCAGAGGAGTTGTGTGCAGCAACTACCAGCAGCAATGTATTTAGCTTCCGTAGTGGATAATGAGATGGAGTTCTGCTTTTTGCTCATCCAAGAGACAAGATTGTTACCCACATAAAAACAACCCCCCGAAGTACTCTTTCTATCATCAGTATTACCAGCCCAATCAGCATCAGAGTACCCAGCTAAGACACCATTAGTGTCCTTGCTATACCACACACCAAACTCAGTAGTGGTATTGACATACTTTATGATTCTTTTTAAAGCAGTCATATGGGATTCCTTGGGATTAGCTTGATATCTAGCACACACTCCAACACTGTAACTAATGTCAAGTCTACTAGCAGTGAGGTAAAGAAGACTACCTATCATTCCTCTATAAAGAAAGGGGTCCACACTCTTACCTAACAAGTCTATAGTGAGTTTCACATTAGGGCTCATAGGGGTTCTAACAGAACTAGCAGATTCCAAACCAAACTTTTTCACAAGATTTTTAGCATATTTAGATTGAGAAAGAAATATACCTGAATCTTGTTGACGAATCTGTAAGCCTAGGAAGTGAGTCAGTTCTCCAATCATGCTCATCTCGAACTCGGCTTGCATGAGTTTTGAGAAGCCATGAGCAAATTCATCCTTAGTCGACCCAAAGATGATATCATCAACATAGACTTGAGCAACTATCAACTCATTATCCTCCCTTTTGATGAAGAGAGTTTGATCAGCCTTTCCTCTTGTGAACCTATGTGACACCAGATATTGTGTGAGTCTATCATACCAGGCTCTTGGAGCTTGCTTCAACCCATAAAGTGCCTTTTTAAGGTATAGCACATGATCTAGGAAGTGTGGATCAATGAATCCTTTTGGTTGAGCCACATAGACATCCTCTTTGAGTAACCCATTTAAGAAGGCAATCTTTACATCCATCTGATAGAGTTTGAAATTCAACTGACATGCTAGGGCAAGCAGAATTCTAATTGACTCCATTCGGGCAACTGGGGCAAATGTTTCATCATAGTCTACTCCCTCCATTTGCGAGTATCCTTGAGCTACAAGTCGGGCCTTGTTACGAATCACATTGCTTTTTTCATCAGTCTTGTTGCGGAATATCTACTTTGTACCGATGATGTGCTCACCTTCTGGTCTAGGTACTAGTGTCCAAACATCATTCCTCTGAAACTGGAGTAGTTCATCATGCATTGCTTCGACCCAACTTTCATCTTGTAGTGCTTCCTCAACTTTCTTGGGTTCAACCTGTGACAAATAACAGGAATAGGACACAAAGTTAGCAACACATTTGTTAACTGTACGTTTCCTTAATGTGAGTTCATTCATGTTTCTCACAATATCTTCAGGAGGATGATTTAATTTGATTCTAGAGGAGGGTCCTTTTTCTTCATGAGACACAGAATCTAGTGAAGTAGGAGCATCTGCAGAGTTTTCCACAATACTAGGAGTACTTGGAGACACAGGTTCTGGTTCAACAATGTCTTGAACTTCATTAGGCTCAGGAGGAAGAATTTCTTTAGAGAGTTCCTCAATGCCTTTCTCAGTGCTGGAATCTGAAGACTCATCAATGACCACATTTATTGTTTCCATTACTTTCAGAGTTCTCTTGTTGAATACCCGATAAGCCTTGCTTGTGGATGAGTATCCCAGAAATATGCCTTCATCACTTCGAGAGTCAAATTTTCCCACATTCTCTCTATCCTTAAGGATGAAACAAGTGCTTCCAAATATCCTGAAATACTTTACATTTGGCTTTCTTCCTTTCCACAACTCATAGGGAGTCTTTTTGGTATCGGGTTTGAAGTACACCCTATTAACCGTATGATAGGTAGTGTTTACGGCTTCTCCCTATAAGTTTCGAGCCATATTTTTGTTATGCAACATGGCTCTGGCCATCTCTTGAATAACTCTGTTTTTTCTTTCTACCACACCATTTTGCTGAGGAGTAATAGGAGTAGAGAACTCTTGAGATATACCTGATCTTGTGCAGAAAGACTCCATGTATGAGTTTTCAAATTTTTTACCATGGTCACTTCGAATTCTATCAATCTTTAAGCTCTTCTCATTCTGCAGTCTTGTGCACAAAGCCTTAATGTCCTCAGGAGCATCAGACTTGGATCGGAGTAAGATGACCTAAGTGTATCTAGTGAAGTCGTCTACCACAACCATGATGTACCTTTTTCCACCAAGAGACTCGGTTCTGGTTGGACCCATAAGATCTAAATGTAAAAGATCTAATGGTCTGGAAGTAGCTGAAGTCTGAGTGCTCGGATGCTTAGCTTTTGTCTATTTCTCAAGTTGACATGGTCCACACACTACATTGTTCATTCTGCTAAGCTTTGGTATTCCCAAGACAGATTCATGCTTAGATACAATGGATAGATGCTTGTAACTAGCATGTCCCATTCGTTGATGCCATAGTTCTTCATTAGGCAAACGAATGCTATTGCACACTACATTGACATCAGGAACCAATCCATAACAGTTGTCCAGAGTGCGAACCCCGCTAATAAGCTTCTTTCCAGACTCATTCATGACAAGACACTTTCCCTTTGAGAACAGCACCATGAAGTCTTGATCACATATCTGACTTATGCTCAATAGGTTAACCCTTAGGCCTTCTACATAAAGAACATTTGCGATGTCTGGTAGTCCTGGTAAAGATATGATTCCTTTCCCCTTAATTTGTGACTTGCTTCCATCACCAAAAGTCACATTGCTACCCTTTTTAGGCTCAAAGATCTTGAAGAGGGATCGGTCACCAGTCATATGTCTTGAGCAACCACTGTTAAGATACTATAGACATGTATCCATTACTTTGAAAGCAGACTTCATCATGAAACACACTTCATGCTTGGATGACAGATTAGAGGGAATGGTTCTTTCACTCAACTGCCTTTGATGAGCTAAGCCTTTA
This sequence comes from Quercus variabilis, assembly GCA_030445155.1. NCBI lineage: Eukaryota > Viridiplantae > Streptophyta > Magnoliopsida > Fagales > Fagaceae > Quercus > Quercus variabilis. The sequence continues at coordinate 43,436,031 of CP129445.1, read as the reverse complement.
ACTTTTACTCTTCTCAGGCGAACTCCTTTGCACATTTTTACTCTGAGACAGTCTAGTTTCCTTTTAGCCAAACTGAGATCCTTTCCATTATTCATTGTAAAGGAATTCAAATAACTTTTAGACTTGTGTTTTCTGAGACACTCAAATAAGCAATGATTAGAAAAACAAGATGTATTTGAAAACAAGGATCTTTTCAAACCAGTTATAACCATGACAACAGGGGTTAATGGATCAACACAGCAAATATTAAACTCTAATCAGAGTGTGCCTGCTCTGATACCACTTGATAGGTCATAATCTGAATGACCCCTTGTGATTAACCCTAATTAATTAATTTAGTCAAGTATTTAATTAATCAATTAATCATGCAATTTTATGGAAGTACAAAGAAATCACCAACAACTAAATATGCAGCGGAAAATAAATAACACGGTGATTTGTTTATGAATGGAGAAAATCCTAATGGCAAAAACCCCACCGGATGACTTTCAGGTCACCACTCCCGAAACTCCACTATTATCAAATCAAGCGATTACAAGTAAAGGAATCCCAAGTAACTTACCAACCTACAGTTGAACTCTTACCTCAATACCTAATTGGACTTGATCTGTAGTGACAGTCTCCACCTTTGATGCACGGCTCCCAAGTACGTGACTAACCAATGCGTGGATCCAAGTACGCGACTTCAGAACACCAACTGAGGAAGAATGGTTGGTTGCAAAGTTCTTCAGTTCATCCTTTATGATGAATAGCAGGAAGATGCTTGGTTACAAAACTCTATGGTGCAAATACATAGCAACTTCTTGATGGAAGATGAACTAGGTCAAGAACTTCATCTGTTGATCACAATTTGCTTGAACATAGATTGCTCAATGCTAAAGCCACTTATGTCACACTTGACGGCTCTTAAAATAATCCTTTTATATGTTTAGGGTTAGAAGAAAAGAAAGCCTAAAAACATATTCACGGATCCCAAGAAAATCAGATTGGAAATCTGAATTTTTAAATCTCGATAGATAGCAGGTGTCGAGGTAGCTATCGAGCAGATGTCGAGCTTTAAAAATTTTGCACTTCAGCTTGCTTTTTCTTGGACAGACTTAATGACTTCAACATTTGACCTTGAAACATTGTTTCTTGAAGTATTAAAAACACCTAGAACTACCCAATTACAAGTAGAGTGCGTTTTGTCAAAAGATTAGCCAATTTACATAAATAAGTGACATATGTTCTTAAACTAGTTAAAACATATATGTCCTAACAAGAGGTTTTTCACCGAGTTCTTCGGTTGCCTCTTTGGTAACACGTCTTGGTGTTATCTGTGTTTGCACCTCTCTTCTCTACTCTTGTTCATTTCATTTTTACTATTGTGTTGCTTTAAATGTGGATTAGAATAGTTGTCTTGCTTTTACGTTTGTGTTTACACTATTCCGCACTTAGTATTAAGTTAGTGTAAAATCAACTAAGCCGTAACTTTAATTTGGAGGTCTAAATAGCTCATGTGTTTTTGACACACTTCTGAGCTTTCAATAATAAAAAAATATAAAAATTTGTCACAACTAATGAATCATCCTCCCCGAGTTGCGGAAAACTATTCCTCAAGTTCTAATCATCCCTCCCTGGATCTCTTGGATGCCCAACCAATCCTTTGCAAGACAAGACTTATATTAATATGCTACATATATAACTTTTCTCACTCATAATGAATCTTGTTGAATGAATTATGATTCTTCCCATCTTTTGCTATACTGGGAAATTGGGATTCATGAAACAAATATTAAAAAGGAATCTATGCATACATATGTTTTCGTTACCTTATTATCCCCCCCACCCCACTTTAACCGTTGTAGAATTTCATTGATGTCACACAGAAATTGAGGAAATCCTATGTTAAATTGAGATGAAAATCAGAAGCGCTAAACATTTCCAATTACCACAATTCGGAGATAATTAAGACAAACTAGGATAGACGTAGGGTTTTTATCACAAAATATGATATTTGACTAAGTTTGACCGACTTTGACAAAAATTTGATTGAGTTTAACTAGAAGACCCGACCTTCGGATTGAAGCAAATGTTGGACCAAAACAAAGATATTTAATTTTCTTCAAGACAAGTGTTGAATCATAGACATTAGACTTAAATTGAATGAAATATTGTAAAAACACCAAAAAAAAAAAAAAAAAAACTTTCACAACTAATAACTAATTTTGTTGAAGTATAGGAGAGTAAGTTTTACTTAGATCAAACTTTGGTCATTCTATCAAATTTAAAAAAAAGGATTTTATTAATAGATTAAAAAAAAAAAAAAAATCAATTCTTACTTCTTAGGTATCCAAAACTTCCACTTAAAAACATACCTAGAAGTTTAAGTAATTATTTGTTAATTAATGTGAGAGCAATGTTCTTTTCATATCTATATATATAATAATAGGTGAAGCAGAGAGAAACTCAAATAGAATTCCAAATTAGAGTTTTAATTTTGTGCCATGTGTCATTCTAATTGTTCAATTAGAATTTGAAATTGGAGTCCAATTTTACTATACACGTGTACAAAGAAAACAATCAGAAGAATATAATATGATTTGGGGTTGTTTTCGAGAGAACTATTACTTTGATTCATTGTTTTTATTTATTTTTATGTAGGTTTATTGTTCTCTTGGTTCAAACTTCAAAGTGCCTAGGGAACTATAACAAGAAGTTGAATGTGGAAAGTGGCCATGAGAATTGAAAATAAATTTCAAAAAATTAATTAAAAATAAAAAATGAAAGAATATTGCAAGAGATGCACCACTTGGAAAAATTGAATTCCAATTAAAATTCATTAGACTTGATAATTAGATGAGATAAAATTAATAACACATTAAACACTCATGCTTTGGGAATTGGTAGTACCAATCTAAATCTATTGGACTTGTTTCGTGATAATACAACTATGAAGGATGTATAAAAACATGCACAAATCCATCTCTCTATAAAAAGAGATTGGAGAGAATTTCTTTTATCAGCCATGCAACTTCAGAGGTTTTTTCTTTATACAAATGCCTATCATGTTACAAGATGATCCATTATAAAACTACAAAATGAGAACAACTCTGAGGGTGTGTTTTTTTTTTTTTTTTTTTTTTTTTTTTTTTTTTTTTAATTTTAAAAATTTTAGAAATTTTTAAGCTACGAAAATTTCAATCACTAATAGAGATTGAATATTCAAAAGTGTGAATGGATCTTTTGGATAAACATCGTCACCAAGGTTCATCTTTCTATGTAATATTTCCATTTAGTTTTGACTCCCTTAATTGATATAGTGATGAGTTTGTGTGTATGCGCATACATTAAGTCAATATTAACATTTTTTGAAATCTTTTGGTCCTTGCTTGATGATTGACTTCTCTTGCAGCTATCAATCTTGCACAAAGATGGCTTTCAACCTATTTGGCGTGACCTTACTGAAAACAATATTTAGCACATGGGAAGAATATCCAATGTCAACCTTGTGAATTCTTAAACCTATTAATTAGTCCCTTTTATGGCAAACACCTCTCTCTTAGTAGCTTTATGGCTGCCAATTTAGTTTCATATTACTCTATTTTGGCTTATAGTTTCGCTACTTTTGAACATTTTTTTACTTAAGTTTGATTGATGTGCCAAATGTTTCTAAAGTTTTATTTACTTAAGAACCAATTAATTGTATGGGTTTAATTACCCTTTAATTACCCTTTCAATATACGCATGACTGTGACCGTAACTTGTATACAATATCAATCTATTGTGGTTCAACTAGCTTTCTTTTATACATACATACATACATATATATATATATATACTACTAAGTTTTGTTAATAAAATTTTATGGTTAATAATATGAATTTAGACTTAACTGAGCCTTTTAAACATGAATAAACTAATGATTAATAATATATCAATTCTCATGCGGTAGCATGGGTTACATACTAGTGTCACATAATAGTAGGTCCTATTATTTAAATTCATGGTGGGTCACACTATTCTTGAGATGGGTACATACACAAATTTGTTTCAAAAAAAAAAAAAAAAATCCACTAAACTTGGGATTGTGTAGTTTCATTACAATTTCTAGGAACCAAAATTACATACATTATTACAATCAAAATTTCCCAAATCTAGCTTAATGTCATCCATAACAAAACTGATGGCTATGGGGGAGTTAGCTTGGGTTCTTAAGATGTGGTTTGGGCTCATAAAGGAAAGATATAGAATGAGTAAATTATAAAAGGGATAGAAAGAAATGAAATGGAAGAGAATGAGTAAAAGGGATAAAAATGGAGGGAATGTAACTAAATTATCTTATTTGGATGTTATAAAATGTTAGAATTTTATACTGTCGGCATATTTTGTGCCAAATTTCATTGTATTTGCAAATCATTCACGCACGCGCGCACACACACACACACACACATATATATATTGCATTGAGTTTTATTGCACATGAGATTAAAGGGTCATAGGATGGAAAGCAGAATTGTTGTTTTACGGATTTCGATCAAGCAAAATCCTCAAAACTCTTTGTCCCAGATTCGCTTGATCAAACCCAAATTTAATTATATTTGCAAATCATTTAGATGAAAGTACAACCTTTAAAAATTTCTTGGGTCGAGAGTTTTACGAGAATTCGCAACTAATTTGATCAAGTGATGCAATTTCTATCCAATTAACCCTCTTATATATCTCAATATACCCATGAAAAAAAAAAAAAATCTCTGATTGAAAAATGAGAGAGCTACCCATTTTCCTTGGGATATTTGCTAAAGCTTGGTGCTAGGAATTATTGGAGCATATCCAAAATCTTTAAGAGGCTTTAAGTGGCCATGGACACTTGATCTTGCGGTTGGCAGAGCAAGATACATTTACATTAGTAAGGAGGAGGATTGTTGCAATCAATTGCTAGCAAGACACCAAGGAGCTCAAATACATCTACATTACTTTGCTTGGAGGATTTTGTAAGTGTAATGTATTGCAAGTATTCTTACTAGTGGATTGGTTGGTGTTATAGGTCTGAAATGTTTTTTAACTATTGTGAGATTTCTCTTCATAAACATGTCTTCATGTTTGGGTGCGTGTGTTTATGGGATTTACGACTTGTGTTTGTTTATCCAAGAATAAATTAATTGGCTAAATAATTTGTAAAGTTGTGATTTACAATTATGTTTTATGTTGGCTTTATTCCATGACAAAAAGTGTTGTCTTTGCAATAAATTAGTTCCTTGTATTTTGTGAGATTTTATTGTATTGGTTTTAGTATTAAGTTGGTAAAGAATCAAGCATGTAATGAAGATCAGTGAAATTTTGCGACTAGCTTGCAAGAAGTTCGTGAATAAAGGTTTTCGTGAAAAGGCCACGTGAGAAGCACATGCTGGAAACTAAAGAGTTAAGTGCCAGAATGCATTTCTCGAGTACTTCGTGAGACAAGCCATCTCATGAGGTACCCATGAAACTCTTTGCTTGGAGGATTTTAAGTGTGACTTTCTTACCCTTCACCCATACTATATATATCATCATTACCCATAAAAGTGTAGAAGGCTATTGATTGAAAACACTAGAGACATTTCTACAACACACTCACCTTTATTTAGAGAGATCTACTCATCCTTTAGTGAGAAATCATTGTAGTTTCTTCTCCGAGAAGACTTCGAGAAGTCCGTTGGTAGCAGAAGCTTATAGGGATTAATTACATTAGGTAGACTAGGCTTGGAAGGTCTTTTATTATTCGTGTACTCCAACTTATTCACTAATGGATCGATTTCAACTTGGAGGGTCAGAGAGGTTTTTCACTAAGTTCTTCAGTTTCCTCTTCGATAATACATCTTGGTGTTATCTTGTGTTTGCATCTCTCTTCCCTTACTCTTTATGTTTTATATTTATTGTTGCTTGCTTACTTATGGCTTAAAGAGTAGTTCCAGTGATTGCGCTTCATTTACTCTTGTTCCACACTTAGATAAGTTAGAGTAAAAGCAATTAAGCCGTAATTTTAATATTTGGGGTCTAAACAAGCATTAGTGTTTCACACTAATTTGAGCTTTCAATTGGTATCAGAGCGGATACACTTGTTTTGGTTTAAATACCTAAGTGTGATCCTTGACCCCTTGTGCTTATTGTCATTGATAGTGCTTTATATGCTTCTTTGTATGTTTTGGATGATGTTGATTGTAACATGCCATATATTTATGAAAATGCCTTTATGAGTGTTTATCCTCATGCTTGAGATGACATGCAAAAAATTATTTTGAAAAGAAGAAAGAGTTTGAATGTTTCAATGTGGACTTGGCTGCTCAACTTGTTTTGTCTAACAAACTTGTTGATGATCTTAAATGTGAAAATGGATCTCTTAAGATGCATGCCAAGTGTTTGATTGTTGAACCTACTGCTAAAAAGGAAGATGTTATTTGTTGCAATCATGTTGTAAGACCTGATTTTGTGCCAACTGTGAGTTCTACCTCTAAAGACAAATCATTGTACATTCCTCCATACAAAAGAAACCAAAAGGTGGAGAGAAAAGCTCTTAAGCCTAACCCTTCATTTAGGTTTCATCCTAGGAATTTGGGTGGATCTAAGTTTGTTCCTACTTGCCACCATTGTAGTGTGATCAGTCACATAAGACCTCAATGTTCCATGTTGAAGAGAGAACAAAACCATATTGCTAGATCCCTCCCTAAAAAGTGTAGTGGACTTAAACTCATTGTTTGTCACCATTGTGGTGCATTTGGTCATCTAAGACCTCATTGCTCTAAGTTTCAAGCTCTTAAAAGAATCAAAAGAAAAGAGAAATTTGAGTTTCTTGGAAGTTGTGCTTTGCAAGCTAAACCAGATTTGATTGAAAGTGGTAAGTTGTTAAAGCATGTGATTAATGCTCTTACCTCCTTGTCTATGTGCATCTCCAGTTCTCATTTTTTCAACTCTCGTTTCACTTCTAATGAGACACTCATTCCAAACAATCATTTTGTTTGGATGAGGAAGGGTTCCTATGGTTGAGCTTATGCTCTTTTAGTCTTTGATCTAATTCTTTCGATCTTTGTAGAACTCTTCTTGCATTAGATTCTTCATTATCATGCATTTGTGTATCATACATCTCTTTATATGCATTGTTTTTGTTTTTGTTGTTGATCTTACTTTATTGCATTTGTTTTGTGTGCGTAAAAATCCAAAAAAGCATTAAAAAAAATGAAAAATCCAAAAATTTTGATCATGTTTGTTTGAGCACATATCACATGTGAGTTTAGCCTTGTACCTCCGTAATAATGACGTAGTGCATTTACGAGCTTAGCTTGTTATGTATGCACATTTTTAAGTGTAGATGAAATCTAGAAATCTATATTTGATTGTTTTAAATCGATCTTCAAGCTTGTCATGAATGACTAGTCAATAGTCTTGTCTGATCTTGATACATGCGTAGACTTGTGCCTATATATCTCCTAACATTTATTCTTATGTCAAAAAGCTCTACAAACGTCAATCTCTGAAAGGAGAAAGAGCTAAAAAAGCCTTGCTTTGAAAACTAGTTTGACTAGGAAAAGGTGTAGCAAAACATATTCAAAATGTATGATGCCAAAGCCAAAGGCTTATTTCTAAAGGAAATATAAAAAATTTCATGGCATCGCTGCTCAAAAATTGGGTTGTGTTGATCAAAAAGTATGAAAAATTGAATCCAAATGAAAGCACTTTGGTAGGGGGTCATATATGTTCATTTTTACAAGTGAGATAGGTCACTTGACTTTGTGATAGTTGTGTATGACTTGATTGAATTGATCATTGAAGCTTCATACTAGACTATGACCTAGTTCATACTAGACTATGACCTAGTTCATACTTGATTTATACACACAACACACAAGTCTAATGTTCAATGAATGCCTATTTCATTTGTGCGATTGCACGTGTTTAAATGTGATATGTGTATACTCAATTGCTTGATGATCAAACGTAAAATGATTTTTGAGTGTTTTTGTGTATCACTTGTGTTTTGAAAGTTTTTCCAAAAAGCCAAATTTGTTTTGTTGAAAAACTCCTTCAGAAGCATTTTCGCAAGTATGTTGCACGTAAGGTATCTCGCACCTTAGTCGTGAAAATGAGGAAGTAAATTTTCATTTCTTCCAAAATTTTACATAGAGAGTTTTGCGACTCCCTCACAAGTGCTTTGCAAGAAACAACTTCCTGCAAAACTTGCCTTGTACATTTGAGGAATTTTGCGAGTAACTCACAAGTACTTTGTGAGTAGCTATCTTGCAAAATGAGCAGATTTTCAGTTTTTATAGGGGCACACAGTGGCAATTTTTTAAAATCTCTATTTTGCCTCCGTCGTGCCTCTCTCAACTCAAAACACTATTTTCTCTCAAATCTCAACCAAACCTAGGTTGATTTCATCCCTAAGCCTTCTCTAAAGTATGTTTTAACAACTTTTGTCTTTTAAATCCTCAGATTATGTCATAGATTCTTAAAATTCTAAGGTTGGGGTTATTTTGATAGGGGTTTGAAAATTTAATTTTTGTCAAACTTTTTGATTGGGTTTTGTTTTAAATGTCTATTTGCTTTGGATGTTGACCCTTGTGGCATTCTAAACATGTATTTTCACATGTTCATGGATTGCAATGCTTAGTTGTTCATAGTGTGCATGCTAGGTGTTTGATAAAATACCTCTTTGGTATTTTTTCACTCTTTTAGACTTTGATGAGCATCAAACTTTGGGGTTTTTAGGAACATGTTTGGTTGATAGGTTATATATTTTACACACCTTGCCCCACATGTGCATTTCTCATGCTTTGTTCATGCATTGCACATAGCTACATTTTGCACACACCTTTGCTGCCCTTGTCATGCCTTGGTCTATATCTTATTTCCTCATCCTTAGCATGTCATGTTTACTTTATGCTTTGTAGCATTTTGTTTTTAAGGTGTTTTGTCTTTTGTTTGAGCTTCATTTTCTTATTCATCCTGTAACCCCTCATGCACCTTCTTCTTGAAGGCGTGGTTCTTTGAAACAGAAACAAGCAAAGGTTAGTCACATAGAATGTCCAAAAGAGCTTGGAAATGAGACAAATTAGAAATAATAATTTGGTACAAAGAAAAATCCTATAAGATCTACCCACCTACTTTACCTGCACTTGTAGGGCAATGGATTCCATTGGGGTACAGTTCTGCGAGACGATCAGATAGTCTCCTTCAGTCTCCTTGTTAGAATCTGGAAGGCTAGAAATGAGCCTCACCTCCCCATGTTGGATCTTAAAGTAAAACCCGAAGGTTTTACTATCTTGAGAACTATAGATGAAGTTGATGTCGTGCTCAGTAAGCTTCAGTTCGAGCCTTTTATTAAGGGTGTCTATACTACTAACTATCCTAAATACATTAGGAGTACATTGGTCGGGATAGACCTTAAAATGGCATAGGAATTTAGTGAGGAGGTTACTCATAGGGATCCTTACTCCCCCTTTACAATGGCAACGAGTGGGATTACCACTTTCCTTTCCCCTCTTGAAAGTATTACCTCGGATTCTAGGCTATAACTCACTTTTACATCATCAGGAAAGTTATATTTCCTCCTAAACTCAGCTAATCTCTCAGGGGTGTTAACCATCGATTTAAATTTTCCCATTATAAAAAAAAATAAACTAAGAAGAAAAATATAAAGGTAAAACTAATCTAAGGGATGAAAAGTTGATGAACACATCGGAGAAGGAAGTGTTGGAGAGAAAAGAGAAGTTTTTTTTTTTTTTTTTTTTTTAGAGTTCTAAAAAAATAATAACGGAGAAGCCTGAAATAGGGTCTGGGGTCTCCCTTATATAGGAAAAGTGAGTGAGAGGAAGGGACAGATGAGACCCTTCCTTTCCTGCCCATTTTTTGTTTTCCAAAGGGTCCATATGGCTGTCCATTCAGCAACACGTGCTGATGATCGTGGGGTGAGAAGCACAAGCGTGTCAGTGGCATTTATTGCCTGACACCACCACTGTTCATAAATGCCAGTTAATGATTGCCGCATTTTTTCTCGAGCCACGATCCTTACATCAGTTGTGATGACTTGGAGATTGTAGGGGGCTATTGTGGGGAGTGGAATAGTCACCACTAGGCCCTCAAGCCCAAGAAGTAATTGGGCCATGAGGAAAGAATTGGGCCTGGCCTGTAGGGAGGAAACCGATAAAGTTAAGGAAAATATCCGTGAGGCTCTAGTAGGCAACAGGACAACTGTAGTGATAAAAGCAAGGATTAAAGCTATATAATGGAGGGGAGAAGCAAAAGGGGTGTTAAAAAAAAAGGGGAACATTTAGAAGAAAAATCAGTCAAAGAGAAAGGGTAACACCGTGGGAATGTGAGAGTTATCTATTGTAATATCTAGGTTGAAATTGTAATATTTATGGTCAACGAAATCAATTGCTTAAGTTTCCCATTGTGGAGTGTTTATCCTTTGTTTTTTACTTATATGTTGGTTGTTTGAATAATTAACTGTGAATCCATGAAGAACTCCACAAGGCTAGTTTTTGCGTCCCCACACACGTATTAAAAGATTTAAAATCAACAAGCAAATCAAATAAAACAATTAGAGAAACTACATTAAGAAACTCATGTGAATCCTATCAAACAAAGAAAGAGTTCATGGAAAGAACACTCACCTTACTGAAAATTATGAGTTTGGATTTTGTTTAACTTAGCCCTCAATGACTACAACACAAAGATTAGATTGATGGAACAGATGAATTAAAGAAAACAATATTTTTAGGAATCACAGCTTAAGAAAAATTTTATTTTAAAAAAGTTTTTGAGAAATCAAATTAGAACATTAGTTTTTGCCGAAGAACTAACTAAAGAGAGGTTTTGAATGTCTAAAAAGCATGCTAAGGTGCTGTGTGGGAGTTTTAGAAAAGAAAAATAGGGTTTTAGAGAAGATGGAGGTAAAAAAATAAATCTCTCTAGCTAGGGTTTTGATTGGAGACATAAGGTGAGTATTTATAAATTAAAATTAGGGTTGAAGCCTTTTAATGGTGTTTGGACATTCCCAAGGGTCTATGGGCTAGACAACATCAAAGAATGAAGTTATGGGCCTTTAAAAATGAAGTCACACTACCCAGAAAATGAGTGTGTGTATGCATCTTTTGAGTGTGTGCACACACACTTGATTCACACGTGTGCATACCCTAATTCTTGACAGCTTTGATAGATGGAATTCAAATAGTCATAACTCACTCAATATAAATCAAATTAGGAAAAATTTGTGTTTAAGTTGAAACCTAGGATGTCTACTTTCCAATGAAACAAATATCACACAAAAAATTTCCTTGTGGATCAAAAGGTATGGTTAAAGCAATGAGCAAAGGTCTTTTTCAATATTGTTTTCAAAGTGATTAAGCACTTTTGAATTGTGATTACTTCCAAACTATTGTGAACTCTTTAATTACCCTTGTTTAGACACTGCATTTTGTACCCTTTATGACTTGGGCCCCTATTCCCTAGTGATGTCAAAATTCTAAGGCCCAAGGTTGGTTTAAGGCCCAATCAGATTACAAATTGACTTGAGAGGTGTTAAAATAGAAAATATAACTTTTTATAAGCAAATAAATCTATTTTAAGAAAATAAAAGGCCAAGGAACTTACAGCATGTGTACACAGGTCTGATGCATGCATATGCAGGCAGGGATCTGCGCATGCAACTAGGGTTTCAGAAGCCTATGAAAGGAAAGTTTTTGACATTAAAGACTAAGCTTTGGAATGAATCCCACATTGCCTAGGAGTCGTTCCAAACCCCTATTTGTCAACTATATAAAGCCTTACATGGTATATTTCAAATATATATAGGAAATCCTAAGGGGAAAACCTAAGATTTACTAGAAATACTGAATTAAAAAGAGTTTTTCATAAAAAATCCTCAGGTCAGTTTTATTTGATTAGGGCCTTTCCTAGTCTTGATCTTTCAAGTTTAAGATTACTGATCACTTTTGTATTTGATTGTGAATAGATTGACTGAGAGAAATAGTCAAAATTAAGCTTGAAAATCTTTTTATTTGAGGCATTGAGTTATAAACCTTTTCTTTTCATTTTGATTATTTATTAATTTGTTTTCTTGCTTTTATTTATGTGTAAATATGTTTGTTTAGTGTAAGTTTTGTTTTTCCTTGTGTTTAAAAGCATGCTTGGTTGTTAGATTTTAGTGTGTTTTTATTTATTTATTTATTCATTTATTTAATTTTGTGTGTGTGTGTGTGTGTTTGTTTATGTTCTGGGTTATGGTTTCTGAAAAAGTTTGCATGTGCATGCTTTTTGCATGCACACGTAGACTTGCATTATGCATACACATATAACTGACTTACGTACGTAGGCCTATGTATACGTAAGCATACTCATGCATAGAAACCCTAATTTAGGATTTTTGCTTTTGATTCTTTGTTTCTGTCATGTCATATGCCTCTATTTGGTTCCTTTTTATGCTTTCTAAGTCTCTGTTTCCTCTATTTAGTTGTTTGTTTGTCTTTAACATGCTAGATTAGGTTTTTCTCTTTGTTTCTTGCTTTGATACCATGAACATGCGTTAATATTATCATGTATTTATGCTATAGGTGTTATGATGTAGTGAGGTAAGCAAGGTAAGACATGCATTGGTATGAACATACATTTTAACAATGAATATGATTGTTTGATGCTTGATTTCATGCCTAGATGTTTGGGATGTATTTGATAATTGATATGTTGTTTCCATGTTTCTACCATGATCTGTTTGCTGCCTTGGATGAGATGTTTGCCATGATAGATTTATGCTAGGGTTCATGATGTGATGATGTGATGCCATGAGATGCTTTGATAAGAACATGTTATGGTTTTTGATGGTTGATAAGTGTGATAGATGTATGTTAGGTTTGGGATGAAATGTCGTGTTGTATGCTAGTATGTGTGTGAGTTTTAAGATGCAATATTGAACATGCCTTTAAGACTTAAGACACAATGAATGGACGCTGACCAATCGGTTGAGCAGCTTTGGGTGTCTAATACCTTCCCAAAATCGTACTTGAACTTCGAAGCCATACTCTGGTAGTAAGATTAGTCCTTCCATGTAAGGGCATTATATTCATGGTTCCTAAACCACAAAAATAGGTGGCGACTCCTTGTTTCTTTGCTCTGGTCCACTTGGCCGAGGCGTACTCCCCCATAGGGCCCAACTATGCATTGCACCCGCAGTTGTGACTCCATTAGGGACAAAGAGTTTGATTCCAATGTGTTCTATTTCTTAATCTTAATAAAGGCTTGTTCAATAATTTTTTGAACACACTTCACTTGGTTCTTTCATCCCTTTACCTTGGTTGGTGATAAGTGGGAAGATAAGTACACTCCATTTAGGTCAAAGTCTTTCGAAGTTCATCCCACCAACTCACAATGTGTGCCTGCCTATGATGGGCTTTGTACGTTAACGGTTTGCCACCAATCCACAAAGGTCCACTTAGGCTCTTAGTTGGAATCATGGCACACCTTGTTGTGAGTGGCCTACTAATCTGTCCTTTTAGCTTTAAGGAGCTTACCCACACTTAGAGAGATCTTAGATCCTGCTAAAAAGAGGGTACCTTTTTATATTTCTTGTTTGTTCAACCATACATATTGTGTTCACCTAATTCTAAAGGAAAAATAAAAGGTATAAAATAGGATGACCTAAAAGTTATGGCATACCCTAAGATATTTGGGATAAAAGAAAAGAGGTTCTCACACGTAGAAGGCTTATCCTAAAGTCCTAAGATATATCTTAACTTGAAAGGTTCATAAGATCATAGCTTAATTGCTTCATAAGCCTAAATCAAAAGGCCTTTCAGAAAAGAGAACCTTGGGCTTAAGGTAACAAGTATGCTATGGACCTAGCATCCAACATCCTACAAAGTCAAAATGAAATTCCCCAATTTTGGGCCTCCTGGTTGTATGCCTACGCCCAAAATGATGAGAAATTCATGGACTTTGAGAGGAAGACTATGGTGTATCCTAGCTAGAAGGCTACTTCAAAAAGAAAAATGATGATAATAAAATAAAGAAAGAAAAGCCCAAAGGTGATGAATACATTGTAGGCTCATATTTGAGACAAAGGGTTGAAAGTCTCTAAAAACATTCTAATGAAAGCCCATGAGAATAAGATGAGAGCACTATTGTCAATGGCCTAAAGACCAAAAGAAACAGAGGGCAAGGCTTAAGAGAGGAAATGGAGTGATTTTGTAATTGGGCCTTCATTAAAATGGACTTAAAGACCTTCTAAGAACATCTAAAGTTAAAAACCTTTTAATTGGAACATGTACATATTAAAATTTCATTGAACTTGGCTAGTTTTCCATGTGCCACGATGTCTGATAATTTGACTCAAGAGGATATCAATCGAATGATGACTGAAGGGAAAGTCTGCCTTCTCCAACTAGAATTCTTGCCGTAACTAAAGAGTGCTCTCAAACCATGGAATTTTAAGAGGGCCCACGTCAACAATTTCTCTAAATTAGGAAATGCAGGATCATGGGAGGATCACGATTGGTTGGAATGAACCTCGACAGCATGGACAACTCAGGTTGCCCCAACTCACTTAATGCTCGAACGTGACATGGACCCTCCTTTCAACGATGATCAATACCTTGTGCTGACCCAAGATGAGGAGGAGGAAGGAGATGATGTAGTGATTAGTTATTGGAGTGAAGATGATGGTGACTGGTTTTTTGATGAGGTAGGAAGAGTAATATGGTCTAGGGAATAATAAGAGCAATGGCAAAGCCCAACCAAAGGAACACAGTTGTTTTTGAAGACGTGGTTGACCATGACTGAAATGCGCCACCATTCCACTACCCATTGAATATCTATGACATCAATGTGCTTCATGAACTTAATGAACTCTTCAAAACACATCTCACTGCATTTGGGCCTATGATCATGATAGTGGTTGAGGAGATATTGACTAGGAGGAATAGTGGAGGGATGAAGTAATCACAGCCTCTCATATTGCCATATCTGAAAAAGGAAAGGGAAGAGAAGGGAAAGAAAGCATGAGTAGAAAGAGGAGAGATAAAATGAAAAAAAAAAATGACAAAGATAATATAAAGAGCCTCAATGGTTTGAAAACTGAAAGGCAACCTATGCAAAAATTAGAGGAACCCTGCTGGGTTGAAAATCTAGGCAAAAATTAGGGATTATACCTAAAGAAGGAGAGGCCTCCTCGCAAAGAAGTTTGCTACCTCCCTATGAATAGCATCCAAGCCATTGAGAGTTTCATTCAAGATCATACCTACAGGGCTTCCTTTGTCTAGATTGTTGACCACCAAACACATCCTTTAATCTATTCGATGTGTTTCATGCACCAAGAAATACCTTACAAGGAGACATAGATAGAAGGCATTAAGATAGTGAGAGCGTCTCTTACCAATCACAGGAACAACCAACCAAGAGAAGTATGCAAAAACCATGTGAATGTTTAAATGGTCAAGTGTACACCATTACTGCGCCACAACTAAAGAAATCCCTAAAAGGTCATAAGCTAAGTCAGCAAAGTCCTCGCCAATGGTGGGGTGGATAAGAGTGCTAACTTCGGGTTTGCCTATGATTGCACTAAATTATTCAAAAGTGGGACATAGGAGAGGTTCATGTCAAGTAGGAATCCAAAAGTCAGCAGTAGCACAAATGAGAGGTTCATCTACCTTGATTTAGTGATATGGAAAGATGTAAGAGAGACCGAAAGGAATGAAAGCCTCTTTGAAACTAGGGCCAAGCTTTTTCATCCATGCCGAGACTTCTAAAGGAGAGAATTCTACCATTGGAAAGCTTTAAAGAATGTTTTCTAAGCTTAAAATATGTTTGGTAAGGGTTTAGAGGCCCTTAATGGCTATTTTATACTTGAATAGGGTGGCTAGGGTTTTTCTGACCCATGGCACACATACGAATAGTCAAAGCTACGTACGCATGGTCAGTACTTACGTATGTAGGTATGCGTTTGCATACATATAAAGGGAAGCAGAGCTGGGTTCCTTTTCCTACTTGGAGTGTGATTCCTCCACCATGACCCCCATGATTCCTATAACCTACAGGACTACTCAAGGCACACTTAAGCTCATATTTTCAAGCATTAAAGATCAAGAGAAGCAAAATTTCATTGAATTGTACAATTATCCCTATGAGTTTTAAATTAAGCACATGTTCTAAATAAAAGCATAAATGTAAAAGATGTTCTCAAATACAACCCAATCTCAAATAAAAGCAAAAATGCAGAAATACATGCTAAGAAAAAAAAAGAAAAAAGAAAAGAAGTAAAAAAGAAAAAGAAATATGTTGTGTGTCTATGTCTGTTTGTCTGTCTGTCTGCAAGATCACCGAAAATGCCTCTTCCTTGGCTGGTAGTTAGGAGTTGCCTCTGAATCACCACCACCATCACCATCACCATCATCATCATCATTATCATCGCCCGGGTAGGTAAACACTCCAGGACCATAGATCAGCCAGGAGTACTCGGTCATCTCCAACTTGAGGTTCCTTGCGAGCTAAACCAGCTCCTCATACTCCTGAATAGTGAGTTGAGTTTTGAAAAAAGGAAGTATTAGAACTAGTATTGGGATGCAAGAATGGAAAGGAATGAGAAAGATGGTCACCACTTGTGTATCCTCAAGAAAAGGGTAGCCCATGACATTCATGTTGTGGCTTACTGCATGCTCACGAGCAAAACCATCAAGACCATAGATATAGACTAACCACGATAAGTGAGAAGGGTCAATAGCAGCACTAGCAGCAAGGCCAGCCTAACATGAGTATCTCATGTGAACATCATTATGTGAAGCTATGTAAAGGAAAAAAGGGAAATGAATGAGAACGGAGAACACATATTGCAAGTGTGAGGGAAGGCATTAGGCGAGTATCATTGAACTCCTCATAATCCAGGTCATCTGAAACCCGCTAGGTATAGGGAATGCCATTCCTCCACAACTAATACTCAGCATCTGTCATGGAAAGCGGGGCAAGCATAAACATCAAAGGGTCCATCAGAACTTGTGGGGCATCCCTGCCCACCAAATGGAGGAGTGCCCTCTCCGCCAAGTAGAGCATAAACATTGAAGGTGTGAAGGAAGGCACCCGCCCAATGATTTCAAATGATCTGTAACGTCATATAGGGTTAAAGAAGGAAAATCCTAAAAGACATGTAGGAGAAAAAATGAGAGGCATATTCCTAACTCACCTCATCAAAAGATAGCCCCTTGAAATGAGCTCTAATCGAAAAAGAAGCTTTTTAGATCTACATCCACACAATGAGCAATGAGACTGTATTAAACGACCCAACGCTAGAAAGGAAAGAATGAGATAAAATTTGCAAGATGATAGTTTGTAGGATGAATGGATATAGGTTGCAAGATGAATGGGCACAGATTACAAGATTACAGTTTGCAGGATGAATGGGTACTACGCGTAACATGACAATTTACAAGATGGATAAATATAGTTTGCAAGATGATTGTTTGCAAGGTGAAGACATAGATACAGTTTGCAAGAGCATGATGTGCAATTTCCTTTAAACCTAAATAACATGTGGGTGAAAATAATTGCCAAAATGGGAAGTACAAGAGTTACAAAAGAAGAGAAAAGAGAACTAACCTCAAGGAGCTTCCAAGGCCCCACAAGCTGGCACAGAGTCCCTCGATTGAGCGTGTCCAAGGAAAAGTACAAGTAGACAAGACATGCATGCTCCTAGTTGGCCTCTCGAGCCTCCCCAAAGTCTCGGAAGAGTGCTAGCCACCTTAAAGATACTGTCTACCCTTTTTTGGTGAAGAGATATGCCTTTAGAGGGTACAACAAAAAGGCCCTAGCCATCTTGGCCTAGTCGTTAGCCATCACCTCTAGGAAAGACCTGTAATCTACCTTGATGTTGATGTTAGAACATAAGTGGTTTCACTTGTTAAAGAACATATGTCATTCTTTTATGTAATTGGCTAATCCTTTGACAAAATGCACTTAACTTGTAATTGGGTAGTTTTAGATGTTTTTAATACTTCAAGAAACAAGGTTTCAAGATCAAGTGTTGAAGTCATCAAGTCTGTCCAAGAAACAAGCTGAAGAAGTACTGAATCATTAAAGCTCGAAACCTACTCGATAGTTGCTCGATGGCTTCTATTTGTTGAGATTTATAAAATCAAATTTTCTGATCTGATTTCTTAGGATCCGTGGATGTGTCTTTAGGCCTTCTTTTCTTCTAACCCTAGGTATATAAAAGGATTGTTTTAAGGGCTGTAAAAGTGTTTACAAGTTGAAAAACATTGAGCAAACTTTGTTCAAGCAAATTGTGACTGGAGAAAAAGTTTTGCCCTAGTTCATCTCTTCTGAAGAAGTTGCTATATATGTGCGCCTTTGGGTTTTGTGACCAAGCATCTTCTTGATCTTCATCCTAGATGAACTGAAGAATTTTGCAGCCAACAATTCTTTCTAGTTGGTGATTGAAGTCGCATACTGGGATCCGTGCAATTGGTTAGTCACGTACTTAGGAGTTGTGCATTGAAAAGGGGAACTGTCACTACAGAACAAATCCAATTGGGTATTGGGGTAAGGATTCAACTGTAGGTTGGTAAGGTACTTGGGATTTCTTTACTTGTAATTGCTTGTTGAGATAATAGTGGAATTTCAGAAGTGGTGACCTAAAAATCACCCGGTGGGGTGTTTGCCGTCAGGTTTTTCCCCATTCGTAAATAAATCACTGTGTCATTTATTTTCTGCTGCATAATTAGTTTATTGGTGATTTGTTTGTGCTACCATGCATTTGCATGTTCAATTAATTAATTATTAATTTGGCTAATTAAGTAATTGGTTTAATTATAAGGGGTCAGTACGTTTGTGGCCTATCAAGTGGTATCAGAGCTGACACACTTTGATTATGTTTAATTATTTTTGTGTTGATCCATTAACCCCTGTTTGTCATGGATAGAGGATAGTCATTAATTATACCTCCTTTATTTAATGGCACTAACTATGCATACTGGAAGTACGCATGAGAGCTTTCTTGCAGTCATTAGATGAGAAAGTGTGACAAGCTGTAGAGATTGGCTGGACCAAGCCAACAAAAGCACCGATCGATTGGGATAAAGCAAAGATCAAGGTGGCAAACTTTAACGGTAGAGCATTGAATGCCTTATTCAGTGCAGTAACTAATAAGGAGTTTAAGAAGATATCCTCCACAGAAACAGCAAAGGAAGCATGGACCATCCTCTAGACAACCTATGAGGGAATGAAGGCTGTCAAGGATTCAAAGCTTTAAAGGCTCACCACAAGCTTAGAAGAAATAAAGATGGAGAAGGATGAGTCATTCGATAAGTTCTATGCCAAACTCAAGGACATAGTGAACTCAGCCTTCAATCTTGGGGAAACCATTCCTAAACCAAAGATTGTGAGGAAGGTGCTCAAATCTCTACCCGAGAGATTCCATGCAAAGATTACAACAATTGAGGAATCAAAGAATATTAACAAGATTCCGTTGACTGAGTTGGTTGGAAACTTGCAAGCTTACGAGCTAGGACTATCTAGGATTGGCAAGTCGGGTAAAGGCAAGAGCATGGCCTTGAAGGCAAAGAGCAATGACACAAATGAGTCCTTTGATAATGAAGATTCCAAGATGGAGTCCTACATTACAAGGCAGTTCAAGAAGTTTATGAAGAATGCCAATGGAAGGAACTTCGAAAAGGACTGTAGGCAATCCAGTTCTACTCAGTTTAAAAGCCAAGACAAAGGAAAGAAGGATGCAAGGGATGGTGATCAGTATACTGTTTCCACAGGACCTAAGTGCTTTAGGTGCCATGGCTTCGGTCACATGAAGCAAGAATGCCCCATATATCTCAAAAGTATTGGGAAGAGTAAGGCACTTGCTGCAACCTTGAGTGACACTGAGCTTGAAGATGATTCCAATAATGAGGATAATAGAATCTTAAATGCCTTCACTACCATAGTCAATCCTACTGAAGAGATTGTTGAAGATGTGGAAGAAGAATAAGAATTGGTAGATTCTACGTGTGAGAAGATGGATGATTAAGATGATATTCATACAGCTTATGAGAAGCATGAAGAATTGTATAGGCTGGCCACTAAGAAGCTCAGTGATGTGGAACTTGATTGTGAGGAATTTTCCACAAAAGATGAAGCTAATCAAACAATTGGTGCACTGAGGTTTGAGAACAATTTCTTGGCAGAGAAGACCAAGAAGCTTGAAGCGGAGCTGTTTCAAGTCAGAGCTCAATTGGAGAGGATTTCAAGTGCAAAGCTTAATGAAACAGCATTCAGAAATTTGCTTCAGATCGAACAAGTTTAGGGTATGGTCTTTCTTCCTTTAATATTGCATCTACTAGTGCTACTGTTTTTGTTTCTCCTATTAATAATACTGAAATTGAGAACACTAATGTTAAAACTGAATTAGCTAGTGAGAACCTAGACAAGGGTAAATCTATCGTAAGAGCGCCCCCTAAGTAGGATAAGAAAGATGTTAAAAACCCTAGGGCTAAGAAGGCTAACTCTCAAAAGCCTAAATAGAAGAAGCAGCATCTCTGTCATCATTATGGAGCTGCCGGTCATACTCAACCAAATTGCTACAAGTGGCTAGCCACTCAAC
This sequence comes from Quercus variabilis, assembly GCA_030445155.1. Classification (NCBI taxonomy): domain Eukaryota; kingdom Viridiplantae; phylum Streptophyta; class Magnoliopsida; order Fagales; family Fagaceae; genus Quercus; species Quercus variabilis. Next base: position 43,415,447 of record CP129445.1, on the reverse strand, counting down.
AGAGCAACGATATGATCGCATTTGGAAGCCAGAATTAGCTTCAATCCTCTCTTGCTCCTCTTGGTGATCTTCTTAAAGCTCTCATGTTCCTTTTGAACTTGAACGGTTTCAATTTTTCCCTCTCACCACCGGTTCAAGGGTTTAATCAAAGGAAAGGTTCTTCCAAGGTGTGGAAGAAAAAGGACTATAAGTGATTTATCACTTTCTTCTACTTTCTTGTTTTTGTTTGTTGCATTATTTGTGTTTTGCATTTAATTTGAGTCAGTCTAGTTTTATACTTTGCTTTGTTTAACATGTTTTTGATTGTTTGTTTTCAATTTTGACTATTTTGTTTTTAAAATAAAAATAAAAATAATTGAAAAATCAGAAAAAATACAAAAACAATGTGTGTTTTGTGTACTTTGGTACTTGTGTACCTTGGATGGCCATTAGAACAAAGTTTGTAAACTTTGTATCATTTGTAGCTTAGATAAGCACTCTTATGCACAACTAAGTAAGTGAGCTTTGTGGCTCTTGTTTGTGATGAGTAAGATTAAGTTATCTCTTGGACTTAACACTCGTATCACTCTTCTTGATGGGTAGGACTACAAAATCCTAAGAGAAAGGCATAAATAACCATCTCACCACTGCTTTCTGCCAATCATAATATGACACATGTATGCCTCGGCATAGCAAAACTACAATGTCAAAGACACCCGTATGCTTTGGTATAGCAAAAGTGCAGTATCAAATGCTTAACATTTTGGGTATTTCTTTTCTCTCTTTCATATGCACATGCATGATATGCTAAAATAAAAGAAAATATGCAAAGAAAATAAAAAGCAAAAAGATAAAAAAAAAAAAAATGCTTTAAATATAGTTGCAAGCGTGTATTCTAGGAGATTTGGGAGTTATAGGATGTACCTTGAAGGTGATAGTTCCCATCAAATAGTTATGATTGTGTGTGAGTTAAAGTTATTTTCTTATATCTCAAATCGTCATAACTTGTATACACATGCAATCTTGCAATGTTTTTCACACACAGCATGCAATATTCTTTGCTACTCTTGATACATGCGCAGGTACAATGTTATTTGGCCATCACAAGGGTTTCACATATGCTAATTTATGCTCACTAAACTATCTTGACTTTTTTTTGAAATAAAAAATTGGTTAGACTTGTTTAGTGTGTATGTGTGTTTTTATGAGGATCCATGTGCTTAAATCTTATGTTTAGAGATAATTTTGAGAACTTAATATGTTTATTGGATCATTGGTTGAGTTATATGTTGGATTGCATTCATGTATGTGTTTTTCTCTTCTTGAAAAATTATTTTGAAAAGCTGTCTCGACACCTCCTCGATACCTAGCTATCTGTCGAGCTTCTCAAGCGTTTTCTTATCGTAATCTCGACACCTCCTTGACACCTGGTGAATTGATCGAGAAAGTTCCTGCCTCCCCGATACCTTCTCGACACCTGGTGGATCGATTGAGCTTCTGTTCCTTGAAGGTGATTCTTGTTCCTCAATACCTCTAGACACCTTCAGTTGTCGAAGGCTATTTTTCTCGACACCTACCTCAATAGATGTCTTGACACCTCTCAATACCTTATCTGTCGAGATTTACTGAGCTTTCTATATAAACCCCTTGCACAATCAGGTTCTCATTTCTATCGATCTCCTTCTCGATAGCTCTCTGTTCTCTCTCCCAAACTTTCTCCTCTCACTTTAAACTTGCTCTTCAAGGTCTCTTCAAGATTTTTCAAGATTTTCTACACTTGGTAAGCTTCTAATCTCTCATTCTTCATGCATTTCATGATTTGAAACCTAGGTTTTGGGTTTTTGAAAAATTTTGGGGTTTTTCAAAATTGATGAATGTTTCTCGAAATTTTGGGTTAGGTTTTCATTTAAATGTGGTTAAAACCTCATACATTGCATCACATATGCATTATAATTGTATTTTCATGCATTTATATGTATGTAATATGCTTGTGAGCTGGTAGAATTGGATTTGGCTGAGCCCATGATGAATTTTCTTTTGCATGTTACATGTTCATGCATTCCCCATGTATACGTACTCTCTTTTCAATATATTTAATATATTTGAATTGCTTGGGACTTTTCTGAGTGTTTCTCTCTCTCTCTCTCTCTCTCTCTCTCTCTCTCTCTGTTTATGTTAGTCGTGTCTATGGCACTTAAACGTAAGTCTGCTCCGTTCCAGAACCCTTTGCGTTCTAGGACATCTTCATCTTCTGATCCTACTCCTTCTAACATTCGGTTCTATGATGAGAATGCTCGTAAGGCTTTCTCGGAGAACTTCTCTAGACGAGGTGTTCATTCGGAACGCCAAGTCATTTTGGTGGACTTCGCCGACACTGACCTTTCTTCTATCATTCACAGTCAGGGATGGAAGTCACTGTGTGACGTCCCGGTCACTTGTCCTCTCGTGCTTATTTAGGAGTTTTACTTTAACATGCACGGGATTGGTTGTTCAATACCTCTCTTTTTCACTCGCGTTTGAGATATGCGCATTCCTGTCACACCGCAGCTTGTTGTGGATGTGCTTCGGGTTCCTATGATAGAGCATCCTAACTATCCTAGTTGTGAGCATCTGCAGATTGTGTCTAAGGATGAGCTCATAGCTACTTTTTGTGAGCACCCTATTGATTGGGGTGAGCGTCAGTATACACCATGTAAGCCTTTGCTAAAAGCCCTTGCTTCATGAATATGGTGATGACTTTTGTACTCCATCCGCTCTCTCACTACAACTCCATCACAGAGCCTCGTGCTCAATTTTTGTTATATCTTCTTGAGCATCTTACCTTAGATTTTCCTTCTCATTTCATTCTTTCTATTATAGATGGTCATTTAGATTCGGCATCTCGTGATAAACTCATTTTTCCTTCCACTATCACAAGAATCTTACGCCATTTTTTTTTCCCTTTTCATAACTCCGACCACTTCACACACATTTGTGCCATAAACGCCGCTACCGTAAAACGTAGTGCAACTTAATTTAGGTCACGACAGCTGGATTCCATTCCTCTCTCTCATCCAGCTCTATCTCGTTCAGCTTTATCCACATCCGCTCCCTCCACTTCTATGGGCGATGTATCACTTGGAGACATCATGGCTTAGCTACAGTGCACGGATGCTCACCTTAATACACTTTCTACTGAGTTGTATTAGGTGAACGTTTGTGTCGGTTATATTGCACGACGGCAAGCAACTATGGGTGGTTTTGCTCTTGAGGCTACTCTTTCACCACCTCCTCTAGTGGCTTCTGATTCTGATGCTGAGGTTGATGATGATGATGGTGATGACGATGACGCTTTGGATGATGATGGAGATGCTAGCTCTTCCGATGAGATGTCTACTTGACACTCTTACCCTTTATCACTCATGACAAAAATGGGGAGTAGTTTTGGATATTAAGAGTAATCATACTTAGGGAGAGAGTTAGTGTAGGACATTTTGTTAGGGGAAGAGTGTTGATATGAGGGATGTAGTGAGGATATAATGTATCTTTTTCTTTTCTACCTTATTGGATATATTGTTCTTGTACTTTGGGTCTTGTGACCAGTTTTTACATACATTGTTCTTATTTTCTCTATATGTGGATGTATGTTTCTTTCACCTTCCTCTACATGTGTTGTTTCTTTTCTATCTTTATACACATGTTTCTTATTATTGTATGCAATCTATTATTTCTGTTTTACATAAAGATGTCTTGATAAGTTTTGTTTAAAGTGTTTCAGAAATATAGGTTGTCAAAGTTTACTTGCCATCAACTCTCTTCTTGCAAAGTTTTTCAAGAGTTTATGTTAGGATAGATTTTATTGTCTTCAACAAGTGTATATGAGTTGAGCGATTTATGACTTCTCTCATATGTTCATTTGTTTGTTGTGGTCTTGTCACATATTGCCAAAGGGGAAGATTGTTAGGACATATGTGGTTTCACTTGTTAAAGAACATATATCATTCTTTTATGTAATTGGCTAATCCTTTAACAAAATGCACTCAACTTGTAATTGGGTAGTTCAAGATGTTTTTAATACTTCAAAAAACAAGGTTTCAAGATCAAGTGTTGAAGTCATCAAGTCTGTCCAAGAAACAAGCTAAAAAAGTGCTGAATCATCAAAGACGACACCTGCTTGATAGCTGCTCGACAACTTCTATCTGTCGAGATTTATAAAATTAGATTTTCTGATTTGATTTCTTGGGATCCGTGGATGTGTCTTTGAGCCTTCTTTTCTTCTAACTCTAGGCATATAAAGGGATTGTTTTAAGGGCCATCAAAGTGTTCACAAGTTGCAAAAACATTGAGTAAACTCTGTTCAAGCAAATTGTGACCAGAGACAAAGTTTTGCCCTAGTTCATCTCTTCTGAAGAAGTTGCTGTGTATGTGCACCTTTAGGTTTTGTGACATCTTTTTGATCTTCATCGTGGATGAACTAAAGAACTTTGCAGCCAACAACTCTTTCAAGTTGGTGATTGAAGTCATGCACTAGGATTCGCGCAATTGGTTAGTCATGTACTTGTGAGCCGTGCATTGAAAAGGAAAACTATCACTACAAAACAAGTCCAATTGGATATTAGGGTAAATGTTCAACTGTAGGTTGGTAAGGTACTTGGGATTCCTTTACTTGTAACCGCTTGTTGTGATAATAGTAGAGTTTCGGGTGTGGTGACCTGAAAATCACCCGGTGGGGTTTTTGCCGTCAGGTTTTTTCCCATTCGTAAACAAACCACCGTGTCATTTATTTTTTACTGCATAATTAGTTTATTGGTGATTTGTTTGTGCTACCACGCGTTTGCACGTTAAATTAATTAATTAATAACTAGGCTAATTAATTAATTGGTTTAATCACAAGGGTCCAATACGTTTGTGGCATATCAGTTGAAATAGTGGATTGTCTTAACAGTGTACCTCCTTCAAAGTAAGCTTATGCCCAGCTGAGTGCCTAACTCACTCTTCAAGTTTATGAGAGCCCTATCGCACCTAAGGCCGGTCATGCGGTGGAAGTCATGGGGAGTCACAGTGATTTTCCTAACAGCAATGTGGATGGTGTGGGTAGTGTCTCACCACCTCTTAGCCAAAGTCTGCACCAAAATGGCACTAGCAAATGTCTCGGTAGTAAACGGATAATTTGCTCAAAGCCTGTTGCACGAATGTGGGCCCTCGTTTCTGTAGTAAGGACCTTATACCATGCCACCACACTTACTTGAAAAAGGGGGCATAATCTGTAAAAGAATGAAAAAATGGTGTTAGATTTACATTTGGATAATAAATAGATGAAACAAGAGTTAAAATACGGTTCCTAACCTACGACATGTGCAGACAGACTCGTGTCTGCGTATGTAGGCACTAGGATGCATACATAAGTTGGAAACTGCATACATGTGAACTTAAGAGCAGATACGTGTACACATGAATAGGTCCACATATGCATAACGACTGGTAGCACACGTATGAACGAAAGCTGCGTATGCAAGCTTGAGTCAATATATGCATGAACATAGACAGTGGGTCGTTCTTTGACATTTTCAAGCATTCTTCTATCAAAACTCATCCTAAACGTGTTCCTACCCTTCCTAAGGTATCTGATTTTCATCTAAACCCATCCCATAGAAAAATCCAAGCATTTACGTGTCTAAAAGTGGATTAAAATGTAAGATCAAAGAAAAACTCGAAAATGAGAAAAGTTTGAAAAACTTACTGATTCGATCCTCGTGCCCTCTGAAAGATGATCTTGTGGCCTATATGTAAATGGAAGGGACTCATTCAACCTCACTGCTCCATTCCAACGCGTGAGGTTGAAGGCTTCGCTAGAGAGCATGTAGGAGGTTTTCGTTGAGTTTGGTATCATGGAGTAAATGAGAGAGCATGGAGAGGGAGAGAGTTTTAAATAAGAAGAGTTGAGACAGAAGGATTAGATTGTGAGAGGAAGTGAAAGAGAAGTAAGGAGTTATGTAGAGAGAAAAGATGGAAGTTAGAGAGTTGGAGACAATGTGAAGAGATGAGGGAGATGAAGAGAATGAAAAAGAAGAGAAACGGTTGGTAACCATTGAGAAAAATGAAGAAGCAGGAATATAACTGGTGGCTAAACTACATGTAGTTTAAACCCCCACTAAACTACGTGTAGTTTAGTAAAAAAAAAAAAATTCTTCAAATATATCCCAGGTGGATTCCCTGAAGGTAGGAAGTGAAAAAGAAAATTCAAGAAAGTACCAAAATGATAGAAATGCCCTCAGTTGGGTAAAGGACACAAAGACCCTTAAAACACCCCAGTGAATGGAAAGCATCAAAAGCACCGCTTAGTGAATTAGAAGTTAACAAGGAAACTCTCCTATGAGTTTAGATCATCAACTAAATCTCTAGTAAAGTACAATACCATGGAAGGACTCCTCTGCAGGTTCAAGGCATAAAGGCAACCCCCCGTGAGTTATGAAGAAAATTCCCCATGGAGCTGATAGGACCCTCTTGTGGGTGGAATCAATACAAGTTCCCCAGAGAGCCATGATGAAAAAAAAAAAAAAAAAAAAATTTCCCCAGTGGACCACACATTACTAGAGACTTCCTCGTAGGTCACAATCACCAACACACTTCTTAGCAAGTTAACAGTCCCAGTAAACTACATACTAAGAAGACTCCCCCGTCAGTCACCAAAACTTCTCAGTAGATCATACTCCCCAGTGAGCCTTTCATCATTCCTAATAGATTCTTCACCCGAGACTCCTTCGTTTGTCAAAACATCAAGGCCACTTGTGCACATATCCTATGGGAATTGAATATGTAAGCATGGGCCACACACCAGTCAAGCAAGTCAAAATACAAAATTTGTGCACATATCTTCTGGGAATTGAATATGCAGGAACATCATGCAAAACTTGTGCACATATGCCAAAGGAATTGAATATGTAGGCACAATAGAAGAGGTAGAGATAAAGACAGAGACCAGGGTCACCCCGAGGCAAGAGCCTCACCAGAAGAGGTAGAGATAGAGAAAGAGAAGACAAGTGAACGGTTTTAGACCCCATAAACCAACTAGATTAACCTAGTTAATTAACCAAGTGATTAAATTAGTCAAATTATGCAATTCTAGGTTATCACAAACACACAATCATATCAAGAATATAAAGCAGCGGAAAAGTAAATAACACAATGATATGATGACCCAGGAAACCACACGGTAAAAACCTAGGGAGGATTTAACCTAGCTATCCTTAAGGTAAACCTGAATCCACTATCTTGAAAGAATCAAAGTTCATACAAAAGGACTTACAAGCTCCCTGCTTGACTTCCTAATGCTACCCATCAGTAGAACTTACTGACACAACCATGTGCAAACTCCAAATCTATGGACTCCTTCTTTCTTGGATTCTCCACCAAGTACAAGCACCCACACTTGTTATTCTTTAAGCTCCAATGGCAGCAACTGAGTTGATCATTAAGGTATTGAAAATATCTCTACCTAGAAAACCCTAAGTTTATGTGAAGGAAAGCTCCTCAATGATCTCACAAGAGATTCACATAAATAGCAAAGTATGAGCAATAATACAACAAGTGCACCTCTCAAAAACGTGGCTAGGGTTTTGCCTTTTATACCTAAGGTAAAAACAGAAAACCCAAAACGTTTAATGAGATAGAGCTGGATTGGAAAATTCTGCAGAAAAACATTTTGTCTGACTTTCGATCGATTGAGTCTAACTTTCGATCGATTGAGCCAGGCCAAAATGCACCAATGCATCGGCAGCCTCTCGATTCCAGCTTTACATAAAATATATAACTTTAAGCAAGCCTAAACAAGACTAAACATATTGTTTTGATCATGGTTTGCCAACATTACACATTAGAGTTCTAAATACATCAAATTCTAATACTTTAGAACCTAACAAACTCCTCCTTAGGCAATCCGCGACAAAACACAACTTAAAAACTCAAAGTTTACAAGTAAAATCCCTTTACGAAAAATAAAGCTCATAAATACAAATTCAATCCTAACTACTATCCATCAGTTGCAAGTGTAGACAGTAGCTCAATTGAATCAACCTGTATAGTTCTGAAATACTTAATAAACGCATAAACGCATGTGTGATAGAAAACAGTAAATAAATAGGTATAACATTCTTGTATGATTTACACAACACATAATAAAGATATATATCAATGAATAACTCATAAATATAAATCAATAAGCAGTGACCATAAGAACAAGAATCATATATATCAAAAACAATGTAACTCCCCCTATCATGAATAGCCCCAAAAAAATAATGTACAAGGTGAAGCACCTAGATACAATCTAATAACTCCACTAGCTCCGCAAAAAAAAAAAAAAAAAAAAAAAAAAAAAAAAAAAAGTCCCCCTAACTACAAAAACTCCTCTACAATATCAAAACTCTACCCCCCCCCCCCCATTTTGTGACGAAATGCCAAAGGACAATCACACGCCATCATCAGAAGGAGGTGGTGAGGGTGAATGCAAATGTGCAAAGTTGGCTTGCAAAGCACATATCTCATTAAGCAAGTCAAAATTTGACCATGAGTCCCTTAAACGGTCATGATAGTCTCCAAAGTATGACGTATATCAAAGTCATCCGAAGGAGGTGGAGGAACATCAACAGCGGCAGCATCACCAACAGGATCAGGAACATCCTCACCAGCAGGACCTGTAGAAGAAGAAGGAGGAGGTGTGCTACCAGAAGGCTCAGACCTAGGGTGTTTAGAGCCAACTCGAAGATGAGCAGCCCTCTATTTAAGAAAAGACAAACCGATGGGAGCAATTACGTGTACTAGCTCAGAAGAAGGGAAACCAGAAAGATTAAGATAAAGACAAATCCAATGAATGAAAATAGGATGGATAAGAGCATGAGAAGAAGATGAACTCCTATAAACATCATTCAAAGAACAAAGGAATAAATGAGGAAAACTAATAGAAGCATCAATAACAAGAGCGTACAAAAACACACACCGCTCAAGAGGAATGGTGTGTAGATGAGAAATAGGCCAAATAGAATGATAAGCTATCCTAAAAAAGAGATAATGCAACTCAGATAGCTCAGCAGTGGTGATCCTAGGATCAAAACCCCACTAGATAGAAGATCCAGTGATGTAAGACCTGACATCACTCAAAGGAGGAGACTCATCATAAGGGTAGACAGGGTGCTGGACCACAGGTACCCTTAGAGCATCAGCCACTACAGTAGGAGTAAGGGTGTACTCTACGCCTCGTATCCAACTCTTTACCAAAGTGTTGGAATCATAGACACGAATAGAGATGATCGAAAAAACTCTCTAATCAGGGTAGCTGGAGAAGAAGGATCAGAAACATCCAGTAGAGGTAACTAGCCTCAATGCTCAAAATTTGCCCTAATGATAGGATCTAGCTCATCTAACAGAACAGAATGCTCAGCCCAAATCTTTCTCTTAAGGTTCAGCTTCTCAAAAATCTCTTGGTTTTTCTCACTCAGAAATTTCTCATGGTCAAAAGAAGGTAGGGGTGGTGAAGGTGAGGGAACAGACCTACGAGCCCTAGTCTTCCTAGGCATAGTGCTAAGTAAAGGACAAAAACACAGGAATGAACCAAAAGAACACACAAAAACAAAACCAAGGGTAGACTGCAAGTTAGTAGAAAAATATAGAATAAAAATCTATATGATGCATACACAATTACAATGTCATGATGCATGTACTAATGCAGTAAAAAAAGTTCAAATTAAGTTCAATTACACAAAATTGGCTTGAGCATAGAGTTTCTAACAAAAACCCTAAAAATTTGAAAAAGCACTTGAGTGTTTTGAAATAAATTGATGAATTGATCATCACACAGGGTTGAAAACATATTAGAATAACCAATTTCATCAAAACAACAAGCCAATTTTATCAATTGAACCCAATTGAACAACATCCCCAAATTGGATCAATTTCAAACCCTAGAATTTTCAATTTTTCACAAAACTCCAAATTGATCAAATTAACCATCATAGATCATGAATATATCCATATAGAAACAAAACCCATTGATCAATTTCACAAAATAAGGCTTGATTAAACAAAAATCCCAATTTATGCATAGTTCGAAATCCTCAAAGAATAATGCAAGAAAAATGCATGATACTTGAAAATAAAACAAAAAGAAGGGGTAAAAAAGACATACTGGCCCTTGAAGACAAAAACCTTGCAAAGAATCTAGAAGAAAACAACAAAAAATTAAGACTTTAGCCTTGTCGAGTTGGAGAAAGAAAGAAAGTTTTGAAAACTTTTTGAAAATGTGAGTTGAATAAGTCAAGAACAGTGTTTTTTAAAAACCTGATTCACGATATTCGACTGATCAAAAATTACATTCGATTGATTGAATCAACCCGAGACTTTTAAAAATAATTTAAGCACATTTTCGATTGATCGAAAAATAGAATGGGTCGATCGAAACAGGCAGAGACTCACAATTTTTTTTTTTTGAAAAAGAACAGTTTTGAAAAAGAATAAACACATTTAGGGAACAACTCTCAAAGCTTTAAAATTGAAGAACAAATTGCATGAGTATGAGATGAAATGTTTTTTTTTTTTTTTTAATTTAAAACCCCAATTTTTAATCCCAATTTTTCAAAGAAAAATTCAACCTTTCTCCCTTTAAATTCTCAAGCAAACAAATGTTTTGCATAATACTCAAGGTATTTTCAAACTTGGTTGGTCAGACCAAAAACACACACAATAACGTGTACAGTATTTAGTAAAGAGTGACTTGTATAGTGTGTGCAACTAGTAAAAACTTGAGATACATGTGAGGTGATATGTGAATAGCAATCAATCACAAAGTCTACAAAATTCATCACATAGAATTCAAAAGAGACTATCACCTAAAGAGTTACATCACATAACTCCCACAACTCCTAGAACATAAGCTTGCAATCATGTAAGTTTCTTGAATTTTGCCTTATAATTATGTGAATTGGCATCAAGCCTAACAGTACACTAATTTTAATTATATGAATTGGCATCAAGCCTAATAGTACACACCAATTATAAGTATTAAGCAATTAACCGAGGCTACACCTTATGTTCTTTTTGTGCATGTGCTACACTTTCTCGAGTACAAAATCTTATGATATGCACTAAGGTGTTCATGATTGGCTAGTGAATAGTGGTGAGATAGTTATTTATGCCTTTCTCAAAAGAATCAAGTCCGATAGTCAAATAATATGTGACTTCAAGATTAAGACAAAGTGATAAATACCATAAACATCTTTTCCACACAACATGCACTATAAAGTTTTAACTAGTAAGGTGCGATAAATAAGCTCATCAAAGCTAAACAAGGTACACAAGACATGTTATGAGTAAATAGATTGACCAACCTTGTTTTCAAAAATCAAGAAAATAATGCCAAACACAATTTGCTTTCCTCCCTTTTTTATTTTTTACTTTTTTTTTTTTTAATTTTAAAAGAGAAAACAAATAAATCCTAGAATAAAATGCATGAATGTTATGCAATGAAAATCCTAGAAAAAAAAAAAAAACACAAAAACCAAAGAACAATGGTCAAAAAAGAGAATAGCAATGAAGTACAAGGACCATGTCAAAAAGACTCAATTAAATTGAGTCTTTTACATCTAAAACCTTTTACATGCACCACAAGCATTGGAATTCCTATTCACGTTCATGTGATTTCCAACTTCATGATTGGAATAAATGTTTAAACCCTTTACCAATTCACCAATGAGTGTCATAGGATCTTGTGCTTAAGGCACAGGCACTTTTGGTTTGTTTACTCTCTTAGCAACTTGAAGCTTGTAATAGTTAGGACGAATGTGTCCATACTTTTCACAAAAATGACAAACCCAAGCAGGTTTAGCATGCATCTTGTCCTTAGAGAGGGTAGACTCCTTAGGTTTAGACTCAACCAAATCAACCCTAATCTTCCTAGGAGGTAAAACTTATAAAGGTTTGACACCCTCAATCATAGGGGGTTTGACAGTTTCACTCACTACCTCACTTACAGAAGGTTCAGAAGAAGATGAAGGAATAAAGTTCATGGAATTAGAAGCAGACATAGAGATGCTATCAACATAACCTAAACCAGATTTGTCAGAAGGATACTTTTGATCATTTAGCATTTGATCAAGTTTAAAACTAGCAGATCTAGCAACAAATAAATCATGTTCCAAATTTTTAACTTTATCAAGCAAAAACATGTTCTTAGATTTCACATGGTTCAAAAGATCATTAGCATCAAATAATTTAACAAGCAAAATTTTCTTTTCAAGTTCAAGAGAATCAATTTTCTTCACGCCAAGTTCAACATTCATAGCATCCTTTGCAACGACTTTGCAAAGTTTATTATAGGTCTCTTGAAGATCTGCATCCTCAGAGAGTTCTCCATAAGAAGGGTTCTCTTCAACAAACACGCTTTCATTGACTACGGTAGTAGCAGTTAAAGTAATGAAGTTTCCATCCTTGTCACATCCAGACTCATCATCAGAAACTTCATTATCACTAAGAGTTACAGTCATAGCTTTACCCTTAGACCTCAAGAATGTAGGACATTCAGATTTAACATGACCATACCCTTGACAACCAAAACACTGAGCACCCAAAGTGTTGTTTGAAGATTGACCAACTTTTTCTTTACATTTTTCAAAGTTATTAACCTTAGTGGGATCATTCTTCCTAAAGTTTCTAGGTTCAGCAGTGTTTGTACCTCTTACCTTTCTGTTGTTATTCCTAAGAAATTTTCTAAAGTTTTTGGCAAGGTATGCAATTTCTGTAGCAAAGAGCTCATCATCAAATCCACTAACCTCAACACCATCAACTAACTTAAGAGCCATTGACTTGGATTTACTAGCTTTGGGTTGGTCTAACTCATAGGACTGAAGAGATCCTACAAGATCATCAATAGGGATGGAGTCCACATCCTTGCTCTCAATAATGGCAGTCACTTGGGACCTAAAATTTTCAGTTAAAGATCTAAGAATCTTCCTAACAATTTTAGGTTGATCATAGATTTCACTTAAATTAAAAAATCAGAATTAACAATATCATTCAATTTAGCATAGAACTCATCAAAAGATTCATCATTATACATTCTAATGCTTTCAAATCTAGAAGTTAATTGTTATAATTTATTGATCTTAACTGCCTTTGTGCCTTCATGCACAGTCTGGAGGATTTTCCAAGCAATGTGAGCAACCTCAACATTTAAGATTATCTTAAATTCCTCCATAGAAACAGCATTAAAGATGGTATTCATAGCTTTGCTATTGAACCCAGCTACGTTTTTTTTAGAAGTTTGCCACTCACTCACAGGAGTAGTGGGCTTTTCCCATCCGTACTCAATGAAATTTCAAACCCTCTCATCAATAGATTTCAAGAATGCTTTCATCCTTACTTTCCAATACGCATAGTTATTCCCATCAAAGTGAGGAGGAACAACAAGAAAGTGTCTATGTTCCATGACAACAGGGGTCAAGGATCAACTTAGAGATCAAAAAAATCTCAAACAAGAGAGCAATCTACTCTGATACCACTTGAACGGTTTTAGACCCCTTAAACCAACCAGATTAACCTAGTTAATTAGCTAAGCGATTAACTTGTTCAAATTATGCAATTCTAGGTTATCACAAACATATAATCATATCAAGAATATAAAGCAGCGGAAAAGTAAATAACACAATGATATAATGACTCAGGAAACCACATGGTAAAAACCTGGGGAGGATTTAACCAAGCTATCCTCAAGGTAAACTTGAATCCACTATCTTGAAAGAATCAAAGTTCATACAAAAGGACTTACAAGCTCCCCACTTGATTTCTTAATGCTACCCACCAGTAGAACTTACTGACACGACTACGTGTAAACTCCGAATCCACGGACTCCATTTTTCTTGGATTCTCCACCAAGTACAAGCACCCACGCTTGTTAATCTTTAAACTCCAATGGCAGCAACTGAGTTGATCATCAAGGTATTGAAAATGTCTCTATTTAGAAAACCCTAAGTTTATGTGAAGGAAAGCTCCTTAATGATCTCACAAGAGATTCACACAAACAGCAAATTATGAGCAATAATACAACAAGTGCAACTCTCAAGAACGTGGCCAGGGTTTTGCCTTTTGTACCTAGGGCAAAAACAGAAAACCCAAAATGTTTAATGAGATAGGGCTGAATTGGAAAATTCTGTAGAAAAACATTCTAGTAAACTATCGATCAATCGAGCCAGGCCGAAATGCACCAATGCATCTGCAGCCTCTTGATTCCAACTTTACATAAAATATATAACTTTGAGCAAGTCTAAACATATTATTTTGATCATGGTTTGTCAACATTACACATTAAAGTTCTAAATACATCAAATCCTAAGTCTTTAGAACCTAACAATAAGTTTTATCCAGAGGCACAAGCCACCTAGAGAAGTTTGAGGTAAGAACTCCAAATGGACACCATAGAAATATATATATCCTTTTAATCTCATAAGAGCACCTTGATTTTTTGGTTGATGGTTGCGGTCGTTGGCCTTGATTTTTTTTTTTTTTTTTTTTTAAGTGTCTCTAGCATAGTGAGTCGCTTACCTTTTGCTTACAATTGGCAAAATAGGTTCTGGGATGGTGAACTTGTTGTTGCTCATTTCCCGAGCAACAAGGGTTGGAATTTGGACATACGAATCCTACGCGACTTTGCAGAGTTGCTCCCTGCCCATATACGTGCGTTGTGTGCCATATGTGTAGGTTAGGTTGAAGTTGTACGTCAAAACAAAATGTTTTGTTTATTATGAGGGGCATCTGTAGACACTGCATTTTGTACCTCTTACGACTTGGGCCCCATTCTCTAATGATACTGAAATTCTAAGGCCCAATGTTGGTTTAGTGCCCAATCAAATTACAAATTGACTTAAGAGGTGTTAAAATAATAATAATAATAATAATAATAATAATGATATATATATATATATATATATAGCTTTTATAAGCAAATAAATCTATTTTTGGAAAATAAAAGTCAAAAGAAACTCTTGGCCTACGTACACAGGTTTGATGTATGCATATGCAAGCATGGACCTACATATGCAGCTAAGGTTTCAAAAGCGTATGAAAGGCAAGTTTTCTCCATTAAAGATTGAGGTTTGGAATGATTTCACATTTCCTGGAGGCCATTCCAAACCCTCCATTTTTCAACTATCTAAAGCCTTACATGGTATATTTCAAAAACACACAGAAAATCCTAAGGAAAAATTTAAGATTGACTAGAAATAGTACATCGAAGAAGGAATTTTTCACAAAACATCTTTAAGTCAATTTTATTTGATTGGGACCTTTCCTGGACTTGATCTTTCGAGTTTAAGATTATTAATCACTTTTGTATTTGATTGTGAATAGATTAACTGAGGGGAACGGTCAAAATCAATCTTGAAAAGCTTCTTATTTGAGGTATTGAGTTCTAAACCTTTTCTTTCCATTTCTTCATTTTGATTATGTTTTAATATGTTTTCTTGCTTTATTTATTTGTTAATATGTTTGTTTAGTGTAAGTTTTGTTTTTCCTTGTGTTTAAAAGCATGTTAGGTTGTTAGATTTTAGTTCGGTTCATTTTTAGTGTTTTCTGTTCTGGGTTATATTTTCTAAATAAGTCTGCATACGCATGCTTTTTGCATGCGCACGCAGGCCTGAAGTATGCATATGGATACAACTAGCCTGCATACGCAAGCCTATGTATGTACACGCATACTCGTGCTCAGAAACCCTAATTTAGGTTTATTGATTTTGTTTCTTTGTTTCTTTCACATCATATGCCTCTATTTGGTTCTTTTTTATGCTTTCTAAGTCTCTGTTCCTTTGTTTAGTTGTTTGTTTGTCTTTAACATGCTAGATTAGGTTTTTCTCATTGTTTCTTGCTTTGATACCATGAACAAGCATTAATATGATCATGCATTAATGCTATAGGTGCTGTGATGCAATAGGGTAAGGTAAGACATGCATTGGTATGAACATGCATTTATTGATGAATATGATTGTTTGATGCTTGATTTAATGCCTAGATGTTTGGGATATATTTTATGATTAATACCTTGTTGCCATTTCTATCATTATTTGTTTGCGGCCTTGGATAAAATGATTGCCGTGATAGATGTATGCGAGGGTTTATGATGTGATGATATGATGCCATGAGATGCTTTGATAATAATGTGTTAGGGTTTGTGATGGTTGATAAGCACGCTAGTTGTATGTTAGGTTTGGGATGAAATGCCATGTTGTATGCTTAGATATATGCTAATGTGTGTGTGTGTGAGTTTTAGGATGCAATATTTAACATGCCTTTAATGAGATTAAGATGTAAGACACAGTGAGTCAAAGCCGACCCACAAGTCGGGCAGTTTTAGGTGCCTAACACCTTTCCCAAACTGTACATAAACTCCAAACCCATACTCTGGTAGTAAGATCAGTCCTTTCACGTAAGGGCATTATATTCATGATTCTTAGACCATAAAACTTGGTGGCGACTCCTTGTTTCTCCACACCCGTTCCACTTGGCAGAGTTGTACTCCCCCAAAAAGCCAGACCATGCATTGCGCCCACACCTTGGTTAATGTATGTTGAGTTCATCATTGGGGCCAGGACCAAATATATTAATGGGTATAAATGAGGTGCCTATTGGATGGGTTCAAATAAACAAGGTGATTGCCTTACTTGTTGGTAATCTTTTGATCCTTTTGCCACTGTATGTAAAGTTGATTTGCCTAGTTCTCGTCATATTTCTGCTTATTATGTTATTGTTATTGAGGAATTGATTCTCAAATGCGTGGGGACTGGAACTTTACACAGCTCTTAGAAGAAGGGTCTAGCATTAATAGTAAATTTATGATGGACTCTCCATGACATGAAATGCATACTCTGTTGGGAATTTAACCAAAATTCCAACCTGTGAGAAACAATAAAAATTGGAGAAAACACACGCCAAAGAAAAATAATCACACGCACAAGACAGTATTTACGTGGTTCGGCAATTTGCCTACGTCCACGGAGTTGCAGGGATTTCACTATTATCAGGGAAAAAATTACAAAGTGCGGCTACAGTGTTTTTCTCTCTCTCTAAAAACACAACAACAGTTGTAGTCACAAACCCTAATTATAAAAGTGGCTTTTATATCCTACTTACAGGGTTATAATGGGCTAGGCCAAAAAATAAACTAGGCTCCACAAAGCCCAACAAATCTCCCACTTGGAGACTAGTTCAATCATCAACATCAGCCGCTATCCTCCAAAAGCAATCCCTCATCCCTGCAACTCATCCTCCTGTCCTCAAGCTAGAAGACCAATTGAAGTTGCACACAGCTTCAACTTCTCAATAGTGACACCCTTAGTCAACATATCTGCTGGGTTCTTAGATCCACATATCTTCTCAAGTGTTACCAACTTATCTTCAACAAGGTAACGGATAAAGTGGTATTTTGTTTGTATATGCTTCGACTTTGAATGAAAAGCCGAATTTTTGGCAAGAAAGATTGCACTCTGACTGTCACTGTGTAGAATGCCCATCTCCTGCTTCTTACCCAATTCATCTAAGAAACCATGTAGCCAAATCATCTCCTTTCCAGCTTCAGTTGCTGCAACATACTCAGCTTCTGTAGTAGACAAAGTAACAATCTTTTGCAGATTTGAAGCCCATGATATAGCTGTACCACCCAAAGTAAATACAAACCCAGTAGTACTCTTTCTACTATCAACATCACCAGCAAAATCAGCATCTACATAACCTTGCAGCTTCAAACTTGCACCTGTGAAGCAAAGACATGTATCTGATGAACCCTTCAGATATCTCAGAATCCACTTGACTGCCTCCCAATGCTGCTTTCCAGGCCTACTCATGAATCTGCTCACAACTCCCACTGCATGTGCAATGTCTGGCCTTGTACACACCATAGCATACATCAAGCTGCCAATAGCTGAGGCATAAGGCACTTTGCTCATATGGTCCCTTTCTTCTTCTGTCTTCGGTGACTGTTCTTTGCTCAGTTTGAAATGACTACCCAAGGGTGTGCACACTGGTTTAGATTCATTCATGTTGAACCTGCAGAGAACTTTCCCCATCATACTCAACGGTCTCCACCTGAAGTTCAAATAGATTTTGTTGTTAAGATGTTTATAAACTTTTTAGATTTTGTTATAGAGTACTATGTGTACCATTTTTTGGTCCATCTTGATTTTGTAATAACTCTCATATGTGATTGGAGTTTTCTTTGTCTTGTTCTTAAAAAATAAATAAAAAATAAAACTTGTTAGACTTTGCAAGTTTTATAAAATAATCAGTTTTTATAAAGGTCTATACATTTTGAAATATAATTTATGTAAAATTATTTATGGGTGATACAAGACATGGTCAAAGGGATTAATTTGTAGGGTGGTTGGGGTGGCTTGTGAATTTTTTTTGTTGGATTGTAAATGTGAATGAAATAGTATTAAAAAATAATATTTAACTGGAATATTAATAGAGTAGTTAGACTAATTTATTTCTATAAAAAAAAAAGAAAAAAGAAAAACATAGATAGCTAAACTAGTAAAAGTGGTGTTTTTTAGGTTAATTTAGCAGAAAATTTGAGGAGGTTATGTGAATGCTCTTAAGATTCAAGGTTCTTCCAAGTCGATTTTGAAATCTCCTATCAATTCCAGTGTTCATAGCAGTAGTATGTTATATATATAAAAGTGTTCATACTTATTCATGCCAGTAGTATTTGGTCATAGTCTTTCTATGGCTTCCGTTCGTCACAATAAAAAAATAAAAAATAAAAAGTCAAAAGAAAAGAAAAATCTAAATGACTTCCAAACAAATAGGTGTTCCACACCACAACAGGACTTAATTTTGGCTTTGGCCATACTCAGCATTACCTACTACTACTAGTATTCAAGAAGCGCGACCTTTTATATTTAAACTACTCTATGTTTGAAATTTCATTTTCATTTCTTATTAGTATTTCTTTTATAGTCCAAGGCTACTTTGCCAATTATTTTTTATGCAAGAGGAGAAAATGTAAGATGTAATATTATGCAGACAACAGCTCAAGTGTGGACAAACATCAACGTGAAATTTATAATTGTTTTGGAAAATTAAGAGGCATACGTTTTATTTATTAAAATTTCAGTTTCATTGTTTTGATTAAAACTGATGATGAAATGACAGTGAAAGACGACAGCTAAACTTGATACTTTTCCTGTCAACATTCGCAGGCTGAACATGATGCAGCATCAAAATATTGGTGCTTTTCATTTGTTTGACAAGCCATATATTTTAAGCAGTCAATCTAAACCTCACTCACAATTAGAGTATATACATCTCATTTTGTGCTAATCCCATTAGCACCCTTGTATTTTCACCCTTTGTTATGATAAATGTGAAATGTAATGTAAAAAAATTAAGAAGAATTATTATTTTAATGAAATGTAATGTAAAATAGATAAAAGTCAGTATGTAAAATAGAAAAAGTAAGTTCTTATACTAAAATAGACATGAATTTTGCACAAACTGATGTAAATACTCTAATGTGAAACGAGATCCCGTGCAATATCCTATCAATAATTCTAATACAACAACCTATTCCACATATTTTGTTACAATTATCTTATGCCACAATTATACTATGTGTCAGACTTTAATTGGTTGTCTATTATTATTATATGAATCCACTACTTTTTCTATATCCTCAAAGCTAGCAACATAGGAGAGTTGTGGCAAAATCTATGTAATAAGTTGTGGTCCTATAATTTTTTTATATCCAAGAGATGTTTGAGATGAAAAATCAAATTCTAAATTTTTGTCTTAATGGTTTGTCTGACCATTAATGATATATATATATATATATATATAATTGAGATCATGTGCAATTGTAATAAATGGGTTGAGATTAATATTTGGAAAAAGCAACTTTCAATCTTAATCATTAAAAAAATAAAAAATTAAAAAGAAGTAAAAAGTTAAGAATGTAAAACTTTTTGTTAAGGAAGTGGGGTTAATTGCATGGTGCAATTGAATATTGCAATTGCATTGGATCTCAATCCTAGTGTGTTGGGAAATTTAGACTCCGGTTGATAGAATTAATAGGTTTTAATCCCAAGTTGTTAATTAGATTTATTATGAATAAAACTTGTTAAAACAAAAAAAAAAAAAAAAATATATATATATATATATATATATCAATATCATGTCAAAATTATGCAGCGAAAAAAATAAATAAGACAAGATATGATGACCTAAGAAAATCAATGAAACCAACCAGTTTTACAGTAAAAAACCTGGGGTAAAACTTTCTCGAAAAGCAATCCACTATAATATAGAGAAGTTTCAGATCTAGTACAAAACCTTTGTCCCTAGACTTTACAATCCCCGTAGATGAACTCACAATAGAAATCTTCTACTGCTTCAGAATCTCTAAACTCTTCAATATATGAACGCCACCCTTTGATGATGCACGAATCCCAGTACGTGACTAACCAATTGCGTAGATCCTAGTACGCGAATTAAATCACACAACTAGAAGAAGATGTTGGCTGCAAAGTTCTTCACTTCATCAACAATGAAGACTAAAAAGCACTTGGTTACAAAACCCTAAGGCGCAAAAACACAGTAGCTTCTTTCAGAGAGAATAAGGCATCAGTCACATATTGCATATGTTCTCCTTGTATTCTCTTATGTGACGGCCTCTAAAATAAGCCTTATATAGGTCTAAAATTGTGAGAAAAGAAACCCTACTTAAATACATAAGCCTGACCCAAAATTAGAAATATGAATTTCCGTAACCTTGACAGATAGCAGGTGTTGAGAAGGTGTCGAGGGGACATAAACTTTCTCGATCGATCGAGAAGCTATCGAGATTGCGATAAGAATCAGCTGAAGAGCTTGACAGATAGCCAGGCGTCGAGGAGGTATCGAGCAACTATCGAGCTTTAAAATTCAGCACTTTCTCATTTGATTCTCGGACAGACTTGCATGGCTTTAACACTTGAACTTGAAATAAGGTTTCTTGAAGTATTAAACATATCCTAGATCTAACTAAATACAAGTAAAGTACATTTTGTCAAAGGATTAGCCAACTACATAAAATGATGACATATGTTCTTTAACAAGTGAAACCACATATATCCTAACATTGTGTGTGTGTGTGTGTGAATATAAGGAAAAGATAAAGAGTCTAGCTCTATGCTATAAGCAATTAATGTGGTCACCTAAGGACCCAATTAGAAAAAATGCTCCAAATTTTAACCAATAAGGTTATTTCTTTCATTGTAATAATATTAATTTAGCCCAAATACTAGTAAATAAATAAAATAATTTTTTTTAATAAATGAAAAACAAAGAAAAAGAGAATTCTATGTCTATAACATTTTTCACAGCACTTTTACAACAAATCCTACCTGGCAGGTTATTACAAGCTATTATTAATGGCAAAAAACTAATTTTAGTGGTAGGTTCAAATTAGAACTAGTAAAATTTAACACCTAGGATTTGTTGTTAAAAAAAATTGTGAATGTAGCACTAAGAGAGAGAGAGAGAGAGAGAGAGAGAGAGAGCAATACAAAAAAAAAAATCACAACATTTTTCACAATAGTTGAGTTGACAAACTTTTACTAGTTCTCATTTAGGTCCACTACTAACATCACTCTTTTACTTTCCACTATCAATCTACCACATTAACAAGTGTGAAAATTTTTTCAAAATTTTTGTGTCTATAGACTTTCTTAAAATAAAAAAAAAAAAAAAAAAAAAAAAATCTATGTGGTTCATGTTAATTAGTAGTAATTTTACATCTAAAATAAGATAATTAGTTTTCACATTAGGTCTTGAAATGCATCAGGCCATCCCTTGGATTGAGAAACAATAGTGTAAGGCTCACATTGATGGATCTTGTGCAATAGTTTGCACACAATACAATACTCAATCATCCATGAGTTTTACTATTGCATCTTGTGTCATAGCTAGCTAAGCTATTGCATGTTTTCTTGATTCATTAATGAGAGTCCTCCACCCTTGTTCCCTGTCTATATGCTCTTTATCTTTCCCTTATTTTCAAACCAAAAAATAAAAAATAAAAATCATTAATTATGTAAAAATAAAACAATAAAATGAAATCCTATAAAACTAAAACCAATAAAAAAGAACTAATGTGATTTTGGTTGGTAGCCTACAACTGGAGAGTCTCAAATAATATCTTTACTATTCTGAATTATATATTACAACTCTATATCTCAAACGTGCAACTTTTTTCCTCTTCTTATGGAAGGAGTTCTCTCTCACCTAGGGTGAGTCTTCCTCTGCTGTTGTCACTAGATACAGTTTTTTGCTTTCTCTTTTCATACTTTTGACACTACTCTAGTCTCCTCACGGATTCCAATTTTATTGAACGACTACAATGGATTAAGTTAACAATAGAGGAAGGTGAAGTTATCCAGGTCCGTCCTAGCCAAAGGGAGAAGATCATTGAGGAATGCTCACTTAGCCTCTTTGGGAGATTCTTAACTAGTAGACTAATTAACCTAAGGCAACTAAGAATTTACTTCGTAATAGTTGGAAATTTGGATCTAACCTAAAGATACTAGAAGTTGGGGAAGGGCTTTTACAATTCCAGTTCAAAATGAAAAGCCAATTGCAGTGGGTACTGAATAATGGGCTATGGAGTTTTGACAATTCTTTCCTGCTGTTGAGACGATGGGAGAAGGAATGACAATGGGAATGGTTTCTTTTACTCATTGTCCTTTGTGGGTGCAAGTATGGGGACTTCCGTTTGATCTTTTCACTGAAGAAGTAGTAGCTAGGGCCAGACATTAGAATGGGGTTAGGAGGGGTTATGGAAGTTGACTATAAGGGATTCACCTTTAATCAAGTTAGGTTCCTTCGGATATGAGTCAAGATCCCATTAGACAAGGCTCTTTGTTGTGGGAGTCAAATTAAGAGCATGAAGGGAGATATAGTATGGGTGGCTTTCAAATATGAGAGGATGGTTAGTTTCTGTTTTCATTGTGGAATGATTGAGTATGAAGTAAAATATTGTGAAAGGCCGAGGGATAGGGAAATTCCAGACTACCGGTACGAGGAATGGCTGAAGGCCAATTATCGGAGAGCTGGAGAGGTTTATAGAAGTAGAAATCGATTATGCCACAAGGTGTCCCGTTGCCAACGGATATCTCAAGTAACAGTTTTGAAAATCTCGAAAATTAAGGCATTGATATGGAAATAACCATGTTTCATGTTGATGGTGGGGAAGTTAACAAGGATAGAGGTTCCTTTCCTAATATAATGAAGGTGCAAACCATGGATAAGGCAGAGAAATTGGTACATCTCGATTTCGATGGAGACAACTTATTTAGCATACCTATCCTTTATGTAGGGTCCACCAAAATCCCTAACCCATGGGAACATGCTACCATGGAACAAGCACATGATGCCATAAGTGTGAAATGGGTAGTGCAAAACACTGAAGGCAAATGTGGGGAATACACAGTCTAGATTAAAATAAGGAAAATAGTAGGGATCGAAGGAAGCAAAAGGGAACAAATACAGGATGTCAATACTATTTTTCTTAATAAAATGACAAGAATGATTAAAAGAACGTAGCCCCAAACTTTCTCAAAATATTTCAACATGAAACTACATACTATATACTATGAGCTATCAAAACACTATTCCAAAATCTGAAAATCCAACCCAAGGCCATATGACAAGCCACCATAAAGATTTTATGCCATGAATACATCAGTTATGCCACAAACACATCAAATTATGCCATAAAGACATCAAATTATGCCACGAAGACATTAGTTTATGCCATGAAGATATCAGTTATAGCACAAAGACATCAAGTTATGCCATAAAGATATCAAATTATGCCACGAAGATGTCAAATTGCCACAAAGACAGGGTGCCCAGATACCAATGTCACAAAGACTGCAGCATTTGGCTGGGGTAATCCCACCTATCATGGCACAAGGGTAAAGACAACATAAAGCTCACAACTAAATGAAATTGAAACTCATAGTTCATTTCCAAGTAGTTCATAAAACTTTATAATATCCAAGCATTTCATAAAGTTCCCTCATTGTTCAAAATCATTTCTTGTCAACAAGATTTTTTTTCAATTTCCCAAATTATACAAGTTTAGACAACACATCTTTAGTATTTCTAAATAATACCATAAATCCATGAAATACATTATCAAAAGAATTCAAAGATGCTTATCTTTTTTCGTGCCAAATACTCGTCATACATTTCCCCATATGCAACATTAAACATGACTTGCTTTCATATATAATCATATATAGTAAGGTCACAACACAACACTTTTTAAGAAAACATAGTTCAAAAAATAATTTTCCAAAATGTGTTTGACCCAAAAACAATGTTATGCAACATGGTTATTTCCTAAAAATCATATTAAAAAGCTACTTACCTTGCAACCCGCAAAAAACCTAATTCTCCAAGCTCCAAAGGAGATTAGCTAGAACCTGAACAATACAAAGCAAACTTATCATGATAAATATCGAGCTTGATATTGCATCTAGCTACAAATTAGAAATCACTAAATAAGAAATTACTTAGGCAAGCTGAAATATTTAACCTCACAAATAATGTCTTCCACTTCCAAAGTTTCTCAACAATTTAATTTACAAGTGAATGTTCAAATAGCGTTGAAAACACTATGAACGTTTAGACCCCCAAAATACAAATTACCAATTCAAGCTTTATATCAAACAATGTGTGTGTGAAAAATGATTATAAGCTTATACTAGAATTAATAAACAATCTAAACCAAATAAAATCACATCCACAACAAAAATTAAATGGCAAAAATTAAGGAAAGAGAGATGCAAACACAAGGACAACACAACGATGTGTTATCAAAAAGGAAATCGAAACCCTCGGCGTAAAACCTCTCCTCCGCCCTCCAAGCGGTCAATAATCCACTAGAAAATGAAGTTGGGATACGTGAACAGCAATAGACCCTCCAAGCCTAATCTACCTAGGTACCTAAGCCCTCCAAGCTTCTTGTTCCAATGAGGTTACGTCGAATCTTTGTCTTTTCTAGCTTACCGGATTTCGCTATAACCCATAGTATCAACCAATAACCATTGGTCCCTTCTTAACTGCGTAGAATTCTCATAGATATGGCTATGGTGAGAAAAAGATTTGGGTAAGAACCTCTCAAGGATGTAACAATGGAGAGGATAAGAGTAGAGGAATTTGAAGAGTCTCTATGTAAATATTATGAATGAATCAATCTTGTTTTTCTCTAGGGTTTCTCTCTCAAAATTCTCTTTAGAAGCTTTCTACATTTTGTGGGTTTAAAGGATATTTATACTTGGGTGAGAAAGGAATGCGAAGAGTCAGTGTACGGATTTAGACCCCTTAAAACACAACCAGATTGGTTAGCCTAGATTAATTAGCCAAGTTGTTACTTAGTCAAATTATGCAATTCTAGGTTAAAGCAATCAAATAATCATATTAAGACATAAAGTAGCGGAAAATAAATAAACATAAGATATGATGACCCAGAAAACCACACGGTAAAAACCTGGAGAGGATTTGACCTAGCTATCCTTAAGGTAAACCTGAATCCACTATGCGAAAGAATTGAAGTTCATACAGAAGGACTACAAGCTCCCCGCTTGACTTCCTAATGCTACCCACCAGTAGAACTTACTGACACGACCACGTGCAAGCTCCGAATTCACGAACTCCTTCTTTCTTGGATTCTTCAATCAGCTATAAGCACCCCTACTTGATTATCTTTAAGCTTCAATGGTAGCAACCAAGTTGATCATCAAGATGTAGATAAGATCTTCAACTTGAAAACCCTAAGTTTTGTGTAAAGGAAAGCTCCTCAAAGATCTCACAAGAGATTTACACAAAACAGTAATGTATGAGCAACAATACAATTGGAACAACCTCCAAAAACGTGGCTAGGGTTTAGTTTATATACCTAGGGTAAAAACATAAAACCTTAAACGTTTAATGAAGTAGGGCTGAGTTGGAAATTCTGCAGAAAAATCAACCTGTGCGATTTTCGATCGATCAAGTCTATTCTTCGATCGATTGAGCCAGGCTGAAAGTCCCAAGTACTTCTGCAGCCACTCGATTCCAACTTTACAATAATAAACCAACTTTGAGCAAGCCTAGATAAGACTAAATACATTGTTTTGATCATGGTTTGCCAACATTACAAATTAGAGTTCTAAATACATAAAATCTTAAGACCTTAGAACCTAACAAACTCCCCCTTTGGAAATCCGTGACAAAACCCTAATTACAAGCTTAAAGTTTTACAAGTAAAAAGCCCTTTACAAAGAAATGCTCATAAATTTCAAATTCAGCCTAACTACTATCCATCGGTTGCAAGTGTAGACAGCAGCTTAGTTGAATCAACCTGTATATTTCTGAAATACTCAACAAACGCATAAACGCATGTGTGACAGAAAAGAGTAAAACAGCAGGTATAACATTCTTGTAAGATTCACACAACACAAAATAAAGACATATATAAATGATCAACTCATAAATATAAATCAATAAGCAGTGAATCACAAATCAACAAGAATCAATAAAAAATATATATATATATATATATATCAATCAATGTTACTCCCCTTAACATGAATATCTCCAAAAATGATATACAAAGTGAAGCACCTAGATACAATCTAAAAACTCCACAAGTAACAAAAATCACCCCCTAACAACAAAAGTCTAACACCAAAAGTCTCCCCCTAACTACAAAAACCCTCTACAAGTCAAAACTCCACTCCCCCTTTTTGTGACGGAATTTCAAAAAGCAATCATGAGTCGCTATCAAAAGGAGGTGGTGAGGGTGAATGAAGACGCGCTAAATCGGCTCGGAGAGCACGAATCTCATCTAGTAAGTCCACCAAAATCTGTCCCTGAGCCGCCTGAATGGTCACGACAGTCTCCAGAGTACAACGAACATCAAAGTCTGTCGAAGGAGGTGGAGGAACATCAGCAGCAGTAGCATCACCAACTGGATCAGGAACATCCTCACCAGCAGTACCTGTAGAAGAAGAAGGAGGAGGAGCGCTATTAGACGGCTCGGACCTAGGGTGTTTAGAACCAGCTCGAAGATGAGCGGCCCTCTGCCTAAGAAAAGACGCACCTATGGGAGCTATCACATGAACGGGCCCAGAGGAAGGGAAGTCAGAAAGGTTAAGATGGAGCAAAATCCTATGAATGAAAATAGGATGAACTAGGGTATGAGAAGAAGATGAACTCCTATAAACATCGTTCAAAGAACGAAGAAAGAGATGGGGAAAACTAATAGGAGCATCAGTAACCAAAGCGTACAAAAAGACACACCGCTCAAGAGGAATGGTGTAGATATGAGAAATGGGCCAGATGGAATGACAAGCTATCCTAAAGAACAGATAGTGCAACCCGGAGAGCTCAGCAGAAGTGATCCTAGGATCAGAACCCCACTGGACAGAAGTCCTAGTGACGAAAGACAAACATCGCTCAGCTCGGGAGACTCGTCATAAGGATAGACAGGATCCCTAACCAATGGTACCCCTAGAGCATCAGCCACTACCTGAGGAGTAATGGTGTACTCTACACCTCATATCCAACTCTTTACTAAAGTGTTGGAATCATAGACGTGGATAGAGATGTTCAAATAGAACTCTCTAATCAAGGCAGACGGTAAAGGAGGATCAGAAATGTCTAACAAAGGTAACCAGCCCCGACGCTCAAAGTTTGCCCTAATGGCAGGATCAAGCTCATCTAACAGAACAGAACGCTCAGCCCAAATTTTTCTCTTAAGGTTAAGTTTCTCAAAAAGCTCTTGGTTTTTCTCACTCGGAAACCTCTCACGGTCAAAGGAGGGAGGGGATGGAAAGGAAGAGGGAATGGACCTACAGCCTCTAGTCTTCCTAGGCATGATGCTAAGGGAAGGACAAAGACACAAAAGAGAAAACCAAAAAGACACAAGAAAATAGAACCAAAGGCAGACTGCAAATTAGCAACAAAAATAGAATGAAAATCTATATGATGCATGAACAAATATAATGCCATGATGCATGTACTAATGCAGTGAGCAATTAAGTTTAATTGAGATTAAATTGACAAAATTGGCTTGAGCATGAAATTTTCTTAACAAAAACCCCAAAAATTGAACACCACTTGAAAATTTTTAAAACAAAATGATGAATTGAGCATTATAAAACACAACACATAGATTATAATGCTTAATTTCATCAATACAACAAGCCAATTGCATCAAATTCAACTCAATTTAACAAAATCCCCAAATCGGATCAATTAGGAACCCTAGATTTTTCAATTTCATACCAAACTCAAAATTGATCAAATTAACCAACAAGGATCATGTTTATGATGTGTCCCAACAAAAACCCATTAATCAATTGCATAAAATATGGCATGAATCAAAGGAAAATTCCAAAATGGCAAATTGCGAAAATCGCCCCTAAATACATGAATATATGCATGAAATGATGAAAATAAAATCAAAAGGAAGGGCAAAAGTGTCTTATCGGCTTGAGGAGAGAGAGATCTTGCAAAAACAACGGAGGAAAACGACAAAAATCTCAAGATGGAGCCTTGCCAACGCGGAGAGAGAGAAGAAAAAGTTTGAAAAGATGAATAGGAACTTTGAAAAAGTCAGAATTGAACCTTTTTAAAAAGCCTTTTCACGATATTCAATCGATCGAAAATTACATTCGATCGATCGAATGAAACAGTCATTTGAGAACAAACTAAGGCACTTTTTCGATCGATCAAAAAACAGACTGGATCGATTGAAATGGGCAGAGGCTCACTAAAAATTAAAAAAAAAATCAAGTTTTGAAAGACACAAACCTAGTTTTGAAAAACTACTCCTCAAAACATTAAACAAGAAAAGCAAAATGCATGAGTATGAGATGAAATGCTTTTTCAAAAGCCCAAATTTTGTCAAAAACAAGTTTCAATCATTCTCCCATTGAATTTTCTCAAGCAACAAAAATGTTGTGCACAAATCTCAAGATATTTTCAAACTTGGTTGGTCAGACCAAAAACACACACACTAGCATGTACAGTGTTTAACAAAGAGCAACTTGTGTAGTGTGTGATACTAGCAAAAACTTGAGAAACATGTGAGGTGATATGTGAATAGCAATCAAACACAAAGTCTACACAATTCATCACATAGAATTTAAAAGAGACTATCACCTAAAGAGTTACATCCTATAACTCTCACATCTCCTAGAACAAAAGCTTGCAATCATGTAAGTTTCTTGCATTTTTGTCTCTTATTTGTATGAGATGGTATTCAGCCTAATAGTACACACCGGTTTGAATTAAGTGAATTGGCATCAAGCCTAATAGTACACACCAGTTTTAATTTAATTTGAGGCTACACCTTATGTTCTTTTTGTGCATGTGCTACACTTTCTCGAGCACAGAATCTTATGATATGCACTAAGGTGTTCATGATTGGCTAGTGAACAGTGGTGAGATGGTTATTTATTCCTTTCTCAAAAAGTTCAAGTCCGACAGTCAAATAACATGTGACTTCATGATAAAGACAGAGCGATTAAGAATCATACACATCTTTCCCACACAACATGCAGTACAAAGTTTCAACTAGTCAAGTGCAATAAATAAGTTCATCAAAGTTAAATAAGGTACACAAGATATGACATGTGTAAACAGATAGACCAACCTTGTTTTTCAAAAATCAAGAAACATAGTGTCAAACATAATTTTTGCTTTCTCCTTTTCTCCTTTTTTTTTTTTTTTTTTTAAAAAAAATTAAGAGAAAAAAAATAAATCCTAGAATGAAATGCATGAATGTAATGAAGTGCAAATCCTAGAACAAAACAAAAGAAAAACACAAAAAACCAAATAACAATGGTCAAAGAGGAATGAGCAATGAAGCACAAGGACTATGTCAGAAAGACTAAATTAGATCGAATCTTTTGCATCCAAAACTTTTTAGATGCATCACGAGCATTGGAGTTCTTATTCATATTTGAGTGATTTCTAACTCCAGGATTAGAATAAAGGTTCAAAGCCTTTACCAATTCATCAATAAGTGCCATAGGATCTTGTGCTTGTGACACATATACTTTTGGTTTGTTTGCTCTCTTAGCAGCTTGAAGCTTATAACAGTTAGGACAAATGTGTCCAGACTTACCATAAAAATGACAAACCCAAGCAGGTTTACCATGCATCTTGTCCTTAGAAAGGGTAGGTTTAGTTTCTCTCAGATCAACCCTATTCTTCTTAGGAGGTGAAACTTCTACGAGTTTGACTACCTCACTCATAGGTGGTTTAACAGTTTCACTCACAACCTCACTCACGGAAGGTTTAGAAGAAGAAGAAGGAACAAAATTTGTGGAATGCGGTGCAGAGTCAAAAATGCTTTCAACATAACCTAACCCAGATTTATCAGAAGGATACTTTTGAACATTCAGCATGTGATGAAGTTTAGAACTAGCAGATCTAGCAACAGATAAATCATGTTCCAAAGTTTTAACTTTATCAAACAAAAGCATGTTCTCAGATTTAACATTGTTCAAAAGATCATTAGCATCAAACAGTTTAACAAGAAAATTTTTCTTTTCAAGCTCAAGAGAATCAATTTTCTTCAGGCCAAGTTCTACATTCATAGCATCCCTAGCAACAATTTTGCAGAGTTTATTGTAGGCCTCTTGGAGATTTGCATCCTCAGAGAGTTTCCCATCAGAACGGTTCTCTTCAATAGATATGCTTTCATTGACTACAGTAGTAGCAGTGAAAGCGATGAAGTTTCCATCCTCATCACATCCGGACTCATCATTGGAAACCTCATTATCGCTAAGGGTTACAGCCATAGCTTTACCCTTAGTTCTTAAGAATGTAGGACATTCAGATTTCACATGACCATACCTTTGACAACCAAAACACCGAGGACCCAAAGAATTATTTGAAGACTAACCAACCTTTTCTTTTGGTTTTTCAAAGTTGGTAACCTTAGTGGGATCATTCTTCCTAAAATTTCTAGGTTCAGCAGTGTAAGTACCTCTTCCCTTTCTATTTGTATTTCTAAGAAAGTTTTTGAAATTTTTGGCATGATAGGCAATCTCTGTAGCAGAAAGCTCATCATCAAATCCACCACTATCAACATCATCAACTGACTTAAGAGCCATTGATTTGGATTTGTTCACTTTAGGTAGGTCATACTCATTGGACTGAAGAGATCCCACAAGCTCATCAACATGGATGGAGTCCACATCCTTGCTTTCAGTGATGGCAGTCACTTTGGGTCTAAAGTCTTCAGTTAAGGATCTAAATATCTTCCTAACAATTTTAGGTTAATTATAGACTTCACCCAAATTAAAAGCAGAATTGACAATATCATTTAATTTAGCATAGAATTTATCAAAAGATTCATCATCAGACATTCTAACGCTTTCAAATCTATAAGTCAATTGTTGCAATTTATTGATCTTAATTGCCTTTGTGCCTTCATGCACAGTTTGGAGGATTTTCCAAGCAATATGAGCAACCTCAACATTAGAGATCCTCTTAAATTCCTCCATGGAAACAGCGTTGAAGATGGCATTCATAGCTTTGCTATTGAAGCCAGCTACTTCTTTTTCAGAAGTTTGCCACTCACTCACAGGAGTAGTGGGCTTCACCCATCCGTACTCAACGGAATTCCAGACTCTCTCATCAATGGATTTCAGGAATGCTTTCATCCTTACTTTCCAATAAGCATAGTTGTTCCCATCAAAGTAAGGAGGAACAAACAGAGAGTGTCCATGCTCCATGACAACAGGGGTCAAGGATCAGCTCAGAGATCACAAAATCTCCAACAAAAGAGCAACCTGCTCTGATACCACTTGTACAGATTTAGACCCCTTAAAACACAACCAGATTGGTTAGCCTAGATTAATTAGCCAAGTTGTTACTTAGTCAAATTATGCAATTCTAGGTCAAAGCAATCAAATAATCATATCAAGATATAAAGCAGCGGAAAATAAATGAACACAAGATATGATGACCCAAGAAACCACACGGTAAAAATCTGGGGAGGATTTGACCTAGCAATCCTCAAGGTAAACCTAAATCCATTATGCGAAAGAATTGAAGTTCATACAGAAGGACTACAAGCTCCCCGCTTGACTTCCTAATGCTACCCACTAGTAGAACTTACTGACACGACCACGTGCAAGCTCCGAATCCACGGACTCCTTCTTTCTTGGATTCTTCAATCAGCTACAAGTACCCCCGCTTGATTATCTTTAAGCTTCAATGGTAGCAACTAAGTTGATCATCAAGATGTAGATAAGATCTTCAACTTGAAAACCCTAAGTTTGGTGTAAAGGAAAGCTCCTCAAAGATTTCACAAGAGATTTACACAAAATAGCAATGTATGAGCAACAATACAATTGGAACAACCTCCAAAAACGTGGCTAGGGTTTAGTTTATATACCTAGGGTAAAAACATAAAACCCTAAATGTTTAATGAAGTAGGGCTAAGTTGGAAATTCTGCAGAAAAATCAACCTGTGCGATTTTCGATCGATCGAGTCTATTCTTTGATCAATCGAGCCAGGCCGAAAGTCCCAAGTACTTCTACAGCCATTCAATTCCAACTTTACAATAATAAACCAACTTTGAGCAAGCCTAGACAAGACTAAATACATTGTTTTGATCATGGTTTGTCAACATTACAAATTAGAGTTCTAAATACAAAGACCTTAGAACCTAACAGTCAGTTTTTCCCAAACATGGTGGTCTAGCGCTTGGCCTTGCGACTTGACTAAGTCGCGAGATGACAGAACGGCTAGGCTGGACTTTTTGTCCTATAGTGCTTCAGCTCGTGCGACTATTCATCTTCTCGCACGCTTCACTCGTGTGCTGCATTTGGCGGCTTGCCAGTCGCGAGTCACCTGTGAGTCCCAGCCGTGAATCTTTGCATCCTTGCATAATCTTGAGCATTTTCTCATACTCTCTCACTCACTACCCTTACATGATTCCCACCTAAATACAGGGTTACTAATTGCTAAATTACAAGTAAATTTGATAGAATAAAGCCAATACAATGGTTGATTAAATTCAACCTTACAACAAGGCATAGACTCCAATTGTTAGACTTAAATCATTCAAAGTATTTACCCTAACCTCAAAACCTTAACACTTTATAAGTAGTTCCCACAAGATTTACACCACATCAACAAGAGACCCATGATACCAAAAATCACAATATCCTCCAAGACTAACAATTTAAATTTTTAACTAGCTCCAAATAAACAATAATAATTATATTTACCATCTATTTCACATTAGAAAGCCAAAACCCCCAAATCTTTACCATGGGTAAACCTCAAATAGCTACCATTGTACAAAATTCAAAAACAATTCACTAGATATGTCCACCAAAACAAAACCCATATACATTAACACATGAATATCACTACCAAAACTTAGATTAGAAGAATCTCTAGCAAAAACATATAAACCCACCAAAAATATTAGAAATTTTTACCTCAAATAAAAGATGTGAAGATGCAAACGTTCCTAAGAAGTTTTTCTGGTGATATTGCCAGAAAAATGATTGTAAAGATGGTGGTGTGGAGTGGCTACTGGTGGGAAGGTGTAGGAGTGAAAAGAGTATTGTGTTTGTGAGAAAAGAAAAGAAAAGAGAGCAAAGTGAGGTATGGCCGGCTGAAGAGAAGAAAGTGAGATATTTTGTGGTAGGGAATTAAAGCACGGGTTGTGTTTGATGTTGGCAGTGGTCCCTTGTGTGGCGATGATGTCACGGATACTTATTGCAAGAATGTTCCCTACAATATCATTGCTGACAATGCTGTTTCTAACAACATTGGTTTGGCTCAAGCTAACGTAGAAGGAATTACACTTGATGCAATGATCATTGCTGAGAAAGACTTGCAAGAAGGGGACTTCATAGATGATAATGACTTTATTGATGACGAAGTCAACAATGAGGACTATAGCGATAATGAGTACAATGACGATTAGTAGTGAAATGTACTTAGATTATCCTTTGAACTACTATATTCCTATTATAACACTTCATATTAAAATATGCATTTTGATTGTCACCTATCCTATGTTTTAACTTATGTAAATGTTTCATATATACATATGTAACATTATGTTTTTTATAACTATCAAGTATGTATTGTTTAGTTATTGCACACAAGAATGGGAAGGAAACGGCAGCTTGAGTTCGTTGATGTTGGTCAGTGCTCCTCATAAGTAGAATCCAATGAAGGCCATGCAGTCCAAGAAGCCCCTCCAATTGAGGATGACAGACGACATTCCCCTGGGAGTAATGATGAGACACAACCACTAGGTTTAGGTTATTTTGTATGATCTCAAAAAAAAAATATTGATGGGGATAGGTGGACTAACCAATATCCTCAGATTTTTTTAATTTTTTTTTATTCATCTCTAATATAGAAAAAAAAAATTAGAAAAGAAATGAAAGGAAAGACTTGCATTTTGAGAATACAAGTTATGTTTACAATAAATGAAACAAGCAAGTCACACACGCACATACATGCACATATATGTGTGTGTGGGTGCGTGTGTGTGTGTTTTAATTAGTTAAGGTTCATTAGAACTCACATTACTTGGAAGACAGAGCATTTTTTTTTTTTTTCTGAATACTTGGAAGAATGAGTTACGCATGTAACTAGTTGCAATTCGCACTATGAAGCAAAAACAGTAATATTCAACACGTTTGAAATAAAATTGGTTGACTGTTGGGTAATCAACAAAAGTTCTTTTGTACATAGTGAAACTAAATTTGCCACTTTGTTATATTTTCAAATTCTCAAGTTGAACAGTACATTATGTTTTGAAATTCCCAAGTTTTGTCATGTAGAAATTATTGGAAACCTAATGGCTTATTTGATCACCTTTAAAGATAGTTAAAAACTTTTAGCCAAAAAATTCGATACAGTCAAAGAACCATTTGAATATATTGATGATTTTTTTGACAATTCATTGTCTTGGTATCATTGTAATTTTATTTTATTTTGTTGGTGTTGTATTAGATACTAAGGACGTACCCGTAGCTAGAGCAGACAATGTACGTAAAAGATGCAAGCCTAACAGGTTTGATAACATTTGGCATCTTCTCCTAGGGAAAAAACTCTTCTTGGAAGTAAATAAAGCAAGCCAGCCGATTGGAATAAATGCTAGATCTTGGGCAAGGTGGTTGGGGACATTGTCTAGGATGTCAACCATGTGCCCAATTAATTATGTTCATTGGCCTTTAGTGCCGCAACAATACAAGAATCTGTGTTGGGCAGCCGTTCAGGTATTAGACTAAAAGCAACATTGAAAGGGATTTCTTTATTAATTTTTCTAAGTATTATGCAAGTTTGTTGTTATGTTGAAAATGTGATGTGTGTTAACTCAACTTTACACATGGTAGGAGCGAAGGATAATTCCTGCAAACTGAATTAAACCTGCCAGGAAGAGGAAGTGAGCTTTGTCACAAATTGGGAAGATGTGGAGGAGCCACAGCACAGAATTGAAGGAGAAGTACTGCATGAAGAGCATTAGTAAGGAAGAGTTATTCTAGCTAAAACCACCAGAGGTTGATGCCGATTAATTTCACATATTGGTGGAGTACTAGTTTTCTAAGCCAGGCATGGTAATAATATTTTCAGTATTATATATGTTTTGCTTTTATATGATCTATGTTTAAGAGTATTATATATAGTAGATTTGAAGAATATACTAGCCTTTTGTTGTAATTGGTAGTAACTTTGTTCAAATGTTCATAGGAATTGTTTAGAGATAACAAAGAACGGCGTAAGAAGTAGAAGGAGATGCATACTTTTGGATCCAGAAGCTATGCCCAAACGGCGGAACTCCTTGTAAGAACAAAATTTTATATATTACTAACATGCAAAAAAAATGACAAAACTAAAGTTACTTTGCTTTTTAAAGTAGAACAAAATGTGTTTCAACACCATTGCTCTAATTTACCGAATGTAATGACCATGTTGTAGGAATAAAAAGAAAGGAAGGCAAATAGAGAGAGTAGAGCTTTATAAAATGGTGTATTCACACAAGGATGGTACTGCTATGATAGCAAAAGCGAATGCAAACATTGTAAGTATTATATAGACAATACATGGAGAGATATTATACATTACTCATGTTGTCAAGTGTGTTAGTGTAATTGTTGCTAATATGTTGTCTAGTTTATTTATGAGTATTAGGCAAAGATGAGAGAGCTATTGGTATAAGGATCATAGTTGCAGGGTGAGGCCGGTGAGGGAGGCGTTCTATGGCGGTTTGATGATGCATTTGCACAAGTCATAGGTGTAGAGAGAGGTGGCCATGTCCAAGGGTTAAGCTTTGGACCAACCCTATTTGGCACTCATACGAGGAACATGGAAGATTGTACGCCACCATCGACATCCCTGCAATAGACCAAAAGGTTAAGGAGTTGACTGCTGAAGTATAGTTGAGTTGATGGAGAAATGCAGTTGTGTTGAGTCCTTGCAAGCTGAAGTGATGATGATGAGGAAAATTTTTTCTCAACTCAAGCCAATGTTTACTATCTCTTAGGTAAAAAGTTTGAATTCCATTTGCCACGCTGTTAACTTGGACTTGTAACAATATTTATAGTGTTGCTAGGGAATATTGAGATATAGGTGGATTGCACAAAATATAACAAATTGCGCCACCGGCATTAATAGCATATATAGCATAGAAATATATATAGTGCTACCAAATTATTAAGCACATTGATAACATAGAAACTACCTTTAAAACAAAAATATGTGACATTTGGCTAGCATTTTTCACTGAGTTGCGCTGAGAAATAGGAGATGGATTTGTTTGATGCAAGTTTGATTCTTACTTATGTTTGCTGTGAGTTTGATTTCGTGCAAAGTTGAAATAGTTCCTTTGATGTGAGTTTGATTCCTAGCAAAGTTTGATGTGTTCAACTAAATTTGCCATGTTATTCATGTAGTTATGTAATGTGTGTTAGACTAGTGATAACGTGTCATTCAGCTATTAACATTGCTGTTAAATATACTAATTAATTGTGTGTTTATTAATTCGTAGGATGGTGATGATGATTCGGCAGTGGATGTCCATTCTCCTTGTGATCAACGCTTATCATCCGATGATAGACATTATGCGATGACGACGTAGGATGTGGGCCTTATTTTGG
Source organism: Quercus variabilis (assembly GCA_030445155.1). Lineage (NCBI taxonomy): Eukaryota > Viridiplantae > Streptophyta > Magnoliopsida > Fagales > Fagaceae > Quercus > Quercus variabilis. The sequence goes on along the minus strand of CP129445.1, from coordinate 43,378,280 downwards.
AGTAGCTAGTGTTTCATTTTTATATTTATAATAAAGTTTCAAACTTTGATATATGTCATAGTTGGACACTTTATTATAACATTCTAGACAATTGGAATGAATTCTTTTGTGTATAACATTCTACATAGTTGGAATGTATTATTTTGTTCGTAACATTCTGCACATTTGGGAATATTATTTTGTGCATAGCATTCTAGACATTAGAAATGTATTGTTTTTTATATATATTTATTGATATGGTATTATTAAATATAATTGGTTCGTTGGTTTAAAGTGGTATTGTATTTAGAATTTGGTATTGTATTTTGATTACATTACAAGTACTTGGAAAATATGTATTACAGGTTTATTACAAGTGATTGGAAAATATGTATTACAAGTTTATTATAGGTGCTTTGAAAAAAAAAAAAAAATTCCTATAGCAGTGCTTTTTAACTGTTGGAATAGGCAAATTGCAATAGTTTCATTGATCACCTATACAGGCTATTTTGAAACTGCTGTTATAGGTAGGACCTATTATAGCGCTTTCAAAAGCGCTGTAATAGGGTGCAATTCTATTTCCATAAATAACCTATAGTGGCGTTTTTGAAACCGCCGGTATAAACAAGGCATATTACAGCGTTTTAAAAGCACTAGTATATGGCTTATTTATATATATATATATATATATCCTTAAATGACCTATACCAGCGCTTTTGAAAGCGCAGTCATAGGCAATACTTATTACAACGGTTTAAAACCGCTAGTATAAGTTGTTTTTCTATTTTCGTAAATACCTTGAAGGGGCAGTTTTAAAACTGCTGTTATAGATACACCTATACTGTACCAATACTTTTTGGGGCTATCCCGACGGTTTTGTAATGAGTGCAATTAAAAAAAGCATATAATTTGGGATAAATTACGTAGTTGGATAGGAGGGTAGGTTTTGGGTTTTGGGGCACATAGTGGAGCACCGGGAGTGAGACATGAGATTTTAAAATGGAATGGTGCAATTTCATGCTTCTTTCTCTCTGACCTATTGATTATGTGCTATGGATCAATCTCAACAAATTTTGAAATATATATATATATATATATATATTTATGAACATTCTTCACTCATCATCATAACCTTCACATATCAATAATCAATGTTAAATCTAAAATGTATGTATTATCCATATATCTATTACAGTTATTACTTCCCCAACCCCGGCCCTTACAAGTTCAAGTGGACTTACCAAATCCAATTGTTCACCAGTGGCTATGTATGTATGTACGTGAGGGAATATGCTTCCTAATTGGTTACTTACAAATCCTAATAAACTCAGCATTTCCCATTTGAAGCATGAAATTTTCTCACTTGTGTTGTAAACTCAAGCTGGCATGTTCGAGGGCACAAGTGGCACAAGTATCGCATTTTGTTTTACTGCCTAGTCGCTACATAATAGCATCGATGACTAAAATTTTAAAGATAGAAAACAAATGAATACATAAGATTAAATGGTTCTTCCAAACTGAATCCAGATAAGATCATTTTCATTTATATAATATAAGTTCTTAATCACATGACTAATTATATATAGTTACACAACTGACATAGTAATTAACTATATAATAGTTAGAGCAATTCTATTGTAATGTTCTTAAAATTCCAATCAATCATAGTTAAATGAAATGTTCAAATTTGAACACATAATCAACATTTAAATCAAAATATTATATGCTAAAATACAAAGTTCACTCTTTATATTTGGCTGAAATTTATTTAAATTCTCTAACTTTACTTTCATTTAATTAAATTGTTTAAGTTTCAAATTTAATTAATTCAAGCATTCAGTTCAATTTCATCAAAAATTTGCCGTTAAATATACAATTAACAAATAAAAAAAATTTCAAAAAAAAAATAGAATAAAATTTCTTACATGAAAATTTTTTTTAATTAAAAAAAAATTATTAGCAACAAATTTTTAATGAAATTAGATTAAAAGTTTGAATTGAATAAATTTGAAATTTAAAGAACTCGATTAAAAAAATTAAAGTTATAAGCCTAGAATGAATTTTAGTTAAATTTAGGGAATGTAATTTACATTTTAACTTATATTATATTTACTAACACTATTTCGATATTCATTTTAAGAGAATTATCACACGCATTTAAAACACAGGTGAATGATCTCAAGAGGGAAAAAAAGAAGAGAGAAAAAATAGTATATACGTTGATAGATTATCTATGCATCTCTCCCTCCACCCAAAAAAAAAAAAAAAAATCCTACTACTTTAGACAACTACGGTGCCTCTGTCGAACCAACGAAGACGCCGAAGTGAACAACTAATTGTAGCGTCCAAAAGCTTCTAACCGCTAAGCTTTAATATTTCAATACCTTATATGATACTCTTTTTTATATGTATGTATAAAATATGTATATATGTATGTATGTCAACGGTCAGAATCGCTGGCTATAAAAATCTTTTTAATCTCTATCTCAAACAAACCTCCTATATATGCTCTGTTCTCTCTTTTTCTCCCTCTTCATCTCAACAAACCCTTCCATTATTTATATAAGACAGCCTTTTCTTTTCTCCATACTTGGATCAAAGAAAATCTCAACAATGAGCCCTCCAAAGTTTCATGTTGATCATCATGATAAGGTTCCAAGGTGGGAGATGATCAAAGGTCCACGTCCATCTCCATTGAAGATCAACAAGGAGTCTCATGTCATTCACAAACCATCTTTTTCTTCGTCACCTTCTTCGGTTTCTGATTGTGTTGCTACCACAATGTACAGGCAGCAACAGAGGCAACCGGTTATTATATACACTCATTCTCCAAAGATTATCCACACTGAGGCTCGGGATTTCATGGCTCTTGTCCAGAAGCTCACGGGTCAGACAGGATCCAATGATGATGATGACCAAACTGCTGCACTGCCAAAAGCCCAGAAGAGTTTGTGTGCGAAAGGAAGTGATCATAATAAGGCGATGAAGCCTGTTGGGCATGATGATAATAAGACATCTTCTGCTCTTACCGATGAGAATTGTGGTGACATTAAGTCAATTTCGTCATCCTTTTCACCAATTCTAGACCAAAACAATCCATATTTTGCTGATATCCCTTTGTTTACCCCGAATTCAACTAATTTCTTCTGCTCACCTCGGCCGGTTTATAGATATCCTGATTCAGCCTTCGTGTCTCCAAACATAGGTAACTTGATGTCACCATCTGTTTTAGAATTTATAAAAGGGCTGCCAGATCATTGAGATGGAGTGGACTGTTTTAGGTATTGGATTGAAGGGGCTTAAGTCAGTTTGTTTGCAAATTGCAATTTTTCCTTTGCATTGTTCATAGATTTGTTTTTGTTTTTGTTTATGTTTCTGTTTCTGTTTTCGATGTTTCCAATGTTATAGATATCGGTCAGATAGAGGTTAGATAGCATCGGATGTCAATTATCAAGAAATATATTTGATTCTTTGGCCACCAAAGGGAAGATATATTGATCTCCCTCTCCTGATAGGTGGGGCATTGAATTCTAATAAATATATAGCGTAGTGCATGCTTTTGAAGATCAAGTTTTCATGCACATCTGTCTATTGCTCTTCTTCCTTATTACATCTTCATGTCCCGGGACTGGAGGATCCATTGAGAGTGCAATTTATTTCAGCGAAGAAAATAATACCATACAGTAATTAGTGGTGGAGCCAAAACCAGTTTCCAAGGGAGGACAAATTAAATTAAATTCAAAGAATTACATATATACATATATATTAATTATACATAAAATATATATGTACCTGATTTTATGTTACTTTTTCATGCATAACAACCAATTCCACAACTCCCCTACATGTCATGACACCTCATCACACCTAGGCCCACCAACACCAAGGTAAAGTAAAAAAGCCTTCATTCGGTCATTCCTCATTCTAACTTGAAACTTCACAATTTCATCTGCTGAATGCGAAATCCCTGCTAGAAGAAACCTGAAAAAACTCATTGCAGTACCATCTAAACAAACAAAATCTCTTATTCTAAACTCACATACTCATTAATCCCTCCTCCCCTCAACACAAATTCCTAGACCAACAAGACAAATTTTAACCTTCAAAGCATCTGTTTGATACTTACCACTCCACTCCCTTAAATCCCAATTTGGTACAAGTTGAGAACACAAAATCTCTTATGATTAGCCCACATCCTGAATCAATGAGATAATTTTAAAGTAAAATTAAAACACCTCAACACAAATTCCTAGACCAACAAGACAAATTTTAACCTTCAAAGCATCTGTTTGATACTTACCACTCCACTCCCTTAAATCCCAATTTGGTACAAGTTGAGAACACAAAATCTCTTATGATTAGCCCACATCCTGAATCAATGAGATAATTTTAAAGTAAAATTAAAACAACTATCCTAGAGGTTTATCAAAATGACACCCTTCTATCAGACATTTGTATAAATAATACTCCTTGAGGTTTCTATAAATATAAGTTCACTTTCTAGTACACTGTTACTTCCTTAACAAAATATTTCATTTAAAAAAAAAAAAAAAGGATTTGTTGTCACTTCTACAGGTCTAAAGGAGGGGGTATCATTTATACAAATCTTACACAAATGTTATGAGATGAGAGTGTTATTTTGTCCATATTTATGGTATGATTTTTTTTTTTTTTTTTTTTATTTTAATTTTATATATTCCGTAGTTATTGTGCCCACGATAAACACTGGGTAGCCAAATATATATTGTTAGGAAAGTTAGTCATAACCTTATTTTCCATATTTATACAAACCTCAATCGAGAAGTTTCATTTATACGATCAAACACATTGTATTTACCAGCTTAGTTAACATAGAAACCTAGCTTTTAAATGGTATACAAATCAGTCACCAAATCCGCTTCACATAGATGGAAGGCATGTTCCAAACCCATTTTGCATGAATTAACTATAAACAAATTTTATCATTTAAAGAAAGAAGGAAATTCTTATTTTTCACTATAAACAACTCAATTACAATAATTTAAATAATAAATTTCACAATGAGAAATAATAAGCAGTTCATTAAAAAAAAGAGTCACTAATTAAAGGGAAGTTACTTCCAATAGATTCACCAAAATTTTAAAGTTGTGATACCTGGAATCGATATTTAGATACCCAAATTAATTCACTACAACAAAACTTTTGCAACCAACCCAAGTTATGGATTTTTTAATATGGTTTAAATTTCTCCACTCAAACAAATCAATGAGAGAGGAGTACGAAAAAAAATTAGGTTATTTGTGGAACTATGGTAAGACTATCATAAAATTTTACCTAATAGTTCCTAGAGTACGTACTTATAGGAAACAACTGGACAAAATTGCTAAATGTCCTATTTGGGCAAACTAAGCAGTTTTTTGCCCTATTTTTTAAACTAATTAGGAAAATGCCCATATTTTGAAACTCGATTTTCTCAAAATCGAGTTATAAAAAAAAAAAAAAAAAAAATTCTGGAGCCCTATAGCAGCGATTTTAAGGACCTATAGTGACATTTTCAGGACCTATAGTGACGTTTTGTAACTTGACCTTCATTAAATCGAGTTATAGGCAATTTGTTTTTTAATTTTTTTTGCCTATAACTCGATTTCATATAGGTCGAGTTACAAAACGCCACTATAGGTCTTGAAAACGTCACTATAGGCTCCTTAAAAACATCGCTATAGGGTCTAACTCAATTTTTAAAAAATCAATTTCCAAAAAAGGGGCATTTCCCTAATTTGGTTCAAAAATAGGGCAAAACACTACTTAGTTTGCCCAAACAAGGCATTTAGCAATTTTTTCCGGAAACAACTTATTAATGTCTTTAATTTTTTAAGAACTACAAGTTCTTGGGTGAAATTTGGCCCAACGTGAGATTCATTATTCTTGTTTTGGTGAGTTTGACATAACAGGCCTTTATTAAACTTGATTGTGCATTAGAGAGAGTCACATTCTCCCGTAGCCATATGGCTCACAAATAGCTTTGTTAGTAACCCTAATTTCCATAAATTTTCTAATTTTTTTGGATTTTCTTTGTTGTATTTTTTTTTTTTTTTCCTTTTTCTACAACTTTTCACGAACCACATTAGGTTCCCACTCGATCTTTTAAGTAGAATCCAAATATACAATTAGTGTTACAAAAATCTACTATTAATATCACATTTAGGGAAAATTTAAATACTATTATATCCCCCCTCCCCCAAGATCACGTTATTAACATCCTGAAGTCAATAATCTAACTCTATAACCTTAAATTCTTTAAAATATGAAGTCATAAACACTCTTAAATGACTTAGATCATTCCGTTAGGTTCTAAAGAATTAGGAACTAATGTATTAGAACTTCATTTTGTAATGTTGGCAAATCATGATCAAAACGGTTTTAGCCTTATTTAGACTTGCTCAAAGTATGAGTTTTTATGTAAAGTCGGAATTGAGTTACTGTAGGATTTACTGTGTAAGCCTGTTGACGTGTAGGGTTTTATGTTTTGTCTTAAGTATAAAAGAAAAAGCCCTAGCCACGTTTTTAGGTTGCTCTTTATGTTGTGTGTGTGAATCTTCTATGAGATTTAGAGGTGTTTGCCTTCACACATACTTAGGGTTATCAAAAATCAAGACTATGTTAAGAACTTAATGATTAATTTAGTTACAGATTCAAGAGCTTAAAGATACACGAGCAGGAGTACTTGTACTTACTGGTCATTCAAGAAAGAAGTAGTCTGTAGACTCGGAGCTGTCATGTAGTCGTGGTAGTAAGTTTCTTACTCTAGGTAGCAATAGGATGTTAGTGGTCTAAGTTGCTATTATGTAAACTTCAATTCTTTCATAGTGGATTCGGTTTACCTTAAGGATAGTTAGGTTAAATCCTCCCTAGATTTTTTACCAGTTTGGTTTTTCTATGTCATCATATCTATGTGTTCTTTATTTTTCACATTTTACATTGATATGATATATATTTGTATTAACCTAGATATGATAATTTGACTAAGTAATCACTTGGCTAATTAACTAGGTTAATCTGGTTGTGTTTTAAGGGGTCTAGAAACGTACAAGTGGTATTAGAGCAGGTAGCTCTCTTGTTGTAGATCCTTTGATCTAAGAGCTAATCCTTGACCTCGGTTGTCATGGAACATAGATACTCTCTTGTTATTCCACCTCACTTTGATGGAAATAATTATACTTATTGGAACATAAGGATGAAAGCATTCTTAAAATCTATTGATGAGAGAGTCTGGAACTCCATTGAATATGGATGGGAGAAGCCCACTACTTCTATGAGTGAGTGGCAAACTTCTCAGAAAGAAGTAGCTGCTTTCAATAGCAAAACTATGAATGCTATCTTTAATGTTGTTTCTATGGAGGAATTTAAGAGAATCTCTAATGTTGAGGTGGCCTATACTGCTTGGAATATCCTCCAAACTGTGCATAAAGGCACAAAGGTAGTTAAAATTAATAAGCTGCAACAATTAACAACTAGATTTGAAAGCATTAGGATGTCTGATGATGAATCATTTGATGAATTCTATGCTAAGCTTAATAATATTGTCAATTCTGCTTATAATCGAGGTGAAATCCATGATCAACTTAAAATTATTAGGAAGATTCTTAGATCTTGGACTGAAAATTTTAGACCTAAAGTGACTGTCATCACTGAAAGTAAAGATATGAACTCCATCCCTGTTGATGAACTTGTAGGATCTCTTCAGTCTTATGAGTTGGACCTACCTAAAACTAGCAAATCCAAATCAATGACAGTTAAATCTATTGATGATGTTGATGTGAATAGATTTGATGATGAGCTCTCTGCTACAGAGATCGCTTACCTTGCCAAGAACTATAGAAATTTTCTTAAGAATAATAACAGAAGGGCAAGAGATAAGAATATTGTTGAACCTAGAAATTTTAGGAGGAATGTTCTCACAAAGGTTAATAACATTGAAAAACCTAAAGAAAAAGTAGGTCAACCTTTAAATAATTCTATGGGTCAACAATGTTTTGGGTGTCAAGGGTATGATCATGTGAAATCTGAATGTCTTACATTCTTAAGGTATAAGGGTAAGGCTATGGCTGTAACCCTTAGTGATGATGAAGTTTCTGACAATGGGTCTGGTAGTGATGAGGATGGAAACTTCATTGCTTTCACTGCTATTGCTGTAGTTGATGAAAGTATTACTATTGAAGAAAACCCTTCTAATGGGAAACTCTCTGAGGATACAGATTTACAAGAAGCTTAGAGTAAACTTTGCAAAGTTGCTGCAAAGGATGCTATGAGTGTTGATTTAGGTCTAAATAAAATTGCATCCCTTGAACTTGGAAAGAAAAATTTACTTGTGAAACTGTTTGATGCTAATGAATTGTTGAATAATGTGAAGACTGAGAACATGCTTTTGCTTGATAAAATTAAGAATTTGGAACTTGAATTATTTGTTGCTAGAGAACAATCTAATAGGTTTGCAAGCTCCAAACTTGATCACATGTTAAGTGTTCAAAAGTCTCCCTCTAACAAAACTAGCTTAGGTTTTGTAGAAAGCATCTCTATGCCTGAACCCTATTCCACAAATTTTGCTCCTTCTACTAAACCCCTTATGAGTGAGGTTGTCAAACTCTCAGTGAGTGAGGCTGCTAAATTTGTAGAAGTTACACCTCCTAGGAAGATTAGGGTTGATCTTCAAGAGTCTAAACCTAAGGCTCCTAATCCTCCTAAGGGCAAGTTGCAAGATAAGCCTACATGATTTTGTCATTTTTGTGGAAAGTCTAGGCACATTCGTCCAAATTGTTTCACGCTACAAGTTGCTAAGTGAGCAAAAAAACCAAAAGTACATGTGCCTCAAGCACAAGATCCTATGGTACTTATTGGTGAATTAGTAAAGGCTCTAAACCTTTATTCCAATTCTGGAGTTGCTCAAAATTCTAATGTGAAGAGTAACTCCAATGCAAAAGTTGCATCTAAAAAGTTTTGGATGCAAAATGCTTGATCTATTTGAGTCTTTTTGACATGGTCCTTATGCTTCATTGCTCTATTCTTTGTAACCATTCTCTTTTGTTGCTTCTATTTTTCTTTATTTTTCTAGAATTTTCATTACATAACATTCGTGTATTTCATTCTAGAATTGTTTTAAAAAAAAGGGGGGGCGGGGGGGAAGCAAAATGTGTTTTGCATTATTTTTCTTAGATTTGAAATCAAGGTTGGCCAATTTATTTTTACATAACATGTGTATGTACTTTGTTTAGCTTGGATGAGCTTATTTATTGCACTTTACTAGTTTAAGCTTTGTAATGCATGTTATATGGAAAGATGTTTATAGTTTTTGATCACATGATTTTGATCTTGAAGTCACATACCTTTGATTGTCAGACTTGAACTTTTTGAGAAAGGCATAAATAACCATCTCACCACTGTTTACTAGCCAATCATGAATACCTTGGTGCATATCGTAAGATTTTGTACTCGAGAAAGTGTAGCACATGCACAAAAAGAATATAAGGTGTAACCTCGGTTTAAATGATAAAATTGGTGTGTACATTATTGGGTCATAATAACTTTAAATCAAATAAAATTGGTGTGTACATTATCTCGGCTATATTTAATAAGTTTCGATTAAATAAAATTGGTGTATACATTATGAGGCAAACCAAGAAACTAACATGATTGCAAGTTTCTATTCTAGGAGATGTGGAAGTTATATGATGTACCTCTTTAGGTGATAGTCTCTTTCAAATTCTATGTGATGAATTTTGTAGAGATTGTGATTGATTACTGTTCACATATCACCTCACATGTATCTCAAACTTTTGCTATTTGCACACACTACATAAGTTACTCTTTGCTAAACTTTATACATGTTATTGTGTGTGATTTTGGTTTGGCCAACCAAGTTTGAAAAATTCCTTGAGTTTTATGCTAAACATGTATGTTGTTTGAGAATTTAAGGTGAATTGATTGAAAATCTTAATTTTGGGAAAACTGGGTTCAAAACAAGTGTCTTTGAAAAGCATTTCATCTCATACTCATGCATTTTATTCATAATATTCAATGCTTTGAAGAGTTTTTGCATAAAATTGCTTTGTTTTTCAAAAAATTGTTTTTTCTAGAATTTTGATTGATCGAACCTGTTTCTCGACCGGTTGAAATTGTGATCAAATTTTGGTTAGCCTCTATCTGTTTTGATTGGTGCTCGATTGATGTTGGATCAATCGAAGCATTTTTGATCGATCGAACCTATTTTTCAATCAATCGAAAGTCGTAGAGAGAGTTTTTTAAAACCTTTGTTTTTCGCGTGTTCTATCACTTTCAAACTTTTTCAAAAACTATTTTCTCTCTCTACTCGATCAGTCAAGGCTTCAAATCAATTTTTTGTCATTTTCCCTCAAACTTTTTGCAAGGTTTTTGTCCTCTAAGGCTAGTAAGACCTTTATACCCCTCCTTTTTCACTTATTTTCATTTTTCCATGCATTTTGCCATGCATTGAAGGAAAATTTCGAACCTAAGGGAAATTGGGATTTTTGTTGATTCAAGCTTTTTCTCTCACAATTGATCAATGGGTTTTTGTTATGGGATGTTATACAACTGATTTATGTGAATTAATTTGATCAATTTGTTGATTTGTGAAAAATTGCAATTTTAGGGTTTGAAACTACTCGAATTGGGGATTTTTTTTCCAATTGGATTTAATTTGATGAAATTGGCTTGTTGGATTGACTTCTATGATCATTATATTGTATTACCTATCTTGTTTAATGATCAATTGGTCAATTTCTTGAAAATTGTACAAGTCGTTTTTCAAAATTTTGGGGTTTGTGATATAAACTCTATGCTCAAGCCAATTTTGTGATTTTGAAGTTAAATTGAACTTATTCTCACTACATTAAAGCATGCATCATTTGCTTATATTTTTCATGTATTATATAGAATTGCTATTTCTATTTTTATGTGCTAACTTGTAGTCTGCCCTTGGTTTTTCTTTAGTTTCTTTTTGGTTCTTTTCTGTGTGTCTTGTCCTCTCTTTAGCACCATGCTTAGGAAGACTAGAGCCAATAGGAATATCTCCTCCTCTTTGTCCCTTCTTTTGAGAGTGAGAGGTTTCCGAGTGAGAAAAACAAAGTGACGTATGAGAAGCTTAACCTTAAGAGGAATATTTGGGATGAGAGAAAGGTTTTGCTAGATGAGCTTGATCTTGAGATTAGGCGTAATTTTGAGTGTAGGGGCCGGTTGCCATTGTTGGATATTTCTCATCCACCTCCAGTTACCCTGATTAGAGAGTTCTACTCGAACTTCCCTATCCACACCTATGATTCCAACACTCAAGTTAAGAGTTGGATACAGGGTGTAAAGTACACAATTACTATTTCAGTAGTGGCTGATGCTCTTGGGATACCTATGGTCCAGCATCCTGTCTACCCTTATGATGAGTCTCCTCCCCTAGACAACATCATGTCTTACATCATTGGGTCTTCTATCCAGTAGGGTTTTGATCCTTGGATCACTTCTACTGAGCTCACTGAGATTCACTATCTTTTCTTTTAGATTGCTTATCATTCCTTATGGCCTATCTCTCACTTGCACACCATTCCTTTGGAGTGTTGTGCATTTTTGTATTCCCTCATTGCTGATGCTCCTATGAGCTTTTCTCACCTTTTCATTTGTTCTTTGACTGAGGTTCATAGGAGTAGTTGTACTGCTCATGCTCTTTTCTTTCCTATTTTTATTCACCGAATTTTGTTACATCTCAGTTTAGATGAGTTTCCGGCATCTGTGCTTGTTCATATTATCACTTCTATAGGTGCCACCTTTCTTAAACAGAGGGTTGCTCAGTTGAGAGCGAGCTATAAATGTCATAGGGTTGAGCCTTCTGGTGTCGCACCTCCTCCTCCCTTTTCTATAGGTGATACTATAACTGAGGAGTTTGTTGATGCTGCTATTGCTACTACTGCTGTTCATCCACCTTCTGCCTTGGATAATTCAAACATTTGACGTAAGTTGGAGACTATCATGACCGTTCAGGCGGCTCATGGTCAGTTTTTGGTGGACATGCTTGATGAGCTTCGTGCCTTAGAAGCAGATTTGGAGCATTTTAGACAATCGCCTCCGCCACCTCCTTTTGATAATGATTTTTTATTGCCCTTTCGCAATTCATCACAAAAATGGGGAGTACATTTGTAGAGGTGATTTTGTTGTTAGGGTGATGTTTTGGAGTTGTGGAGCTTTTAGTTTGTATCTAGGTGCTTCATTTTCTATCTACATTTTTGGCTCATGATGTATTTTTGTTTGGGCTGTCCATGATTCGGGGAGATACATTGTTTGTATATGTTTCTTGTTGCATTGCTTATTAATTTATATTTATGAGGTTATTCATGATATATGTCTTTATTTTGTGTTATGTGAAATCAAGAAGTAATTTTGTTTTACTTTTATTTTCCACACATGCGTTTATGTGTTTGTTGAGTGTTTTAGGAATATAAAAGTAGATTCAGTCGTGCTACTGTCTACACTTGCAACTGATAAATAATAGTTAGGTTGGATTTGTTATGTTAGGCAATATATTTGTAATGGGCTGTTTTTATGTAAACTTTGAGCATTTTGTTAGTTTGTGCTTTTTCACGGATTGACAAAGGGGGAGTTTGTTAGGTTCTAAGGAATTAGGAACTAATGTATTAGAACTTCATTTTGTAATGTTGTTAAACCATGATCAAAACGGTTTTAGTCTTATTTAGACTTACTCAAAGTATGTGTTTTTATGTAAAGTTGGAATCGAGTTACTGTAGGATTTGCTATGTAAATCTGCATGGCTCGATCGATTGAGAATTAGACTCGATCGATTGAAAGTCGTGCAGCTTGTTTTTTCTACATAATTTCTAACTCAGCCCAAAACTGTTTGGCGTGTAGGGTTTTATGTTTTGTCTTAAGTATGAAAGGGAAAACCTTAGTCACATTCTTAGATTGCTCTTTATGCTATGTGTGTGAATCTTCTTTGAGATCTAGAGGTGTTTGCCTTCACACATACTTAGGATTATCAAGAATCAAGATTATGTCAAGAACTTGGTGATTGTTTCAGTTGCATATTCAAGAGCTTAAAGATATACAAGCAGGAGTGCTTGTGCTTGGAGCTGTCATGTGGTCGTGGTAGTAAGTTTGCTACTCGAGATAGTAATAGGATGTTAGCGGACTAAGTCGCTATTGTGTAAACTTCAATTTTTTCATAATGGATTTAGTTTACCTTGAGGATAGTTAGGTTAAATCCTTCCTAGCTTTTTTATCAGTTTGGTTTTCTTAGGTCATCATATCTTTTTTTTTTTTTTTTTTTTCGCACTTTACATTGATATGATATATTTGTGTTAACCTAGATCTAATAAGTTGACTAAGTAATCACTTGGCTAATTAACTCGGTTAATCTAGTTGTGTAAACTTCAATTCTTTCATAATGGATTCGGTTTACCTTGAAGATAGCTAGATTGAATCATTCCCAAGTTTTTTATCGGTTTGGTTTTCTTGGGCCATCATATCTTTATGTTCTTTATTTTCCGCACTTTACATTGATATGATATATTTGTGTTAACCTAGGTTAATTTGATAATTTGATGAAATAATCATCTGGCTAACTAGGTTAATCTGGTTGTGTTTTAAGGGGTCTAAAAACGTACACATTCTAATCATAAAAATTTCCAAAATTCTAAATCCTAAACCATGAAAATTTTATAAGATTATTTGTATTTGGAAGGATTTCTTAACTTAGAGAAGACTTTTATTGATCATGACGCCAAAATTCAACTTCAATCTTTTGCCCATTGTATACTTCAAGGAATCCTATCTCTGTAACCCCTTTCAACTTCGATTAGCCCATAAAATGATGGAAGATTATTAGACTAACTAGTTTCTCTAATAATGTAAAATTGATTGATTTACCAGGTATGGAGTTTGAGGAACTTAGCTCTATTTGATGGAATTCAACCTAACTTGGAAAGAACTATCCTTAAATTGATGAGGCATTTCCAGGAACATTGAGAGCTTTTCCTTCGCCTAACCTATTGCCAATTTCTCCAAGGACAAGGAAATGGGCAAGCCCAAACCGTGGATTAGACAAGTTTAACTGTGATGCAGTTGTAGGATCAGAAAAATCATTTATACCTATTGTTGCAAGAGATTGGAGAGAGGAATTGGATTTTGCTCATACAAAACGGTAGAAACTAACGTCCCTGTCTAAGTAGAAGCAGAAACATTAATTGGACCTCTTAGCAAGTAATCAACCACAACATTAGCCAAGCATTGATTGAGAGCAATTCAAAAGTGTGCAGTAAGGCGCATCAAGAGCCAATCTCCCATGTTCCTTGGAGAATCACAACTATAATTTTAAATACGTTAAGGTTGAAAGCTCTTTCTGTTAGCTAGGGGGAGATTTTTGATGTTTTGGAGCTATGGAGCTTTTAGATTGTATCTAGGTGCTTCATTTTGTATCTACATTTTTGGCTCATGATGTATATTTGTATGAGTTGTCTTTGTCAATACGTGACGAAAATGGGGAGATTTAGATGAAATGTGGGAATATGTGGGAATCCTGTTTATTTTGTTTAGGGGGAGTCGAAATTGTTTTTGAAATGGGGAGAAAATAATTTTTTATGTATCTAACTTAGGAGAAGAGTTAGTTTGCATAGTTGTTATTTGCTTTAGTTTGTTTATTTTGGTTTACTTTTATTTTCCACACTTTCTTTTATGTGTTTGTTGAGTGTTTCAGGAATATACAGGTTAATTCAGTCGTGTTGTTGTCTACACTAACAACTGATAGATAGTAGTTAGGTTAAATTGTTTTTGGTTGGGCAATTTAATTTTAATGGGCTGTTTTTGTGACTTTGAGCATTTTTGTTTGTTATGTGTTTTGTCACGGATTACCAAAGGGGGAGTTTGTTAGGTTCTAAAGATTTAGGATCTAAATGTATTAGAACTTCAATTTGTATTATGTTGGCAAACTGTGATCAAAACATAGAGTCTAGATTTAAGCTTGCTCAAAGTATGTTTATTTGTAAAATTGAAATCGAGTGATTGCAAAATTTATTGGACTAAATCTGCAAGCCTCGATCGATCGAACCACGTGCAGATTTATTTTTCTGCAGAATTCTAGTTCAACCTAAACTCTACTTAAACATATTGCGTTTCAAGTAAAACACTCCTATATATAAAGGAAACCCTAAAATGTTTTTATAAGGTTTTTTTTTTTTTAGAGAGATTAGAGTACCTCTTGTTCCTCTTTTGTATTTAGGGTTTTGTATGCAAAAGCTTTCTAAGGTTGCGGTTGCTCTTTATGCTATGTGTGTGAATCTTTTATGAGATCTAGGAGTGTTTGCCTTTACACATACTTAAAGTTATCAAGCATCAAGACTATATCAAGAATTTGATGATTGTTTCAGTTGCAGATTCAAAAGCTTAAAGATATACAAGCGGGAGTGCTTGTGCTTGTTGGAAATCCAAGAAAGAAGTAGTCCATGGACTGGTCTAAGTCACTATTGTATAAACTTCAATTCTTTCATAGTGAATTCGGTTTACCTTAAGGATAGCTAGGTTAAATCCTTTTTAGGTTTTTTACCGGTTTGGTTTTCTTGGGTCATCATATCTTTGTGTTCTTTATTTTCCGCACTTTACATTGATATGATATACTTGTGTTAACCTAGATCTAATAATTTGGCTAAGTAATCACTTGGCTAATTAACTAGGTTAATCTGGTTGTGTTTTAAGGGGTCTAAAAGTGTACACTTTCACATAATGTGAAGTTCAACTAGATTCCTAGAGATCTAAATAGGGCAGCTCATGTTCTTGTAAAATGGTATCTTAATAATTGCTTGGCTAGTATTTTTGTTTTAGGCTTTGCTCCTATTTTTATTGATGTAATTCTTCTTTAGCAGAACCTTGATATTGATATATAGTTGTTTGTTTTGATTTCTGTTTTGAATAAAGGTTTTCAACCTTCCATCAACCAATATATTTTTTTTCTTCCTTTTGCATTACAATTTACAACAGTTACGAGGACCTTTGAAATTTGAAAGATAAAGGGATTTACGTCCAATTAGGTAACCCTTCCAAAACACGCATTAAGCAAAAAACCAAACAATAATTAGCGAGCACAAGTATAGATAGAGACTTCATTTGAGAAAAGGATACAATTCAACTCCATGCCAAAACCTTTCTTGTAATGTAATTTCCTTTAGATTAATATAGTCTTGCTTTTAATGTGGTTTTGTTTATGATGATGTCGAAAATCGTCAGTAAGCCGCATAATCCTCATGTGCTCAAGACAATACCTGCACAACACTGAACAAGAAGACCTTAGGTGAATACCAGTGTAGTACCGACCAAAGATGCTCCGAAGGTTAAGTCAAAAAGAATTTCTACAACTCTAGGGTACTAGAGTTGGGGTGAATTATGCGTACATTGATTTTTGAGGGTTTGGGGTTTTTATAGTAGGCTAGAACTGACTTCAATTTCTTGGGCCAAAAGATATGTCCTTATGTAAAAGATCTTCAAAAATGTACGTATTTTGTGGGATTCTTCCCATATAGGGGTTTCTTGACTAGGGTCAATCGCAAAGTGCAAGACATTTCCATTTAGGATCCCTTGGAGTTCACCCACGCGGCTTTGACATCCATTGCCCTTATTTCCATATATCAGGGACTCGTCCACATAGGACTAACCATCATGTATTTTCTCCCTCTAGAGCCTCAGTCCGTTGTCTTACACGACTCATAAATTTAGCATCGTCAGTCTTCTTTGGATGTATCCGTCATACCATGATTTTATCCCCTTCAGTTTATATTAGAGATATTAGCCTAATATTTCTGTGTGCAAGCTAAGTCTCCTACTTGTACTAGAAATCTATTAACTATAGTTAATGTATGGTTAGTCTAAGATTTAGCCTTTTATATGTTATGTTCATTGTAATACAGGATTTGTACTATACTCTCATATATTAAAAATGGAGTGTTTCTTCCGTGAATGTAGGCTATTAAGCTGAACAGCGTAACCCTCGTGTGTTCTTGTATTATATATTTTATACTTCTACTTCAGCTTCCGCTTCTGAAGTTATTCTAGCACATTCAACATAGTATACCAATGCTAATATATATTTACCAGTTTCATTATTATAATTTCCTTCTGAGTTAGTTTGTATTCGTATTCAGATACAATTAATTTAATTTCAGATCAACTGTGGACAACGATAACCATCAATTAACTTGAAATTGTTAATGATTTTAAAAACTAGAGATACAAAATTTATTTATTAAAAATTTTGTATCATTGTTTTGATTAATACTAAATTTGAAGTGACGGAGAAAGAGCACCGCTAAACACTCTCCGTATTATATTTGGTCTGTCAACATCGGCAGTACTGAAATATTAGCATTTTATTTGTTTGACTAGCCGTGATTTGAAGTTTCCTCGGCAGTGTAGTCAAAACCCACCCCATAAAAAGGCACAAAGATGACTTCTTAACTTCTAATTCTGCACTAGTTCTGTAAACTTCTACATCTTTTTCACTCTTTCTTTTTGTCTATATATCAATATCAGCCCTGCACGTTTTATTCCATTCATACGCTCTTATCTTTTCTTTATTTTCAAACACACAATATATATATATATATATATAATTAACTAATTAATTACCAAATTGAGTTTTCCTTTGTGCTACTAAACCTATAGTTGGAGGCCCATGCGTTGGATCCTGAATCAATTGCGTCATGCTATTGCTAGCAAAGAAAAATGTGAACAGAGCTCATGGACCAACTAAGCTTCGGTTGACTTTTATTTAGCAAACTGATTAGAAATAAAATCTTACAGATATATAAAATTATCTTTGCTTTATCTTCAATTAATAACATAATGAAAATAAGTTTTTTATGTGTTTTTTAAAGTTGAAGTTCTTGATCAACCTATAAATAAAACTTCTGAAAGATTGACTTTTGTTGCTTACCAACCATACGTTTGAATGAGTGTTTCAGATTTGATCCAAATAAAAAATGTCGGAGTAAATTAGCAAGTTGAATCTTGAAGAGACAAGAATTACAGAGGAGGTTTCCCCACACAATTAGAGATCATTTTTTATACATTAAGGCAGGGTTGGGGAAGAGATATGAAATTGTACTATATTAATTGGACTTCGAATAGAGGGAGATCTACCTTTCTTCCCCTCCCGTCTCCTTTCCTTCCATCTCCTTAATTCCAAGGGAATTAGTGTTTGACCACTTTTGCGATATGAAAAAACACAAAACAAGAAAACAAAAATAAGTGTTTAATTACCACGTATGTCAAACTTGGATCAAGCCTTAGCACATTGTAAGCTTTGTTTGTTATGAAGTTTTAAGCAATGTTAACCCGCATTGCCCTTCTGTCCACTCTTTCACTCCTCACCTTTGCTTTCTTTTGTTCTAAGCTTATGCATTGTTCAACCTAACTGCATATATTCACGTCAAATTATATATGTGATAAAATTTAGTTACAAAATTTTTTGTAGCCTAAGTATACAATCTTATTCAATATATTTTTATTAGAGGTGAAATTTGAGAATTCCATCATTAGATTGCATATTCTTCTTATATCTTCCATACTTGAAAAATTTTAAGAAAATTAAAGATCAATAGTTATGTTATCAATAAATTGTTTTAATTGTTAGCTTTTGTAATTTAAAATTATGCTTAAAATATAAGCTTATAGATCATATAGTAAATAATATCTAATTGACACAAAATTTGGCATATGTATTAAGAGTATAAAAAACATGCAATTCAACGATTAAATTTTCAAAATATATAGTAATGTTTATTTTATGCTACAACCAATTTTGTAACTAAATTTCATATATATATATATATATATAAGCATTCAAGTAGTACATCACATGTACTTCCCCAACTCTTTACAAGTTCAATTTGGATTTATCAATTAATCAAATCCAACATGTGGCTTCTCCCCAAAAATAACAACAACAAAAAATTACGAGTGGTTTATCTAACATCTATGCATTCACCTTAAATATGATCCCTATAATTGGTTACGCACAATTCAAAACATATACTGCACATTACGAATTTACAGCATGAGCTTTTCTCGCCTGTGTTTAGTAAAGTCAAGCTGGCATGTTTCAACTTTCAAGCCACAAGTGGCACAAGTAGCGAATGGTTTAACAGCCTAGTTGCTACATAATTGCATCAATAACTAAAATTTAGGAAATTAAAAAAAAATTAATCCAAATTAATTGCACCATTTAAGTTGGGTGAATTTTTCTAAAAAAAATATGGTGAATTGACATAAAATTTAACCTTTATGTTAAATCAGCCATTCCTTCTATTGTTTTCTATAGAAACTACTAAGTCTAATTCAAAGACTTCCATTGTGAATAGTGGCAGTTTCATGTAAGGCAATGGGCAAAAGAACCAAACTTTTAGGGTACGTTTGGTACGCTGTAATAGTTCCTGTAATGGAATAGCTATTCATGTGTAATATCAATTCGGTCATTTGGTTGCATCTTTATTACATGGATTAATTATTACATTGGAATAACTATTCTTTAAATTGAAGAATAGCTATTCCTCTTTAAAATGGATGTAATAGCTATTCCTCAGGGTATATAATAGGTTTTAAAATTAATATATTTTCAAAAATGTAAAGTTTCCTTATACATTTTATTTTACAAATTTTCCATATGTAACAACCAAACTAATGAATAGTAATAATTATTCCATTACAATGTCTTTTATTCCCAGTAATAAAGATTACTATTCCTAATGTAATCTACATTCAGTGTACCAAACGCACCCTTACTAATACTAGTATGCTCAAAGGCTCTTCTATTTTTTTTATAGAACAAAAATTTTCACCAAAATTTTAGGAGAGTGATGAATATTTAAAAGGTTAATAAAAAAAAATACCTTACTTAAAGAGAAGATGGTGTATAGTAAGATAAAAGTAGAGGAAATAAATGGAGTTGTGGGAAGAACTTGGAAAAGAGAGATAAGAGTTATGAGAAAAAAAAAAAAAAAAAAAGATAATAGGAGATTAAATCAAACATGTGAGATTAGTTCAAAGAAAAAGAAAATACAATGAAAAATACAAAGTAATAATTAAATTAAACAATATCAGAGGAAATGTACCTTTCTAGATGAAGAGATGATGATGAATTGAAAAAAGAAATTGAGGAAATCAAAGTCGTGCAAAGAAAGTAAAAACTGAAACATGAAATATATATATATAGAGAGAGAGAGAGAGAGAGAGAGAGAGAGAGAGAGAGAGAGAGAGAGAGAGAGAGAGAGAGAGAGAGAGAGAGAGAGAGAGAGGATTTTAAAGCTCATAGTAGCTTATAGCTATTTTTTGTTCTATTTTGGATCATATGTGGGAGTAAGAAATTTGAATTCAAATAAAATAGGTGAAAGAAGTTAGGGAGCTTTTTTTTTTTTTTTTTTTTTTTTAAATAAAAAATTCCTCTTTTTTGTTTAGATAAGGGACTAAAAATTTGAATTCAATTAAAAGGCAATCAACATGTGTGTGTTGGATTATAAGAATCTATTTTCATATAGAGATATATAGAAAAGATTGAGATAAGGATAAGGATAAGAAATTTTTAATTTTTTTTTTTTTGTATTTTTTTTAAAGAAGCAGTAGGATAAGGCCTAGTATTTGAATTTAGGCAAAAATCCAAATTTGACCCTCTAACTTTTAGCCTTTTTCATTTCAGTCATTTAACTTTCAATTTTGTTATTTCAGTCCTCTAACTTTCAATTGTTGTCAATTTGGTACTCCGTTAGACCTCAATTACCCACTGTTGTTAAGTGAGTCAAAACGACATCGTTTTGATTTTTTTTTTTAAATTAAAAAAAAAAATTAAGAAAACTATTATTTAAAAAAAAAAAAAAAAAACATTCATTTTTTTTCCAATTTTCTCTCTCGTCGAACTCTCTCTCGCTTTCTCTTTCTCATTCTCAATCTCTCTCTCTCACAATGCCATGGTGCAAGGCCTCACCGCTATTGTGGCCTCCACCCATAACCTCCTTGCCACTGCCAGCATCCACCTCTCCATCTCTCTCTCTTCATCACTCACTCCACCAAAATCTAAAACCCAAAGTCTCATACCCCCTCTTCACCAAAATCTAAAAGCACAGAAAATAATCTCACACCCTCTCCCCTATAATCTCAAACCTAGACTTCATACCCAAAATGCCATGATCATCTCCTTCACAATCTAGGTAGTGTTAACGATAGCCCTAAACTGCGAATTTTGGGGGAAGAAGGGAGAGTTTGTTTGGGTCGGTAGGGGCAAGAAGAGCAAGAAGAAAGATAGAGAGAAAACAAACCAGGAAGAGCAGGCATTGCACAAGAGGCGACGAGTTTAGGCGTTTTATCGACCTCGACGAGGCACATGCAGCAGTTTTCGGCGATGGAGAGGCAACTGTGGTAGTAGAATCGAGGGATATTGACGTCAGCAATTTCGCAGGCCCTTTAGGACTTTCGCGGAGCACCCATCAATGAACACTTCAATCGCGTCTTCTAGGTTGGGGAAATGGACTCGAGCTCTAGCCATAAGGGACCGAGACAATGAAGGAGGGGGATCTGGAGTCGGGTGGAGGCCAGCGGTAGCAGTGAGGCCTTGCACCACGACACTGTGAGAGAGAGATAGAGAATGAGAAAGTGAGAGAGTCCGACGAGAGAGAAAATGAGGAAAAAAAAAGAATTTTTTTTAATAATAGTTTTCTTATTTTCTTAATTACAAAAATTATTATATATAAAAAAAATAAAAAAAAAAGCGCCAAAATGATGTCGTTTTGGCTCACTTAAAGATAGTAGGTAACTGAGGCCTAACGGAGTACTGATTTGACAATAATTGAAAGTTAGAGGATTAAAATGACAAAACTAAAAGTTAGAGGACTGAAATAAAAAAGACTAAAAGTTAGAGGGTTAGTTTTGGATTTTTGCCTTGAATTTAAATAGAACACAAATATTGAATTGGAATGGATTGTGAGGTAAACAATTTTTTTAACCTTTTTTTTAATTTATTTATGGATTTGAACGTATATTTGAAAATTGAAAATGATGTAGTAGGGTTAGTGAGTTTTATTTTAGGGGGAGACTTGTGTCCAGTGGCCAGTTCCACTAAACATGCCAGGATATGAACACGTGTCCAGTGGAACTGGCCACTGGACACAAGCTCAACCCTTTATTTTATGTATTTGTCTCCAAGTTTTGTAACTCTTTAAACTTAGGGTGTAGGTGGATTTTTGAACTACATAAAAATCCAATCCAAAAAAGGGAATCCTATTATAAATACTATAGATATATTACAATTTAAGGACTAAACTACAAAGAAAAGAAAAAAAAAAAAAAAAAAAAAAAAAAAGAGAAGGTATTAAAATGAAATCCACCCCATAAAATGATGTAATTTGGATTTTTGTCTAAAAATAAAAATAATATGTTCTTCTAATATAATATTTTAAATGACCGTCAAGGTGCCTAGATTTTCGTACTCAACTTATTGATATGTGTTGGTGTTTTCAAATGAGACATTCAAGGTTCAAATCATTTTTTTTAATTATCAAATAAAAAAATAAAAATAAAAAGGAAGAAATAAGAAAAAGAAGACCGTTAAAATAACTTTTTAGGGCTTTTTACGTATATCATTCTTGAACTTTGACATGAGGTCAATTTAGCCCTTTACAATTTCCATTTGAGCAGTTAATCCCTTGAACTTTAAATTTGTGACAAATTAGATATTTTATTGGTACTTTCAATTAATGATTAACAAATTTAATCACATATTTTGCAACTAATTAATCTGCCACATAATTTATAAGTTTGAAAATGACATTATTAACGTATACATATCATGTGATTATATCCAATAGGTTTTTTGTAAAATATACTGACACATGTGTGATTTGTCACAAAAATAAAGTCTAGAAAATTAGAGTGTGTTTGGGAAAAGCTTTTATGATTTTTACCTTTGCTTTTTGTCACACATTTAACATAAAAGTTACTAAAAGTTATATCTTTTGATAAATATTTTGCAAATTTGTTTGCCTACAACTTTTTTATTTAGCTTTCATCTTAAAGTGTACATTGTAGACAAAAATGTGGCTAAAATTTGTCACTTTGGGAAAAAGTGACTAACATTTGCCACATTTTTTTTCTTACCGTATACACTTTATATGATACTATTCATGTAAACAAATACTTGTCTTCTATCTTTTAGTTTTTTATGTAAAATATTTTAGAACTTTATTTTTTAAAATTATAAATACACTTTTAACATATTTTGAGCCCAAAAAAAAAAAAAAAATTCATCAAAAAACTAAATAAACTGATTTAAACGCACACGCAAATAAGTTATTCCGAAACGCATTTGTTTAAATCTAAATCTAAAGGTAACATTGACAATTATATCAAAGTATAATGATGGTATTTGAAAAACTCCAAAAGTTTATAATACTAGTATAATTTACAAATTACAACATCCATGACGTCTCTCTTCTTTTTCTTTTTCTTTTTCTTTTTTATGGAGCCATGACGTCTCTTAAAGAGCTATATATAAAACATTATAGTTTTTTTTTTTTTTTGGTAGAAAAACATTATAGTTTTTAAACTATAGTTAACTTATCTTTTATTTTGAGAAGACTATAGTTAACTTATCTATATTTCTATACTACTGCAGCTGAACCAATTGCGAGGTTGCCGGCGAGCCGACGATGACGCCCAAGTGAAAGCGTCTAACACCTTCTTTCCATTAAACCCTAAGATTTTATATCATCCCCTTTTTATTTTATATACAATATATTACACATAAAAATATGTATTATATATCTATGTATGTAGTCAACGGTCAGAATTGCTGGCTATCATAATCTTTTTTATTCATTCCTTTCCCTCTACAGTCTCCAATTCTAACAAATCTCCTATTTATGGTCCTATCTCTCTTTTCCTTCTTCTTCTAACCCCCAACAAACTCTCCCTCTCTCTCTCTCTCTCTCTCACTCTCTCTCTCTCTACATATAACACAACCCTGTTTTGCTCTTTCCACATTTTGGTTCCAAGAAGATCTCAAACATGAGCCCTGCAAAGTTTCATGGTGACCATGAGATTTCAAAGTGGGAGATGATCAAAGGTCCACGTCCATCACCAATGAATATCAACAAGGGGTCCCATGTCATTCAGAAACCATCTTTCTCTTCATCATCATCTTCTTCTTCGGTGATTTCTGATTGTGTTGGTACCACAATGTTCAGGCAGCAACGAAAGCAACCAGTTATTATATACACTCATTCTCCAAAGATAATCCACACAAAAGCTCAGGATTTCTTGGCTCTCGTTCAGAAGCTCACGGGTATGTCACAGCCCAATGATGATGATCAAACCCAGAAGAGTGAAAAGAGATTGTCTGCGAAAGGAAATGATCGTAAGGTGATCAAGCCTTTTGGGCATGATGATCGTAATGATTCATCTTCGGCTCTTACTGAAGAGAATTGTGGTGATGTTAAGGCAAGATCGTCATCTTTGTCACCAATTTTTAACCAAACCAATCCATATTTTGCTGATATTCCTTTGTTTACCCCGAGTTCAAACAATTTCTTCTGCTCACCTAGGCCTGTTTATAGATATCCTGATTCTGCATTCGTGTCGCCAAACATAGGTAACTCGATGTCACCGTCTGTTTTGGAATTTATAAAAGGGCTACCAGAATATTGAGATTTAATATTGGAGGGGCTTAAGTCAGTTTGTTTGCAAATTGCGACATTTCCTTTGCGTTGTTCATAGATTGCTTTTTGTCTTTTATTGTTTTCAGGTTTTTTTATTGTATTTTTTGTTTTATGTTTCCAATGTTATAGATTTCGACCATATAGAGGTTAGATAGCACCGAATATGAATTACAAGGGATTTATTTGATTCATTGGCCAGCAAAGGGAGGATTGATCTATATATCTCTCCTACTGGTTGGTGTGTGGCACTGGTTTGTTATGCATAGAGTGGTGCATATTTTTGATGATCAAGCTTTCTTGCACATATCTTTCTATTTCTCTTCTTCCTTAGTAAATCTCCATTTCTTGGGATTGGCAGATCCATTGAGAGTATAATTTATGTCTATGCACAAGATAAAATCATACAGCCCCCGTGGTGACGCCACGGTTTGCCGTTGTTAGTGCTACAATTCCATGGACAAAAGTTTTAGAAATTTCAAAACTTGGTGTGTGGCATTGGTTTGTTATACATAGAGTGGTGCATATTTTTGATGATCAAGCTTTCTTGCACATATCTTTCTATTTCTCTTCTTCCTTAGTAAATCTACCCATAGGATTTATTACATCACCTTCACATAGGATTTATCGATGACATTAACTGTATTGTACACCAATTATAATTTGCCACATCAACTATTTTGTGAAATTTGATTTGGCTTTAAACTTACTGTTGTTAGTTTGACTATACAAATGTGTTTTGTGCTGTAAACCATATATTAGGTGAGAACTTCATCAAGCTCAACGCAGTCAGCAAGTCCTTTTAGGTACACCAATACGCCTTTATGATCCATGAACTCAGCCTTAGTTTCCAATCTCAATCCTGATGTTTATGGCAACCAAATGGATGTGTATGTTTTTAAACCCCTTAAAATACAAGATGTTTAACCTAGTTATTTAGTCAAGTAATTACTTAGATAAATTATTCAGATCTAAGTTAACACAATCAAATTATATCATGTAAGTAATGCAGAAATATAAATAACACATAATATGATAACCCATAAAAATCAAACCAGTAAAAAACCTAGGGAGGATTTAACCTAACTTTTTTTAAGGTAAAATAGATCTACTATAAAAGAATTGAAGTTTGTGTAATACGACTTAAACCAATAACATCCTATTGCAATATCGTATAGAAAACTTACTACCACGACCACGTGATAACTCCAAGTCCACGGACTACTTATTTCTTTGATCTACTACAACCACAAATACTCCCACTTGTAACTTTGAGACTCTACTTAAAGGTTTTAGATCTTTTTGAAATTCTTTACGCAGCAACTAAAATGATCACCAAGTTCTTGGCATGAATCCTAATAACCTTAAGTGTGTATGAAGGTAAACACCTTTAGATCTCACAAGAGATTCAACACACTGCACATCAATAACCACCAAAATGTAGATAGGGTTTTTCTTTTTATATTTGGAGTAAATATAAAACCTGGGCTGAGTTGGAAAAAATCTGCAGAAAATAAATCTACACGAGGTTCGATCGATCGAGCCTTGTAGATTTAGCCAATAAATCCTACAATTCACTCGATTCTAACATTACAAATAAACACACTTTGAGCAGCCTAAATCTAGACTCTAAGTTTTGATCATGGTTTGCCAACACATTATTGAAGTTCTAATACATTTAGTTTTTAAAGTCTTAGAACTGAACAAGATGAATGTCAATTAAAAAGCATTGTTCGATGCAAAATTTATGCTTCACAATAACTTCAAATCTATGTCCAGGTTTAGCTTTCAGACAATCTCGATGATACGATTAAACTTTGTGTTGTAGAGTATTAGTTTTGGAATTGGTTGAATGAAAGAGAGTTTACAAATGTGTGATTGTTTAATGCAAGAGTTTTGTTATAATTACAAATTATTTTACAACACTTTTATTGTTGTATTCAAATGTTACTGGTTTTATCTGGATCAACAACTAATATCACTTTTTCACTTATCAATAATTACTCACCACATCAACAGTTTGTAAAAAAATTTACGACTCTAGCATTTTCGTTAATGCAAACTCAAGAGCCGTAGTACGTGAAATCAAGAGTATTTTGAGGCTATGCAACAAACAACAAATTACTTAGATGCTCTGCCTAACTAGAGAAAAAGTAAACTCAAGGCTAAAGAAAACTAAATTGTAGGAAATATTAAAGTACAGCAGGAAACTTGTGTTCATTAATGTAATCAAATGAGTATGACAATGTGAGAACCAAGTCCTAAAAATGACGGGGCGATCAAGTCTTCATTGTGATTACTCAACCAACAATGTAATACCCCCTAGATTGAGTGTTTTACAAGTGGAATTTCCACTTATTTTAATTAAATGAAGAAAAGAGTTAAAAAAAATCTTATTAAATACCTCTTTTTTGAATAACAATGAAATTTATATCATTGTTCAAGAAATTGTCTAAAATTTAAAAAAAAAAAAAAAAAAAAAAGTTACATCGTTTATTTTTCTAGTTACAATTTAAAAAACTAAAATTATATGGCTTGTTTTCCTAATTGCAATCTATAAAAATGAAACTGACACTAGTAAATAACTAGTCCAATTATAACTCAAAGCATCTAAATTTGGAAGTTATGTTGTGAAATGAGAAGGTGTTAAACACCAATTTCACTTGATTCGAAGGATGATCTTCTAAATTTGAATGGATATATCATGTAATGCACAAAACATATACTCCTTCATAGGACAAAATTGCCCTTTGCCCTTTTCGAGCAAATTATATAATCTTATGCTCCCTTTCCAAACTAATCAGGGATATGCGCTTCTTTTAAAACTCGATTTACTACAAATCGAGCTAAACTCTATAGTAGCGTTTTTAAGAATCCTATAGTGGCATTTTTCAACTCGATCTCCTTGAAATTGAGTTATAGGTAAAAAAAATTGCCTATAACTTGATTTCATGGAAATCAAGTTAAAAAACACCACTATAGGTCCTTAAAACGTCACTATAGGCTCCTTAAAACGTCATTATAAACTCCTTAAAACGCCACTATAGGGCTCTAAAAAACTTTTTTTTTTTTTTTAACTCCATTTGTAATAAATCGAGTTTTAAAAGAGAGACATTTCTCTAATTATTTTGGGAAGAGAGGCATAAGGCTATTTAATTTGCTCGAAAAAGGCAAAGGGCAATTTTGTCCCTCCCTCATATCATTATCATGTATATCACGTATCATTGCTAAATAAAGTTTATGCTCATCATATGATCATCAAAATATTTTTGCAGCATATATATTAAATTTGTAGCCTGTTCATAATACGACCCTAACATATGTATTGATCACATATCTCACGCAGCCGCTGCACATGTACAAAAAGTATGTGGCTTAATTATCTCCATTATATACACGTAGCAACACCATGCTTTTATCAAAAGACCAAGGGTATTTCCTTGTCCTTCTGGTCCTAAAATGAAAAGAGCTAGCTAGGAATGTATGTGTATTAATTGACATGGCAAAACGGGTGGGTCAGGTCGAGTTTGGGTTGGGTCAATTGGATTGCGGGTTAAACGGGTCACGGGTCATTTTAAGCGAGTTAAAATTGGTTTCGGGTCAATCAGGCTGCGGATTGGGTCAAGTTGACCCGTATTTTTCACATGATTTTTAAAAAATAAATAAATAAAGAAAATAACATGTATTTGCCATTTGGAAAGTTATGCAACAAATTACTTAATGTAAAATGCATTATTTTAAATTCATCATTTATATCAAGAATAAACATAGTTAAACTTATTAACACTTATTCAATAATTTTAAAATTACACTAATCCTGACATTGCTATCTAAACAAAATAAGACAAAGATATGTAAGTAAAACAAATACAAAAGTTTTATTTCTACACAATATCAACATCTCAAAACATAAAACAAAATTACAAATGACTTATTGGATAACTCATTTGATAAAGAATAAAAACATATAAGAAATTTACAAACTTGAAAATTAATTTTATAATCTATTATCAATTATGGTTGACACTCTGTTTCAATTTGAGATATACATTATAATTTGATTGCTTACTTATTTATATATAGTCTTTTTTATGAATATCATATAATTGTTAAGCGACACATACTCTAGGATATATTATAATTTACTTTGAAAAGTCATTTATTTTGGACATAAATTGTTAAAAAATAGGTCTAAGCATTCATAATTTATGCTAATTTGATACTTTGGCTTCACTATTTTCACTCTTGTGAATGTTTCTCACACATGTCTACAATTTTAAATCTATGTTTTCAACACTACAGATTATCTTGGCATGTACTTTGCTGTTTGATATCTAAAAATCTTTACTCATTACAGAATGCTCAACCACATGCATTTATCTTTCAATTAATTTGCATGCAGTTATGTAAATGTATCAATTATTTCCTTAAAGCTCACAATAAACAATTAAACCAATATTGTCTTAATTTTACTATTTTTTTTACCAAAAAAAAAAGTTTTAAAATAATGGTTTGGGTTCAGGACGAGTCAGGTTGACCCGCAAAAAACACAAGTCAGGTCACGAGTCAACTGGTTTTTGCTTCGAGTCAAAAAAATCGAGTTTGGGTCGAGTATTTTTCAAGTTAGGTTAGAAAATTCTGACCCGTTTTGCCATGTTTATATATCATCACCTAGCTAGGTCCTACACTCAAAACTTCATTATTTGTCGGCTTTCATCTAGAAATCATAACAGCTTTGATATATTAAAAAGTTTTGGTTCGCATGAGCAATCATCATTAATTCCCCCTAATGTTTGTGTCAGCTACTACGTATGTACTTATGCTCCCTTCTTCTCAGTGAGAGCAGAGAATTTATTCCTAACCTACACCCATCTTTTCGTTGTTGTGGTGTTCATATTCTCTGTTGGGGTTTGTGGAGACTAGTTAGTTGTGTTTGATCTGGATGACGATCCAACCCAAAATAATGTTGCGTAGTTTTTAATGGGAGATTTTCTGAGGTTTAGTTTATGAAGCAAAGGCTTGAGCCGATAGGCCTAAGCTGTAGTTTTTTTAGAGAGAAAAAAATAGTACTGTCGCACTTGTACTTTTTCCCTAATAATAGTACAACCCCTGCAACTCCATGAACGTAAGCAAATTGCCAAACCACATAAATACTGTTTTGTGTGTATGATTATTTTTCTTTGGTGTGTGTCTTTTCTATTTTGTTTCTCATAGATTTGGGAATTTCTGTTAGTTCCCTACATTCTCAATCCAAGACCCACCTAAAACCTAGGGCTAATCATAAGGCTTCTACGATGCAAGCGAGACATAACCCCTAAACCTTGAGTGCTTTTAGGGTTTGAGAAGTATGACATAATTAAAGACATTCTATATATGCAAACTTTCATTTCGCAAAATAAACTACAATATTCCTACCTCACTTATGTAAATAAGTAAATAAATTACAGAAAAATAAGCCTAACCCATCTCACACAAAGAGTGGGTATGCAAAGTCTCTCTCTCAATCATTACTCACTACACAGTCTACACCAAGATATAATTATTGCCTCGAGATTTTTCTTTTTTCAACTTTTTATCCTTTTAATCTTTGTACTTTTAATTCTATTAACTTTTACATCTCACGCAGATGTTGTAATTTCATGATTACACCAGAGTGTAAATCAATTATATTTGTTTACCTATAAAAAAATTGTAATTGTTTAGTTCTTAATTTCTATTTATGTAGATGAACATGGGCTGGGATATATGATCCAAAATGCACGTAATCGGGTCAAAGATTTAGCCCATAAAATCCCAAAACGCCATCCCCCAACCCAAAAACCTGATGAATTGAGAAGTATGGAACATGGAGAACTTTTAATATACTACTCTTTTAATTTTGAAAATCAGTGACCAAAACCATTCGTAGATATTTATTTAGAAAGATTTCCAATGTTGGGTTTTTTTCAATTAAAGAGAAGGCTTTGATTTTTTTCCTTTTGTCTCGAGTAACCTTTTACCAACGAGATGAAGGGTTGGAGAGAACGTTACCTTGATTATACACCAACCTAATTAGGCGCAACAACTAACTTACAGGTCCAAGAAATTATTGTATGTCCACCAAATACAATAATGTAGCACTTCACTTCCAAGTACACTTACGCACTCTTCTCTAATTTATTATCTAGGAGCTGCATATTATCCATGCTATTGGTGAAATTTCTATCCATCACCATGGACCAAGTAATAGAGTTATGCATTTATCCTAATATTATTTTTTTAGTAACTGTGTAATTTTTTTTTTTTTTAAGATAGTTTCATCTTATGATATACATTCTTGTTAATTATTATTTATCATTACAGCAAGATACAAATTAGTTCTTTATGTTAGCAAAAATAGAAATTCAAATATTTTATTTGATGTCAAGAGACTTTGTCATTTAAGTTAGCTAGAATCCACTTGCGTTGTTTATTATATATTCAATTCAAGAGATTTCTTTCAAATATCATCTCTTTCTATCCCAAAATATAAATATAAATAAAAAGCCTTGTTTAGCATGATTCTATCTATTTCCATTATTTATTCTAGCATATTGACATTAGTCATCAGGTGTATGTTAGTAAATTATTTGTAAAAGAAAAAGGCCCAAAAAACGAAGAATCTATCGTTGGCATAACTGCCGATTATTGAAGCGAATTTTAACAAGTCATATTTGCACGGCATTCTACCTTTAAAGGGTATAAAAATCTGTTAGGTTCTAAAGATTTAAGATTAAATGTTTAGAATTATATTTTGTATGTGTTGGCAAACCGAAAACAAAACATGTCTAGTCTTTGTATTAGGCATTGCTCAAAGGTGTATGTTTCAAGCTTCAAGTTCAAGTCGACTATAGAAAAGAAGAGTTAGGATCTGCCAAGCTCAATTAATCAAAAATTAGGTTTGACTAATCGAAAATCACAAAAATCAGATTTTGCAAAATTTTTAAACAAGGCCCAAGCTAACAAAAACGTTTAAGGTCTTAGTCCAACTTGTCCACATATAAAAGGAAAACCTTGACTATGTTTTATAGACTTTTGGAAGACTTGTGTGTTACTCCTTGTGAGATCTGAAATGTGTTGTACCTTCTAACTACACAAGTGTCTACTAGAGGAAGATCTACAATCAAGCATTGGTAAAACCTAGTTGCTGCTACAAAGATCAACAACTGAACGTGATCTGAAACTTTTGAGTGGGATCTCAAAGTCACAAGCGTGGGTGCTTGTGTTGCAGTAAGTCCAAGAAGAGAAAGGAATCATAGATTCGGAGTTTGCACGTGGTTGTGTCAATAAATTACTACTTGATATAGCAATAGATTTAGGGTTAAATTTGATTGTAAAAATTTCAATTCTCTTATAATGGATTTGCATTACCTTGAGGATTTCTAAGTCAAATCCTCCTCAGATTTTTACCTTTAAACGATTTGTTTCATTAGTTTTCCTAAGTCATCATATTGTGGTGTTGTTTACTTTTCCATTGCTGTGCATGATATGATTTATTATTGTTTAACCTAGATCTGAATAATTAACCTAAGTAATCACTTGGATAATATAATAGGTTAAACAATTTGGTTTAAGGGGTCTAAACAAACAAACAAGTGGTATCAAAGCAGGTTAGCTCTTGCTTTTAGGTTTCTATACCTAGAGTTGTTCCTTGACCCCTACTATCATGGAACACGATCACTCTCTAGTGATCCCTCCTCACTTTGATGGGAATAACTATACTTATTTAAAGGTTAGGAAGAAAGCCTTCTTGAAATCTATTGATGAGAGAGTATAGTTCTCTATTGAAAACAGTTGGGAAAAACCAACCACTGCTATTGGAGAATGGGCAATTGCCTAAAAAGAAGCAACAAGCTTTAACAGCAAGACTATAAATGCAATATTCAATGTTTTTTCTTTGGAAGAATTCAAGAGGATCTCAAATGTGGAGATTGCTCACATTGCATGGAAAATCTTGCAAATAGTGCATGAAGGCACTAAGGCAGTAAATATTAATAAACTGCAACAGTTGACCTCTAGATTTGAAAGCATTAAAATGTCTGATGATGAGTCTTTTGATGAATTATATGCTAAGTTGAATGATTTTGTCAATTCTGCTTTTAATTTGGGTGAAGTTTATGATCAACCTAAAATTTTTAGGAAAATTCTTAGATCATTAACTGAGAACTTTAGACCAAAAGTGACTACCATAATTGAAAGTAAAGATGTGGACTCTATTCTTGTAGATTAACTTGTAGAATCTCTTCAGTCCTATGAATCTGACTTACCAAAAACTAACAAATCCAAATCTATGGCTTTAAAATCTGTTGATGATTGTGGATTTGATGATGACCTCTCATCTACTAAGATTACTTATCTTGCCAAGAACTTTAGAAATTTTCTGAGAAATAATAATAGAAGGGCAATAAATAGAAACAATGTTGATCCTACGAATGTGAAGAAGAATGATACAACTAAAAATAACAATTCTAAAAAATCAAAAGATAAAGTTGTTCAATCTTCTAACAATTCTTTTAGATAACGGTGTTTTGGTTGTCAGGAGTATGGTCATCTAAAATCTAAATGTCCCACATTTTTGAGATCTAAAGGAGAAGAGGGCTGTCACCTTAAGCGATGATGAAGTTTCTGATCATGAGTCTAAAAGTGATCAAGAATGAAACTTTATGGTTTTCACTGCTACTACTATAATAAGTGAAACTGAGACTGCTGATGAGAACCCTTTTGATGGGGAACTCTCTAAGAATTCTGACTTACAAGTGGCTTATAACAAGCTTAGCAAGGTTGCAGGAAAGGATGCCATTAGTGTTGATCTAGGGCTGAAAAAGATAAACACCCTTGAACAAGAGAAGAAAAATTTGTTGTTAAAACTGTTTAATGCCAATGAACTCTTAAATTCTGTTAAGATTGAAAACATGTCTTTGATGGAGAAAGTTAAAAGTTTAGAATTTGAATTGTTTGTTGCTAGAGAACAACTAAATAGGTCTTCTAATTCTAAACTAGATAATATGCTAAATGTTCAAAAATCTATTTCTGATAAGACAAGATTAGGGTTTGTTGAGAGTGGTTCTACTTCTGTTGTTCATCCTCCTAAGTTTGTACCTACTACATCTACTTTTGCTGTTCATCCTTCTTTATTCGAAGTTAAGGCACCTAATGAAGAAGTTCTAGCTTCTAGAAGAACTATGGTAGATCTAAGTAAGTCAAAACCTAAGAATACCAAACTATCTAGAAGCAAGAAACAACACAAACCTCAATGGTTTTGTCATTTCTGTGATGGAGCTATGCACACACAGCCAAATTGCTTTAAGCTGCAAACCTCAAAGCAAGCATCCAAACAAAAAGTGTTTGTGCCAATAGTACAAGATCCTATGGCACTTAGTCATGAATTAGTAAAGATTCTTAACCTTTATGCCAATACTGGAGCTGAGATTATGGCTAATTCTAATAGAAATCCCAACTCCAAGTTTGCATCTAAAAGAGTGTGGATGCTCAGTGAGTCTGTCTGACATGGTCCTTAAGCTAATTATCTCAATCTCTCATGACCAAAAATGTTTTTCATTAGGGTTTGCATTTGCATTACATTCATGCATTTCATTCTAGGTTTGCTTTTGATTTTTTTAATTAAAAAAAAATTAGAAAAAAAAAATGTATTACACATCTTTAAGTTGTGTAATTGAGGTTAGCTTATGAAAATTGTATTTTTCTACACTTTGCTAGTTTGTGCTATGTAGTACTTAATTTGTGTGAGTTATTTATGGTTTTTAAACACATGCTTTTGATTTTGAAGTCACATTATTTTGATTGTAATGACTAAAAAATACTAGGAGAAAGACATAAATAATCATCTTACTACTGTTACTCGCCAATCATGAACACCTATGTACAAATCATAAAAGCCATGTTCAGTAAGGTGTAGCACTTGCATAGTAAGATATTTAAGGTGTTGCTTTCAAAATAAATAAGAAAAGCAAAAATCAAAAAGATAAACAAAGAAAATATGCTTCAAAAGAAAAAGGAAAGGAAAAAAAATTTGCATGGTTGTAAGCGTGTTTTCTAGGAGATGTGAGAGTTATATGATGTAACTCTTTAGGTGATAGTCACTCTCAAACTTATGTGATTGATAATGTGGAATTTGTGCTTATTTACCATCTACATATCACCTTTCGGGTATCTCATAAACTTATTAGTTGCACACATCACAAGCAAATCTTTGTTAATCTCTGTACATGTGATTGTGTGTTAATTTTTGTGGTCATCCAAGATTTAACTTCTTGATATGTCTAATACTTTTTTGGGGTGTGAGGTAAAAAGTGTGTGATGGAATTTGTTTTGGCTTAACAATGAAACTTTCTTTTAAGGGAAAGATTTTTTTTTTTTTTTTAACCTTTGGAGTCATTAACATGCACCCCATATCATAAAAACCTGTTTTCCAAATGGTTCTATAGAAACTTTCTAGGTTTTTCAAAAATTTTCGATTCTTCAAGATTCGATCAATTGAACCTGTCTTTTGACTGATCGAAAAGAAAAATAAAAAACCCAATTTTAAGGCTTAAACTCTCGGGTTGTATCAATTCGTCTTGATCAGTTGGATCTGTTTTTACATGTTTTTGGATTCCTATCTCGATTCCTCTCAACCGATTGAAAATTGTATGTTAAAAAAAATAGAAATTAGATCACAATTTTTTAGAGTTTTGTCTTCATATTCTTCAATTCCTTTCTCGATCCCTTCTCACTCAAAATTTATTTTTGTTCTTTTTCTAAGTTAAAGTCTCAAAGGTTTTCTTCATTAACACCAAGTAAGACTCTTTTACCCCTTTTTTTTTTGTTTAAATTACATGCTTTCATGCCTTTTCATAAAATTTTAAAATATATAAAATATATATATATATATATATATATATCAAACTAAAGATATTTTAGGGTTTTTGATGATTTTGAGTGTTTTGATCCAAATTGTTAGATGGGTTTTTGTTCATGCATCATATTAACATGATGCTTAGGCTTTAACTTCAAAATTTTCATAATTTCTTCAAAATTTCGAAATTAGGGTTTATGTGTTCTTGAGAGAATTGGAGATTTTGTTCAATTGGACTAATTTGATTGAAATTGACCCTCAATATTGCTTAAATGAGTGATTATAACATACTTGTTGTGTTATGCAATTGATCAATATAAAATTTTTGAAAAATTAGGGTTTTCAAAATTGGGGGATTTTGCTAAATTTCTAATTTTCTTGGTCAATTTTCAAAATTGAGATGAAATTGAACTGTTTAAGAGCATTAGATCATGCATCATATAGTTTTTCAAAAATTTCATGTTATCTTGTCTCTAACTCTATCTAATGCAGGCTACCCTCGGTTTTTGTTTGTTTTTTATTTAAACCTTAGACATGGCTTCTAAGTTTGGTAGGAAATTCAAAATCAAATCAAATAGAAACCTTGTTTCTTCTTCTTCTACCTCTCCTTTGGTTGATAGGGTTAGGTTTCTTTCTACTAAGACTAAGGAAGTCTATGAGACCTTAACCAAGTATAGGTCTATTTGGGGAGAGAGAGAGATTGTACTAGATGAGTTAGATCCTTCCATACATAGGAATCTAGTATCTAGGAATTGGGCATCTTGGTGTGATGTTTCTGATTCTCCTCTTGCGCTTTGATTAGAGAGTTTTACTCAAATCTCTCTATTTATCTTGAGGTTACAGGTGGTCATTATTTGACTACTTGGATTAGAGGTAAAGAGTTTAGGATTATTAAATGTTTAGTTTCCAAAACTCTAGGTGTACATTTAGTTCGTAAACCCACTTATCCGTACACTAAGTTTCCTCCAGTAGATGATATCATGTCTTTGCTTTGTGGTAAGTCAGTTTCTTGGGGATTTGAACCAAGAATAAACTCATGTGAGTGTACTGAGCTTAACTATCTTTATTTAAGGATATCCTGCCATAATATCTTTCCCATCTCTCATGTTCATATTGTTCCTATAGATAGGTTTGCTTTCCTTTATGCTCTTGTCATAGATGGGTCTATGTGTTTTCCTTTTCTATTCATTCAAACTATTGTTGATATTTATAGGAGTAAGTCCAAAGCACAAAAGCTATTTTTTCCTATGTATATATATAGGGTGTGGAACTTTCAAGGGTTATCTAACTTTTCTCCTCTAAAGTTAGTTCATATTATTGGAAAATTTGGTTTTGCATCTCATACAAAACACACAACGGAAGAAACAATCACGAATCTACTTCATTCATGAGAGATAACATGTAACCTTGAACTCTAGAACAAAGAATTGAAAGCATACCTTGATGCTATGAAATTCATCTTCATCTCAATTCCACATGGTACCCAAGAAGTGTGGTCTCTCAATCAGTCTTTATGTATGTTAATTCTCAAAGAAAGATTTTCTTCTTCTCCTTGTAACTGTTTTCTTTCTTTTCATCATACATACATTCTAACTACCTTGGTAGTTACTTTATTTAATAACTCTTATTATATAAAAATTGATTATCTAATTGGGTTAGCCTTCTAGGTCTACCCAATTGGGCTTTAGTTTGTGGCTCGAGATGGGACCAAAATGAAAAAATAAGACTCTAACTCCAATGGGCCTTGGGCTTTTCTGTCAACTCTTGACAAGTCTAAAGTTACCATTAATTATATTTAATACCACTATATACATATAATTGCACTCAATGTCTTATTAATAAATTATATCCCAAGACTTTAATGATATCATTTGACCCCTTCATAAAATATCCATAGTGAACAAAGTCATAAAAAAACTATTACTTTGTAAACAACTATTTTATTTTTGAGTACCCGATTTAATCTTTTAGTCATTCACATTTATTGAAATCCAATTTCAATAAATATAAGTTTTAGTAACTTCTTACTAAAATGGGCGCCCTAAATAACCAATTCTTATTAAACTTATCTCAAGGGGATATTTTGTGTCTCCATAAAAAAGATTATGGATTCTATCTTGAGAATATGCGTTCCCTCAACACTACATGTGGTTACCCATTATACTGAGGTTTTGACGGTGAATATTAGATCTCACTCTTTATATATCAAAGTAACCTACATTTCATGATCAGGTCTACTACCTTTTCATGATTAAGAGTTTATGAGACTAGAAGTCATAACATTAATTATTCAGGTAACAATTGTTGATTGAATAATTAATCTCACAATAGTCTAGTTCAATATGTCTTAACTCTTAAGACACATCAACACATCAACTAGAAGTCTCCACTTCCATGATCAAGACAAATCATCTTAGTTGATGTGTTATAGTCTTCGCAAATGAAACGCCCAATTTCATCACCGACTATGAACTACGTTTTGAGTTTACAAGGAACTTGTGATTTATATCATCTGTAACTTATTCACATAAATCACATATAATGCATCTCATGGACTAAGATAATGTCCCATTAGTTTATTAATAAATAGTCTCATATAATTAAACAATTTAATTATTATGACATGTCAATAAATTGGATTTTAGGGCATAAACCCCAACACATATCACTGCCCCTATAGAAGCCACTTTTCTTAGATAACGACAGGCTCAAATGAAGAGTGTTGAACCAAGTACTATGACTTCAAAGAGATCAAGAGGTGAAGCCACTACTGCAGTTCCTGCATCTAGTGCTATGCCTGCTGCTGAGGAGGTACATGTGGATCCTACTGCAGCTATGGATCCTTCTGGTGATGATGATGCTGTTGAACCTATAGTTACCCTTCCTTTCTCATTCTGTGCCATGATGGAGTCCTTTATGACTACTCAAGTAGCTCATGGACAGCTTATTAATGAGTTACTTATTGAGGTGGCTGCCTTGAAAGCTGATTTTGCCGAGTATAGAAGTGTTTTCCACCTCCTCCACCCTCTAATGATTGATGGTTGCCTTTGACAATTCGTAACATAAAGGGGGAGTAAGTTTTAGATTGAAGGCTCTTGTATTTAAGGGGAGTAGAGAGATTTTGTATTTAGGGGGAGTTGCTCAGGTTTTTTTTCTTTTTTTCTTTTTGTGAGATGATGAAAGATTTTGATGTTATTTTCTTTTCATTATTTTGATGTATATATTTTTATTATTATTCTTATTTCACAAACTCTGTTGGTTCATTGACTATGATAGTATATTTAATGTTTATTCATTTGATATTCTGTCTATTTTTATGTTTTTGAGAATTCAAGTTCAGTTTTTATTTATTGAATTTGTACTATATTTTCCACACGTCTTTCTGGTTTGTTTTTAGTGTTTTACAAATTTACAAGCTAATTCTTTCAACATCTGTTGTCTATACTAACAACTAATAGTTTGCAGTTGTGATAGAATTGTATTAGGGCAGTACTTTGTAATTGGGCTAATGTTTGATTTGAGCAATTCATTTTGTACATATGTTTTGTCACAGATTGCCAAAAGGGGAGATTGTTAGGTTCTAAAGATTTAGGATTAAAAGTTTACAATTATATTTTGTATGTGTTGGGAAACCGAGAACAAAACATATCTAGTTTATGTGTTAGGCAATGCTCAAAGGTGTATGTTTCAAGCTTCAAGTTTGAGCTAACTGTAGAAAAGAAGAGTTAGAATCTACCAAGCTCAATCGATCAAAAATTTGGTTCGACCGATCGAAAATTGCAGAAATCAAATTCTGCAAAATTTTTAAACAAGGCCCAAGCCCACAAAAATGTTTAGGGATTCAATCCAACTTATCCACACATAAAAGGAAAACCCTAGCTATGCTTTGGAGACCTTTGGAAAACTTGTGTGTTACTTCTTGTGAGATCTAAGAGGTGTTGTACCTTCTAACTACACAAGCATCTACTAGAGCAAGATCTACAATAAAGCATTGGTAGAACCTAGTTGCTACTACAAAGATCAACAACTGAAAGTGATCTGAAACCTTTGAGTGAGATCTTAAAGTCACAAGTGTGAGTGCTTGTGTTGCAGTAAGTCCAAGAAGAGAAAAGGTTCATGGATTCGAAGCTTGCATATGGTCGTGTCAGTAAGTTACTACTTGAGGTAGTATAGATTTAGGATTAAATATGATTGTAAAAATTTCAATTCTCTTATAGTGGATTTGCTTTACCTTGAGGATTGCTAGGTCAAATCCTCCCTAGATTTTCATTGGTTTTCCTAGGTCATCATATCGGTGTTATTTAATTGTCCACTGCTGTGCATGATATGATTTATTATTGTTTAACCTAATCTGAATAATTAACCTAAGTAATCACTTGGATAATGTATTAGGTTAAACAATATGGTTTAAGGGGTATAAACAAACAAACAAAATCAATTACTGAGAAAACAAAAATACCAAGTATGTAAGTTCAGCTCTTAGCCCCTAATTGTCTTACCCCCAGTCAGAGTAAATTGAACGGTGCGTGTGCTCAGCATTCATCGCTTAAAATATTTTACTATTTTTCCTTTTACTTAATTTTCCACCTAGTTGGTGACTAGGGTCATGCTGAGGCTAGGCTTCTATCCCTTAGTGAGGTTTCCACCTAGTCGTTGACTAGGGTCAGACTGAGGCTAGGCCTTTGTCCTTTATTTGGTTTCCACTTAGTTAGTGACTGGGGTCAAGCTGAGGCTAGGCTTCTGTCATTTAGTTAGGTTTCCACTGAGTCATTGACTGGGGTCAGACCGAGGCTAGGTTTACATCCTTGATTATATTTCCACCTAGTCGGTGACCGGGGTTAGGTTGAGGCTAGACTTCTGTCCTTGATTAGGTTTTCACCTAGCTGGTGACCAAAGTCAGGCCGAGGCTAGGCTTTTGTCCTTAGCAAAATTACTTAATTTGAGCTAGCTTCAAACTTCATCATACATTAAGAGTACAAGCATATATGGTGTAA
Organism: Quercus variabilis; assembly: GCA_030445155.1. NCBI lineage: Eukaryota > Viridiplantae > Streptophyta > Magnoliopsida > Fagales > Fagaceae > Quercus > Quercus variabilis. Next base: position 43,337,703 of record CP129445.1, on the reverse strand, counting down.
TTTAGATGGGCAAACTTCTAATAATTTACATTAAGTGAGTCATTAAATACACCCAAATTGCCCTAATTTTTTTTTAACTGAAAGTACTTCTTGAGGTTGCTCACATTCCATGGCTGAGGAAGTGGTCTTTCCTTCATGGCCTCCAAGTAATAAGCCCCAGTTCCTGCTATGGCGGTCATGCAATATAGGCCCTCCCAATTCGTGGCCAATTTTCCGAAGCGCAGTTCTTTCATACCCCCCAGTACCCTTCGTAGGACAAGGTCTCCAGTAATGAAGTTTCTTGGCCTCACTTTTTTGTTGTACCCTTTAGACAGTCTCTGCTGGTAAACGGTCAATTGAATGGATGCTATCTCTTTGTTCTCTTCCATGAAGTTGCTCAGTTAACATCAGGTTATTCACACACAGGGAGAATCTTATGATCCTCATGCTTGCTAGGCCAATCTCCACTGGTATCACTGCCTCAGTCTTGCAGGTCATAGAAAAAGGGGTTTCACCAATAGATCTCTTGTGAGTAGTCTGGTAGGTCCACAACACATTGGGCAACTCTTCGTCCCATTTCCCTTTGGACTTCTTTAACCTTTTATTCAACCCATTAACGATAGTCTTGTTTGTGGCTTCAGTTTGTCTGTTGCTTTTAGGATATGATAGGGATGAGGATCTATTCTTTATCCCGAGGTCATTGCAATACTTCCTAAACACCTTACTATTAAACAGAAAATTGTTATTTAAGATCAGTGTCTCCAGCATCCCAAATCGAGTCACAATGTTCTTCCAAAAAATTTCTTTGCGTCAACGTCTCAGATGCTTGCCAAAGCCTCATCCTCCACCCACTTGGTGAAATAGTCAATCGTTACTATCACAAACCTCCTATTCCTAGTGGCCCAGGGGAAAGGTCCCATTATGTCCAACCTCCACTAGGTGAAGAGCTGCAAACTGATGATTGGGTTAAGAGTTCCTCCCAGCTGATGGATGTTCAGGGCATGCCTTTGGCACTAATATCACTTTTTAACATAATTCGCGACATCCCTTTGCATATTCAACCACTAGAATCCTTTAGTCATTGCCCAATGGGCTAAGGACCAACCTCCTGTATGGCTTCCATACTCCTTCATGCAATTCAGCGAGGAGCTTGTCCACAGCTTCGAGGTGTACACATAATAAATAAGGCCCTTCGAATGACCTTCGGTATAACTTCTTCTCCTTTGACAACCAAAATTGGGCGGATTTCTGCCTTATCTTCTTGGCATCTTTTTGTTCTTCAAGCATAGCTCTATCCAAGAAGAATGAGAAGATAGGATCCATCCAACTCGGTGAAACAGTAATAACCATGACTTGACAATGCCCCCGATGGTCAATGCACGGAGATTCCAACAACTCCACTAATATGATCTGGGGTATGGAACTTCCTAAGGAATCCGTGTGGTTGTTCTACCCCTTAGAGATCTGAGTTACTTTTACCAATTTTAGATAATCTGTCATTCTTGGATCTCTAGCCTCAAAGTCCACCTTAACTTGACTTACCACCAAAAGCAAATCTAAATGGATTTCCACATCTATAGCTCCTACCTTAGCTGCTGCTCGAAGACTGGCCACCAAGGCTTCATACTTGGCTTTATTATTCGAGGCCTAGAAGTTTAGTCTGAGTGAATGTTCTAGTCTTATCCCTTATGGTAACTGTAGCACTATTCCTATTCCATATCCCCGAGCATTGGATGCGCCATCCACATAGACAAACCATGCACAGATTGACACTTGGCATGCACTATGTGCATCTCTGATAGCAGGAGTGAATTCGGCCACAAAATTAGCCAGCTTTTGCCTCTTAATTGCAATCCTCGGCTTGTACCAAACATAAAAAGATCCCAATTGGGTACCCCATTTAGCTATTCTCCCTATAAATTCCAACTTCCTCAATAAAGATTTCCAAGGATGCTCAGTCAACACATACACCGTGTGAGCTTGGAAGTAGTGTGGTAGCTTCTTGGTGGCGTGCACTAGGGCTAGAGCCATCTTTTTCAATATTAGATAATGGGTTTAGATCTTACTGATATACTACACTAGCTTTTCTTATCAATATTGCATCCATAACGTGCTTGAACATGGCCAAATACATGTACAGGTCTTCGCGAGGGCTTGAGATTGGACAAAAGTGGTGGGTAAGCTAAATAGAGTTTCAAATTTTGGAAGGCATTGTCGCACTCTTTGGTCCACTAACATCCCTTCCACTTCTTTAGTAGTTGAAAGAATGGGCAACATCTGTTGGCTGACTTGGATACAAACCGATTCTAGTCTACTATCATTTCCGTGAGCTTTTGTACTTCCTTCAGGTTTCTGGGTAGGTTGAGCTATTGAATTGCATTGATTTGGTTTGGGTTAACCTCGATCCCTTAGCAAATGATCATATAGCCAAGAAAATTCCCAGACCCCACTCCAAATGCACACTTGGTAACATTGAGGTGCAATTTATGGCACCTTAATATCTTAAATACCTTAGCTAAAGCCAACACATGCTCCTCTTCCTTCTTATGCTTGACCATCATATCGTCAATATATACCTTCACTATTTTGTCGGCCTGTTGTTTGAACATTCGTGTAATCATTCGCTGGTAAGTTGCTTCAACATTCTTCAAACCAAACGGCATTACCGTAGAGTGATAATTGCCTTTGGGAGAGATAAAAGACACCTACTCTTGATCTTTGGGAGCCAGGGCAATCAAGTGGTATCCCTAGAACGCATCCAAAAAGTTCATCCTTAGGTGGCAATATGTGGCACCCACAAGCTGGTCGATCTTCAAGATAGAAAATGGATCTTTAAGGCATGCTATATTTGCAAACCCTATATTTCCCATTTTTCTTCTTCACAACCATAGTATTTGCCAACCAATCAAGGACAAATACATCTTTTATTGCTCTAGCTTGCTTAAGCTTTTCCACCTCTTCCTTCATAGCTTCCATGTGAGGTTTAGTTGACTGCCTTAGCTTTTGCTTCTTAGGGGAATACAAGGGGTCTAAATTCAATCTTTGCATTATAAACTCTAGGTCTACCCCAAGTGCCTCATATGGGCTCTATGCAAAGACATCCAAATTCTGGACTAGTGACAGTAGTACCTTCACACGTTCCTCAGTTGGGAGGCTTTCCTCCACCCGAAAGTGCCTGTCCTCATAGGGCAATATGTGGACCTCAATCAATTCCTCAACATTGTCAGCCCCATTAGAATCTTCAAAGTTCTGTAATTGCTATAACTGACCCAACTCTACATGTTCCTTCTACTTGATCTCATGATTGATTGCGACTATCAAGCATTGCCTAGCTACACTTTAATCACCCCTTATCACTACCACTCCTTGCTTAGCCAGGAACTTTACTTTCAGGTGCAATATGGATGAAATGGATCCCATGGCATGAATTCATGGCCATGCAAAGATCTCCATATGCAAGGGATAAAGCGTGAACTACTATGAAATTCACCATTACTTTTTTTCCTTCGGTTCCCACAGGTAGTTTGATTTGTCCCGCGAGCATCACCATCTTCCCATCGAATCCCATTAGAGGGGTGTCATACTTTGTGAGGTCTTCATCTTTCAAACCCAACTCCTTATACAGGTCGGGGTACATGATCTCTGTCTTATTACCTTGATCTATAATAACCCTTTCAACAAGGAATACCCCAATCTAGAGGGTTACCAGTAGCACATCGTCATGTGGTTAGGTCATTCCTTCAAGGTCTATGTTGTCAAAAGCTATTTTCTCCTTGCTTATCCGAGGCTTCTTCCCTGGGTGACCCACTATCTCTAACTCCTACTAGGGGGGTAATGCTGAGTATCCCCATCCTTCAACTAGTACTTACCCCAATCAACGCAGCATGAATGACTTCAATGATATCGAGGGGAGGTGGCAATGTCCCCCTCTGGCTTCCTAACACCTATCCCATCGTATTCCTTCCTTAGCCAACTACGTACTCCATCAGATGCCCCGCTCTGACTAATTACTCCATATAGTCCTTAAAATTCCTACACTGCTCGATAGTATGCCCCTTGTCCCAATGGTAGGTGCAGTACAGACTCTAGTTCCTTCTAGTCGAGTCTCCATTCATCTTTCTGTGTCTCCACTCATCTTTTGTCCCCCTGTCTCCCTTCTAGGCCTTTGTTGAAAGCCCATAGTTTGGTGCTCCTTTGGAGTTAGGGTGTAGTAGGGGTCTTTTCTTTACCCTATAGTCTATCATCCTCTAACCTCTTATGCTCATTTATTTGCCTCATAAGTTGGTGCATATTCTCGGGTGGCTTTACAGTCAAGGAGTCTTTCAACTCGAATTCTTGAGGGAGCCCTAGTCTAAAAGTGCTCACGACTACCTGCTCATTGCATCCTTTAATCTCGTTATACAACGCCTAGATTAATTCCCCAAAGTTGTGGATGGAGCCCTTCCTCAGGCCGTTGAACCATCTCATCATCGTGGGTCCAAGGTTGGAAAGGAACACTTTGCACAAAAGTCTGTCGTTTTGAGAATAAAGGGCCATAAGATGCGTGTAATGACTTACATGCTCTACTAGGTCTGTATTACTGTCGTAACAAGTAAACGATGGATGCGTGAAATGTCTCGACATCTTGGTATGCTTTATTTGTTCAGAAAAAAGGTGATTGGGTTATCCTCTTAAGTGCTCGGCTTATGGCATCCACGGTGGCATTTTGGCATCCCTCCCTTTCTCTTCTCGACGATAATGAATTTCTATCTCTAGAATCATTCAACCTTCCCCTGACCGCCGATAGCGGCTTTGGTGAGACAATCTTTCTATATAACTATATGTAGACATCAAAATTTTATGATGTATTTACAACTGTCCGATTGTTCATGATCGAATATTTGTGATCAAATTAATCTTTAATTAATGACGTGGACACATGACAACATCAAATGAAAAGAGCCATATGGTAGCGTCAGAAGAAAATACTTATATGGAAAGTTCTTATTAAATGAAATGCCAAATTAAATTCATAATTCAACTCCCAATAAATGCTGAGAGAAAATTTCAAATTAAATATTATTGAGTTGCCTATAAATAGAGGCTTCTCATATGAGAAAAGGAGGATAGACACTTAGAGAGAAAACATTACTGACACTCTGTTAAAATAGAGAGTCATCTCTAAAGTTCACAAGAATTCCATTGTTCATCAAGGCCTATTCCTACTTCTTCAAATCAAAGTGGGGATTCTCCTTCAACCTAGTTCGAGATCAAACCAACGGCCCTTGCACCAAATTAAGCACGTTCAACTATTCATTCAACTTGTAGACATCAAAGCATAATTCAAGATCAAGCTACATAGCCCTTTCGGATCGTAACATTTCTTGGAGATCAAATCAAATATAAATTGATTATTTGTTACACTATTTCGTAATCGTGTGATTCTTCTTTCATGAAAATTGTGTGTTAGGATTAGTGCCCTTAAATCTTATTGTATGATGCTATGTATGATATTAAGTTTGACATTATGTATGACTTAATATTGTGTTTAATGAATTTATTTTATTATTATTTGAAATAATGGTAACATGAATATTAGGACATTATCATTTGGTCCATAAGATACATAGTATATGATTTATGTGAAAAGTCACAGAAGATATAAATCACAAGTTCTTTATAAACTCAGAATTATAGTTCGTAGTTGGTGATGAAATTGGGCATTTCATCTACGAAGACTATAACATATCAATCATGATGATTTGTCTTGATCATTGAAGTGGAGACTTTTGGTTAATGTGTTAATATGTTTTAAGAGTTAAGACATTGAACTGGACTATTGTGAGATTTATTATTTTCCTAATGACTGTCATATGAATAATAAATCTCACGACTTGTATTTGCATGAACTCTTAATCTTGAGAGAATAATGGACCTGATCATAAGGTGTAGGTTGCTTTGATATATCAGGAGTGAGATCTATAGTAATGGTCAAAATCTCAGTATATTGAGCAGCCACATTTAGTGTTGATGGAACATGTATTCTCAATATGGAATTCATAGTCTCTTAACGGAGATATAAAGTATTCCATTGAGATAAGTTTAATGAGTTTGTTATTCAGAGAGTTAGGCCTAACCACTTTAGTAAGACTAAAGCATATATTTATGGAATTGGATTTCATAAATATATAATGAATAACATTAAAGGATTAAACCGGGTACTCAAGAATTAAGATGTAGTAATTTACAAAGTGGCAGTCTACATTAATGACTTTGTATTACTGCGAATATTTTATGAAGGGGTTGCATGTATAATAAAGTCTTGGGATATAATTTATAAGTAAGGCCTAGAGTGCAACTATATTTATATAGTGGTATTAAATATAGTTAATAGTAACTTTGGACTTGTCAAGAGTTGACAGAAAAGCCCAAGGCCCATTGGAGCTAGTGTCTTATTAGTCCTTTTTGGTCCCACTCCAAGCCGCACACTAAAGCCCAATTGGAAAGGCCCAAAAGGCCAGCCCAATTAGATAATTGGTTAGATAAAAATGGAAAAACGTATAGAATTGAGGTGTGTGAAAAAGCAACATTGTAATGGTGGAAGTGAGTGTATGTCACTCTCTAATTATCCCTTTGTAACTAATTGAGAGTTCACACTTCTTGGGCGTTAGTGGAATTGAAGTGAAGATCAAAAGTATTCCTAAGTGCTTAAATCTTCAAGTTTTGAAATTCACCGCTTCAAGGTACGCTCACTTGTTCTCTAATTCTGAAATTTACTTTGTGCATGTTATCAATATCGAATGATGTAGATCCGTTTTAAACTTATTTTTTCGCTGTGTTCATCTTTAAATCCATCAAATGGTATCAGAGCGGTCTTCAATTTCGTATTGTTTAACATGTTTTGTGAGTTTTAGAATTGGAGATGATAGTTTCATATTGTTAGAAGATAATGTATTTAATTTTCTACATGGTTGATGAAACTATGATTTGATAAAAACTGAAATTGATGTTATGATATTGATTAAATTTAAATTCAAGTATGTTAAATTGATCTTTAAGACTTTAGCATCAATGAATTTCAATTTTGATATCCTTCTCTGACCATCATGTTCGTTTGAAAGTTGTTTGTTCATGAAAACACGAAGAAAACTGCCTTAGAAAATTTCTGGAAATTTGAGTTTCGCGATTTTGGATCGATCGAAAATCAATTTTGATTGATCGAGTGAGACAGTGATCAGACTTTTTAAATAGATTGATTTTCGATTGCTGGTCGATCAATCGAATCTGTTTTTTCGATCAATCGAAAGTCAATCGAGTATCAATCGAACAAGTCAGAAGGTCAAGTTGGAACTTTTTAATTTTTTCGATCAATCGAGGGGCACATTCAATCGATTGAAAGAAATAAAATTAGAAATTTTTCTAAGTGTTTTCACATGTAAAAGTACTAAGACTATGTGTAATTAGATTATGCATACTTTATAATTAAAAAAAACATTTTCTTTAAAACATCTAGTGGGAGAGAGATACAAGGGTTGCATCTCATGGCCTCCATTATCGGTTTAAAGTAGTGTGATTAAGCACCTCGCCTTGGCGTATATGCCTTGCTCCCTTCGGAGGGTGTTTGATACATAGGACTACAAGTTAAACTTCTTAAAGATAGATAAAATGTGTTTTATCATTGAGAATGACCACGCTTCCGTGGAGTTACTTAGTGATTCACATTGATTCTAGGTAATGGTATATACTAGACTAAGTGTAATGTTAACCTCCCTTTGGAGCTATGTCATTATTACTTAAAGGCTAAAGGGAAAATGACAAATTATTTTTGTTTGGTAAGAGTTACCATGATAGCATTAATAATGAGAATGTTTTTCACCTAATCATAGTGATTGGTATGACCTCGCTTCCGAGGAATATTAATTGTGGGATTGAATTGTCGTTGCATATATTATATTATGGTTTTATTAAGGTTCCATACTATATGTTTATATGCTAAATAAATAATGACCAATTTATTGATTATATTCATGTTTATTGTTTTCAGATTTAGAACATGGCATCATTTAGCCCACTTGTAACTATTCTTAATCAAAACAAACTGACTGGATCCAACTATGTTAACTAGAAAAGAAATTTGGACATTGTTCTTACTGCTGAAGAGCATAAGTATGTTCTTACTAAACCATGCCCTAGCTTTCCTTCATTAGATGCTCCTTCTAAAGAAAAACAACGATATGATCATTGGCAGAAATCTAATGAGATGGCCAAGTGCTACATCCTAGCATCTATCTCAAATGTTCTATAGCATCAAATGCAGGATGTAGAACTAGCTTCAGACATCATGCTAAGTCTGAAGGAGATGTTTGGTAAGCAAGGCCGTTTTGCAAGACAAGAGACCGTGAGGCAAATTTATAATACCAGAATGGCTAAAGGTACTTCAATGAGGGAGCATTGTCTAACAATGATCTCTAATCTGAATACATTGGAAGTTTTAGGTGCCAATATTGATGGAGAATCCCAAGTAGATATGATACTCCAGTCACTACCAGAATCATTTAAAGAATTCAAACTTAACTATAATATGAACAAAAAGATTTATACTTTGTCTGAATTAGTGAATGAATTGGTAGCGGTAGAAGGCATTCTTGGCACTTCCAATGTTGAAGCCAATGTTGGTGAAGCTTCTACTTTTCAACCTAAGCCAAAAGGCAAGGGTAAGAAGAAGAAGAAAAAGAAGAAGAAGAAGAACTTCACCAAGCAAGAGGGTAAACAAATTGCCTTAGGGATTACTGATAAAAGAAAGAAGATCAAAGGAAAGTATTTCCATTGTGGTGAGAAAGGGCATTGGAAGAGAAATTGTCCAATATTCAAGGCTGCCAAGAACAAAGGTATGATTAATACATTCCTTCTTGAAATATGTTTGGTACAGAATCTCACGGATTCCTGGTGTGTGGATTCAGGTTGTACTAATCATATCTGCAATTCCTTGCAGGGGTTTCAGGAGACCAAAAAGCTTAAAGAAGGGGAGTTGTTTCTTACTTTGGCTGATGGGAGCAAGATTCCAGTTGTAACTATTAGTGTTTGTAATTTATGTTTTGAATCTAGAGTTTTAATATTAGAAGACTATTTGTATGTACCTAATGTTCGTAGGAATTTAATTTCTGCTACTTACTTAGGTAAACATGGATATTGTGTTATCCTGAAAGACAATGTTGTAATAAAGAAGGATAAAGTGTTTATCTATTCTGGCAATATTGTGGATGGTCTTTATATTTTAACTCCTGATAAGCATGAATTATATAATTCTGAATTAGATAATAACTCTCATGTAAAATCGTTAAAGAGAAAGTTTCCTTCTACTAGTGATGCATATCTTTGGCATTTGCGTTTGGGTCATATTAATTCAAATAGGATTCAAAGACTGATCAAAGATGGACTCTTAGAGCCCATGGACTTTGATGAATTTCCAGTTTGTGAATCTTGTTTGGAAGGTAAAATGACCAAACGATCTTTTAAAGCAAAAGGTAGAAGAGCTCAAGATTTGCTAGAGTTAGTGCATTCTGATGTATGTGGTCCTATGTCAATCCAAGCAAAAGGAGGTTATGAGTTCATCACTTTTACCGATGATTACTCAAGATATGGTTATGTGTACCTAATGAGACGGAAGTCCGAAGCCTTTGAAAAGTTCAAAGAGTTTAGGGCTGAAGTAGAGAATCAATTGGGTAGACGCATAAAAGCCATTCGATCTAATCGTGGTGGTGAATACCTTCTTGGGGTTTTCAAGGATTACTTAACTCAAAATGAGATTGTATCCCAATTGGCTGCACCTGGAACTCCTTAACATAATGGTGTAGCAGAAAGAAGGAATAGGACTCTTTTAGAAATGGTTCGGTCCATGATGAGTTACTCAACTTTACCAATTTCTTTTTGGGGTTATGCCTTAAATACAGCAATACATCTTTTGAATTTAGTCCCATCAAAATATGTTCCCAAAACACCCATGGAATTGTGGAGTGGGCGTAAGCCTAGTATGAAATATCTCCACATTTGGGGTTGTCCTGCACATGTGTTAAAAGGGAAGCCTGATCAATTGGAACCAAAATCAGAAGTGTGTTTGCTTGTAGGTTATCCAAAAGAAACTAGGGGTTATTTATTCTATAGTCGTAAAGATAACAAAGTTTTTGCTAGTACAAATGCTAAATTCTTGGAAAATGACTATATGAATAATTTTACTCCTAGAAGTAGAGTTGTGTTGTCTGAAATAAATGAACCTGTAAATGAACAACCAATAGATGAAACTAGGGACGATGTGGCTGTATTAGATACACCACAAGATACTACTCGTGACATGTCTAGTACTTAGGTGCCTCGTCGTAGTGGGAGAATTGTTCGGCCTCCTATAAGATTCATAGGTTTAGGAGAAACTTATGAAACTATCTCAGAAGAGGCTGAATTAGATCCCTATACCTATGAAGAGGCAATGAATGATATAGATGCACATCATTGGGTCCAAGCTATGAAATCTGAATTAGATTTCATGTATTCCAATCAAGTTTGGGATCTTGTAGAGATGCCTAATGGCATTAAACCTGTTGGTTGTAAATGGGTTTACAAGAGGAAGAGAGGGATAGATGGAAAGGTTGAAACTTTTAAAGCAAGGCTAGTGGCGAAAGGGTATACACAAAAATAAGGTATTGATTATGATGAAACCTTTTCTCCAGTAGCAATGCTTAAATCTATCAGAATTCTCTTATCTATCACTGCTCATTATGATTATGAGATTTGGCAAATGGATGTCAAGACTGCATTTCTCAATGGCAATCTTGAAGAGGAAATCTATATGATACAACCGAAAGGTTTCATAGCTAAGAACCAAGAGCATATGGTATGCAAGTTAAAAAGGTCCATTTATGGACTTAAACAAGCATCTAGATCATGGAACATCAGATTTGATCAAGCAATCAAGTCATTTGGTTTTGAGCAAAATCTTGATGAACCATGTGTGTACAAAAGACATTGTGATAAAGTAGTAATGTTCCTAGTGCTTTATGTTGATGATATTCTACTCATTGGAAATGATTTAGGGGTAATGTCATCAGTAAAGATTTGGTTGTCAAGTCAATTTGATATGAAGGACTTAGGTGAGGCTAACTTTATTCTAGGGATCAAGCTTTAGCAAGATCGCAAGAATGAGATGTTAGGCTTATCACAAGCTGGATATATAGATAAGGTTCTAGAACGGTTTAGCATGCAAAACTCCAAGAAAGGATTACTTCCTTTTAGACATGGAGTTCCTTTGTCTGATGACCAAAGGCCTAAAACTCAAGAGGAAGAAAATATGATGAGACAAGTTCCTTATGCTTCTGCAGTGGGAAGTCTCATGTATACCATGCTTTGTACTAAACCAGATATCTGTTATTCAGTTGGCATGGTCAGTCGATATCAATCAAATCCAAGACCAAAACATTGGCAAGCTGTAAAGCATATTCTCAAGTATCTACGAAGAACAAGAGATTATATGCTTGTTTACCGAAGTGAGGATTTGATACCTATTAGCTATACAGATTCAGATTTTCAATCTGATCTAGATTTCAGAAAATCCACATCAGGATGTGTTTTCACCTTGGGAGGTGGAGCCATAAGTTGGCAGAGTATTAAGCAATCTTGTATTGTAAACTCTACCATTGAAGCAGAATATGTTGCTGCTTGTGAAGTAGCAAAGGAAGCTGTATGGCTCAAGAAATTCCTTTCTGACATTGGTGTAATGACAATGGAGCAAGTTCCAATCACATTGTTTTGTGACAACAGTGGAGCAGTTGCACAATCTAAAGATCCAAGGAATCATAAGAAAGGAAAGCACATTGAGAGGAAGTACCATATCATTCGAGATATTGTTACTCGTGGAGATGTGGTAGTAGCAAAGATTGAAAGTGCAAATAATCTAGCAGATCTATTTACTAAAGCTTTGCCTCAAAGGACTTTTGAGTCACATTTGGAGAGAATGGGAGTTAGATTAGTACACAATAGTCTTTAGGACAAGTGGGAGATTGTTAGCATTAGTGCCCTTAAATCCTATTGTATAATGCTATGTATGATATTAAGTTTGACATTATGTATGACTTAATATTGTGTTTAATGAATTTGTTTTATTATTATTTGAAATAATGGTAACATGAATATTAGGACATTATCATTTGGTCCATGAGATGCATAGTATGTGATTTATGTGAAAAGTCACAAAAGATATAAATCACAAGTTCTTTGTAAACTCAGAATTATAGTTTGTAGTCGGTGATGAAATTGGGTATTTCATCTGCGAAAACTATAACATATCAATCACGATGATTTGTCTTGATCATGGAAGTGGAGACTTCTGGTTGATGTGTTAATATGTTTTAAGAGTTAAGACATATTGAACTGGACCGTTATAAGATTTATTATTTTCCTAATGACTATTATATGAAAATAAATCTCACGACTTGTATTTGCATGAACTCTTAATCCTGAGAGAATAATGGACCTAATCATAAGGTGTAGGTTGCTTTGATATATCAGGAGTGAGATCTATAGTAATGGTCAAAACCTCGGTATGTTGGGTAGCCACATTTAGTGTTGATGGAACATATATTCTCAATATAGAATTCATAGTCTCTTAACAGAGATATAAAGTATTCTCTTGAAATAAGTTTAATGAGTTTGTTATTCAGAGAGTTAGGCCTAACCACTTTAGTAAGACTAAAGTATATATTTATGGAATTGGATTTCATAAATATATAATGAATAACATTAAAGGATTAAACCGGGTATTCAAGGATTAAGATGTAGTAATTTACAAAGTGGCAGTCTACATTAATGACTTTGTATTACTACGAATATTTTATGAATGGGTTGCATATATAATAAAGTCTTGGGATATAATTTATAGGTAAGGCCTAGAGTGCAACTATATTTATATAGTGATATTAAATATAATTAATGGTAACTTTGGACTTGTCAAGAGTTGACAGAAAAGCCCAAGGCCCATTGGAGCTAGTGTTTTATTGGTCCCTTTTGGTCCCACTCTAAGCCACACACTTAAGTCTAATTGGAAAGGCCCAAAAGGCCAGCCCAATTAGATAATTGGTTAGATAAAAAGGGAAAAATGTACAGAATTGAGGTATGTGAAAAAACAACATTGTAATGGTGGAAGTGAGTGTATGTCACTCTCTAATTATCCCTTTGTAACCAATTGAGAGTCCAAACTTCTTGGGCGTTAGTGGAACTGGAGTGAAGATCAAAAGTATTCCTAAGTGCTTTAATCTTCAAGTTTTGAAATTCGCTGCTTCAAGGTACGCTCACTTGTTCTCTAATTCTGAAATTTACTTTGTGCATGTTATCAATATCGAATGATGTAGATCCGTTTTAAACTTATTTTTCCGTTGCGTTCATCTTTAAATCCATCAGTGTGTACACTACAGTCTAAGTCCTGGTTATAGGATGATCTTTCAAGAGTCCTCCTTCGGCACCTTCATTGTGCCTCCAACTCCAACTCTTTAACCTGTATATGCAAACTCTCCCATTCACAATCTCAATCACTATGATATGAACCTTTTGGTAAATATGAGACTGTCCTCTCTCCTTGGGATAAAGCTGCATGCGAGTCATCCAGTCTCATGCCCATCACGGCCACGTCACTCCCTCTTCCGCTCTTGTTCCACCTGCTTAAAAGCTCAAGAGGAGCCCTTAGACCAGTTTCCACTAGATCCTACCGAACCTTCATTTTCATGTTGCTCTACCATTTTGTAGTCCTTGTCACTACCTCTAGACCTTCAACGTAGTAGGAAATTCTCATAGACGACATCAATTGTGATGGCTAGAACTTAATCACCATGGGCTTTTAAGCTCAGGCCCTCAATTTATTTGTGTTCTGGGTTAGGCTTCTCCCTCAATAGGAGGTCCAAGAAGTGAATTCACTCTTTACTGATATAATAGAGATGTTATTTTAGCCCTTAATTTCCCTTCTCATGGCACAGTCGAGGTTACAATCACGCAGCTGTGCCCTTTTCCTAAGATTCAAGAAGGAACTCTTTCTTCCCGAGGTGGATGTTCCCTTACTTCCCAAGGTGTTTTTCTCCCCAATTTTTTCAACTTCCAATCCCTATTCCTCCCTTTCTATTTATAGCCTCCCCTTAGTGGAGTTGTCATGATGAAGGGATTTTTCCATGTCAGTGGGTCCCTCTGCCCCATAATCCTAATCAAATGGGACCTGTCACTTACTATTGATGTGACTTCCTAGTAATTTGTGCCTAATGCCGATTACTGCTCGATAGGCAAATTCTCCTAAAGTATTATCCCTGGTTCACAACAAACTCTTAAGGTATGTGGACCGAAGATTCATAGGCCGTTCTCGGCTCGACCTATGGACTGAGGCGAGCCGATCATATCAATGCATGAGCCTACATTTTGGGACTGGGCTAACATACTCAGTCCGTATACACACACAGATATATATATATATATATATATATATATTATTTAAAAAAAAAAGAAAGAGAAAAAAGGACCATGCTAGCTTCCTTCCAAAATAGCAGTAAATGAAGCTGCTGCGTGTCACATTTCTGACTGTGTGACCGCATCATTGTCTTTTCTTTTTGGCGTGTAAGCAACATATTAATTTGAGGGGGAAAAAAAAAATGAAACCTCATTACTCATCCACATAAAACATAATTCATTCATAGAACTCTGAAGTCTGAAGTCAACACGACATAATTTTGGTTCAAATTTGCAAAAGTCTATTCTATTCAGCCGTGTGTTTTGGACTTCTAATTCTAAGTTCTAATGAATTGAAATTTTTGACCCAAAAAATAAAATAAAATAAGAAAGAAAGAAATGAATTGAGATTACTACGTACTGTTAATTTACTATTAATTAAGGCACACGTGATTCATGTCTCAAATTTCTTTAGTTTCTTTCCTATGAAGAATCGGAGGAAGACGGTTCTAGGTTGTACTTGGTAATTCATTAAAAAAAAAAAAAAAAGGTTGTACTTGGTTATTGTTTAATTGTAGTTCAAAACTTCAAATGGACCTCAATTTGTTATATATTGTCAACAAGTTTTTGCAATATTCTCACCGTCAGACTTAGAAAAATCTCAAAAACGAAAACTTAGGTCAGCTCTCTGATTTTATTTGAAAATTTGGAAATTACCTAAATTGAGTCATACTACACAAAATCAACTCGTTTTAGCAAAGACTTGTTCGTATAGTGATTTTACTTGCCCGCTTTTGCAACTTTAATTTCAAGGTAGCAACCAAGAAGCAAGATCCACAAAACTACGCCATCAAAATACAAAGAATTTTTTTTGTAAAAAAATAAATAAATAAACGAAGATAATTATAAATTATTTACAAATGGACATTCCAATCAAATATTCCACAAATTTTTGTCCAAATCTATATATACCATTACAGCTAGACGCGTGAATGAATACAACTCGTAATTAATTTAATTATTACAACTCGTCTGGAGCAATAAAGGCATCGGCGTCCCACCACGTGTCCACATCAGACACCGTTAAATCCACTAACGGCGATGTGACGTTCCTAATGTCCCCAACAACCTCGCTGTCGTCATCTCTGACGTGCACTTTTCCGACACCGCCGTATCCAACGGCCACGATCTTTTTCCCAAGCTGTGGCCCCCACTCGGCGAGTATCTCCGGTATCCGACACCGGACACGCGTGTCCCACACCTTCAGCGACACGTTTCCAGACACGCCCTTTTCCGCCGCTGTCACAACAGACCCCGAATTTAACGGCGACACGGCCATCACACCCGATTTCCCGCCTAACAGAGTCGTTACCCTTTGTTCTCTGTTCATATCGTAAACGGAAATGAGGTCGCCGTCAACTTCGCCGTCAAAGTCTAACCCCAAACCCAAATGGTCCCACAGCTTCACAACGCTACCACTAGCCAAGTCTGTCCACGAGAACCGTTGCCATAGCTTCGAATTACGACTTTGCCGTTGACTTCTTCCGAAGTATCCACGACCCGACCCGGCGACCCGGAAATCTTCATCCATGGGTTCTTCTTCTTCTTCTTCTTCTTCTTCTATAGAAGACGACACAGAAGAAGTGTCGTCGTCGTCGTCGTCACTACTGTAAATATCGTCGTCGTCGACGAGTTTTAAGAGAGGTTCAGAAGCTGCAGAACTTGCTCTTTGGAATTTCACGATTAAAATCCTGACCCTGTTCATTATTGTGCTAAACGAGGCGACTATAGCAAGAACCAGGGCACCCCATTTCCAAAATCGAATGACTTCGAAGCCAGAAAACGAAAAAACCCGAGAAAACATTGATGGGTTTTGCAATGAGAGCTCCAAATCGCTTATCCTGTTGATCACTGGGATCTCCATGCTATGCTATTTACTATGTATCGTTTATCAAAGTTTCTGAATTATCAGCTCAGCTCAGCTTAGCTTTGTATTCGAGAAATTAAAAAAAAAAAAAAATCACAGATTTTAATACACAGAGAGAAAGAGAGAGAGATATGAGTTTTTATGTGAATGGGAGTTGGTGAGGAAAAGAGGAGGTTTTGGAAGGTGAGGTTGTGTAAGGTTTTTATAAGGATGTTAAGGTAATTAAAATAGTAAAGATTTTTAAAAAGATGCTGATGTGGAGGATAATTATTGGTTAATTGGAATAGAATATTGGGAGACACGTCAGAAAAAGGTTAGCGGGCTTTTTGGAAAAATAGGAAAAGAGATTGGGACGGCTGAGTCAGGATGAGACCCTCCCAATTGTGTAGAACGAGGGACAAAGGGATCTAATCCTTAATTTTAACATGCTATATGCGATCGGTGAGGTGAGTCATGACCTATATACATAGGTACATATCTCTGAAGGCTGTTGACACGTGCTGAAAACAGACATTGCTTGCGCCTATTATTCTTTTTCTTTCTTCTTTTTGGACTTGCTTAAGCATTTTCAGTGAATTTATCAAATTTTTTACTAGTAATTTTTAATTTTTATCTATCCACTTTTTAAAACATATTTTTCAACAAATTATCTATTTTATTCTTTATTTTATTTAAATATTATTTCTTCATTCATTATTTATTTATTTTTTAACAATTACACATCTTTCAATATTTTTTTTATTTAACACTTGATTATTATAATAGAAAAAAAACATATGAAGAATGAAGAGTAGCCCATCAATTTTGATGAGTTACTGTTCATGAGCAATAAAAACTTAGAATTTAGAGAATCAATTGGAGAGCATTTTTTTTCTGGTCTCATTTTGTATTATAAAGAATATTTTGCATTTAGTTATACAATTAGAAATGCTTTTAATCTTCCTGTAACTCATTATATGATAATTGAAGGGCTATTGTTTTTAACGAGTAATGTAATTCTTTAATGACTTGTTTGGAAGTTTAGAGAGGGAGGAGAGTAGAGGGAAGTAGAGGGGAGGGGAGTAGTGGGGAGGAGAATAGAGGAAAATGATTTCCCTCCATCTTGTTTGGATGTTTTTAAAATTAGTAAGGGGGAAGGGAGTAATTAGTCCTTCCCCTTGTGTAATTTTGTTAATATAATAAGGGTAAATTATGTAATTTACTTGCTCAATAGTTTATGTACTCTACTCTCCCTCCAAATCTCTCCAATTTGGGAGAATTAAAAATGGGGGGCTAGAGGGAGTTGAAACCCCTTCAAACCCCTCCCCTTCCTTCCTTAAAAAACTTTCAAATAAAGTAATTAGATTACTCTCCCTCCCTTTACTCTACTCCCCCTCTCTTTTTAAACATCCAAATAGGCCATAAAATAACATGAAACTGGTAGTTTTACTTTTATGAATTGTCGGTTTGTTGTGTTGGAAAGATCTCATTCTCTAAACAGTTTGGATTTAATCTTTATCCTTAATGATATGCTTTCTTTGTTCTTTTTGTTCTTTTTCCTTTTTTATCACAACTCTTGTGATAGGCTGTGATTGTTAATAATAAACAATCAATTTTATATAGACTCATTTTATTTTTCTGCTCATTAATAATAGACAACCATCTTTATATAGGCTTATTATTATTTCTCCACCAGTCATTGTATTAAAATTATAATATGGGTGTGCACGAAAGAAATTGTTGCAAGATATGTGGTCCCTTGCCTTGGACGTTAACTTGTGCAAGATGTATAATTGATTGGTTTGTATTTTATGTTGCAGTGGCCTATATTTTCCAACCAAACCACCAACAAATTGACGATGATCAAACAATGAACCGGAAGTGACCAGTGAGTAAAAATTTTGGGACTAACCCAAATAATTCTTAATGTGGTCCAAACGAAGAAAATTCCAGTTTTTTTATCATATCATAGGGTGGTCCTAGCTAAACTACTAGTAGCAATACCAAGCTCATGGATCATGTGGCATTTAAATATTTTCACAATTGGATAGTCTTCTTCCACGAAACATTTTCTGTTTCACATGACATAGGGGGGTAGCGTGCTCTACTACATTTACCACCACATTTTTCGTTTTTCACGTGTGTAAAATCGTTAAACTTTATTCATATAAGCTATTAACTTCAGCTCAGCATTAAAAACTGTGTGAAACCAGACTCCAATTTGTTAGGCTCGTTTTAGCTCAAGCATTTTCCAAGAAAGCACTGTACCACAAATTTGAAGCATTAATTTAAGTTAATAAAACTAGGTCACGTACTTCAGTGGGAATGGCAAATGTTTGATTGAAATTTTGTTTTTTCTTATGGAATTAGATTGACTTTTTGGTCGCGCTTTATTTTAGAAATTAACATTTTGAATTTCTTTTTTTCTTTTACCAAATTGATTTGACCATGCCATTCCATCCATGCAAATCACATACAATCACCCACCATGGGGAAAAAAAAGTATAAATAAAATTAAATTATGATTATAAGGTGGTCGGTGCGGCAAATCACCAGCTTGAAATCATACCTTTAATATTTTTATAAATTTAAGGAAAGTGTCTTGGCCGGGTGGGTTCCACTTGTTAGTTCAGTATTAGGTAGGAGATTAATACTTAAAAAAAAAAAAAAAAAAAAAAAAAAAAAAAAAAAAGAAAAAAGAAGGTAGGAGATTAATAGATTATTGGCTGAGTATAGTATAGGCTTAGGGTCCCTATCATCTTGTGTAATTAATTAATTAATTATTAATTTGATGCTTGATACTCACCAATTTTCTTTCAAAGTTTCCTAATAATAGCAATGAGCAATTATGTTGTCGACTGTTAATTCAACTAGTAAAGTCGCTGATAGTTGAATAAGAGATTTATGGTTCAATCTTTGTCTACACTAAAAACCAAATGGTGTCTTGATTTAATAATAAAGTGCTATCATCAAGAACATATATCATATGTTGAAACTCTCTCTCAAAAAAAAAAAAAAAAAAAATTTGTGTCGTGTTGCTAAATAAAAAGCTTGCATTATCATACAAAATCCGGATTTAATTATTTGGAAGATAAAAAATATATTCTTACAATAGCTTGGATGTCTACAATGTTATACCACTTTCATGTGCTCGCCTTGACTCTCTCATTGATGAGATGTGTCAGGTGAACACCATGTCAATTGTATAGCACAACAACAAGCTCGTCTTGGTGGTTTCGCTTCCTCTCTATTTCCTTCTCTAGAGGCTTCGGCTGATGAGGATGATGATGCTGGTGATGATGAGGATGCTAGCTCTTCTAGTGATGATGAGATGACGACCCCTCAGTGACATACCTGTTGTCATTCGTGACAAAAAAGGGGAGTAGTTTTGGGATGAAAGTAGTCTTATACTTAGAGGGAGAGTTAGTACAAAACATTTTTGTTAGGGGGAGTGTTTATAGATCTTGAGGGATGTACTAAGGTTCTTATTTATTTTATTTTCTTTCTTTTATCCTCTTATACATGGTCTTGTGACCATTTATTGACATACATTGTATCTATCTTTTCACATATATATGACAACGATGTATGTTCTTTCCTTTATTTATACACATGTTTCTTTATGTATGCAATCTTTATTTCTGTTTCACACATGATGTCTTGATGAGTTTTGTTTAAGTGTTTCAAAAAGACAGGTTGTAAAAGTCTACCATGCCATGAACTCTCTTTTTGCAAAATTTTTTCGAGAGTTTGTGTTAGGGTTAGATTTGTTTTGTAATTTAACAAGTGACTATGAGTTTAGTGATTTAAGACTTCTCTCATGATTCATTTGTTTGTTGTGGTTTTGTCACGAATTGCCAAAGGGGGGATTGGTAGGGATATATTTATGTAATTGGCTAATCCTTTGACAAAATACTTTACTTGTAATTGGGTAGATCTATGATCGGCTTAATACTTCAAGAAACAAGTGTTCACAAGTTTACTATTGAAGCCATGTAGATCTGACCAAGAAACAAATGAAGAATGTGCTACTTATTAAAGCAAGACAGAAGTCTTGACAAAATCCTTTCTATCAAGAATTACTTTTGAAGCTCGACAAAAGCTTGACTCAAGCTGTATTTGTCGAGAATTACGAAATCAAGTTTTTCGAATCTGATTGCACGCATATTCTTGAGTATTTATGTATGGTTTCTTTTCTCACAACCCTAGACATTATATAAGGATTATTTTAAGGGATGTTACAAGGAGTTGCACTTGTTGTTACATGCATTGTGTGACCTGAGATAGAAATTGCCGTAGTTCATCTTTCTCTCTATAGAAGCTACTACATCTTTATGCCAAGGGTTTTGTGACTGAGAAACTTCCTAATCTTCATTGTAGATGAACTGAAGAACTTTATAGCCAACATCTTCCTCAAGTTGGTGTGTTAGTCATGTACTAGGATCCGTGTAGCATTGGTTAGTCACGTACCAAGATTCATGCATTGAATGGAGAGATTGCCGCTACAATACAAGTCCAATTGGTTATTGGGTAAGAGTTCAATTGTAGGTTGGTATTAGGTACTGAGATTTCTTTTACTTGTAACTACTTGTTTTGATAATAGTGGATTCTTTGGAGTGGTGACCTTAAAATCACCTGGTGGGGTTTTGCCTTGGTGGTTTTCCCCATTCATAAACAAATCATCTGTGTCAAATTTATTTTCCGCTGCATTTAACTTAGTGATTTATTTGTGCTACCACGCTATTGCATGTTGAATTGATTTAATTAATTCACTTGGGTAATTAATTAATTAATTTGCCAAAGGGGTCAATACATTCTTGTCCTATAACAAAGTGTATTTAATGTATTTCATAAAAATAGAAAAGTTTATAAATTATTAATACACTTTTTGTTTCCCCTAATTACTCTTATGACATAATAGGTCATTGAACTAAATAATATATAGGAGACATCTTAGAAATATATAAGTGAATTTTTTTAATAAAAACCTTATTTATTTTTTAATGTTTTTAGAAAATTAGAGATACTAACATTATCTTTTCCTTTTTAGATGAAACAATAAATAAGGATTTTAGGGTTAGAAGTTAAGAATCCTTTAATTTTAATCAATGTTATATACATACTACTATTTAGAAATATGTTATATACATACTGTGGGGGAAAAGGAGCCAGGCCCAAGGTAATGGGCCGAGGGCCCACGAGAGGATTATTTTACATCCGAAAAGAGAGAGGAGAAAAAGGCAAGGCCCAGCTGGGAGTGGGATCCTCATAGTGAAGGATCATTGCTATCCGAGGAGGATATCTCCTGTCCGAGGAGGATGTTTCACTCTAACATGATGTCATAGATTAATTGAGTACGAGAAAAGCCAGAATGACTGTTCGAGGACTCCACCTGATCAAGATAAGCTCAGAACATGTTCTGGAACGATAAGGATGGAGAAATATCTGAGGGAAAGGCTGCTGCCACCGTATTCAATGCATTGCAACAGCTTTTCTGGCCGCATTTATATGGAGAAGACCTCTGAACAGTGCATCCTAACCTACCGCCACTCTCACAGAACTGAAAAGAAGGTGCCTGACGTGACAGGTACTTGAGCAGGTTCATGGATGAGGAGCACGTGGACGATGGAGATGAGGGTAGGAGTGACTATATAATAGAAGGGAGCACCTGTCAATTGCCCCCGGGGAGAAAGAGAGAGAAGAAAAAGAAGGAGAGAGTTCTTCAAAACTATCAATGTACACAGACTGATCAATCTTAATCACTGTTTAAAGAGTTATGATCCATTGTTATTAATCCCTTACTGATTCTAGTTCTCTGACCCATACTCTACAAATTGATTGTCTTTGGGTTTATGTAAAGAATTTGAACCCTACAATTGGCGCCGTCTGTGGGAAGAGCTTGAGCGTAAGGGAAAAGTAGCAGCGGTTGGTCATGGCTGATCAAGGGCAATAACCGGCAGAGTCTGGGGCCTCCCAACATATTGATCCTTTTCTTAATCTGGAGCAGAGACAGGACCGTGAAGGTAGTGTGCATACTACACACACTAAGCGAACCTAGCCTCGTGGCGGAAGTCGCGTTTCCCATGCAGAGAAAAACAACATGCAAATAGAGATTGAAAGGTTGAAGAGGGAGTTACGCCATGAGAAGAGGAAACGTGCTGCACCACACCCTGATGACGACTTGGACGACGGACAAGATATTACCTATGAGCAGAACTCTCAAACTCCAATCAGCGAGACTTTTTCGTATGAAGCTGAGCACCCTCATGAGAAGCGACCTTGAGGACTACCATATGGAGGGGTGGGCAATGATGCCATGAGTAAGGCCCTGAATCAGATCTCCAGGTCACCTTTTACACGTAGGATCGAAGGAGCGGAGCTGCCTCGGCGTTTCAACCAGCCAACCTTTACTATCTATAACGGCAAAACTGACCCTGTGGAACACGTCAGCCATTTTAACCAAAGAATGGCTGTCTATGCCAGAGACGAAGCTCTAATGTGCAAGGTATTCCCCTCCAGTTTGGGTTCTGTAGCCATGAGATGGTTTGACAACCTGAGGGCCGATTCCATCGATTCTTACCAAGAGCTTACTCAAGCTTTTGGTTCACGATTCGTCACCTGCCAGAGAGTGCCCAGGCCCTTGTCCTCCCTTCTGTCCTTAAGCATGCGTGAGGGTGAGACACTGAAGGCGTACTCGGATAGATACTGGGAGATGTTTAATGAGATGGAAGGCAATTTCGATGCCATGGCCTTGGAGACGTTCAAGTTGGGTCTCCCCACTGATCATGGTTTAAGAACATCCTTGTCCGGCAAGCCCGTTATTAGCATGCGCCAGCTTATGGATCGCATTGAGAAGTATAAAAGGGTTGAAGAGGATCGGCAACAGGGGAAGGGTAAGGATAAGGCTACCACCCAGGACAGGAAGGACTTTAGGTCGGATCACTATAACAATAGTAAGCCGAGGAGAGATTTCGCTGGGCACTCAAGTTCAGCAAATGCCCAAACAGTTAATACCGTGTTCAAAGAGCCCGTTCATCAAGTCCTGGATAAGATAAAGAACGAACCATTCTTCAGATGGCCGAATAAAATGGTGGGGAATCTAGAGAGACGCAATCATAATGCCTATTGTCAGTACCACCAGGACCACGGGCATACGACTGAAGACTGCAGAAGCTTATGGGACCATCTGGACCAACTGGTCAGCGAAGGCAGGTTGAAGCATCTTTTACATCGCTCCAGCGAACGAGGAGAGCAACCAATCTCGGATGCCGAGAAGGGGGATTCTACAAAACCCCCTTTAGGTGTTATTAATGTTATTTTTGCAGCCCTAGGAAGGACAGGATCCCGTCCGTCAAAGGTTATGTCTGTGGCTCGGCTGCCGGTGGGAGATGCTGGTAGGAGTCTGAAGAGCCCTGGGCACGCTGTGCCCCCCATTTTAGGCTTTTCAGACGAGGATAAAGCTGGGACCATTCAACCCCATGAGGACGCGTTGGTAGTTACCCTCAGGATTGGGGGATATGATGTGAAGAGAGTAATGGTAGACCAGGGCAGCGCGGTGGAGATCATGTACCCTGATCTTTTCAGGGGATTGAATCTCGTGCCTAGCGACTTGACTCCATATTGCTCCTCCTTATTCAGCTTTGAAGGAAGAATGGTCATTCCGAAGGGACAGATCCGACTGCCCGTGCAAACTGGCTTGAAAATTGTTGAAGTGGATTTCGTTGTGGTAGATGTCTACTCCCCTTATACGGAAATTGTGGCCAAGCCCTGGTTACATACACTAGGGGCTGTCTCCTCTACTCTGCACCAAAAGGTCAAATATCCTTCCGAGGGGCGAGTTTGTGAGATCCGCGGGGATCAGTCCTCGGCTAGGCAATGTTTGGTGGCGGCCATACGACACGAGTCCGAGGGTGAGCCTTCCGAAAAGGTGATCAAAGACCTATAGCAGTTAAAGGGACGGTTGTCACCTGCCGACGGGTAGGATGAGGGTGTAAAATGCGAAGACTTAGCAAGGGTCATGGTTGGGACTAATCCTGAAAGATACTTTCAAATTGGATCCCAGATACCTCAGTCGGAAAGGAAGAGCTAATCGAGTTCCTTAAAAAAAATATTGATGTATTTGCGTGGAGCACTTATGAAGCCCCAAGGGTAGATCCGGAGTTCATTTGTCATCATTTGAGGGTTAACCCTCTGAGTATACCAAAGAAGCAACCTCCTCGGCGGCCATCTAGAGAGCACGCCGAGGCAGTCAGAGAGGAGGTGTGAAAGCTCAAGCAGGCCGGGGCTATTAAAGAAATTTTTTATCCCAAATGGCTGGCAAATACTGTGGTAGTAAAAAAGAAAAGCAGAAAGTGGCGAGTCTATGTAGATTTCACGGACTTAAACAAAGCCTGCCCTAAGGACCCTTTCCCTATGCCGAAGATTGATCAGTTGGTAAATGCTACTGTCGGCCATCCTCGGATGAGTTTCTTAGATGCTTTTCAGGGGTATCATCAGATCCCCCTTGCTCCAGACGACCAAAAGAAGACCGCTTTTGTTACCCCCATTGGTAACTACCACTATAAAGTGATGCCTTTTGGTCTGAAAAATGTAGGTTCTACGTATCAGCGGATGATGACCAAGATGTTTGAATCACAATTAGGCAAAAGCATTGAGGTCTATATAGATGATATGGTGGTTAAAAGCAAGCTTGTTTCTGAGCATTTGAAGGATCTTGATGTGGTTTTTGAAGTTCTGAGGAAACATAAGTTGCGCTTGAACGCTTCGAAGTGCTCGTTCAGAGTTGGGTCAGGCAAATTTTTGGGCTACATGGTCACGCACAGGGGAATCGAAGTTAATCCTGATCAGATAAGGGCTATTCAGGACCTACAGCCTCCTCGGAATCCGAAGGAGGTCCAAAAGCTAACAGGAATGATGGCTGCGTTAAACCGATTTATATCCAGGTCTGCGGACAGATGCAAACCCTTCTTCTCGCTGATTAACAAGTGGAAGGATTTTGAATGGACTGAAGAATGCGCCTCGGCTTTCCAACAGCTTAAGGATTACTTATCTCGGCCACCGATTATGTCCAGCCCTGAGCTAGACGAGGTTTTATTTGCCTATATCGCCGTGGTCCCTCATGTTGTAAGTTTAGTGCTGATAAGAGTGGATCAGGGAGTACAGAGGCCAGTCTACTGTGTAAGCAAGTCGCTGCATGAAGCCGAGGTCAAGTACTTGCCGTTGGAAAAGGCCATCTTGGCCGTAGTGCTTGGAACGCGGAAATTGCCTCACTACTTCCAAGCCCATACTGTCGTGGTGCTCACGCAACTTCCACTTAAAATAGTACTTCGAAGTGCCGATTATACGGGGAGGATAGCCAAGTGGGGCACTATTCTAGGGGCTTTCGATATCAAATACATGCCTCGTACGTCAGTCAAAGGGCAGGCCCTTGTGGATTTAGTGGCCGAATTTACGGAGCCCAGTATGGGAGATGTAGCGGTAATGCCGAGCATGGATGAAAAATCGGTTGGCATGGTTTCTCAACAAGACCCTACTCACTGGGAGTTGTATGTAGATGGTGCTGCGAACAGGAAAGGTTTTGGAGTAGGGCTGGTCTTGACATCTCCGGAAGGAATCATCATTGAAAAGTCGCTAAGGTTAGATTTTGGCGCGACTAATAATGAGGCCGAGTATGAAGCCCTATTGATGGGATTGGTTATGGTCCGAAGAATGGGAGGAAGGGTCGTGAAGGTGTTCTCGGACTCAAGATTGGTTGTGGGCCAAGTACAAGGAGAGTTTGAAGCCAAGGACGAAAGGATGCAAGGTTATTTAAACCGAGTCAAACGTCTGCAAGGGGAATTTGAATTTTTTAGTTTGCTAAATGTTTCCAGATGTAGCAATGCACACGCAGATTCTTTGGCCACGTTAGCCACCTCTTCGGATCAAGATCTGCCGAGAGTTATCCTCGTGGAGGATCTTCAGGAGCTCACTGGAATAGGAAGAGACGCAATTCAAATACACCAGATTCGAGAAAGTCCATGCTGGATGGATGCCCTAATCAGATTCTTGAAAGATGATATCTTGCCAGAAGAGCGAAAGGAGGCTGACAAGATTCGAAGGAGGGCTACCAGATTCTGGCTGTCCGAAGACCAAAAGTTATACAAACGCTCCTATTCGGGGCCATATCTGTTGTGTATTCACCCAGAAGCGACTGAGTCGTTACTAGAAGAATTGCACGAAGGGATTTGTGGAAGTCACACCGGAGGCAGATTGTTGACCCATCGGGCCCTTACCCAGGGATATTGGTGGCCGAGCATGCAAGAAGAAGCTCGCGACTATGCGAAGAAATGTGATCAATGTCAGCGATTCGCACCAAACATACACCAGCCGGGGGGAACCCTCAACCCGTTATCTAGTCCATGGCCGTTTGCCCAATGGGGTTTGGACATCGTGGGTCCATTCCCTAAAGCTGCAGGGAACAGAAAATATCTCCTGGTCATCACCGATTATTTTACGAAGTGGGTTGAAGCTGAACCTCTTGCCAATATCCAAGATGTGGATGTGCAGAAATTTGTGTGGAAGAGTATTGTAACTCGCTTCGGAGTTCCGCACACCCTCATTTCGGATAATGGCTTACAGTTCGACAGTAGCTCGTTTCGGAATTATTGTAGCGAACTTGGGATCACGAACAGATACTCTACTCCCTCCTATCCTTAGGGTAATGGGCAAGCTGAAGCAGTCAATAAAGTCATAGTCAGCGGCTTAAAGAAGAGGTTGGATGACGCAAAGGGAAGGTGGGTCGAAGAACTGCCACACGTGCTTTGGGCTTATAGAACCACACCTCGCAGGTCTACCAGGGAGACCCCTTTCTCAATAACTTATGGGTCCGAAGCTGTCATTCCTTTGGAAGCTAACTTCCCAACTTTGAGAACCAGTTTGTTCTGCCCGGCCAACAATAGTGAACTCTTAGAAGCCAGATTGGATTTAATCGAAGAAAGGAGAGAAAACGCAATGGTTCGGCTGGCTCACTACCAACAAAAGCTTAGACAAGGTTACGACGCCAAGGTCAAGCTAAGACCCTTAGAACCCGGTGACTTGGTACTCAGGAAAGTTGTCGGCAACACGAAGAACCCAGCCTGGGGAAAATTAGGACCAAATTGGGAGGGACCATATCGCATCACGTCGTGTGTAGGCATTGGAGCATACTTTCTAGAGGACTTGGATAGTCATGTAATACCCCGCCCCTGGAATGTAAATAACCTCAAGAGGTATTATTATTGATAGAGTTGTTTTCATGTCTATTTATAATAACTTGGCACTATTTATTTGTTCTCTAAGTGTTTAAACTTAAATCTGATCATGCCTGTAGTCCTCGGACCAGATGATCTCGGATTAGTTAACACTATTTATTTGTTCTCTAAGTGTTTAAACTTAAATCTGTTCATGCCTGTAGTCCTCAGACCAGATGATCTCGGATTAGTTAACACTATTTATTTGTTCTCTAAGTGTTTAAACTTAAATCTGATCATGCCTGTAGTCCTCGGACCAGATGATCTCGGATTAGTTAATACTATTTATTTGTTCTCTAAGTGTTTAAACTTAAATCTAATCATGCCTGTAGTCCTCGGACCAGATGCTCTCGGATTAGTTAACACTATTTATTTGTTCTCTAAGTGTTTAAACTTAAATCTGATCATGCCTGTAGTCCTCGGACCAGATGATCTCAGATTAGTTAACACTATTTATTTGTTCTCTAAGTGTTTAAACTTAAATCTGATCATGCCTGTAGTCCTCGAACCAGATGATCTCGGATTAGTTAACACAATTTATTTGTTCTCTAAGTGTTTAAACGTAAATCTCACTTTTTGGCCTCTGTGAACCTTCCTAAGTACATTTACAAAAGATTTTATCCGTTGTTTTTTTTTTTTTTACATATAGCATTAGATAGAGTTGTCCTTTAACGTTGGCCGCTATATAATGTCTTCTTCGGACACGATATTAATTGTATAAATTGTTTGCAAAGCAAAGTAATTGTGTTTCTCTGTGACTATAATTACCAGGTGAAATTACTTGTAACACGAGAAAATCATATTAACTGCAAACACCAGCATCCAAACAAAAGCTAATTCATTAATAAAAATCATAGTTTACAATTTCCTCAACTACAAAAAAAAAAAAAAAAAAAAAAAAAAAAAAAAAAAAAAAGTGAAATAATATTTAAGTCTATGTTGGGACTTCGTGGGGAGGATCCGAGGGTAGTTTCTCCCCTTCCAAAAATTCACCCTTTTCTTGTTGGGGCTCAGTAGAAGAGACCTGATCACCTAGCAGTGGAAGACCCTGGTTAGGCTCAAGGGTAACCGAGGGATTCAGCTTAGTCAAAGGCTACTCAGAGGCCTCTGGGAGTTGTGCAGGAGGGGCATCGTCATCTGGGTACTGCCGAATATCTTCGCCATAAAAGATATTTTCTGGCAGTCTAAGATCTGATTCAAGGGGCACTCCAGCAGCATCCAGTGCTTTGCCCCAGGTCAAGTCGCAGTAATCCCGAGCAACTGAGGCAAATTGCTCAGTGAGACCTTTTTCTGTTGTCTCCACCCCCAACTAATAGGACGCCCTCTTCTCGGCCTCGGTGGCCTCCTTGGCCAGCTGGGCGTCCCTCTATGCTTCCTCGGCAGCCTTCTTAGCCTTCAGCAGCTCGGCGCTAAGCTCCTTGATGGTTTCCCTTTCTGCTGCCAGATTTTTCTGAGCTTCACTTAGCAGCCTGCGCTGAGACTCGGCCTGGGTCTCAGCGTTTCTGAGACCAGCCTCCAGGCTATCCCTTTCTTGGGCTACTCCTTTTGGCTGATCCGAAAGCTTGGAGGTCTTTTCCTTCAGGTTGTCCAGGACTCTCTCTGCTTCGGACCTAACTTGGGCCTCGGCCTGGGCTTCCACAAAGGTCTTGCGGTTCCACTCTTCGGCTACAAAGACCTGCTGGGTGATCTGAACAAGATGATGGTGTTAGCATATAAACATAGAAAATCAACATTATAACCGAGGAATGGAATGGGTATACTTACCATGGCCAAATCCCTCTTCAAAGACATGAAGAGTTTATATTGGCTAAAACGCCTATATGAATCCATGTCTAGGGGCAGAAGTAAGGGTTGCTGCAGCGCCTCGGCTATCAGTCCAGCATGACCCCCATCGTAGTTCCTGACCGGGTCTCCCAAGAAAATGGGACGCCGTCAAGCTCTAGCCTAGGGGACCATGTGCGTTGTCCTCGGCGCACCTCGGCCAGGGGAGGCTCCTCTCTGCTCTCCACCGAGGATCCCCTCTTTTGGCGGGAGTCTTTGGCCACCTTTTGCTGCTTGGCCTTGGGTGGCAATCCCTTCTCCTTTTTCTTAGGCTCCATCGGTCTCTTTTTCTTTAAATCCAGTATAGGTTTGAGAGCCGGATCAGGAACCTGTGGAGCGGGAGGGGATGGAGGTAAATTTGCCGCCGGACGAGAAGTCCCCGTCCCTTTGACTTCAACTTTATTACTCCTTCTCTTGAGGAGTAGTCTTAGGTCAGACATTTCTTCCTCTGAAGAGTCTTCAGGAACTATAGTCAGCAGCAAGGGAGGTCGGACGCAAGACTGTCTGTCAGGTTCCCCTTCGGAGTCCGATGGAATTATCTGGACACCTCCTTCGCTTTCCCCTTCAAACTTGAACTTATCAATTTGTTTGTCCAAGGAGGTGGACGAGGAGCCAACCCTTTCTCTCACAGTCGGCTGTGCAAGGGGAACTTGCTGAACTGGTCGGATGAGCAGCGGAATACCTTGGGGATTAGGATGTGGAACCGGTGCGAGGTCGTAGGGCGCTAAAAAATTCTTCCAAGCAACGTCTATGCGTTGCAACCTATAATCGCCCTAAGTAATGGCGTTCCCCGTTGGCTGGACGTCTGCTTTTTTGGAGGTGTAACCAAGTATGAGGGGAACGGACCTTAACTGTCCGTCTTCACTGACGTATATCTCTGAGCGCAATAGGTAGTTGAGGGCGGGCACGTTGATAAGGCTCAGCCGAGGAGCAGTATGTACCTTATCTATAAAACAAACAAACCAGCTGGATTAGAAAGCAAATACAAGGATAGACAAAGGAGTAATTACGGAAAGAGAAAGCCCTAAGACTATGGTTAAAGACCCTGAGTCCGAGAAGGCACACCTGGCTCTCCTGGCTCGGTCGGACAGTGTAGACCGTCGTGCCATGCGCCCGAGACGATCAAATAGTCGTCTTTCATCCCCTTATTGGATTTAGGAAGGCAAGAAAACAGCCTCACGACATCGGAGCGGGATTTAAGGTAATATCCCCCCCCCCCTCTTTGGCTACGACACTCATACAGGTATGCTAAGTCATGCCAAGTTAGCCCTAGACCTAATTGTTCATTTACGGTATCAAAGGCCCCTAATATCTTAAAAGTGTTGGGCGCGCACTGATCGGGGGAGAGCCTATGATTGCGGAGGTAATTTAGGGTCACGGGACCCATTGGAAGGGTCATTCCCCCTTCAATGAAGGCAATCATGGGAATTATGACCTCTCCTTCTTGTCGGGCTGTCAATAGTCCCTCCGGAGGACAATACCTCAAATTTACCCCCCGTGGGATATTATGGGTTCTCTTGAACTCCTCTATCAATGCCAGACTATCGACGAGATATTGGTATTTGCCCATTTCTAAGAGAATGAATGAAATAATAAGAAGGAAGATGGTGTTAATGGGAGAAAGTGTTAGCCGAGGAGAAAATAAAGGCTCAGGAGGCCCCGAGACTTACACTAGCACGAGTGAAACGAATTCCCTAAACTCGAAATGTACTTTTGGGCGGGATCTTGAAGGCAGAAGACGCAGGAATCCGAAAGGGCGTGAAGGGCTTTTGCAGGAAGGAACTTTCCGGAAGCTCTGAAAATGCTCTGGGTGCTATGAATATGTGTAAAGTAAGGAAATTAACTTCCTGCAAAGATTTATATATGGGGACAAACGGAGCGGTATCATTCATCTCGCCCGAATCCCGAGGGCAAATCCTAACCGTTTGATCAACAATCCACTGTTGGATGCAAGAGACAGAGCCGCCTGAAGTAGTTGATGCGATGCTTTGGGAATGAGAGATTTACAGCGGCAATAATGAGGCACGCGTCTCCACAATCTCGCGCGTGTAAACGGGGGCATTTGTGACTTTTTATTTTTACTTTTGTTGATTTCTTTTAGTTTTATCCATTCATTCCCGCGTATCAAATCAAAATCTTATTCTTTCTTCCCGCTTGCGTGGGAAAAAATAAACTTTTGAGGGGCTATTATGGGGGAAAAGGAGCCAGGCCCAAGGTAATGGGCCGAGGGCCCACGAGAGGATTATTTTACATTCGAAAAGAGAGAGGAGAAAAAGGCAAGGCCCAGCTGGGAGTGGGATCCTCATAGTGAAGGATCATTGCTATCCGAGGAGGATATCTCCTGTCCGAGGAGGATGTTTCACTCTAACATGATGTCATAGATTAATTGAGTACGAGAAAAGCCAGAATGACTGTTCGAGGACTCCACCTGATCAAGATAAGCTCAGAGCATGTTCTGGAACGATAAGGATGGAGAAATATCTGAGGGAAAGGCTGCTGCCACCGTATTCAATGCATTGCAACAGCTTTTCTGGCCGCATTTATGTGGAGAAGACCTCTGAATAGTGCATCATAACCTACCGCCACTCTCACAGAGCTGAAAAGAAGGTGCCTGACGTGATAGGTACTTGAGCAGGTTCATGGATGAGGAGCACGTGGACGATGGAGATGAGGGTAGGAGTGACTATATAATAGAGGGGAGCACCTGTCAATTGCCCTCGGGGAGAAAGAGAGAGAAGAAAAAGAAGGAGAGAGTTCTTCAAAACTATCAATGTACACAGACTGATCAATCTTAATCACTGTTTAAAGAGTTATGATCCATTGTTATTAATCCCTTACTGATTCTAGTTCTCTGACCCATACTCTACAAATTGATTGTCTTTGGGTTTATGTAAAGAATTTGAACCCTACACATACTTAATGTAAATACTTTGTAATCATAGGCTAAACAAAAGGTTTCTCTACTTCTAAGAAAGATAGGTTCTTCCCATCTTCTCTTAGGCTTTAGAATAGACTTGTCCCTTCTCTTTCGAAGGTGGTTTGTCCTCTAAAGTCAATAAGTTTGTCGCTTGAGCTAGTGGGTTCTTTTTTTAGGGTTATTGGGATACAGTTTGCTTTCTCTTGACTTACTCAAATGGAGGACTTAAAAAAAACTTAGAGTAGTCATTCTCTTAATGATAGAGAAGGATTTGTGTTAGGATATATGTGGATATTGTTAGAAACATATGTTATGTAAATTGGCTAATCCTTTGACAAAATGCGCTTTACTTGTAATTTGGTGGATCTAGGTTAGGTTTAGTACGTCAAGGAACAAGAGTTCAAGTTTAGTATTGAAGTCATGCAAATTTGTTCAAGAAACAAGTGAAGAATTTCTCTTCATTAAAGCTCGACAAATATCTTGACAAATTCATATCTTTTGAGATTTAATGCTAATGCTTGACAGCTGCTTGACAAAGACAGTACCTATTGAGAATTACAAAATTCAGATTTCTAGATCTGATTTCATGCATATCCAATTGTATTTGTGTAGGGTTTTTTTCTCACAACTCTAGACATATATAAGGATTATTTTAAGGGCTGTCATACTTGATGCAACTTGATGCAAAGTGATGCAACTCATATAAAATTGATTGCGCATGCAAATTATGATCGGAGACATAATTTGCCCTAGTTCATCCTATTCTTTGTAGAAGCTGTTGTGTCTTTACGCCACAGGTTTTATAACCAAGGAGATTCTTGATCTTCTTTTTTGGATGAATTAAAAAACTTTGCAGCCAATATCTTCCTTAAGTTGGTGTGTTAATCACGTACTTGGATCCGTGTCTCGATTGGTTAGTCACGTACTATGAACTGTGCATTGAAAGGAGAGATTGTCACTACACTACAAGTCCAATTGGGTATTGGGATAAGGGTTCAACTGTACGTTGGTATTAGGTACTAGGATTCCTTTTACTTGTAACAATTTTGTTTTGATAATAGTGGATTCTCAAGAGTGGTAACCTTAAATTCACCTAATGGGGTTTTGCCTCGGTGGTTTTTCCCATTTGCAAACAAATCACCTGTGTCAAATTTAATTTCCGCTGCATTTAACTTAGTTGGTGATTTGTTTGTGCTACCACGCTTATTGTATGTAATTGAACCTAATTAATTCATTTGGCAAATTAATTGATTAATTTACCAAAGAAGTTAATACATTTTTGGCCTATTAAGTGGTATCAAAGTAGGCACACTTTGATTAGGGTTTATAATCTTTGTTATGTAATCAATTGACCCTGTTTAGCATGGATAGATGACAGTCTCTAATTATACCTTTTGTATTTGAAGGCACTAACTATGCATACTGGAAAGTATGCATGAGAGCTTTTTTGCAGTCTTTAGATGAGAAGGTATGGCAAGCTGTGGAGATTGGTTGGACTAAGCCAAACGAAGTACCCGCTGATTAGGATGATGCCAAGATCAAAGCGGCAAACTTCAACAGCAAAGTATTGAATGGTTCATTCAGTGCGGTCACTAATGAGGAGTTCAAAAAGATATCCTCCACTGAAACTGCAAAGGAAGCATGGACTATTCTCTAGACAACCTATGAAGGGACTAAGGCTATCAGGGATTCAAAGTTTTGAAGGCTATTATGAGCTTTAAAGGTTACTATGAGCTTTGAAGAGATTAAGATGGAGGAGGATAAGTCATTTAGCGAGTTCTATGCCTAGCTGAAGGACATAGTAAACTTTGCCTTTAATCTTGGTGAAACCATTCCCAAACCTAAGGTTGTAAGAAAGGTGCTCAGATCTTTGCCTAAGAGATTCCAAGCCAAGATCACTACTATTGAGGAATCAAAGGATTATCAAAGTTGGTTGGCAACTTGCAAACCTATGAATTGGATTTGAATAGGATCAGGAAATCGAGCAAGAGCAAGAGCATGGCATTGAAGTTCAAAAGCAATGATACTAATGAGTCTTCTGATGATGAAGATTCTAAAATGAAATCCTACATCACTAGGCAGTTTAAAAATTTTATGAAGAATGCCAATGCGAAAGGATTTGATAAGGACCATAAGCAATCTAGTTCTTCTCATTTCTAAAGCCAAGACAAAGGAAAGAAGAATGTTAAGGATGGCAGTCAGCAAACTGTTCCCTCCAGACCAAAATGCTTTAGATGTCAAGGTTTTGGACACATGAAACAAGAATGTCCAACATATCTCAATTCAATTTAGAAAAGCCTTTACTGCTACCTTAAGTGACACCGAGCCTAAGATTGAGTTAGATGACAGTGATGACGAGGGAATTCTAAATTCCTTCACTGCCACAGTGAATCCTACTGGGGATTGTTGAAGAGGCAGATGAAAAAGAGGACTAGGTAGACTTAAAGTTTGAGAAAATGGATAAACAAGATAACATCCATACAGCCTATGCTAAGTTGTACAAGGTTTCCAAGAAGCATGAGAAACTTTATAGGCTGGCCACCAAGAAGCTGAGTGATGTGGAGCTAGATCGAGAAGAGCTCTCCACTAAGGTTGATGAAGCAAATCAAACCATTGGAGCTTTGTGGTTTGAGAATAACTTCCTTGTTGAAAACATAAAGAAGCTTGAAGCAGAATTGTAATAGGTTAGAGCTCAATTGGAGAGGACTTCTAGTGCAAAGTTTGATAAGATGCTTAGCTTTCAGAATGCTGCTTATGATAAAACCGGTTTGGGGTATGATTTCCCTTCTTCTAATATTGCCTCTTCTAGTACTACTGTGTTTGTTTCACCTACTAATAATATCAATTTTGAGAACAATGAAAAACCAGAATAACTAGTGAGAACATAGATAAAGGCAAATCTATTCTAGGAGCACCACCTAAGGTTGAAAAAGAAAGATATTAGAAACCCTAGGACTTAGAAGGTTAATAATGAAAAGTATCAACCGAAGAAGCTGCATTTTTGTCATCATTGTGGAGCTTCAGGGCATACTCGTCCAAATTGCTACAAGTGGTTAGCCACTTAACAAAGTTATAGTATGATCTCGTCTGAAAACTAGAATAAGTTTCCATCCTCATTTGCTCCTCTTGGATATCTTCTTAAAGCCCTCATGTCCTTTTCGAACTTGAACGATTTTGATTTTTCTCTCTCACCACTGGATCAATGGTTCACTCAAAGGAAAGGTTCTTCCAAGGTATGGAAAGAAAAAAGCTCAAAGTGATTTAGTCATTTTTTCTCTTTCCCTCCTTTTTGTGTTTGCTTTACTTGTGTGTTTTGCTTTCGATTCAGTCTAGCTCTTTTAGATGGTAAGAACTAAAAAAATCCTAAGAGAAAAGTATAAATAACCATCTCACCACTAAAGCCTGCCAATCATGTATAACATCTATGTGCTTCGGCATAGCAAAATTGTGATGTTTTTGGTTTAACATAATTGGATATTTCTTTTCTCTCTCTTATATGTCCATGCATAATATGTTCAAAAAGAAAAAACTATGCAAAAAAAAAAAAAAAAAAATCAAAAGCAAAAAGAAACAAAATGCTTTTAAATATGATTGCAAGCGTGTTTCTAAGAGATGTGGGAGTTGTAGAATATACCTCGAAGGTGATAGTTGCCATCAAGCAGTTATGATTGTGTGTGAGTGAAATGGATTTTCTCATATCTCAAATCATCAAAATATGAGACACTTATGCACTATTACTATGTTTTCACACACAACACGCAAAATTCTTTGCTACTCTTGTTACATGTGCAAGTACAATGTGATTTGGCTATCACAAGGGATATATTGATGGAAATATGAATGTACGCACTGAAAAATTAATAGATCTACTTCATTCGCAATTGATAACATGCACTATATAAGTTTCAAAATTCAAGAATAAGAGAGTGTACCTTGATATAGTGAATTTCAATACAAAGATCAAAAGTTCTTGAGAACACTTTCAATCTTCACTCCAATTTCACTTGTTTCCTAAGAAGTGTGGTCTCCCAATCAGTTATGTAAATTTGTTCAAGGGAGAAAAATGAAGGAATTTCTAACACTCACATACAAACCATTTTTTGTAGTTAGTTAATTCTGTATGTTTCTCTCCTTATAACTGATTATCTAATTGGACTAGTCTTTTGGGTTTTTCCAATTAGGCTATAGTATATGGCTTAGAGTGGGACCAAAAGGGAATAAATAAGACACTAGCTCTAATGGGCCTTAAACTTTTCTATCAACTCTTGAAAAGTCTAAAGTTACCATTAATTATATTTAATTCCACTATATAAATATAATTGCTATATAAATATAATTGTACTCTAGGCCTTATTAATAAATTATATCCTAAGACTTTATTGTGCAAACAACTCCTTCATAAAATATTCGTGGTAATACAAAGTAATTAATATAGACTGTCACTTTGTGAATTACTACATCTTAATCCTTGAGTACTCGGTTTAATCATTTTAAGTTATTCACCATATATTTATGAAATCCAACTTCATAAATACATACTTTAATAATTTCTTACCAAAGTGGTTAGACCTAACTCTCTAAATAATTGAACCCATTAAACTTATTTCAAATGAATATTTTATATATTCGTTAAGAGACTATAAATTTCATTTTGAGAATATATTTTCCATTAACATTAAATGTGGTTGCCCAACATACTAAGATTTTGATTGAAGGACATATAAAAGTACGCAGCGGAAAAATTAACGAATCTATTTCATTCACAATTGATAACATGCAGTATGTAAATTTCAGAATATAAAAAAAGAGAGTGTACCTTGGTGCAGTGAATTTCAAAAAAAAAAGATCAGAAGTTCTCGAGAATACTTTTAATCTTCACTTCAATTCCACTAACGTCCAAAATGCGTAGTCTCTCAATCAGTTATATGTGTATGTTTTAGAGAGAAAGAGAGAGTGTCCAACACTCACATACATATCAATTCATGCACTTGTGATTGTTACAAAGTTATGTATTTTTTTTTCCTATAATTGATTATCTAATTGGGTCAATCTTTTGGGCCTTTCCAATTGGGCTTTAATATGTGGCTTAGAGTGGGACCAAAAGGGAACAAATAAGACACTAGCTTTAATAGGCCTTGGGCTTCTCTATCAACTCTTGACAAGTCCAAAGTTACCATTAATTATACTTAATACCACTATATAAATATAATTGCATTCTAGGCCTTATTAATAAATTATATCTCAAAACTTTATTGTACATGCAGCCTATTCATAAAATATTCGTAGTAACACAAAGTCATGAATGAAGACTACCACTATGTGAATTACTACGTCTTAAACCTTGAGTACCCAGTTTAATTCCTTAAGTTATTCATTATATATTTATGAAATCCAATTTCATAAATATATACTTTAGTAACTATTTACTAAAGTAGTTAGGCCTAACTTTCTGAATAACAAACCCATTAAACTTATCTCAAGGAAATATTTTATATCTCTATTAAGAGACTATGAATTCTATCTTGAGAATATATGTTTCATCAACACTAAATGTGGCTGCTCAACATACTAAGGTTTTGACCATTACTTTAGATCTCACTCCTGATATATTAAAGTAACCTACATTTCATGATCATATCCATTATTCTCTTAGGATTAAGAGTTCATGCAAATATAAGTTGTGAGATTTATTATTCATTTGACAGTCATTAGGAGAATAATAAATCTCATAGTGGTCCAGTTCAATATGTCTTAACCTTTAAAACATATCAACATATCAACTAGAAGGCTCCACTTCTATGATCAAGACAAATCATCTTAGTTGATATATTATAGTTTTTATAGATGAAATATCCAATTTTATCACCGACTACGAACTAATATTCTGAGTTTATAAAAAACTTGTGATTTATATCTTTTGTGAATTTTCACATAAATCACATACTATACATCTCATGGACTATATGATAATGTCCAAATATTCATATTACCATTATTTCAGATAATAATAAAACAACTTTATTAATTATAATAGTAAATCATACATCATATCATATATAATGTCATACATAATATAATACATAGCATCATTCAATAGGATTTAATGGCATTAATCCCAACAATCTCCCACTTGCCCTAAAGACTATTGTGCACTAATCTAACTCTCATTCTCTCGAAATGTGACTTGAAAGTCCTTTGAGGTAGGGATTTGGTAAAGGGATCTGCTAGATTATTTGCACTTTCAATCTTTGCCACCACCACATCTCCACGAGCAATGATGTCTCGAATGACGTGGTACTTTCTCTCAATTTGTTTTCCTTTCTTATGATTCCTTGGATGTTTTGATTGTGCAACTGCTTCACCATTGTCGCAAAACAATGTAATGAGAACTTGCTCCATTCTTACTACACTAAGGTCAGAAAGGAATTTGTTGAGCCATACAGCTTCTTTTGCTACTTCACAAGTAGCAATATACTCAGCTTCTATGGTGGAATTTGCAATACAAGATTGCCTAACACTCCTCCAAGTTATGGCTCCACCTTCTAAGGTGAAAACACATCCTGATATGGATTTTCTGAAATCTAGATCTAATTGAAAATCTAAATCTGTATAGCCAACAGGTATTAAATCTTCACTTCGGTAAACAAGTATATAATCTCTCGTTCTCTATAGATACTTGAGAATATACTTTACTGCTTGTCAACGTTTTGGTCCTGGATTTGAATGATATCGGTTGACCATGCCAACTGAATAATAAATATCTAGTCTAGTACAAAGCATTGCATACATGAGACTTCCCGCTGCAGAAGCATAAGGAACTTGTCTCATCATATCTACTTCCTCTTGAGTCTTAGGCCTTTGGTTATCAGATAGAGGAACTCCATGTCTAAAAGGAAGTAATCTTTTCTTGGAGTTTTGTATGCTAAACCGTTCTAACCTTATTTATATATCCAGCTTGTGATAAGCCTACCATCTTATTCTTGCGATCTCGTCAAAGCTTAATCCCTAGAATAAAGTTAACCACACCCAAGTCCTTCATATCAAATTGGCTTGATAACCAAACCTTTACTGATGACATTACCCCTACATCATTTCCTGAGTAGAATATCATCAACAAAAAGCACTAGGAACATTATTACGTTATCTTGACATCTTTTGTACACACATGGTTCATCAAGATTTTGTTCAGAACCAAATAACTTGATTGCTTGATCAAATCTGATGTTCCATGACCTTGATGCTTGCTTAAGTCCATAAATGGACCTTTTCAACTTGAATATCATATTCTCTTAGTTCTTTGCTATGAAACCTTCTGATTGCATTATATAGATTTCCTCTTCAAGATTGCCACTGAGAAATGCAGTCTTAGCATCCATTTGCCAAATCTCATAATCATAATAAGCATCAATGGATAAGAGAATTCTGATAGATTTAAGCATTTCTACTGATGAAAAGGTTTCTTCATAATCAATACCTTTTTTTTTTTTTTTTTGTGTACCCTTTCATCACTAGCCTTACTTTAAAAGTTTCAACCTTTCCATCTATCCCTTTCTTTGTCTTGTAAACCCATTTGCAACCAAC
This sequence comes from Quercus variabilis, assembly GCA_030445155.1. Taxonomy (NCBI): domain Eukaryota; kingdom Viridiplantae; phylum Streptophyta; class Magnoliopsida; order Fagales; family Fagaceae; genus Quercus; species Quercus variabilis. Next base: position 43,297,784 of record CP129445.1, on the reverse strand, counting down.
ATGTTTAATGTAGTTAGACGCCTCTACAAGATCCCAAACTTAATTGGAATACATGGAATCTAATTCAAATTTCATAGCTTTGACCCAGTGATATGCATCTATATCATTCATTGCCTCTTCATAACTATAGGGATCTGATTTAGCCTTTTTTGAGATAGTTTCACAAGTTTCTCACTAACCTATAAATCTTATAGTAGGCCGAACAATTCTCCCACTACGACGAGACACCTGTGTACTAGTCATCTCATGAGTAATATCTTGTGGTGTATCTAATATAGCAACATCATCCCTAGTTTCATCTATTGGTTGTTTATTTACAAGCTCATTCATTTCAACCAAAATAACTCTACTTCTAAGAGTATAGTTATTCATATAGTCATTTTTCAAGAATTTGGCATTTGTGCTAACAAACACTTTTATTATCCTTATAACTATAGAAAAAAACCTCCAACTATTTCTTTTGGATACCCTACAAAGAAAACCACTTTTGTTTTAAGTTGTAACTTGTCAGACTTTCCTTTCAACACATGTGCTAGACAACCCCAAATATGGAGATGTCTCATACTAGGCTTACACCAATTCCTCAACTCAACAGGTGTTTTAGGAACAGTCTTCAAAAGTACTAAATTCAGAAGATACATTGTAGTATTTAAGACATATTCCCAAAAAGAAATTGGTAGAGTTGAATAACTCAACATGGACCTAACCATATCTAAAAGAATCCTAGTCCTTCTTTCCGTTACACCATTTTGTTATAGAGTTTCAGGTGCAGTCAATTGGGATACAATCCCATTTTCAGTTAAGTAATCCTTAAAATCCCCCAGAAGGCATTCGCCACTATGATCAGATCGAATGACCTTTATGCATTTGCCTAATTGATTCTCAACTTCAGTCCTAATCTATTTGAAATTTTCAAAGGTTTCGGACTTCCGTGTCATTAGGTACACATAACCAAATCTAGAGTAATCATCAATAAGAGTAATGAAATACTCATAGCCACCTCTTACTTGGATTGACATAAGACCACATACATCTGAATGTATTAGTTCTAGCAAATCTTGGACTCTTCTACCTGTTGCAATAAAAGGTCATTTGGTCATTTTACCTTCCAAACAAGATTCATAATCTGGAAATTTATCAAAGTCCATATGCTGTAAGAGACCATCTTTGATTAGTCTTTGAATCCCATTTAAATTAATATGACCCAAATGAAAATGCCAAAGATATGCATCACTAGTAGAAGGAAACTTTCTCTTTAATGATTTCACATGAGAGCTATTATCTAATTCATAATTATATAATTCATGCTTATCAAGAGTTAAAATATAAAGACCATACACAATATTGCCAGAACAGATAAACACTTTACCCTTCTTTATTACAACATTGTCTTTAAGGTTAACACAATATCTATGTTTACCTAAATAAGTTGCAGAAATTAAATTCCTACGAACATTAGGTACATACAGACAGTCTTCTAATATTAAAACTCTAGATTCAAAACACAAATTAAAAATAACAATAACTACAACCGGAATCCTGCTCCCATCAGCCAAAGTAAGAAACAATTCTCCTTCATTAAATTTTCTGGTCTCCTGGAACCCTTGCAAAGAATTGCAGATGTGATTAGTACAACCTAAATCCACACACCAGAAATTTGTGAGATTTTGTACTAAACATATTTCAAGGAGAAAAGAACTTTTCATACCCTTATTATTGGCAATCTTGAATTTTGGACAATTCCTCTTCCAATGTCCTTTCTCACCACAATGTAAACATTTTCCTTTGAACTTTTTTCCTTTGTCGGCAACCCCTAAGACAATTTATTTACTCTCTTGCTTGGTGAAATCCTTCTTCTTCTTCTTCTTCTTCTTCTTCTTACCCTTGCCTTTCAACTTAGGTTAAAAAGTAGAAGCTTCACCCACATTGGCTTCAACATTAGAAGTACCAAGAATGTCTTCCGCCACTACCAATTCATTCATTAATTTAGACAAAGAGTAAATCTTTTTGTTCATATTATAATTGAGTCTGAATTCCTTGAATGATTTCGGTAGTAACTAGAGTATCATATCCACTTGGGATTCTCCATCAATATTGGCACCCAAAACTTCCAATGTATTCAGATTGAAAATCATTGTAAGACAATGCTCCCTCACTGAACTACCTTCAACCATTTTGATATTATAAATTTGCCTCATGGTTTCTTGCCTTGGAGAATGGCCTTGCTCACCAAACATCTTCGTTAGACTTAGCATAATGTCCGAAACTAGTTCTACATTCTACATTTGACGCTGTAGAACATTTGAGATAACTGCTAGGATGTAGCACTTGGCCATCTCATTAGATTTTTGCCAATGATCATATCGCTATTTTTCCTCAAGAGGAGCATTTAATGAAGGAAAGCTAGGACGTGGTTTAGTAAGCACATATTTGTGCTCTTCAGTAGTGAAAACTATGTCCAAATTTCTTTTCTAGTCAACATAATTGGATCCAGTCAGTTTGTTTTGATTAAGAATAGTAACGAGTGGGCTAAATAATGTCATGTTCAAATTTGAAAATAATAAACATGAATATAATAAGTAAACTAGACATTATCAATTTAGCATATAAACATATAGACCTTAATAAAACCATAATATAATATATGCAACGACAACCCAATCCCATATTCAATATCCTTCAGCATAGAGTGAATATTAAATACTATGATTGATTGAAAATTATTTTCATTATTAGTGCTATCATGATAACTCTTATCAAACACTAACAATCAATATGTCATTATACATTTGGCCTCTAAATAATTATAGTAAGAACTCAGCATAGAGGATACTATAATATTTAGTTTATTGTATACCATTGTCTAGAATCATGTGTAGCCACATTTCATCCCCTTAACAGGTGTATTTTGTAGTACCATGATACAAAACACCCTCTGCATGGAATGCAAAACTTGAGGCTAAGACTAGGTGTTTGATCAAACTACCATAAACCAAAAAATTCAATTCTGTAGTACCATGAAATAAATACTCTTCGCATGGAATGCTAAGCTTGAAGCAAAGACAAAGTATGTATTTCGCACTACTATGAACCGACAAAGGAGGCCGTGAGATCCAACCCTTGTATCTCTCTCCCACTAGATGTTTTAAATTAAAGGTTTTATTTTATAAACATGTGTAAACTAATCACACACACAGCCTTACACTTTATACTTTTGAAAACACTTAGAAAAAATTCAAAATTCCCTTCAATGGCATTTTCGTGAGTATCTCACGACTAAGCTCTTCCCTAAAAAATGCTTTAAGGTAAAAAAGTGAAAACACAAAATTTGGACAGAAATTTTCGCTACTGTCTCACTACTATCTCGCGACTAAGCTCTTCCTGCGAAATTGAGTTAATGCAAAATAGTAAAAACTCAAAATTCAGACAGAAGCTTTTGCTACTGTCTCACGATTGTTTCGCAAAAAAGTTTACCCGCGAAAAGTTTTGTGCTTCAGAGGCATTTTTCGCAAGTACCTTCGCGGAAAACTAACCCCAGAAAAGCCTGTGGTTTTCAGTTTTTAAAGGGAATGGTTTTCCATGAACAAACAACCACCATATGAACATGACTGACAAAATTTGATATCAAAACCGAATTACATTGATGCTATAGCCTTAAAGTTCAATTTAACATACTTAAATTCAAATTTAAACAACATCATAACATCAATATTAGTTTTTATCAAATCATAGTTTCAACAACCATGTAGAAAATCAAATTTGTGTATAATCTTCTAACATCTTGAAACTATTATCTCTAATTCTAGAACTCATAAAACATGTTATATAAATTGGAAATTGAAGACCGCTTTAATACCATTTGAAGGAAATATAAGAGTACATAGTGGAAAAATTAACGGATCTACTTTATTTACAATTGATAACATGTACTATGTAAGTTTCAGAATATAGAACAAGAGAGTATACCATGATATGGTGAATTTCAAAAACAAAGATTAGAAGTTCTCGGGAACACTTTCAATTTTCACTCCAATTCCACTAACACCCAAGATGTGTGGTCTCTCAATCAATTATATGTGTATGTTCTAAAGAGAATGAGAGTGTCCAACACTCATATACATATCAATTCATGCACTTGTGATTGTTACAAAATTCTGTATGTTTCTCTCCTATAACTGATTATCTAATTGGGCTAGACTTTTAGGCCTTTCCAATCGAGTTTTAATATGTGGTTTGGAGTGGAACCAAAAAGGAACAAATAAGACACTAGCTCCAATGGGCCTTGGGCTTTTCTGTCAACTCTTGACAAGTTCAAATTTATTATTAATTATATTTAATACCACTATATAAATATAATTGCACTCTAGGCCTTATTAATAAATTATATCTTAAGACTTTAGTGTACATGCAAACCCCTTCATAAAATATTCGTAGTAACACAAAGTTATGAATGAAGACTATCACTTTGTGAATTACTACATCTTAATCCTTGAGTACCCGGTTTAATCCTTTAAGTTATTCATTATATTTATAAAATCCAATTATATAAATATATACTTTAGTAACTATTTACTAAAATAGTTAGGCCTAACTTTCTAAATAACAAACATATTAAACTTATCTCAAGAGAATATTTTACATTTCTGTTAAGAGACTATGAATTTTATCTTGAGAATATATGTTTCATTAATACTAAATGTGGCTGCCCATCATACTGAGATTTTGACCGCTACTTTCAATCTCACTCCTGATATATTAAAACAACCTACATTTTATGATCAGGTCCATTATTCTCTCAGGATTAAGATTTCATGCAAATATAAGTCGTGAGATTTATTATTCATTTAGCAGTCATTAGGAGAATAATAAATCTCACAGTGGTCCAGTTCAATATATCTTAACTCTTAAAACATATCAACATATCAACTAGAAGTCTTCACTTTCATGATCAAGACAAATCATCTTACTTGATATATTATAGTTTTTGCATATGAAATGCCCAATTTTATCACCGACTACGAACTAATATTCTGAGTTTACAAAGAACTTGTGATTTATATATTCTGTGACTTTTTACATAAATTATATACTATGCATCTCATGGACTATATGATAATGTCAAAATATTCATGTTACCATTATTTCAGATAATAATAAAAACAACTTTATTAATTACAATATTAAGTCATAGATAATGTCATACATAATACAATACATAGCATCATTTAATAAGATTTATGGGCACTAATCCCAACATTGATCGTATCTTTAGATCTTACTCTTGATATATAAAAGTAACCTACACTTCATGATCAGGTCCATTATTTTTTTAGAATTAAGAGTTCATGCAAATAGAAGTCGTGAGATTTTTTATTCATTTGACAGTCGTTAGGAGAATAATAAATCTCACAACGGTCCAGTTCTATATGTCTTAACTCTTAAAACATATCAACATATCAACTAGAAATCTCCACTTCCATGATCAAGACAAATCATTTTAGTTGATATGTTATAGTCTTCATAGATGAAATGCTTAATTTCATCATTGATTACAAACCAAAATTCTGAGTTTATAAAGAACTTGTTATTTATATCTTTTGTAGAGAATAATAATTCTCACAACGGTCCAGTTCAATATGTCTTAACTCTTAAAACATATCAACATATTAACTAGAAATCTCCACTTCCATGATCAAGTCAAATCATCTTAGTTGATATGTTATAGTCTTCACAGATGAAATGTCTAATTTCATCACCGACTACAAACCAAAATTCTGAGTTTATAAAGGACTTGTGATTTATATTTTCTGTGACTAAATCACATATTATGCATCTCATGGACTATATGATCATGTCCAAATATTCATGTTATCATTATTTTAGAAAATAACAAAACAAATTTATTAATCACAACATTAAGTCATACATAATATCATATATAGCATCTTACAATAGGATTTAAGAGCACTAATCCTAATATACATGTGTTAATGCATGCTCACTAAACTGTCTCACTAAACTGTCTTAACTTATTTTTGAAATATAAAAATTCGTTAGACTTGTTTAGTGTGTGTGTGTGTGTGTTTTGGATCTGTGAATGCTTTGCATTTTCTTGTTGAGAGATGTTTTTGAAAACATAACATGCTGATTGGATCTATGGTTGAGTAGCTTGCTTGTTTGCATTCATCTCTATGTATTTTTCCTCTCCTTGAAAAACTGCTTTTTATTAAGCTTAACAGCTTCTCAATAGATCCTCGATAGCTTCCTATCTATCTAGCCTTTTTGACTTCTTTTCTCGACAGATCTTATCGCATCTTTGATCCATCGAGCTATTTGGAATTTGTCTCGATAGCTTCTCGACAGCTTCTCCATCTTTAAAGTTTTTGTCTGGCCGATATATTCTCAACAAAATCTCGATCCATCGAGGTGATTTTTTCGTCAATAGATTCTTGATAGCACCTTGATAGATTCATATCTATCGAGATTTAACAGATCTTGAAAAATCCTCGATCCATCGAGCTGCGTTTCTATAAATAGGTTCAGCACGAAATCACATTTCATTTCTCTCATTCTCTCTCGACAGAAAAGTTTTTCTCTCCCTCCAAAGACTCTCTTCTCACTCAAAAATCTTTAGCCATGTGATTTTCGGCCTTGTCCAAGATCAAATCCCTTGATAAGTGTTCTAAATCCTTCATTATTCATGCATTTCATGTATTAGACCTAGGTTTTTGGGGTTTTGTAAAATTTTTGGGGTTTTTGAAAATCCTCTAAGTTTTTATGAAATTTTTGGGTTGGGTATTGTTTATTTGATGCTATATGATCATGCATTGCATTCCATTTGCATTTTCACGATGTTTCATGCATTTACATGTGTGCTTGATTGTTGAAAATTGTGTGCTACCAGGTTTGGATTGGGTTAAACCCATAATGCAATTTCTTTTAGCATGTCACATGTTCATACATTTTTCATGCATACGTACCCTTTCTTTTATATCTACATGTTCAGGGTTGTGATTGTGTTTTCTTTCTTCTCTCTCTCTCTCTCTCTCAGATAGACTACACATGGCACCTAAGTGCAAATCTACTCCGGTTCAGAACCTTTTTCATTCCGAGTCACCTTCCTATTCTGATCCTTCTGTTCCCCCTCTTCACATTTGGTTCCGTGATGAGAAGGCCCATTCGAACCTTTTTGAGAACTTCTCTAAATGCAGTGTTCATCCAGAGTGCCATGTGATTCTGTCGGACTTTGCTGACACTTCTCTTCACGAATGTCATTCACACTCGAGGATGGGAATATTTTTGTGAGATACCTTTGAGGTGTCCCACCATGTTCATACAAGAGTTTTACTCCAACATGCACGATATCGATACCTCTGTACCTCAGTTTGTCATGACATTCAGAAGTACACGTATCGTAGTCACTACGAATCTTATATTCGAGATACTACACATCTTGCGGGTATTGCATCTTGATTACCTTGGTTGTCAGCATTTGAGGACTGTGTCTAAAGACGAGATTTTGTCTTATTTTTGTAAGCCACCCTCCATATGGGGTGAGCATCAAAACACCCTATACTTGGGCTTTGCAAAAGGTCAGAGATTCCTTAATATGGTGATGACATTTGTTTTTACTCCATCGTCTCACTATAACTCCATCACAGAGCCTCGTGCTCGATTTTTGTTATCACTTTTAAAGGAACTTTCTATAGACTTTCCTTCTCATTTCATTCTTTCTCTTATTGATGTCTATAGAGATACAACGATCCATAATAAGCTCATTTTCCTTCAGCTATCATGCAGATTCTTTGTCATTTTTCTATCCCTATTCCTGATTCTCCCTTTTATACTATCATGGGTGCCATCAATGCAGAGTCTGTTCAGTGGAGTGAGGGCCAACTTCGACTAAAGCGGCCACAGACGAAGACGGCGAATCCTTCTACCTCTACCATTCCTTCCACCTTCATTCCTTCTTCTTCAGTGGGTGGTGTGACTCTTGAGGTGATCATGGCGCAGCTTTAGCACATGGATGCTCGCCTTGACACTCTCAGTGATGAGTTGTGTTAGGCGAACACCCGTGTCGGTCATATTGCACAACGACAGGCTCGCCTTGGTGGCTTCGTTGCTTCTCTATCTCCTTCTTTAGAGGCTTCTAAGGATAAGGATGCTGATGATGATGAGGATGAGGATGCTAGCTCTTCCAGTGATGAGAAGATGACGACCTCTTAGTGACTTACCTTTTATCATTCGTGACAAAAAGGGGGAGTAGTTTTGGGATGAGAGTAGTCTTGTATCTAGAGGGAGAGTTAGTATAGGACATTTTTGATAGGTGGAGTGTCTATATTTTGAGGGATGTAGTGATGATTTTATGTACTTTTCTTTTCTTTCTCTTTTAGTTACATTATCCTTCTGTACAGCAGTCTTGTGACCATTTATTTATGACATACATTGTATTTATTTCTCATTTATATATACTAGTGTTTAATCCGTGCAATGCAAAGGATCATTTGAAAACTTGTAAGGATAAGAGAAATTTGGCTAATAAAATCAAATTTTAAAGAAAAAATTTGTTGTAAAGTGTGTAAGATATGCTAGTTATCAATTTGTTTGTTTAATTATATTGAAATAAAACAAATATACCTTTTCACCATACCACCAAAATGCTTAAATCAAAACCAACCCGACCAAAATACTCAAAACTAATTCATATTTCTTAGTTCATAACCAAATCAAAGGAAAAAAAAAATTGTAACATTCAATTTCAACTAAAGAAAATGATGCTTGTGGAGGTAATAGACTCCCTTGAGATCCCAAAATGGCAAATTTTGATCAAATCAACGCTAGTGAAATAGAATGGACACCATCAGCTAGTGTTGAAGATTCGGATAGATGCATAACTGTACCTAATAAGCTTATGCAGATAGCAGAACACAGATAACTTAAAATAATGGTCAACCTAGCAGGTAAATCTACTTTGTACTCAAACCTCAACACATCATACTTCTCACTTTTTAGCAACAGAACAAAAGGGGAAAATGTATTCATTTTAATCATTTGATCATGCTGTTAAAAATGATAGCAAATCAAGCATCAAAGAGAAAATATAATAAAATTGTACAATAGAAATACAACTCCATGGAGGACTTTGGTGGTATTTATGGAGGACCCTAACAAATTACATTGTGTTCATGCTTCTACCTTTTCACTATACCACTAACCCAGCTGAAAAGCTTAAATAAAAACTAACTCATATTTCTTAGTTCATAACCAAATAAAAAAAAAACTGTAACATTCAATTTCAACTAAAGAAAATGCTACTTGTGGAGGTAATAGAATCCTTTGAGATCCTAAAATGGCAGGTTTTGATCGAATCAGTGCAGGTGAAATAGATTGGGCACCATCAACTGGTGTTGAAGACCCGAATGGATGCATTTTGCTTGCAGCAAAACTGTACCTATTCACCAAAATGACTCAATACATCATCATTTACATATCCAATTATCTAATGAGCTTATGCAAATAGCCAAATACACAACTTAAAATAATGGTCAGCCCAGTAGGTAAAATTAAGCATGAGTGTCAAATTAATAAAGTAGTAACATATGTCATTGACATAGCCAATCTTTCTTTAAAAGATTGATTTTCAATTGGTAATCTTAGTCACAGTTAATTTATGAAGTTTCTAAATGTTGATTAAAGAGTAATTAACACTGCAAATGTTTGATACCCCTTTACAGCTTCAGCTTTGTGGTCATGCCACATTGGCTGCTGCACACACAACCTTTGAATGTATTCTACAACGTGGAATTGAAGGAATAAGCAGTGTCCTCCAACCAATTATGAAAATTTTAAATTTTCACCTATGGTTTGTCTTTTGTAATAATTAAAAGTATCACACACATTGTGCGGGTTATAAGCTAGTTATATATAAGAATCAGAGTTAATAATTGGAAATTTTAGACAAATTAAGTGTCATATGGATCATGATTTGGCTATTACAAACCCTTCATTTAATCAAATAATCCTTCCTCTATTATACACACACTCAAGTTATGGAATTCATGAAGCTTTTCACCCATTATTATGTGATCTTCTATTCATAAAATAAATGAATAAAATTAAAGCATCTATAAGCACTCTATCCAAAACACTAAGACATACAAAATAAAAACAAATGGATTAAGAAAATAAACAAAGCTAACCATAACAACATTTAAAAAAAACCTTCCAATAAGCTGAGACTATTAGCCTAACCAGTAGGGAAATTAAAAGAAACAAAGTCTAACAAAACAATTTTGAAACATATTAAAATTATTATTAATGCAAAAGGAAAGTGTAAGATGCTCCAAAAAAAAAAAAAAAAAAAAAAAAAAAAAACAGAAACAAAATAAGCATTCTAGTAAATTAGAGACATATATCAATAAAGAAATAGTAGTAAAATTAAATATCAAGAAAGAAAACAACAAAGGAAAAGTTTCATCTATTATTACCTCTAAATCATGTCACTTTGCACTCTGCAGGCACTTATGTAAAAATGAAAATAGAATTTGACCTTTCAAATTAATTAACTCTTATTAAAGTATAATAAATGGTCTTATCAGTGAGAGGACCCTTTGTAGCATTAAATAGTTAGAAATGAGAAGTTCAAGACTTTGAATAAACTTTGAAAAAAAAAAAAAACTTTGATTTAGTAATCCCTAAGCATGTAGCCATTGACAAAACATATTCCGTTCAAGAAAACTAAACAAAACAGAACTCAAGAAATTGGGGGGGGGGGGGGGGGGGAAGGGAAATTAGGGAAAAAGGTAGCCAAAACCTTAACCCTTAATGGACACATATAATAAATATAACCTCTATTAGCAGAGAAAGTAAAACCTAATATGTGACCCCTACTTTTGATTCATAATGTTGTATTACTAAAGCACATCCCTAAGATTCCATTACTCATCAATAGATAATTAGCCCACTACCTTCTTTTTATCTCTTCATTGGGTTGCGAAGCAAAATTTTCAATAAAAACTCAAGAACTAACACCAAAGGGTGGATGCATGCACATATGAAAAATTATGTGAACGTGAAACACTTTATGAATCATATACTTATTCAGAGCAGCCCAAAACACCAAAACCTACAAATATTTTAAAAAATAAAATGCTAAAAAATCAACAATTATTGAACGACGGACATGTTTTTTTCTAAACATATTGAAGGGCTAAACCTCATGATGCCACCCATAAAAAAAACAAGATTACAATAGATCAAGAAGAAAGCATCAAAATAAAGAGTATAACACATCAAGTAACAAAATGCTGACCTAGAGTATAGGTGCTGCAGAAAAGAAGCGAAACAGAATGAGTATCAAATTAACAATTGGAAGGAGGGAGAGGTTTTATTTGGCTGTTTTTCATTTACCAACTGCCTATCCTTATGAATGCAGACCATCTAATGACTTAGATTGTCCCTAATGACATTGGGCACCTTTGCTTAGTATTATCTCTAATTTTCTATTTCAAAGAAGGCAGTAAATAATCAAAGAATATAATAATTCCAAATTGGAACAGATTATAATGTTAGTAAAGTAGGTAAAACAAAGATTGTAATCTGAGGCCAAAACATTGAAAGAGAGAGTATAAACATCCGGATTTTAATTTAAATTTGAATAACAAAAAGTAGCGGTAAGGATGTAAAATAAGTAAAAGGGAGAATTGGCTGAAGAAATCAATTTGTAAAGACAGAAGTTGGCTAAAACATGCAAATCAAAGCCGATTGAAACAAAAATAGAGTAAATGAACAAAATTTAAGACGAAGTATGAGATAAGTAAAAAGAAAATCAGCATTCAAGAAAACTATAATAATAAAGATCCATGGATAAATAAAAAACATTAATCGAAGACAATTACTGAATTAGTGGATCAATAGAAGTACGTAGATTTTTTTTTTCATCCTTATATCCTTTAGGTTTTGTTGGATTCCATTTAATTTGTCTAATTATTTAAGCACTTGACTTAATTTAGGTTAGTTTGGAATCTTGGACAAATGCAAAAACAAATGATATATTGCCTAAAAAAATTGGGCCTGCTACATTTTTAATCCAAATGTATAACTGCCCCACTACATTATATATATATATATATATATATATTTACTATAACTTATCATTAAACAGATAAATACAAAAATAAATAAATTAGAAACTCTCATTCAGATGATGGCAGGTTCATGCATTTTAAAGGGTTCTTGAGGCTTTCACAATAATTTTGTATGCTATAGTAGCTTTTAATTGCCACAAAATCTGAAGCATTCTTGCAGCTTTTACACAGCTATGGTATATAAACTACAAACTGATTTGGAAGGGAAAAAATGCTAATTTGGATTACGGAGAAAACAATGACATATTCTTGTGCAAGTGCATGAAACTGTATTAGGAAGAAATTCCCCAAATTTAAATCGTGAAGATCATCATCTGGTTTCCCAAAGTAATTCCAAAGCATGTGTTTATAGACTAATTAAGGCTAACGGTTCACAACAGAATGTCCACAACAGATTAAATGTGTAGTGATGGTGTGCTAATCTTGATACTCAGTGTGTTCTCTGTAAAAGGATAATTGAAAGTAGGCACCACTTATGTTGTGATTGTTCATTCTTGATGAATATATGGTGGACCATAATGAGCTGGTACCTTAAAAAAATCCCAAAGTTCTGTTGGCATGAGATTATGCTCAAGGATGAGAATAGTGTCTAGATTGGCATTCTGCTCTACTATGTATCATATTTGGTTTTAGAGGAATGCTAGTATTAATCAAGGAAGACTACCTTCTGAAGAGGCTATGGTCAAAATGATCAGGTGGGAAGTAAAGAATAGAGTTGAATGTAACAGTTACTGAAATTCTGTTCAAAATAGAAGAATAGTAGCAGTTAATCCCTAAATATTCAACAACATAATTTTATGCAATATGTTGGCTATTTAATCAAATTCAATAAGGGAAAAAAAAAAACATAATTTACTGTAAATAAAAATTCATTGATTCTTTAAAACAAATATACATTCCTTTAAAAAAATATACAATCAAATATGGAACATGATTTTTTAGCACAAACATTAAAAAGGTTTTACACTTTTTAGTTTCGGGTAATAGATGCGCAAAGCAGCAACATTGAGCAATCAACCATTATTGAACGGCAAACATGTTTTTTCCTACACATTTTCAAGGGCTAAACCTCTTGATGCCACCCTAAAAAAAAGTGGATTCAAAGTAAAGAGTATAACACATCAAGTAACAAAATGTTGACCTAGAGTATAAGTGCAGTAGGAAAAGAAGCAAAACAAAGTGGTGCCGTTTGTTTGAGGATGTAGCAATTTAGGGCTTTTATTAAGTGGTGTGGAACAGTTTAAGTTGTTAAAAAAAAAATTATTAATACTTTCAAAAATGATTTGTAATTGTATTTAAAATTTTAAATATCAAAGAACAAATGGGTTTTTCATTTTTTGTTAGTGGAGAGAAAACAGTAAAGAGAGAGGAGAGGCAGCAATTCAAAGTGCTTAAAAAGTCATCTAATGGCTTAGGTTGTCCCTGATGACATTGTACACTTTTGTTTAGTATTATTTCTAAATTTCTATTTCAAAGAAGGCAGTAAATAATGAAAGAATACAATTCATAATTCTAGGGTTCTACCATTCTTGTCCATGCCGTAAGAATTAATATTCACAACAAAGCATCTAAAGAAAGAGAATGAACATTGGAATTTCAATTCAAATTCGAACTCAGAGAATTGATACGTACCTTTCGTCGGTCTGTGTTTAGTTTCGATTATGTTGGCCATAGAGTTGCGTTGATCTCTATCGTCGTATCTCAAATCCCTAAATTGATAGCAACCCTAAAGAAGAAAATAGGGTAAGAGATTAAACCAAAACTAACACGTCTATTTACATAAATTAAACAAAAAACTCCTAACCAAAAAACCTAAATCATAACCAATCAAACCAAAATACCTGAATCATAAATAATACCCAAATGAATCTCCCAACAAAAACCCAACTTTCTAAAACTAAAAACAGAACATATGGGTGGCAACCCTAATGGTGATCCCTATCTCCATATCTCAATACCTCTTGGACGAATGTTTGATTGCATGATTCTCCACTGGATTGCGAGCATTTTTTTCTCCTTCCCTTTCTTTGTATCGTAGTATCGCTGGTTTTTTTTAGAGAGAGAAAATGTTAAGTAGTCTAATGAAAAGAAATCAGTAGGGCTTTTTTAATTGCAACGTTTTTTTTTTTTTAACAAGGTTTTTTTTAACCGGTTATTTAATTTAACTTTTTTTTTTTTATTGCAAGCGTGATAGAGTTTTGAAAGGCCAAACATTGTAACTTGCGGTTGTTTTACTTAAAAACTGTGTACATGGCAGCATTTTAAGGGGCAATTTTTCTTATTTGTCAACGCCTCCTTAAATGTAGGAACCAACTTTCTCTCAGCTTCTGCTATTATATATAGTATATGATGATGATGTATGTTGTTTTTCACCTATCTCTCCATGTGTTGTTTCTTTTCTCTCTTTATACACATGTTTCTTTATGTATGCAATCCTTTATTTCTGTTTCACACTAAGATGCCTTGATGAGATTTGTTTAAAGTGTTTCAGAAAGATAGGTTGTCAAAATCTATCATGCTATGAACTCTCTTTTTGCAAAGTTTTTCAAGAGTTTGTGTTTGGATTAGATTTTATTGTATTTAACAAGTGATTATGAGTTTAGTGATTTAAGACTTCTCTCATACTTCATTTGTTTGTTGTGTTTTTTTGTTACGGATTACTAAAGGGGGAGATTTTTAGGACATATATGGATATTGTTAGAGACATATGTTATTTAAATTGGCTAATCCTTTGACGAAACGCACTTTACTTGTAATTGGATAGGTCTTGAATGGGTTTAGTACTTCAAGGAACAAGAGTTCAAGTTTAGTATTGAAGCCATACAAATCTATTCAAGAAACAAGTGAAGAAGTGATGTTCATTAAAACTCGATAAATTCATATCCATCGAGATTTAATGCTGATGCTCGGCAACTGCTCGATAGAAACAGTATCTATCGAGAATTATGAAATTTAGATTTCCAGATCTGATTTCATGCATATCCAAGTGTATTTGTGTAGGGTTTTTTTTTTTTCTCACAACCCTAAACATATATGAGGATTATTTTAAGGGCTGTCACACTTAATGCAAAGTGATGCAACTCAATGCTAATTGATTGTGCATGCAAATTATGATCGAAGACAAAATTTGCCATAGTTCATCCTACTTGTTGTAGAAGCTCTTGCATCTTTGCATCAGGGGTTTTGTAACCAAGGAATTTCTTGATCTTCATCATTGGATGAACTGAAGAACTTTGCAACCAACATCTTCCTCAAGTTGGTGTGTTAGTCATGTACTTGGATCCGTGTATTGACTAGTTAGTCACATACTGGGTGCTGTGGATTGAAAGGAGAGATTGTCACTACATTACAAGCCCAATTGGGTATTGGGGTAAGGGTTCAACTGTAGGCTGGTATTATGTAGTGAGATTCATTTTACTTGTAACTGCTTGTTTTGATAATAGTGGATTCTTGGGAGTGGTGACCTTAAATTCACTCGATAAGGTTTTGCCTCAGTGGTTTTCCCCATTTGTTAACAAATCACTTGTGTCAAATTTAATTTCGGCTGCATTTAACTTAGTTAGTGATTTGTTTATGTTACCGTACTTATTGCATGTAATTGAATCTAATTAATTAACTTGGTGAACTAATTGATTAATTTACCAAAGGAGTCAATACATTTTTAGCCTATCAATCTGACTTCTTCCTTAGGAACCAAGTTCAGTCCTCTGAGTTCATCATATTAGCCAAGTTTTTTACAAAACAAGTCTTGAACATGGGGGCAATGGCAAGAACTTTTAGGTAACTTTGGCAAACAACAGGTGATTTTAAAATCTAAAACCTTGATGACCATATTGTTTTGTTTGTTTTCAAAAATTTAGATGATGTTACCTGAATTCTGCATAGTGAACCATGGTGCTTTGATAAGCACCTAGTGGTCATGAGGAGGTACGATAGTGATATTGCTATTTGGGATATTCCTTTCAATGAGGCTACTTTTTGGGTTTAGGTCCATGATATGCCTGTCAAATTTATGAACAAAATGGTAGTTGAATCTATTTTTGAAACTATTGGTATAGTGTGTCATTCTACAAGAGGTGCTGATGAGGAGGGAGGCAAATTTATGCATGTTAAGGTTACTTTGGATGTGTCTTTGCCTTTGCGTCAAGGTCAAGTAATAACACTGTAGAATAGAATGAAATGTTGGGTAAGTTTTAAATATGAATGTTTACCTAACATTTGTTATAAGTGTGGGTGTTTAGATCATGATGATAAAGACTGCTCGCTTTGGATTCGAAGTAAGGATACACTTTCTCTAGACCAAAAACAGTATAGTCAGAGCTTACGAGCATTGCCATATAGATCTTTCAACAAGCTAGTGGTTTATGTCCCTAGTTATTATGGAAATTTTGACAGCCCTATTTCCAAAAAGATGGCTGAGAAGGTAGCTAGTTCAATTGATAGGGTGGAAACATTGGTCGATGTTGCTCTGGTAGTGGTAGTCTAAATATGGCAATGGATACTCATGCAGAGCCAATCCTTAAAGAGAGCTGGTTCTCAGGGAATGTCCCTATAATTCTAGGAGATGCTTTGCCTAAGAAGTAGGGGTGTGTAGAAAACCCACCGACTCACCAAACTCGACCTGACCCAACCTGACCTGCTGGGTTGGGTCGGTTTTTAAGGCTTGGTGGGTTGGGTTGGGTCACAAATTTTTTTTTTTTTTAATAGCGGGTCGGGTTGGGTGTGGGTCATAAAATTACAAACCCGCCAAACCCGACCCGACCCACCCATATTTAATATATATTTAATAATTTTTTTAAATTAGCTGTAAATTTAATATATACTAATAATAATATTATATACTATAAGTGCTTATATATAAGTGCTTATATATAATATATACTAATAATAATATATTTAATAAATTTAATAATAATAATAATAAAAATTTGTCAAACCCATGGGTTCAACCCCACCCAACTCGACCCATGTGGGTTAGGTTGGGTTGGGTTGGACTTATGTGATGGGTTGGGTTGGGTTGAATTTTTTTTGACCCACTATGGTGGGTTAGGTAAAAAAATCCCCTCAACCCGACCCATACACACCCCTGCTGAGAAGTCAAAGGTTCATACACTAACTTGGGGAGTGAAGAATACAGGTCAGTTTAAAGACGGGATCCTTTCCTAATTAAGTTGTAGGAAATTGATCTAGATCTTTGGAAATTTGATGATTCTTTGAGCAAGAATGATCAAACTGAGAACGTGGTGGTTAATTTTCCATTACCTAAATCATGCTCTGATTTTTCTAAAAGTACAACTGAGAGATTAAGGCCTTTCAAGTTAGGGACAGTTATTTCTATGGGCCCATTAACTGAACCCAAAATTCAGCTTCCCTATTCTGATGGGCCAAACTTATTTCCACCTTCATCCACCCCTTTGGTCCTAAACCCAGGACCCTGCTTCAGAATATTTCCAATAACCTTGGGTCTTCAAATGGGACTAAGTCCAAGAAAAAAGTTAAATGGACTAAGGTGATTCGTAAGCCTAATACCAAGAATAAGGAGGTTAAGATATCTAAGTCCCCAAGAGAGTGTCCCCAAATTGAAATCTTAGATTGCCTAGAGACAAAAAGAAGAAATGTTGAAGCCGAGGTTGTTCATGGAGCTCAATCTCAACACATCCTTTCGACGGTGGCTGCATCCTAGTCATACCGGTCACTAGGAATTATTTGAGCTAGAACAGCCAAGGGCTTGGGAATTCCCGGTGAGTTCGTGAGTTTTTCGATTGGGTGAAAGCAAAAGCTCCCATGTTGGTTTTTCTGATGGAAACAAAAAAGAAGAAAGATTACCTGGAAAAATTTCAATGCTACTTGGAATTTGACAACAAGTTTATTGTTCCTCAAAAAAATCTAAGTGGTGGTCTTTCTCTATTTTGGATGAATGAGCTAGACTTACATATTCGTACTTTCTCATCTTTGAACATTGATGCCATAGTGAACTCAAGAATTGATGACGCTTGGCGCATCATGGGCTTTTATAGAGCCCTTGAAGTTGCTCACTGGGAAGATTCTTGGTCTTTACTTCGACACCTTGGTTCACAGTTTGATATGTCATGGGTAATGAATTACACGGCTAGAGGAAAAATTAAGGGGCCCTATCCAACCAAAGAAGCACATGCAAGGCTTTAGAGACTATTTGGATTTCTGTGGTTTAAAGGATCTGGATTTTTCAGGTTTCCCTTTCACTTGGTGCTATAAACGGTTTTTTGGGCTTGTGATTTGGGTGAGACATAACCAAGCTATGGCTTTAGTAGATTGGATGATCAAATTCCCTTCGGCCAGGCTCCACCATTTATTAGGGTTTTCCTTTGATCACAAGCCAATTTGGTTATATTCTAATGACATTCATAGCCGCTTCTACAAACCCTAAAAACCATTTAGGTTTAAGGCTATGTGGTTGAAAGATGACCATTGTTAAGGGGTTGTTCACTCTGCCTGGGATATGGGCTCTATGGGGAATCCAATGGAGAGTGTTTTATTGAAGGTTAGTAATTACCAAGACCAATTGAATACCTAGAATAGAAGGGTCTTCAAAAATATCCAACTTTTGTTGGTACAGAAAAGAAAACAATTGGAGAAGGCAGAGGCGTTGTCAATGGCAGGGAAGGGGCATGAAAGGGTTAAATCACTGAATGAGAAAATTGATAAATTGATGGATATGGAGAAGTGTATGTGGAATCAGAGGGAAAATACAAACTAGTTGAAGTATGGGCATCAAAACACAAAGTATTTCCATTGTCAATCCTCAGAATGAAATAAGTAGAATTTCTTTGCAAGTCTAGAGAATGCATCAAGGGAATGGATTAAGGAAGAAAATCAAGTTGGTGATATGCTCATCTGTTACTACTCGGGGCTTTTTTCATCATCAAATCCTTTGCTTCTTGACCCTATGATCAATGGGGTTGAACCAAGGATAACTGTGGCTATGAATGATGACTTAGATAGTTCTTTTGAAGCCTCTAAAGTGCAGCTTGCTCTCAACCAAATGGAGTTATCCACAGCACCAAGTCTAGATGGCTTACCACCTTTATTCTATAAGTAGTTTTGGACCAAGGTAGGTGTTGAGGTCTTTGATGCAGTACTCTTTATGCACAATTCAGGTACAATCCCCAACAACCTCAATCATACTCATTTAACTTTCATTCCAAAAGTGTAGAGTCCAAGGCGAGTTACCGATTTCAGACCTATTAGCTTGAGCAATGTCTAGTATAAACTTATTGCTAAAGTTCTTACAAATCAATTAAAGCCACTCCTCCCCCAAATAATCTCTGAAACATAGAGTACTTTATGTCAGAAAGGCTTATAATTGATAATATCCTAATTGCTCGTGAGACACTCCACTACCTGAAGGCCAAAAGAATGGGTACATTGAGATATATGGCATTGAAGCTCGACATGAGTAAGGCGTGTGATCAGGTTGAATGAGTTTTTCTTGAGAAGATTATGCTAAAGATGAGATTTAGTCAAAGTTTCATACATCTAATATCCACGCGCATTCAATCTGTTACCTATTCCATTATGCTAAAGAGACAGCCCCATGACTTCATTACTCTGAAAAGAGGGCTTTGCCAAGGTGACTCAATCTCTCCATATCTATTTCTACTAGTCACTGAAGGCCTTCATGCTTTCTTCAAGAAGGCTGAATCCAATTAAGAGTTAAGAGGAGTGTCCCTTTGTGCCGCTGGTCCTCGGATTTCTTACCTTCTCTTTGCTTATGATAGCCTTGTGTTCTATAGAACCATGATCTTGAAAGGCGTAAAGATTTTGCCAATTTTACAGCTCTATGAACAAGCCTCGGGGAAAAATATAAATAGAGGGAAAACTAATATTTTTTTCCAGCTCAAGTACTAGTGTTCAAACTCAAGAAACCATAACAGTTTTTCTAGGTGTACCAACTGTCTAGAAATACGAGCAATACCTAGGCCTCCCAACTTTGGTTGGAAGGGACGAGAGAAATCATTTAGTATTATAAAAGAGAGAATATGGAAGAAGCTTAAGAGGTGGAAAGAGAAACTGTTGTCGCAAGTAGGGCGAGAGATTCTCATTAAGGCAGTGATCCAAGCAATTCCAACTTATACAATGTCTTGCTTTAAACTGCCAAATGGTCTTATCAAGGATATTGAATCTTTAATTAGGAAGTTCTGGTGGGGTTACAAAGGAGAGCAGAGAAAAATCCAATGGGTTAGTTGGAAAAAAATGTGCCTCCAAAAGAATGGTGGTATGAGTTTTCGAGAATTGAGTAAATTCAATGACTCACTTCTTGCTAAACAGGTCTAGAGGCTGAACAATAATCAACAATCTCTTATCCACAAAGTTTTCAAAGCTAAGTTTTTCCCAAAGGGTTCCATCATGGAATGTGATAGCTCAAATAAGGGCTCGTATGCTTGGAAGAGCCTTTTCCCGGCAAGATATGTCATAGATTTTGGATCTACTTGTAGGGTTGGAAACAGAGAATCTATTGAGATCAAAAGTGATAATGGATTCCAAAAATATCATTCACAAAAGCTGTATCTCCTATATCTAGGTTGGCCCTTGATGCTAGAGTAAGAGATTTAATTGATGATGATTCCCATTCTTGGAAGGCCGAGTTGGTAGAGCAGGAGTTTATTCCACTGGAAGCTAACCTTATTCTCGGCATACCATTAAGTTGCCAAACTATCCCAAATAAACAGGTTTGGCTCCCCACATCTCAAGGAATTTTCACAACCCATAGTGCCTACAAGCTGTTGGCTAGTATTGTTAGACAAGAGCTGCCTGGGTGCTCCAATTCTGGCAAAAATAAATTTGTGTGGAATGGAATCTGGAATCTACTAGTCCCTCACAAAGTTAGGCACTTGATCAGATAAGCTGTCCATAATGCTCTCCCTACTTTTTGTAATCTGTGGCGAAGTAATGTTGTTTGTTTAACTCTATGCCCAAGATGTAAGGCTGAAGCTGGAGACACAGTGCATGCCCTATGGAGTTGTAATTCCCTCTTTGTCATCTAGGAGTCAGACGAGGTGGTGAGTAACTTCTCAGGTATAAGTTCTTTTCTTTTGCAGATTTGTGAGAGATGATTTTGAGGATGAGGGATCAATTGGATGTTAACCTCATGGACATGATCTTCTGGCTAATCTGGAATAGAAGAAACACAGCAAGGGTAGGAGATGAGGCCATTGAGATCCATCAAATTCGAAAGAGAGCAGTTCTTTTCTTGCAAGATTTTCTACAAGTGCAAGGTAGACAGATCAGTTACCTCTCAAGAATAATAGAGATATTCGTTGGATTCCTACTATCCAACCCAAATTCAAAGTCAATTTTGATGGGGCTACTTTTAATAAGCTGGGAGTTGCCGTTCTTGGTGTGGTGGTGCGTGATTCTGCGGGAAAAGCCCTTGGGGCCATGACTAAAAGGGTCCCGTTACCTACATCCCCAGCTGTGGTCGAGGCTTTGACCTGCAGAAAAGCTCTTAACTTTTTTGCTAAAGAATTGAGTCTTTTTTAGTGCTGCTTTGAGAGAGATGTAGAAATTATCATTAAGGCTGTCCTCTCGGAAATTGTGGAAATCCTGAGTATGGTAATGTGATTAGTGATATTTTAAGTCCGTTTGGATACAGTTTATTGTTACTGAAAATTGATTGTTGTTGAAAACAATGTAGTAAAATAATTTTTAAATGTGTAAATAGTACGTGGGACCCATTTTTAATATTTTTTTTAATACAGTGGTTGTGGGTCCTATGAACAGTGCGTGAACCAAAACAGTGCATGATCAGTGTTTTTCCTCATGAACAGTAACTTTTGTCCCTAAAATGCGTGAAAGCAAAAAAAAGCGCGGGGGGGGGGGGGGGGGGGGAACGTGCACAGGATTCAGTGGAATGAAGTGCTATCCAAACTGGCACCTTGTTTCTTTCTGGTGGTTTTCAAAGTTGTAATTTCTCTCATGTAAAATGCATAGGCAATTCAGTTGCCCATTTCTTAGCCAAGAAAGCAATAGTGAGCTATAGGTTTGGATTGTTTCCTATCCTGAAGATATAGCTCCCTTAGTGACTTGTGATGCTTTGTAATCTTTATCCTATTATGAAATAAAATTTGAACTTTGGGTCTGGATTCTCAAAAAAAAAAAAAAAAAAAAGTAAATACTTTGTTAAATGTAAGAAATTAACATGTGTTAAATCATGGTACAAACTTATCTTGTGTGTGTACATATATGTAGGATATTCTTCGGACTTCATATTTTTTTACTCTAGCATTTTGAACCCTGGATATATCTTTTGAAAACTATTAGAAGTGCCAACTAGATGAACTATAAAACTCCTAGTTACTATTTGTAAACAAAGACTTATTATTATTATGCAATGCTTATCCAAAAATGAAAAGGTTAGGCATGGCACCTAATTTCCTAATCTAAAAGAATAATTCTTTGTTCTCTTAACAACAAGCCGTAAGATAAGATATAATCTTTTGAAAACTATTAGAAGTGCCAACTAGATGAATTACAAAAATCCTAGTAACTATTTGTAAACAATGACTTATTATTATTATGCAATGCTTATCCAAAAATGAAAAGGTTAGGCATGGCACCTAATTTCCTAATCTAAAAAATTAATTCTTTGTTCTCTTAACAACAAGCCGTAAGATAAGACATTTGTTATGAGTGCCTCGGTCAAGGTTTTTTTATTTTATTTTATTTTTTATTTTATTTTTTTTTTATTATTTTTTTTTTTTTTTGCTAGAATGTAGACCACCACGAACTGGGTTCAGAGCCTTGACATATATTTTCCCCCCACATATGTGTAAACCCTCAATTGCTTTTGCTAGAATATAGACCACCACTAACTTGGTTCAAAGCATTCACAGGGTGGTGTTAAATTATTTAGCGTTTAGCATCTCAAAATGTTAATTTATCTATTTTACCACCTCATTTTAAAAAACATCCAACATCAAAGGTTTTTTTTATTTATTTATTTTATTTTTAACAACTTTATAAACAACTCATTAAAATAATAAATAACAACCACCACAAAAATCTTTAGCAACCAGCCATAGTCACCTCCACCACAACTCCATTAGCCACAACCATCACTATTACAACCATAACTCATGGCAGGAGAGGAAAAAAAAAAAAAAAACCACAATCCATCACCACCAGCCATAACCACCTCCACCACTAGCCACAAACACCATTGTGGCAACCATAACTCACCGCAAGGCAAAAAGAAAAAATAAATAAATAAATAACACAACCCATCACCACCAGCCACAACATCCCACCATAACAACCATAACCCACCACCCAGCCAAAATCAACCACACTACAGCCCCCAAATCCACAAAACCCACAACCAAAATAAACTACCACAGCCACCCAAATCCACAGTCAAAATCAACCACCACCACCAAATCCACAAAACCCACACCTAAAATCAACCACCACCACCACCTTCATAGCCACCAAACCCATGAAAATCACACCCAAAATCAACAACCAACACCATTACAATGACCAATCTACAACACCCACTCCCAAAATCAACCACCACCACCACCACAACCACCAATCCCATGAAACCCACAACTAAAATAATTTTGAAGCTTTCGAAGGAATTTCAATAATTTTTAGGTTTCGGGGTTATTTTGTTCATTTTGTAGGTTCTAAGGGCATTTCAGCCATTTTTTAGGTTACGATGGTATTTTAGTCATTTTAAAGTTTCAAGGTATTTTGGTAATTGATGATGCACAAAAATCAATAGGTTGGAATGCTTCAGACTACAGTGATGGATTTAGAACCTGAAAGGAAAGAAAAGGCTGTCAAGGGTAACTAGTGTAACCCGACCAAGGACCTTTCGATAGTTAAGTCAGTTTTCTCTCTAGAGCACAAAGATCAGAAATTATGAATAACTGAACTTACTTTGGGTGAATGGGACTTGCTCCTTTTAAAGAGACTTAGAAGTGGGTTAACTTGTTTGGATCCACCACCATCATGGATGATGTGTGTGGTTAATGGAGAAAATGGGATATGTGGGGTGAATTACGGGGAATTCTCTCCACGTTTTAGGAGTAGTGCATCGTGATCTGATTATATGGAACTTTTTTAGAAGTTTTCATAGAATTCACTAAGTGTCATCTAGTTGTCTATGCCCTTGTGTCATGGACGACTATCCTGAGACTAAATTGTCTTGTTATCAATGGACGGGTACTATTCATACACATGGTGTCATTGCTGGGCTTCTCTTCTCTTGAAGTTTTTTGGATGTGGTTAGGTCATTGACTACTACCTTGGACAAGCATACCTTAGATTGATCCCCATCAGTTGCCCCTTTGTCCTTGTGTCATCCATGCTACTGTTAGCTTGACATGTGGTGGTTTTCCATTGGTTGAGGGATTCTCCTGGTGGCATTTAAGGATAATCTGAAATCAAACACTCTAGATGCAAACATGTGGTGTGATCCTAGGAGCTTGCTTGTCACATCATCTTTCTTCAAGAAAACTACCATATGGCACATTTTGGTTGGTTCGCATCGTTTTAGTGTCCTACCCTGTTGACTATAAATAGTGCAATACCTCTCTTACCCTTTCACATTTCTCCTATTTTCTTCTTCTGACCTCAGTTGTCCAACACCTTGTTTAGGAGTTTTCTTCCCTCCTTAGTCATCCTCGTTTAGAGTCAAGTATCCTATTCTCCTCATTTGTAGGTTTTTCCTTAGAGTTCTTTTCAAAATGTTTGAGATAATAGTGTTTTCGTCTAGTGATAGGGACAAGAGAGAAATAAACAAGTATCACGCTGAAAGCAATAATAGTGGTGGTGATAGTGAGAGTGAAGTAGTTGTAGTAGTAGTAGTGAAGGGAACACCACAAGTGAGCAATACTCATTTGGAGTCCCTGGGGTTCCTTTAGAGGTACTCCAGGAGGATATGAGGATAAGCACCACTTTTGGTTCATCTACTGGTCCGTCCACTAGTGCCCCCTCATCCATCCCCTCCTTAAGCGAAGATGAGGAAATTTTGTACTATTGTGTAGTAGGTGTTTCTTCTAGGACAGACAAGAAGAAACTTACTTCTCTAAGGGGTTGGTATCAAATTCTAGATAATCTCAACCCTCGTCTAGCCACACCTGGTGAGTGGTGTTGTACTCCTAACTCAAGGGTTGGCATATATGAGGTCTACTTACTAGGTGGTCTTAGGTAAATGCCTTTGTTAAGAAGATTCTCCATAGGTTAGGTATATGTATAAACCAGCTTAACCCTAATGCATGAAGGCTTATCATATCCATAAATGTGTTATGGAGGGAAGGCTTTGATGGGAATTGTCCTCTATATATGGACAAGTTCTTGTACTATTACAAACCTTCGGAGATAAGTCAATCCTTAGGTTTTTATCAGTTTTCTCCCAGAGGTTCCAGCTGTAGGTTGGTTAAGTCCCTTCCTTCGTCTAATAGAAGGTGGAAGACAGAGTTTTTCTTCGTCTTAGTGTATTAGGTAGGGAACCTAACTGAGGTAGGTAGGGACTCATTTCTTCCTATACTAGTGAGATGGGTAATCTTCGCCCAAAAGGTATGTCATTTTTCTTTTGCTCGTCCTGCTTTCTTTTTGTTATATTTAGCTAACTCTATATTCTTCTTCTTATTCTTTATTTTTTTTTGCTGTAAGATGTCCTTCTTTGAATAAGTTTTACCTTGATCATGTCCAAAGAGCACGCTTCTTCACAAACAGGATTTTCCACTTCCTAGTGACACTCTGTCATTTAGCTACTTGGGGACTTGGACTTGAGCCCACAAAGGTAGCACTTGCCCACGAGCTTACCACATGTAGATGTGTGTTATTTTCTATATTGTATCTTGATTGGTTAATTCTTCTAAACTTAACATATCTTCCTTTTTTGCAAGAATGGTAACCATGAAGGAAAAGAAGGGGAAGGGTTTGGCAAACGAGGAAGCCATCCAAGAAGGAGAAGATGTCCAATCTCACCTCGTTCAGTTGCTTCAGAGAAAAGGAAAACTCTTTCTAAGACCATAGATATGGGGAGTCTTCCTTGTTGTTGAGGCAATAAAAATCCTAGACATGGCTCATCCAAATCTGGGGTCTTCGAGACTGGCCCTCTCATTCCTTTTGCTATCGTCAAACAGCTGTCCACAATGCAGATTCTTGATATGGGTCCGTCTAACCCTCCAGATGTCACCCTGTTTAAGCCTTCTACTAGACCTCCTGACAGCGGCCCTAAGACCTTCTTGAAGAGTGAAGGCCTTGCATGGGATAGGTTTAAGTAGGCCATGTCTGATAAGGACGTTGCCATCTATTAGGACATGTCCATGAAAGAGTTTGAACGGTCTATAGTTCACGGTTTCTTAAAGGTATTGTAAACTCATCTTAATCTCTTAAAGATTCGAGTTTTAGTTTTGTTTTCTCACATCTAAGTTCTTAACACAGGTCATGTCAAAATTTATGGCAGCATCCAGGCAAGCCTACGAGATAGACTAGATGAGGGTTAGACTTGAGGCTATGATATGTGATATGGAGAAGGAATCTGGCCATTGAGCTAGGGAAAGAGAAAAGCTGGAGGACAAGGTAAAGGAGCTAAAGAACCTTGTTGAATAACTGAAGGTAGATGTCGTTGAGAAGGATACTCGTCTTGACCATCTTCAAAAGAGAAGCAACGAGCTCTACACTCTTTTGGGTGAGACTAAGGAAGCAGTCATCAAGGAATTCAAGGTGTCTAGTGAGTTCACTAACCTTTTGGACAGAAACTACGCTACTGGTTTTGAGGACTTTCACATGGACATCAAAGTAAAATTTTATTTTCAACTTTATTTTCTTTCTTTCTTTTCATTTTCTTGAGGGTCCACTGTTTTGGACCATTTCAATTTCTTAAAGTACATTTCCTCATCCTTGTTTAAGGATGGGGTACTCATACAATTGCCTTTTTAGGCTTGTTACTTTAAAGGGTTTTTGAACTGTAGTCGTCTACCTTTAGTTTTATTTATAAATACATTTTTTTCCATGCTTGAACATTTACCAATTTTAATTTTCAAGTATTTTCTCGTCCATGGCTTGAACTATCCTGGAATAACTAAGTATTTTCCTCGTCCTTATTTTGGACTTTTTGGAATTTTTAATTGGCAAAGTTTTTCCTTTTGTCCATAGTTTGGGTTACACAGTGTAACATAAGGTGAGATGTCGTCCATATAAATTGTGTATTGCATGCATGTTTTTCTTCGTCCTTCATTTTTTGACAAGTGCACTGGGAGGTGTCTGTTCCTTCCCTTAGCACTTATATTGTTACCTTAAGGATTTTATAATAATTTTCCTTTTCCTCGTCTAAGGATGGCTCATGACGATACATCACCGCATCTAGAGATTTTAGATGTCTTTAACTTTCTATGGACGTTAATTTCACAAAGAATCATCAACACTTAAGTTAGAAAACTCAAATTTTTTTATATACAATAGACAGCTTTGTACATAATATCATCCATAGATAATTGGGAGCGCTGTACATAATATCGTCCATAGACAATAGAGAACTTAGTACATTACATCGTCCATAGGCGTCATTCATGCTAATACTTAGTTCTTTTTTAGGGAATTCAAATTGCTTTATATACAAAAAGACTGTGTTCATGACATCATTCACAAACATAGCACATGTTGGGAGCTAGTGCTTTTTAGGGAATTCAAATGCTAGAAAACATAAAATACTATTAGTAAACATAAGTGCTGAAAGATAACATAAACAAACTACTAGTGACCACTAATAATCCTTAGTCTCGTCCATGTTGACCTTCTGGATGAGTCCTCTTTATTGATAGTACTTCCTCAAGTGCTCCACATTCAACATGTGCTCCAGCCTTCGTCCATTCAAGGATTCTAGGTAATATGATCCTCGTCTTTTGAAATTGATGAATCTATATTGTCGTTCCCAATTAGGTCCCAACTTTCCATGAGCAGGGTCCTTAGCAGCTAAGGACACCCTTTTTAGGACGAGGTCCCCAATGTTGAATTGCCTTGGTTTTACCAACACATCATGAAGCTTAGTCATCAAGTTCTTGTAACGTGCCACCCTCTATTCTATGTCCATCCTTACCTTATCAATGAGATCAAGGCTTAGATGGAGTTGTTTCTTATTTTCCTCCTTCTTATAATGGGCCAACCTATAGCTAGTCAAACCAACCTCAGCAGGTATCACTGTATCACTTCCATATGCTAGCTTGAAAGAAGTTTCTCCGGTAGGAGTCCTTACTGTTGTCCTATACACCCAAAGGATGCTAGGTAATTCGTTTGGCCACATCCCTTTTGTCCCTTCAAGTTAAGTCTTAATGATCTTCAGCAAGGATCAGTTTACAACTTCTGCTTGTCCATTAGCCTATGGGTGGGAAGGTGAGGAGTAGTGATTCCTGATTCCCAACTATTCACAAAACTCTCTAAAAAGTGTATTGTTAAACTGGCATCCATTGTATGAGACAAGCACCCTAGGAATTCCAAATCGATAGATAATGTTTTTCCAAATAAAGCTTTTGATATTCTGCTCGATGATCTTTGCCAATGGATTTGGTTCCACCTATTTAGTAAAATAATCAATCCTTACCAACAAGAATTTGATTTGCCTTGTTTCCATGGGAAAGAGATCAAGGATGTCAAGTCTTCACTAGAAAAAAGGCCAAGGACCCACCATTGGATTGAGGTATTCTGAAGGTCGTCTAGGTATATTGCTGTAGTGCTGACACTTGTCACACGCTTTGACAAAAGCTTTGGCATTTGCTTGCATGGACAACCAATAGTATCTTGCGCAAACTATCTTATGGATGAGGTATTTGGCCCGTGAATGGTTTCCATAGGCTCTTTCGTGGACATCCCTTAGGATGTACTGGGACTTTTTTGGAGTCAAACTCCTCAAATAGGGTTGAGAGAAACCCCTCTTATATAGCACCTCGTCCCTAAGGACAAACTTCGCTACTCTTACCCTTAGTTTCCTTGCTTCTTCTTTATCCTTAGGGAGGATTCTGTCCTTAAGATAAGACATAAAGGGAGTGGTCCAGTTGGCTGCTCCATCCATCTGATTCACTTCTGGAACATCTATACTTGGGATGTACTAGACTTTAATTTGATCACCAACTATCTCGTCTATAGATGCCGTCTAGGCTAAGATGTTGGCTTCCACATTCTCCTCCCTTGGTATTTGTTGGAATTGGGCTATTGTGAAGCCTTTAATGCACTACTTAACTTTGCCCAAGTACTTCTTCATTTGTTCTTCCTTGGCTTCACACATTCCGTTCACTTGGCCTATCACCAACTGTGAGTCTCCCTAGAGGAGAACTGAATTTGCTTTAAGTGATTTAACTAACTCCAAGCCCTGGAGTAGGGTTTTGCATTCAACTTCATTATTGGTCATATGGAACTAGAAACAGATGGCATACTCCAGATGATCCCCCTCTAGTGATTACAATACTATTCCAATTCCTCCTACATGTTGTGTGGATGAACCATTCATATGGATGACCCACTGTTTTGCCCTTTAGTCTCTACTCTGCTGATCATGGCTAGGAGTAAATTCGACAATGAAGTCTTTAAGGGCTTGGGCTTTTATTGCTTCCCTTGGTTGATATCTCACATCAAATTCACTAAGTTCCATTGCCCAATGGATCAATCGTCCAACGGCATCTAGCTTATTCATAGCCTTTTTCAATGCGTGATCTATCAAGACATTGATAACATGAGCTTGGAAATAAGGCTTGAGCATTCTTGTTGCTATTACCAATGAAAAGGCTAACTTTTGCATTGACGGGTGCCATCCTTCAGTTTCTCTTAAAGCTTTGCTAGTGTAGTAGACGGGCTTCTATGCCTTTCCTTCTTCCCTGATTAAGGCTAAACTTACTACATGAGGAGACACTACTAAGTAGAGATATAACTCTTTACTTGGTTTGGATGGGCTCAACAATGGGGTTAAAGTGAGATAAGCCTTAAGGTCTTCAAATGTTTGTTAGCACTTGTCCTTTCATTCAAATGTTTTTCTTAACACTCTGTTAAATGGTAAACACTTGTCAGTAGCCTTTGAGACAAACCTATTAAGGGTTGCTACTCGTCCAGTAAGGCTCTGGATGTCTTTGATGCTCATTAGGGGTTCCATGTTCAAAATCACTTGGATTTTTTTAGGATTTTCTTCAATTCCTCTTTATGAAACCATAAAACCAAGAAACTTCCTTGATGAAACTCCAAAGGTACATTTGCTTGGATCGAGCTTCATCTTGTATCGTCTAAGTGTATCAAAGGTCTCTTGGAGGTCGTCCATGTGTTTTGTCTATCTCACACTTTTGACTAGTATGTCGTTCACGTACACTTCAACATTTTGCCCAATTTATGGATGAATCATGTGGTTAACTAGTCTTTGATAAGTAGCTCTTGTATTTTCAGACCAAACGGCATAACTTTGTAACAAAACAAACCTTGGCTTGTGATGAAGGATGTTTTCTCCTGGTTTGCCTCGTCCATCTTAATCTAGTTGTACCCTAAGAATGCGTCCGTGAAACTCAGCAGTTGATGTCCAACTGTCGAGTCCACCAGCTGGTCAATCCGTGGAAGGGGATAACTATACTTGTGGCATGCTTGTTCAAATCTGTGAAGTTCACACACGTCCTTCATTTACCATTAGCTTTTTTAACCATCACTACATTAGCGAACCAATCAGGGTAGTAGACTTTGCGGATGAACTATGTTGTTACCAACTTCTAGACTTCTTCTTTGATAGCATTGTCTCATTCTGGGATGAACACTCTCCTTTTCTGACAAACGGGCTTGTAAGATGGGGACACATTTAAAAGATGAGTAATCACACTTGGGTCAATCCCAAGCATGTCTTCATGGCTCCAATAAAAAACATTTGTGCTTTACTTGAGGAATTGGACATGGTCTTGCTTCGTCTTCTCTTCCATGCTTATCCCAATCCTAGTAAACTTCTCTGGGTTAGACTTGTCCAATGGAACATCTTCCATTACTTTAATTGGTTCAACCATTATTCTTTCTTCAATGTTCATCGTTTGCATCTGCTTGTCAATTGCCAACATTGCTAAATAACATTCTTTAGTAGCTATTTGGTCTCTTTGTACTTCCCCAATGTCGTACTCTGTTTGAAATTTGACAGACAAGTGATAAGTGGACATTGCAGCCTTCCAACTATTCAAAGTTTGTCGTCCTATGATGGCATTGTATGAGGACAAATAATCCATAACAAGGAAGTTTACTTCCTTATTAATTTGACGGGGGTAAGAGCCAACCACGACTGCCAAGTAGATGGTACTTATTGGTAGAACCTTCATTTCTCCGAATCCAATCAAAGGCACATTTACTGGACGAAGTAAGTCCTTGTTGATTCTCATTTGTTGGAAAGCTGGATAGTAGAGAATGTCCACTGAACTCCCATTGTCTATTAACACCCTTCTAGTTGTATAATTTGCAATCGTCAAAGTAATAACAATTGCATCATCATGAGGATGATGCAGTCATCTCACATCTTCATCTGTGAAAATAATGGGAGGCTTATCTTCTCTGATCATCTATGGTGGCCGGCCAATTAGTTGGACATTCTAGACTACCTGCAAGCAGGTCTTTCTGGCTTTGGATGAGCTTCTAGTTGACATCCCCCCTACAATGACCCTTATTTCTCCAAGTGGTTGATACATCGGTTCCTCTGCTTTGCCTTTCAATGGCTGCCTCCCATCCTTGTGGTCTCATACAAGGAAATTTTTTGACTTTCCCTGCTTAATGAGAACTTCAATTTACTGCATCAAGTCATACCACTCATTCGTATCATGTCTGTGGTCTCGGTGGAAGCAATAGTACTTGCTTTTGTTCTGCTTGTTAGGATCTCCTTTCATCTTGTCGAGCCATTTCAAGGACGGGTCATCTTTAATCTACATCAGTAGTTGGTCAAGTGGGGTATTCAGGGGAATGTAGTTGGAATACCGTCTTGAGGACAACCTAACCTTCTTGTCATCTTGATCCCTTTTTTCCCCTATCTTGGCATTCTTTGGACAAGGAACTTACTCTGAATGATGTACATAACTATTTGCCACTCATCCATCCCTCTTCTTCTTCTTCTTCTTCTTGGCAATTATAGCATCCTCAACATTCATGAAACTTTGAGTTGAGGGTACTAGCTTAGCCATTGTCAGTGGCTCTTATTCAAACAACTTATGGACAAGCAAATCTTAATTAACCCCATTGCTGAAGGCTTCCAAGAGGATCTTGTCGTCCATCTAATCTACCAGCAAGGCTTCCCTATTAAAGTGGCTAATGAAAGTACGCAGACTCTCATTTTCTCCTTGTTTAATGTTCAACAAGCCAGATGAGGAACGCTTATGCCTTTGGCCCTTGACAAAGTTGTTGATGAACAACTTACTTAATTCCTGGAACGAAGTAATGGTATTTGGTGGTAGCTTACCAAACCATACTCTGGCTGGGCTTTTCAACATAGTAGGAAAGGCTTTGCACATGATTTCATCTGAAACACCTTGAAGATGTATAGTCATCTTGAATGTGGCAATGTGATCGACATAAAGATAGACAGGGTGCTAGACCAAAGGTACCCCTAGAGCATCAGCTACTACTATAGGAGTAATGGTATACTCTACAACTCGTATCCAACTCTTTACCAAAGTGTTGGAATCATAGACGCGAATAGAAATGTTCGAAAAGAACTCTCTAATCAGGGTAGCTAGAAGAGGAGGATCAGAAATATCCAGTAGAGGTAACCAACCCCGACGCTTAAAGTTTTCCATAATGGCAGGATCAAGCTTATCTAACATAATAGAATGCTCAGCCCAAATCTTTCTCTTAAGGTTCAGCTTCTCAAAAATCTCTTGGTTTTTCTCACTCAGAAACCTCTCACGGTCAAAAGAAGGTGGAGGAGGAGAAGGTGAAGGAACAGACCTACGAGCTCTAGTTTTCCTAGGCATAGTGCTAAGGAAATGACAAAGACACAGAGATAAAACAAAAAAAACAAAAAAACAAAAAACAAAAAAAAAAAAGAAAAAAGAAAAAAAAAACACAAACCAAGAGTAGACTGCAAGTTAGCACAAAAAATATAGAACAAAATCTATATGATGCATGAATAATTACAATGTCATAATGCATGTTGTAATGCAATAAACCAAGTTCAAATTAAATTCAATTTCACAAAATTGGCTTGAGCATAGAGTTTTTAACAAAAACCCCAAAATTGAAAAACCACTTGAATGTTTTGAAACAAATTGATGAATTGATCATCACACAAGGTTGAAAATAGAATAGAATGACCAATTCCATCAAAACAACAAGCCAATCTTATCAATTGAAACCTAATTGGACAAAATCACCAAATCGGATCAATTTCAAACCCTAGAATTTTCAATTTTTCACAAATCACAAAATTGATCAAATTATCCAACATAGATCATGTAAATAACATCATAGGAACAAAACCCAATGATCAATTTCAGAAAAAATGGCTTGAATCATCAAAAAACCCAAATATGCATAGGTTCGAAATCCCCAAATTAAAATGCAAGAAAAGTGTGTGAAATGTGAAAATAAAAGCAAAAAGAATGGTAAAAGAGTTTTACTGGTATTTAGAGAGAGAAACCTTGCAAAAAGAATGATCAAAATAACAAAAATCTGAGGTGGAGCCAAGTTCGAATCGAAGAGAGAAAAAAATTTGAAAACTTTTTGAAAAAGTGTTTTGAACAAGTCAAAAATAGTATTTTTAAAAACTTGATTCGCAATATTCGATTGATCAAAAATTACATTCGATTGATCGAATCAATCCAAGACTTTTAAAAAGAATTTAAACACATTTTCGGTTGATCAAAAAACAGAATGGATCGATCAAAACATGCAGAGGCTCACAAAATTTTTGAGAGAAAAAAACACCATTTTGAAAAAGAATAAACACATTTTGGGCACAACTCCTCAAAGCATTAAAATTCAATAACAAAATGCATGAGTATGAAATAAAATGCTTTTTCAAAACCCAATTTTTAAGCCCAGTTTCTCAAAGAAAATTTCAGCCATTCTTCCTTTAAATTCTCAAGCAAGAAAAATGTTTTGCATAATACTCAAGGTATTTTCAAACTTGGTTGGTCAAACCAAAAACACACACACAATAACAAGTACAGTGTTTAGCAAAGAGTAACTTGTGTAATGTGCGCAACTAGCAAAAGTTTGAGATATATATGAGGTGATATGTAAATAGCAATCAATCACAAAGTCTACAAAATCTATCACATAGAATTCAAAAGAGATGATTACCTAAAGAGTTACATCATATAACTCTCACATCTCTTAGAACATAAGCTTGCAATCATGTAAGTTTCTTGAATTTTGCCTCATGATTATGTGAATTGGCCTCAAGCCTAATAGTACACACCAATTTTAATTAAGCAATTATACCGAGGCTACACCTTATGTTCTTTTTGTGCATGTGCTACACTTTCTCAAGCACAAATGCACTAAGGTATTCATGATTGGCTAGTGAACAATGGTGAGATGGTTATTTATGTCTTTTTCAAAAGGATCAAGTCCGACAATCAAATAACATGTGACTTCAAGATTAAAAAAAAGTGATAAACACCATAAACATCTTTCCCACACAACATGCACTACACAACTTCAACTAGTTAAGTGCAATAGATAAGCTCATCAAAGCTAAACAAGGTACACAAGACATGTTATGAGTAAATAGATTGACCAACCTTGTTTTCAAAAACCAAGGAAATAATGCCAAACACAATTTGGTTTCCTCCTTTAAAAAAATAAATAAATAAATAAATAAATCCTAGAATGAAATGCATGAATGTTATGCAATACAAATCCTAGAAACAAAAAAGCACAAAAACCAAAGAACAATAGTCACAAAAGAGAATAGCAATGAAACACAAGGACTATGTCAGAAAGACTCAATTAGGTCAAGTCTTTTGCATCCAAACTTTTTAGATGCACCACAAGCATTAGAGTTCCTATTCACGTTCGAGTGATTTCCAACTCCAGAATTGGAATAAAGGTTTAACGCCTTTACCATTTCACCAATGAGTGCCATAAGATCTTGTGCTTGAGGCACAAGCACTTTTGGTTTGTTTGCTTTCTTAGCAGCTTGAAGCTTGTAACAGTTAGGACGAATATGTCCAGACTTTCCACAAAAATGACAAACCCATGCAGGTTTACCATGCATCTTGTCCTTAGAAAGGGTAAACTCCTTAGGTTTAGACTCTCCCAGATTAACCCTAATCTTCCTAGGAGGTGAAACTTCTATAGGTTTGACAACCTTACTCACAAGGGGTTTGACAATTTCACTCACTTACTTACTCACAGAAGGTTCAGAAGAAGATGAAGGAACAAAGTTCATAGAATTAGAAGAAGACACAGAGATGCTTTTAACATAACCTAAACCAGATTTGTCAAAAGGACACTTTTGAACACTCAGCATTTGATCAAGTTTAGAACTAGTAGATTTAGCAACAGATAAATTATGTTCCAAAGTTTTAACTTTATCAAGCAAGAGCATGTTCTCAGATTTCACATGGTTTAAAAGATCATTAGCATCAAATAATTTAACAAGCAAATTTTTCTTTTCAAGCTCAAGAGAATCAATTTTCTTCAGGCCAAGTTCAACATTCATAGCATCCTTTCTAGCAACTTTGCAAAGTTTATTATAGGCCTCTTGAAAATCTACATCCTCAGAGAGTTCTCTATCAGAAGGGTTCTCTTCAACAGACACATTTTCATTGACTATAGCAATAGCAGTGAAAGCAATAAAGTTTCCATCCTTGTCACAACTAGACTCATCATCAGAAACCTCATTATCACTAAGGGTTACAGCCATAACTTTACCCTTAGTCCTGAAGAATGTAGGACATTTAGATTTAACATGATCATATCCTTGACATCCAAAACACTGAGCACCCAAAGAATTGTTTAAAGATTGGCCAATTTTTTTTCTAGGTTTTTCAAAGTTATTAACCTTAGTGGGATCATTCCTCCTAAAGTTTCTAGGTTTAGTAGTGTTTGTACCTCTTGCCTTTTTGTTGTTATTCCTAAGAAAGTTTCTAAAGTTCTTGGCAAGATACGCAATCTCTGTAGCAGAGAGCTCATCATCAAATCCACCAACATCAACATCATCAACTGACTTAAAAGCCATTGATTTGAATTTGCTAGCTTTAGGTAGGTCTACCTCATAGGACTGAAGATATCTTACAAGCTTATCAATAAGGATGGAGTCTACATCCTTGCTCTTAGTAATACAATTACTTTAGATTTAAAGTCTTCAGTTAAAGATCTAAGAATCTTCCTAACAATTTTAGGTTGATCATTGATTTCAACCAAATTAAACGCAGAATTAACAATATCATTCAGTTTAGCATAGAATTCATCATCAGACATTCTAATGCTTTCAAATCTAGAAGTTAATTGTTGCAATTTATTGATCTTAACTACCTTTGTACCTTCATGCATAGTTTGGAGGATTTTCCAAGCAGTGTGAGCAACCTCAACATATGAGATTCTCTTAAATTCCTCCATAGAAACAGCATTAAGGATGACATTCATAGCTTTGCTATTAAACCCAGCTGCTTCTTTTTGAGAAGTTTGCCACTCACTCACAGGAGTGTGGGTTTCTCCCATCCGTACTCAACGAAATTCCAAACCCTCTCATCAATAGATTCAAGAATACTTTCATCCTTACTTTCCCATAAGCATAGTTATTCCCATCAAAGTAAGGAGGAACAATAAGAGAGTGTCCATGTTCTATGACAATAGGGGTCAAGGATTAGCTCTGAGATCAAAAGATCTTAAACAAGAGAGCTACTCACTCTGATACCACTTGAACGGTTTTTAGACCCCTTAAAACACAATTTGATTAACCTAGTTAGTTAGCCAAGTGATTAACTTAGTCAAATTATGCAAATCTAGGTTATCACAATAAAACAATTATATCAAGTATATAAAGCAGCAGAAAAGTAAATAACACAATGATATGATAACCCAGGAAACCACACGGTAAAAACCTAGGGAGGATTTGACCTAGCTATCCTCAAGGTAAACTTGAATCCACTATATGAAAGAATCGAAGTTCATACAAAAACACTTACAAGCTCCTCGCTTAACTTCCTAATGCTACTCACCAGTAGAATTTACTGACACGACCATGTGCAAGCTCCAAATCCACGGACTCCTTCTTTCTTGGATTCTCCATAAGATACAAGCACCCACACTTGTTATTCTTTAAGCTCTAATGGTAGCAACTAAGTTGATCATCAAAATGTTGAAGTAATCTCTACCTTGAAAACCCTAAGTTTATGTGAAGGAAAGCTCCTCAAAGATCTCACAAGAGATTCACACAAACCGTAATGTATGAGCAACAATACAACCAAAGCAACTTATAAAAACGCGGATAGGGTTTTGCCTTATATACCTAGGGCAAAAACAAAAAACCCAAAATGTTTAATGAGATAAGGTTGAGTTGGAAAATTCTGTAGAAAAACATTATGGCCAACTTTCGATCGATCGATCGAGCCAGACTGAAATGCACCAATGTATCTGCAGCCTCTCGATTCCAACTTTACATAAATTAAACAATTTTAAGCAAGCCTAAACAAGACTAAACATATTGTTTTGATCATGGTTTACCAACATTACACATTAGAGTTCTAAATACATCAAATCCTAAGTCTTTAGAACCTAATAGTTTGGACCCTATCAAAAAGCAAAGAGACACTCTTTCTAGCTAGTGTTTTAGTCTGGAGACATAAGGTTGTATTTATATGTTTAAACTTAGGCTTTTTGGAGCCTTTTAGACATATTTAAACGTTCTTAAGGGTCTAGGAGCCAGCCCACATCAAAGAATAATGTTTTGGGCCCTTAAAACAGAAGTTTTGGAGTTCTGGAATGTTACATACGCGTGCATGTACGAGTGCGTGCATACACATGCATCCCTAAAAACTCTAATTTTGACTGCTGGGTTGGCCTGACTTCAAACAGTCATAACTCACTTAATATAAGTCCAAATTAGGCAAAATATGTGTTCTAATTAAAGCTTAGGATGTTGACCTTTCCAATGAAATAAACTGCACTAAAAAAGTCTTTGTGGAGAAAAAGTTATAGTCAAAACAGTAAGAAAATGTCATTTTTTAGCATCGTTTTCAAAGCAATTTGAGTACTTTTGAGTTGTGATTACTTCCAAACTATCAAAATAACCTCAATTACATTTTGTAGACATGCTAAGCTCATCATTGGGATTGGGGACTAATGTCTATTAATTTGGTCCAAGATAAGTTATCTATAGATGCCTTTCTTTTAGCTATACTTGCTCCACAAGTGTAGTCGAAAGCCTAAGGAGACGAACCATTTTGTATGTTAATAAACTTTAAGTCCACATATGCACACAACACAAACATGCAAACATGCAAGTAAACAAGAAAACATGAGGCGTGGGTGCAAAATCTAATCATTGGATTCTGCAAGTCCCTATTCTCCTAGGTTCATTATCCTAACCCTTGGGTAAAGGGGAAAACAACAAAAGCCTATCATTGTATGTTGGAAGCAAGTTCTATCATGTTAATCTAATTCTTTTTATTGGGCCTATTAACCATCTTTGAAACTTTGTTCTTCCACCTTATCATATACTCAGAAAATGTCTCATTGAACCGTTGCTTAATAGTCTCAAAGTCACATCAATCATGGTGTTGAAGATGAATTGGTCCATTAAAAAAAAAAAATAAAAAAATCCACTAGCTTATTCCACACCTTAGTCTTGCTTGGATCCAAGTTGTAGTACCATCTCGAGGCATTTCCCGTGAGAGACATGGGGAAGGCACACAAAGCTTGCTTCTTATCCAATCCCTTCATCCCAGGAAAGCTCAAATATTGTTGAATATATTGCCTTGGATCACCACTTCTATCAAACATTTCAACATCAAAAATCTTGAATTTGGGAGGCAATTGCGCCAATATGGTTGAGCCCAATCCACCCATAGTATACAAGAAGTCACCCATCCTTTGGGCCTTGCAAAAGGCTTGTTGCATCTTTTCCATTTTTTCCTTCATCATGGCGGTCTAAACAGCCATCTTGTCTA
The DNA here is from genome assembly GCA_030445155.1 of Quercus variabilis. Taxonomy (NCBI): domain Eukaryota; kingdom Viridiplantae; phylum Streptophyta; class Magnoliopsida; order Fagales; family Fagaceae; genus Quercus; species Quercus variabilis. Next base: position 43,258,537 of record CP129445.1, on the reverse strand, counting down.
TCTTCCCATTCTTGTCACAATTAACTTCATCTTCCTCACCTTCCTTATCCTATTGGGGTTTCTCCCTTCTTCCTTCTTCCAAACAACCTAGGCGATTTCCCAATTATGCTAGCATTTCTCCTTGCAACATTTGGGTAATCTTCTCAATTGCCTCATTAGTAGTTCCATCCATATTTTCTAGTAAAATAGTGTCAAATTCCTTTAGGTGACTAGGGGTAGATGATTGAAACCAAGTGAACTTAGGAAGTTTTTTGGAGTAAGGAGTGTTATTGTGCCTAAAATAAAATTTAATCAAACAAATATGTTTCTCCCAATGTCTTTTAAAGTTTTGGACCCAACATCTTAATCAACTTTTCTTGCTTGCATCAAAATGTGAACTACATGTATGCCTTATTCCTATTCTAAGTTTTGTATCAATATATTATCTTAGACTTATAAATAGAATAAGCTACATCAATCTTTCAAAATTCATGTTTTCCCCATGCTTAAAGCCCAATTACATCATTCACATATCTCACTCTCTCATCTTTCCTCATTTGAATCCAAGCCCAACATTCCTTTTTTCTTTTCTTTTGTTTTCTTTTTCTTTTTCCTTTTTTTTTTCTTTAGGGCTTTGGATCCAATTACAAGTCACTCACTTCACCCTCTCATCCTCATTTGGGCTCAAGCATAGGTTGTTCATGAATTTTTCAAGGTTAGTCCACATCTTGTACTCTATTAGACCTTATGAAAATGGTCTCATCAAAGAATTCAAACACAAAAATCAATGCCCCATTTATAATGCAAGCCCAACATATTTTGGAAAATTTCTTTTCTCATGAAAAACTTATTTGAACTTATATTTGAAATGAGCCATGATATTTAGAAGTCCACATCTTTTCTTTTTTTTCTTTTCTTTTTTCTGAAAAAAAAAATGACAAAGTTTTATCTCAACACTTCAAAGTCTTTTATTTGTCCCATTACAAAGCCCATCTTAAATGTTCACTCTCTCCCCTCATGAGGGCTTGCTCCTAGTTTCAAAAGTTTAATCCACTTTTATCTTTCATTCTCATATGGCCCTTGAGCTTAGTTTGAGTCAATTAGTTCAAAAAGATTTCATCTTTTAATCCTTATTGGGCTTTTAGTGAGCCAACCCATGTCTTTGGGTTTTAGGGTTTCAAAATTTTCCCTAAACATGAATGGATCTAACATCTTTTCAATAAAGTCTATAACATACTCTTGATCTTGGGTTCTCATACTTTTGAAAAAGATTTTTGAATTTTGATCCAAAATCTAGGGTATGTTATGACTTTATGGCCCAATGCCTTCCTCCAAAGTTTTAGATTCTAAGAAATTAGGAACTAATGTATTAGAAATTTAATGTGTAATGTTGGCAAACCATAATCAAAACGTTTAGTCTAGATTTAGGCTGCTCAAAGTGTGTTTATGTGTAAAGCTGGAATAAAGTATACTGCAAGATTTATTGTGTAAATCTGTAAAACTCGATCAATTGAAAATTAGACCTGATTAATCGAAGTTCATGCAAATTGTTTTTTTACAAAATTTTTCCAACTCAGCCCAAGCCCATATGACGTGTAAGGTTTTATAATTTGCCTGAAGTATAAAAGGAAAAACTCTAGCCACATTTTTATGTTGTTGTTGTTTATGCTGTGTGTATGAATCTCTTGTGAGATCTAGAGGTGTTTGCCTTCATATATACTTAGGGTTATCAAGATTGAGATTGATGTCGAGAGCTTGGTGATCGCTTCAATTGCTACATAAAGAGTTTAAAGAAAACAAAAGTGGGAGTATTTGTGGTTGCTATGAATCCAAGAAAGAAGTAGTCCTTGGACTTAGAGCTATCACGTGGTCATGGTAGTAAGTTTTCTACTCAAGGTAGCAATAAGATGTTAGTGGTTTAAGTCGCTATTGTAAAACTTCAATTCTTTCATAGTGGATACATTTTACTTTGAGGATAGCTAGGTTAAATCCTCCTCAGGTTTTTTACCGGTTTACTGAGTTATCATACCGTTATGTTCTTTATCTTCCACATTGTTTGCTTGATATGATTTACTCTTGTTAACCTAGATTTGAATAATTTACCTTAGTAATCTCTTGGCTAAATAACTAAGTTAAACAACTTGTGTTTTAAGGGGTCTAAAAATATACAAATGGTATCAGAGTGGGTTAGCTCTAGCATTTAGATATTTTGATCTAAGAGTTGATCCTTAACCCTTGCTATCATGGAAAATGATCACTCTCCTGTGATCCCACCTTACTTTGATGGGAACAACTATGTCTACTAGAAAGCGTGGGGGCCTTTTTTTGCTATGTTGGGCTGGGTTGCCCCTTTGTGAATGTAGGCCCAAGCGTTCTGGGTTGCAGGAGTCGAGACCAGGCCAACTGGAACTTAACTTGGCCGGTTTGTGCGCGAACTATGCCTCGTTTGCCAGGAGAGTGCTTACCATAGACTAAGTTGTTCTAAAGAAAAGCTTGCAGCAGGCAGATACAATTGATAAAACAAAATCATGTATTCTGGAATGACCACATAGTTCTTTTAATAAGAAATGACCGAACTACAATAACATTTAACAATCTTTGACAAATAAATAGTAAGGGCAAATGGTAATAAAGATTTAATCCACAGCTTATGTAAAGAAATTCAGTTCGGTCTGCAAGAGTAAGGCCAAAGAGGAAGAACACCTCTTCTCAACGCAATTAACCTCCGAGGAAAGAAAACGAGATTCCTGCCACGGAAGTTAATGGGTTTGAGGGAGGTAGACCTAAATGGACAGTTCTCAAAATAATTATAGAAGAGAACAGGGATTCGAGACGGAGAGAAGGGAAGGGGCCTATCGGTGCATGCCACTATCACTTGCTCCTTTTTTCTCACTTTCTTTCTTGCTTTTCTAGTCTTTTCTTAGTAATTTCCACAATGGTCGTTTTTTAGTGTTGTGCTCCTCTGTTCTTCTAAGTAAGTTACAGTGTATTTTCTTTAAGTTGCATTGTATTGCTCTCATGCTTGTTGTGTTTTTTTGCACACGGCAGAGGTGTCCTTTTATAGTGCCTGCCGTGACCGATCTTTTACTATTCTACCCCCTAACCGTTTCTTGTCTAGTCTGGGTGCACTCGCAGACCCTTACTGCTCTGTCTGCGAGTCCCTCTGTCACAGACACAAACAACGTTTTGTCTGTTAGTCCGCCGTGGCACCTTGTCCTGCCACAGTGATGTTTCTCTCTCTCTATCCCTCATGGCATGCACCTGTTGGTTTCCACTCAGCCTTGCCTCTTTTGGATGGTATGCCATCCTAGCAGGACGTATTCCCCAAAAGAGTTTGAGTAGGAACCTCAAAACAGGCCTTCCCCTCTCCCCACCTCCAAACCATGCCCTCTTGCCTCTGACCCATGGCCCCCCCATGTCCTGTATTGGCTGGGTACAGGCTGGTGGTGCCTGGGCCTTGCACGTGGTTTATGTCTAAAGTCTGCCTGCTGTCCATGCATCTACCGTGTACTGGACATTTTGCTTGCATTGCCAGTCTTCCGTTCTTGGCTTTTCCCAAGCTGTTACTCTAATTTCCCACCCCATAGGGTCTGGACTTTACCGAGTACTGGGCGTTGTGTTCTCTTCAGCCCAATTTTTTAATTGTTTTAGCTTCCCACCGTGTTACTCAGCCTTTCCTGCCACGGCGATTTTTGTTCCTGTTGGGTCTCTTTTCAGGCCTACCGTTCCTTTCTTTCCCCCAGTGGCTTAAGAGAGCCAATTAGTGTTCTTACTCATGGGCTCCATTGTCCCTTTCTTTTCTCCCTTTGGGCCTGTGGCCCTTTTACTTTCCTTGGGCTTCCTCAGCCCATTTACTAACTTTGCTTTCCCATGGGCTTTTACTAACTTGATTGGGCTTCCCCAACCCAATCTCCTTATACTCATCCTTGGGGTTCATGAGCTTGCCATCAACCCCTACTTTTTTTGTTTACAATGCCTTGGGCCTGTCACGGCCCATTCTCGGTTTTTCATACCATACATTGCCCATGGGTGTCATTTCTCTCTTTCCGAGCCCTTTGGGCCCATTTGCTACCTCAAGACCCATTTATTCATGTTATGGGCCTGTGTTTTATTCTTCCTGCCACTTGGGCCTAACAGTTTTATTCTATACCTGCCACTCTTATTGCCTGCTTTACTGGGTTGGGCTGGCTTTACAAAAATGACCCTCAACATTTAGCCCCCTGAACATATGGAGCGTTCTTGCGGTTCATATGTGAATGAAGGACTTTTTTGTCTTTTTTCACTTTTTCTTTTCCTTCGCGGGCTTTTTGAAACCACGAACTCCTTCCTGCATATATATATATATATATATATATTTTCTTACAGTGAACAGTGACAACTCTTCGAATTTCCTAAAATGGTAGTTGCTTTAAAATGTAATTGCTGCCTCATTAATTTCATTCTTTTCTCAATGGCTGACCCGTCACCTCCCTTCGCGCCGGCCTTAATAACTCAGGTATTTAAAAGAAGAATCCCTTCCCAACGCAGACACAAACTCCTTTTATTTCAAACCATTTTCCTTTCCTCATCATCATCTTCTTCTTGAACACCTATCCCTCTCTTGCTCCGTTCAAATCCTCACGCCATGGCACCGTGAAACTCCAGCTTCTTCCCACCGTAAAGGGAAAAGCGTCACCGTGGATCCTCTGGTGGAACAAAAAGTAGAAGAAGAGGACATGCGCTCCGATTCGGACCGTTCCAAGGAGGAGGAAGAGTGGCACGACCCAGACAACAAATGCGCCCTTCTGATTGATCCTTGGTACAGTCATAGTCCTCACTTTCCTAAGGCTCCTAGAGATTATGTGCCACCGCCACCAAGCCCTGTGTGGCTCGTTCTTTGTCGGTGAAACCCTAATGTTTCTAGGGCTCCAATGTCTTCCTTAATCTCTGATTTGGTCATTCATCAAGGTGTCGCCCTTCCTGTGTCTATTCATTTTGAGTTTGGGTCTAGCACCGCCTTGGGTTGGAAAGAGTGGGTTGACAGTGAGTTATCGGATACACATTTCATGGGTTTGCTTCAGCGGGCCGGTGTTCTAAAGGCCGTCGTTCTTTCCCGAAGCCTTTCCAACTTCCGAGACCTCTACAATCTTTGCCATTTAGTTTGTCGATGGTGTTCCACCACTCACACATTCTTCGTTTCTTGCGGCAAAGTCACGGTTACTCTTGAGGATGTGGCCAATCAGTTTCTTTTGCCTATTCTCGGGGATGCTGATCCTGCCGCTATTAAGCTTTCCCTAGAAGAAGAAAATATTGAAGCGGAGTTGAAGAAGAGGATGGCCGGAAATGCTAAGCTATCTTATTGGGTTAGTTCCTCTTCCAAGTTTTCTGCTATTACTCGTCGTGCTGCCTTTATTGCTTTTTGGCTTTCTAAGTTTGTCTTTGGGTCCCATCCCCATTATGCCATAAAACTGTTGTATTTTCATTTGGCCATTAAAATATTTGCTGGGGTGAATCTGCCGCTAGCCCCCATGTTTTTGGGGCATTTATATGTGCAACTGGATATCTTGTGGAGTGATGAGAGTCAGGACGATTCCTGCCACATAGTTGCTTCTTCTATACACAGCACTATTCTGTAGCAGTTGTTGTTTGAGCGCTATGCTCAATACTTGGCAAAGTGTAGGCCTGTCAGATTTGCTAAAGAGAAGTACCAATCTTGTCCACGAGCCATTACTGATTTTTGTGGTAGGTTTGAGCTTAATTTTCCTTTGGCTTTTCATTGGTCTAGTTTGAAGCCCATCGATTATTCTGTCATTGAGTCCTTTGATAAAGGTGTTGGTTTTTCCTGGAGAGCTTATAGACAGTTGCATCCTAGTTATACTTGTGTTGATTTGATAATGGGTCTGTTCGTTGATACCGTTGGTACTACTACCCCGCTGGCTGGCTTTGATGAAACGGGTATCACATATTTGGCTACCACTAATCCTGGATGGCTACCCTATCTGGCAGATGAAGGTGTCAGGTTTGGCCTAGACCAAGATATCCCTGATGACCTCTCCTTTCTCGCAGAGTCTCCTACTTCGGCTAGGCCCTTTCTGCAGCACACTGCTTTTGACTTTTGGAGAGAGCGTTTTAGTGTGGTCACAGTTGCTAGTTCTTCGAGGGAAGGCCTTTGCATCGCTGCTATGCACCTCTATTGGCAGCTTGTCATGAACTCGTTTGATGCAGAGTTGGCTGGTAGTCACAGTTTCTCTTTTATACCTCCTGAGGGACTTAGTATGGTTATCTCTCCCAATCCTTGGTTACTCCTTCCTTCTAAGTCCGTGGTGGCCTATGCTAGGAAATAGGACCGATCTGCCATCTTCGAGTGGGACGAGGAGAAGAATAGATGGTATTGGCATACAGGTGATTACCCCTCATGTTGGGGAAACAAGGTTAAAGTAGTAAACATTCCTGTGTCGGCCAAGAAAGCTCCTGCCAAGCTTAAATCTGTCAGCAAGTCCAAGTTTGCCACTCCTCAGCCTCCTGCAAGTGCTACTCCTGCTAGCAAAACACGAGGCAGTAAAAGGAAGACAACTCCCCATCCTGTATCTGCTGCTTAGCGAAGAGTAAGTTTCTAAAAACTTTTTCTTGCTTTATCTTCCAAGTACACATATAAATATATACTTCTTCCTTTTTCTGACCTATTTTGAATCCTGGATGACTTTTTCCTTGACTCCTTCTCTTATCCCTTTTTCTTTTGCAGTCTAAGCAGAAGGAGGATACGTTAGCCGCCTGTCCTCTTATGCTTGAGGAACCCAAATCAGAGGTACATTTCTTCTTGCTCCTGCATGTGTCCAATATGCTACATTTTTTTTGTTTTTGGCATACAGGTGATTACCCCTCATGTTGGGGAAACAAGGTTAAAGTAGTAAACATTCCTGTGTCGGCCAAGAAAGCTCCTGCCAAGCTTAAATCTGTCAGCAAGTCCAAGTTTGCCACTCCTCAGCCTCCTGCAAGTGCTACTCCTGCTAGCAAAACACGAGGCAGTAAAAGGAAGACAACTCCCCATCCTGTATCTGCTGCTTAGCGAAGAGTAAGTTTCTAAAAACTTTTTCTTGCTTTATCTTCCAAGTACACATATAAAAATATATACGTCTTCCTTTTTCTGACCTATTTTGAATCCTGGATGACTTTTTCCTTGACTCCTTTTCTTATCCCTTTTTCTTTTGCAGTCTAAGCAGAAGGAGGATACGTTAGCCGCCTGTCCTCTTATGCTTGTGGAACCCAAATCAGAGGTACATTTCTTCTTGCTCCTGCATGTGTCCAATATGCTACATTTTTTTAGTTTTTTGTTACTTCATTCGCCCAAAAAATTAATTCGATCTTTACACCCTTTCTTTGTTTTGTCCTTTAGGATGAGCCTGAGCCTCTTTCCGTATATCGCCTTACAATCGAGGAACTTTCTGCCCCTATGGGCATTCCTACAGAGGGCACTTTTGGTGGGGTCGAATTTGCAGCACCTGCTCCTTCTACAACCACTACCTCTCCTACTGGACCAATACCCATGGATGACGGTACTCATATTAGGGAGGCTAGTGAGGCCACCCCCACTCCTGTCATGACATCTTTTGTTCAAAGGGGAACCACCCATCCTGTTATTGCTGAGGTCGAGGTTGCTCTTGCTACACCTCTCATCATTTCTACTGGTGACCCTTTTGCTACTCTCTCTCAAGCAGTGCAAGGCGTTTCTTCCTTGGTAGTTACTCCCTCTTCTATTCCCGTTTCTGCCACACGTGGGTCTCATGTTGAATTGTCCTCTGAGGGGTCTGAGGAGATCTTTGAGGATCCTGAGGATGAGCCTGGCCTGGGGAAGAGGATTTCTGAATCTGAGGAAGAGGATAGTGTTCCACCCGAGGCAATAGGTATGTGCTTTCTTCCTCAACCTTTTTCTTCTTTCTCCGTTAAGTTTTATTCTTTTCCCTTTTTATTTGCCTGTCTATTTCTCTGTTTGCAGAGATTTTTGGGGAGTTAGGCATTTCAACAGACATGGGGGTGTCTACGACAGCTTCTCCTACCATGCCCACAACACCTATCCCTGCCACATCTCCCATACTAGTTTTCGCCATATTTACAGCGTCCGTTTCTGCAGTTCCTACCTCTGCTTTCCCCACAGCCCCTGTTACTGCTGGCTCTGGTAAGTTTTATCTCATTTCTTTTACTTCTTCTCTGCAAGCTTCTCTTCCTTTTATGCTTACCAAGGTTCCTTATTTCAACCTTTGCATTCTTTGACAGGCCCACCTCCTACAGTGCTTTCTCACTTTGAGGTGGGTAGTAGCTCTGCCACCCTTCCAGATCCTGCGAGTGAGGCTGCGGCCTTCTTTGTGCGTTTTGATCAGTCCGAAGTCAACAACCTTGATCCTGCTTCTTTCTGGGGCTCTAAACCCCCTTACATAGATTTTCATGGCTTCAAAGTTCCTGCGGACTGCGCTCCTCATTTGGTGATGATTTACGACAGTCGTGGGGACTTTATGTAGGGATTCTGACTTGGCTGATCAGTCAGAGAGCATTTCTTAAGAATGTTAGCCAGCGTGCTGAACAACATCGAGCACAACTTTATGGACACTGTCTCCACCAAGAGGATCCTTCAATGGAGGGCTATAGTACAGAAGCTTATTAGCGTTGGCTTTGCAGTGGAGTTCGTCTTGGATCACCTTTGAGAGATTGCTCGAGCAGTTTTCGTGAGGAGAGTCTAGCCTACCGTTGATGCTATTGACTCTCGCCTTGCGGTTTTGAGAAAGGAAGTGGCAGATTTGGAGGGCCTTTAAGAGCGTCTTCTTTCCGGTGTAGGAGGACTTGGTCGTTTTGGGGATCAGTCACTTATTTTTGAACTTTATTGATGATGATGCAGTTTCTCCCCTGTTTTGTTTTTTTTTTTTTTCTTTTACCTTATTACTCTATCCAATACATTATGCTCCCTATAGCTATTTGGGCTTGCTTGCCACAGTTTAGGTTTTTGTAATTTAACTTTATGATGCTACACTTTGCTACTTTTTTTGCTATGATATATGATAACAAATACTTCGTGCTTTTCATTGCAAGAAAGCAAGTTACAAAATTCAATTTGTGACATAGTCATCTTTGAAAGATAAAGAACAGAGCAAACGAAAAACATGACAGCTTTTGACAAAACAAAAAAGGTAAGGTATAATCACATTGCTTTTCTCCTTAGGCGTAGTAGCGTTTCAACCATTTCCCATTGATGGGATCCATTAAGTCCTTTCCATCCGTCTGAGTCAAGCGGTAATATTCACTCGGATGCACTTCTCTTATCACAAAGGGTCCTTCCCACTTCGGTGCAAACTTCGATGGTCCTGCCAAGTCTCTCCTAACATAATCTGCCACTTTTAGGACCAGTTGTCCTTCCGCAAATATTCATTCTTTAGTCATCTTGTCGTAAGCCTCAATCATTTTTTACCTATATCTGCAGCTGCGTTCCTAAGCCTGTTCTCTTTTTTCGTCAAGTCCCTCTAGGTCTTCACACCTTTCTGCCGCAAAGACTTCTTTTTCTCTTCCTTTCTCTTGCATCTTCATGACCCTTAGGGATGGGGTCATTATTTCCGCTGGGCTTACCACTTCGGTCCCATAGCCCAAGGAAAAAGGTGAAAAACCTGTGGCTGACTTAGGCAAATTTCTGTAAGCCCAAAGGGCGTCTGGCAGGTGCATTGCCCATCCTCCCGTATATTCTTGGCTCATTTTACTGATGATTTTTATGAGAGTTTTGTTCGTTACCTCTGCTTGCCCATTTCCTTGAGGGTAATATGGTGATGACAGGTGATGTTTGATTTGATAAAACTCTAGCATTCTCCTCACCTCGCTTTTGACAAAAGGTGTGCCGTTGTCACTAATGATTCTGTGAGGAACCCCAAACCTTACGATTATATTTTCCTTGATAAATTTTTCCACTGCCCCTCCTATGGCTTTACGAAGCGGCACTGCCTCTGCCCACTTAGTAAATTATTCTATAGCTACTAGTATCCATATGTATCCTTGCGACGGCGGATTCATCGGTCCAACTAAATCAAGCCCCCAAGTATGGAACGGCCATGGTGTGGCCGTGCTATGCAAGTTCTGTGGATGAGTGTGAACTAAGTTGGCTTGCACTTGGCAATTGTGGCACTTCTTTACAAATTCTGTCGTATCCTTCTTCATGGCTAGCCAGTAGTAGCCCATTTGCAGTAGGCACTTGTAAAGTCTTTTCTTCTCCTAGTGTTCTCTGCATTCTCCTGAGTGCACTTCTTTCACCATTTTTTCTGCTTCTTCAGGACCCAGGCACCTTAAGGGGTCCCCATCATACCCTTTTTTAAAGAGGACCATATTGTGCATGAAGTAGCGTGTTGCCAACCTTTTGAGTTTATATTTCTCACTATGCTTCTGCGGCAGGATGCCTTCTATCAGGTACTAGATAAATGGGCTTCTCCAGTCTCCGCAGGTGGACACAACATAACTTTCTTCTCTGTCTGCCGCAAGTTGGCAAGCCCCACACTGAGTTTGGGCTTGATCCACATCTTTGCCCATGTTTGGCCAATAAAAGCCTGCCCTTTGGAGTCTGCGGTAAAGGCTAACCTCTCCACAAGATCCTCAAGTCTTGTCGTGTACTTCTTTCAAATTTCTCTTGGCCTCCTTTGGTCTCACACATCTGGCCAAGACCCCACCCGGCATCCTGCGGTACAATTCCCCCTTCACTAGTGCGTAGTCTTTTAGCACCTTTAGTCCTGTAGCATCATCCTCATTCATCAAGGATTTCTTTATGGAATTCCATCAGTCTTCGTCGCACCGTTCCTCTTGGAATTTCTCCCTCAACGTATCAATTATCGATTCTCTCCTTTTGCTGACCTCTACCCTGGTACCATCTCCTTCGAACATTATTTGAGAGCCTAGCACGGCTAATGCGTCCACAAATCGATTTTCATTCCTAGGAGCATGCTCTATTTCAAAAGTTGAGAATTTTTCCTCCATTTTCTGGGCCATTACTCTGTACAGGGCTAGGCTAGGCTCTTTCAAGGAGAAGCTCTCATTGGGCTAGCAGACCACCAAATTCGAATCGCCTAATACCCTCAAGTGTTTGACTCCTATTTCGAGAGTCGTGGCCAGCCTGGTTAGATAGGCCTCGTATTCTGCAATGTTATTTGAATAGGGGAATTCCAATTTGAACGATAGTGCCACTGGTTTTTCTTCTTCATGGTACAAAACTACCCCTACCCCTCCAGATTGGGCAGTAGAAGACCCATCGAATTTCATTACCCATTGCTTTCCGACTTCCTCTACCATGGCTACCTCCCCCGGAACCTTATCATCCAATGGGAAGTCTTCCTCGCCTGGAAATTGTGCCAATAAGTCTGCTATGGCCTGGCTTTTACTGCCCTTGGTGTCCCTATTCTTAAATCATATTGCGATAATTGTAGCAACCATTGGGATATCCTGCCAGAGAGGATCAGTTGCTGCAGCAAAGCTTTGGTGGCATGGGATTTGGTTATCAGCCATAATTCGTAGGCCAAGAAATAATGGCGCAACCTCTGTGAAGCATATACAATGGCTAAGCATGCCCCCTCTGCCCTTGGGTAACAAGTTTCTACATCTTTCAAGGCATGGCTGATATAGTATACTGGCTACTTAGTGCCATCTCCGTCCTCTTAGGCGATCAACACAGCAATGGCATACGAATTGTTAGCCAAGTAGAGCAACAGTGGCTTCTTGTGAATTGGGGCCTGCACCATGGGGAGGTTCATCATGATCTGCTGTAGCCTTTTAAAGGCTGCCTGCTGCAATTCCCCCCACTCGAAATCCTGCCCTTTTCTGAGCGGCTTGGTGAAAGCAGAGGTGATTGATGCCAACCCGGGGATAAATCTTTGGATGTACGAGACCTTTCCTAAGAAGCTCTTTAACTCCTTTACCGTACTTGGAGGTTTCATGGTCGCAATGGCCGTAGCTTTGGCTGGGTCCACATCTATTCCCCTGCTATGAACTAAGAAGCCTAGGAACTTCCCAGGGGACATTTCGAATGCGCATTTGAGAGGGTTCATTCTCAATTTGAAGGCTCTGCACCTCTCGAATACTCTCCTCAACACTTGGAAGTGTTCTTCTCTTTTCCTTGACTTTACTACTATGTCGTCTACATAATCCTCCAGCTCACGATGCATCATGTCATGAAATATAGCCGTCATTGCTCTCTGATAAGTGGCACCCGCATTTTTCAACCCGAAGGGCATTACAGTGTAATAAAAGTTGCCCATGGGTGTTCTGAAAGCGGTTTTCTCTGCATCTTTTGGCGCCATCCTAATTTGGTTATACCCGCTGAAACCTTCCATAAACGAAAACATGGCACTGCCTGCCGCAGAATCTATCAGTAAGTCCATGTTTGGCAAAGGAAACTCATCCTTTGGACAGGCCTTATTGAGATTTCTGAAATCTACACAACACCTTATCTGGCCATTCTTCTTCTTCACGGGCACGATGTTGGACAGCCATCGGGGGTGTTGGATAGGTTTGATAAATCCTACGGCAAGCAATTTCTGCACTTCTTTGACTATTTGCCCTTCTATTTCCATATGGAATGTCCTGGCAGGCTGGGCTATTGGCCTGGCCTCTGGGTCTACATTTAACGTGTGTGCAACTAGCCTAGGGTCTAACCTCGGCATTTCATTGTTTTCCCATGCGAAGACGTCCTTAAATTCTTTCAAGAGTAACATCAGCTCTGTTTTTTCCTTCATTGTCAGTCTTGCACTAATTAAGATGGGTCTTGGTCCCTGTGAAACAGATCCCAAGTCAACTTCTTTCATTTCTTCTTCTGCCGCAACCTGCGCTTCTTTTTCTGTCGCAACTTTCTCATTCTCTTTTTCACTATTTTCTTCTTTTGACTTTTCTTGAACCATGCAACACCCCAAGTCCTCGTGCTGCCATTTATGAGTGGGGCCCTTTTACATTTCACTCGTGGGCCTCGCGCCCCTTCATAACTTATACACAATCCTACCGTTAGGACCTCGGATCCTAACGCAGTGAGGTGCATCCTCTGAGTCCGTGGTTGGCGCTTCCTTCCTCTTCCTTTTTCTGGCCAGTAACTACCTTAGGTCAGGCTCGGGATCATCCTAGATGTCTCTCCATTTAGGCACGAAGGTACCTTGTGGCCTTGACACTAAATTTTCCCCAGATGGTGCCCATTGATCGTAGAACATGGTTTCTACTAAGTGAGCTTCTGCCTGCTCAAATGGTGAGTAATTCGCTGCTATACGCACCATCCTGCCATTAATCCTTCCTTTCACACATTGTTGGCAGGTGGATGGAACTAATCTATGTTTATGTAACCATGGTCGTCCCAAGAGCATGTGATATGATACTTCTGTCTTTACCACGTGGAACCGAGCTAGAGAAGCTATGGGTCCCACTTTCAACCATAATTGGATATGGCCTGCAGTGTACTCTCCTCTTCCACCGAATCCTGTCACTTCCATTGGACACCCTTGGATCTTTCTATCTGAAATCCCTGCAGCTTGCAGAGTGCTCAACGAGATGAGGTTTACGAAAGCGCTCGTGTCTATTAAGGCTCTCTTTATGGGGATTTGATTTATGGATGCCGCAAGATAGAGAGGTCTTTTGTGGTCTAGATACCCCACTTCTATATCTTCATCACTAAAGGCGATTTCGGTTGACTCCTACAAAAGAGCCCTGTTATCTTGGACTTCTGCTGATAAACATTCCACCCCTGCCCCGGAGGCAATGCTTACTAGAGCCTCGGTAGCAACTTTTCATTCTTTTGTTGTAAGGCCTAGCTGATCAAATAAGTTTTTGAATTTGGAGCTCTGCTGTAAAGTAGTAATCGCTGCGGCAGGCAGGGCCGGATTCTCTCCTTTGTCATCCCCTGGATCCGCACAGATCACTACTGCTGCTACACCCTTCCCTTTGTGATTCGGGAATGGGTTTCTCTGGACCTCCTGCTGGGACAGTTCTGAAGTTCCTTCCTTTATCCTGCGGTGCACTAGTCTATGGAGTGCCCAACATTCTGCAGTGGCATGTTAGACATAGTTGTGTAAACGAGAAAAACGTGGGTCCCTCCTTTCTTCCTCGGTGGGCTCCCTAGCAACCTGGTTAGGTTCGAAAACGCCATCCACTATCCATTTGTCTAACAGTACATCTAGCTCCTTCGCGGTGCATGGTATTGGTGGAGGAGTATCGTATTCTTTCCCGTCGGTCTTCCTCCTCCGCTCACTGATGGATACTGCCATGGCTTGCGGGGTACTTCTTTTGTCCGTGCTTGGCTTTACAGACTGGGCAGTTTTTCTTGCCTTTTGTAACAGCTGCGCAAACTGGGAGATTTCAAGGTTTTCTAGGACTGCCCTGTATTCCCTGATCATATTCATCATGCACATCTCCACCAACGTCCTTTCCTCACAATGGTCATAGCAGTCGAGTGCTATGTCCCTAAATCTCTTGATGTACTCCATCAAGTCTTCACCATTCCTTTGTTTAGTCGCTTGCAATGTTGCAAGCATCACCGTTTCTTCTCCATTAAAGTACTTGGTACAAAATACATCCACCATATCATCCCACGTTAAGATCGATCCTGGCTTTAAGCCAATGTACCAGGTATAAGCCCGGTCACACAATGACTTAGAAAACTCTCGAAGACACAAGTCCTCGTCTGCGGCATAAGGGCCAAGCATATCAATAAACTTGCTTACGTGCTCAATAGCACTTTCCTTTCTGCCGTCATATTGTGCAAATACTCGTGGTTCATACCTCTCGGGGTATGGTTTACTGAGCACCCTTAGCGGGTATGGGGGTCTACGTGCGTAGAATCTCTCCTTTGGCCCTCTGGCCCTCTCTTGCTCCAGGAGAGTTGCTACTTTCGCCAAAGTAATAAAACGTTGATCTGGATTCTATGGGACACCACCTACTAGTGTCTCTTCTGCCCCATGTTCTGGATCATGCTGGCTGCCTTTTTCTTTTGTTCTATACGTCTTTAGTTGACGAATTTCTTCCATCATTTGCTGTTGTGAGTGTTGTAAGGCCTGCAATACTTCAATGAAGGTGTTGGCATTGTTTGCAGGGATCCTTGGAGGAGGTTGGGGTCCAGCCTCCATCTCGTTAGCACCTTCTGCCTGATTAAGCTATGGTTGGTGGGGCATTGTAGGCCTGGACTCTGCTAGTGAGGGTACAACACTCATGTTGCACGTAGTTCTAGACTTTAGAGGCATTTGTTTGCGAGGGCTCTTATCCCTGAACTATTTCTCAACTCCCTAGTGAAGTCGTCAATTTAATGTGGGGGCCTTTTTTTGCTATATTGGGCCGAGCTGCCCCTTTGTGAATGTAGGCCCAAGTATTCTGGGTTGCAGGAGTCGAGACCGGGCCAACTGGAACTCAACTTGGCCGGTTTGTGCGCAAAATGCCTCGTCTGCCAAGAGAGTGCTTACCGCAGACTAAGCTTTTCCAGAGAAAAGCTTGCGGCAAGCAGATACAATTGATAAAACAAAATCACGTATTCTAGAATGACCAGATAGTTCTTTTAATAAGAAATGACCAAACTACAATAACATTTAACAATCTTTGACAAATAAATAGTAAGGGAAAATGGTAATAAATATTTAATCCACAGCTTATGTAAATAAATTCAATTCGGTCTGCAAGAGTAAGGCCAAAGAGGAAGAACGCCTCTTCTCAATGCAATTAACCTCCGAGGAAAGAAAACGGGATTCCTGCCACGGAAGTTAATGGGTTTGAGGGAGGTAGACCTAAATGGACACTTCCCAAAATAATTATAGAAGAGAATAGGGATTCGAGACGGAGAGAAGGGAAAGGGCCTATCGGTGCATGCCACTATCACTTGCTCCTTTTTTCTCTCTTTCTTTCTTTCTTTTCTAGTCTTTTCTTAGTAATTTCCACAATGGTCATTTTTTTGTGTTATGCTCCACTGTTCTTCTAAGTAAGTTACAGAGTATTTTCTTTAAGTTACATTGTATTGCTCTCGTGCTTGTTGTGTTTTTTTGCACACGGCAAAGGCATCCTTTTATAGTGTCTGCCATGACTGATCTTTTACTATTCTACCCCCTAATTGTTTCTTGTCTGGTCTGGGAACACTCGTAGACCCTTACTGCTCTGTCTGCGAGTCCCACTGTCACAGACACAGACAACGTTTTATCTGTTAGTCCGCCGTGGCACCTTATCCTGTCGCAGTGATATTTCTCTCTCTCTATCCCTCATGGCATGCACCTATTGGTTCCCACTCAGCCTTGCCTCTTTTTAGTGGTACGCCATCCCAACAGGATGTATTCCCCAAAAGAGTTTGAGCAGGAACCTCAAAACAGGCCTTCCCCTCTCCCCACCTCCAAACCATGCCCTCTTCCCTCTAACCCATGACCCAACCATGTCCTATATTGGTTGGGTACAGGCTGGTGGTGCCTAGGCCTTGCATGTGGTTTATGTCTGAAATCTGCCTGCTATCCATGCATCTGCCATGTACTGGACATTTTGCTTGCATTGTCAGTCATCCATTCTTGGCTTTTCCCAAGCTGTTATTCTGATTTCCCACCCCATAGGGTCTGGACTTTACCGAGTACTGGGCTTTGTGTTCTCTTCAGCCCAATTCTTTAATTGCCTTAGCTTCCCACCATGTTACTCGGCCTTTCCTGCCGCAGTGATTTTTGTTCCTACTGGGCCTCTTTTCAGGCCTCCCGTTCCTTTCTTTCCCCCAGTGGCTTAAGAAAGCCTACTGGTGTTCTTACACATGGGCTCCATTGTTCCTTTCTTTTTTCCCTTTGGGCCTGCGGCCCTTTTACTTTCCTTGGGCTTCCTCGGCCCATTTACTGACTTTGCTTTCCCATGGGCTTTTACTTACTTGATTGAGTTTCCCCGGCCCAATCTCCTCATACTCATCCTTGGGGTTCATGGGCTTGCCATCAACCTCTACTTTCTTTGTTTACATTGCCTTGGGCCTGTCGCGGCCCATTTTCGCTTTTTCATACCATACATTGCCCATGGGTGTCATTTCTCTCTTTCCGGGCCCTTTGGGCCCATTTGCTTCCTTAAGACCCATTTATTCATGTTATGGGCCTGTGTTCTATTCTTCCTGCCGCTTGGGCCTAACAGTCTTATTTTGCCACTCTTATTGCCTGCTTTCCTGGGTTGGGCTGGCTTTACAAAAATGACCCTCAACAGAAAATTGCTTGTCTAGAACTTGATAAGAAAAATTTTCTCTTGAAATTGTTTGATACTAATGAATTGCTTGATAAGGTGAAGACTAAAAACATGTTGTTGCTTGATAAAGTAAAGAAGGTGGAACTTAAATTATATGTTGCTAGAGAACAAACAAATGGGTCTGCTAGTTCCAAACTTGAACACATATTGAGTATTTACAAGTCTCCCTTAGACAAAATTGATCTATGTTTTGAAGATAGCATCTCTATGCCTAAGAATCGTTCCACAAACTTTGTTTCTTCTTTTGAGCCTCTCGTGAGTGAGATTGACAAACCAGTTGAAGTTACTCCTCCTAGGAAGATTAGGGTTGATCTTAAAGAGTCTAAGCCTAAGAGTCCTAACCCTTCTAAGGACAAGTTGCATGATAGACCTATGTGGGTTTGTCATTTTTATGGAAAGACTGGACACATTCATCCAAACTGTTTCAAGTTGCAAGCTACTAAGCGAGCAAATAAGCCAAAAGTACCTGTGCCTTAAGCACAAGATCGCATGGTACTTATTCGTGAGTTGGTAAAGACTTTAAACCTTTATTCTAATCCTGGAGTTGCTCAGCATTCTAATATGAATAATAACTCCAATGCAAGAGTTGCATCTAAAAATTTTTGAATGCAAAAGTCTCAATCTAATTGAGTCTTTCTGACATGGTCCTTGTGTTTCATTTCTCTATTCTTTATCACCATTATTCTTTGTTGTTTTTGTTTATTTTGTTTTTAGGATGTGCATTGAATAAAATGTTAGGATTAGTGCCCTTAAATCCTATTGTATGATGCCATGTATATTAAGTGTGACATTGTGTATGACATTATGTATGACTTAATATTGTGTTTAATAAAGTTGTTTTATTATTATCTAAAATAATGGTAACATGAATATTTAGACATTATCATTTAGTCCATGAGATGCATAGTATGTGATTTATGTTAAAAGTAACAGAACATATAAATCATAAGTTCTTTGTAAACTCAGAATTATAGTTTGTAGTCAGAGATGAAATTGGGCATTTTATCTACGAAGACTATAACATATCAACCACGATGATTTGTCTTGATCATGGAAGTGGAGACTTCTAGTTGAGATGTTAATATGTTTTAAGAGTAAAGACATATTGAACTGGACTATTGTGAGATTTATTATTTTCCTAAGGGCTGTTATATGAATAATAAATCTCACGACTTGTATTTGCATGAACTCTTAATCTTGAGAGAATAATGGACCGGCTCATGAGGTGTAGGTTGCTTTGATATATCAGGAGTGAGATTTATAATAATGGTCAAAACTTCAGTATGTCGGGCAGCCACATTTAGTGTTGATAGAACATGTATTCTCAAGATGGAATTCATAGTCTCTTAATGGAGGTATAAAGTATTCCCTTGAGATAAGTTTAATGAGTTTGTTATTCAGAGAGTTAGGCCTAACCACTTTAATAAGACTAAAGTATATATTTATGGAATTGGATTTCATAAATATATAATGAATAATATTAGAGGATTAAACCGGGTACTCAAGGATTAAGATGTAGTAATTTACAAAGTGGCAGTCTACATTAATGACTTTGTATTACTACAAATATTTTATGAAGGGGTTGCATGTATAATAAATTCTTGGGATATAATTTATAGATAAAGCCTAGAATGCAACTATATTTATATAGTGATATTAAATATAGTTAATGGTAACTTTGGACTTGTCAAGAGTTGACAGCAAAGCCCAAAGCTCATTGGAGCTAGTGTTTTATTGGTCTCTTTTAGTCCCACTCCAAACCACACACTTAAGCCCAATTGGAAAGGCCCAAAAGGCCAACCCAATTAGGTAATTGGTTAGATACAAAGGGAAAACATACAAAATTTTGTATGTGTGAAAAACATCATTGAAAGGTGGTGTGTATGAGAGTGTAAGTGACTTTTTTGATTTTCCTTTTGTAACCAATTGAGAGTCCACGCTTCCTGGGCATTAGTGGAATTGGAGTGAAGATTAAAAGTATTCCTAAATGCTTCAATCTTCGGTTTTGAAATTCACCGCTTCAAGGTATGCTTTCTTGTTCTCAAATTCTGAAATTTACTTAATGCATGTTATCAATTTCGAACGATGTAGATCCGTTAATTTTCCGCTGCGTACATGCTTATATCCATCAAATGGTATCAGAGCGGTCATCAATTTCAAATTGTATAACATGTTTCATGAATTTTGGAATTAGAATTTATAGTTTCATGTTGTTTGAAGATTATGCATTTAATTTTCTACATGGTTGATGAAATTATGATTTGATTAAAAAATTGATATTGATGTTATGATGTAATTTAAATTTGAATTTAAGTATGTTAAGTTAATTTTTAACACTTTAGCATTAATGAATTTCAGTTTTGATATCATTCTCTAACCATCATGTTCATATGAAAATTGTTTGTTCAAGAAAACACGAAGAAAGCTGCCTTAAAAAATTTCTGGAAATTTGAGTTTCACGATTTTCGATCGATCAAGTGAGACAGTGATCAGACTTTTTCAAAAGATTGATTTTAAATTTACTAGTCGATTGATCAAATCTGTTTTTCGATCAATCGAGAGGCAATCGAGTACCAATCGAACAAGTCAGAAGGTCAAGTTCGAATTTTTTATTTTTTTGATCAATCGAGGGGCACATTCGTTCGATCGAAAGAAATAAAATCAAAAATTTTTCTAAGTGTTTTCATATGTAAAAGTACCAAGACTATGTGTAATTAGATTATGCATGTTTTATAATTAAAAACATTTTCTTTAAAACATCTAGTGGGAGAGAGATACAAGAGTTGCATCTCACGACCTCCATTGTCAGTTTAAAGTAGTGTGATTAAGCACCTCACCTTAGCGTATATGCCTTGCTCCCTTCGGAAGGTATTTGATTCATGGTACTATAGGTTAAACTTCTTAAAGATAGATGAAATGTGTTTTAACATTGAGAACGACCACGCTTCCATGGAGTTACTTGGTGATTCACATTGATTCTAAGCAATGGTGTACACTAGACTAAGTGTAATGTTAATCTCCCTTCGGAGTTATGTCATTATTACTTAGAGTCTGAAGGGAAAATGACAAATTACTTTTGTTTGGTAAGAGTTACCATGATAGCATTAATAATGAGAATGTTTCTCGCCTAATCATAATGATTGGTATGACCTCGCTTCCGAGGAATATTAATTGCGGGATTGGGTTGTCGTTGCATATATTATATTATAGTTTTATTAAGGTTCCATACTATATGTTTATATGCTAAATAGATAATGTCCAGTTTATTGATTATATTCATGTTTATTGTTTTTAGATTTAGAATATGGCATCATTTAGCCCACTTGTTACTATTCTTAATCAAAACAAACTGACTGGATCCAACTATGTTGACTGGAAAAGAAATTTGGACATAGTTCTTACTGCTAAAGAGCATAAGTATGTTCTTACTAAGCCATGTCCTAGCTTTCCTTCATTAGATGCTCCTCCTAAGGAAAAAAAAACGATATGATCGTTGGTAAAAATCTAATGAGATGGCCAAGTGCTACATCCTAGCATCTATCTCAAATGTTCTACAGCATCAAATGCAGGATGTAGAACTAGCTTCACACATCATGCTAAGTCTAAAGGAGATGTTTGGTGAGCAAGGCTGTTTTGCAAGGCAAGAGACCATGAGGCAAATTTATAATACCAAAATGGCTGAAGGTACTTCAGTGAGAGAGCATTTTCTTACAATGATCTCTAATCTGAATACATTGGAAGTTTTAGGTGCCGATATTAATGGAGAATCCCAAGTGGATATGATACTCAAGTCGCTACCAGAATCATTCAAGAAATTCAAACTTAACTATAATATGAACAAAATGATTTATACTTTGTCTGAATTAATGAATGAATTGGTAGCGCCAAAAGGTATTCTTGGTACTTCCAATATTAAAGCTAATGTTGGTGAAACTTCTATTTCTCAACCTAAGTCGAAAGGCAAGGGTAAGAAGAAGAAGAAGAAGAAGAAAGACTTCACTAAGCAAGAGGGTAAAAAAATTGCCTTAGGGGTTGCTGATAAAGGAAAGAAAATCAAAGGAAAGTGTTTCCATTGTGGTGAGAAAAGACATTGGAAGAGAAATTTTCCAATATTCAAGGCTGCCAAGAATAAAGATATGATTAATACATTCCTTCTTGAAATATTTTTAGTACAGAATCCCACGGATTCTTGGTGTGTGGATTCAGGTTGTACTAATCATATCTGCAATTCCTTGCTGGGGTTCCAGGAGACCAGAAAGCTTAAAGAAGGGGAGTTGTTTCTTACTTTGGCTGATGGGAGCAGGATTCCGGTTGTAGCTGTTGGAGTGTTTAATTTATGTTTTAAATCTAGAGTTCTAATATTAGAAGACTGTTTATATGTACCTAATGTTCGTAGGGATTTAATTTCTGCTACTTACTTAGGGAAACATGGATATTGTGTTATCTTGAAAGAAAATGTTGTAATAAAGAAGGATAAAGTGTTTATCTGTTCTGGTGATATTGTGGATGGTCTTTATATTTTAACTCCTGATAAGCATGAATTATATAATTCTAAATTAGATAATAACTCTCATGTAAAATCATTAAAGAGAAAGTTTCCTTCTACTAGTAATGCATATCTTTGGCACTTGCGTTTGAGTCATATTAATTCAAATAGGATTAAAAGACTTATCAAAGATGAACTTTTAGAGCCCATGGACTTTGATGAATTTCCAGTTTGTGAATCTTATTTGAAAGGTAAAAAGACCGAATGATCTTTTAAAGCAAAAGGTAGAAGAGCTCAAGATTTGCTAGAGCTAGTGCATTCTGATGTATGTGGTCCTATGTCAATCTAAGCAAAAGGAGGTTATGAGTATTTCATCACTTTTACAGATGATTACTTAAAATATGGTTATGTGTACCTAATGAGACAGAAGTCCGAAGCCTTTGAAAAGTTCAAAGAGTTTAGGGCTAAAGTAGAGAATCAATTGGGTAAATACATAAAAGCCATTCGATCTGATCGTGGTGGTGAATACCTTCTTGGAGTTTTCAAGGATTACTTAACTCAAAATGGGATTATATCCCAATTGGCTGCACTTGGAACTCCCCAACAGAATGATGTAGCAAAAAGAAGGAATAAGACTCTTTTAGAAATTGTTAGGTCCATGATGAGTTACTCAACTTTACCGATTTATTTTTGGGGTTATGCCTTAAATACAGCAATACATCTTTTGAATTTAGTCCTATCAAAATCTATTCCCAAAACACCCACAGAATTGTGGGTGGGCATAAGCCTAGTATGAAATATCTCCACATTTGGGGTTGTCCTGCACATGTGTTAAAAGGGAAGCCTGATAAAATAGAACCAAAATTAGAAGTGTGTTTGCTTGTAGGTTATCCAAAAGAAACTAGGGGTTATTTATTTTATAGTCGTAAAGAAAACAAATTTTTTGTTAGTACAAATGCTAAATTCCTAGAAAATGACTATATGAATAATTTTACTCTTAGAAGTAAAGTTATATTCGCTGAAATGAATGAACTTGTAAATGAACAACCAATGGATGAAACTAGGGATGATGCGACTGTATTAGATACACTGCAAGATACTACTCATGACATTTCTAGTACACGAGTACCTCGTCGTAAGGGGAGAATTGTTCGGCCTCTGATAAGATTCATAAGTTTAGGAGAAACTTATGAAGCTATCTCTGAAGAGGCTGAATCGGATCCCTACACCTATGAAGAGGCAATGAATGATATAGATGCACATCATTTGGTCCAAGCTATGAAATCTGAATTAGATTCCATGTATTCCAATCAAGTTTAGGATCTTATAGAGGCACCTAACTGCATTAAACCTGGTGGTTGCAAATTGGTTTACAAGAGGAAGAAAGGGATATATGGAAAGGTTGAAACCTTTAAAGCAAGGCTAGTGGCAAAAAGGTATACACAAAAAGAAGGTATTAATTATGATGAAACCTTTTCTCCAGTAACAATGCTTAAATCTATCAGAATTCTCTTATCCATTGCTGTTTATTATGATTATGAGATTTGACAAATGGATGTCAAGACTGCATTTCTTAATGGCAATCTTGAAGAGTAAATCTATATGATGCAACCGAAAAGTTTCATAGCTAAGAACCAAGAGCATATGGTATGCAAGTTGAAAAGGTCCATTTATGGACTTAAGCAAGCATCTAGGTCATGGAACATCAGATTTGATCAAGCAATCAAGTCATTTGGTTTTGAGCAAAATCTTGATGAACCATATGTGTACAAAAGACATTGTGATAAAGTAGTAATGTTCCTAGTGCTTTATATTGATGATATTCTATTCAGTAGAAATGATGTAGGGGTAATGTCATCAGTAAAGGTTTGGTTGTCAAGCCAATTTGATATGAAGGACTTGGGTGAGGCTAACTTTATTCTAGGGATCAAGCTTTGGCGAGATCGTGAGAATAAGATGTTAGGTTTATCACAAACTGGATATATAGATAAGGTTCTAGAACGGTTTAGCATGCAAAACTCCAAGAAAGGATTAGTTCCTTTCAGATGTAGAGTTCCTCTGTCTGATGACCAAAGGCCTAAGACTCAAGAGGAAGAAAATATGATGAGACAAGTTCCTTATGCTTCGGCAGTGGAAAGTCTAATGTATGCCATGCTTTGTACAAGACCAGATATCTGTTATTCAGTTGGCATGGTCAGTCGATATCAATCAAATCCAAGACCAAAACATTGGCAAGCTGTAAAGCATATTCTCAAATATCTACAGAGAACAAGAGATTATATGCTTGTTTATTGAAGTGAGGATTTGATACCTATTAGCTATACAGATTCAGATTTTCAATCTGATCTAGATTTCAGAAAATCCACTTCAAGATGTGTTTTCACCTTGGGAGGTGCAGCCATAAGTTGGCGGAGTATTAAGCAATCTTGTATTGCAGACTCTACCATGAAAGCAGAATATGCTACTACTTGTGAGGCAGCAAAGGAAGCTGTATAGCTCAAGAAATTCCTTTCTGACCTTGGTGTAATGACAATGGAGCAAGTTCCAATCACATTGTTTTGTGACAACAGTGGAGCAGTTGCACAATCTAAAAATCTAAGGAATCGTAAGAAAAAAAAGCACATTGAGAGAAAGTACTATATCATTTGAGATATTGTTGCTCGTGGAGATGTGGTGGTAGCAAAGATCAAAAGTGCAAATAATCTAGCAGATCCATTTACTAAAACCTTGTCTCAAAGGACTTTCGAGTCACATTTGGAGAGAATGGGAGTTAGATTACTGCACAATAGTCTTTAGGTCAAGTGGGAGATATTGTTAGGATTAGTGCCCATATATCCTATCGTATGATGCTATGTATGATATTAAGTGTGAAATTGTGTATGACATTATATATAACTTAATATTGTGTTTAATAAAGTTGTTTTATTATTATGTAAAATAATGGTAACATGAATATTCGGACATTATCATTTAGTCCATGAGATGCATAGTATATGATTTATGTAAAAAGTCACAGAAAATATAAATCACAAGTTCTTTGTAAACTCAAAATTATAGTTCGTAGTCGGTAATGAAATTGGGCATTTTATCTGCGAAGACTATAACATACCAACTACAATGATTTGTCTTGATCATGGAAGTGGAGACTTCTGGTTGAGGTGTTAATATGTTTTAAGAGTTAAGACATATTGAACTAGACCATTGTGAGATTTATTATTGTCCTAAGGATTTTCATATGAACAATAAATCTCACGACTTGTATTTGCATGAACCCTTAATCCTGAGAGAATAATGGACCTGATCATAAGGTGTAGGTTGCTTTGATATATCAGGAGTGAGATCTATAGTAATGGTCAAAACCTCAGTATCTTGGACAGCCACATTTAGTGTTAATGGAACATGTATTCTAAAGATGGAATTCATAGTCTCTTAACAGAGATATAAAGTATTCCCTTGAAATAAGTTTAATGAGTTTGTTATTCAGAGAGTTAGGCCTAACCACTTTAGTAAGACTAAAGTATATATTTATGGAATTGAATTTCATAAATATATAATGAATAATATTAGAGGATTAAACCGGGTACTCAAGGATTAAGATGTAGTAATTTACAAAGTGGCAGTCTACATTAATGACTTTGTATTACTACAAATATTTTATGAAGGGGTTGCATGTATAATAAATTCTTGGGATATAATTTATAGATAAAGCCTAGAATGCAACTATATTTATATAATAGTATTAAATATAGTTAATGGTAACTTTGGACTTCTCAAGAGTTGACAGAAAAACCTAAAACTCATTGGAGCTAGTGTCTTATTGGTCCCTTTTGGTCCCACTCCAAGCCACACGCTTAAACCCAATTGGAAAGGTCCAAAAGGCCAGCCCAATTAGATAATTGGTTAGATACAAAGGGTAAACGTACAGAATTTTGTATGTGTGAAAAACATCATTGAAAGGTGGTGTGTATGAAGGTGTAAGTGACTTTTTTGATTTTCCTTTTGTAACCAATTGAGAGTCCACACTTCTTGGGCGTTAGTGGAATTAGAGTAAAGATTAAAAGTATTCCTAAGTACTTCAATCTTCGGTTTTGAAATTCACCGCTTCAAGGTATGCTTTCTTGTTCTCAAATTCTAAAATTTACTTAACACATGTTATCAATTTCGAACGATGTAGATCCATTAATTTTCCGCTTCGTACATGCTTATATCCATCATAACATTCATGCATTTCATGCTAGGTTGTTTTTTTGTTAATTCTTTTTCCAAAAAAAAAAAAAGGGGGGGGGGGGGGGGGAAATGTGTTTTGCATTATTTTACTTTGATTTGAAATCAAGGTTGGCCATATTAGCTATACATAATATGCTTATGTACCTTGTTTAGCTCGATAAGCTTATTTTATTACATTTTGCTAGTTTTAGCTTTGGAGTACATGTTGTGTAGGAGTTGTTTATAGTTTTTTATCACATAATCTTGATCTTGAAGTCACATGCTTTTGATTGTAAGGACTAAAAAATTCTAAGAGAAAGGCATAAATAACCATCTCACTACTGTTTACCAGCCAATTATGAACACCTTAGTGCATATCATATGATTTTGTGCTGAGAAAGTGTAGCACATGCACAAAAGGAATATAACATGTAACCTCAGTTTAAATAATAAAATTGGTGTGTACATTATTGGGCTATAATAAATTCAAAATTAAATAAAATTGGTGTGTACATCATGAGGCAAATCAAGAAACTTACACGATTGTGAACTTATTTTCTAAGAAATGTGAGAGTTATATGATGTAACTCTTTAGGTGATAGACACTTTCAAATTTATGTGATGAATTCTGTAGAAATTGTGATTGATCACTATTTACTTATCACCTCATATGTATCTCAAGCTTTTCTAGTTGCACACACTGCCCAAGTTATTCTTTGCTAAACTTAGTACATGATATTATGTATGAATTTGTTTTAGTCATCCAAGATTATATATCCCTTGATTTTAATGCAAAATGTGTTTTATTGTTGAGTTTTTTTGATAAATTGTTTGAAAAACTTATTTGGAAGATCTGGGTTGAATTCAAGTGTTTTGGAAAAACTTTTAATCTCATACTCATGTATTTCATTCATGAAACACTGTGCTTTGAGGAGTTTCTACGTTAAAATGCTCTGCTTTTCAAAAAAATTGATTCTTCTAGATTTTCGATCAATCGAATATGTCTCTTGATCGATCGAAAATGCAATAAAAATTTTGGTTATAATCTGCCTAGCTCGATCACTTCTTGATTGATGCTAGATCGATCGAATGTGATTTTCGATCGATCAAATCTAATTTTCGACCAATCGAAAATTGTTCAAAGAGTTTTTTTTTAAAAAAAGCTTTTTCACGTGTTCTTCACTTTTTCAAACTTTTCAAAAAGCTTCTCAATCTCTCTCTCTCTCTCTCTCTCTCTCTCTTCAATCGATCCAGATTCAAGTCAAATTTTTGTCATTTTCCATCCAAATTTTTCTCAAGGTTTTTGTCTTCTAGTGCAGATAAGACCCTTATACCCTTTCTCTTTTTTAGTTTATTCATTTTTTTTTCATGCATTTTTAGGGAAATTTTTGGAACTATAGGAATTTGGCCTTTTTTTTTTTTTGAGTTGGTTTCTGTCCAAGTTGATCAATGTGTTTTTATTCTAAGATAATGTAAACATGTTTACCATGCTTTAATTTGATTAATTTGGTGATTTGAGACCAATTTGAAACTCTAAGGCTTGTAACTACACGAATTAGGGGATTTTGTTCAATTGGGCTTAATTTGGTAAAATTGACTTGTGAAATTGATTGATTGTGTCATTATATGATGATTTCTATCTAGTGTGATGATTAATTACTCAATTTGGTTAAATTTTTGAAAGTGAGTTTTCAAAATTTGGGGTTTTTGTTATAAACTATGTTCAAGTCAATTCTTGGTTTTTAAAGTATAATTGGATTGTTCTCAATGCATTAGAGCATGCATCATGTGGTTATTCTGTTCATGCATCATATATAGTGATATTTTCAATTGTCATTTTCTCTATAACCTTATCTGATGCAATCTGCCTTTGGTTTTCTTTGTTTTCTTTCTTTGGTTTCTTTTCTGTCTATCCTTTCCAACCTTTAGCATCATGGTTAGAAAGACTAGAGCCCATAGGAAAACCACCTCTTCTTCTACTCCAACCTTTAAGGGTGTTAGATTTCAAACTAAGAAAAACCAAGAAACCTATGAGAAACTGAACATCTTTAGATCAGTATGGGCTGAGAGAAAGGTAGTGTTAGATGAGCTGGATTTGAAAATTAGGAGGAATTTTGAGCGTAAGGTTGGTTACCTTTGTTGGATATAGGTCATCCTCCTCTGGCTACCTTTATTAGAGAGTTCTACTTGAACTTTTCTGTCCACTCCAATGATTCCAACACTCAAAATTTGATGAGTTGGATATGGGGTGAAGAGTATGTCATTACTCCTTCTGTAGTGGCCTTTACTCTAAGGGTGCCTCAGGTACAGCAACCTCTATACCCTTATGATGAAACCGCTCCTCTTGACACCATTATGTCATATCTCACTAGTACTTCCATTCAGTGAGGTACTAATCCTCGGATTACCTCTCATGAGTTGACCGAGATTCATTATTTGTTTTTTCGGATTTCCTGTCATTCCATCTGGCCCATCTCTCACTTGCACACCATTCCTATTGATTCTTATTGAGAGATATGCATTTTTGTATGCCCTTGTGATAGATGCTCCTATGAGTTTTCCTACTCTTTTCATTCAATCCTTGGTTGAGGTTCATAGGAGTAGTTCTACTGCACATGGTCTTTTCTTCCTTATTTTTATGCATCGGATTTTATTACATTTAGGATTAAAGGATTTTCTTGCATCTGAGCCCGTTTTCTACTCGAGGTAGCAATAGGATGTTAGTGGTCTAACTTGCTATTGTAAAATTTCAATTCTTTCATAGTGGATATATTTTACCTTAAGGATAGTTAGGTCCAGGTTTTTTACTGGTTTGGTTTTCTTAAGTTATCATATCGTTGTGTTCTTTATTTTCTACATTGTTTACTTGATATGATTTACTTGTGTTAACCTAGATTTGAATAATTTACCTAAGTAATCTCTTGGCTAAATAACTAGGTTAAACAACTTGTGTTTTAAAGGGTCTAAAAACGTACAAAAGTCTATGGTATACTCATGATCTTGGGCTTTCTTGACTTGATTTTTTATTTTTTATTTTTTATTTTTTTGAATGGGCTCAAAACTTAGGGTATATCATGGCTTTATGGATCATCTCTTCTTCTTCATTTTGAACTTTTCATTTTAAAAAAATATTTAAAAAAAAAAAACTCCTTTTTTTTTCCATTTTTTTTTTAATTTAACTTCTAAAAAAATATTTACATTTTTTTTTTTGAAAAATTTCTTCTTTACAAAAGACTTTTTCTTTTCTTGAAATTTTTTTTTTTTTTGAACTTTTTCTTTTAGGTTAAATCAAAAAAAGATCAAACACATGCACTTGGGCTTCCCTATGAATTGGATCTAAGGTTACACTATGTGTGGGTAAGGCCTTTACTGCTAAAGGGACAAGATCAATAGGTCACTCACAATTAGGTGGACCATGATTCCAACCATGAGCCTAAAGGGACCGTAGTGGATTGGTGGCAAGCCGTTAATGTACTCAAAACCCATTATAAGTAATGGCAAAGATTGTGAGTTGGTGGGATGAACTCTAGAAGACTTTGGTCTGAATGGAACATACTCATCTTCCCACTCATCACCAAGTGGGGTGAAAGGAACAAAAGGAACCAAATGAGGTTTGTGAAAAAAGTATTAGAAAAGCCTTTTGTTAAGATTAGGAAACGGAACACATTGGAGTCAAACTCTCTATCCCTAGCAAAGTCGCCACTATGGGTGCAACGGGGGGAGTATGCCTCGACCAAGTGGATCGAAGCAAAGAAGAAATGGAGACACCATGTAGATTAGGTATAGGAATCATAAATATAGCACCCTTGTGGAAGGACTGATCTTAACTAAAGCACGTGTCAGAAGTTTAGATATGAGGATGGGGAGGTGTTAAGCACCCAACCCCACTTGACCCATAGGTCAACCTCCACTCATTGTGTTCCAAATCCTAATCCAATCAAGGGTCCTCTAAAATGTTATTCTAAACTCACACACACTAACATGCAAAACATGACAAATGTCCCACACTCATCCATAGCATAAAAACCCTACCATTCATCTAGCAAAATATATCCAAAGGAAGCAAGCATATCGAAGGCAATAGCATCAACAAGGCATTTAATCAAGCATTTTGAATCGTTCAAACCTAGCATCATGCTATTCATCAATTAAGGAGACCAATCATCATATTCGAAGATGCTGGTTCATATTCATATGCATGACATACCTTCACTTACCTCGCTGCACCATAGTACCTATGCATCAATGCATGTTCAAGTTCTCATGAATGTTCCTATGGTTCATCAAAGCATAAACCCTAATTATCAATTCAACAATCAAAGCATGTGAAACATGTTATTCTACCAATCCCAGACCTAAACATGTGAAAACTAGACTCAACATGACCTAAACATGTGATTAAAACTAACCAAAACAAACAAAATAGCAAGCACCCTAAATCTACATTTTTGGGCACAAATATGCATGCGCATCCCAACTATATCTGTACACATCATAGAGCATGCACACGCATACACACCCAGAAACATAGTTTTAAAGCAACAAACAAAATAACAATTTAACAAAACCTAGCATACTTCTAATACACAACTAAACAACCTAAACTAGCAACAAAGATATCAAAGATAAACAAAATGAAAGTAAACAAAATACAAACTATTCCTAAACATGCATTGGATCTAACAACAAACAAGAGTTACATTTAACACATCAAAACATGTTCATCAATATATCCAATCATTCAACTCTTTAATCAAAACATGACGAGACACAATAACACAAGTTATAAAAAATCCAAATCAAGGGAAAGCCATGAAGGGAGATTCACCTTTCTTATGGAACACAACTTGGTTGATATTTTAACCGGCCCCACAGTGCCTACACAACAAGATCGAATGATAATCAAGAGAATAAAAAATGTGAATGGTTCATTAGTAATCACAACTCAAAAATAAAAGGTTTTGAGAAATCCTATTAAGAATATGTTTCTGCCTTTTTTGTGCTGGAAAAAGGTTTTGAATTCTTTTAAAAAATGTGGTAACTGCTGCCCTAGGGTTTTTGAGAGATAATAAGGTTTAGAAAGCAAAAAGGCATTCTTTCTAGCTAGGATTTTATTTTGGAGACATAAGGTTGTATTTAGATGTTTAAACTAGGGTTTTCAAGGCCTTTTAAATGTCTTTGGATGCTCCCAATGGTCTAGGGGCCAGCCCACATCAAAGAATGATATTTTTGGCCCCTAAAATTGAAGTTTGGGAGTTCTAGAATGCAACATGCGCATGCATGTACGTGCATGCGTACACATGCATCCCCAAAGACCTTAATTTTGACTTCTAGGTTGGTCATACTTCAAACAGTCATAACTCACTCAATATAAGTCCAAATTAGGTAAAAATATGTATTCAAATTGAAGCCCAGGATGTCTACTTTCCAATGAAATAAAACTCACTCCAAAATACTTTGTGGATCAAAAGTTACAGTCAAAACAGTGAGAAAATGTCATTTTTCAACATCGTTTTCAAAGCGATTTGAGCACTTTTGAGTTGTGATTACTTCCAAACTATCAAAATAACTTCAATTACCATTTGAAGACATGTCAAGCTCATCATTGAGATCGGGGACTAAAGTTTATTAACCGAGTACAAGATGAAATGTCTAAAATTTGCCCAATCGTTTAACATGTTAAAAAAATTTCTTTGCCAAAAGCTTACCATTACAACGAGGTTCCATGTTAGAAAAAACTTAAAACCATCTTTTACAACACCCAATGCGCATAGATGTAATGTGAGTGATAACCATATACATTTTAGTTGTGGTAGATAATTAATCATAAATTCAATGTTAAACAACTCCAACTAGGATTAACTTTAAAGCACGTATGAGACTTACTTTTCTCTCTTCTAAATTTCCAACATCAGCATTTAGAAAACTATGACTCTCATGTTCCATAAATTAAAATGAATAGCTATGAAAAATTATTTCCAATATAACCTATTGTTTTTATTTTTGTCAAACACAACTGTTAAAAATAATACTTTACTTTTGACACTTTAATTTGGATTCATTTTTATTTGTTTTGATCAATAAGTATAGGCTATCATTGATTATTTCAAATTAACATAAATTTAATGTAATTGTTTGGTGTCGCGGAAGTCAAAAGAAAGTACACACAATTCTCTCTTTGATAGATAAAAACTAAACTGTTAGTTTCTAGGTAGTAAAACCTCAAATCCATGAGGGGTTCCTTGAATCTACAAGATGATAAAACTGGAATCCACCAAAGAAGAAAATTGAAAAAACGTCTGTATTTTATTGATAATAATCTGATTTGCCTCTAATGGCTATAAAACATATAAATACTAAGAAAATAAAAAACCCTAGGACGATTAGAAAAGGCCTAAAACCCTAATTCGCACTAATTACGCGATTAGGTGACAAAATACCAAAATTTACCAAAAATGAAAAAATTAAGTTAAATGCAAAATCATAAACTACTGACCTTAAGGGTCGTCCCAAAATAAGCGAGACCTTATTCAAACTGTTG
Organism: Quercus variabilis; assembly: GCA_030445155.1. Taxonomy (NCBI): domain Eukaryota; kingdom Viridiplantae; phylum Streptophyta; class Magnoliopsida; order Fagales; family Fagaceae; genus Quercus; species Quercus variabilis. The sequence continues at coordinate 43,226,123 of CP129445.1, read as the reverse complement.
AGCAAAAAGTTATTAAGGAAATACAAATTACTATAAATGACAAAATTGCAGTTTTTGAGACCTAAAAGGAGGAATTCCCCAATTTCAAGAGATACCTCATGGCAAAGCGACGACTATTGCTTAGAAGGCCATTTCGCTTCAGCCTGCCAAATTTCATGCAATTCCAACCCCGAGGCCCATGATTTCTACTAGTGCCTTTTTGCCTTATGGGATGATTTCAGGAGTGTGTGAGAGTCCAGAAAGAACATGACAGTCTGTTCTACATCATTGTTTATTTAATTTTAAACTGATAGATATCTTTTATATATATATATATATATATGAATTGCAACTCATTAATTATGTTTGTTTTTTTAAGACCCCTTTTAAACAAATTAGTTTAAACCTAATGATTTAGTCAAGTAGTTACTTAGGCTAATTATGAAATCAAGGTTAAACACATGCAATCGTATTACTTAGTGCAAAAAAGTAAAGAAGACAATAATATAATGACCTAAGAAAACCAATGAAACCAACCATATCAAAGTAAAAAACTTGAGAAGGATTTAACCTAACTATCCTCAAGATAAACAAATCCACTATAATAGAATGGAAGTTTACAATAGATTTAAACCCTAAATCTAAAGCTACCTCTTATAAAACTTACTAACATGACCACGTGCAGCTCCAACTCCACGAACTCTTCTATCTTGAATTTGTTGAACACAAACTCCCACGTTTGTGACTTTGAGATCCAACTCAAAAGTTTCAGATCACCATCAATAGTAAATCTTTATGTACCAACTTGTTTTCACTAGTTCTTAATTGTAGATCTCATTGTAGTAGACACTTGTTGAGTTAGAATGTACAAAAACCTCACAAATCTCAAAGGAGTAACTCACAAGTCTTCCAAGGGCTTCTAAAACATAATTAGAGTTTTCTTTTCATACCTAGTAGTGTTGGACTAAAACCCTAGACGTTTTTGCGAGCTTGGGCCTGATTTAAAATCTGCAAAATATGACTTTCGGTTGGTCAAACCTATCATTCGATCTATTGAGCTTCACAGTAGCTTGCTGCTTCTTTTCGTAGCTTGATAGCTCTTGAATCTTGACTTAAACAATTTTGAGCAATGTCTAACACCTAATCTAAACATATTTTTGTTCTCAGTTTGACAATATACATAAATTAAGAATCTAATCATTTAATCCTAAATATTTAGAACCTAACAAATTATCTAGAGAGTTTTTTTTAATAGACTAGACAGATTTAGTCATTTATCATAACAAACAATTATATGTGTCTTATGCATTTATGTAAAAAAAAAAAAATTGAAAGATATTTAACATATAGCGTCCACTCCTAATGATATCTCTTTATCATCAAGCCAAGACACCAATCAGTTTTTGGTGTAGGCGGAGATTGAATCTCAAATCTTTTATTCAACCATTAGAGACTTTACCAGTTGAGCTAACTGGAATCTACCGTTTACATAAATATTTTTAGTATCATATAGGTATGGCTAATATATTTTAATGACTCATTTATCTTTTATGCTAACTACATTTCTTGTGTAATAGAAGAATATGATACTTCCCAAATACGATCTTAGCTCATGTCAATATAAAACTATTTGTCCCCTCAAAAAAAAAATATATATATATATATATATATATAACTATTTGGTGGGTTTTTAGTTTTTAAGCTAATGAAAAAGAAAAATACACCCAAAAATGAGAAAATGCATGACAAAATAGTTCACAAAGTGAAGAAAAGCATTGACATAATGTCATATATATATATATATATATATTTTTTTTTTTTTCATATAAAAAATAATGTAATGACTTATTCTTGGTTTATGTAAGTCACGTACTTGATGTTTGCCAAAAAAAAAAATTGTTGTAATTATAAAGTCTTTCGGAGGAAATTTAAGCTAATAAATAAATAAATTAAAGCACCTCCAATAGTGGAGAAAATGTGAGAAAATAATCCAATCGTTACCGTAAAGAAAAGCATTGACGTAATAATAATTATATTTTCACATCATACATAATGTAATGATCAATTCTTTGTATACGTTACATATATTAGACATACAATACACATACTTTTTTTGAGAATTATAATACACGTACTTGATGGTTCATGCTTGTCAAGCATCAATATAAAACGTTTTGGAGGTCTTTTAAGAGCATATGAAGTTAAATAAGAAAAATAAAGAGAAAAGGTGAAGAAAATCATTGCGACTTTGGTAAGAAATCCTCATGAAAGAGAGATTAATCTTATGTATAATTTTTCCACTTATATGACGTTAGAGAACTGTTATACTAGTAAAGAATTTTAGGAATTGGATTTTATTTTTATGTTTATTTTACTTTAGGGCCACTGACCTCCAGCTCCAAAAGTGAGAGCCCTGTTTAGGGTGTTGTTGGTTTTTTTTTTTATCAATGAGATGAGAACAAAACTGGTGTTTCTCCAATGATCTTATCGCGGGAAGCAAATGTAGGACTTGGTGTCCACCAAACCACTAGGGAGTAAGCCTAATGGCCATTAAATCAACACCTTTCATGATTTTTAAAAGTGGGCATCTTTTGACCTTCCTCATATGTACTTAATTGGTTAACTTAAGATTTCATTTTCTATTTAGTATGTTTAGAGTCATTGCCATTTCACAATATCAAATTTTAAGATCGATTTTATTCTAGAATATTTGACATTATGTCAAATCTCATAGACCCACTAAATGCAAAATTTAGAAATTACAGTCATTCTATATTATTGTGCAGAATCTTTACGATATATTCTTTAGATTGTGCCATTTTTGGAGTCAAAAGTAACGTTATAGTCACAAAAAGCCCACCCCGCATTATCCTTCATTGCTGATTTTTTTTCAATTCCTTTCCTTTCCAGGCACGTACCAGCAAGTCATGCACTGTAGCATGTCTAATGTCCCATATAAACACGTTACCGTTACTACAATAGGAATGGTCACTTTACTCAAAATATCAAAACTATAAATGTGAACAGATTGATTTCTAGCATTTACTTTTGCTTCCTACTTTAATACTTTAATCAGTATATGTCATGGTCGAAAGCTAAAAGACAAATGTATATTCATCCTTCGGCAAGACAATCATTAAAATGATTTATTTCTGAAAAAGACATGTATTATTCCATAAAAAGGATTATTCATACAGTTCACACTAACCAATCCTGAGCTCTAGTTTCCTTTCTGAGTTCTCTAGTGCTATATTTGACATCAAGTTGTTGTAATTTTGCAGTGCAGGAAGATGGAATACTGCAAACTCCAGATAGTGGCTATTGTATCACTGGTGCTTCTCTTCCCAGTCATTGATGCTTGGGGACATGATGGGCATTACATAGTTTGTAGCATTGCTCAGGTGCTTAATAATTTCTTTCTTAATCTCAATGTATTGTCTGTGTGATCAGAAATATTTATACCATGTTTATTTGTTTTCTGTGGTAATATAAACAGTCTCGCCTGAACAAAGGAGCTGCTGAGATAGTGGAAGAACTGCTTCCAAAATCTGCACAGAATGACTTAGGGAGTTTGTGTATATGGGCAGATCAGATCAAGTTTCATTATCCCTGGTCAAGACCTCTTCACTTTATAAATACCCCTGATGTTTGCAATTACAAGTTCTCGAGTGAGTCTTATCTCTCTCTTGGTGGTACATATATAAGACAGAATCTTTATGCGCAGAGTGTTAGATAATGATTTCTCATTTTTTAATAGCTTATTAAATTTTTAGAATAATCAGTAATATTTATCATGGTACTTGGTTTTAAGTTCGAATCTTATCTCTACTCTACCTTCAATTTAAAACTTTGAAATTTCCACCCATATCCCACATGTTGAGGCCCACTAACAATTTACTATTTTGGAATAATCGATAATTTATCAAAAATAGCTTCGTAATTATTTCTAATCAATTTCTATAGGAAAATATAACGCACTTAACATCCAAATGACTTCTTAAGCCACACGTTGGTGATGATAGGATAAAGTATAAACCATGCCGTGTAGGCTGACATCATGTCATTCTAAACAGTACTTTTAATGTTCAGGGGATTGCAAGGATGAAAATGGAAGGGAAGGGAGGTGTGTTGCAGGAGCAATTCAAAATTACACCAGCCAGTTGATAGATTCCAGCAGCAAAGGTAAGAATTCATGTAAATTCTTGAACCAAAAACTATAATATTTAGTACAACCTCTTTATTGGTTTTTTTTTTCCGTAGAAGTTCTTCTCTTATGGATGTTATGCCCATTTATGCTAACTTACTGACCAAATCGTGTTTCTAATGCAATTAATTGTAACTATCAGATAACCTTACTGAAGCACTCCTGTTTTTGTCTCATTTTTTGGGTGATATTCATCAGGTACGAGTCGCATTAAAGATGATCTGAATATACATAGCATGTCTGGATGTGTGCGTTATTAACTATAGTAGTTGTTTAATGCAGCCTCTACACTGCGGTTTTGCTTCAGACAAGGGAGGCAATACAATTGAAGTTCACTGGTACACAAGGAAGCAAACTCTTCACCATGTGAGTGTAGTTGTCAACTGACCATAGCTTATACAAAAAAGCTGCCTATATTTATGATTTGTAAACTCATCTTTATTCATACAGATATGGGATGACAACATTATAGAGACAGCACAAGAAAGGTTCTATAGTTCAAATTTGGTAGACCAGATTGATGCAATTCAAAAAAATATTACGGTAGCTTATTTGACACTTTCTTAGTGACTGTATTAGACTTAGTACTCGGTTTACTTCCCATAATGTGTATCAATTTTGTTCTGTAAATATATTTCAAACTACAGACTGGCTGGGCCGATCAAGTTAAGGGCTGGGAGAGCTGCAGTTATACTGATACAACATGTGCAGACGTGTATGTTTCTCAACCACAATTTATTAACCTAGAATTTTTTAGGAAGTTCCATTTCATTGTCATAAGGTACTTGGAATTAAGTATTAGTTAGCCAATACATTATACTTCTTTCTTTCTTTTTTTTTTCTTTCTTTTGTTTTTTAACTTATTGCCTATCTTCAAAAATGTCATCTTTTTTCACTATTTTACCAATAAAAAGATGTCTCCTTTTTCCCTTAAAAAGGCAGGTTTTTTTTTTTTTTCTCGCTTAAATTATATTCACTTAAATCTCTGCACAGATGGACACATTGTTTCCTATCCTTTCTTTTCTCTTGTCTGTCTCAACTTATTGAACAAAAGCGACATTGTTAATGTGTATATGACTTGTTTTACTAGTTATGCAACTTTAGTCGTTGATCATTGCAAGATCATACATGAAGCATTTCTTGATAAGGGTATCATAATACACTTTATTGAAATTTAAGGATAGATGAAGTTGGTTATTTTTCTCAGATATGCCTCTGAAAGCATTGAAGCAGCCTGTGACTGGGCATACAAAGATGCGACTGAAGGTTCAGTTTTAGAAGGTAAAGAGTAGATTCTTACAAGTTTCCCAGTTCTGCATGTTCATTTCTTCTTGCTATAGAGAAATAATATGAAAACTGTTTGCAGATGAATATTTTCTCTCCCGGTTACCGGTAGTCAATAAGCGGTTGGCTCAAGCTGGAGTTCGGTTGGCAGCCATTCTCAACCATTACTTTAAGTGATAATACTTATTTCTTCTATAGTGTATGCTGAAGCTTCAGACCATACATCTCGATCAGTATCAATAAAATACATGGTTCTAGTCATTGCTTTTGAATCTATAAAACATGATACTTCTAGTAATCTAGCACTCTTTTTCTTTGTGAAATTAGTGTTCCACATTGCTACTCAAATTATATCAATTGATTAAATTAAAGGCCGCTTTCTGATATTGCTCCACAGTATTCTTCTATGCAAATGATTCTATTGTTCCACAGAAAATATCAAATTATTTCAAATAGATCGCTTTTCATTCTTGTGATTCATTACGTTTAGCAGAACATTAGAGTCTATATGTGAGTTTAAACACATTCAACACATCATAAAACATTCTGATTATGAAGTCATTTTACATTGTAAATTGTATTAACCAACATCTAAACAAACTTTGTCATGAATTGACCATGTAGAATGCCCTGTAACTAAGGTTTCTTCACAACAAGGACAGGGCACTTTGCATTCTGAACACAATAGTTGCTAACACTCCCCAGAATAGCTCTGTATCAACACCATGGTGTATTAGTATTCAATAATTGGAAGACCTTCTTTGCCATAGGATGTAAAGTATCATGATAAGCATATTCTTAATTTGCCAAACTGATTTCATACATTATAGAATGCAGTGGGGCAATAACCCCCGAGTCATTTGTAAATTTTGTATAAGAAGTGGAATTAAGAAGAGTAAAGAATGAATTTTCAGACATATGAATTGGTAAACCAACAATCATTTCCAAAATATAAAACTGAAAATTAATGAACTTGCATGTGCAAGTCAAATAAATTATTTGCTAAAAGCCTTGTAACTCAATTGGTTATCACCTCTTGGTGTTTCCAACAAAGACAATACAAAGTTAATATTTTCCCCACCCCCAATTTGTTAGAATTATGTGCCCTCAAAAACAATACTATGCATTTTTATTTGATAATAAAATTTTATTTTCACATTCATAATTTTATTAGGTATATTTCATTGTTTAAATGTGGCATGTGATGTCACCTCTGTAGAAAAATTATGTTAATGGTTAAGGAACCAAAGACAGGAAGTAATGATTTTTCATAGATTATTAAATTGTTCTAGGCTGTGAATATTAATTGAATATTACCACTGAAGCCTACACTTGTTGTGCTCCTATATGATAGGATGATTTACTCCATCATTGAGGTAGTGACTTTAAGCAAACAAGTGAGTGTAATATAACAAGCACATACACTAAATTGGATCCGATCAATGACACTTTATGGAGTGATCACTATTAATTGAAATGTTGTTTTATCACAAGTTTTCTATTGTCCTCAAACATGAGGGGTTTGTGTTTATTTATTTATTATGCACATAACTTTGACAATGTCAACTGGTGATGCCAATTTTAAACACGTTGGGTTGTGTGTATTATAAGTAAAATATATAAATGCTCAACAATGAATCCACCAATCTCTAAAGAAGATAGTATATTCAATTGATTTTCATATTAAAGTTGGACTCAAAACAAAACCAGCTAGTGACATTTTTCAAAAATGTTTTTCATATATATAATATTGTATATATATATATATATATATATATTTAAAGAGTTTTTCAAAAATATTTTGGAGTCCAATAGAAATTATGAAATCAAAAAATTAAGGGTTACATAAGTTAGAGACATGACAATGATATCAATCCAGTCCTAGTGGCTTGTGGGAATATAGTATGATGGAAGGACATAGATATAAAATTGTAAATAATGAGACCTCATTTGTAATTCTCTACACTTCAAGGGTTAATCGCAATGTGTAGAAGTTCAAATATTTTCTTGATATGGTTGAGAAAAATAAGGAATAATTTTGAAAGAGTTTCAAGATAAGTCAATAACATCAAAAAAGTTATTGATTAATCCTACAGCTGAAGATTAGGATCCCTAAGGATCCCACATCCAATCTCTCTCTTGGGCTTTAGAAGTCTTAAATAAAAATAAGATTTTAAAATATCATATCAGTGGTTGGCCATCAGAACTACTAAGTGATACTGCAGTCTTCTGAAAACTCAAAAACAAATAGAGAGAGAGACGTAAATATCTTAGAAGGCAATACGCTTGGGTTGCTAAGAAAGGTACACAATTTTGTTCTTTTTAGAATCTATGGTTGTGTGGTACAACGATCTTTAGATGAAAATATAAATTTTGTTTTATATTACTTCTGCAAAAGCTTTCACAATTATCAAATTATCAAAAATAAAAATAAAAATCAAATAAAGTATTATTGTTGCTTCTTGTGGTTGATCATGAAATCATGGTTAAAAGACATAGGACTTAGGATTGGAGCATCCACGGAAAGAATGTATATATATCCTCTTTACTTTTCTTTTTGATAGATGTTGTAAGATTTGGCATCTACTCCATAATGATTTTTCTTTACCATAAGGCCAAGACACCAATGGGTTTCTTTTTGATGTAGATAGAATTTGATCCCAATTCCTATATTCAATGATAAGAAACTTTACCAGTTCAACTAACTACAACACATATGTATGCTCTTTATTGTTAGTACAAAGCGGAAAAGAGTTATGTGTCCTATTGACTGTTAATTAAGTGAAATGGCAAAATATTGCATCTTGGCAGCTAGCTTTATAAACTTCAAGTTCAGCAGTTCCATAAACAAAACTCTTTACTAGTAAAAAATTTAAAACATCTAAATATGTTGACATGATCTTAACATCGAAATCTTACCATCCATCAATAACATAACATGTAGTTCTAATTAGATACATGAAAGTGAAGTTGCAAATTTATGATTTCATTTGTCTGTATGAATGCTGATTCTATCAATAATCACATCAATGTTGCATAAAAAGGATTAAATGGAAACTAACCTTTTGATTTTTCCAAGACCACGCTCTCCTAGAATAAGCAAATTGATGTTCAACTTTTCAACTGCATTACATATAGCCGTTTGAGGATCTCCAACCTCTGTAAGTGTTTCAGCATTTACCTACAAAAATAATATGAACAAACCCCAATCTTACACTTGTATGCTCCAAAGGAGGAAGTATGTGCATTTGTATACATCTATATCCTATCTTGTAAGCTCTCAAGCTTGAGTATCATTTTAAGAGTATAAACAAGTATACTTTTTGAATGCAGGTATTCATTATCATTTGAACAAATTTATTTTGATGAGCCGGCTAGGCAGCAAAAAATTAAGTTGTTTAAGGCTTATAGTCATCTCTTGACCAAAGAGGGGTGAAATAGATGGTCCTATGCTAAGAAAAAGATGAGTACAGAAAATATGGCATAGAAATTGCACTGTATATGTGCTCTCCATACAACTATCATTTAAGACGTTTTCTTCATCTTTTCAAACTTGTGATGATTGAAGCATTCTCATTGATGCAATGAAAAGAAACTTAGATATAATTGATGTAGCAAAAAAGTATTAACTTTCTATCTGTTAAATACAACAATAGGCATTAAGAGGAAAGATCCAACAACAAAACAATAGAGAATAGAAAAAAGAAAGGTTGAAACTTCAAAGGATGAGTTTAAGGGTTCAAGACTAAAGAAGTCCGAATTTCTTTGATATTATGTGGCAGAAACTTTATACTAAGGCTCTTAAGAGACTAGTTAGCAATAGCCCATTAGGAAACTTACACTATCAACCCTTCATTACACAAAGCCTTCTAATCTTTGCCATTGATGCTCATTCAAGGTCATATTTAAATTAAAACCATAAGAAATACATCAAGAATATATAGCCATATTAGAAGTTTTCACTATGTTTAAAATAGAATTGTAGCTTGCATGAAAACGTGCAAGAACTTTCACACAAAGAAATGGGTCATTACTTTTTTGAAGCAATTTAAAGAGATTTTGTAGAAACAATTCAGTGTTGTTCCCAGTACCTTGTGCTGATAATCATCCTTTCATTTTATTTTTAGTTCAGAATATTTACTAAAGCTTCATCTTACTACTCAGTTGTCAAATTGATGTATCCACAAGATCATTCTCAACTATTAGATTGCCCCACTGGTCAAAGAAGATTACATTTTGTGATGTTCGTGCTACTGAAAGGTTCTACATGAGTAGTTAGAAGCTTACCTTTCTCTCTGTAGGCCATTTTTTCTTTGTACCAATGGCCTGACTGATTAAGATGAGAAACTCACCACTGTGCTTAGAAATAGTAAAAAGGTTGTATCTAGTGTTTAAGGCTTCCCACTTCTGTAAGGTCTATGACATGTAGTTGGTAGATAGTTTTACCCTTAATTTTGAAGAGGCAACCACAAAAATCCAAAAGCCTACAGCAGCTCAATATTTTACATAGTATACAAGATCATCAAACCAAACTGAACTTTTTTTTTTTTTTTTTCATTTTTACCCTTTGTGATCTTCCTTCAACCTTTATGGAAGCACCGTTGACAACAGAGCTGAGACAAGGATGTTGAAACTCAAAAGAACGACAATTTAAAATAAAAAATAAAAAATAAAAAAGGAAGAAATATTATCACATTTTGGAGACTCAAAAAATTGTGAGTGTAAATGAGTGAGAGTCTATGGGAGGAAAACGGGGTATAGTTTACTAAACAGTATACAGAGAGCCAATATCACTTTTCACAGAGAAAATGAAAATTGATATCTCCAACGAGATTATATGAGGTAGTATTTCAAAAAGAAGCAAAGGACAAAGCAATGATTTATTGAGGTACAAGGCATGAAAGGGTTTCGATTCTTGCAGATAGCCTTAAAGGTCAGACTTGTACTGTAGGAGTTGTGTTACCATGTAATCATTTGACACAACGCATTGCAGATAATTAGTATCTATTGTATATTTCTGAATTTTTTTTTACAGCCTTTCAGTCTGTAGTTTTCATTATCATTTTTGCTCATCTTTACTGCTAAATTGTTGTGCAAACGATAACATAAACGAGAAATTTGTTAGAAATAATTAGTTATAAACCCATCAACATGCACATTTATCTTTACCTTTTTCCTATGTAAGTTACACCACAAACATGACATCGTCCCCCGTCCCCCCTCCCCCCTCCCAATTCTTCTCCCCCTTTATCTTGCATATCAGTGATGTTGCTTCACAAATATTGTTTTAAAAAACAGATGAAATTCATAAAAAAATTAATAATAATGTACATTAAGATTTGCTCATATGGAATAGGAAATTTCTTGCTGGCCATGGCAATACCTTTCAAAGGAAGAAAAGAAAGAATGGAATAACTAATTATACAAATTAATAGGGCACTATTACCAGTTTACTTGTTTATGCTGCAGATGATTTTAAAAGAATAACCACCCACTCAAAGACTCCAAAGGAGTGTTTAGAGCTCCATACATTTAAATGAATCATCCTTATTTCATTTAGGAATTAAGTAATATGATGTTTTCTACGGTACCATTAATGATCCATCTCTATAAGTCTTAGATGAGTACATTGATATGTCCATACAACACTATCAAGTACCATTAGCTGTTAAATTATGAAGTAAACCATAATGGATTGAATAATAATTGAGTTGCTACAGCTAATAATATAAAATTTTGTTAAAAAAAAGGAATGAAAAATAGTGGACATACCCCTCGACTAGCACATATTTCCTTAGCTTTCTCCAGAAGAGCCAATGTGAGCTTGTTCTGATTTTCTTTGACGGAGTTATTAAACTCTTGAGCTGTCATGGACAAACATGCAAAACTTGTCAATAGAAACTCCAATGTCTCAAATAAAGTTTATACTCATCATTGTAACTATTCAAATATGGGAAAAAAGAAGAAAAATGGAAAGAACGACACAGTGAAGAATGCAGTTTTTACAAAATAGTTCTCAAAATGAGGAGAAAACAAACTTTCCCCCACTTCTTAACCACCATTAGTCATCCGGAACAGAAGGGCTCTAAATAAACCCCTTCAAGTACGAAGTGCATGCTCTGATTCCAAAATACAAAGCTATACTCCCCTGTCTAATTGAATAAAAAATAAAGCATAATAATGCCATGAATGTTCTTACTTATTTCCTACTTATTAAACAGCACTTTTGAAGAAAATGAGTATGAAATAATAATAAGAAATTAATGCGTATTTGAGTTGTGTATAGAACATCGTCCTTAAGGTGATAATTGCCCTGCTTGAAAGAGTTTAATGCCAGGTTACATGCAATTCACCTCCATGATAGCAAGGTGACCAGCAGACAACAATTCTGAAGTTTCTTCTAAAGATAATTTCTTACAAAATGATGTATTTGACTAGAGTAATGAGAGAAAAAAAAAAAATTAAATTGAATCTGTTTCATGCCCTTTATTTATAAACAAAAAATGAAGAGATTTATTGAAACATCATAACTTTTCAATTTATTTGGCACATTTATGAAATCATAACATAAATAAGATTAATTCATTATAATCCAGTAAATCTCATCTTATCTTATTTCAAAAAAATAAACTCAACATGTACCACTAATTAAAGTGCCAAGTGCAGAACTTGTGCGTGTGTGTTCTAGTGTCACATGTCTATAGATTCTTTATGTAGTAATTTATTTTGGGCTAAAGTGCAAACTACATCCCTAAAGTTAGGGGTATTTATGGATTACACCCAAAAATTTTAAATGTTGAATTTTACACGCAGAAGTGTAAATGGAATATAACTTCAATATGTAGAATCCAAATTTTGAAATTTCAGAATATAAAATCAAAAGACCCCCAATCTTTAAGAGTGTAGCTTACACTTTAGCCATTATTTTGCGGTGTCTGTGTTACATTCCCACCAAAAGCTCATTAAACTTTCTATGCTTGGCAAGTTAATTTAAATCACAAACCCACTTCCATATCACAATTTACACACTAGATTTTAAACAAGTATAAGCATAGAACTATAACCATCATGACTTAGCGACGCTTTGGGGGATAAAAGAAAAACAAGAGTACAACACCCATCTCTAATTTTTTCCCCCTCCATAAATACAAACTTTTTGAAGAGAAATAGAAATACAAAATCAATAATTTCCCAAACTCTAAAGCCCCAAATTCGCCATATATACTCCAATAAACACCAAAGAACACAAAATTAAGAAGCAAAGAAATTATTAGTACTTAACTGGGTGAAACAGGACAGTACATACGAGCAGAGCCAAGAGAGGCAGCAAAGGTGTAAGCATTTTTGGTAGGAAGCTGAGCCATGAAGATGACAAGAGGGGACTTGTTTAAAGATTCTTTGAGATTATCAAGTACCCAAGTGAGCGCATAGTAACTGTACTCACTCTCATCAATAGCCACCATCACCTTCTTCTCAGCTCCTCCATATCCCAAAACTACCTCAGCCATTACTGAAGGGATTTTGGTTTAAGAGTTTACAGATACAGACAGATAGGTTCAAAAGCGTTAGAATATGTTACTGAAAAAGAGACACAGTGATTGCACTATGTTTAGGGTTTTATATAACGTCATTGTTTAATACTAGGTGTGGAAACTTGAAACTTTGTAAATAGTAGGTGGAAAAACAGAGGGCGGGTTTTTCAGGTCATAACGGCCAGTCAAACCTTTGAAATCTGGATAAGGTTCCTCTCCTTGTCATCCCTTCGATAGTATCCATCTGCCACGTTCAACACTCAAGAGATTTTATTTATTCCTTTCTTTCTCTTTCGGATTTTGTTCAAGAATGCAAGTCATTTAATCATGGCTTTGAAAGAACCGGTCAAAGAGCGAATTATCGGTTTTTTTGTTGGACTGAGGTTCGACTGATAGTCAAACTGCTGATGTCATAAATAATTTAATTATTATTTATTTAAACTATATAAATAATTAATAATTTTTTTAATTATATATATATATATATTAACAAGTGTGTGTGTGTCTGGCCTTTGTAGGGAGAAAGAAAAATACAGTCTTTCTTGATTCTAGGGTTGTCCAGATTCATCCGATAACCTGACCAACCGAAAGAACCGACCGAACCGACCTGAAACTGGCCGACCTGACTACTCCGGCGGTTCTTCATCACTAAAAACCGATTCCGGGTCTGGTTTCGATTTTCCTCCCCTAAAACCTGAAAAAACAGAACCGACCGAAAGATTTCCAGATCCCAGCCAAAATTTCTAGATTTCGGCCAAAATTTTCCAGAATCCGAAGAAAAAAACCAGATTCCGGTGATAGTTTTTCATATTCTGGCACTATTTCCCATACATCCGGTGAGATTTTGACCGAATCTGGCAAAATCTCATCGAATCCTGTGAGATTTTCGCCGAATCTGGTGAAATCTCATTTAATCTAGTGAGATTTTCACCAAATCTAGCGAAATCTAATAGAATCCGATGAGATTTTCTCCAAATTTGTGTTTTTTCCACATGTTTGATCGCCGTCTTGAATTCGACCAACCCGCCTGCCACCCATTGATGGTCTGAACTGCCCAACCCAATTCTTCGGCGGGTCGGTGTTGGGTGACTTTTTTTCCCACCCGATTCCAGCAGGTCAATTCCGGGATAGGCACAAACCCGACCCGTGGACAGCCCTATTTGATCCCCTAAAAAGTCAAAACGTTTACAAAACAAAGCAACAAATACCTAGTTCAAATCAACAACAATCAAATCGGCTAATACCCTTTTGCTTTCTCTCTGAAATTCCAATGCTTTGATTTTGAATCAAATTCACTTTGAGGGTTGGTGGGTTTGTTTTGTTTTTTTGATTTTAGAGAAACAGAGTGGGGAAAAGAAAACTTTTTTATGAAAAAAGGAAAAAAAATTCACTTTCTAAATAGTTTTTTGTATTAAAATAATCTATTAACAAACCAAAACACATTTGGTAATTCCATTATAAAAAATATATATATAAAAAAAAAAGTTCTACAATTACGACGCTTTCTTTTCGTTGTCTAGCGCTATACACGTGTGCATCCTATCAGTAGCAGAGCTAAGGGGGATTGGGGGGCCATGGCCCCCATGGGTTTTCAAATTTTCCATTAACATCACTGATAAAATCCTTTAATATGATAATATCTGTAAATATGCTGTAAATACACCCTCTGGCCTTTTTAGGATTTTGAGGGAAAAAAAAAAAAAGACTACAGATTGTTTGTTAATCTCTTAAAATTTATTTGGGTCTCCCTCAAATTTTAGAAGTACTTCAGAACCGTCCCAAAAATATTAATACAAAGATCCAAAGAACAAAACAAAACACCCTAAAGTAGGCCGAAAAACCACCAGTTGTGCTCCGACGTGGTGGTCCGGTGGTGGAGATAATCAGATCGGGCCGTGGGGATAAGATGCTAAATCGGGAAGGAATTAATTCTCCTGATTCTCAGGAAACAAATCAGCGGGAATCAATGCCTTTCCATAAGCATACACACATGGAACTTGAGGTCAATGAGGAAGTTACGAAACAAATTAGAGGGAGAATATCTGCTGAGCTGTTTGAGGAGAAATTAGAGGAGATAAACAAGGATTTAAGGAAATTTGACATGGCAACAAAGATTCAGCCTATTTCAAACTCTTCAACGGGTAAGGAAAACTTCCTGGAGTCAATGACACTTAATGAAATCTTTGAACGGTTTTAGACCCCTTAAAACACAACCAGATTGGTTAGCCTAGATTAATTAGCCAAGTTGTTACTTAGTCAAATTATGAAATTCTAGGTTAAAGCAATCAAATAATCATATCAAACATATAAAGCAGCGGAATAATAAATAACACAAGATATGATCACCTAGGAAACCACACGGTAAAAACCTAGGGAGGATTTGACCTAGCTATCCTCAAGGTAAACTTGAATCCACTATGCGAAAGAATCGAAGTTCATACAAAAGGACTACAAGCTCCCCGCTTGACTTCCTAATGCTACCCACCAGTAGAACTTACTGACACGACCACGTGCAAGCTCCGAATCCACGGACTCCTTCTTTCTTGAATTCTTCAATCAGCTACAAGCACCCACGTTTGATATTCTTTAAGCTTCAATGGTAGCAACCAATTTGATCATCAAGATGTTGATACTATCTCTACCTTGAAAACCCTAAGTTTATGTGAAGGAAAGCTCCTCAATGATCTCACAAGAGATTCACAAAAACAGCAATATGAGCAACAAAGACTTAGAGAGGTTTGGGTACAAAACCCTAAAAATAAAAGGAGGCACAAGAGGCACTCTAATCTCTCTCCCTAAAAGTCCCAAAAACGTTCTAGGGTTTTTCTTATATATAGGAGTGTTTTACTTGATCCCCAAGACGTTTAAATAGAGTTTAGGCTAAACTGGAAATCTGCAGAAAAATAAATCTGTACGTGGTTCAATCGATCGAGTCTAATTTTCGATCGATCGAGCCTTACAGATTTAGTCCAATAAATCTGCAATCACTCGATTCTAGTTTTACAAATAAACATACTTTGAGCAAGACTAAACAAGACTAAACATATTGTTTTGATCATGGTTTGCCAACATTACACATTAAAGTTCTAAATACATAAAATCCTAAATCTTTAGAACCTAACAATCTCCCCATTTGGCAATCCGTGACAAAACACAAACTAAAAGCCCAAAGTTTACAAAGTAAAAGCCCATTACAAAAATAATGCTCATAACAACAAATCCAACCTAACTACTATTCATTAGTTGCAAGTATAGACAGCAGCTCAATTGAATCAACCTGTATATTTCCTGAAACACTCAACAAACGCATAAACGCATGTGTGACAGAAAAACAGTAAATCAACAAATATGCCAACTAACTCTCCCCCTAAGTTAGATACATCAAAAACAAAGTTAACTCTCCCTAAACATAACATTCTTGTATTTTTCACACATATTCCCACATATCAACTATTTCTCCCCTTTTTTGTCACGTATTGACAAAGACAACTCATACAAAGAGTAAACAGTCAACATACACAACAAAGGATAAGAGCAAATAGAGAAGGAAGGGGACACAAAACAATTCAACTCTATAGAAAATAGAGACAGCTCCTCCTATGAACAACACAGGTTAAAAAACTTTTCTCCCCCTATCAAAAATAGGAAAAACAAAACAAGTTTTGAGAAAAACAGTTTTGGGGAAAAATAAAGGAGGTGGGGGAAAAGCAGCAGCAGCAGCAGCATCACCAACAGGATCAGGTACATTCTCACCAGTAGGACCAAAGTTAAAAACACATAAACCAAAGTGAAAAACAAGGTGAGGATACACATGAAGAAAAAATATTCTCTCTTTCAATAAAATGCAAACATGACACTATGTGACCCATAAACAGTTGCATAAGTAGAGAAAATATTTGCACATTGATTATCCATCATATCTCTTAAGAAAAATATTTTATACAATTCACACATAAGAAATAGCATATACTAGAATGTACAAAACTTTAAAATTAATCAATCAATTTTTAAATCAAGTTGAGTACCCAATTTAGCAAAGTGTATGCATGTTATGTGTGAAAACAATGAGAGATATGACTGCAAAACTGCAAGATGGATATAAAAACAATGCAATGCATGTGAATCCTAAACACAAGTGATGCATGAAAAAAAAAATTTGGTCAAAAATACAAAAACTGAAAATTTTTCAATTTCGATCGATCGAGTATCAATCGAACATCAATCGAGTCAGGCAGACTTAGACCAAAAATTTTAATCGCAATTTCGATTGATCGAAAAACAGATTCGATTGATCGAAAATCTGGAAAAATCAGATTTTTGAAAAACAGGGCATTTTAATGTGGAAACTCCTCAAAACACATTGTTTTATAAAAAATGCAAGAGTATGAGACGAAAAGTTTTTCAAAAACACTTGAATTTAACCCAAATCTTCCAAAATCAAGATTTTCAATCAATTTGTCCTCAAAGTGCAAACATTATACACATTTTGCATTAAAGTCAAGGAACTTTTAATCTTGGATGGCCACAACAAAATCACACACAATAAAATGTACCAAGTTTAACAAAGAGTAACTTGTGTAGTGTGTGCAACTAGCAAAATCTTGAGATACATGTGAGGTGATATGTGAATAGCAATTAATCACAAAGTCTACAAAATCCATCACATAGAATTTAAAAGAGACTATCACCTAAAGAGTTACATCCTATAACTCCCACATCTCCTAGAACAAAAGCTTGCAATCATGTAAATTTCTTGTATTTTGCCCCATTAGTAGGTGAAATTTGGCATCAAGCCTAATAGTACACACCAGTTTTAATTATGTGAATTGGCATCAAGCCTAATAGTACATACCGGTTTTAATTATGTGAATTGGCATCAAGCCTAATAGTACACACCAATTTTAAGCATTAAGCAATTAAAGAGGCTACACCTTATGTTCTTTTTGTGCATATGCTACACTTTCTCGAGCACAAAATCTTATGATATGCACTAAGGTGTTCATGATTAGCTAGTGAACAGTGGTGAGATGGTTATTTATGCCTTTCTCAAAAGGATCAAGTCCGACAGTCAAATAACATGTGACTTCAAGATTAAGACAAAATGATAAACACCATAAACATCTTTCCCACACAACATGCACTACAAAGTTTCAACTAGTAAAGTGCAATAATTAAGCTCATCCGAGCTAAACAAGGTACATAAAACTTGTTATGTAAAGATAAGGTGGCCAACCTTGATTTCAAATCCATGATATGAAATATAAAACACAAAAATCTTTTTGGTTTAAAAAATTTTATGACCAAAAACAAAAAGCACACATTATGCTAAATGAACAATGCAAATGCAATGCATGACAATGTTTAACTAAGCTATAGAGGGTACACAAACAAGAAATATCAATTTATTAATTAACCCATGAGTACATGTACAAACCAGTACATACTCACACAAAATCAGAAATAGCTTAGCATACTATTCAAGTTTCTCCACAATGTCAAGCATGTTTTAAATCAAGAGAGAGATATCATAACTCATGTAATCCTCAAGAATAATAAAACAAGACACAAAATAAAATATTTTTGTCTTTTTGAAAATTTTCAATGTTTTTGGATTTTTTTTTTTTTAATGAAAACATCCTAAAAAACAAATGTTGACACCCCATTTTGCAACCCGCATTTAACCTCACATGGAGGGTAAAATGGTACTTTCACTTTAAAAATATGCATCTTGATTCTAGCCATTAGATCATTGGACTCATTTCACCAAAATGATCTTGATGTTGTAACAATCAAATCGACTGGTTATAAGCCCTAATCGGACCATTAGATTGAAAGTTATCATCAAATCAAGTTTTAATGGCTAAGATGTACTATCACAAATTGAGTCCGACTATATGTGATTATGAACAATTGATTTCAATTGGTTATAGGTGTAATCAATTTGAGAACAATGATGTGTCATAATTTAATTGGTTAGGACTACATTTTATGGTGAGGTTGCATATACCTAATTAATTAGATAGTTAAACATTAATTATTCAATGAGTAATTTGTGTAATTATCTTTTAATTAGAATAAATTGGGAACCAATTAATTCTGAAATGGGAGTGATTGGAGCCATTTAATGTTAATTGGGAGCTAATTTGGGACCTATTAATGTTAATTGTGCTGAAACCATTTTCTAACAAATGTCCTCTACTCACTATTTCATCAATATCTCTCAGAATATTTTGAATCTGTGAATGAGGTTAATTTTCCCAGAAACTAGACATCCGGGCTTCAATTTGAGCATAAGAACGAGACAATTCCGATCAGAATTGGGTCAGATATGATTTTTCGAAATTAGCTCTACAAGCTGTTACAGCAGCTACGGGAAAACCGAATTTTGGCTTGCTCCCCACTCCCACCAATCTCTCCATTTAATGCACCAAATTTTCCCCAAGGCTAAAATGAGGTCTAGGTTCATAATCCTTGTCAACCCTCATTAAATGGCATTCCATTCACATTCCCTCCACTACCACTGTATAAACCCTCCCCCTCCTTCATTCCAAGAGACCAAAAAAAAAAAAAAACCCCTCTCTTCTCCTCTCTTGAGTTCTAGTGAAGTTAAGTAGTCTTGTCATATTTTGGTCTTCCTGAGACTCAAGGTATTGAGTGAGACTCACTCTCCCTCTCCTAGCTCTTCTTTTCCTCCACCCTTAGGATCTCCCTCAAAAGTCTCCTCCTCCACCATATGGATCTTGCATGAAGGTATAACCTCTTTCCCTAATTGTTTTTTGTATTACCATGATAAGGGTTTAAGATTAAAGCATGATAGTAATCATTTGAATATGTTTGAATGTTCTTAATTGTTCTTATATGTTATTCACATGGTCTTGGTTGTTCATCACATGTTCATGCATAAACACTAGTTTTAATCTTAAATCTATATCAAAAATATGAAAAATATATTTCTTTCATAATTCTTTCAAGTCCTTGAATCTAGGATATCACCATATACACACATTCACTAGAATTTATTTGTCAATCCAAATGAAGTGCTTAATAAATTGAATTAGGGTTTATTACATGCACACACTTTAAATTCAACATGCAAATTGATTGATAACATATTGGATGATGTGATATGAATGTTGGCCACCATAGTCTAGAAAACCGGTTTCACCGGGCAAGGTGGGTGCCTAACACCTTCCCACCTTGTAACATAGCCTCCGAACTTAGATCAATGGTTAGTAGATCAAGTGTTTATCCTTGTAATTTTCAATTTCTAGATTGTAACTAAGAAACAAAGCCATGTACTTTATCTTAGATTGTATCTAGGACCAAAGCCGTGTAATTTCCTATGTTCAATGTAAATTCAATTTCAAATTAAAAAAATGACGAATTTTTCAATTATAGTTTTCTTATTTATTCCAAAAATTAAATAAGTGGCGACTCCATTGTAAAACCCTTAATCTAAAGGGGAAAATATAACTAGTCGAACCTCCATTTTGAGAGCCAATAACACGACTCCACCCATTCACGTGGGTTTGGCCCAACATCCATAAAAACAGGCCGGGGGCGCGGTCTCTCACAACAAAACAACCAAAAACAAAAACAAAACATGTCCACAAATAATTGAAAGAATTAAATCAGGGACAAGTTAGCAACACTCACCTTGGAGAATCTTTTCTCACCCATTTAGCACGAGTATTCGGCTTTGTAGGTGAAAATCCATGAGAAGTAGAGTATATTTGAGGGATTACACCAATCTTCTGAGAGAGACTAAAATCCTGCAAATTCCTTTCACAAGCCAACAAGCTCAAATTTTTCAAAAGAATATGGAAAAATTTATATGGACTTATGGCAGGAGAAATATTATCACATATCCTAGATTGACATACAGAATGCTTAAATTTCAATTTATGACAATTAGGACGAATGTGACTAGAGACATCACAAAAGTGACAAACAGGAACAAATTTAGGAACATCAGTATTCCTAACAACAAGTCTAGTCTCAGATTTAGGTTTTTGCCTCAACAAAGAACAATTTGGTCTAATATGACCAACAACAGCACAAAGGTGACAGGTAGGCACAAAAACAGATTTATTATACTCTCTAACAGTAGGTTTAGACTTAGGTTTAAAAACTTCAGCATTAACATCAGAACTTTTACCTTTGTCTAACCTAGCAAAATAAGCATTTTCTTTATTATTCCTCTTAAAAGGAGGGATATAAACTTTCTCAGTTTTAGGCTTAAGAGAAACAGAAACACTTCTGTTATCAACAACAGGCTTGGTACTAGTCAAATTTTCAAGTTTAGTTTGAGACTCAACTAACTCTTGTTCCAAGCTTTTCATCTTTTCATCTTGAGAGGAAATTTGATTTCTCAAAAATTCATTCTTTTTATTAGACTCATCTAATCTAACAATCAATTCCCCTTTTTCAAGATTAGTCAATTTTAACTCTTCTTTAAATTTCTTAGCAATTTTCAAAGATTTAGATAATTCCTTACGAAGAGTTTCAAAAGCATCAAAAAAATCAACAGAAACAATAGTGTCCTTTTTATTCAAAACATCACAAGCATCAATAAAATTAGCAGAAGCATGAGCAGAAAGACACTTCAAATTATCCATGATAACAGGGGTCAAGGATCAGCTCAGAGATCAAAATATCTACAACAAAAGAGCTACCCGCTCTGATACCACTTGAACGGTTTTAGACTCCTTAAAACACAACCAGATTGGTTAGCCTAGATTAATTAGCCAAGTTGTTACTTAGTCAAATTATGAAATTCTAGGTTAAAGCAATCAAATAATCATATCAAACATATAAAGCAGCGGAATAATAAATAACACAAGATATGATCACCCAGGAAACCACACGGTAAAAACCTGGGGAGGATTTGACCTAGCTATCCTTAAGGTAAACTTGAATCCACTATGCGAAAGAATCGAAGTTCATACAGAAGGACTACAAGCTCCCCGCTTGACTTCCTAATGCTACCCACCAGTAGAACTTACTGACACGACCACGTGCAAGCTCCGAATCCACGGACTCCTTCTTTCTTGAATTCTTCAATCAGCTATAAGCACCCACGCTTGATATTCTTTAAGCTTCAATGGTAGCAACCAATTTGATCATCAAGATGTTGATACTATCTCTACCTTGAAAACCCTAAGTTTATGTGAAGAAAAGCTCCTCAATGATCTCACAAGAGATTCACATAAACAGCAATATGAGCAACAAAGACTTAGAGAGGTTTGGGTACAAAACCCTAAAAATAAAAGGAGGCACAAAAGGCACTCTAATCTCTTTCCCTAAAAGTCCCAAAAACGTTCTAAGGTTTTCCTTATATATAGGAGTGTTTTACTTGATCCCCAAGACGTTTAAATAGAGTTTGGGCTGAACTGGAACTCTGCAGAAAAATAAATCTATACGTGGTTCGATCGATTGAGTCTAATTTTCGATCGATCAAGCCTTACAGATTTAGTCCAATAAATCTGCAATCACTCGATTCCAGTTTTACAAATAAACATACTTTGAGCAAGCCTAAACAAGACTAAACATATTGTTTTGATCATGGTTTGCCAACATTACACATTAGAGTTCTAAATACATAAAATCCTAAATCTTTAGAACCTAACAATCTTCATGAGAGCCTTCCAAGCAATGTGCAACTCCATTAGGCAACAACCGTGTCCCATTTTTTGCTACACCCAATACCTCAAACACTCACACAGTAACTTCAGCTACTTGGAAACGACAAGTGAGACATAATTTAGGTATTGATGTTATCATGGAAGATGTAGTGGGTTCGAAGAGGAGTGTTCATCCTACTGGGGGTCAATCGGAGTTATAGAAAAAAAAAAAAAAAGTTGTTTCTCAGGTTGGCAAAGGTGACAAAGAGATATTGGTGAAGGCTGGTTCCTAGCCCCAACCAGCCTCCGTCAGAACCAATGAGTCTTTTATGCTGGAATTGTCGGGAGCTTGGGAACCAACGTACAAAGAATCAACTTGCAGAATTAGTGTGGGCAAAAGATCCCTTCTTTGTGTTTTTAGCCAAGACATGGACGGATGAAGCTAGGCTAATTTTAATTCAAGACCGTTTAAAGTTTAAGAAGATTTATTGCACCTAGGAGAAATAAGTCAGGGGGTTTGGTGATGTATTGGAAAGAAGGTTTTGATTTAACCATTGAAACTTTTTCAAACGAGTGGTTTTCTTTGTTTTTGGATACACAAGTTCATCATCTTAATATTACCACTTTGGATCATAAGCCTTTGTTATTTAATCCGGACGGTATGGAGTGCAGGCAACAGGGGCCTTTTCGGTTTGAGCAAATGTGGATGAGTGAACCGGGATGTGGGGCAACAATTGAAGCGGTATGGCAGCAGGTTGCAAATGAACCACGAGGTGAAAAAGTAATAAAAAAAGGTTGATAAGTGTGGGAAACGTCTAACCAAATGGAGCAAGATGTGTTTTCGCAATGTAAAAAAGGGAGTTGGAGCAAAAAAGAAAGAAATTAACTCAGGTCGAAAGAGTAGCATGCAGTGGGGGTTCGGTGACTATGATGAAAAAATTGGAGAAAGGGATAAATGAACTCCTTGACAAAGAGGCGAAAATGTGGAGGCAATGGGCTAAGGTGCAGTGGCTGAAAGATGGGGATAGAAATACGAGGGTTTTTCATAGCAAAGCCTCACAATGAAGAAGGAAGAACTACATCAAGGGGTTGTATGACAATATAGGTCAGTGGTGTACTACTCCTAGCCGTGTAGAGGAGATTTTGGTGGAGTTTTACCAGGCTCTTTTCACTTCCCAAAACCTAGAGAACTTCAAGGAGATTTTGGCACAAATCCCACAGGTTGTGATAGAGGAGATGAATAATGAGTTGACAATGGAGTTTCAAAAAGAGGAAGTAAAGACAGCTCTTAAGCGGATGGCACCTTTGAAATCACCTGGACCAGATGGAATGCCACCCATTTTTTACCAACATTATTGGCCTTTGGTGGGCAATGATGTGGTTGAAGATATTATGTGTTTCCTCAATTCGAGTAATCTCCCTCCATCTCTGTGTCATTCATTTATTACTTCTAAAGTTCATGGCCTTGAATATATCTCATAGTATCACCCCATTAGTCTCAACAATGTTTTGTATAGATTTTTTTCGAAAGTGCTGGCTAACAGGCTAAAGAAAATCCTTCCACACTTAGTATCAAAACAACAAAGTGCTTTTGTAAAGGATAGATTAATTTCAAACAATATTATGGTGGCTTTTGAAACCCTCCATTACATGAGAAATCATAGTTCAGGGGAGACGGGGTACATGGCTATGAAATTAGACATGAGTAAGGCGTATGATAGGGTGGAATGGGTGTATATGGAGAAATTGATGAAGAAGATGGGTTTTGGTGACACTTGGGTAAATCTAATGATGAAATGTATTTTAAAGGCTACTTACTATGTATTGATTAATGGAGAGCCACGTGGCCAAATCACATCCTCAAGGGGGTTGCGCCAAGGGGATGCTCTGTCTCCTTACTTATTTTTATTATGTGCGAAAGGTTTCCATGGTTTGTTGAGAAAAGCAGAGGAGAATGGAGATATAAGGGGAGTTTCTATCTGTAGAAGTGCACTAAAGCTAACTCATCTTCTTTTTGCAGATGACAGCCTTATCTTTTGCAGGGCCAAAATTAATGAGTGTGAGAAGTTGTTTGAGATTCTAGCCACTTATAAGCAAGCTTCGGGGCAACAAATAAATAGAGACAAAACTACTCTATTTTTTAGTAAGTCCACTTCCCCTCAAATGCAAGAATCCATTCAAGCAGCCTTTGGAGTACCCATGGTTAAACAATACGAGAAGTATTTGGGACTACCAAGCTTCATTGGGCAGAAAAAGAATGAGAGCTTTGACAATATTAAGCAAAGAGTCTGGAAAAAGCTTCTAGGTTGGGAAGGCAAGCTTCTGTCACAAGCGGGGAGAGAAATTCTAATTAAAGTAGTGGCTCAAGCGTTACCTACCTACACTATGTCATGCTTCAAGCTACCGGTTACTCTTTGCCATTACATAGAGGCTCTTATTCGAAGATTTTTTGGGGGCAGCGAGGAGAGAGTCGAAAGGTGCATTGGGTGAGATGGGAAGAATTATGTAAGCCAAAGAAGTAAGGAGGAATGAGGTTCAAGGATTTGTCCCGTTTTAATGATGCATTGCTTGCTAAACAAACGTGGAGACTTCTACATGATAAGTCCTTACTGTTTTACCAGGTTTTTAAAGCGAGATTTTTTCCAACTTGCTCAATTATGGAGGCCACTTGTCCTAGCTCGGCATCCTACACTTGGAAAAGTATAATAAAGGGGAGAGATGTGATTAAATGGGGAGCTATTTGGAGAATTGGAGATGGGAGGTCAGTTCAAATTTGGGGGGATAGGTGGCTGCCACAGAAAAATTCAGCACTTGTTTTATCTCCACGGCTGGATGGTTGGGCTGAAGCAAAGGTTCAGAGCTTGATTGATGAAGAGCAAAGATGCTGGAAGGATGAATTAATTGATGAAACTTTGATGGAGTTTGAGGCAGTGATGGTGAAAAGCATTTCCCTCTGCCTTACTGAACAACCCAATGAACTAATTTGGCCTCATAGTGCGAATGGAGCATGCACAGTCAAGTCCGGGTATAAGTTTCTGCAATTGGAGTTTCAGAATCAACAACCGGGTCAATCCGATCCATTGATTCTTAAGCCACTGTGGAAAGGAATAGGGGGACTCAACATGCCAAGTAAGGTGCAAAATGTGGTCTAGCACGCTGCAAAAAATTCACTTCCCACCAAGCAAAATTTGGTTACAAGAAAGTTGCTAAATGATGCCTGTTGTGATCAGTGTAAGCTACTGCCTGAGGACACACTCCACGCTCTTTTTCTTTACCCGAAATTGGAAGGAGTTTGGCGCTCAGTACAAGTCTGGAACCAGCAAAGTTTGTGGCAGATGACGAGCTTTGTTGATCTTGTGGGATGCATTTTGGCTGAAAACAGGGAACTGAATTTGTTTGCTATGGTTGTTTGGGTAGTGTGGAAGAGAAGAAATGAGTTACGGGTCGGGAAAGGAGGCGAATATCTCATTAATCTGGTGCAGCAAGCTTGAACCAGATTCCAGGAGTTTTTGCTGCATAATTCAGCAGCTACGACACCTATGGGACGAACTCAATCACAATGGCAGCCCCCAACACACCAACAGTACAAGATAAATTTTGATGGGGCACTTTTTATGGATGAAAACCAAGCTGAAATTGGAGTGGTGATTCGAGATAGCATGGGGCAGGTGATGGCCTCTTTGGCGTAAAGAATACCACTGCCTAGTATAGCAATTGAGGTTGAAGCTTTGGCAGCTCGGCAGGCAATGGAGTTGGCGCTGGAAATAGGTCTCAACAAAGGGGTGCTGGAAGGTGATTCACTGATCCTCATGAATACTCTGAAGACAAACTCTCACAGCCTTGCACAGTTCCGTCATATTATAAAAGATATATGGTTCTTAGCCTCTTTGTTCTCCATTATTTCTTTTTCTCATGTGAAGAGGCATTGTAATACTGTAGCCCACGAGGCGGGCACTTTATTTTTCTTCATTACAAGTCTGGATGGAAGATGTATCACCAGAAATTGCAGATGTACTTCAAGCTAATTCACATAGCCTTATTTGAATAAAAGTTCTTACGAGGTGGATTCTTAAAATTTATAAAATAAAAAAAAAAAAAAAAAAAAAAAAAAAAAACATTTGGCCCATTCATTAGCCCAAAACTCCTCCAAATTCAAATAACAAAAGTTACAAAAACATCTTTAAAAAGTTCCCAAAATCACAATATCCCAAATTCCCAATTAAAAAAATCAGCAATATCCCCAAAAAAAAAAAAAAAAAGATACACACACACACACACAAAAACCCCAAATTTGATTTTTTTTTTTTTTTTTTTTTAATGCCTCCTTTCTCCAAAGTCTCAAGTTCTTGACAGCTCCAAAACTCACCATTCCGGTATAGGCTAATAGTCTCCACTCGATCACTGAATTTTTTTTTCTAAATAACAATAAATATTAAAAAATTTAGTTAGTTGTCACATTGCAAAAGAATTTTGAAAACTAGCATCTTGAGTGTCTAAAACTCGAGTTCCAAGATAAAAATCAAGTTTTTGAGGGTTGATTTGTAAAAAAAAATCCAAGTGAAAATCGAGTTTTCAAAACTCGAGTTCCGAAAATGCTACTATAGGGCTTAAAAACGTCACTATAGGGCTAAAAATTGAGTTATAAAAAAATTTAGCAGAAAAACGCCACTATAGGGCTTTAAAACGTCAGTATAGGTCATAAAAACGCCACTATAGGGCTCACTGAACCTGGTATTGAACACTTATGAAAAAATTTTGCAGGAAAACGCCGCTATAGGGCTTTAAAACGTCACTATAAGACTTAAAAACGCCACTATAGGGGCGATAAAACTAAAATTTTTTTTGCATGGAACTCGAGTTTTTAAAACTCGAGATTTATGTAAATGGATCTCGATTTTTTCAAACTCGAGATGCCTAGTTTCCTTTATAGTTTCACGCGTTGTCTAACTAACCGAATACTCCTCTTACCCATGATTATTCTGCACATTCCCCCCTCGATCACTAGTGTCGGCTTATCAGTATGTAGTGATACTGGTATCTCCCTCTCGCTTTCTCTAATCATGTTTGAGATTACAAGTTTGTTTTGCAATATAGCTGCTTTTGGTTCTTGATATGTGAATGAATAACCAAAACAAAAGAAAGACTTGCATTAATGTTTTTTTTTTTTTTTTAATTTTTCTTAATTTTTTTTTTTAATTTGATAGGACTTGCATTAATGTTTTGATAAGTGTGTACAGTGCTATACAACTTGCATTAATGTTTGACAACTTAAATTTTCTTGTTTCTTTTTTTCGTAAAAGATTTCTATTTTTTTATATGTCACTAGAGCCTAGAGAGTTTTTTCTTTTGCTAAATCTAGAGACTAGAGTGCGTTATTACTATTATCTGTTTTGGTTTTTTTTATGAGTTATGCCATAACCATGTAAATGATATTTTGTTTGCAACTTGCAATCTTTAAATTTATTGTTTATTATAGTATTATTTTATATTTATCAATTAGTTTGATAACAATGAATTTGTAATTTTTTTTTTACTTATTTGACATTTATGTCTAGCTCTTCTACTATTATAATTTTTTTCCACAATGTTCTGAAGTAATTTCAAATTAATTAATCACATTTCCTCTACCACTCATAATCAATTATGTCAGAATTTTGATCAAAGAAAGATAATAATAACAAATTTATAAAATTTGATATTCAGACTTTTAAGTGTATGAGCAATTTTTGGATAAACCATTCATAATTAAAGTATATTTAGTTTGGCCTCCTTAGAAAAAATTCATGGCACAAGAATTACTGCTACAAAATTGTGCGTTCATGGTGAAATTCATTGCAAATTTGGGTTTTCTTTGGTTTATACACTAATGTCAATTCTGATAATGAAATTATGGGTTTAATTTTTTGGGATGGAGCTCTAGCATCAGTGTTTGTATAATAGAACAAGTATCTTATTTTAGTTAATCAAGCCCAAAATTCACTTACATCAGGTCATGCAAAATTGTGTAAAATTACATTGTTACTACAATAACCGTGTAAATTTATACTAGCACTATTCATTTTGCCTTTAGTTTTTTGTTCTTTTTTTATGTATCTCAAATGTAGTATAAAATGTGATATTTTAATGGTTGTTGTGTGTAAAGAAAAAGGAACAATTTAAAAAATCAATAAAATTTGAATTTTAATGAATGTAGTGTAAAATATATAATCTTATTTGAGTTGTTTTGAAAAGAGAGTATGTCAAATAGAAAAAGTAGGTTCTTATGTTAAAATAGATGTAAATTTTTGCACAAGTTGATGTGAATGCTCTAAGTTTGCTAAAGGTAGGATAGTGAATTTGAAACGTTATAGAGAATGACAAAAGAGGGAAAATATGTAAACGTATTTATGCTCGTATTTTCTCTTGTGTTTTCCTCCTGAATTAGGAGGAATTTATTTTTGATGAGCCAGGGGAAATACACTTAGGCCTCGCCAAAATTCACCCTCTTTTCTCCTCTCAACCAAATAACCAAAAAAACATTTTCTCTCTACCTTTATCTTCTCTATTTTCCATCCACCCAATAATCACCCTAGGAGAAGGGAGGGGTTTGAATGGAAGTAAGCCATTCAAACCCCAAAAAATAAAAATAAAATCTTCAATTTTTGTTCCAAATTCCAACAACACTCTTTTATTTTCTATTAGGATTAAATTATAAATTATAGTCTACTTTAACAAGTATTCAGTTCAATCCTTTTTTTTTTTTTTTTTTTTCATTTTTAATCCTTTAACCTCTATCTATTTCTAATATAATCATTCCATCTATCGTTGCCTAATTTGCACCATTAAATCCACTTAAGTGGCACTATTTTTTTTTTTTTTAAGTGATAGTTTTAACATATGACGTCTGCTTTTGATAATTGCACTTTATTATCAAACTAAGGTACCAATTAGTTTTTGGTATAGTCAGGGACTAAACCACATATTTCTTATTTGACGACAAGAGACTTTACTAGTTGAGCTAACTAGAATCCACACATCATTTTTTAAAGTAGACAAACGGATTCAATGATAATAGATTATAGTTATTGAAATGAAAAATAAAATTAAAACTTTAAAGGACTCAATTAAAAACAATTCAAGTTAGGGTACGTTTGGATACCGCTTATTTTGCTGAAAACTGAAAATATTGTAGGAAAATAATTTTTAAATGTGTGAATAGTGCCGTGAGACCCATTTTTAATGAAAAAGTTACTAAAAAAAATTTTGTGGATCTCGTAAAAAATGCACAGGGACCTGTTAGTGTGACATAAAGCCAAAGAAACACACTTCCAAAAAAAAAAAAAAAAAAAAAAAAAGCAAATGCACGAACACAGGCTTTTCATCTGTATCCAAACGGATACTTAGTGTCATTTCTATTTTAACCTAAAGAATATTAAATTTATTTAAATGGTCCCGTGAAAAGAACCAACGTTGGAAGGACTTTAGAAATCTCTTATTCTCATTTTATGGATCTATTCTTCTCTTTTTTTCTTTTTCTTTTCTTTTTTTTTAATGCAAAATTAATAATTAAGTTTATATATTCAACTTTTATTAACATACTCTTTCTAAATAATAATATGGCTACATTTTCAATTGCTCTTGTGACATATCCAATCTTTGGTTGGACATTAGCAACTTTAATTTTGATTTTTTTTTTCTACAAAAGCAACTATAATATCAATTATGGATAAAAAGTTTTAAGCAATACGTGCATTTAAAAAAATTAGGAAAAAAAAAAAAAAACCTAATTTTTTCATATAATTTAGTATGCCATTGAAGTATTTTCTTTTGTAAAACTTCTTTTCAAACTCTTAGGTCAAAAAAAATATAAATCATAAATATTAAGATAGTGTTTCTTTTGTAAAACTTCTTTCAAAATTAAGATGGTAGTTTTTTTTTTCTTTTTTTTTTTTTTTTTTTTTTTTTCAATACTAGTAATAAAACTATACAGACATCTTTTTGAGATTAAAATCATCTCTCTCTCTCCTCTTATCTAAATTAATATTTTCTAGACATATATAATGTTTTAAAAAAAACTTACAAATAAAAGAAACACTATCTATAATATAATATTATAATACGAGAATAAAATAATCTTTAAAGTGTTAATTAATAAAATCTTATTTATTGAAAACACTATTTAAACTTTACTTAATAATAAAATTACCTAATAGGCTTAAAAATTCTAAAATAAAATGTATTTAGGATGTAACTCAAATAATTATTACTGACTAAATCAAGCCTAGTTTTATGTAAAGAATAAAATATCATGGATTAGGAAATTTTTTTATAAGATGAAGTTTTCAATTTATTTTACCTTGGGTAATGCAATCTATGTTATAGGAGAGTTGAAATGAAGTGAATTCAAAGAACTATTATCCTGATTTTAAATTTTGATTCTGATGTAGAGAATTTGTCTTTGGGAGATTAAGAGTTTTAGAGCACATATAGAAATTGAATCAGTAAAGATGAAATATGAAAATTAAATAGAAATGCTATGTTCATAGTATTTTTGCAATACTTTCACAACAAATTTTAAATGGCAGGTTATTATCGGCTATTATTGGCGAACAAAAAGGTAATTTCAATAATAAGTTTAAGTTAGAACTAATAATAATTTACCAACTAAGATTTGTAATAAAAGTTTATTAAAAATGTTATGCACCTTAGCCTAGTCTAGGATTTTTTTTTTTTTTTTTTTTTAAAGTGTGGTTGGGACCTTATAGCTTCTTCTAGTCAATAAGAAAGATGGGAAATTGAATTTTCATTGGCTGTAAGAAAGAGTGCACAATTAGGATACTTCCCCCACACTTTTGAGTCTTTTTAGCTTCTTCTACTAAACACTAAGGTTTCGTTTGTTTTGGAGTGATTATAGGGATGATGGAAAATAGAAGGGAGAAATATGGGTGTCAGTAGTTATTTAGTTAAGGGTGAAAAAGATAAGAGATTTTTGTGGGGCTCAGGAGTTTTCGCTCCTAGCCCAACAAAACACAGTCTCCCCAAATTTAAAAGAAAATGGGAGAGAAAATTGGGCAAACATATTTGGTCAAAAATGCCTACTCTACTATATGTTCACTAGCTGTTTCTTTTTTATCTTTCGGCTAGCTAGGCATAACTTCACTGTACGTGTTCATCTTTTTTTTTTTTTTTCCCCCTCTCATTTGTCACTTCTCTTTTATTTATTTATTTATTTCATCTTCTTCTTCTTTTTTCTCACTTGTTTTGTGCTCTTGTGCTCATCCATCTATTTTATTTTTTAATGAAATGTCCATATATATATATATATATATATATAAGTTTTTAATAAAAATATAATGCGCAATTTTTTATTATTATCTAATAGTGGTATAAGAGTAAATTTATTCAAATTCTATTTTCTATCCTCTCATTTTTCTTCTCAACCAAACAAAAAAGTTTTTCATCTTTCCACTTTTCCATCCATCCAACTAAACACATGAGAGAAAACTAAATCTTTTATATCCTCCCACTTTTCCATTCTCCTACCAATTTCCTATTCTCACACTTTTCCACTCCTCCAACTAAATGAACCCTAAGGGCAAAGGTTGGAGGGGAAATTGAATTACCATTTACAAATGTGTGGGTTAAGGGTGAGGGGGGCAAGAGGCTAGCGTCTAGGATTTCATTATTTTTCCTTGATGAAACACCAACCTAAAATTTCTATTTGTGGGGATCTTCTACTAGAGGCCTAGGTGTTAGGTCATTCCCTAAGTTGGCTACCTATTGTGTTGGCCAGCTGGCCTTGAATAAAGATACTTTTTTTTTTGGGGGGGTAAAAGAATAAAGATGCATTTAATGTCTTATTATTACTTTTTCAAATCATAAAGTCAAGTAGTACAAAAATTTCAATAAAAACATACATAACTTGCTTAAATTTATGTCTGCAACCAATGAATAAATTATACGTGCATTTATCAGAAATAAAAAAGTTATATGTGCATTTCCCTACTCTTTTTTATTTTATTTACATAGAAATTGGTAATTGAATATTTAACATTACCCTCTCACTTAAACTCTATTCCTTCTTAATTAAACTCTGAAACAATGGTATGGATTTTTCATTCCCTCCATTAAAACTCCTGTAGGGAAAAGATACACAAACACACAATAAAGAGCCAAAATGTCTATGTAACTGCCGTACACAATTTATTTATCATACACATAAGGTAGAAATCCCACAGTAGGAGGCTCAAGCAACTGATTAAAAAAGTAGGAGTACAAATGAGGCTCTAAGATACACAAACTGCTTTCCTGAGGTGTAGGGAGTTAGCAAGAAAACAAAAATATAGCATGCCTCTACTCAACTTAGCCAACTCTCTCTCTTTAGTTCTCCTTTAGGGTCTTTTTCTTAATATTTCCCAACCCCCTCTCTATTGCATCCTCCTCCCCTTTTATAGGCATTTTTCCTTCCCTTATCTCCCCAGTTGGCCTGCTTTCAACCGGATTTTTTAGGATACTTGTCACATGCCCCCTCGGTTTTACCCCATTTTCATCATGAAATAAGACTTTTGGGGGTGTTTGCACTGTTCAGGTTGTCCTATATGCATTTAATGTGAAAGAGATTAGGTAAAGAATCTCTCGTTAATGCGGAGCTGACCGTCTCTGTAATCCTTATCCTTTTAGGGTGTTTCCTGATGTAAATTTGGTGGGTGTGGCATCTCGGATAAGAGTTTCAATATTGGTAGCCAACTCAGATCTCCATGGGAAATGCTCTGGTGAGTTACCCGTGGCTCTTCAGATGCCCTAGCTTGTATCCACATTGATGGGCCTAGCCCATTTCTTCAAGTATGATCTTCTGGCTTTTAGGCCTCAGCCCGAAATCAAGTTCACCCCCCTCCCCCCACAGTAGCCCTCGCCCCCTTCCCCCCCCCCCCCCCCAATCCCTATGTCATTAATGCTGAAATGGAGATCATGGCTTGAGATAAATGGGGGGACAATCATCAACTGTCATTGATGGGAGGAGGCACCGTCATGCATTAATTGCCCTAGACGTCCCTAGATTCCCTACCCTTTAATGAGTGGCACATGTATTCGTGAACGGTCAGGTCAGAGCTTAGGAAAACAGGAAGGTGCAAGAAACCAAGGGTCGCTCCTTGCCTTTTCTCGCTCCCTCCTTTTCTATATATAGAAGGAACTCAAACCAGTTTCTGAGTTCCCATTTTTTATCCTTCTCAAACTTCTCCTTAAATTTTTCCTCAAGTTTTTCATTTTTCTTCAAATTGAAAGTTGATCTGACCATCTTTAGGTGACCCCAAGTGTTTTATCATCACTTTCTTTGTTAACAAGTCTTTTCTTTTTATTTTCATTTATTTGATCTGTCAATAGGCTAGAATAATGTGGAAGTTCAAATCCATGGTTGATACACCTGAAAGATTGATTGAGTTTAAGAGAGTATACGGGATTCTAGAGGATTTTAAGGTGAGGTACTGCCACAAGTTTGAGGTAGTATTCTCAAGGGGGGAAGGAAGGTCATTATCCCCTTGGTGACATTTGTAAAAGGTGGGGTTAGGATCCCTATGAGTAAGTTGTTAACCAATTTTTTGAGGAATTTTAAAGTTTGCCCCAACCAATGTACCTCTAATGTATTTAGTAGTTAGTAGTGTAGATGAACTTAATAGAAGACTCGGTCTTAGTTTAACTAAGCATGATATTAATTATGTATATAGTTTTCAAGATAGTAAAACCTCAGGATTTTACTTTTAGACTTGGCATAGGGAAGTAAGGCTAATATCGGGTCTCCCTAATTTCGACAAGGAGAATGAAGGGGACTACTTGATCATCTCGGGAAACTAGTGTCCCGACGAAATCCATTGTCCTACAACTACGGGTAGATCAAGTAGGTATAAATACTAGGAATTTCCCTATACCTTCCTCTCCTTTAATGTCTGTGTTCTTTATTTAATTTCATTTTTCATACTAATTTTTATTTCGCTTGTTTGCCTTTTTAAAGGATCATGCATTTCAAAAGAAAAGGCAGTTGATCAACTCCATAGATTTGAACAGGCTGTTGAGATCCCCTATATACCCTCATTCAAACAAACAACTTTGGGCCATATACCTTATCCTTAAATATACTCCTGTATATTGGAGTTTCTAGAATGTGGGAAGATCAATTACACAGAAGGACCCATTGCTCCTGTACATCGACGTCCAAGTAAAGGGATACGCTTTATCCCTAACTGAGAGAGCACAGAGGGAAGAAGGAAGAAGGCGTAGCAACTCTACACCTCCTTTCATCCCAACAAACCTCAGAGTAACGGTAGTCGTTCCCGCTAAACGCTTGCGCCACAGAAGGAGAAGGAAGATGGGCAATTCTTCTTCTCTAAATCCACCTACTGGGACTTAGGAACTTAAACTCCCAACCACTTTCCCCACAAAAGGAACCATGACTGAGATGTCCTATAAGAGGACCTGTGTCACCCTCAACCAAATTCTAGCTACACCCCTTATAGCTCAAGTCCAAAACCCACCTATTCCTCAAGTTAAGGCCTCAACTGCACCCAACGCGATACCAACTACTTAGTGTCCACTACCCCATACCGAGGATCGCAAGGTAGGCAAAAAGAGCAGAGGGGCGAAAGGGGAAGTTCAGGGTCCAAAGTAATAGTCCTTGTCCCTGAGGGTTCTCCCACTGAGGAGGGTGACACTCCCGTTGACATTGAGGGAGCTCTAGCCTACATAAGGGCCTTTATGGTAGACGGGGAGTCCCTTCTTGCCACTGACAGGGTTAGACCTTGGAGGGAAGGCCATGGGGGCCGTGTTGCTGAGTGTGTAGGTAAGGCACTCCTCCTTCCTAAAGATATGAATCACTAGGAAAAGTAGGGGAGACAATGCCTTACTTCTTAACATGAAAAGGGAAGTAGTCATGGTAAGCCACCTACCTCCTTACTTCCTTTCTTTTACCCTTTGGTTGAATTTGGTTTTTGACTTATACTTTGCAAGGTTACTGGTGTGCTATCGCAGGCAACCAAAAATAAAACCTATACTCCTACAAATATATGTAGTAATGCGAGTAAAGATCGTTCCCTCGGAGAGTATTTAGCCTAATTTTATGTTACGTGAACAAGGATTGGGGGAGGGGGGGAGGGGTTTAGTATAATGAAATTTTTTTTAAAGAAAAACAACTAAGGAACAATTCAAATTAAAGTATCGAAATCAATCAAAATAACAAACCTTGGTCCAAGTCAACATTCACCATTAGAATTTTACAACTGATCATCGATGTAAGTATATATCAATTCACACTTTGAATATTCACCGTTGGAACTATTTTCCTATCTCTTCTTAGTTGTAGTTAATTAGAAAACAAGCAATCTAATTAACCCTAACTACTAAACAACCCAAGGCAAATGCTAAAGGTTTAATCTAATAGCAGCCTTAAGAATTAGAGATATCGATGAAGCTAAACAACACAAGCACAAGCGGTTATATTTAATTTAGTCGAGCGTTCTTCCTAAGATCTAAT